>CM066043.1:160399659-161599659 GCA_033557465.1 Ichthyophis bannanicus | reverse complement strand
GCACGTGGTCTCTTATCCGATGGTCTGCATTGTCCCAACCTGTGGACTCTTTCCAAAATTATCCCCCCCACTCCTCCTTCCATATTTAGATGAGCTGGGATCCAGTTTTCCAAAAACATTTTCAACTCGCGCTCTGCGACCGATTAATCTATACCAATAAAACTCAGATTCTTCCTCCTTCTGCGGTTCTCAAGATCCTCGAGTTTCTCCACTTTCCTTTTTACAGTCTCTTCCATGCTTTGGAGCCGAGCTAAGGCACATCTTCCAATGAACTAATGCACTGCTCAGCCTGCTCCACTCGCCCTGTAAAGTCCGTTACTGCTTGAGCCACCGCTGACATTTGGGCTGCCAAGCCACTCAGTCTGTCTTCCAGAGCTTGTACCACCACTTTAGATACTTCAGCCATCATAGCTCCCGTAGCCTCCGTGATCAGGATCTCCGTTCTACTATCCGCCATCTTGGCCTCCGCTGCACGAGGCTTCTCACGCTTCGCTGTTTTAATCACCATGGACCCTGCAGGTATGTTACAGGATTATAGCTCTCTGCTCACTTCTTTCCAACCTCCCCACCGTTATTCCTCCGAAGGATTTCTATATTAGATATAATTCAGGTACCAGGGAGGGACACAGGCTCCGGAGCTCAGGAATTTGCGTCTTCCCTAGTCCACCATGCCACCGGAAGTCCCTAATATTATTTTTTACATATAGTGCCACTTTTCCTCCCCTTCTTCCTCCCCTGTCCTTTCTGAATAAAGTATAGCCTGGTATAGTTTCATCCCAGTCATGGTTGTCCGTGAACCGTGCCTCTTATCACCACTAAATTCAAGTCAGCCTCTCCCATTAAAGCCTCAACATCTTGGATCTTATTTTCCATCTATGAGCATTTGTAGACACTGCCTTCCAGATGTTGCCCCTTTTACCTATTTCTATAAAGGTATTTAATGTTTCACTTACCTGGGGGCTTTCACTTACCTGGCGGCTTTCTTCACCCATCCCCAACGAATCTAGTTTAAAACCCTCTTCAGTAGGTTAGCCAGTCTGCTACTGAAGACACGTCGACCCTTCTTGGACAGATGGACACCATCGCTGCTCTGTAACCCTTGGAACAGCATCCCATGGTCCAGGAAACCAAAACGCTCTCAATGACACCATCCATGCATTCATCTCCAGGACGCGAGCTTCTCTGCCTTGGCCTTTACCCTCAAAGGGGAGAATTGAAGAGAACATCACTTGCACCCCTATCTGCTTCACCCTCTATCCCAGAGCCATGAAGTCACTTTTTATATGCTCAGAGGGATACCTGGCAGTATCATTTGTGCCGACATGGATGAGCAACATCGGGTAATAGTCAGTGGGCTTGATGAGTCTCGGCAAACTCTCCCTAACATCTCGGATTTTGGCACCTGGCAGACAGCATATCTGTCTGCACATCAAGTCTGGTCAGCAGATGGATGCCTCAGTATCCCTCAGAAGAGAGTCACCAACTTACCTGAGGGCTTTCACTTACCTGGGGACATTATTCACCCATCACCCAGGTATAGTTTCATCCCAGTCATGGTTGTCCGTGAACCGTGTCTCTTATCACCACTAAATTCAAGTCAGCCTCTCCCATTAAAGCCTCAATATCTTGGATCTTATATTCCATCTATGAGCATTTGTAGACACTGCCTTCCAGATGTTGCCCCTTTTACCTATTTCTATAAAGGTATTTTATGTTTCACTTACCTGGGGGCTTTCACTTACCTGGGTGCTTTATTCACCCATCCCCAGTGAATCTAGTTTAAAGCCCTCTTCAGTAGGTTAGATACTTCGACCCTTCTTGGACAGGTGGATGCCCATCTCCGCTCTGCAGCCCTTGGAAAATCATCCCACGGTCCAGGAAACCAAAACATTCTCAATAACACCATCCACACAGCCATGTATTTATCTCCAGGATGCAAGCTTCTCTGCTTTAGCCTTTACCTTCAACAGAGTATTGAAGAGACCATCACCTGTGTACCTATCTGCTTCACACTCTGTTCCAGAGCCATGAAGTCACTTTCGATATGCTTGGAGGGATACCTAGCCGTATCATTGTGCCGATGTGGATGAGCAACCACCACTACCCTTCACTTCCTTGTGGTCACTGATTATGCAACTTTGGGGTGCTTGAGCTCTGGTTCTTTCCTTTCCTGGGATGCTTTCACATTCTCCACTTCTAGGGCTGCATACTGGTTCTTCAATTTGAGAGCTGGATTGTTGATTCTGTAGGCTCTGTTGACTTGTGTCCAACTCTCTTCATTCTGTAGCCTGCCATCTAAGTATAGATATCTTAATCCAGCTATGAGGCTCTCTGTTTTCCACAAACCAGAAAGAAGTACTTAGAAGTTGGCATATGAATCTCCACCATTGTGGAGCAACACAGGCTCAAGGTGCGCCCAATTAGTGTGATGCACCGCACACTAAAGCTGCAGCAACAGGACCACGGCCTACAACCACAAAGGCAAAAGAGCACGCCCTAGGACTGCATGGACGAGACACCACGTGCTGCAGACAAGTACCAAGGAAGGTTTGGAAGTGGCATAGTAAGTGCAGTTGGCACAATCAGTCACACAGGGAGTTGGTCAAGGCGGGAAACGGACACCACACCAACAGGTGGCCAAGCAGCCCAACCTGACTTACACTCAACAATGGATGAGATTGGGAATCCCCCCCAAAGGCAGGAAGGCAGGCTCCATCTCAGTACTCACCCCAGGGGTGTCCCAAGGCAGGTTAAAACTGTGCCAAACTCAGTGCTACTCCCTTGTCACCGGACCTGCAGTCACATACTTCTAAGAGCCTTCTTCAATCTTCGGGGAAAGAGCAAGAAGGAGGAGGAGGAAGGGAGCACAGAGATTGTGTGGGGTGTTGTGAAGAATCTTTTCCGCTTCCAATTTTCTGGCTGCTCAACAGTTCCTTAACAGGATAAAGATGCAAAGCTGAACCAATTCCCCTCCTCCTAATGGCATCCGAAAAGAGCACCAGTTTGAAGGATGCCTAGCAAAGCCTCCCGCACTGCAATCTAGTGAAAGAGTCACCTGAGGGTGGTCGTTCACAAGTGAAACTAATCTTTCTTTCTTCAACCTCCTTTGTTGTTCAGATTTCAGAGCTGAAAAACTTGCATCCATCATCTGCTGGAGACAGAAATACTGAATCATATCCCTAGAGCATAGGTTTTCAACCCAGTCCTCGGGGAACCCTAAGCCAGTCAGGTTTTCAGAATTCCCAGAATGAATATGCATGAGAAAGATTTGCATGTTCTGCCTTCATTGTATGCAAATCTATCTTATGCATATTCATTCTGGGAATCCTGAAAACCTGACTGGCCTAGGTTCCCCGAGGACTGGGTTGAAAACCTATGCCCTAGAGCAGGGGTTCTCAACCCAGTCCTCGGGACCCACCTAGCCAGTCAGGTTTTCAGGATAACCACAATGAATATGCATGGGAGACATTTGCATATAATGGAGGCAGTGTATGCAAATCTCTCTCATACATATTCATTGTGGCTATCCTGAAAATCTGACTGGCTAGGTGGGTCCCGAGGACAGGGTTGAGAACCCCTGCCCTAGAGGCTCAAGCTGATAATAGTACAGTGATTTCATAAGAAGCCTCTAGAATGTTTTCTGTTGCCACATCTGCTGGTATGGAAACACAACCCACCTGTCTGGACTGGTCAAGCAGGGCGATATGGAATGTCGTTTTAGACTAAGTCATAAGCTCTCCTTCTGGGCAATACTCTAGTTCTTAAATAAAGCTGTGATACAATGCTCTAAAAGTGAGAGAAAATGATGATTTCAAAATCCTTAATCCCCCAAATACAATGAAAAAAAAAATAAGGTCAAGAAAACAAATAAAATGAAAATCCCACAATATTTACTGTAGGAAGCTTCAGGAGCTCAAGTGCAGACATAAGCAAATAAACACTTACTTGGCAATAATCAAGGGCTTAGTTGTGGTCTTTAGAGTATATCTTTTGTTCTTTCATCATGATATGTTTTTCCCCCATTTAGAAACCCTTCTTTCCTTCAATAAATATGCAGCTGCTTCAACGACTTCAACCCTTCATCAAGCAAGCTCACAGGCATTTCCAAAAATGCTCTGTAAGATTTATGTTCCAAAACTATCATTTTTCGAATCCTGAATGAACCCAACTTCCAATGACCCGAGAAACTCAATTTACAGAACTGCCCCTTCTCATGTATCACTATTTGATTTATTGACTTTATATACTACTTTACAGAGCATGGCATTAAAACAGTTAGCAATAATTGAGTTGTTCAATGAATTCTAAACTCCTACTTTAAATTTTACACAAAGTGCTCTGCTTTCATTAACTTTTCAAGCTTAAGTATGCAAGATATGCCATGCTGGGTCAGACCAAAGGTCCATAAAACCAGCATCCCCTCTCTCTTGAAAGCACCAGCAGATCCCAAACAATAGGCCATTCCTTGTCACCCACTTTAAGGGATAAAACCAAATTACATACCTTTAGCAGGTATTACCCATTTGTGAGGGCTTACATCTTGCTGTCCATGGAAAATATCTTGTTTTTTGGCAAGAACAAGATAGATTGTCTTCACAAATGGGACACACTACTATAGCTTGCCTTCAACATAAAACATACAAATTACCAACGTGCAGTGTTTTTTGGCAACAGGACTTTTTTTCTTTTAAATTAACAAGAGCAATCTGGAAATCATAAAAATGGGCCTGAGAAGAGAGGAGTGGAAGATGAATTGGATTCTAAACCTTAAAGAAAATCCACAGACTGTCTCAACGGGAATCCCTTTCCCAACAATCAGCAAATCTTCTGTACAGAGGCTGACATTAAGTGAGCTACCATTACAGGTGACTTGATGGGAGGCTTCAAAGGAAGCAAGCCTCACATAAAATGAACAGAAGAACTCATCTGACTCTGAAAGGCACAGAAGATATTCAAAGTTTTAATGTGGGGCTGAAAAAGGAGATCTAGGGCCTTATCCATTACACCAAATGCAAAATTTCCCTACTTAAAACTGCAAGGCCTTCTACCAGAAGCTCTCCTACTAACCAAAAGGACCCAGGGCATGCTGTTAGATAGGTTCAGGACAGCAATGGCTACTCTCTCAACATCAAGATTCTGAAGGCTAGGGACTTGATATTGGAATGCAAATGTGTGTTTTTGCGTGTGTGTTTTTGGGGATTATAAACTGCCTTTCCCGAATACCATACCGCTGATCCAATTTTACTTTGACACTGTCCATCAAGGCTAGTAATATACTATTACTATTACTACTGACCAATCGTATAATGCTACAAGACGTACACAGCGCTGTACAGACACATGTCAAAGACAGTCCCTTCTCAAGACAGATAACACAGCAGCCGGAGGACAAGGATACATCTAGGGAAATGGAAAGGAAACATATAGGAGACTAAGAGGATTAGGATCTAAAAGCAGCCTCAAAGAGGTGAGTTTTCAGCTGATTTGAAGAGGGCCAGAGATGAAGCCTGATGTACAGACTCGGGTAGTTTGTTACAGGCATAAGGAGCAGCAAGGTGAAACGATCAAATTCTGAAGTTGGCAGTAGAAGAGAAGGACACAGATAGAAGCAATCTGCCAGAAGAGTGGAGTTCCCAAGGAAGGGTATAGGGAGAGATAAGAGGAAAGGTAGAGAGGTATACTGCACTTATAGGTCAGTAGGAGAAATTTGAATTGGATAGAGAAATGGATAGGAAGCCAATGAAGCGATTTGAGAAGAAGGGTTATATGAGCATATTGAGGATGGTGGAAGATTAGCCATGCACTTTTCAGTACTATGATATTCTTTAAATCAGGGCTTGACAAAGCCATGGCGACCAGAAATTTACACCTGGCATTTGCTTTGCTCCTCCCTCCCCTATTTTTTTCTAAAAATACAATTGTGGCAAAGATGCCTCCTGTTCTGCCTGCAGGGATCAGAGCCTTGAGAAAAAAAGAAAATATGGGGAGTGAGGCAGCAAAAATGTAAAGGGGCAGTACTTTAAACAGGCGGATGGGGGAATGGAGGGCAAGGGGTGGGAGTGCTGGGGGAAGGGAAAAGGGGAGAGAGTCTGGAAGGGGAACAGAGTGGGGAGGGAAGAGTGAAAGGTGGAGGACAAAAATTACTCTCTATATGCCAAAGGGTGCACCATTCCCCCGAAAATACAAGCAAGCACTCCACTCCCACACTACACCCCCCCCCCAATCTTTGCATAGCAGACATGCACAGAGGCACATCACACACATGTATTCACGCACGTGAACACCTCACCTCTGCACCACACATTACATGCGTATGCACACGCAGGCTCCCCAGCTCTGCAGCACACCCACACATACTGCAGCCCTGAACCCCATCCATACAGGCACCCATTGCCACATCCCAAACACAGACAGGTACACTACCATTGCATCACACACACTCACAGAGATACTTGTGTTATCCATAGATGATGCAAGGTGTAGGAACTCTGGTGCTGGTTTCACAAAAACATGACACCAGTGCAAAAGAACTTGGGTTGGGGGGGGGGGGGGGGAGTGAGGTTGTCATAAGCAGTGACTCCTAAGATTCTGGCCTGGCTCCTAAATCTGCACAAAATTTGTCAAGGTCTGCTTTAAACCCTAACTGAGAGGGTGAAATGGTTGAATATTTTCAAGGTATGTCAAAAACTGAGTAGAAACCGTCTTCTCTCTAGCTTTTGACAAACAGATTTGAGAATAAACAAAAATTAGCCATTTATACCTCAGCATTATGGCATTTCTTTAAAACAGGAGTGATCACAGCACTCTTTAATTAATCAGGAATAAATCCATCTAACAATGAACAATTGATTATATAAGTTATGAAAGGACACTTAAGCAAGGTGACTACCCCCCTAATACACAGCAGGACACTCTAACCACACCAGGGAAACTTAATATTTTGACTATTTAAAGTTATAGACTGGTCAAAATATATCCCAAATTTCATGAAAAAATTCTTTGACCAGTTTAGTCTCAGTCCGACTGCACTTTTCCACATTTCTTTTTTGTCCTCTTGAATCTTTGCAAATTTTGACTTTATGACCTCTTCCTTTCCCCCAATATCCATGCACAAATCCTCATACAAGTTATTTTCTGTTTGAAATGAGTCAAAATCAAAACAAGTAAATAAACCCTTAGCATCATCTTCAAATTTTCTAGTTTTGCCAGCCCAACTTCTAAAAAATTTGAAGTCATGTCTTAGAATTGGTTTCCCCACTTAATTTAAAATCTGAATACTTGTTTTTACATTCCCTCACCTCACAAATGGCCAAGGCCCCAGCATTATAATTTTTTCCAATATCTATGCTGAAAATGCCTTATTTGCCTGTGCAATATTTTTAGTCCCTCATAATACCATTCTTTATTTCTTCTGTATTTTTGAGTGACAATCTTTCTAACCAAAAATAGAGTAGATAACCTAGTTGCAAATATTTCTCCCGTATTTCCATATCTCAAAGGACATCACTATGTGCAACCCATGAGAACAATTGTTCATAATCTCACAGAATGTATCTTCACTTCAAACAAACAGGAAGTCAGTCCTCACATATGGGATTCCCAAGCTATAGGCTACCAAAAAAAAAAAACCCTGTAAAAGCCATGGGCGACCCAAAAAGCAGACCGTAAAGGGCAGCAGGGGACACTGATTGGCTGGAAGTCTCACACTGCAGCAGCAGCATTAAAGATGCAATCCCCCCTCTGGTAGCCTGGACATCATGGGTCGGAGAGAGGAGTTGCATTATTCCCTAAAGAGGTGACTGAGAATGGTGTGGCCAAAGGTGTTATCCCTCCAGGAAGTCTCTTCCAAACAGGAATGTGCAGCGAAGGTGTGCACAGAGGATCAGGTGGCGGCTCAGCAGATGTCCAGTAAGGGCACTGAGGCAGGCTTGCCACAGAGGTTGCCATGGCATGCACACTGTGAGACATCACATGATGCTCCTGAGAGTGCCCCACCTGTTGATAGGCAAAAGAAATGCAGTCGGCCACCCAGCATGAGGGGGTGCACTTGGAGACGGCAACCCCCAGATGACTGGGGTCATAAAAGACAAAGAGCTGCATTGAGCGGCAATGAGGGCACATCCAATGGATATAGAATGACAACTCACGCTTGCAGTCCAGCGTGTGCAGGGAGGCCTCCGCCATAGAAGAATGAGGCCTAGGAAAAAAGGTGGGCAATACCACCTCTTGATTCAAATGGAAGGCAGAGACAACCTTCGGCAAGAACTTTGGGTGAGTCCTTAGAATGATCCTGTTCTTGTGGAACCTGGTGTACGGCACATGTGCCACCAGAACTTGCAGCTCGCTCACACGTCTGGCCAAGGTGAGCGGCACCAGGAATACAACTTTCCCACTCAGGGGGTTGCAGCCATCGATAGATGCCGGGGTGACCGGTTCAGGTGTCGGGGAGGAGATGGAGGGCTCCATGAGACGGACCTCGGGGGTCTGAGATCAGTCACTGGCGGCCTCGGAATCTGTCCTGGGTACCTTAGCCGACCGCTACTCTTACACCCTCTGGGGGTCTGTGGGACCACGCATGGGACTTGTCGAGCATGTCCCCTTCCCAGGTCCTCAAAGATTTCTTATTTTTCTTATGCTCACGCTCCAGCGAACCCTTATCCGAGTGTCCGCGTGGGCACTGTGGGGACTTTTCGCGATCTGAAGATGTGTGCAGAGCAAGAGTGCACGGGAATCGGGGATACTGGGGCCGAATCAGACCTGTGAAAAATGTCACCCTGCTTCTGCTGGAGATTCTGGATGGCCTCAGCGGACATCTTTTTGCACAGGGAGCACACCTCTGGGTCATGGTCAGCACTCAGGCACCTGAGGCAACAATCATGTGTGTCGGTAAGGGACATGTTCTTGTAGCACCAATCACACTTTTTAAACCAGCTGGCCACTGGGGCAAAAAGGGCCCCAAGCAAGTTCAAAGACCTTTGACGCAGCCAGTGGTTATAAAAGGTGCTAAACTGTGCTGAATGGGAAAAAAACCCCTAACTAAACAGGTTCCGAGTCCTGAGGCCAAAGCAACAGGGCTCGGAGCAGGAAAGGGACCGGTGCTAACCAGATGGCACACAGAAGTGCACGAGAAAATCAACTTTTTTCTGGGGAAGAAAGATGAACATCTGTAGGGCTCCGTGGAAAAAGGGAGACCGAGTAAGATGGCAGGACAGGGACCAAGCATCTCTCCAGCTTTGAAAGCTGGGGAGATGCTTCCACGAGGGCTCTGGTGACTAACTTTCTACTTGTTCCTGGAGAAAACATGGTCGCCCTTAAGGGGAGCCGCAAACAGCAGCAACTGAGTCCACAGATACAGACTGCAGCAGGACCCATGAGTCTGATGGAAACCAACGGTCCGGCAGCCTGAACACAGAAGGGTCAGAGGGTAGGAGTTGCCTAGACCCCGAAAAGATTACGAAGCACATCCTGGCTGAAGGCGCTGTCCTGTTGGGACTCCCTTTCCAGACAGTATTGAGCTGCAAAGGTATGAACTGAAGACCTGGAGGCGGCCCAGCAAATGTCCAAAATAGGGATGGAGCACAGGTTTGCCACAGAGGCCGCCATGGCCCTGACACAGTGTGCCATGACCCAGCCATCCAGCGTGAGCCCAGCCTGCTCACAGAAGAGGGCAATGCAGTCTGCCACCCAGGTGGACAGCGTCTCTTTGGTTACCGCCTCTCCCAGCTGGCTGGAGTCATAGCAAACAAAAAGCTGATCAGCTTTCCGGTGACCCTGAGTATGCTGAATGTAGAAAGACAGGGCCCTCATAGTCCAAGATGTGAAGGACCGTCTCCACCCTGCTGCAGTAAGACCTTGGGAAGAAAATGGGTAGCACCACTTCTTGGTTGAGGTGGAAAGATGATATCACCTTCGGAAGGAATTTAGGGTGTTTGCATAGCATGGCCCTGTTCTTATAGAACCTGGTATATGGCGCCTCTGCCACTAGGGCTTGGAGCTCACTGACCCTGCAAGCGGAGGTGAACATCACCAGGAACACAACCTTCCACAAGAGGTATCTCAGGTGGGAGGTAGCCAGAGGCTCAAATGGTGGGAGAGTGAGCTGCGCCAATACTACGTGGAGGTCCCATTCAGTCGCCGGAGGGTTTGGACAGCAGAAATCCTCTCAAGAAGTGGGTCGCAGAGGCTGGACTGAGAGGGGCTTGCCTTCCACTGGGTGGTGATATGCCGCCAGGGCACTGAGGTGTACTGTCAGAGTTTGATTGAGCCCAGATTGTGAGAGATAGAGTAGTTACTCACCTGTAACAGGTGTTCTCCAGGAGCAGCAGGAATCAGTCCTCACATATGGGTGACATCGACATCGATGGAGCCCTTGCGGAGCATTTTCCCAGCTTTCTATGAAAGCCTTTGGGAATACTGTACGCATGCGCGGTCCCCTTCCTGCCTCAAGGTGCCATCTTGCTCAGTCTGATGACATAGCTAAAAAACAGCACACAAAAATATAAAAATAAACTATGTACAACTGCAACTCCCAGGGGAGGAGGGAGGGTTGTGAGGACTGATTCCTGCTGCTCCTGGAGAACACCTGTTACAGGTGAGTAACTACTCTTTCTCCAGGACCAAGCAGGAAGTCAGTCCTCACATATGGGTGACTCCCTAGTTCTGGTCTACCAGGAACCCAGGCTGAACAAGAGAACTCCCTCTAGTCCCAGCATCAAAGAAAGGCTTTTCACTGAAAGAACCTCCACCGGTAGGCCAAGGGAGGGCTGGAGGGCAGGAGTTGCCTAAACCTCAAAGAAATTCCGGAGTACTGCCTGGCCAAAAGCACTGTCCCTACGTGACTCCCTCTCCAGGCAGTAATGGGCCACAAAAGTCTGGCTTGAGGACCAAGTTGCAGCCCTGCAGATGTCTGCCAACGGTACAGAGCAGAGATGAGCTACTGAGGCAGCCATTGCCCTGACACGGTGGGCCGTGACCCGACCCTGCAAGGGAAGGTCAGCCGCCCTGTAAGCCCAGGTGATACAGTCAGCCAACCCAGATGGACAAGGTACGCTTGGACACAGCTAACCCCAAATTATTAGGGTCAAAAGATATGAAGAGCTGAGTAGCTCTTCTATGCCCCTGCGTACGATCAAGGTAGAAGGATAAGGTCCTTCTACAGTCCAGGGTATGCAGGACCGCTTCAGCATGGCTTGCATGAGGCCTAGGGAAGAATGTTGGAAGAACCACCTCCTGGTTGAGGTGGAAAGAGGAGACAACCTTTGGGAGGAACTTTGGATGAGTCCTAAGGACTACCCTGCTCTTATAGAAGCGAGTGTAAGGCCTGTCACAGACCAGGGCCTGAAGCTCACTCACTCGCCTGGCCGAGGTTAGGGCTACCAGGAAGAGTGTCTTCCAGGAAAGGAAGCGGAGAGGACAAGTAGCCATCGGCTCAAAAGGTGGGCGAGTCAGTTGCTGCAAGACCACATTCAACTCCCACTCAGGGGCTGGAGGATGGACAGGAGGCTTGAGCAAGATCAAACCTCTGAGGAACCGGGACACCAAGGGGTGAACCGACAGAGAGTGTCCTTCCACCAGTGAATGGTGAGCTAATAGAGCTGAAAGGTGGACCCGAACAGAATTGGACTTAAGTCCCTGATTGGATAAGTGCAGCGGGTATTGAAGCACCACTGGTACAGCACAGGAGAAAGGATCTTCTGTACGCAGCTGACACCACACAGAAAAACGTTTCCATTTCAGGGCATAGGTTTTTCTAGTGGACTGCTTCCTAGACGCCAGGACGACCTCCTCAACTTCCGGAGGTAGGCCCTAGGGAGCCAAAACTACCCTTGCAGCCTCCAGGCCATCAAATTGAGAGACTTGAGATTTGGGTGCAGAAAAGAACCTTGATCCTGAGAGAGAAGGTCGGGCTGCAACCCCAGAGGCAGTGAGGTGTCCACTGCCAGTTGAAGCAGAAGTGGGAACCAAGGCTGCCTCGGCCACCTGGGAGCTACCAGAAGAACCGAGGCCTTGTCCCGCAGAATCTTGAACAGGGTTCGGGCCACCAGAGTCATGGGAGGAAAGGCATATAGGAGGCCCTGAGACCAAGAAATCAGAAAAGCATCTGCTGCTAGCCGCAGAGGATGTGGTTGCCTGGAGCAGAACCTGGGCAGCTGTCTGTTCAGGGGACTGGCAAAGAGATCTATGGATGGAAGTCCCCATTTCAGGAAAATCTTCTGAACCACTAAGGGATGGAGCTGCCATTCGTGGGGCTGCAGAATCCTGCTCAACCTTTCTGCCAGGTAGTTTTCCTGGCCAGGGAAATAAACAGCCTTGAGAAACATGTTGCGCCTGAGCACAAACAAGCAAAGGTCCTGTGCCTCCTGACAAAGGAGCCTGGACCCAGTGCCGCCCTGCTTGTTCACATAAAACATGGCTACTTGGTTGTCTGTTTGTACTAAGACAGACTGGTGAGCCAGGGTTGGAGAGAAAGTCTTGCGGGCTAAGCGAATAGCCCGTAGTTCCAGTAGGTTGATCTGCTGCGTGGCCTCCCAGGGAGACCACAGGCCCTGGGTGCACTTACCCAGACAATGTGCTCCCCAGCCCTGCAGGGAGGCATCGGTGGTCAACACCACTGTGAACCCAGGTATCTGAAAGGGCACCCCTTGCAGTAAGCTGGGGGGGTGCAGCCACCAGCGTAGGGAGTTCAGGAATGGTCTGGACACCCTTACTCTGTCTCTGAGCCTCCCTGTGGCCTGTGTCCACTGAGTTCTGAGGCACCACTGTGCAGGCCTCATACGGAGCCGGGTATTGGGAGTCACATGTACTGTCGAAGCCATGTGGCCGAGAAGCCTCAGCCAGAGTCTGGCGGAAACCAGTGACCTGCAGAGAAACTGGTTTGCCAAGTCTATCAGTCTTTGGGCTCTGTCCTCTGGCAAGAAAGCCTTTGCCTGCAGAGAGTCTAGCCTTGCCCCTATGAACTCCAAGTTTTGGGAGGGGAGCAAAGTGAACTTTGCGAAGTTTATGACAAACCCCAGGTGTTGAAGGAGAGAAATAGTGCGGAGGGTGGCTTGTCTGGCCTCCTGGCACGTCTGACCCCTGATGAGCCAGTCGTCCAGGTAGGGGAAGACAAAAACACCTTGATTCCTCAATAAGGCCGCCACCACTGCCAGGCACTTTGTAAAGACCCTTGGGGCGGAGGTTAGGCCAAAGGGCAGTACTCTGTACTGGTAATGGTTTCCTCCCACAATGAACCTGAGGTACTTTCTGTGGTCTGGATGAATGAGGATGTGAGTGTACGCATCCTTTAGATCTAAAGAGCATAGCCAATCTCCCTGCTGGAGGTAGGGCAGAAGTGTTCCAAGAGTAAGCATCTTGAACTTTTCGTTCTTTAGGAACCTGTTGAGATTTCTGAGGTCGCGAATAGGCCTGAGGCCGCCGGTTCTCTTTGGTACGAGGAAGTACCTGGAGTAGAAACCGTGACCTTGTAGTTGGGGAGGCACAGGCTCCACCGCCTTGTCTCGCAACAGACCCTGAAGCTCCTGCAGGAGGTCTGTGTGAGGAGGAGGCCTTGGAGGCTCTCCTGGGAAGTAAGGAGGAGGAAACTGATGGAAATGAAGCATGTAGCCCTTGCAGACTATGCTTAAGACCCAATTGTCTCCTGTAATGGGTGGCCACCTGTGGGCAAACAGGGCTAGTTGACCTCCTGTGCAGGGATGGGACAGCAGAGACGGAGAGGCTATGCCTTAGGAGTCAAAAACCCCCACACTGCTGAGTGGGAGTGGGAGCAGGAGCCGGAGGCTGGGGGCCTTCTGCCTACGGGGCACATGTCCCTGCCCCTTGGCCTGCTGACCCTGTGGGGGATCTGGGGAGGCCTGGTAAGGTGGGAACTGTTTGTAGGAAGTCACCTTCCTCGGGTAAAAGGACTTCTTACCCGAGCCCTTCCTTTTATGAGAAGGGGCAGAAGTCTTTCTAGACAGCCTTGTCCTCGTGAAGTGCTCGGTCTTGAGCTGTGCAGCCTTCTCGGCCATGGGCTTGCCAAAAAGGTTCTCACCTCGGCAAGGGACATCGACCAACTTGTCTTGTACCCATGGCTCGAGATCCGATGACTGCAGACATGCCTGGCGTCGAGCCGCGATGCCGGCTGCCACAACACGGGCCGAGGCCGCGAAGCCATCGTAGGCTGCTCGGGACATGAACTTAGAGCATTCCCGGATCCCCGAAGACAAGGACTTGAACCTCTGCAAAGGTTCCCCGGAGAGACCAGCAGAGAACCCGGCAAGTTCCTTTGCCAGGTCCTGCAAGTACATGCCCATGTACAGCTGGTAGGACTGGACACGGCAAGCAAGCATCGAGCCCTGGAAGCACTTTCTACCAAACGCATCCAGGTTCCTGGCCTCCCTGCCGGGGGGGCACTGCAGAGTGCATCTTCTGGCTTTTCAGACGATGCATGGCCGATTCCACCAACATGGAATGGTGTGGTAGCTGCGCCTTCTGAAAGCCAGGGCTCTTACGGAGTCGATAAATGGAATCGACCCGCTTGCTCAGAACCGACGCCGAGGCTGGTGCCTCCCACATCCGGAAGAGGAGCCATTCCAGCACAGTAAAGGCCTCCTTCAGAGGAGAGTCATACTGGAGGGCCTCGAGCTCTTCGGCTCGAGGCTCCTCCTCGGGGTCCGCGGGGGTCGCCAACGCTGTGGCCATATCCCGAACGAACTCCGAGAACCGGGCATCCTCTGGGGGGATCTACTCCGGGGCTCGGACTGTGGTGAGTCCGACGGGACGCACCAAGTCCTGAAGGTATCGGGGGACTCCTCGTCCTCCGTCTCCCAGGCGGACTCGTCCGAAGAGGAGTCGGGCTCCAACCGCGTGGGTCCCGGCAGCACCCGGCCAGACGCCGAAGGCACCGGCGTCGACACCCTCTGTCCCGACCGGGAGGTCAGGGGTGACCGCGACCGAGGACGACCTCGAGCCTTCATGGTCTCGAGTATCGGCTCGGTCTCCGGGGTCGACTTCGACGTCCCAATGGTCGGGGCAGATGCGTCAGCCAGGCTGGCCATCAGCACCCACTGCTGATCCATGAAGGCAGGCAGTCTGCACTCCAAGGCTGTCAGCCTGAGTCCAAGCTCAGGAGACTCAGCAGCCACCGACTCGGGC
This sequence comes from Ichthyophis bannanicus, assembly GCA_033557465.1. NCBI lineage: Eukaryota > Metazoa > Chordata > Amphibia > Gymnophiona > Ichthyophiidae > Ichthyophis > Ichthyophis bannanicus. The sequence continues at coordinate 161,584,527 of CM066043.1, read as the reverse complement.
ACCAGCGGCGCCAGGCCCGACGTCAGCTCCCTGGGAGGAGAGTCCTCGAGGACAACAGGACTTACGTGTCCAGCAGACTCCGGCTCCACACGAGGCATTTTGGACGGCTTCTCCTGTTCCAAGGGCCCGGGACGGCGGTCGGGGGTCTGAGACCTAGCCCTCGAGGAGCCAGGGACCTCCTCCGACGCCGCCCTCGCGAGCCGCTTCTTCCTCTTTCACTCCCGATCAGTGGACCCCCTGTCCGAGGAACCCCGACGATGCTCGGGGTCAGACTCCCGAGACGTCGAGGCCTCAGACAAGGTCTGGGCCCGGCAGGAGGTCGAATCAGAAAAAAGCCTTTCCTTTTGATGCTGTCGACTTCGCAGTGCCTTAGTGGACATTTTGCCACAGGGCCCACAGATCTTAGAATCATGATCGGGACCAAGGCACCGAAGGCAGCAGTCGTGTGTGTCGGTGAGAGACATCAGTTTCTTGCACCGATCACACTTTTTGAAACCACTGGAAGCCATCGGGGAAAAAAGAGCCCCCGCAAGGTCAAAGGACCGGCCTTCCAGGGAAAAAGAAAAAAGGGCGTGAGCGCCAGCCACTAAGGGCAAAAACCGAAAAAAGGAAGACGGGCTCGATACCGGTGTACCGAACCCGGCGGGAAGGGGAACCGGCATCGAACCGGACAAGAACCGCGATGAAATCGCAAGAAAATCGCAAGAAAAATCTAACTTTTCTCCGGGTGACTAGGACGAATGTCCGTCAGGCTCCTTGGAAAAAGAAAGACTGAGCAAGATGGCACCTTTAGGCGAGAAGGGGACTGCGCATGCGTGCAGTATTCCCAAAGGCTTTAACAGAAAGCTGGGGAAATGCTCCGCAAGGGCTCCATCGACGTCGATGTCACCCATATGTGAGGACTGACTTCCTGTTTGGTCCTGGAGAAGAAGAAGGTATTGCAGCACCAGCTGCACCGGGGCAGGAGAACAGATTCACCCCTTGCTCCGCACATCAGACAGAGAACTTGCGCCATTTGAAGGCATAAACTCTCCTGGTGGAAGCCTTACGGGAGGCTAGTAGGATCTCTTCCACTTCTCCTGAGAGGTTGAAAGGGGCTAGGGTCACCCTTTCAGCAGCCTTGCCATCGGTGATGGAGACCCCAGGATGGGGTGCAGGAGGGGAGCCCTCCTCCTAAGACGAGCCCTGGTGAGCTCCCCAGTGGGATCGGAGTCTCCACTGACAGTAAGAGGAGCAGCGGGAACCACAGCTGCCTGAGCTACTGAGAGGCCACCAGGAACAGTGAGGCTTTGTCGTGACGAGCCTTGAAAAGTATTATGGCAATCAGTAACATGGGTGGGAAGGCATTCGGGAGCAGAAAAGTGGCATCTGGTGGTTGTCCGGTCAGGCAAAAAGTTCCACCCATGGGATCCCCAGAGCCGGAAGAACCAGTTGGCTACTCTGGGAGGTCCAGCTGTCACTCGTGCAGCTGGAGGACCCTGCTCAGTTTGTCCGCCAGGGTGTTGTCTTGAACTGGTAGGTATACTACCTGTAGGAGTATTCCCTGTTGAACTGCACAGGAGCAGAGTGTCTGCTTTGCGACAGAGGGTGCGAGACCCTGTGCTCCCTTGCTTGTTTACATAGAACATTGCCACCTGATTATCTGTTTGGATCAACACTGGCTGGTGCCTCAGGCGGTGACAGAACGCTTGGAGGGCTAGATATATCGCCCAAAGCTCCAGGAGGTTGATCTAATGGCTGCACTCGGCCTGTGACCAGCTGCCCTGGGTGCGGAGTTCTTCGCAGTGGACTCCCAATCCCAGCAGGGTGGCGTCCATAGAGGGACCTTTAGAGGGTTTGAGGTTTGGAAGAGCATCCCTGCCGGGAGATGGGGGTTTTGCCACCAAGTCAGAGATTCGGCCAACTGGTGGGTCACTGAGACTCTCTCCCGGAGATGGCCCGTGGCTTGTGGCCACTGATCTCGAAGGCACCACTGAATGATTCTCATGTGCAGACAGGCGTCTGGGGTGACATGGACCATAGAGGCCATGTGCCTGAGTAAGCGCAGCAAAAGCCGAGCTGACCCAGAGGGATGGTATTATATACGTCTACAGCCAGTGCCCTGAGACGGTCTGCTCAGTCCAAGGGACGAAGGCCTTTGCTTGAAGAGTGTCTAGCCTTGTCCCTATTAACTCCAGACTTTGTGTTGGGAAGAGGTGGGATTTGGGGTAATTTATCACAAACCCCAGATGTTGCAGAACCTGGGTGGTGCATGTGATGGCCTGCTGCACATCTGTGGCCGTGCCTCCTTTTATGAGCCAATCGTCCAGGTATGGGACGACAAATACTCCCGGAGGAGGAGGAAGGCAGCTACTATTGCTAAGCATTTGGTGAAAACCCTGGGGGCAGAGGCCAGGTCGAAGAGTAGTATACTGTACTGGTAGTGGCTGCCCCCCATCATGATTTGGATGAGGATGTAGATATAGACATTTTTCAGATCCAAGGAGCATAGCCAGTCTCCCTGCTGAAGATAAGGCAGCAATGTTCCAAGGGAGAGCATCTTGAACTTCTCCCTCACCTGGAACCTGTTCAGGATGCACAGGTTCAGGATGCGCCTTAGGCCCCTGTTCTTTTTGGTACAAGGAACTAACTGGAGTAGAACCCTCTTGCCCCTGAAATGTTGGGGTACTGGTTCAACCACCCTGTCCTTGAGAAGACCTGCGAGTTCCTTAAATAGGAGGTCCCGGTGAAGGGGAGATCTGCGGGGCTTTCTCCTGGGAAAAAAGGGGGAGATGTCTGAGCTAGATAGAAGAGGTAGCCCTCCTTGGCCACCTGGAGTGCCCAGGAATTGGTGATGATGGCTGGCCACCTTTGGGCATAGTGGATCAGACGTCCCCCTGTGAGCTGCTGCTCTCCTTGGGGCCAGAGCAGATGCCTGGGATTTGGGAGCCTTCTGCTTACGAGGGCCCTTGCCCATGTCCCTTGGCCTGCTGACCCTGCTGGGGAGGCCTTAAATTGTGGGTAGCTTTTGTAAGCAGCCCCTTAACTCATATAAAAGGGCTTTTTTGGCGGGCCCTATGGTCAGGGAGGGGCAGCAGTCTTTTTAGAGAGCCTGGTCCTTGTCATGAACTCTGTCTCCAACTCAGCCGCCTTTTCAGTCATGGGTTTGCCAAAAGAGGTTCTCTCTTTGGCATGGGACATTGACCAATTTGTTCTAAACAGATTGCTCGCGATTGGAAGAATGTAGCCAAGCCTGGCATTGAGCCCCGATGCCCGCTGCTGCTACTGACTCGAAGCTGTCATAGGCTGCAAAAGACATGAATTTGGAGCACTCATGGACAGCCTTGGCCAGGTTCTTGAACCACTGCAGGAGTTCCTTGGAGAGACCAGCCAAGAGCCTGACGAGCTCCTTCGTCAGGTCTCTCAGATACATGCCAATGTACAGCTGGTAGGCCTGAATCCGGCCAATGAGCATCGAGCCATGGTAGCAGTTTCTACCGAGGGCATCAAAAGCGCAGGCCTCCCTACCCAGAGGCACAGAGGTGTACATCTTCTGGCTCTTCAGCAGACGCATGGCCGACTCTACCACCATGGAGTTATGCAGCAGCTGTGCCTTCTGGAATACAAGGCTTCGGCAGACCCGATACATCGAGTCAAGCCGCTTGCTTACAATCAGCACTGACGCCAGCGTCTCCCACATTAGCCACTCTGGGATGGAAGGAAAGGGTACCGTGAGCGATTTCCTCGGAGGAGGCTCGTTTTATTTTATTTATTCAACAGGTCTTCTATACCACCTTATCATACATTCAAAGCGATTCACATGGAACAGTTACGGCAATGAGCTTTACATAGAACAGGGATATACAACTTGGAGGTTAGTTGGGGTATAACAAGCAATTAACAATTACTAACTATATACAAGGCAACTGTTGCAATGTTTTGTGGTCCATTTCGTAAGGGATCATAGGCTTCTGGGGTAGCTCCAAAATATTCTAAGAAAAGGTAGGTTTTTATTGCTTTCCTAAGGTCCACTAGGTCTTTGATTGCACGTGTTGAGTGGGGAAATTGTTCCACAGCTGGGGTGCATACAGGGAGAAGGCTCTATTGCAGGTGGATTGATTTGCTTTCCTGAAGTTTAGTGGGGTCTCTAGGGTGTTGTCTGCTCCTCTTCTTGTTCTGGTTGGGGGTGTCTTCCTGATCAGTGATTGGAGAGTTGTTGGAGAGAGGTTAATTAATGTTTTGAAAATTATGTTTTTGTATTTGGTGCATACCGAGACAAGGAGCCAGTGTAGCTGATGGAGTGTGGGGGTAATGTGTTTGAATTTTGCTGTTCCAGTAATGATTCTGGCCGCAGTGCTTTGCATCAGTTATAGGAGGAGGGTTGTTGTTTTTGGAAGGCCATGATAAACTGCATTACTGAAACCTATTATAGGCATTATGGCTTGGCATACAGTTCGGAAGTCGTTGTCAGTGAGTAGTGGTTTGAGTTTGCGTAGCATTCTGAGTTTGTGGTAGGCTGATCTGGTTGTTTTTTTGACGCGAGACTGGAAGCTGAGTTGCTGGTCAAAGGTAACTCCAAGGTAATTGACTTCCTGTTTATTGCTTATTGTGGTCAAAGATCATTATTGAGTCCGATGGTGAGAATATATTACTCCTGGTAATGTGCGTCAGTTCAGATTTTCTGACATTTATGAAAAGGCTTTGACTGTTAAGCCATTCTGACATTGATTCAAGGCATACTGTGATTTGTGTGTAGTCTGGATGTTTGATGTTTATGGGGGTGAATATAGCATAGTGACTTACCGTAACAGGTGATCTCCGGGTACGGCAGGAATTTAGTCTTCACATATGGGTATCGTCGGTACCGACGGAGCCTGCGCGGGAACGCTCCCCAGCGTCCAATTAGAAAGCTTTTGGGAGCATCCCACAGCGCCTGCGTGCTGCCTTCCCGCCTTTCCCAACTGCCTCTCTCCGGTTGAGTTTTAAAGCTGAGACAAAGAGAGAGAGAGAGGAAAAGAAAAGAAAAATACAACTCCTAGGGGAGGTGGGTGGGTTGTGAAGACTAAATACCTGCTGTTCCCGGAGATCACCTGTTACAGGTGAGTAACTATGCTATCTCCAGGAACAAGCAGGAATGTAGTCTTCACATATGGGGACTCCCTAGCTACAGATGCCAGGGAGAGACCCCAGAAAGCGTAGTTACTCACCTGTAACAGGTGTTCTCCAGGAGCAGAAGGAATCAGTCCTCACATATGGGTGACGTCGGCGCCGACGGAGCCCTCGCGGAGCAATTTTCCCCAGCTTTCAAAGAAAGCCTTTGGGAATTGCAGCGCGCATGCGCGGTCCTCTTCCCGCCCAAGGGTGCCATCTTGCTCAGTCAGATGACATAGCTAAAAGACAGCAAAAAATTAGCAAAAAACGAAAGCATAAAACTGCAACTCCAAGGGGAGGAGGGAGGACCGATTCCTGCTGCTCCTGGAGAACACCTGTTATAGGTGAGTAACTACGCTTTCTCCAGGACCAAGCAGGAAGTCAGTCCTCACATATGGGACTCCCAAGCTTAAGGCTACTGGAGACCCCAAGCACAAAAATGAGCTCCCTCTAGCTCAGCAGCACAGAAGGAAGGAATCTTCTCTGAATACGTCTCCAACCGGTAGCCCAACATCCGGGATGGAGGGTAGGAGTTGCCTATACCTCGAAGAGGTTACGGAGGACTGCCTGTCCGAAAGCACTGTCCCTGCGGGACTCCCTCTCTAGGCAGTAATGGGCTGCAAAAGTCTGGCTTGAAGACCAAGTACCGGCCCGGCAGATGTCTGCCAATGGAACAGAGCGGAGGTAAGCCACTGACGTAGCCTTCGCCCGAGCACGATGAGCGGTGACTCTACCTTCCAGCACGAGGCCCGCAGCCTCGTAAGCCCAAGCGATGCAATCCGCAATCCAGATGGACAGAGTACGCTTGGAGACAGGGAGCCCCAACTTGTTGGGGTCATAAGACACGAAGAGCTGAACAGCCTTTCGGTGCTCCCGCGTATGGTCAAGGTAGACGTTCAGCGCCCTCCTACAGTCCAGGGTATGCAGGACCATTTCAGCTCGGCTGGAGTGTGGCCTGGGAAAGTAGGTTGGAAGAACCACCTCCTGGTTGATGTGAAAAGGGGAAACCACTTTGGGAAGAAATTTAGGGTGAGCCCGTAGGACTACCCGGTTCTTGTAGAACCTAGTGTAAGGAGGATCAGATACTAGGGCCTGTAGCTCACTAACGCGTCTAGCAGAAGTGAGGGCCACCAAGAACAAGGTTTTCCAGGAAAGAAAACGAAGAGGGCAGGTAGCCATAGGCTCAAAAGGCGGACAGGTAAGCCGCTGTAAAACCACATTGAGATCCCAGTTCGGGGCTGGTGGGCGCAAAGGTGGTTTAAGGAGAAGGAGGCCTCTGAGAAAACGAGCCACCAGAGGGTGGCTGGAAAGAAGTCCACCCTCCACCGGCACGTGATGCGCAGAAATAGCACTGAGGTGGACCTTGACCGAGTTGGACTTGAGGCCAAGATTAGAAAGAGAAAGCAAGTACTGCAAGACCACTGATGCTGAACAGGAGAAGGGGTCTTGAGACTGCTGAGTACACCAGACGGAGAACCGACGCCACTTAAGAGCGTAGGACTTCCGGGTGGAAGGTCTCCTGGAGGCCAAGACGACCTCTTCCACATCTGGAGGCAGCTGGAGAGGAGCAAGGACTACCCTTTCAGCAGCCAGGCCATCAGATGAAGGGACCGGAGGTTGGGGTGCAGGAGCGTCCCCTGATCCTGCGACAGGAGGTCGGGCTGAAATCCCAGTGGAAGAGGAGTGTCTACCGCTAGCTGCATCAGAAGCGGGAACCAAGGTTGCCTCGGCCACCGGGGAGCCACTAGGATCATCGATGCCTTGTCTCTGAGAACTTTGAAGAGCGTCCGAGACACCAGAGGCATGGGTGGAAAGGCATACAAGAGGCCTGTGGACCATGGAATCAGAAAGGCATCCGCCGCCACCCGGAGAGGATGCGGCTGTCGAGAGCAGAATCTGGGAAGCTGCCGGTTCAGAGGACTGGCGAACAGATCCAGGGTGGGGAGGCCCCACCGTAGAAAGATCCGCTGAACCACAAGCGGATCCAACCCCCACTCGTGTGGCTGGAGGACCCTGCTCAGTTTGTCTGCCAGGTAGTTCTCTTGACCCGGGAGATAGACAGCTTTGAGGACGATGTTGCGGTGGACGGCCCAAGAGCAGAGCTTCTGTGCTTTCTGACAGAGAAGGAAGGAGCCGGTTCCGCCTTGCTTGTTCACATAGAACATGGCAACCTGATTGTCTGTCTGGACAAGTACTGCTTGGTAAGAAATCAGGTGAGAGAAGGCTTTGAGCGCTAGGCGGATGGCTCTGAGCTCCAGGAAGTTTATCTGCTGAGCGGACTCCCAAGGAGTCCAGAGCCCCTGAGTACAAGTCCCTTGGCAATGTGCTCCCCAGCCCTGGAGAAAAGCATCGGTCGTCAGGACCTGAGAATGCGCAGGAGTTTGAAAGGTCACTCCAAGCAGTAGGTTCGGCAGGTGAAGCCACCATCGCAGAGAGGAGACCAGCTGGTCGGAGATCCGTACGGAGTCCGCTAGGCTCCCAGTGGCCTGATGCCATTGATTGCGAAGGCACCATTGAGCAGGCCGCATGTTCAGGCGGGCATAGGGGGTTACATGGACCGTGGAAGCCATATGGCCGAGCAGTCTCAGAAATCGCCTGGCCGAGACCAGGGAATTGCTGTGAAAGCGGCTGGCGAGATCCATGAGCCTTTGGGCCCTGTCTAGAGGCAGGGAGGCCCGCGCTTGAAGAGTGTCCAACCGGGCACCGATGAATTCTAGATCTTGAGAGGGGAGCAAAGTGGACTTTGCGAAGTTTATGACAAAACCCAAGTGCTGGAGCAGAGCTACTGTGCGATGAGTAGCCTGAGTGGCTTTTCTTGGGCAGACTGGGCCCTGATCAGCCAGTCGTCCAGGTATGGGAACACAAAGAGACCCTGAAGCCTCAGATAGGCCGCCACCACTGCTAGGCATTTGGTGAACACTCTGAGGGCGGAGGAGAGGCCGAAAGGCAGTACTCTGTACTGGTAATGGCGTCCGTCCACCACAAACCTTAGGTATTGTCTGTGGTCTGGATGAATAAGGATATGAGTATACGCATCCTTCAGATCTAAGGAGCATAGCCAGTCTCCCTGCTGGAGGTAGGGCAGCAGGATTCCAAGGGTAAGCATTTTGAACTTTTCCTTTGCAAGGAACTTGTTGAGGTTTCGCAAGTCCAGGATGGGTCAGAGGCCTCCTGTTCTTTTTGGAACCAGGAAGTACCTGGAGTAAAACCCCTGACCCTTCAGGTGGTGGGGCACCGGTTCCACGGCTCGGTCCCGAACAAGACTTGCTAACTCCTGAAGGAGTAAATCCCTGTGCAGAGGGAGTCTGGAAGGCTCCCCTGGAAAGTAGGAGGGAGGCACCTGGTGAAAATGAAGAAGATAGCCCTTTTGAACTATCTGAAGCACCCAGGTATCCGTGGTGATGTTGGACCACCTGTGGGCAAAGTGGACCAGCCGGCCTCCTGTGCTGAGAGAATCCAGCTGAGGGGGAGAGGCTATGCTGAGAGAGTCAAAAACCCCCACCCTGCTGAGCAGGGGCCGGTGGTGCAGGCTTGGGGGCTTGCTGCCTACGGGACCCATTACCTCGTCCCTTGGCCTGCTTTCCCTGCGGGGGAGCTGGGGAGGCCTGATACTGAGGGTAGTATTTATAGGCAGCCGCCTTCCTCGGGTAAAAGGGCTTTTTCCCCGAGGCCTTCTTCTTTTGAGAAGGGGCAGAGGTTTTCCTCGAGAGACGAGTTCTGGTGAGAGTCTCTGTCTCGATTTGTGCAGCCTTTTCATCCATGGGCTTGCCAAAGAGGTTGTCACCTCGGCAGGGGACATCGACCAACTTGTCCTGCACCCAGGGCTCGAGGTCGGACGACTGGAGCCAAGCCTGGCGGCGTCCACCGATGCCGGCAGCGGCTACTCGAGCCGAAGCCTCAAAACCATCATAGGCTGCTCGAGAAATAAACTTGGAGCACTCCGGAATACCAGTAGACAAGGATTGGAACCTCTGCAAAGGTTCATCGGAGAGACCAGCAGAGAACCCGGCTATTTCTTTAGCCAGGTCTCGGAGATACATGCCCATGTAGAGCTGGTACGTCTGGACTCGACAAGCAAGCATAGAGCCCTGGAAACACTTCCTACCGAGGGCATCCAGGCTTCGGGCTTCCCTACCAGGGGGCACCGAGGAGTGCATCTTCTGACTCTTCAGTCTATGCATGGCCGATTCCACCACCATGGAATGGTGCGGTAGTTGTGCCTTTTGGAACCCGGGGCTCTTGCAGACTCGATAAATGGAATCGACCCGCTTGCTCAATACCGGCGACGACGCCGGGCTCTCCCACATGCGGAAGAGAAGCCGTTCCAGCATGGGAGGAACCGGTACAATAAAGGCCTCCTTCGGGGGAGAGCCATATTGGAGGGCATCGAGTTCTTCGACTCGAGGCTCCTCCTCGGGATCCGCAGAGAAGGCCAAGGCTTTGGCCATATCCCTCACGAAGTCCGAGAACCGGGTATCCTCCGGGGGGGACCGTCTCCGAGGTTCGGACTCGGAGGAGTCCGATGGGACACACCGAGTCCGAAAGGAACCAGGTGACTCTTCGTCCTCAGATTCCCAGGCCGACTCCTCGGAGGAGGAGTCGACCGGCTCCGGTCGGGCGGGCACTGAAGCCATCCGCCCCGACGCCGAGGGAGTCGGCGTCAACGACCTCGGTCACGAACGGGAGGCCGAAGGAGACCGCGACCGAGGATCGACTCGAGCCCTCATGGACTCGAGGATCGGCTCGGTCTCCGGGATCGACTTGGAGGTCGACGTCCCGGCGGTCAGGGCAGAAGCGCCAGCGAGGCCAGCGATCAATGCCCGCTGCTGGTCCATGAAGGCAGCCAAGCTGACCTCCAAGGCCGTCAACCTGAGTCCGAGCTCAGGAGACCCAGCAGCCCCCGACTCGGGCCCCGACGGCGGGTCCTTCGGAGGAGAGTCTACGAGGACAACAGTACTCACGTGAGCGGGCAAGTCCTCCTCGAGTCGAGGATGTTTCGACGGCCTCTCCGACTCCAAGGACCCGGGACGGGAATCGGGGCTATGCGACCTGGCCCTCGAGGAACCAGGAGCGTCCACCGAACCCGCCCTCGCGGGTTTCTTCTTCCGATGATGATCCCGGGTAGGAGACCCCCTTTCAGAGGAACTTCGACGATGCTCAGGACCAGAGTCCCGAGACGTCGAAGCCTCTGACGAGGTCCGAGACCGGCCGGGGTCAGAGAAGATACGCTCCCGCTGGTGCTGCCGACTCCTCAAAGCTTTTGAGGACATCTTGCCGCATGGCCCGCAGGTCATGGCGTTATGATCCGGGCCTAGGCAGCGGAGGCAGAAGTCGTGAGTGTCTGTAAGAGACATGAGTTTCTTACAGAGGTCACACTTTTTGAAGCCACTGGCCGCCATAGGGGGAAAAAGGGCCCCTGCGAGGTCGAATGACCGGGCAGCCAGGGAAAAGAAAAAAGTTTGAAGTCTGTCATGAAGGACAAGAAAAATCGTAAAAGAACGGACGGACTCGAAACCGGCGTCGCGAGTCCGGGCGGGAAAAGAACCGGCGTCAAACCGAAGAAAAATAAAGAAAATAGAGAAAAATCAACTTTTCTGCGGGGGATTCACAGGCAACGTCTGTAGGGCTCCGCGGAAAAAAGAAGACTGAGCAAGATGGCACCCTTGGGCGGGAAGAGGACCGCGCATGCGCGCTGCAATTCCCAAAGGCTTTCTTTGAAAGCTGGGGAAAATTGCTCCGCGAGGGCTCCGTCGGCGCCGACGTCACCCATATGTGAGGACTGACTTCCTGCTTGGTCCTGGAGAAGTTGTGTGCCCCTGTGAAAGGGCACCACTTCCCCCCATGGATCTCTGGCATCCTACCGGGACTGGTGGGTAGGAGTTGATTAAGTATGGAACAGGTGTCGTAGAACAGCCTGACCAAACAAGGCATCCCGGCGGGAGTCCTTGTCCAAGCATTAATGGGCTGTGAAGGTATGAACCGAGGCCCAAGTAGCTGCTCAACAGATGTTGTCAATAGACACAGAGTGTAGATGAGCCATTGAGGCTGCCATGGCTCTCACATTGTGAGCTGTGACATGGTCTTCCAGAGAAAGCACAGTTACTTACCTGTAACAGGTGATCTCTGGGAACAGCAGGAATTAGTCTTCACATATGGGTATGTCGGTACCGACGGAGCCTGCACGGGAATGCTCCCCAGCATCCAATCAGAAAGCTTTTGGGAGCATCCCTCGCGCCTGCGCGGTGACTTCCCGCCTTTCCCACTGCCTCTCCTCAGTTGAGTTTCATAGCTGAGACAGAAGGAGAGAAATAGGAAAGGAGATAGATAGATACAACTCCTAGGGGAGGTGGGTGGGTTGTGAAGACTAATTCCTGCTGTTCCCAGAGATCACCTGTTACAGGTAAGTAACTGTGCTATCTCCAGGAACAAGCAGGAATGAGTCTTCACATATGGGGACTCCCTAGCTGTGGACGCCAGGGGAGATCCCATAAAATGCGTATTCCTGGGACAGGACGGCATTTCCCAAACCTGGATCCCCGGCATCCCCTGAGGGATGGGGGGTAGGAGTTGAATAGAGAAGAGCTGCAAGGAACAGCAAATCTAAAGACTACAGGAGAGAGGAGTCTTTAGAAAGTATGTCAAGTATCATTAAATATTTAATGAACTAGTACAATATAGAGCTTACCTACTGGATTGTAGGAAGTAGAACTGTGATGGAGTGTACTGTGGATGCAGTAGCGGAATCTTCAAGGTAACTTCACAGCAGTGAGGATGAAGTTCCAAACCTGGAATGGGCAGGTGACCCAGGTGTCAACTGGGGCAGGAGAAGAACGGCAGGTCTTCAATGGAAAGCTTTATGGGAAAAAGCTGAAAACTCTTTTAGGTACAGAGTTATTAACATTGAGGACTAAAAGAAGAAGACTGACCGATCTGGAGAATTAGCCCAGTCCGGAAGGGAAGAGGGGGTATGGAAAAAAGCCCCTATTCCCAAGGAGAACAGGTGTACTCAGAATACTGAAGATGTACACTGTCATTCCTAGCTGGTAAGAGATAGGAAGACAATGAAGTTTCATACTTCATGGATAGGGAGATCTATAACAAAAATAGAAGCTGTTGACGTCACAGCAGTAATTCTGTGTATAACCGCTCCCACTTACTGAGCCTTATGGGAATAGGCAAGTTGACTGTCTGGACCCCTTAAGAAGGTAAAAACTTTATAGCACAGACAGTTAGGGAGATAGTAGGTAATACCTAGTGTCCTATGGATATCTCCCAAAGGGTGCATATATATATATATATATATATATATATGGAGATACATACATGTCTATATATATATATGTGCATATATGTCCAGATATGTGTGATATATATAGATATAGATAGATAGATACAGATGGGCATGGCTTATGCCCATACAGATTACAAAAATATGTATGTATAGGACATATACATACAAGAAAATATGACTCTGAGAATACATGCCTGCAACTGAACCACAGAAAAACATTCACATGGGGAATGTGATGGGAAAAGATTCATCTAATAATAAGGGGGTGAAAACCACCTGAAGATATATAGAGAATCTGTTTCTGTGGTGCAGGAATGTAGTTCAGTGGAATAACCAGTATGGTTGCGTGAAAAACAGAGGATAATAGCAGTCTGGTAAGAGCACGTCAGGAGTACTTTAGGACTCTGACATGTCCAGAGGACAAGAAAACGCATAGACTAAGACACCAGGAGGACCCAGTCAAGGGACTCAGAGGTATCATGTACAGTAAAAGAGTATGCGTTGTCCAAGTGGAGTAGAAAAGATAATGCCAAGCTGTAAGGAAAAAAGGCGTAGATTCCTGCCAGATTGGGAACTCCTTGGACATTCACGCAGAAAAAGCTTGTCTTCTGTATCACAATAGGAGACAAGAGGGTATAAAGAACCTATATAGCCATGGATGACTATATAAGCTTTTCCTATTATATGGAAAACCCTCAGAGACAAAGTTCAATGCTCTACAGCAAGGGCCCATAGTGGAAAGCTTCTCTGAAGATTGCAGAGAGCATTGTGCAGGAGAATTATGAGATAACTGACAGCAGTCAGATGTGGTGCCACATCCTAGGTAAGGATATGGCAAGAAGAAGATCTGCAGTGAGTAGTATCATGCAAGATAGTTGAAAATAACTTGCAAGCAACATTAAAGTAAGCACTGGAAGTTCTGCTTGTACAGCAACTGAACAAAAGAGCAGAGGGGATCCTCCTGTATAAAAACAGGGAGAAAAACAGACAGAGGGAGCGGAGATATTCCCGTCCCTGTCTGATGAGTTGTTCAGAGCATGTATTGAAGGATAGCAAAAAGTCTACACTGGAAAGAAAGAGAAGTGTTTCAGTATGGTACCAACTCAAGCAGGGGAAACCCTGGAAGAGAGGGGCTTGGAAGGTGACGTACCATATGGTAAGTCAGCTGAAGGAAAAAATGTCCCTGTGGGGACAGAAACTATCCTGGGATAATTGTAATCTCCCTTTATAATAAAAAGAAAGGGAGAATTCTGTAACCCATGGACAAAAATATCCTAACAGCTTAGCATACTGAAAAGAAAAACCAGTGTAGGGTTTGAAGAATAACTTCTGGTAAAAAGAAGTTAACTGTAGATTGCAACATACAGAAACCTATGGTTGCTGGTGATGATGAGCCTGGTTAGAGTCTGGAGACTTCAGACGAGGATGAGATGTCCCTTGCTTGGGTACATCTGGAGGATGGGCTGAAGAAGGATGAAACTTTCTTTTCCTAGGGAAAGAAGGTTTGGTAGGACATTTCCTACGCCCTGGGGAAAAAGAAGGCTTAGGACGGGTTTCCAGAACTAGGAAAGTCAGTGGAGCAGTGAGCAACCTGACGTAAAGCCTCTTTATTGAAGAGATTTTCTCCAGTACAAGGAGAATTACCCAGTGTATGTTGTGCCCATCTGCTCAAGTCTGAAGCCTGCAGCCAGGCTGTACGACGTGCTCCAATGGCAATAGCAGAGGATCTGCTAACAGACTCAAAGAGTCTAGAGAAGCACGAGAAAGGAACCAAGAGATATTCCTGCTATGATTGAGAAGCAAGGAATAGTCAGAGGCCTTAGGTTCTGACAAAAAAGGAGACAAAAGAGATAATTTCTCTGTGACCTCCTGAAGTGTCAGACTCATATAAAAAATATATGAAATAATTCTTGAAGCCAGCATAGAAGTTTGGCAGGTTTGACGTCCAAAGGCATCAAGTGCTTTAGATGCACGACCTGGCGGATAAGAAGAATGCTTCTTCTTGCTTCTTACCTTCCTCATTGCTGATTCCACTACAATGGAATGATGTGGAAGTTGGTTTTTCTGGAACCCTGGAGAGGGAGGTACCTGATACAGAACGTCAATGGCTGTAGAAGGCAAAGGAACCTCTAAGGGTGATTCCCATATCCTCAGAAGAAGATCCTGTAAAGAATGATGTAAAGGAAGCATTATATTTTCCTTTTCTGCAGGATCTTGGTCAAGAGAAAAACCAGGAATAGGAATGGCAAGGAAGGCTGCCATGTCAAGGAGAAACTTCTGAAAAGAAGGATTTCCAATAAGAACTAATCCTGGGCAAGCTGAGGTTGAAGGAGCAGCTTGAGCACCAGAAGATATACTGGACTGGTGCAGAAAAAGAATCCTGCTCGATGGACTGTGATACTGACAGTTCTGATTTGAGGCAGCTAGTACTGCATCGTCAGTGCCTGGTATCGATTCCAAACTAGGCATAGAAAGGATCGATGGCACCGATGGAACTGCAGGAATCGACCCCGACACCGGTACTGGAGATAATGTCATCGAAGCAGTAATCGAGGGCTGCTGAAGCGGTACCGAGGTAACCAGAGAGCCTTGGTGAATATCCTCGGTACTGCGTAGCCGGAAACGATATGGATCGGTTCCGAAACGCGTCGGTACCAAGTCATCTAGACTGGATATCGATTCTAGACTCGGCATCGAAGTGAGCGAGTCTATCGATGCATGTCTAGAAGGTACCGACGTTGGTGGTGGTATCAGCGATGCCGATACATGAAAGTCAATTGGAATCTCATCGAACGGCACCGAAGGTACCAAGGATGTTCGAAGACGATGCCCGGCGACGAGAGGAACACTCGACACCGGCACCGATGTCGGGGTATCGGTACCGCTCGAAGCCGGTACCAACCCCGAGCACGGTGAAGATATAGGAAAGTCAATCTGGGTCGTATCGATCGGCCCCGAAGGTACCGAGGATTCCAGATGACGATCCCAGGTAAAGAGTGGAACACTCGATAACGATGCCGATACCGGGGTATCAGTACCGCTCGAAGCCGGTACCAACCCCGAGCATGGCTGGGATACAGGAAAGCCAATCTGGGTCGTATCGATCGGCCCCGAAGGTACCGAGGACACCAGATGACGATCCCTGGTGAAGAGTGCAGCACTCGACACCGATGCCGGTGCCGGGTTATCGGTACCGCTCGAAGCGGATACCACCCCCTGACACGGCTCAGGTATGTTCTGTGAGGGGTGAGCCCCAGGAACAACCTGAAACCCCGTGAATGCTTTGGAGCCCGAAGACTCCCGCCGGGGTTTTATTGCCAATGGGATCTTGAGGGCAAGGCTGGAGCCGTCATCATGCTGTGCATGAGACTTACCCTTCAAGAATTGGCTAGTCTTAACAGACTGTTTGTGGGTTACCTGATCCTGGAGAGAAGAATAAACCGGTGTCCTCACCTTAGGAGGAAAAACGATATCGAGGGAAACTCGAAAAAGGGAAGGTCTTCTCCCAACCATATAGCTGAAGTATCAGGGGAAAAAGGGTCAGGACCAAAACAGGTTAGACACCAAGCATTGGAGTCTAAAAAGAAAACTAAGTTTCCACAGTGAAGGCACTTCTTAGGGGAAGAAGGCTCCATCTTGGAAAGGCCTGGTAGGCCCAAAAAAGTTAAAACAAAAAACTGAGGAGAAATATTTCTCTAAGTTTGAAAAGGAAAAGAATAAAGCACCGGCGGTACCGGTATCGGCGGGAAATACAGCCGCGACCACAAGAAAACAAGAAAATAAGGATTTTAAAGTAAAAAATTTCTGCGGACCTGTTGGCTCCGCGGAAAAACGAAAACTGAGGAGAGGCAGTGGGAAAGGCGGGAAGTCACCGCGCAGGCGCGAGGGATGCTCCCAAAAGCTTTCTGATTGGATGCTTGGGAGCATTCCCGTGCAGGCTCCGTCGGTACCGACGTACCCATATGTGAAGACTCATTCCTGCTTGTTCCTGGAGATAGGTTTTTACTCTGATAGGTAAAAGAATTACACTGTGCAATCCAATTGGAAAATGTCCTCTTGGAGACTGGAAGCCCCAAATGAGAAGGATCAAAAGCAACAAAGAGTTGAGAGGACTTTCTATGTTGCTGTGTCCTTTGTAAGTAAAAAGCAAGTGCTCTTTTACAGTCCAAAGTATGAAGACTCCTTTCTGCATTTGAAGAATGAGGCCTCGGAAAAAATACAGGCAGGTAAACTGCTTGGTTTAAATGAAAAGGTGAGACCACCTTTGGCATAAAGTGTGGATGAGTCCTAAGGACTACCTTATCATGTTGGAACCTCGTATAAGGAGGATCAGACACTAATGCTTGCAACTCACTAATGCGACGTGCTGATGTGATTGCAATGAGAAAGACAACCTTCCAGGAAAGGAATTTCAAGGAGGTAGTAGCTAGAGGTTCAAAAGGTGGCTTCATGAGCTGTCCAAGAACCAGATTTAGGTCCCATGCTACCGGTGGTGGCCTAATGGGAGGCTTAGTCAGAAGGAGGCCCCTCATAAATCTCGCTATGAGAGGATGAGAGGAAATAGGCTGTCCATTTAAAGGCTTGAAAGAAGCTGAAACAGCACTTAAATGGACTTGTACCGAGTTAGTCTTAAGCCCTGCATTAGATAAATGAAGGAGATACTCCAATAATGATTCCAGAGGTATCACCAGGGGGTCAAGACCCTTCTGCGAACACCATATGGAAAACCTTTTCCACTTGAAAGCATAAGAGCGTCTTGTGGAAGGCTTTCTAGAAGCATAAAGGATATCCTTTACTTGTTGAGACAGGTTAAGACCATGAAGGTCTAGGCCCTCAGCAACCAGGCCCTGAGATGGAGGGAGTGGGGATCGGGATGCCACAACATCCCGTCCTCCTGAGACAGGAGATCTGGAGCAGATCCTAACTCCAGAGATGGAGCTGGAAAGAGATTTAGGAGCAGAGGGTACTACACCTGCCGTGGCCAATGTGGAGCTATGAGAATCAAATGGCCTCTGTATCTCTGAAGTTTGAATAGGGTTTGGGGAATTAGGGGAATGGGTGAAAGGCATATAGGAAGTCCTGACCACAATGGAGGCGGAAAGCAACCCTGGCCTGAGAACCCTGAGCTGGAATTCTGGAACAGAATCGGGGACGTTTGGCATTCAACGGACTTGCAAAGAGGTCTATGTCCGGAGTTCCCCAAATTTGAAAACGTTTTGCTACCTGGTCTGCACGAACAGATCACTCGTGTGGAAGCAGAACTCAACTGAGTCTGTCTGCACAGGTGTTTTGAATGCCTGGCAGATACACCACAAGGAGATGAATCTGATGCTCTCTGGCGAGGGCCCATAGTCGCAAAGCTTCGTTGCAAAGTGACAGAGAGCCTGTTCCTCCCTGCTTGTTCAGATAGAACATAGCTACTTGATTGTCCGTCTGAATTAGGACTCAGCTGGGTGTGGAACACTCGAAGAGCAAGGAAGATTGCTCTGAGTTCCAAGAGATTGATGTGTAGATGGATCTCCTGTGGAGTCCAGGTGCCTTGGGTAGAAAGATCTTGCAGGTGAGCTCCCCAACCCACCTGTGAGGCGTCTGTTGTTAGAGTGACCTGGAGTGGGAGCTGTTGGAAAGGGGACCCCACCAATAGGTTTTGGGTCGACTGTCACCATTGTAGAAACAAAATAAGGCGACTTGAGTTTGCTATTTTGTCTGATAGGCAGCCTGATGCTTGAGTCCACTGAGTGGATAGAGTCCATTGGGCTGCTCTCATATGGAGGCGAGCACAGGGAACCACATGCACTGTAGATGCCATGTGGCCTAGCAATTGTAACATTTCCCAAGCAGTGAGTTGAGTTTTTAACACTGTTTGGGAAGCTAACTGCACAATGCGAAGGCAGTGGGGATGTGGAAGATAGGCCCTTGCTTTCCTGGTATCCAGCACAGCTCCTATAAACTCTAGAGACTGAGTGGGAGTTAGGTTGGATTTTGGGATGTTTATGACCAGGCCCAAATACTGAAGTATACGCATTGTGCAAGATAGGGAAATTCTGGCCTCTGATTCTGAAGGGGCTCGAATGAGCCAGTCGTCTAAGTAGGGGAAGAGGAATATTCCTAGAGTACGAAGAAATGCTGCCACTACAGCCATGCATTTCATAAACACCCTTGGTACTGAGGCCAGGCCAAAAGGAAGAACCCTGTACTGGTAGTGCTTCCCCTGAAATAGAAACCGAAGGAATCTTCGGTGAGTTGGATGGATGAGAACATGGGTGTACGCATCCTTGAGATCTAGAGAACAAAGCCAATCCTGACTCTGAAGGTATGGCAGAAGAGTTCCTAGAGAAATCATCTTGAACTTCTCCTTGAACAGGAATTTGTTCAATTCTCTGAGGTCTAAAATGGGTCTCTGTCCCCCTGTTTTCTTTGGAATAAGGAAATAGGGGGAGTAAAACCTTGTACCCTGTTGAGAAATGGGTACGTCTTCTATTGCCCCGTGGGTAAAAAGTAAATTGACCTCTTGACCTAACTGATTTTCAAGTGAAGTCTGAGAATTGAACCGTCTTACAACTGTAGGAGGGGGGGCATGTTGAGGAAATGAAGCTTGTACCCCTCCTTTACAATGGAGAGTCCATTCTTCTGCTGTTATTTGCTCCCATCTGGGGGCAAAATGACACAACCTTCCTGGAATGGTGGAGGGCTCTGGCACATTGAGGGCCAGAAAGGCAAAGTTCTCCAGATGGGAGTCAAAGCCCCTGTGGAGGCTGAGTCTGTTGGGCCGGTTGAGGCTTAGCAGACTTTGTTTTTTTGTTTTGGTGGCTGCTGTCGTTTTCAGGCAGACTGACCTGCAGAATGCCCCTGCTGGGTATAGGAGGGGTAAAACCTCTTCTTTTTAGAGGAGAATGGTTTCTTGTAGGATTTTCTCCTTGCAGGATCAGCTGTAGCCTTAGATAGTCTATCCAACGTGGTGTTATCAGCATCCAGCTCATTAGCTTTCTCTTGCCAATTTTTGCCAGAGATTTTCGCCTGTGCAAGGGATATTCCCCAGTTTGTCCTGTACCCAGAGTTCTAAGTCAGATGCCTGGAGCCAGGAAATCCTACGAGCACCTATGGCAATGGCAGAGGTTCTGCTTATGCACGCAAAGCAGTCAAAAGCTGCACGATTAACAAACTTGGAAACATCTTGGGCATGTTTGACAAGTGTAAGAATCTTGCCTCTTATCATCAGGAAGGAGAGGGCTCATAAGCTCAAGATCTCCTGCAACCTCCTTAAGGAACATTCCCATATATAAAATGTAGGAACTAATCCTGACAGAAAGCATAGAGGCCTGGAAGGTTCGACGCCCAAAGGCATCAAGATTCTTACATTCACGTCCTGGCGGATTAGATGCATGTCTTTTTGCACTCTTGATCCTTCTCATAGCTGATTCCACTACCACGGAGTGGTGTGGTAGCTGTTTTTTTTGAAATCCAGGACAAGGAGGTACTCGATACATGGTATCAAGCCTACGAGAATGAGGAGAGGTGGTAAAGCGTAGTTACTCACCTTTAACAGGTGTTCTCCAGGAGCAGCAGGAATCAGTCCTCACATATGGGTGACATCGGCGTCGATGGAGCCCTCGTGCAGAGCATTTCCCCAGCTTTCAAAGAAAGCCTTTGGGAATGCAGCGCGCATGCGCGGTCCCCTTCCCGCCCAAGGGTGCCATCTCGCTCAGTCTGATGACATAGCTAAGAGACAGCAAAATACCCAAAATGAAATATATAGGACTGCAACTCCAAGGGGAGGAGGGAGGGTCATGAGGACTGATTCTTGCTGCTCCTGGAGAACACCTGTTACAGGTGAGTAACTACGCTTTCTCCAGGACCAAGCAGGAAGTCAGTCCTCACATATGTGACTCCCCAGCTCTAGGCTACCGAGAACCCAAAGCTGAAAAATAAGCTCCCTCTAGAGCCTTAGCATGCGTGATAAGAATCCTCTCTGAGAACGCCCCCGAACGGTAGCCCAACACAAGGGCTGGAGGGTAGGAGTTGCCTAAATCTCAAAGAGATTACGGAGTACCGGCTGTCCGAAAGCACTGTCCCTGCGGGACTCCCTCTCGAGGCAGTAATGGGTTGCAAACGTCTGGCTTGAAGACCAAGTAGCGGCCCGGCAGATGTCTGCCAACGGAACAGAGCGGAGATGAGCTACTGACGCAGCCTTCGCCCTGACACAGTGGGTCGTGACTCGACCCTGCAAGGAGAGGCCGGCTGCCCTGTACGCCCAGACGATACAGTCTGCTACCCAAATGGACAATGTATGCTTGGAGACAGGTAACCCCAGCTTATTAGGGTCAAAAGATATGAAGAGCTGAACAGCCCTTCGATGCCCCTGCGTACGGTCAATGTAGAAAGACAACGCCCTCCTACAGTCCAGGGTATGCAAGACCATTTCAGCCCGGCTGGCATGAGGCCTGGGAAAGAAGTTCGGAAGAACCACCTCCTGATTGAGGTGGAAAGAAGAGACAACCGTTGGAAGGAACTTAGGATGAGTCCATAAGACCACCCTGTTCCTATAGAACCGTGTGTACGGTCTATCAGAAACCAGAGCCTGTAGTTCACTCACACACCTGGCCGAGGTAAGAGCCACCAAGAACAACGCCTTCCAGGAAAGGAAGCGTAAATGACAGGTAGCCATCGGCTCAATCGGTGGGCGAGTAAGTTGTTGCAAGACCACATTCAAATCCCACTCAGGGGCTGGTGGACGAATTGGAGGCTTGAGCAAAAGCAGGCCTCTGAGGAAGCGGGCCACTAAGGGGTGGACCGACAGAGACTGGCCCTCCACTGGCGAGTGGTGCGCTGACAGAGCACCGAGGTGGACCCGAACAGAGTTGGATTTAAGGCCTAGGTTCAACAGGTGAAGCAGATACTGCAGCACCACTGGTACCAAGCACGAAAACAGATCCTCTTGGCGCTGAGCACACCAGGTGGAGAACCTACGCTACTTGAGGGCATAAGATTTCCGGGTGGATTGTCTCCTAGAGGCCAAAACCACCTCCTCCACTTCCCTAGGTAGAAGTGGGCTAGGACTACCCTTTCAGCAGCCAGGCCATCAAATGGAGGGACTGGAGGTTGGGGTGCAGGAGAGATCCCTGATCCTGAGACAGGAGATCGGGTTGCAACCCCAGAAGAGTGGAGTGTCCACCGCCAATTACAGAACGAATGGAAACGACGGTTGCCTCGGCCACCTGGGGGCTATGAGGATCAGCGACGCCCTGTCACGAAGAATCTTGAATAGGGTTCGGGCCACTAGAGGCGTTGGAGGAAACGCATACAGCAGGCCCGTAGACCAAGAGATTAGGAAGGCATCTGCTGCTATCCCCAGAGGATGCGGTTGTCTGGAACAGAACCTGGGCAGCTGACGGTTCAGTGGACTGGCAAAGAGATCGATGGTTGGAAGACCCCATTTTAGGAAGATCTGCTGGACCACTAGGGGATTCAAATGCCATTCGTGAGACTATAGAATCCTGCTCAACCTGTCTGCCAGGTAATTTTCTTGGCCAGGCAGATAAACTGCCTTGAGAAACATGCCGTGCTTGACTGCAAAGGCGCACAGGGCCTGTGCTTCCTGACACAGAAGCCTGGACCCTGTGCCTCCTTGTTTGTTCACATAGAACATTGCTACTTGGTTGTCCGTCTGAATCAAGACAGACTGGTGAGAGAGGACATGAGAGAAAGTTTGCAGAGCTAATCGAATAGCTCGCAACTCCAACAGATTGATCTGCTGTGTGGCTTTCCCAAGGGGACCAGAGGCCCTGAGTGCATGCCCCCTGGCAATGTGCACTCCAACCTTGAAGAGAAGCATCGGTCGTCAGCACCTGTGTGTGTGGTGGTGCCTGGAAGGGCACACCTTTGATCAGGTTTGGAAGATGCGGCCACCACTGTAGGGAGGCCGCTAGTAGTTGGGACACTCTCACTCTGTCCCTCAAGTCTCCTGTGGCCTGTATTCACTGAGCAGGCCGCATATGCAGACGAGCATTTGGAGTCACATGGACTGTGGATGCCATGTGGACCAAAAGCCTCAGGAAATGTCTGGCTGAGAACAGAGATCCACTGCGAAACTGCTTTGCCAGAGCCATCAGTCTGTGAGCCCTGTTCCCGGGCAAATAAGCCATTGCTTGTAGAGTATCCAACCTTGCCTCTATGAACTCTATGTCCTGTGAGGGGAGCAAAGTGGAATTTGCGAAGTTTATGACGAAGCCTAGGTGCTGGAGAAGAGAGACAGTGCGAAGAGTGGCTTGTCTGGCCTCCTGTGGAGACTGACCCCTGATGAGCCAGTCGTCCAGGTATGGAAAGACAAAGATGCCCTGGTTTCTGAGATAGGCCGCCACCCTGGGTGCGGAGGTGAGGCCAAATGGAAGTACTCTGTACTGAAAATGATTTCCTCCCACTACAAATCTGAGATATTGTCTGTGGTCTGGATGAACGAGAATGTGAGTATAAGCATCCTTCAGGTCTAAGGAGCATAGCCAATCTCCCTGCTGGAGGTAGGGCAGCAGTATTCCAAGGGTAAGCATCTTGAACTTTTCCCTCTCCAGGAACTTGTTGAGATTTCGCAAATCTAGGATGGGCCTGAGGCCTCCTGTCCTTTTTGGTACCAGAAAGTACTGTGAATAGAAGCCTTGGCATCTCAGGTGGTGAGGCACCGGTTCCACCGCCTGCTCCCTGAGAAGACTTGCCAACTCCTGAAGGAGGAGGTTCTTTTGAAGAGGGAGTCTTGGAGGCTCCCCTGGAAAATAGGAGGGGGGTAACTGGTTGAAGTGGAGCAAATAGCCCTTTTGGACTATGCTCAGTACCCAGGTATCCCCTGTTATGGCTGACCACCTGTGGGCGTACAGTGTCAGCCGGCCTACTGTGCTGAGAGGAGCCAGCTGAGGAGAGGCTATGCAGTGGGAGTCAAAACCCCGCTCCCTGCTGTGCAGGAGCCGGAGCTGATGGCTTGGGGGTTTTCTGCCTACGGGGCCCATGTCCCTGCCCCTTGGCCTGATGACCCTGATGGGGAGCTGTAGAGGCCTGAAATTGAGGGTAGGATTTGTAGGCAGTAGCCTTCCTCGGGTAAAAGGGCTTTTTCCCCGAACCCTTCTTTTTCTGAGAAGGGGCAGAAGTCTTCCTGGACAGCCTTGTCCTGGTGAGAGTCTCAGTCTCGATTTCTGCAGCCTTTTCAGCCATGGGTTTCCCAAAGAGGTTCTCACCCCAGCAAGGGACATCGACCAACTTGTCCTGGACCCATGGCTCAAGGTCCGATGATTGTAGCCAGGCCTGACAGCGTGCACCGATGCTGGCCGCTGCTACTCGGGCCGAAGCCTCGAAGCCATCATAGGCTGCTCGAGATATTCGATGACAAAGCCTTGAACCTCTGCAAAGGTTCCTCGGAGAGACCAGCAGAGAACCCGGCAATCTCCTTTGTCAGGTCTCGGAGGTACATGCCCATGTACAGCTGGTAAGTCTGGACACGGCAAGCCAGCATAGAGCCCTGGAAGCACTTTCTACAGAGGGCATCCAGGTTCTGGGCCTCCCTGCCGGGGGGCACCCAGGAGTGCATCTTCTGATTCTTCAGACGATGCATGGCCGATTCCACAACCATGGAGTGGTGCAGTAGCTGTGCCTTCTGGAACCCAGGGCTCTTACGGACTCGATAAATGGAATCGACCCGTTTGCTGAGAACCGGCGCCGAGGTCGGTGCCTCCCACATGCGGAAGAGCAGCCGTTCCAGCATCAGAGGAACCGGTACAGTAAAGGCCTCCTTCGGGGGAGAGTCATACTGGAGGGCCTCGAGCTCTTCAGCTCGAGGCTCCTCCTCGGGATCCATGGGGAAGGCCAAGGCCTTGGCCATATCCCTCACGAAGTCCAAGAACCGGGTATCCTCCTCCGGTGAGTCCGATGGGACGCACCGGGTCCAAAAGGTGTCTGGGGACTCCTCGTCCTCCGTCTCCCACCCCGACCCTTCCGAGGAGGAATCGAGCGGCTCCAGCTGGGCGGGCACAGATGCCATCTGCCCTGACGCTGAGGGTACCGGCGTCGACGACCTCGACCCCGTGTGGGAGGCCAAGGGAGACCTTGGCCGAGGATCGACTCGAGACCGCATGGATTCAAAGATCGGCTCGGCCTCCGGGGTTGGCTTGGGCGTCGAGGTCCTGGTGGTCGGGGCAGATGCACCGGTCAGACTGGCAATCAGCACCCGCTGCTGTTCCATGAAGGCAGCCAAGCTGTTCTCCAAGGCCGTCAACCTGAGTCCGAGCTCAGGAGACTCAGCAGCCACGGACTCGGCCCCCGACGGTGTCGGGGCCAACGTCAGCTCCCCGGAGGAGAGTCCACGAGGACTACAGCACTCACGTGACTCGGGGACTCCGGCTCCACACGAGGCAATTTGGCAGGCCTCTCTGGCTCCGAGGACCTGGGACGGCGGTCGGGGCTATGCAACCTGGCCCTCAAGGGACCAAAAGCGTCCACCGACGCTGCCGTCGCGGGTTTCTTCTTCCTTTTGTGTTCCGGTGATGGAGACCCCCGCTCAGAGGAGCCCCGACGATGCTAGGGGTCGGACTCCCGAGACATTGAGGCCTCTGACGCAGTCCGGGCCCCGCCAGATGCAGAGTCAGAGAAGATCCTTTCTCGCTGATGCTGACGGCTCCTCAATGCCTTTGAGGACATTTTGCTGCACAGGCCACAGAACATCGGGTCATGATCGGGCCCGAGGCACCGGAGGCAGCAGTCATGTGTGTCGGTGAGAGACATCAGTTTCTTACACTGATCACACTTCTTGAACCCGCTGGCAGCCATCGGGGGAAAAAGGGTTCCTGCAAGGTCAAAAGACCGGGCTGCCAGTGAAAAAGAAAAAAGAGCGCGAACGCTAGTCTCGAAGGACAAAAACAAAAAAAACCAGCTCCGGGCTCGATACCGGTGTACCGTGCCCAGGCGGGAAGGGCACAGATGTCAAACCTGCAAAAAACCACAAATCTTCGAAGGAAAAATCAACTTTTAACTGGGTGGCTAAACACATGTCCGTCGGGCTCCGCAGAAAAAAGACGACTGAGCAAGATGGCACCCTTGGGCGGGAAGGGGACCGCGCATGCGCGCTGCATTCCCAAAGGCTTTCTTTGAAAGCTGGGGTAATGCTCTGCACGAGGGCTCTGTCGACGCCGACGTCACCCATATGTGAGGACTGACTTCCTGCTTGGTCCCATATTCTTAGCATGAGATTATGCAAGATCTCATGAATAGGCAAAGTAGCCGCCTCCTTGGGAGCTTTAGGATATTGTAAAATCTCCAATTCCTTTGCTCTGAGCTCTGTTTCAGAAGCCACTGTGATGGAAAGACCTCTAGCCACCTCCCGGATGAAATCCTGAAAGGTTATATCCTCTGGAGGAGACATCCTAAGTTTAGGAGAGGAAGGCTCCTCAGAGAGAAGTACTCCGGTACCGACAGAGCTGTCAAAATCCTCAGACTCCTCGGAGGATTCGAAGTATCTCCTGTCCGGATGCTCTTGCAAAGCACGATACCGGTACCAATCGAAGTCGGTACCGGAGGGGTCCGGTACCGGCCTGTCAATAGCGGAGGAAACAGCATGACTCGGTGTCGGTAACACAGTCGCCGATGTCGATGCTGTCAGTATCGGTGCCGGAACCAGTGTCAATACCGGTTGAATCATTTGAAGCAGTCCCGAAGGCACCAAAGCCGCAAGGAGAGCCACCAGACTGCGTTCAATAGCCAAGAACCTCTGGTCCATTGACGCTGCCGATGCCTGGGTATCGGTACCGGATGAAGCAGCCGGTACCCCAGAACATGGCACCAGTAGTTCTGCCGAGGTTGAGGCCTCGAGAACATCCTGCAGCCCCGATAGTGCTTTGGAAGCCGAAGCCTCCCGCTGGGGCAATTTTGCCAGTACAAGTCCCTCAGAGGCATCTCAATGCTTGGAAGGAGATCTACCCTTTGAGGACCAGCCAGATTTATGTTTGGTTACCTGAGATCCATGGGAGGAAGATGAAGCCCTGGAAGACGTCGATGCCATGGATGCTGCATCGGACGGAAAAAGGGTGCTAAGCTTAGCAGCTCGGTTTTGCCGATCCTTCTTCGACATCATCCCACAGGCAACACACTCCGAGATGGAGTGGTCAGGACCTAAACATTTAAGGCAGCACTCGTGTCAGTGATGGAGATGGTACCGCCACACTTGGAACACTTTTTAAAACCAGAGGCAGGTTTTTCCATTCTGAAGGAAAAGTTGGGCCTAGTGCCCAAAATGGTGCGTGGCACCCGACAGAAAAAAAGACTGGAAAGTCCAGAAAAAAGATTACAAAAAAATTTTTTTTTTTTGAAGAAAGAAAGAAAGAACCGGCGGTACCGGTATAGCGTCGAGGAAGGCAGATGCTACCACAAAAAAGAATGAAAAA
Organism: Ichthyophis bannanicus; assembly: GCA_033557465.1. Taxonomy (NCBI): domain Eukaryota; kingdom Metazoa; phylum Chordata; class Amphibia; order Gymnophiona; family Ichthyophiidae; genus Ichthyophis; species Ichthyophis bannanicus. The sequence goes on along the minus strand of CM066043.1, from coordinate 161,557,692 downwards.
GATGGGATAATTTCTGCGGTGACAGGAAAAACGACCTGCTGGCTCCGCAGAAAACGAAGAACTGGAGAGAGGCAATTGGGAAAGGTGGGAAGGCAGCACACAGGCGTTGGGATGCTCCCAAAAGCTTTCTAATTGGATGCTGGGGAGCGTTCTCGCACAGGCTCCGTCGGTACCGACGATACCCATATGTGAAGACTACATTCCTGCTTGTTCCTGGAGATCATGATGTCGTCTGCGTATATTCCGTAATGGATGCTAAATTGTTTTATAACGTTGCATATTGGATGAATGTAGACAATGAATATTAGTGCTGAGAGAGCTAAGCTGTGTGGGATGCCTTGGTGTTGGATGAAAGGTTCAGAATGACTGTTGATTTTTGCTTTTTACTTGCTGTGTATGGTGGGAGAGATATGAGAAGAACCAATCTAGCACTGTGCCATTTATCCCCATGTCTCCGAGTCTTTGCAACAGAGTGTTGTGATTTACTGAGTCAAAGGCAGCAGTGATATCTATGAAGTATAATACAAAGCCACAGTGTATATTGTCCATGCCTGTTACAAGGGTGTCCAAGAGAGATGTAATTTATTTATTTACATTCTCTTATATACCGCGCTATTCTGCATCAGTGCGGTTTACATTGAACAAACTGAAATTACATTGAACAGGGTATTATAACTTGGAGATAACTATTTTACAGGGAACATGGGCTATGGAGGGTTAAGTGTTTCTACACCGTGGTTTTGTTTAAAGCCGTATTGGTGGGGGTCCAGGGGGGCGTAGGTGTCTATGTGGTCCTGTAGTTCATGCTTTACACATTTTTCAATTATCTTGGCTATGAAGGTGAGGCTGGATATTGGTCGGTAGGAGCTTGGTTCATTTTTGTCAAGATTATTGTTCTTAAGCATTGGTCTGATGGATGCTTTCTTGAGTTGCTGGGGGAGGTATCCTTGAGTGAGTGAGGATTCCACGATCATCTATAGATGGGGTGTTAGGTATTCTCGTTTGCTTGATCCAGGTAACTGGGCATGGGTCAATAGGTGAGGTTGTTGTGTGTATGTTGATTAGAATGGAGTCGAGTTGCTGTCTTGATGGGATGTAGAATGTATCCCAAGTTTCAACCTTTGTATGCTGTATATTAGATGTGGTTGGTTTCTTGAGTGGTATCTGTGTGTATTTGAGCTGTATATAGTCAGCTAGGTCTTGTGGAGGAATGGAGTTTGGCTCATCTGTTTTCGTTGGTTCTTTCGTGAGATTGCTTACTATAAAGAAGAGCTCCCTTGGTTTGTTAATTGATTTCATTATTAGGTTTGAGTGATATTCCTTCTTGCGACTGTTTATCATACCATGATATGTGGCTTGCATTTTGTTGTATTCTGTCAAGATGTTGTGGCTGTTGGTTCTTCTCCATTGTCTTTCCATTTTCTTTAGGCGTTTTTTATGTTCGTTGATTTCATTCAAGTTCCAGGGGGCGTAGTGTTTTCTTTTGTTGCAATTGGTTGGTTTTATTTGGTGTGATTGCTGCGTTATGTAGGGTTTTGTTCCATTTGGCAATGGTGGCATCAAGGTCTGTTATGTTTTGCTCTAGTTCTGGCAGTATTTTTTCCAGGAAAGGTTCGAAATCTCCTTTTTTCCTTGGGTTGTTTCAGATGTTCGGCTCCTCATGGGTGGGTTTATGGAGAAGTTGATCAAGTGGTGGTCTGACCAAGGGATTGGAGAGACAGTTATGTGTGTTATCATGTCCTTGATGTAGTGTTGGTTTGGTGTTAATACAAGGTTGAGGGTTCCGCCCAACTTGTGGGTTGGGGTATTTATTAGTTGGATGTATTGAAGATCTTCCATTGTTTCCATGAAGGTATCTTGATTCTGGGTGGATAATGATGGAATGTTGGGGGGCTTCCCTAGGACTATGAGCGGTTTGTTTTGGATTGCCAGGGAGCAGATTTGTTCCAGTATGGTGGAGAGTTCGTCTTCATTTGAGCTTGGGGCTCTGTAGATGAGGCAGAGTGCTAGATGCTTATTTGAGATTGTTACTATGTTACTTCCTGTGGTTCGGATGTTGGATGTGGTATTGAATTGTAGGTGTGACTTCGCAATAACTAGCACACCACCGTCTCTACGTGTTGGTCTTCTGGAGTTATGTATTGTATACTGTTGGGAGGCCATTTGATTTACGAGTACATTGTCAGTATCAGAGAGCCATGTTTTGGTGATGCACATGATGTCTATGTCCTGGTTCTGTATGTAATCCATTATTGTGTGGAATTTGTTCCGTATGGAACGGGCATTGACTAATGCGCAGGAGAGTGTGGTATCTTGTGATATTTTGATAGGAGGTATTTCTTCATTGCTGGTAGGAGTTATGTGTATTATTCTTCATGGTCTGTTGTGGTGCTTTTGATTCGTAGCTGTATGTATCTTGTATGTTGCATATCTGCCTGCTTGTATAATTGGTATCTAGTTTGTGTGCGATGGTAATTTGGCTTCTCCAGCATGTGAGTATCCGCTTTTGAGGAGTAGGAGGAGACGTAGTAGTGTGAGTAATATCTTTTTATCCATTTTTCTTGTCTTTACATATGTTGTATGAGTGGCAATAGGTTAGAGTTGATTATACAGTGACTAATCGGCAGGTACAGTTGGTTGAACTTTATTTGTGATTGAGTTACGTATGGTTGCTTTGCTCAGCTTAGTGCTGTGTGCAAGGTTTACTCACAGTTCTTCGCGTTCTGTGTCTTGGTTTGTCTCGGTCTGTGTCCTGTTTTGTGTTTTTGTTCCTTTGGTGGATGGGCTGGAGGCTTTGGTGTGTTCTTAGCTTAAATTCCATTTGTTGTATTCTGCTGGGACTGGAATTATGGTGGCACCTACTGTTCACGCCTAAGGGCCACGCCAAAGGTCCCTCTGGCAAGACCCTCAGGTGCTGGGACCTGCCAGGCGCGGGCGCACCCTTCTGCAGTTCCTTTTAAATAATCTTGCTGTGGCTTGATTGGCCTTCAGTGCAGGGAGCAGGGGGAGTCTCTGATCATGCTGCCTGTGCTGGACGCCGATCAGGCCGGTTTGAATGGCGGCGGCTTGGTGGTGGAGTTCTTACCCTTCTGCAGTTCCTGTCTTTGGAGGATTTCTAGCTCCCCCGTCCAAGGGACCTCCTCCGACTCAGTCGGGAACGCTAGGACCTTCGACATGTCCCTCACGAAGTTGAGGAATGCCATGTCCTTGGGCGGGGACAGACACCAGGGCTCAAAAGGAGGGGAATCCAAGGGGACATCACAGAGGCGACGGGTGTCCGGTGACTCCTCATCCTCAGTCTCCCACTCTGAGCAATCTAAGACTCGAGAAAAAGCGTGGCCTGTGGGCTCCAAGCTTGGGCCCTGCCCACATCCCTCGGTGGCCACCACAGCTAGTGCCCTTGCATGCTAGGCCAAGGGGGACCTCGGTCCCGTAGAACGGGAATCAGATTGAGATCTCGGCTGAGGATAGACTCGATGCCACATGGTCTCTAGGATCGGCTTGGCCTCCGGGGACATCTTTGACATTGATGTCCGAGTGGTCTTGGCAGAGGAACCGGTGGTACTGGACCACAGCACCCGCTGCTGGTCCATGAAGGCAGACACACTGCACTCCAGGGCCGCCATTCTGGTTTGAGTCCAGAAGGCTCCACAGCCATCGGCGCATGCACCAAGAAACTCAGATCTGATGTTGGTTCCCCCGAGGGGGAATCTTCAACGAGTATAGGTTCTGGTGTCCGAGGCCGATCTGTGGTCAATTCCTTCTGGGGGACCTTGGAAGGCCGCTCCAATCCTTTGGATGAGCGTCTAGGACTGCGGGACCTGGCTTGGGGCTTAACAAACCTGTCGGAGCCATCCAGGGACACCGCCTTCTTGGTTTTCTTCTTCTTCTTCTATTCCCTCAATGGAGACCCTCTTTCTGAGGAGCCACGGCGTCGATTAGTGTCTGCAAGAATACCCCGGGATTCCATGACTTCAGATGAGGCCTTGACCTTTGGAGGTACCGGGGACTCCAGGAAAAACTCATCGTGCTGCTGGCGGCTTTTTAGGACCTTGGTGGACATCGTTTTACAAAGATCGCATACCGCAGGGTCGAGGTCAAGCCCTAGACAGTGAAGGCAGCAGCCGTGTGTGTTGGTAAGGGATATTATTTTGGCACACCGATCACACTTCTTGAACCCACTGGTAGCCATGGGGGAAAAAAATTACCCCAGCAATGTCGAAGATCCACGATGCTGTCAGCTGGAAAAAAAAAAAGAGCGCGAAGGTGCCAAAAATAAAAAAAGCGTAGGAACCTGAGACTTGATGCCTGAGACAGCAAGCTTGGGTGGCAAGAAGAGTACCAGTGCACAACCGGAATGAGTATGAAACCCAGATAGAGGGGAAAAAAAATCAACTCTTTCCGGGAGGAACCAGACAGACATAGGAAGGGCTCTGTGGAAAAAAGGAGACTGAGCAAGATGGCACCATTGGGCGGAAAAGGCAGCACATATGCATGGTGGCATCTCCCAAAGGCTGTCTTTGAAAGCTGGGGGGATGCTTCCGCGAGGGCTTCGTCGGCACAGACGTCGCCCATATGTGAGGACTGACTTCCTGCTTGTTCCTGGAGAATAGCCTGTGAAAACCATGAAGCATGAATTCTGCTACTACAGGCTGACATCAAATAAGCATACAGCAGAAACTGTGACAAGATGGGTCCTGGACTGGTCTAGCAGGATTTCAGGAAAGGAAACTATTGTCAAGTAAAATTTCACCTTCCAGATCAACCTGCTAGACAAGTCCAGACAAGTGGGAAGTACCAAAGTGGTCGGGAAGATACAGCTGCTCTGTGATTCCAGAGCCAAAGGTGGAATCTGACCTGGTTTGGAAATCTGGGTAATAATGTCCAACAAAGGTAAGAGAGGGAGGACCAGGTTGCTGCCTGACAAATATCAATGGGGAAACCTGTTGAGGGGGACTTGAAACGGGGTACCAGAGACCTCTGAAAGGGTTAATATGGAGAATAGCTTGGAATTCGCTAACAGCCTGGCGAGATATATGCAAAAAAGCCAAGGTTGTACTTTGGAATGACATTGTTTATGATAACAAGACAGAACACTTTTGTTTTAGAATGCTTTTGTTTTAGAATTCTGGAGTTGAGAAATCTCTGTGCTCTGACCTATAACATATAAACAAGCTTGACATAGAACTGAATTTGTACCATGTAACTGTCTTTTCCCTAATAAAAGGAGGTGCTCTGGCCTTGCCAGAAGGAAGGGGATTTACAGGAACTGCTGAAGTTTGCACGACTGTCAGCTCCCTCCTCTTAAAGCCTTAAGAGTACTATGTTTTTTACATAATTCTGTCTGGATAAATTGTTTTACTACTTATTACTTCTTTCTCTCTCCCACTGCTTTGAGTGAAGGGATCAAATCCCAAGAGCCCAGGTTCTGTTGTTAGGTGTGGGATGAAGCAGGTATGGTTTATGGTTTGTGCCGTGACTCAGATAGAATATATTTCTTCATTCAAGGCAAAGCAGAGAGGCTTGTGAGTAGGAAGTACAGACAGTTACAGGCTTTAGCGTTTAAGAGAGACAGCCTATAGGTGTGTTAACCTTGAGATATTGCAAAACCCTAGAGCACGATAGCATTCATTGACTAACAGTTATGAAGCATTATTATTTCCCTAGAGAGGGACCTTTTACAGAGAGGCTTCAATTTTTGAAATATAAAATGATAGTCAATGTTTAAGGCGGGCTACCCACCAGTCCAGAGTGGATTGTCCTACATGGTGTGAGGCAGTGGTACAAATGAAAATATAAGTTATTTGTATTAGTAGAGAAAGTGTATAATGACGTCATGTTTTAAAAGGATAATGTTTTCTGGTTGTAAAAGATTTAAAAAGCCTGGCTGAAACTTGGTAATTAGTTGTGCTCGAAGCCATACTGCAAGACTTTCAAGTTTATATCTATGTTTATTAAAACTTTCTTAACCGTCCTTCACAGAAGCAGCAGAGCGGCGTACATTATAAAACAAAATTTTAAAAGAAAACAGAAAAGGAACTCCATAAACCATAGGATAGAGACGGGTACATTCATACAAGAGGAGTTGATATTTAAAATGCCTGTTTTCTTATCAGTAATGTGTAAAGACATTGCAGATTAGTTTTATTTCATTCTTGGGTCTTACGGTAATTTGAAATGTTTCTATTTTTGAGGATGTGTTTTGGTTTTTAAAAAGGTGTGCTTTGTTTTGGAAGGTTTCCTGATCTTAGTTTAATCATAAAACAGAGATATGTTGTAGCGCTGTGATTTTGTATATGCTGAGTTTTGTTTTGGTTTCAATAAAAGTAATCATTTCAATACTGTGAATGATGGATTTAAATCTTGGGCATTTCTTCTGAAGTTATGGGAAGTGCTCCGTTGCCTATTATTATGAGCATTTCAATTTGTTGTACTAATTGCCCTTCCTATTGAGATGATTTTCTAAAATGTTTTGAAGGAATAATTTTCATATTGTAAGGATTTTAGTTATATGCTAATTAGAATATACTCAGTTGTCATGTCAAATCAGCAGAAATAAATTTATATCTTCTATCTGCAGTTCACTTAAAAACTAGAAGGAAATTTTAGTAAGTTTAATAGTTGGTTGTTTCTTGAAGCCTCAGGCTGTAAGGCTCTATTAGTTTTGTATTAATGTCCTCTTTAAGATGGCTGATTCTGTAGTGTGACATTAAGAAATAACTTTGTTCTTTGTTCTGCTTTAAGAATATCTGTGGAGATATTCTTAAAGCAGCTGCAAGCTGACACTTTTTGTTTGCCAAAGGCTTTCCGGCATAGTCTTGAAGAATTTTATCTGATCCACATAATTGAAGAAATATGAATTTTGATAACAGAATTGATGATTGAAATTGATGTTTTATAATAGGAATTTTAAAACAATGTGAAACCTAGGAAATATTTAAAATTCTTGTCCAGTGAATCTGTAAAGCTTGAGCAAGTAAGAATACCATAGGTGGATGACCGATGGAATATCTTTATCTTTATATCTTTATCTTTATTCAGAGAATTTGATGGACCGCCCAGGCCGAAGCATCAGGGCGGTGTACAATACAATCACAGGCTACCAGAAAACAAAGTCAGAAAAGAACGCCAAAAAACGGACAGGAAAGGGGGGAATAGATTAAAGACAGAGAAAGAGAAGAGCCCAGTAGGGGCAAGAGGGGTAGCGAAGGGGGAGGGAAGAAAGGAAAGGGAGAGGGCGGACTATTAGGAGGATGATCATGGGGGAGGGCACGACCAGAGGACAGAGCACCGTCAGCAGAAGGGGGCAGGTCGAAGGCTTGGCAGAAGAGATGTGTCTTGAGGAGGTTCTTAAAGCGGGGATAGGAAAGTTCTAAACGTAGAGGCAAAGGGAGTGAGTTCCAAAGGGCAGGGCTCAGGAAAAAGAAGGTGGAGTGGCGGGTCAATTCTAAGTGGGCCTGAGAGGGGGAAGGGAGGAAGAGGCGGTTACCGAAGGCAGAACGGAGAAGACGTGGAGAGGGCTGGAGATGGATAGCATCTGATAAGTATTGAGGGGTGCCGGAATGAAGGGCCTTGTGCGTGAGGATAAGAACCTTAAAGATGAAACGAAATTTGACTGGGAGCCAGTGCAAAGCGAGAAGACAGGGGGACACATGGGAGCGGGCTGGGGAACCGGTGACGAGGCGAGCGGCAGTGTTCTGTACGACTTGAAGGCGGCGGAGCTGGGAGGAGGGGAGACCTGCGAAGATAACGTTACAGTAATCTAACCGGGTCATAACTAGGGACAAGACAAGGGTAACAACTGAGGAAGGGGAAGTGATGATCGGACAGCCCGAATCCTACGTAGATGAAAAAAGGAAGTACGGATGACAGCCGAGATATGTTGGTGAAAAGATAGGGACGAATCCAAGATAACGCCCAAATACCGCAGGGTGGAGACCAGAGGAATGGGACGGGAAGACATAACAGGTGACAGGCTAGGAGAGGGGAGTCCAAAAGAAAACCAAATTGCGGAGGACTTGGCAGGGTTAGCGTGCAGAAAATTAGAAGCAAACCATGATGAAACAATGGAAAGACAATGATTGAGAGGGGCAAGGTCTGGGACAGAAGAAGAGGTATGGTGAACCAGCAGAATGTCGTCAGCATAAATGTAAAAAGAAATACCAGATTGTTGGATTAGTAAGGCTAATGGAGCAAGAAAAGCATTAAAAAGAAGGGGGGCGAGAATAGAACCCTGGGGGACGCCGCAGATGGAGAGGGATGGGGAGGAGGCGGAATGGGAGGAATGTACAGAGAAGGAGCGTGCAGACAGAAAAGAATGGAACCATTGCAGAACGGTCCCACCAATACCAAAGTCAGACAAACGAGCCAGGAGAGTGCGATGATCAACCATATCAAAAGCAGATGAAAGGTCCAGAGACACCACCAAGGATAAATCACCACGGTCGTGAGCAGAGTGCAATTCAGAAAGGAGGGCTGTGAGGATGGTCTCAGTGCTGTGACCTACACGAAATCCGGATTGACGGGGGTGAAGGGCAAAAGTAGAATCTAGGTGAGAAGCAAGTTGAGAGAATACCAGTTTTTCGAGGATCTCTGAGAGGAAAGGAAGATTAGTGACAGGTCGCCAGTTTGCGGGAGCGGTGGGATCGAGAGTGGGCTTCTTCAGTAGGGGGTGGACAATGGCGTGTTTCCAACTAGAGGGGAAAAGACCGGAGGAAAGGCTAGTGTTGAAGATAGAGAGTATATAAGGCATGAGAGCGAGATCAGGGTTAAGCAGCCAAGAAGAGGGCACGGGGTCGAGGGGGCAGGTGGTCCGGTGGGCGGTGGAGACAACTTTGAGGACTTCAGGTGCAGAGACGGGCGAAAAGGCATGCCAGGTGTGGGGAAAGGCAAGGGAAGGGGGTGGGGAGCTGACAGCAGGGAAAGCAGAAGGGGAAGCAGGAGGAGGGAAAAGAGGAGGGGGGCAGGCAGGGAAGGAGGAGCGGAGGGAGAGGACCTTGTTGGTAAAGAAGGAAGCAAGGGTAGCTGGGCATTATATTTTTAAACTAAATGAAGCCTATATTAGTGTTGGAAATAAGAATAAGATTACTTTCCTTTTTCTTTCCTGCTTCTTTCAGAAATACAGTAAGGTTCTATGATTGATTTTGCAGCAGTAGAGTAGTGTGTTTCCTGAACTATGGAATGCTGTTCCAATGGTTGCAGAGCAGAGATAGCGTCCATCTGTCCAAGAAGGGTCAACATTGTCTTCAGTAGCAGACTGGCTAACCTACTGAAGAGGGCTTTAAACTAGATTCATTGGGGATGGGTGAAGAAAGCCCCCAGGTAAGTAAAACATTAAATACCTTTATAGAAAAAGGTAAAAGGGGCAACATATGGAAAACAGGGTGTATAAATGCCCATAGCATGGGAAATAAGATGCCAGATTTTGAGGCTGCAATGGGAGAGACCGACTTGGATTTAGTGGCAGTAACAGAAACATGGTTCACGGACAACCATGACTGGGATGTACCTATACCAGGTTATACTTTATTCAGAAAGGACAGGGTAGGAAGAAGGGGAGGAGGAGTGGCACTGTATGTAATAAATAATTATTAAAGCTATGGAAATACAGGGCTTAAAAGGGAGAGAGGAGGCACTGTGGGTTAAACTAGAAAGAGGGAAAGAGAAATTATTTGCATTGGCGTGATATAAAGACCTCCCTCACAGGGAGAAGAAGTGGATGGAGATTTAATAGGGAAGTGCTACTGATAAGGGATTTCAATATGCCATATGTTGATTGGCACATCCCTGCTGCAGTATCATCTAGAAATAAGGAGATCCTGGATTCTCTACAGGGAGAGCTGGTAACAGAACCACATGTGAAGGGGCCATACTAGACTTGGTGCTTACCAATGGTGAAAGTGTTAGAGTAGTTACTCACCTGTAACAGGCGTTCTCCAGGAGCTGCAGGAATCAGTCCTCACATATGGGTGACGTCGGCGTCGATGGAGCCCCCATGCGGAGCATTTCCCCAGCTTTCAAAGAAAGCCTTAGGGAATGCAGGCACGCATGCGCGGTTCCCTTCCCGCCCAAAGGTGCCATCTTGCTCAGTCTGATATCATAGCTAAAAGACAGCACACAAAAAAAATGAACTATATATAACTGCAACTCCAAGGGGAGGAGGGAGGGTTGTGAGGACAGATTCCTGCTGCTCCTGGAGAACACCTGTTACAGGTGAGTAACTACTCTTTCTCCAGGACCAAGCAGGAAGTCAGTCCTCACATATGGGTGACTCCCTAGCTCTGGGCTACCAGGAACCCAGGCTGAAAAACAGAGCTCCCTCTAGAGCCTCAGCAACTGTGGGAGAATCATTTCTGAGACCACACCTGAACGGCAGCCCAACACCAGGGCCAGAGGGTAGGAGTTGCCTAAACCTCAAAGAGATTACGGAGTACCGCTTGCCCGAAAGCACTGTCCCTACGGGATTCCCTCTCGAGGCAGTAGTGGTCCACAAAAGTCTGGCTTGAAGACCAAGTAGTGGCCCGGCAGATATCTACCAACGGAACAGAGCGGAAGTGAGCTACTGATGCGGCCTTCGCCCTAACTCGGTGGGCCGTGACTCGACCCTCCAGGGAGAGGCCGGCTGCCCTGTACGCCCAGGCGATACAGTCCACCACCCAGATGGACAACGTACGCTTAGTGACAGGCAACCCCAATTTATTAGGGTCAAAGGAAACGAAGAGCTGAGAAGCCCTTCTATGCCCCTGCGTACGTTCTAGGTAAAAGGACAGCGCCCTTCAACAATCCAGGGTATGCAAGAAAGTTTTGGCCCTACTGGCGTGCGGCCTGGGAAAAAACGTCAGAAGTACCACCTCCTGGATAAGGTGGAAGGAGGACACTACCTTTGGAAGGAACTTAGGATGAGTCCTCAAGACTACCCTGTTCTTATAGAACCTGGTATATGGCCTATCCGAGACCAGGGCCTGAAGCTCACTCACACGCCTAGCCGAGGTGAGTGCTACGAGAAACAACACCTTCCAGGATAGGAAACATAAGTGGCAGGTAGCCATCGGCTCAAAAGGTGGGCGAGTCAGTTGCTGCAAGACTACATTGAGATCCCACTCAGTGGCCGGTGGACGAATAGGAGGCTTAAGCAGAAGCAGGCCTCTGAGAAAGCGAGACACCAGAAAGTAGCCTGAGAGAGATTGTTCATCCATCGGCGAGTGGTGAGCTGAGGGGGCACTGAGGTGGACCCGGACAGAGTTGGACTGAAGTCCTAGGTTGGAAAGGTGGAGCAGGTATTGTAGCACCACCTGGACTGAGCAGGAGAAGGGGTCCTCTTGCTGTTGAGAACACCAAGTAGAGAACCTATGCCACTTCAGAGCATAGGCCTTCCTAGTGGAATGCTTCCTGGAGGCCAACACTACCTCTTCAATCTCCTTTAGTAGGAGCAAGGACTACCCTTTTAGCAGCCAGGCCATCAAATTGAGGGATTTGAGGTTGGGATGCAAGAGGGACCCCTGATCCTGAGTCAGAAGGTCGGGCTGCAGCCCCAGAGGAAGTGGAGTATCCACTGCCAACTGCAGAAGAAGAGGGAACCATGGCTGCCTGGGCTACTTGGGGGCTATCAGGATCACCGTGGCTCGGTCCTGCTGGATTTTGAAGAGAGTCCGGGCCACCAGAGGTGTGGGAGGAAAAGCATACAGCAGGCTTTCTGACCAGGGGATCAGGAATGCATCTGTCGCTGCCCTCAGAGGATGCGGTTGTCTGGAACAGAACTTGGGTAGTTGCCTGTTCAGCGGACTGGCAAAAAGATCCATGGTGGGAAGTCCCCACTTCAGAAAGATCTGCTGGACTACCAGAGGATCCAACTGCCACTCTTGAGGCTGCAGGAGTCTGCTTAGCCTGTCCGCCAGGTAGTTTTCCTGGCCGGGGAGGTAGACCGCCCTGAAGGTCATGCCCTGAATGATAGCCCAGGAGCAGAGAGCTTGTGCTTCCAGGCAAAGGAGTCTGGATCCTGTGCCTCCCTGCTTGTTGACGTAGAACATAGCCACCTGGTTGTCCGTCTGAACTAGGACAGACTGGTGAGACAGGATCTGAGAGAAAGCCCGTAAGGCTAGCTGAATGGCTCTCAATTTGCTGGGCGGCCTCCCACAGAGGCCACAGGCCTTGGGTGCAGGCCCCATGGCAGTGTGCCCCCCAGCCCTGTAGGGAAGCATCAGTTGTCAGTACCTGAGTGTGTGGAGAGGCCTGAAAAGGAACACCCCTGACCAGATTTGGGAGATGCCTCCACCAGCGTAAGGAGTCCACCAAGAGTTTGGACACCTTTATTCTGTCTGACAATTTCCCTGTGGCCTGTAGCCACTGTGTCCTGAGGTACCACTGAGCTGGCCTCATGTGCAGCCGGGCATGTGGGGTGACATGCACTGTGTAAGCCATGTGACCTAAGAGCCCGAGGAAGTGTCTGGCCGAGACCAGAGAGTTCGCCCAAAACTGACCGGCCAACGTCATCAGCCTGTGAGCTCTGTCCACAGGCAAATAGGCCTTTGCATGGATGGTATCCAATCTTGCCCCTATGAACTCTATGTCCTGTGAGGGGACTAAAGTGGACTTGGGGAAGTTTATAACGAACCCCAGGTGCTGAAGCAGGGATATGGTTCTTTAGGAGGCCTACCTGGCCTCCTGTGGAGACTGGCCCCTGATAAGCCAGTCATCCAGGTAAGGGAACACAAAGATCCCCTGGTTCCTGAGGTAGGCCGCAACCACCGCCAGGCATTTTGTAAAAACCCCGGGGGCGGAGGTGAGGCCAAAGGAAGCACTCTGTACTGGAAGTGTTTTCCTCCCACCACAAATCTGAGGAATAGTCTGTGACTTGGATGGATGAGGATGTGAGTATAAGCATCCTTCAGGTCTAAGGAGCATAGCCAATCTCCCTGCTGTATGTAGGGCAGTAAGATTCCAAGGGTAAGCATCGTGAACTTTTCCCTTTCCAGAAACTTGTTCAGATTTCTCAGGTCCAGGATGGGTCTGAGGCCTCCTGTTCTTTTTGGTACCAGGAAGTACCTTGAGTAGCCTTGCCCTTCCAAGTGGTGGGGCACCGGTTCCACCGCCTGGTCCTGTAGCAAACCTGCCAACTCCTGAAGGAGTACGTTTCTGTGCAGAAGGGGTCTTGGAGGCTCCCCTGGAAAGTAGGAGGGGGTATCTGGGTGAAGTGGAGCAGATAGCCCTTCTGGATGATGCTTAACACCCACGTGTCTCCTGTGATGGCTGGCCACCTGTCTGTGTACAGGGTCAGCCGACCTCCTGTGCCCTGGGACAGGAGGAGAGGCTATGCTGGCATAGTCAAAAAACCCCTCCCTGCTGAGCAGGAGCCGGAGTAGGAGGCTTGGGAGCCTTCTGCCTACGGGGCCCATGACCCTGCCCCTTGGCCTGCTGGCCCTGTTGGGGAGCTGCAGAGGCCTGGTAGTGAGGGTAGGTTTTGTAGGCAGTGGTCTTCCTCGGGTAAAAGGCCTTTTTCCCCGAGCCCTTCTTCTTCTGAGAAGGGGCAGAGGTTTTCCTGGGCAGCCTGGTCCAGGTAAGAGTCTCGGTCTCGAGTTCTGCAGCCTTTTCGGCCATGGGCTTGCCAAAGAGGTTTTCACCTCGGCAAGGGACATCGACCAACTTGTCTTGTACCCATGGCTCGAGGTCAGAGGATTGTAGCCAGGCCTGGCGGCGTGCACCGATGCCGGCCCCTGCTACCCGGGCCGAAGCCTCAAATCCATCGTAGGCTGCTCGAGATATAAACTTCGAGCACTCTCGAATACCAGAAGACAAGGCCTTGAACCTCGACAAAGGTTCCTCGGACAGACCAGCAGAGAACCCGGCAATCTCCTTTGCCAGGTCTCGAAGGTACATGCCCATGTACAGCTGGTAGGTCTGGACACGGCAAGCAAGCATAGAGCCCTGGAAGCACTTTCTACCGAGGGCATCCAGGTTCTGGGCTTCCCTGCCGGGAGGCACCGAGGAGTGCATCTTCTGACTCTTCAGGCGATGCATGGCCGATTCCACAACCATGGAGTGGTGCGGTAGCTGTGCCTTTTGAAACCCGGGGCTCTTGCGGACTCGATAGATGGAATCGACCCACTTGCTTAGAACCGGAATTGAGGCCGGCGCCTCCCACATGCGGAAGAGCAACCATTCCAGCATCGGAGGAACCGGGACAGTAAAGGCCTCCTTGGGAGGAGAGTCATACTGCAGAGCCTCGAGCTCCTAGGCTCGAGGCTCCTCCTCGGGGTCCACAGGGAATGCCAGTGCTTTGGCTATGTCCCTTAGGAAATCCGAGAATCTGGTATCCTCCGGGGGGGACCTTGTCCGAGGCTCGGATCCTGGTGAGTCCGAAGGGACGCACCGAGTCCGGAAGGTGTCGGGGGACTCCTCCTCCTCCGTTTCCCACGCAGATTCCTCCGAGGAGGAATTGAGCGGCTCCGAGTGGGCGGGCACCGACACCATCCGCCCCGACGCCGAGGGAACCGGCATCGATGACCTCGGTCCCGAACGGGAGGCCGAGGGTGACCTCGACCGAGGATCGACTCGCGTTCGCATGGTCTCGAGGATCGGCTCAGCCTCCAGGGTCGACTTGGACGTCGATGTCCCGGTGGTCGGGGCAGATGCGCCGGTGAGACCGGCGATCAGCACCTGCTGCTGCTCCATGAAGGCAGACAATCTGCTCTCCAAGGCCGTCAACCTGAGTCCAAGCTCAGGAGACCCAGCAGCCTCCGACTCGGGCCCCGACAGTGTCGGGCCCGACGTCGGCTCCCCCGGAGGAGAGTCCATGAGGACTACAGTACTCACGTGACTCGGGGCCTCCGACTCTACACGAGGATGCTTTGCAGGCCTCTCCGACTCCGAAGATCCGAGACGGCGATCGGGGCTATGCGACCTTGCCCTCGAGGAGCCAAGAGCGTCCACCGATGCCGCCCTCGCGGGTTTCTTCTTCCTTCAATGCTCCCTCGAGGGGGACTCCCTTTCAGAGAAGCCCCAACGATGCTCGGGGTCAGACTCCCGAGACATCGAGGCCTCTGAAGAAGTCCGGACCCGTCCAGAGGCAGATTCGGAGAAGATCCTCTCACGCTGGTGCTGACGGCTCCGTTATGCCTTGGAAGACATTTTGCCACAAGGGCTACAGACCGTAGAATCATGGTCTGGCCCTAGGCACCGGAAACGGCAGTCATGTGTGTCGGTGAGAGACATCAGTTTCTTGCACCGATCACACTTCTTAAAGCCACTGGCAGCCATCGGGGGAAAAAGGGCCCCTGCAAGATCAAAAAATTGGGCTGCCAGGGAAAAGAAAAAAAGGCACGAACGCGGTCTCTAAGGACAAAAAAATGAAAAAAAGAGATCCGGGCTCGGCACCGGTGTACCGAGTCCAGGCGGGAAAGGAACCGACGTCGAACCAAAGAAAAAAACGCGACCTAACGCAGAAAAATCAACTTTTTTCACGGGTGACAAGGACAAGCATCCGTAGGGCTCCGCGGATAAAAGAAGACTGAGCAAGATGGCACCTTTGGGCGGGAAGGGGACCGCGCATGCGTGCCTGCATTCCCAAAGGCTTTCTTTGAAAGCTGGTGAAATGCTCCGCATGGGGGCTCCGTCAACGTCGACGTCACCCATATGTGAGGGCTGACTTCCTGCTTGGTCCTGGAGAATTTGATGTTATAGTGAGAGATCATCTCGCATTCAGTGATCACCAGATGGTGTGGTTCAGTATTAGGATTATGGCTGATAAAATCCATTCAAATGCGAAGGTCTTAGACTTTAGGGAAACTAACTTCGCCAAGATGGGCCAGTACCTTAAGGAGTCTTTAACAGGAAGGGAACAGCTGGGGGATGTAGAAAAACAGTGGGCAAAATTGAAAGGGGATAATTTAAGAGCAACCAACCCGTTTCTTAAAATGGTAAAGAAAGGTAAAAAGAAAAGGAGACCACTATGGTTTTCGAAAGGAGTAGCTGAAAAGGTGAAGAAAAAGAAGGAGGCCTTCATGAAATACAAGAGATCACAGAGAGAGGAAGACAGGCATCTATATTTGGAAAAACTTAGAGAAGACAGCAAAAATAGTCAGGAAAGCAAAGATTCAACGAGAGGAGGAAATAGCCAATGCAATAAAATGGAGGGATAAAACATTTTTCAGATATGTTAGCGAGAAGAGGAAGGGCAAAAGTGGTATTGTCAGACTCAAGGGTGAAGGGGAGGAATATGTAAAACTGATGAGGATAAAACAGAATTGCTTAACAAATATTTCTGTTATGTGTTAACAGATGAAGAACCAGGAGCAGGACCTCAGAAAACACCCACAAACAGAAACGAGGGGCATCTTGAACGGGACCAGATGGAATACACCCGAGAATACTAAGGGAACTTGGGGATGTTCTAGCAGCTCCACTGACTGACCTTTTCAATGCTTCTTTGGAGTCAGAGTGGTGACAGAGGACTTGAGAGAGGCACATGTGGTCCCTTTACACAAAAACGGAAGTAAGGATGTGGTTGAAAACTACAGGCCGGTTAGTCTAACCTTTGTGGTGAGTAAATTATTGGAAACGCTGCTGAAAGAGAAAATAGTAAGGTTTATGGAGTCCATCTGATTACCGGATACGAGGCAGCATGGATTCACCAGAGGCGGGTTTTCCCAGACAAATCTGATTGATTTCTTTGACTGGGAGACCAGCCGGATCCGAGGCAGCATGGATTCACCAGAGGTAGGTCTTGTCAGACAAATCTGATTGATTTCTTTTAACAGGGAGTTGGACCGAGGGAGAGCCCTAGATGTGGTGTATTTAGATGTCAGTGAAGCCTTTGACACCGTTCCGCACAGGCAACTTATAAACAAACTGAGCACTCTAGGGATGGATCTTAAAGTTACTGCTTAGGTTAGAAATTTGTTGCATGGGAGGCGACAAAGGGTACAGTAAATGGAGCTCGCTCTGAGGAGTTGGTGGTTACCAGTGGTGTGCCCCAGGGATTTGTCCTTGGTCCGATTCTTTAACATTTTTGTTAGTGATAATGTAGAAGGGTTGTCAGGTAAGTTTTACCTCTCTGCGGATGATACCAAAATCTGAAATAGATTAGACACCCAGGAAGGTGAAGATAACATGAGGAGGGATCTAGCTAAGCTTGAAGAATGGTCTAGAATTTAGCAGCTGAGATTTAATGTTAAAAAATGCAAGGTCATGCATTTGGGCTGCAGCAATTCAAGGGTGCGATATAATATAGGGAGCGAAGTTCTTCTATCCACAAAAGAAGAGCGGAACTTTTGCATGATTGTGTCCGATGATCTTAAAGTAGCTATACAGGTAGAAAAGGTGACAGTGAAAGCTAGGATGCTTGGGTGCATAGGGAGAGGAATGGCTGGCAGAAGAAAGGAAGTGATAGTGCTTCTGTATAAGTCTTTGGTGCGACCTCATTTGGAGTAATGTGTGCAATTCTAGAGACCGCACCTTCAAAAGGATATAAATAGGTTGGAGTCGGTACAGAGGGTGGTTACTAAAATGGTTAGTGGTCTTCGCTGCAAAGCATAGGAGGACAGACTTAAGGATCTTAATATGTATACTTTAGAGGAATCGTGGGATAGAGGTGATATGATTGAGACGTTTAAATACCTCTGTGGCATAAATGCACAGAAGGAGACCCTCTATCAATTGGAAGCAAGCTCTGCTATGAGGGGACATAGGATGAGGGTGAAAAGGGATAGACTCAGCAGTAATATGCGGAAATATTTCTTTATGGAAAGAGTGGTAGATGCGTGGAATAGTCTCCCAGTGGAGATGGTAGAGATGAGGACAGTATCTAAATTCAAAAAAGCATGGGACAAACACAGAGGATCTCTAAAGGAAAAAAGGGGACTGTTGTAGTGGTTGATATGGAAGGGCAGACTAGATAGGCCATGTGGTCTTTTTTTGCTGTCATGTTTCTATGTTTCTATATGGGTAATGTCGGTACCAATAGAGCCTGCGCAGGAAAGCTCCCCAGCATCCAATTGGAAAGCTTTAAGGAGCACTCCACTGCGCCTGTGCAACTGCCTTCCCAACTCCCTCCCTTCAGTTGAGTTTATAGCTGAGAAAAAGAGTAAATGAAACCCTAGAACTCCTAGGAGAGGAGGGCGGGCTGTGAAGACTAACTTCCTGCTGTTTCCAGAGATCACCTGTTACAGGTGAGTAACTACGCTATCTCCAGGAAGAAGCAGAAATGTAGTCTTCGCCTATGGGACTCTCTAGTTCCCAGATGAAGTTACCTCAGAACCGGTAGAGGTTTGCTTCGGAGTAGGCATGATGAGGTCATGGATCCACATGGATTTCTGGTATCTTCAAAGTCCAGGACAGGGGGAAGGAGTTGCATCCTGGCTTTCTACAGTGTAGAGATCACTACTAATGAGTAAACTTTATGCCCTAGATGACACCTCTCAAGGGCCAAGCCATAAGTGAGGTGGAGGCTGGGTCATCTATTAGGATGGGTCATTGGCAGAGCACACCCCTCCAGTCGCCCATGGCTACAAGAGCCTCATCAGGTTGGCATACCATGGACAGTGTGACCAATCCAGGGCGATTAAGATCACCATACCCAGATGGTCCTCTATTTATCGTATCACTTGACCAATCAGGACCCATAGAGGAAACATGTATAAGAAAGCTGTTTGGGCCATGGCTACTCCAGTGTCTATGCTCTTTGAGCAGACCTCCCTGCAAGAGCTAAAAAAAACAGCACCTTGTCACTGGAGGCCGGATGACCTCAACGGACAAAAAGTGCAATAGAAAGCCCATGGAGCCAGCTCCCACTTCTTCAGGACTGGGAACATGATGGCTGATAAAGTCAGCATCAACATTTCCGACCCCTGCGATGTGCCGAGCTGAGAGCGCTTGCAGGTGGCATTTGGCCCAGGGATAAAGGAGCCTCATCTCCAGCACTACTCCCATGCTCTTAGTTGATCCTTGTTGACCAATGTAAGCCACAGTCATGGCATTGTCTGAGAACACTCTGATTGCCTGGCTGCGAAGCAGGTGGCAAAAACGCCTCATCACAAACCAAATCACGCTTACCTTGATGGTTGATCAAATTAAATTGCTTCAGTCCTGGAACAGACAATGAGCTGTCTGATTCAAACAGTGAGCCCCCCAGCCCAAAAGGCTGGCATCAATTGCCACCACCAACCAAGGTGGATCATGAGTGTCATCCCTTTCAGCACACACTCTGAGTTGGACCATCAGGAGAATGCTTCGCACTGGCAATAGATGGGGAAGCCAAATTTTGCAGTCCTGTGAGGAAGGAGACCACCAGGCCAGCAATGTCCTTTGTAGTGGAAGCATGCCAGACCAAACCCAGGGAACCAGGTCTATCGTGGCTGCCATAGAGCCTAGGAGCTGAAGATAATCCCAAACCTTGGAAGATCATAGACTTTGAAAGGCTGTCAGCTGACTGAAGCCCTCGTTCCACCTTTCCACAGTGAGGAAAACTTTCCCAATGTGGTATCAAACATTACTCCAAGACACTCCAAGGTAAGAACCAAACTACTCTTGCAGTGGTTTACTACCCAGTCAAGACTCTCCATAAACTGGATCACCGGGGCAACTGGCAGGGAAGTTTGAAAATGAGAACTCACCTAGATGAGCCAATAATCTAAACAGTGATGCATACAAATACCCTCCCCCCCCCTCCTGGAGAGCAACTGCTACCACTGTCATGACTTTTGAAAAGGTCCTGGGATGCAATTGCTAACCCGAAGGTAGGCACAAAATTGAAAATGGTCACCAGGGTATTTTCCTCAGCGGTATATCAAATTCAATAAACATAAACATAAACATAAGTGCTGTTGATCTTTTCTGTTGGGAATATGTAAGTAGGCTTCCACAAGATCTAGGGAGTTAAATTCCCCTTTTCTCGCCATCTGAATGACTGACTTCAGCGTCTCCATATGAGAGCGAGCTACTTTTAGGCATGTGTAAACTCCTTTAAGATTGAGAACAGACCAAAAGGGTCTTCCTCCTTTGGCACCACAAAGTATATCGAGAATACGCCTCCTGCCCTCTTTTATGAGGTGGCACTTGAACAATTGCCAGGAGGCGAAGGAGCTTCTGCAGACGAGGTACCGTACAGAGAGACCACAAAGATGTGTCTGATAGGTTCTGTTTGCTCCATCATGCAGCCCTGCCAAATAATGTTGCGAACCCAATGATCTGATGCAATCTGGGCTCAACTCCTGGCAAAAAAAAAAAAAAGAAGGTAGAGACAGCCACCTACCTGTGGCACCCCATAATGGGCCCCCTGCCTGTCACCGAGATGGACAGGAGGCAAAAGGTCTGGTGGAGGAGTAAAGTATGTCACAGAATCTGTTGGCCCCTCGAAAGGCCTGCAACTTTGTTTTTGCTTTCAAAAAGAGAACAGACTGCTTCCCTGGCAAGTAAAGTCTAGAATCCCAAAAGCAGGAGCAAGAGGAGAAGGAAGATGAAGAAGAGCACCTGGAGGTATTCCTGGGTTTATCTTCAGGCAAATGTTGTGGCTTAATCTCACCTAACTTTTTCACAAACTTTGAGGTCTTCTTCAAAAAGCAGCTGTCCCCTTAAGCAGGAGCTTGGATAACATAGCCTTTGAAGCGGAATCCATGGCCTAGTGTCAGAGCCACAACCACCTTTGGGCTATCATAGCAGTCACAAACTCCCTAGCAGCCAGCAACAGGAGATCATACATGATATCCACTAGAAAGGCCATGACAGACTCAAGACAAATGAAAGGAAGCCTCGGGCAAGAACTGAAACCAGCACAGCAATGTGCGAGCTGTCAGGTCTCCACAGACCAAAGCCTTAAGACTGAGAAGAGGCTGAGGAAAAAAAAAGGGTCCTTAAGAGAGCTTCAACCTGCCTATCCTGCTTGTCACAGAAGGCTGCACCACCCTGCACTGGAATACTGGTCCGCATTGTTAACTGCTGTCACCAAAGCACGGACCTTGGGAAATTGAAGCCACTTATTCAAGCTAGCCTGGGCCCAGAGAGGCATCAGGTGAGTTCCACTCAGTGTGAAACATCCTTTATAATTCTGGCAGAAAAGGAAAGGTTTAGGAGGGTCGGCAAATGTCCTAAATTATAGGATCTGCTGCGATTTGTTCTTTTCCTTCTCAGGCAGATCTGATATCTGAAGAGATGATACGATTAGGAAGACCAAGGTAGTTAGCTAATCTTGACAAAATAGACGACCCTCAAGGAGGTCTTCCTCCTGCGATTGGGGAAGAGGGGGAATTCCTCTCTTTCCAATTAGACATGCTTCCTGAACGTCCTAAAAGCAATTCTTCATCTTTGCATTTCCCCAGGTCATAATGGAGATCTCTCTCCCCAACAACTGTCCCTAAAGGGAACTGGGAAGATTCCTGTCCTCATTCGCAGCCTCACAAGGGCATGAACATTTCCATGACAGTCCACAATCCTTTGAAGAGCTCTGAGAGATCAAAGGACTAGCCACTTGCTGAGATGAAGGCTAAGAGTGATCCCACAGAGGTTCCTGAGTAAACTCAGGGGCCCTCCACCAAAAGGACCATGCATGACATAAAAAGCTATAAAAATCTGCAGGAATAGGCTCAAAAGGAGCCCTTCATAGTAATCCAAGCCTCAGTTGGTGATATTGTACTTACCAGATAATGCACTTTCCTTGAATCCTGCAAGACCAGGCCAGACAAATGGGTTTTGTCCCTTTACCAGCAGGTGTAGAGATAGAAAAACATTTCAGAGGCTTCTTATGACCTCATCCTGCCATTAAAAGCCAGTACCTCCAGTGGCATATTCCAGTATTCATACACAAGCACATGGTCAAGAATCCCAGATCGCACACCTCAGTGAAGATAAAGGCTCAAAAGAATAACCATCATAACTATTGTATAGAATCAGCTTCAGAAAAGGCTTGTCAAAAGGGGTATGAGCCTGCAGAGCCAACCGCAGAGAATACAGCAGACCAAAAGAGATTCTAGGGGCAGGTCCTGAATTGGACTAGCAAGACTTAAGGAAAGGACATTATTTGTTAAGTAAAATGCTACCTTCCATAAAGTCCTGCTACACCAGTACAGACAAGTAGGATGTACCAAAGCTATGACTCTACTAGGCAGGAAAAAACACAACAGCCTTTAAGACCTCTGAGCCAAAGGCCATATCCATCCAAGCATGGATATCCAAGGGGTTATGCTTTACAAAATTGGAAAGTAATGTCCATGTTGCCGTCCGATAAATATCTGAGGTGGCAACCAAGCTGTATGTCACCCACAAGGATGCCTGCACACAACTAGAATGCGCATACAAACCCTCAAGAGCCAGAACAGAAGAATATAAGAAATGCCATACAGGGTCAGATCAAGGTCCACCAAGCTCAATATCTTGTTTCCAACAGTGGCCATACCTGGTCACCAGTATCTGGCAGGTTCTCAAAAAAAACAAGCATTGTGGAACCTGTCTGTCAAAGGCAAGCAGTGGATTTCCTCCAGGAACTTGTCCAAACCATTTCTAAACCCAGCTACACTAACAGCTTTTACTATGTCCTCCGGTAACAAATTCCAGAGTTTGATTACGCGTCAAGTGAAAAAATATTTTATCTTAGTCTTAAATGGGTTAAGTTGTAGCTTCATTGCGTCTCCCCTAGTCTATCTACTTTTTGATGGCATAAACAACCAATCTATGTTTACCTGTTCCATTCCATTCATTAATTTATAGACCTCTTATCCCATCTCCCCTCAGCTGGCTCTTTTCCAAGTTGAAAAGTCCTAACTTTTTAAGCCTTTCCTTATAGGGGTATCTATCCTTCCATCTCCTTTACCATTTTGGTGGCTCTTCTCTGTACCTTTTCTAATTCCATTATATCTTTTTTTAAGATATGGCAACCAGAATTGCACACAATATTCAAGGTGCGGTCGCACCATAGAACGATACAGAGGCATTATAATATCCTTGTGTTTTACTCTCCATGCCCTTCATTATAATTTCTAGCATTCAATTTGCTTTCTTGGCCGCCACTGTACACTGTATGGAGGGTTTCAACATATTATCCACAATGACACCTAAATATTTTTCCTAGATGGTGGTTCCTATTGTGGAACCTTGCATCTTGTAACTGTAATTTAGGTTGTTCTTTTCTAGGTACATAACTTTGCACTTGTCCACATTAAATTTCATCTGCCATTTGAACATCCAGCCTTCCAATTTATCAAGGCCTTCTTGCAAATTTTCACAATCCTATTGCGTTTTAACAACTTTGAATCATCTGTAAATTTGATCAGTTCACTTGTTATGCCTATTTCCAGGTCATTTATGAAGATGTTAAAAAGCAGCAGACCCAGCACAGATTCCTGGGGCACTCCACTATTCACCTTTCTCCACGAGAAAAATTGGCCATTTAGCCCTACTCTCTGATTTCTATCTTTTAACCAGTTCCTGATCCACAATAGTACACTGCCTCCAATCCCATGACTTTTTAATTTGGCCAAGAGAGTCTCATGAGGGACCTTGTCAAAAGCTTTCTGAAAATCCAGGTACACTATGGGGTATATTTATGAAACCACGGTAGCGGACTCCGTGCGATATCTGATCGGCCCCATTAAAATCAATGGGGCAGCGGCTCCGATATCGCACGGAGTCCACTACTGCGGTTTAGTAAACATACCCCTATATCAACTGGTTCACATTGGTCTCTACCTGTTTCATCATACCTTCAAAAAAATATAACAGATTAGCAAAACAAGATTTTCCTTGGTAAATCCATGTTGGCTTTCTCCCATTAAACCATGACCATCTACATGTTGAGTAATTTTATTCTTTATAATGGTTTCTATCATTTTGCTCGGTACTGATGTCATGCTCACCGGTCTAGTTTCCCGGATTACCCCTGGAACCCTTTTTAAAAACTGGCGTTACATTAGCCATTCTTCAGTCTTCAGGTACAAGATGATTTTAATGATAGTTCACAGATTATTAATAACACAGGTACACTAAAAAAATTTTTTTTAAACTGCCTCTAATGTTTCGATTGATTTTTACGTTTTTTGGTGCGCTGAATCCAAATCTGGTAACCAATTTGCTCCATCACGTACAGATTTTTTGCTACACTGGGTTAGCAGTTTGAGGTGAACGTTTCAGATTGAGTGCGATCGAGATAAATGTTTCTTGGATGAATTCTTTATACTAATTGTTTAGTAGTTATTCAAATAAGAATAAAGAAAATTGTAACAAGGCAGCACATAAGAATAGAGTAATGTCAACAAAACACACTGTGATGGTAGCAAAATTGTCTGCACTTAAAACAGCCACATACATGTGCACAAACATTGAGCATATAAGAGCGAGGTTAGACACAAAGCAAAGCAATGTGCAAAAAATGTTGTACAGGTATGTATGTAAGAATAGAAAACGCAAACCGCACCATTGCAATACATGAAGGCAAACACCCGATGGTGTGAAAATAAAATTCTAATAAATGAGATCCGACACTGTGGTAATAACTAGCAAATTTTTATTTCAAAGTTTAGTAAAAACACGATATTTGTCAACACAGTTTAGATTTTAAAGTCATTCTTGGGTCAATCAATCTCCTGGTGGGCCCGTTTCTTCTTCCCCCGAATGCCTCTCTTGGTGCGCTGCTTGGCGTATTTTTCATCTGGGGTTTCCTGCAGCAGCAACCAGCAGAAATCAGCCATCATAGTGGTGTTCCATCTTCCTTGGTACCTTCTCTCTGCGTCCTTGATGTCCTGGTGAAACCTTTCACCTTGTTCTTCACTGTACGCCCCCAAGTTTTCGGGAAAGTAGTTCACATGGGAGTGCAAGAAATGGACTTTCAGGCTCATGTTACAGCCTTGTTCTTTGAAGGCATTGAGCATCCTGGCAACAATATCCTTATAGTTCTCATCCCGCCTGTTCCCCAAGAATTTGAGAACAACATCCTTGAAGGAATCCCAGGCTTCTTTTTCCTTCTCAGACATCGTTTCAGCGAATGCTCCATCTGAAATGAGTTTCCTTATATCAGGGCCAACAAACACTCCTTCCTTTAGCTTTGCTTCAGAAAGTCGGGGGAACTTTGAGCAAAGGTACCGAAAGCACTCACCATCTTTTGGAAGGGACTTGATGAATTGCTTAATGAGACCCAACTTAATGTGGAGAGGTGGTAATAGAATTTTATCACGAGGTACCAAGCTCTCATGAAGAACATTTTTCTCACCGGGTCTCAAATACTCCCGAATTGGCCAGTCTTTTTTCCCCCAGTGTAGGTCGCGGGCCCGGCTATCCCACAAGCAAAGGAAGCAGGGATATTTGGTGAAACCGGATTGCTGCCCTAATAGCATGGATAGAATTTTAAAGTCTCCACAAATCATCCACTTATGCTCATCATAACGAATCTTCTGAAGAATCAGGGCCAAATTCTCGTATTTTTCTTGGAGAATAACAGAGTGAGCAATAGGAACTGAAGCAAATGTGTTGCCATTATGAAGAACACCTTTTAAGCTGTCTTTTGACGAATCAATGAACAGCCGCCATTCAGCAGGATCATACTTGAGTTTAAACTTTTCCATCACTCCGTATATATCGTTGCAAAATACCAAATCTTCCTCTTTTCTGAAATACTTCAAAAATTGTGTCTCGCGGTTGCGGTACCAATAAAAAGTTGTTCCTGGTGACAATAGATTTTTCTGTTTAAGCTGAGAACCTAGCAGTTGGGCAGCATCTTTTGGGAGTCCTAAATCCTGGACTAAATCATTCAATTCAGCTTGAGAGAAAAGTTCAGGTTTCGGATCTGGTTCAGTTTCAAACTCGGAAGTACTGGACTCATCGGGAAAAGCCATCTGATGAGTCTCATCATGATCAGAACCGTCCACACAAATATGATCCAAAGATTTTGGTGGTTCAGGCACAGGTACTTCGTTGCTATGAGGCATAGGCCTAATTGCTGAGGGAAGGTTGGGGTAACTTATTACGTTCTTATTTTTTAAGTTGTATCCCTTCACAATGCAAGAGCAAAAATAGCAGTCACTGCTGTAGTCTCTTTGTTCACGCCACATCATAGGTATTCCGAAACGAAATGCTTGTTTTTTTACCTTTCATCCATAAGCGTAGATCTTCCTCACATGTCTTGCACACTTTGTGAGGAGCCCACGGTTTGTCTTGATCGCCTAACTTCAAACCGAAATAGGCAAAATATACTTTTTTAATAAATGCAGAAATGTTCCTCTGCCGCTTTTTCACGGTATATTCCCCACAAATAAAACAAAAACTGTCTGGAGAGTTGACGCAACCTCTGGCTCTGTGAGCCATCACAAATACACAGCACTGCAAAGTACAACTGTAGTGAACCACTTCGGAATAAAGCTGGATTACGACTGAGCAAACAAAAGGTAATAATGAACTTGCAAGAAACTGAAATTTGACAGGAACGTTCATGTCGCAACCACCGTGTTTGAGCGAGCGAACGAGGCGAGGCGAACAGGAAAGAACATGCGCCAGCGCGAGTACTGGATTTAGCCCCCCGCCTCCCAATTGTCCTGTTAATGTATAAAATGAATACAAAACACTCTAAAATATCATGAGGGAGTGTTTCTAGTTAGTTAACCATTACAACCTCTATTTTGGGCCAAGAAAATAAACTGCAGTCGGCTAAAAAGAAATTATGTGAACATTCCTTATATGGGTAAGAAATCTAATTTTGCAAGAAAACGTGACGTGATGGAACATTTTGGCTATTTTTCCTGGATTCAGCACCCCAAAATCTATAGGAATCAGTTGCAAAACTGGAGGCAGTTTTTTGGTAGTGTACCTGTGTAATAAGTCTGCAATCTCATATTTCAGTTCAACACCCTCGGATGTATACCATCAAGTCCAGGTGATTTGCTACTTTTCAGTTTATTTAGTTTAGCAGGATTGTTTTTTTTTTGGGGGGGGGGGTTAATAGCACTTTATAATTCAGTCAAAGCAGTTTACATTCTAACAAACTTGGTTGTTGTTGTTAAGTGCCGTCGAGTCGGAGTCGGCTCATGGCGACCCTCTGGATAGCTATCCTAAATTGTGTTCGGTCTTCAGTCAGGCGGCTCATTGACGACAGACTGGTACCCGTAGCTGCTGTTATTGTAGCGATCCATCTCATTGCTGGCCTTCCTCTTTTGCGTTGACCTTCTATCTTGCCAAGCATGATGTCTTTCTCTAATGATCTCTCTCTTCGCATGATGTGTCCGAAGTATGAAAGCCGAAGTCTTGTCATCTGAGCTTCTAAAGAAAGCTTAGGTTTGATCTCCTCTAGTACCGACTGGTTTGTTCTTCGGGCAGTCCATGGTATACACAGTATTCGCCGCCAGCACCATAATTCAAAGGCATCAATTTTCTTCCTGTCTGTCTTTTTCACTGTCCAGCTTTCACATCCATATGATGTTATTGAAAATACCATGGCTTGAACAAGTCGAATCTTTGTATGGAGAGACACATCTCTGCTCTTGAGAATCTTATCTAGGTCTTTCATAGCAATTCTGCCAAGAGCAATGCGTCGTCTGATTTCTTGACTGCTTGTTGCTTCTTTATTGATAGTTGATCCAAGTAGGTTAAAGTTGTTCACAATTTCAATTTCTTCTCCTTCAACGATGAACCTGTTGATTATGCCAGTTGTCATGATCTTTGTCTTCTGTACATTAAGGTGCAGGCCCATTTTGAGACTATGTTCTTTGATTGTGAGAAGCAAATGTTTCAGATCATTTTCGCTTTCAGCCAGTAATGTGGTATCATCAGCATAGCGAAGGTTGTTGATGAGTCTTCCACCAATCTTCACACCTCTGTTGTCTTCATACAGTCCTGCTTCTCTGATGATTTGTTCTGCATATAAATTAAACAGGTAGGGGGAAAGTATGCAGCCTTGTCTTACACCTTTGCTTATTTTAAACCATTCTGTTTCTCCTTGTTCCGTTCGAACTGTTGCTTCTTGATCAATGTACAGATTACGCAAGAGAACGATCAGGTGTTCTGGTATACCCATGCTTCTTAATGTGGCCCAGAGTTTCTCATGGTTTACACAGTCAAAAGCCTTGCTATAGTCGATAAAGCACAAATAGATATCCTTTTGGTATTCTTTAGTCTTTTCAAGGATCCATCTCACATCCGCAATGATGTCTCTCGTTCCTCGCCCTTTCCTGAACCCTGCTTGCACTTCAGGTAGTTCTTGTTCTAGGTATGGCTGTAGTCTCTTTTGAATAATCTTCAGTAGAATCTTGCTGGCATGAGGGATCAGAGCGATTGTGCGATAATTTCCACAGTCAGTTGGATCACCTTTCTTTAGTATTGGTATAAACACAGATCTTTTCCAGTCAGTTGGCCATGATGTTGTCTTCCATATTTCTTGGCAGAGCCTTGTAAGTACGGTAACAGCTGCATCAGATTGCTGCAATACTTCTATGGGAATGCTATCAATGCCTGGTGCTTTGTTCTTTGATAAGGCTTTCAATGCTGCTTCAACTTCTTCTTTCATCACCAATGGTTCCTGATCATAAGGTATAGGTTGAAATGGCTGTTGGTCCACTTGATCTTTATCATATAAAAACTCTGTATATTCCTTCCACCTTTTCTTGATCTTCTCAGCATCATTCAACATAGAACCTTGAGCATCTTGTAACATTCCAATTCGGGGCTGGAACTTTTTCTTTAACTCTCGCAGCTTTAGGAAAGCCGATCTTGTTCTTCCTCTAATAGTTTCTGCTTCTATTTCCTTGCAAGTGTCATTGTAGTACTTTTCCTTGTCCTGTCTTGCTGCACGTTGGAAATCTCTGTTGAGTTCTGCGATTGTCTTTCTTTCTCCTTTGGCTTTAGCTTCTCTGCGTTTCTGGGCAATTTTCAGAGTTTCTTCCGTCATCCATTTTGGCCGTTTTTGCTTTTTCACCTTTTGTAGAGACTTCTCGCTTTCTTCCAGCACAACCTTCTTGATGTCATTCCATAACTCTTCCGGAGCTCTGTCATTTGTATCTAAAGCAGCAAATCGATTTTGCAGGCAGTCTTTAAATTCCAGTGGTATATTCTCAAGGTCATATTTTGGTGCATTCATGAGTGTTTTGCTCTTTTTCAACTTTAGCTTGAGTTTGCATACTAGTAGTTGATGATCTGTACCACAGTCAGCTCCAGGTTTTGTCTTTGTTGATGTTACAGAGCTTTTCCATCGTTGACTTCCACAGATGTAGTCAATTTGATTTTTATACAATCCACTGGGTGAAGTCCATGTGTACAGTCGTCGCTTGTGTTGCTGGAAGAAGGTGTTTGAGATGAATAGATCATTGGTCTTGCAGAATTCTATCAATCTTTCTCCAGCTTCATTTCTGTTGCCAAGTCCATATTTTCCAACTACTTTGCCTTCTTCTTTGTTGCCAACTTTTGCGTTCCAGTCACCCATGACTATCAGGATATCCTGTTTGCATGTTCTGTCAATTTCAGCTTGTACTTGTTCATAGAACTCTTCAATTTCATTCTCTTCTGCAGCTGTTGTTGGGGCATATACTTGAATTATAGTTGTGTTGATAGGCAATCCTCGTAGACGAATAGAGATTAAGCGTTCGCTGACTGCATTGTATTTCATTACAGTTCTTGCAAGTTTCTTCTTTATTATAAATGCAACACCATTTCTTCTTTGTCTTTCATTTCCAGCATAGTAGACCATGTGATCATCTGATGCAAAGTGCCCGATGCCAGTCCATTTCAGTTCGCTGACACCCAAGAGATCAAGTTGTACACGTTCCATTTCATTCTTGACCACCTCCAACTTCCCTTGGTTCATGCTTCGTACGTTCCATGTTCCAATGTGTAAGACATCTTTACAGCTTCTGACTCTCATTTCATGCGCAGCTACATCAGCAGTCAGACTTCCCGAGGGCTTTGATCCAACCACATCATAAATGCTGGCTTTACTCTGAAAAGTCTTCAGCTCTTCCCCAGTAGCTAGTTGAGTGCCTTCCGACCTGGGAGTCTCATCTTCCAGCACCATAGCACAATTTGTTTTGTTGTAACTATCCATTGGGTTTTCATGGCAAGATACAGAAGTAGATTGCCGGGC
Organism: Ichthyophis bannanicus; assembly: GCA_033557465.1. Classification (NCBI taxonomy): domain Eukaryota; kingdom Metazoa; phylum Chordata; class Amphibia; order Gymnophiona; family Ichthyophiidae; genus Ichthyophis; species Ichthyophis bannanicus. The sequence continues at coordinate 161,527,658 of CM066043.1, read as the reverse complement.
CTTCCTTCCGCGCAGTTTAAGTTTGGTGTTGTTGCCGTTGTCACAGAAATGTGATCCTCCGCCGTCAACACTATCCCATTCTGCTGCTGCCCAGATGGGTGGTTTGTCTTCGTCTGGCACCTCAGCTCAGACCTGTCCATCTTGGGAGACCCTGCCAGTAGTTAAACTACCGATAGTTTAGCTCTCAGCATCACTGATGCACGCAAGCCCTCACAGCACGACAAGCTGCAAACCAAGTGAGAGAACAAACTTGGTAAAGTACATTAAACAGGAACATTGATAACTTGGATTTTCCTGAGGCAATGGAGGGTTAAATGACTTGCCCAAGGCCGTAAGGACTAGTGGGAATTAAACCTTGGTCTCCTGGTTCCCAAGGCTACTTAACCATTAGGCTACTCCTCCACTCCTAGTTTATCAAATACTTGTAATACATCTTCCCGGTTTATCAATATTTCTTTCAATTCTTCTGATATATCACCTTTAAATACCATTTTAGGAATGGGTAACTTCCTTACATCATCTTCAGTAAAGAATGAAGCACACAATTCATTCAGTCTCTTCACTATGGACTTGTCCTCCCTTAGCGCCCCTTTTACACCTCTATCATCCAATGGTCCAACTGACTCTGTCACATGTTTTTTCCTACAAATGTACTTGAAAAAGCTTTTTATTATGCTGGCAAGCTGTTTTTTCAAATGCTTTCTTTGCCTGCCTTATCAATACCTTGCATCTACCTTGCCAGTGCTTATATTGTTTCCCGTTTTCATCATTTGGCTCCTTTTTCCAGTTCCTGAAAGATGCTTTTTTTGGCTACAACGACCTCTCTGACCATGCTGGCAGTTTTTTGGCTTTCCTACCACGTTTCTTAAAGTGTGAAATACATCTGGTCTGGGCTTCTAAGATAGTGTTTTAAACAAAGCCCATGCTTGATAAAACTTTAACCTTCGCAGCTGCTTATCTTAGTTTTTTCTTAACTATTTTCCTCATTTTATCAGTCTCCCTTTTGAAAGTTAAAAAGTAGTACTGTGCATTTCCTTGCTGTCGTCCTTCCGTTGTTAAATCAAAAGCAATCATCTTATGATCACTGTTGTCAAGTGGCCCAACACTCTTATCTCTTGCACTAGATCCTGTGTTCCACTAAGGACTAGGTTCAGAATAGCTTCCTCCCCTGTCGGTTCATTAACAAACTCCTCCAAGAAGCAGTCATTTATTTCATCTAGAAACTTTATCTCCCTAGCATGTCCTGCAGCAACACTGATCCAGTCAATACCGAGGAAATTGAAATCACCAATTATTACAATGTGGTAACTTTTGTTAGCTTCCCTGATTTCTCTTAGCATATCATCCATCTGTTCATTCTGGCCAGGCAGTCTGTAGTACACCCCCCACTGCCATTGCCTTCCCCTTTTTACATGGAATTTCTATCCACAGAGATTCTACAGTGTATTTTGTCTCATGCAAAACTTGAATCCTATGTGACTATGCACTAACAGAGTACAACACCTCTACTAATTTGATCTATCCTATCACTGCAATATAGTTTGTACCCAGTTATCACAGTGTCCCATCGACTGTCATCCTTCCACCAGGACTCACATGCTAATCATATCTAACCTTTCATTTAGTGCTATATATTCTAGCTCTCCCATCTTATTTTTTTAGACTTCTAGTATTTGCATACATGAATTTCATAGGTTATATTTTATTCATATTAATCTGTTTATCAGTTGATAAGGGTAATTTGGAATCTTTCAGCTCTGTACTTAAGGGCATCTGGATTACTGTTATCTTTACTGGAACCTGTCGGGATGCCCTAACTTCCCTCTTTTGCTGGTATCCTTCAAGGATGAATCCTTCCGAACCATGCACTCCTCGGTGACTGTTTGCTTTCCCCTATTATCTCATTTAAAAGCTGCTCTCTCCTTTTAAAAAGTTAATGCTAGCAGCCTGGTACCATCCCAGTTAAGGTGGAGGACATCCCTTCGGAAAAGACCCTCCTTTCCCCAGAATGTTGCCTAGTTCCTAACGAATCCAAAACCCTCTTCTTTGCATCATCGTCTCATCCATGCACTGAGACTCCGGAGCTCTGCATACCTTTTGGGTCCTGTGTGTGGAACCGGAAGCATTTTAGAGAATGTCACCCTTGAAGTGCTGGTTTTCAACTTTCTACCTAAAAGCCTAAATTTTGCCTGCAGAACCTCCCTCCCACACTTTCCTGTGTCACCAGTACCAACATGTACCAAGACAGCAGACTCCTCTCTGGCACTATCTAAATCCTTGTCTAAATAGTACGAGAGGTCTGCTACCTTTGCACCAGGCAGGCAAGTTACCAGGCAATCCTCATGTCCACCAGCCACCCAGTTATCTACATGCCTAATGAGCAAATCACCAACTATAACAGCTGTCCTAACCCTTCTTTCATGGGCACCTGGCCCTGGAGAAACCTCCTCGGTGCAAGAGGGCTTTACATCACCTGGAGGACAAGTCCTAGCTACAGAATCACTACCTGTCACACCAAGGTGATGCTCTCCTGTCACGTGATCTCTCTTCTCCATGGCAACTGAGAGGCTGCCAGACGAGAGGTGGGACTGCAGTACTAGGTCCCTGTAGGTCTTGCCTATATACTTCTCTGGCTTCCTTATGTCCCCCAAGTCTGCCACTCTAGTCTCCAGAGATCGGACTTGTTCCCCAAGGGCAGAGAGCTCCTTGCATCTGGTGCACACAATAAGACCCCTCACCAACTGGGGGAAAATCATACATGTACACTCAATGCAAAAGACTGGATAGCCCCTGTCTTGCTGCTGGACTGCTGTCTCCATCTTAGTGTTAATGATTTGTTTGGCTGCTTAAGTTGTCTACTTACTTAAATTTACTAGGGATACTTGTAATGATACAACTATTCTAATAAGTTTAAGGGACTTCACCTCAAGAATAATCAATCTATTCCTCGGTGAGAATAGCCAGCTGATTCTGAAGTGAATTTGACCACCTTTTCCCCTTTAATAGGTTTAAGAGCCTATAAAGCTAAGATTATGCCTGGGGTGGATGGGAGGGAAAGAACATCTAGTAAAAGTTAGGCTGTTATACAATGCTCTGACCTGTGCTTCTAAGGTAATCTCTTAAATTTCTGGGTGATTCACACAGCCCTTGATTTGATGGAGGTAGCCTTTCAAATTGCCCCTTTGACCGGTCACTTGGTTTTAACACCTATTTAAAACAGTTTCAGTTCCAGTTTGCCCCCTAACTGGAAAGCCTCTCTCTCTCTCTACTGTATATACTGTGTGTGTGTGTGTGTATATATATATATATATATAAATTTTTAATACTGCCTTTAGGCCGTGGCGGCTTACAAAGAACAACATTAACAAACTCAAGTGAGGTAAGATACATAGTATTTATTTATTTATTTATTTATTTTTGGTTTTTCTATACCGCACTATTCGGCATCAGCGCGGTTTACAATGAACAGGTTAGTACAATGTGGAACAATCAGACATTGAACTTACATATAACAGGGAATTCCAACTTGGATAACAGGTAAACTTTATACAGTACATGGGAGACACAAACTTGGAGTTAAATATGGGGGGTTTACAGAAATAATCAGTAAATGAATGAAGTTATATGTGTATAGTTAAGTGATATCATTAGGACCAAAGTGATCAATGAAAAGATGTGCTTTTAAAAGTTTCTTCAGGTCTTGCGTGGAATGTGCAGATCTCATGACTTCTGGAAGTGAGTTCCAAATTGCTGGGACAAATAGGTTGAAGGTTCTTGTTTGTTTGCTTTGTAGGTTTTGAAGTGGAGGGATGACTATAAGGTTCTGGTGTGCTGATCTTCTAGGCCTTGCTGTAGATGTGATTAGGTCCTTAAGGTCGTCTTTCTACTCAAAGAATATTTACCATATTCTTCCTTTGATGCTAAGCTATATTCCAATTTGATTTAAATTAAAAGCTCTCTGGGGCTACTGAGGTTTAAATTTAAAATAAAAACCTCTGGGGCTACTGACAAGACAAATTTAAATCTCTCTGGGGCTACTGAGCCCCGAGTGAGTTAGCAAACACACTGAATTCTAATACATAGATTTATCAGCTTTAACTCAAAAAATTCCTTTTCCCCAAGATTTAGAGAATTTCCAAAAAGTAATGAAATACTTACAAGTGCAGATTTCTTTCCAACAGTGGCAGTCCCTTTTGGTAGTCCTTCAAGACTGTTCCGCAACAGATACACTGAGGCGATGGCTTCTTTGATCCAGTGCACCAGGATAGGACTTGGCTCCCACCTTTACGCAGTCCCACAAACAGAACAAACAGACGGTCTGACTTGCAAAAGGAGATAGCAACCTTAAAGCGTAGTTACTCACCTGTAACAGGTGTTCTCCGGGGACAGCAAGAATCAATCCTCACATATGGGTGACGTTGGCACCAACGGAGCCCTCGCAGAAGCATCCCCCCAGTTTTCAAAGGAAGCCTTTTGGAGATGCCACCACGCATGCGTAGTCCCCTTCCCGCCCAAGGGTGCCATCTTGCTCAGTCAGATGACATAGCTAAAAGATGGCAAAATAAAAGAAGGTAAAAGAGCAACTCCAAGGGGAGGAGGGAGGGTTGTGAGGACCGATTCCTGCTGTCCACAGAGAACACCTGTTACAGGTGAATAACTACGTTTTCTCCAGGAATAAGAAGGAAGTCAGTCCTCACATATGGGACTCCCCAGCTACAGGCTACTGAAAACACGGACTCCTTCATGGGGAGCCCCAAGCAGCAGCAATTAAGTCCGTATCCACAGACCACAGTAGGACCCCTGTACCCGATGAAAACCAGCACTCTGGTAGCCTGAACACAGAAGGGTCGGAGGGTAGGCATTGCCTAAACCCCAAAAAGGTTACAGAGCACAGCCTGGCCGAAGGCATTGTTTCATCGGGACTCTCTTTCCAGGCAGTAATGGGCTGCAAAATATAGACTGGTGGCGGCCCGGCAGATGCCCACCATTGGGACAGAGCACACGTTTGCCACTGAGGCCACCATGGCCATGACACAGTGCACTGTGACACGGCCTTCAGGCGGGAGCTCCACCTGCTCATAGGCCAGGGCGATACAGTCCACCACCCAGGTGGATAGCGTTCGCTTGGTCACCGCCTCCCCCAGCCTACTGAGGTCGTAGGAGATGAAAAGCTGAGCAGCTTTGCGGTGGCCCTGAGTGAGTTGGATATAGGAGGACAAAACCCTCTTACAATACAAGGTGTGAAAGACTGTCTCCGCTCTACTGGAGTGAGGTCTTGGAAAGAAGGTATGGAGTACTACTTCCTGGTTGCGATGGAAGTATGATACTACCTTTGTAAGAAATTTAGGGTGCGTGCAGAGCACCACTCTGTTCTTGTAGAACCTGGTATAAGGCGCCTCTGCCACTAAGGTCTGAAGCTCACTAACTCTGCGAGCGGAGATGAGTGCAACCAGAAAAACAGAAGTAGCGTAGGTGGCAAGTAGCCAGAGGCTCAAAGGGTGAGCGAGTGAGCTGCCCCAACACCACGTTGAGGTCTCATTTGATTGCCTATCTCCCACTCTATCCGCCTCTCCCGTCCCTCTCGTCTCCACCCTCCGTTATCTTGGTGTTACCCTGGATCCCTTGCTTTCTTTCCACAACCGTATCTCTGCGCTCACCCATAGTTCTCTGTTTCACCTTTGCAAAATCAGTGCTGTCCGGTCTCTTCTCCCTCCCTCCTCTCATCCTCTCTCTCGTAATTTCTCACTTACATTATTGTAACTCAGCTCTTGCAGGTCTTCCACAGTATCAGTTTATTATTTATTTATTTGTACATTCTTTTATACCGCTTCTTCCAGAGATCAGATGCAGTTTACAGGTAACATAACGAAAATAATAATGGAACTATTATTATTTTTTTACAATGAACATTTTTAGAACAATTTAACTAATATACATAGAAGAGTAGAAACAATTATGATGCCTTCAACTTATCCAGAATACCGCTGCCCATCTCATCACCCATTCCTACTCATCTGACCATGTCACCCCCTCCTCCTCAACCGCCACTGGCTCCCCATTAGGGTCCGGTTCATTTACAAGTTGCTCATTATCACCCACCGAGTCCTCTACACTAGTATACCCCAGTACTTTGTGGATCTCATCCGCCTCCAATCTGTCCCTCGCCTTCTCCGTTCTGCACACAGTAACCGCCTCTTCCTTCAGTCTCCATCCCAGCCTCATCTTGAACTCACTCTCTGCTCAGCCTTCTTTTTTCTAAGCCTTGCCCTCTGGAACTCACTTCCACACACCCTTCGCACAGAATTATCCTTCCCCCGGTTCAAGGCCCTTCTTAAGACCCAACTCTTCCACCAGACCTTTGACCTCCCCTCCCCCTCAAACCACCGTGACTCTCCCCAAGCTGTGGGTTCTACCACTAAGATTACACCCCCTCTATAGATCCTTGCCCTTGCCTCCCCTCCCTCCTCCACTTCCCTCCTCATTCTTCTAACTGGTGTCTGATGTCTTCTTTCAGTCTCTCTCCCTTTCTTTTCTCTTTTTGCTCTCCGTCTTTTCTTTCCTGTAAGTTAATGGCGTTCCTTTCTCTCTTTTTCTCTTCTGGCAGCCCATGTTTTATTGTACACCACCCTGATGCTTATGCACGGGCGGTATATCAAGCCTCGCAAATAAAAGATAAAGGTAAGAGCAGACCCCTAAGAAAGCGGGTCACCAATGGCTGGACCGAGAGAGGCTTGCCATCCACTGGGATGGTGGAGTGCCGCCAGGACACTAAGGTGCACCCAGACAGAGTTACACTTGAGCCCAGATGGCAAGAGGTGGAGAAGGTATTTTAACACCAAACTCACCGGGCAGGAGAATGAGTCACACCAGGCCGAAAACCTGCGCCATTTGAGGGCATAAGCTTTTCTAGTAGAGGCCTTGCGAGAGGCCAGCAGGACCTCATCCGAGAGGTTGAAAGGGGCTAGGGTCACCCCTTCAGAAGCCACACTGTCAGTGACAGGGACCCCAGGTTGGGGTGCAGAATAGAACCCCCTTCCTGAGACAGGCGTCCCAGAGAGGTCCCCAGTGGAAGGGGGATTTCCGCCGTTAATCGGAGGAGCAGCAGGAACCACGGTTGCCTGGGCCACCAAGGGGCTATCAGGAGGAGCGAGGCCCTGTTGCAGAGGGTCCTGAAAAAGGTTTTGGCAATCAGCAGCATGGGAGGGAAGGCGTACATGAGGCCCTCCGACCATGAGATGAGGAACACGTCCGCTGCCACCCTGGAAGGATGGGCCTGCCGGGAATAAAAGCAGTCAATCATTCATCAAGGGAAACACACCACCAACACTATTTTTTGTCGGAACTGACACCGTGAAGGAAACTAGCCTTTCTCATGGTGAAATGTTCCTTTTATTCTTTTATCTAGGGACGCAACCCTAACTTCAGGTATTCGAGGGGATAAAAACCCCTCAACACCAACCGGTATTAATTGCATGCACTTCCATCACAAATAATCATCAAACGGGAAGATCACTTAGCTGAATTCACATTAGTTGTTTTCTTCTTTCAGCAGCTAAATGGCTAAAGATATAGCCAAATAATCTTCTCCAAATTCTTTGGATTCGTAGCAACCTAGTTGAGATCTCCAAACTCCCGAACTGGTAACCCAACGTTGTGTTTCAAGCCAAAGAAACTCCTGCCCCTTCTTCAAACTGTGTTGCTTGAAGAAGGGCCAGGAGTTTCTTCAGTCGTGTGTGCCAGTCAAAGACAATTTTTGAGCACCAATCACACTTCTTAAAGCTACTGGTAGCCATGGGGGAAAAAGTACCCCTGCGAGGTGAAAGACTCGCAGGGCTGCCAGTTGGGAAAAAAAGACATGAAGACACCATAAAATTAAGAAACAAAAATACATACAAAAATAGAACCAAACCAAATGCCAAGGTAGTAAGTTCGGGTGGCGGGAAGAGTACTGGTGCAATACCAGAGGAGAGTATGAAACAGAGAAAAATCAATGTTTTCCAGGGACAAGCCAGAGAAATGTCTGAAGGGCTCCAAGGAAAAAAGGAGACTGAGCAAGATGGCACCCTTGGGCGGGAAGGGAACCACGCATGCATGGTGGCATCTCCCAAAGGCTTTCTTTGAAAGCTAGGGGGATGCTTCCGCGAGGGCTCTGTCTGTGCCGATGTCACCCATGAGAGGACTGACTTCCCGCTTGTTTCCTAAGATACTGGATAAGCAGTCTCCGAGCATCACACAGGTGGTCTTTGTCCTTCCCATGACACTATTCCATAGTAAAGAAGGCAGATAGACCACCTGATTAACACGAAAGGACGATGCCACCGTGGTTAAGGAGGGAACAGGTCAAATGTACACAACCTCCTCTGCAAATGATAAGTAAGGGTCCCTTCATGATAACATTTTACTTCAAGATCCGCTCCCTCAGACATCTTCGCCAACTGATTGATCCAGATGATTTCCATACTGTTTACCAGGCTCTAATCATTCCCCATTTCGATTTCGCAAACTCCATACTACAAGGGCTTCCTCAATCTACCTTAAATCCTCTTCAACTCGCCTTGAACAGTGCAGCGAGAGTACTTTTTGGAATATCCAAAAGAGACCATGTAACACCCCTTCTAAAACAACTACAATGGCTTCCTATTCAAGGGAGAATCACTTCCAAGACACTGCTCCTGGCCTTTAAAGCGTACAAAGGTCTCACCTCCACCTCATTATCGGAGATGATACAACCAATCATACCCAACAGACTAAGAAGAACCACGGAACTAAACATGCTAATCGTACCAAAGGAAGTCATAAGATACAACTACAACATCGAGCATAGCCTTCAGTCTATGTGCCCCAAAACTTTGGAACACCCTTCCATCACACATTAGGGCCATCTCTGATTTCAGCCAGTTCAGGAAGGCCCTGGAACATCACTTTTTCCTCAAATACTTCCCAGGGAACAAAGAAACACAATCACACCCAAATATCAATAACTACATTCCAACCACGTAAACTTTCCTGTCTCAACAACACATTACACTACTTCACCAGATTAACAATACGCCTTTCAGACACTATGACACTGTTATGTAAATAGTTGTTTTGTAAATAGTTGCTCCTGTTATCCAAGTTGATTTTCCTGTTAACTGTAATGACCAGATAAATGTAACTTGTCTGAGGTTTCTTGTTCCATGTAAACCGCGCTGATAACGAATAGTGCGGTATATAAAAAATGTTAATAAATAAATAAACATTTTCAGGGAGTATGCGACTGTTTCCTGCTATTCCTTACTTTAATTTCGATTGGAGCCGCTGTTCCGTGCTTGTGAGCGCTGGGGACGTGACCAGATTGGGCTATATCAGCTGAACCCCCACCACGGGACGCGCACCGCGGGCACGTGCTCCAAAGGGGCAGGCATGCCCTTTTGGAGCCCTTTCGGAGCACAAAGGAGTACATATCCTTTAGATTGGCACAGATTCATTGATGGGGAAAAGCAAGAAGAGACCTCTATCATCCTCTTTATCTACCGTTAAGTCAGCGAAGGTAGTTGGTCCCATGGACAGTTTGTTAAAGTCCATGGCCCCTGCTCCAATAACTCATTTGTTGGAGATCTCTTCGGCTTCCATAAGTTCTGTCTCCCCTGTTATGTCTCCAGGAGAAGGAGAGAGAAGGAGAGAGGAAGACAGGCATCTGTATTTGGAAAAACTTAGAGAAGCTAGCAAAGTAGTCAAGAAGGCAAAGATTCAAAAGGAGGAGGAAATAGCCAATGCAATAAAATGGGGGGGAAAGACATTTTTCAGATATATTAGTGAGAAGAGGAAGGGCAAAGTGGTATTGTCAGACTCAAGGGTGCAGGGGAGGAATATGTAGAAGCTGATAAGAATAAAGCGGAATTGCTTAACAAATATTTTTGTTCTGTGTTCACAGATGAAGAACCAGGAGCAGGACCTCAGAAAACACCCACAAATAGGAACAGAAGCGAGGGACATCTTGAACAATTTTCAAAAGACTGTGTTCGTGAGAAACTACCTCAACTTAAAGTAGACAAAGCGATGGGACTGGATGGGATACACCCTAGAATACGGAGGGAACGTAGGGACGTTCTAGCAACTCCACTGACTGACCTTTTCAATGCCTCGTTGGAGTCGGAAGTGGTACCAAAGGACTGGAGAGAGGCTTATGTGATGCCTTTACACAAAAGCGGAAGTAAGGATGTGGTTGAAAACTACAGGCTGGTTAGTTTAACTTTGGTGGTGAGTAAATTATTGGAAACGCTGCTAAAAGAGAAAATAGTGAGGTTTCTCGAGTCCAGCGGATTACAGGATCCAAGGCAGCATGGATTCACCAGAGGCAGGTCTTGTCAGACAAATCCGATTGATTTCTTTGACTGGGTGACCAGGGAGTTGGACTGAGGGAGAGCCCTAGATGTGGTGTATTTAGATTTCAGTAAAGCCTTTGACACTGTTCCTCACAGGCGACTTATAAACAAACTGAGCACCCTAGGGATGGACCCTAAAGTTACTGCTTGGGTTAGAAATTGTTTGGGTGGGAGGCGACAAAGAGTACAAGTAAATGGAGCTCACTCTGAGGAGAAGGATGTTACCAGTGGCATGTCCCAGGGATCTGTCCTTGGTCCTATTCTTTTTAACATCTTTGTTAGTGATATAGTGGAAGGGCTGTCGGGTAAGGTTTGCCTCTTTGCGGATGATACCAAAATCTGCAATAGAGTAGACACCCAGGAAGGTGTAGATAAAATGAGGAGGGATCTAGCTAAGCTTGAAGAATGGTATAGAATTTGGCAGCTGGGATTTAATGTTAAAAAATGTAAGGTCATGCATTTGGCCTGCGGCAATCCAAGGGAGCAATATAGTATAGGGGGTGAAGTACTTTTGTCCACTGAAGAAGAGCGGGACCTAGGCATGGTTGTGTCTGATGATCTTAAAGTAGCTAAACAGGTAGAAAAGGCGACGGCAAAAGCTAGAAGGATGCTTGGGTGCATACGGAGAGGAATGGCCAGCAGAAAAAAGGAGGTGATAATGCCTTTCTCTAAGTCTTTGGTGCGACCTCATTTGGAGTATAGTGTGCAATTCTGGAGACTGCACCTTCAAAAGGATGTGAACAGGATGGAGTCGGTGCAGAGGGTGGTACTAAAATGATTAGTGGTCTTCTTAATAAAGCATATGAGGACAGACTGAAGGATCTTAATATTTACACCTTAGAGGAAAGGCGGGATAGAGGTGATATGATTGAGATGTTTAAATACCTCTGTGGCATAAATGTTCAGGGAGAGAGCCTCTTTCAATTGAAAGCAAGTTCTGCTATGAGGGGACATGGGATGAGGGTGAAGGGAAATAGATTCAGGAGTGATATGCAGAAATATTTCTTTACGGAAAGAGTAGTGGATCCATGGAATAGTCTCCCAGTGGAGGTGGTAGAGATGAGGACAGTAACTGAATTCAAAAAAGCATGGGACAAACACAGAGAATCTCTAAAGGTATAAAGGGGACTGTTGTAGTTGTTGATATGGAAGGACAGACTAGATAGGCCATGTGGTCTTTTTCTGTCATCATATTTCTATGTTTCTATTCCTATTAGTGTGAGTGGAGTCCCTTCTACTCCGGGCCTTCTTCCTGACGCTTTTTTGAGGTTAAATACTTTGAATACTGCTTTGCCTCTCCCATTTGAGTTCTCTACAAGTCCTGAGAATCCTCAGCCACCAAAAGATGTTACACTTCAGGATATTTGGCAAATTTTGTCAAGAACTGAGTTATCGTTACAGTCATCATTAGTGAAACTTTCGAAGTTTACTAAGGAAACTGTGGATTCTCTGGCTGGACATGAGACTAGATTATCTGCTATTGAGGTTCATAACTCTAAGGTTGATTCCCAAATTATGTCATTACCGGGGATTGTAGCTTCTTCACTACAGGATTCTTTAATGCTAAATCAGGAAAATGCATATTTTGAAACTGCTTTTTGTATAAAAAATCTTTGCTTTTTGAACTTCCCCTGTACCCATTTTCTTTCCACTTCCATATTGTTTTCTAAATATTTGAAAGATGTTTTGAAAATTTATGACCCTGATTCAGAGTAGTTACTCACCGGTAACAGGTGTTCTCCAGGAGCAGCAGGAATCAGTCCTCACATATGGGTGACGTCAGCGCCGACAGAGCCACCGTGCGGAGCATTTCCCCAGCTTTCAAAGAAAGCCTTTGGGAATGCAGTGTGCATGCGCGGTCCCCTTACCGCCCAAGGGTGCCATCTTACTCAGTCTGATGACATCGCTAAAAGACAGCAAAAATATCAAAATAAAGTATAGGGACTGCAACTCCAGGGGAGGAGGGAGGGTCGTGAGGACCGATTCCTGCTGCTCCTGGAGAACACCTGTTAGAGGTGAGTAACTACTCTTTCTCCAGGACCAAGAAGAAGTCAGTCCTCACATATGGGACCCCCAGCTCTAGGCTACCGGGAACCCTAAGCTGAAAAAATGGCTCCCTCTTAAGAGCCTCAGCATCCGTGATAAGAATATCCTCTGAGAACGCCCCTGTACGGTAGCCCAACACAAGGGCCAGAGGTTAGGAGTTGCCTAAACCTCAAAGAGATTACGGAGTATCGCCTGTCTGAAAGCACTGTCCCTTCAGGATTCTCTCTTGAGACAGTAATGGGCTGCAAATGTCTGGCTTGAAGACCAAGCTGCGGCCCGGCAGATGTCTGCCAACGGAACAGAGCGGAGATGAGCTACTGACGCGGCTTTCGCACTGACACGGTGGGCCGTGACTCGACCCTGCAAGGGGAGGTCTGCTGCCTTGTACGCCTAGGCAATACAATCTGCTACCTAAGTGGACAATGTACACTTGGAGACAGGTAACCCCAGCTTATTAGGGTCAAAGGAGACGAAGAGCTGAGTGGCCCTTTCGATGCCCCCTCATACGTTCTATGTAAAAAGACAACGCCCTCTTACAGTCCAGGGTATGCAAGACTTTTCAGCCCGGCTGGTATGCGGCCTGGGAAAGAAGGTCGGAAGAACCACCCCCTGGTTGAGGTGGAAAGAGGAGACCACTTTTGGAAGGACCACCATGTTCCTTTAGAACCGTGTGTACGGTCTATCAGAAACCAGAGCTTGTAGTTCACTCGCACGTCTGGCCGAGGTAAGAGCTACCAGGAAGAGCGCTTTCCAAGAAAGGAAGCGCAAATGGCAAGTAGCCATCGGCTCAAACGGTGGGCGAGTAAGTTGCTGCAAGACCACGTTCAAATCCCACTCAGTTGCCGGTGGACGAACCGGAGGTTTGAGAAGCAGACCTCTGAGGAAGCGGGACACCAAGGGGTGAACCAATAGAGACTGTCCCTCCACCGGTGAGTGGTGCGCTGATACTGAGGTGGACCCGAACAGAGTTAGACTTAAGGCCTAGGTCTGACAGGTGAAGTAGATACTGCAGTACTACTGGCACAAGGCAGGAGAAAGGATCTTCATTGCGCTGAGCACACCATACCGTAAACCTACGCCACTTGAGGGCATAGGACTTTCTGGTGGACTGCCTCCTAGAGGCCAAAACCACCTCTTCAACCTCCTTAGGTAGAAGCAAGGGAGCTAGCACTATCCTTTCAGCAGCCAGGCCATCAGATTGAGGGACCTGAGATTGGGGTGCAGAAGGGAACCTTGATCTTGAGACAGGAGATCGTGTTGCAACCCCAGAGGGAATAGAGTTTCCACCACCAACTATAGCAGAAGTGGAAACCACGGTTGCCTTGGCCATCTGGGGGCTACCAGAATCACCGAGGCCTTGTCCTGGAGAATCCTGAACAGAGTTCGGGCCACCAGGGGCGTGGGAGGAAACGCATACAGGAGGCCCGTACACCAAGAGATCAGAAAAGCATCTCCTGCCATTCTCAGGGAATGCGGCTGTCTGGAGCAAAACCTGGGCAGCTGACGGTTCAGTGGGCTTGCAAAGCGATCGATGGATGGAAGTCCCCATCGTAGAAAGGTCTGCTGGACCACCAATGGATTCAACTGCCATTCGTGGGGCTGGAGAATCCTGCTTAGCTTGTCTGCTAAGAGGTTCTCCTGACCAGGTAGATAAACTGCTTTGAGAAACATGCCTTGTTTGACTGCAAAGGAGCAAAGGGCCTGTGCCTCCTGCCATAGGAGCCTGGACCCTGTGCCCCCTTGCTTGTTCACAAAACATTGCCACCTGATTGTCTGTATGAATTAAGACAGACTGGTGAGAGAGGACATGAAACAAAGTCTGTAGAGCCAAGCGGATTGCTCGCAGCTCCAAAAGATTGATTTGCTGTGTGGCCTCTCAAGGAGACCAGAGGCCTTGAGTGCACGTGCCCTGGCAATGTGCACCCCAGCCCTTTAAGGAAGCATCTGTCGTCAGCACCCTTGTGTGTGCTGGGGCCTGAAAAAGTACCCCCCCCCCCCCGAGAAGGTTTGGGAGATGTAGCCACCACTGCAAGGAGTCCAAAAGTGGTTTGGACACCCTTACTCTGTCTCGGAGGTCACCTGTGACCTGCGCCCACTGAGCTCTGAGGTACCACTGAACAGCCTGCATGTGTAGATGGGCGTTCGGCGTCACATGTACCGTGGATGCCATGTGGCCCAGGAGCCGCAGGAAGTGCCTGGTAGAGACCTGAGAATTGCTGTGGAACTGGTTGGCCAAGTTCATCAGTCTGTGGGCCCTGTCCTCAGGCAAGTAAGCTCTTGCCTGCAGGGTGTCTAATCTTGCCCCTATAAACTCTAGGTTCTGTGAGGGGAGCAAAGTGGACTTTGCGTAGTTTATGACAAAGCCCAGATGCTGAAGAAGAGAGACAGTGCGAAGAGTGGCTTGTCTGGCCTCCTGGAGAGACTGGCCCCTGATGAGCCAGTCGTCCAGGTATGGGAAGACAAAAATTCCCTGATTCCTGAGATAGGCCACCACCACCGCCAGGCATTTGGTGAAAACCCTGGGGGCAGAAGTTAGGCCAAAGGGAAGTACTCTGTACTGAAAATGGTTTCCTCCAACCACAAATCTGAGATATTGTCGGTGGTCTGGATGAATGAGGATGTGAGTATAAGCATCCTTTAGGTCTAAGGAGCATAGCCAGTCTCCCTGCTGGAGGTAGGGCAGCAGTATCCCAAGGGTAAGCATCTAAACGTTTCCCTCTCCAGAAACTTGTTTAGGTTTTGCAAGTCTAGGATACGTCGGAGGTCTCCTGTCCTTTTTGGTACCAGGAAGTACCTGGAGTAGAAGCCTTGCCCTTCCAGGTGATGAGCCACCGGTTCCACCGCTTGTTCCTTTAGAAGAACTGCCAACTCCTGAAGGAGGCGGCTTCTGTGCAGAGGGAGTCTTGGAGGCTCCCCTGGAAAGTAGGAGGGGGGTAGCTGGTGGAAGTGGAGCATATAGCCCTTCTGGACTATGCTGAGGACCCAGGTATCCCCTGTGATAGCTGGCCACCTGTAGGCGTACAGGGTCAGCCGACCTCCTGTGTTGAGTGGAGCCAGCTGTGGAGAAGAGGCTATGCTGTGGGAGTCAAAACCCCGCTCCCTGCTGGTGCAGGAGCCGGAGCTGGCGGCTTGGGTGTCTTCTGTCTACAGGGCCCATGTCCCTGCCGCTTGGCCTGCTGGCCCTGTTGGGGAGCTGGAGAAGCCTGATATTGAGGGTAGGATTTGTAGGCAGCACCCTTCCTCGGGAAAAAGGGCTTCTTTCCCGAGCCCTTCTTTTTCTGAGAAGGGGCAGATGTTTTCCTGGACAGCCTTGCCCTGGTGAGAGTCTCAGTCTCGATTTCCGCAGCCTTTTCAGTCATGGACTTACCGAAAAGGTTTTCACCTCGGCAGGAAACATCGACCAACTTGTCCTGCACCCATGACTCCAGGTCTGATGACTGCAGCCAGGCCTGACGGCATGCACCGATGCCGGCCGTGGCTACCCGGGCCGAAGCCTCGAAGCCATCATAGGCTGCTCGAGAGATAAACGTCGAGTACTCTCGGATCCCTGTTGACAAAGCCTTGAACCTCTGCAAAGGTTCCTCGGAGAGGCTAGCTCAGAACCCGGCAATCTCCTTTTCCAGGTCTCGTAGGTACATGCCCATGTACAACTGATAGGTCTGGAAACGGCAAGAGAGCATAGAGCCCTGGAAGCACTTTCTACCGAGGGCATCCAGGTTTTGGGCCTCCCGACCGGGCGGCACCGAGGAGTGCATCTTCTGACTCTTCAGGCGGTGCATGGCCGATTCCACAACCATAGAGTTGTGCAGTAGCTGCACTTTTTAAAACCCAGGGCTCTTACGGACTCGATAAATGGAATCAACCCGTTTGCTCAGAACCGGCACCGAGGCCGGTGCCTCCCACATACAGAAGAGCAGCCGTTCCAGCATTGGAGGAACTGGTACAGTAAAGGCTTCCTTCGGAGGAAAGTCATACTGGAGTGCATCGAGCTCTTCGGCTCGAGGCTCCTCCTCGGCGTCCGCAGGGAAGGCCATGTCTCCCACGAAGTCCGAGAACCAGGTATCCTCTGGGGGGGACCGTCTCCGAGGCTCGGACTCCAGTGAGTCCGAAGGGACGCACAGGATCCAGGTGGTGTCCGGGGACTCCTCGTCTTCCGTGCCGACTCCTCCGAGGAGGAATCGAGTGGCTCCGGCCGTGTGGGCCTCGGTGCCACCCACCCCGACGCCAAGGGTATCGGCGTCGATGACCTCGACCCCGCACGGGAGGTCGAGGGGGACCTTGACCGAGGATCGACTCGAGACTTCATTGACTCGAGGATCGGCTTGGTCTCCGGGGTCGACTTGGACGTCGAGGTCCCGGTGGTTGGGGGCAGATGCACCGGTCAGACTGGCGATCAGCACTCGCTGCTGTTCCATGAAGGCAGCCAAACTGCTCTCCAAGGCCGTCAACCTGAGTCCAAGCTCAGGAGACTCAGCAGCCCCCGACTCGGGCCCCGACGGCGTCAGCTTCCCCAGAGGAGTCCACGAGGACAACTGCACTTACGTGACTCGGGGACTCCGGCTCCACACGAGGTAACTTGGACGGCCTCTCTGACTCCGAGAGCCCGGGGCAGCAGTCAGGGCTACACGACCTGGCCCTCGAGGATCCAGGAGCCTCCACTGATGCTGCCCTCGCGAGCTTCTTCTTCCTTCTGTGCTCCCGGGTGGGAGACTCCCTCTCAGAGGAACCCTGACGGCGCTCGGGGTCAGACTCCCGAGATGTCGAGGCCTCTGACGAAGTCCGGGCCCGGCCGGACGCGGAGTCAGAGAAAAATCTCTCACGTTGATGCTGACGGCTCTGAAGCGCCTTCGACGACATTTTGCTGCATAGGCCAGCGGGTCATGGTCGGGCCCGAGGCAACAGAGGCAGCAGTCATGTGTGTCGGTGAGAGACATAAGTTTCTTGCACCGATCACACTTTTTGAACCCGCTGGCAGCCATCGGGGGAAAAAGGGCCCCTGCAAGGTCAAAAAACCAGGCTGCCAGTGAAAACACAACAAGAGCGCGAACGCTAGTCACAAAGGACAAAAAACAAAACTCCGGACTCGATACCAGTGTACCGAGCCCAGGCGGGAAAGAGAACCGGAATAGAAAAAGACAAAATAGCCAAAAAAAAAAAATCTACTTTTCCCGGGTGACACGAACTCACGTCCGTTGGGCTATGCCCGGGGTCTCAAACACGCAGCCTGCGATGCATTTGGCCCGGCGTGTTAAGCAGCTGGCCGGTAGAGTAAAAAAAAAAATCCAAACTTGCTGCTGCTACCACCGCCGCCGCAGTATCAAGCGTCCCGTGGGCCCCTCTGCCTGGCAGAGTCCTCTCCTCCCTGCACCATAAAAGCCGCCGCTTTTGGAGCTGAAGAGAAAGAGTTTCTCTCTCGCTGCTCTTCAGAGCCGCGAGAGAGAAACTCTCTCTCTTCGTAGTTCTGAAAGCCGCCGCTTTTGGAGCTGATGCTGCAGGGAGCAGAGGACTCTGCCGGGCAGGGGGGCGCCGCGGGACGCTTGATACTGCGGCAGCAGCAGCAAGTTTGGATTTTTTAAAATCTACCTGGGCTGATGGGGGGGAGGGGGGTTAGGACTGGTAATGGGCTATGGGGGGGGTAAGATTGAAAATGGGGTGATGGGGGGGTTAGGACTGGTAATAGGCTATGGGGGGGGTAGGACTGGTAATGGGCTATGGGGGGGTTAGGACTGGTAATGGCCTATGAGGGGGGTAAGACTGAAAATGGGGTGATGGGGGTAACACTAAAATGGGGGGATGGGGGTTAGGACTGGTAATGGACTATGAGGGGTAAGACTGAAAATGGGGTGATGAGTAAGACTGGCTATGGGGGCTAGGACTGGTAATGGGCTATGGGGGGGCTAGGACTGGTAATGGGCTGGGGTTGCTAGGACTGCAAATGGGCTGAGTGGAAAGGGGGGCTAGAACTGCAAATGGCTGATGGGGAGGGGGGCTTGGAATGGAAATGGGCTGTGAGGGGAGGGAGCTAGCACTGGAAATGGGCTGATGGGGGGGAGCTAGGATTGTAAATGGGCTGATGGGGGGCTAGGACTGAAAATGGGCTGATGCAGGGACTAGAAGGGAGTGGGTGCTGTGTGGGGCTGGAACTAGAAGGGAGCTGATGTTGGGGGAGGATTAGAATGGGATGGAGCTGGGAGAGTGAAATGGAGAGGGGAAAAATATTTTGTGTAGGAGGGAAGACAAATCAACAATTGGCCAGGTATTGGGAGAGTAAGTGGGGATTGAGGATGGAGGGGTAAAATTTGAGTGGATGAAATAGGAATGAGGAAAGAGCAAAAGGAGAAAGATTAGTATGTTAAAGCAGATGTAGAGGGAGAATGGAAAAAAACTAGAAGAGAGAAGAAAGGACACATGGACAACAGACGATGGAAAGTTAGCAGAAGGCACGAAGAAACCAGAAGAAAGTGGCTGGAACAATTGCAACTGAAAAAAAATGCACAAAAGGTAGAAAAATATCTCTTTATTCTGAATTTATTAACTGGAATATGTCAGCTCTGGGAAATGTGCCTCAATAACATCTGCGTTTTGTTTAGTACAAGAGGAAATTAATTTATAGTTTTATTTCTACAGTGTTGTTGTACATTCCAAGTTTGGCTTTTGGGGTTCCCAGTTTAATTATTGTCTTCTTGTTTCTAAATTGTGATTCCTTGTTTGGTGATGGTGTACGTTCTGAATGTGTAACTGAGCTGAGGTATTCTATTTATGCAATTCCTATTTGACATTGCTACTTGTTCTCTTTCCCCAGTAGGTCACGTATTGTTATTCTCTGAAATGTATTGATTTAATATTTGCAGTGCTGCCTTTTGATAGGTAGGGTATGGTGCTTTGTGAGTCCTGGTAGTGCTGTTAGGATATGGCGGGTTTGCTATGGGTTCTAAATGGGCAGTGTTTGTTTGTAGTAGTTCCTAATGTGCCTGGCGGTTGGCACTGGATTATATAATGTAGAAATCTTTTAGTCTTTCTTTATCCATACACTCATTAAGAGGCATGTTTACTAAAAGTTAGGGTATGGTAACATTATGCAAATATTAATGCAAATGCGGCCCCCGGGTTATTTTACAAGTCCTCATTAGGCCCTCAAAGCAATTTGAGTTTGAGACCCCTGGACTATGCGGAAAAAGAAAGACTGAGCAAGATGGCACCCTTGGGCGGGAAGGGGACCGCGCATGCGTGCTGCATTCCCAAAGGCTTTCTTTGAAAGCTGGGGAAATGCTCCACACGGGGGCTCCGTCGGCGCCGACATCACCATATGTGAGGACTGACTTCCTGCTTGATCCTGGAGAATATATGTTTATCTAAAATTTATTACCTTCCTATGGGAATAAGGGAGATTCAGGATGTTGATCAGGCAAAGGTGAATGATGGTGTAGATACGGGGGAAATCGATCAACTATCAGTCCCGAGTTTAGATTTATCCGCTCTTTTTTTTTATTTTTTTTAAGAGACCTCTTTGGAAGAGATCCCTACGCTTTCTTCAGGATCAAGCAGGAATGTCAGTCCTCACTTATGGGACTCCCCAGCTACAGGCTACCGAACCTGTAAGCTAAGCACGCCTCCGCGAGGCCGTGAGCAGAAGCCGATGTACGAAGGAAGCCAGAGAACTCGGGCCTTTGGGGCAAGCTCTCGGTAGCCACAGAAGGAGGGTCGGAGGGCAGGAGTTGCTTATACCCCAAAGAAACTACGGAGTGCAGCCTGGCCGAAGGCGCTGTCCCGAAGGAAGTAGTGCGAAGCAAAGGTATACGCTGAAGACCAGGTTGCAGCCCGGCAGATGTCCGTCAGATGCACTGAGCGCAGCAAAGCCACAGACGCTGCCTTGATGCGGATGCCGTGTGCGGTGACCAGACAATCCAGCAGGGTGCCTGCCTTTGCCTGGGCAAAGGCGATGCAGTCCGCCACCCAGATGGAGAGGGTGTGCTTGGTGACTGCCAGTCCCAAGCAGTTGGGATCAAAGGAGATGAAGAGCCGGTTGGACTTGCGATGACCTTGGGTGTGCTGCAGGTAAAATGCAAGAGCCCTCTTGCAGTCGAGTGTATGCAGGACCTCCGATGCTCGGTCAGCCTGAGGTCTCAGGAAGAAAGTCGGCAAGACCACCTCCTGATTGAGGTGGAAATCCAAGACAACCTTTGATAGGAACTTGGGGTGGGTGCGAAGGACCACCCTGTTCCTGTAAAACCTCGGCCATGAAGGCTGTGCTGAGGTCAGTGCCACCAGGAAAATCACATTCCAGGAGAAGTGCTGGAGCAAGCATGTCACCATCGGCTCGAAGGGCGGCCACGTCAGCTGCATGAGCACGATGTTCAGGTCCCATTCCAAGCAGGAGGCCCTGCATGAAGCGAGAGACCAGAGGCTGGCCCGACAGGGGTTTCTCTTTGACATGCAAGTGGTTGGCCGAGATGGCGCTCAGATGAACCCTGACCGAACTGGACTTCAGTCCCACCTGTGAAAGGTGGAGAAGGTAATGGAGAGCCCAATGGGTGGAGCAGGAGAACGGGTCAATTTGGAGCTCGGAGCACCAGATCGAAAAATCGCCACCACTTCAGGTTGTAGGTCCACTTCGAGTCCTTCTTTGGCGCGAGGATGTCCTCGATCTCCGCTGGGAGGTGCAGTGAGGCTAAAGAGACCCGTTCAGCCACCAGGCTGTCAGGGATAGCGAGACCAAGTTTGGGTGAAACACCCGTCCCTCCTCCTGCATCAGCAGACCTGGGGAACTGCCCAGGGGGACCAGAGGCTCCAACGAGAGCCGGAGTAGAAGCGGGAACCAAGGTTGTCGAGGCCACGAAGGAGCCACGAGAATCACTGAGGCCTGGTCGTGTTGGATCTTGTGGAGAGTCCTCGCAAGGAGAGGAGTGGGAGGGAATGCATACAGAAGCCCGGGCGTCCAATTCAGGTGGAATGCATCTGGGGCCACCCTGCTTGGGTGTGGTATTGGCCCGCAGAAATGGGGAAGTCACGCATTCGCCGGGCTGGCGAACAGGTCTATGGACGGAGTCTCCCAGCGGTGAAACAGGTGGAGAACCACCTCTAGACTCAGGTGCCACTCATGAGGGCGGAGAAGCCTGCCAAGTCTGTCCACAAGGACTTGGCTGGGAGTCAGACAACTCTTATGGTCATGACCCGGTGCACTGCGAAGGAGCAGAGGAGGACTGTCTCCCGACAGAGGCGGCGGAAGCCCGTGCCCCCCTTATTTATGTAGAACATCGCGACTCTGTTGTCGGTCTGCACAAGCACAGACTTGCCCTTCATGTGGTACTCGAAGACCTTCAAGGCCAACCAGACTACACAAAGCTCGAGCAGGTTGATCTGCTTTCAAGATTTCTCGGGTGACCACTGCCCCTGGGTGCAGAGGTGGTCGCAGTGGGCTCCCCAGCCCAACAGCGAGGTGTCTGTTGTCAAGATGAGCTCGTGCTGTCGAGTCTGGAAGGGCATGCCCCAAAGGAGGCTCTGGGGGTCCTGCCACCATAGGGATGTTCTATGTCGAGAAGAGCGCCAATGAACTCCAGGGTCTGCACCGGTTTGAGGTGGGACTTGGAGTAGTTGATCAGGAAACCGAGGAGCTCAAGGAGGACCATGTGCGACGCAGAGAGGCTAGCCTCCTCTGCTGAGGTGCCCGAGACGATGTCTCTCAAAAGCTAAATCATAAATGAAGAGGCAGCCAGATCATCCAGAAGGACAAGTTCCTGCCACAAAAGCCCTCGGGCTGGGTAAAGTCACAGAGGAAGTTCCTGCAGGAGCCACGTCAAGTCACAAATCACAGCCTCCATGGCTAATCAGATGCTGCCAGGACAACCCAGCCTGGATGGCACTCTATGCAGTGAAGCACATGCCCCCACGAGCGGCCATGGAGGAAACACATACAGCAGACGGCTGTAGCAGCTGCAGAATCTACAACCTTTGGCATTGGATCAGATCACCATCAGATCCATCTCAGGATGACTCCAGAGGCACAGAATCTGCTAAAATGCCAAATGGCTCAGTTCCCACTCCCCAGGATCGAGTGTGGCAACAAAGGAAGTCATTCTCCACACTATCCATCTCTTCCCATGTGTTGTGCCAAAAGAGCCAGGTGATTCCTTTCCACCCAAGTCAATAGGAGGGTCATCTCCAGTGCCACCCCAGCACTCTTTATGCCCCCTTGCCAGCCAACATATACTACTACCATGGAATTGTGCGAGAATTCCCGGACTGCTCTGCACCAGACTAGGGATCAAAAGTGCAAAAGGGTCAAATGAATGGCCTTTGCCTCAAGGCGGATGATAGGCCATGCCAACTCCCAGCTGCTCTGACAGCCCTGAGCTGTTTGCTCTCGCAATGGGCATCCCCCAGCTGAACAAGCTGGCATCTGTCAACAGGAGGAGTCACAAATAATCGTCCAATGGCATGACCCTCCTCAGATTCTGGGGCTGCCTCCACCAATACAGGCTTGACACCATCGCTGGCTGGGGAGGAAACCTGGCCTTGAAATCCTGAGAGCTTGCTATCTTGTTGGTCTGCAAGGTATTCTGCAGCAGTCTCATATGAGCTCGTGCCCATAGTACCATTTCAATCAATGCCATCAAAACAGCAGAAAAAAGTTGCAGATAATTCCAAACTCTTAGAGCTTGCTGAGTCCAGAAAGCTGCCAGTTGAGACAATAACTTTTCCATCCTCTCAAGTAAATAGTTGGCAATCACACCGTACTTACTAAAAGCGCCAACTCATTTGTGCAAGAAAACTACATAGAAATTCTAAAGGGTGAAAGCAGGACTGAAACTTGCCTGGTCCAGTAAATCGCAGCATTTCTCTGTGCACCAGGAATTTATAAGCCAACTTGGGTAATTTACTTATTGCTTTATTCTAAATTACAACACCAAAGACACGAACTGTTTTATAATTTGCTTAAGTTTATTAGATGCTTCTTGCTCGTAGCACAGCTCAATGTCAGACATAATCTTATAGTGTTCTATAGATTATTTTGTTACCTATTTTTTCACCCCAGCACTGTCACACAATTTGCTCTCTATTTCAGACTTTTTCTATCAATGTAAGTGAGTTCTAAAGCTGTCTTCTCCATAGATCTTAAGCTACTGCACCACTGAATTACACATTGGGTATAATGTCATAGTACAAAGCTAATGTCAGCAATTTATCCAACATATTGTACAGTATTTTTTAAGTATGTACAATATCTTTTAAAAACAAAACTATGAACATTCACTTTCACAGTGTAACTCCTTTGGTGATTCTAGCCTGAACTTGTCGGTTCCACTAGCGATATCAACATTACTTTCGATTCTATGCTAATTTGCTTTTAATCCAATAGTTCCTCTGTTTATAGGTGCAATTTATGCCACCAATCCTATGACCAAATCCACAGCTGCTACAAGTAAGTTCTCCTACCCATTAAGGTCATTTACTTCTTGACCTCCTCATCCCTGTTTTTTTTTGTTTCTTTCTTACAAAGTCACTTTGATAATATTACATTCAGATAATGTGTATCCACACTGTTTGTCTGCCAAAACGTGTTTAATTCCCATTTGATCAACAGAAATTAGACCTTACCTGCTAATTGTCTTTCCTGGAGATCGCTCCGGGCCAGTCCAGGAACAAGTGGGTTGTCAATCTCCTTCAGCAACTGAGGACTGAATCTCAAACTTTGAAGAACTGGCATCTGACTCCCTCTGCTGGCCACTCCCAGTCTTAACCGTAACAAAGCAGATGAAGAGTACTTGCAAAAACCAGAAGAAAGTAGAAAAATAGGAAATACGAAACCGCAGCAGCCCAGCAGGTATGTAATGTAACAGCCAAAAATCCAAGTTTCTCTCTGTTATTGTTTTTTTTTTTTTTTCAAAACGTAACCCATGAACAAGAACCCATGAGCGAGAACAGAAAACACTCGTTAGGAACCATGGCGCGGACGCCACCACCAGTAACCTAGAACCCTTAGGCCCCCGTGCCACACGGAAATGTGCCCAAAAAACATGGGTGGGGTCCTGGACTGGCCCGGAGAGATCTCCAGGAAAGACAATTAGCAGGTAAGGTCTAATTTCTGTTTCCTTTTCGTCTCCCCGGGCCAGTCCAGGAACAAGTGGGAAGTACCAGAGCAGTATCTAGCCACGGGCGGGACCGAACAAGCCGACGAGGACGAACTACGCCCTCACACAGGCCTAGCCCTCAGCCAAGACCGCAAACCGGTAACGTTTGCTAAAGCGGGAAGCGGCGACCACGTAGCTGCTCGAGAAAAAACCCTCGGCGGAACCCAAGTATCTGCTGTCCCAAAACGCCACTCGGCTGCCCGAAAAAAACGAGCACGACTATCCTACAGCGGAACTTGCGCCACGGTCTGCTAGGACAGCCGAACCGCCGGACCACCAATGGACGACTAGACACGGCCGCGCCCTTTCGAGACTCGGCCAGAAAAAACAACCGCTCCGAGACGCAGAAAGACGCAGTGCTTTGGAGAGATCTCCTGAGTCATCGTAGCACCTTGCTAATGGGAAGATCGCCGATCCGAAAGGAGGGGAGATCGATAGACAGAGATTTAGAAGCTAGAGACGATCTTCGGAATAAAGGAGGGAAACGTCCGCAACCGCCTTCCGTCCTCTGAAAAGTGCAGATAGGGAATCATACACGAAAGAGCAGGGAGATCCGAAAGCTACGTCGCGGAACAGAAGGCTCTGAAAGAGGCCATTTCCCAAGAGAGGTCCTCGAGAGAGATATTGCTGACTGGGCGAAACAGAGGTGGTAGCCCGTCATAAGCAGCAAGAACAAAAACTACGGTAGCATCTCACCTTGAAAAAGAGGAACGAAAGAACTGAGCGCCCGAAAACAAACAATGAAGTACCGTTGGATGAGCTGCTCAATGACGGCCGCTCACACCACCGCGAAAGAAAGAGAATACGGCTTAGCGCCCTAATGCCAACTGACCGGAATAAAGACCGCACGTGCGGAAGGCAGGCATCGCGAGGCCGGAGTTCTGTGCTCCGCAGCAAAACCCCGAAAGACGCTATCCGTAAACCGAAGCCAGGAACTTGGAACGGCTGCGAACCTGCAGCCCAGAGACTATAACCAAAGGCAAATACCCTTACCAGAACTGGCTTCGGTTCAAAGCCAAGCTGTAAAAGCGAAGCAATCCACTTGGGGCATGAGCCGACGGCTCTGGAACAGAAACCCCCTGTCGCGGGAGACCGCTCAGCCTTGTGGCTATAAGATGCACAAAATGCGCATACCACACCGGCCAGGGTCAAGCTGCAGCAATGATAAGAACTAGCCCGCAGCGACCCACTCTCCTCCGAATCACTCAATGGACCATCCTCCATTGGCCATGGCTTCCCCAGCCCGCCGAGACCATCCCACATGCGCTCTCTGCGCCTGCGGACGATCCCGAGAAGCTTTGGTATCGGCGAAGGTAACTAGGAGAACTACCATCGGCTGCCCAACCCAGGGCAGATCGAGAAACAACGCAGCGTGCAGTGACCAAGCTCCGGAACCACCACAAGTGGGCTGAGGAAATCTGAACTTTTTTTTTTTTTTTAATATCTATACCTTGGCCTCTGCACCATGGACCGCTGACAGGGCTAGTAAAAGCACTTCTGTCCATGACCTGAGCTGCAGACTGCGCACTAACAACGCCGCGCTGCCAGCTCCGCCGCGATGAGAGAAAAAGACACCTTCAGCGCCTATTCCGAGAAAAAAACCTACGCAGCTGCGTCTTAGATCAGAGGAAGAAAAACCTACAGCGCTGGAAACACCGCTGAAACCCTAGCTGATGAAGGGACGAAATCAGGATCCACGGTGCGAAAGCCCCCGAGCAGCGGCCCCGGACCGTGAGCTCTGCAACCGACGCGACAGACATCTGTCGAAAGCCACACCCCGGCGGACTGGTGCAAGGGAAGCTCCGCACTGAGAAGAACCGGAACCAGCCACCACCGGAGCCGAACGGAGACGACGCTTAAGCGAAGCAATCGGCCTGTAAGGGAAAATCTGGAGAATGCCTGCGCGATAACAACGGTCGCTGCAAGGACCGCATGTGGTGTTTGCCCTGAAAACGTGGTCGAAGGACACTGCCATGTAACTAAGGAGCAGGAGATAGCATCACGCCGAGAACGCTTGAAGATGCAAGAAGACCTGCCCCTTCGACAGGACGAGAAGCATGGAGCTTACCGGCAGAAAAAAGTACCCCTACCTGACATGTGAGTACCACCCTTAAATAGAGGGATCTCGCAACCGGCTGTGACTGATCGTTAGCTCGATCAAGCACCCAATGAAGGCGCTGCAGGAGACGGACCATCCGCCGTGGTCGCCAGCGACTCCTATAGCAACGGGGCTCGAATTAGTCAGTCAACGAGGCAAGGGAACACGAAAAAAACGCCCTCTCTCCGTAAGGCCGCCGCCAGCACTACCCTCAGTGAGGAGCTGACGTCACCGGAAGCTGCATAGCCTGTCAGAGAGAACTGGAATGTTGGTAGGAAGGCGCGGTGCATCGCAGCCAGGCCAAACAGAAAACAACGGAACGCTGAAATGACTCATATGCCTGGTAAAACGGAGCAAAACGGTGATGCTCCGGCCGAATTACAAAGGCATTAGGAATTCCAGGAGAACTCTGAGCATTAAGCTAGCCTTCAGTTGTTGTTGCCCTCTAAGCCTCCGTACTATGAAATTTTTAAATAGTGACTTCAACCACTAGATCTACCTCACCATCACACCGCCAAAATGATCCTATAAAAACACATTAGTGGAAACCATACTTCCAAACATTAAGCTATGAAAGCTGTTTAGCCAAGCTCATGACTATTCCTCTGCGTAAATGGTGCTCAGCAAAGCTGCTACCCGTCCTGCAGATAAACACATATACTAATAGTTTCACTTAAGGAAATTGTTATCCACACCCCTCGCAGAGGCTAATCTGGCCAAACCGCCTCAGAGAGGAAGATTGTGATGCATATTGCCAAGTTTTTTTTTTTTTGTTGTTGCCAGAGTAGGTAATTGTAAGGGACAGGCTGGAAGTGGGCCTTTGTGTAGTATCCTCCCACATCTGGGAAACAAGTCAGCTAGGTGGCGGTCATGAACATTTTGTAAGGGAGCGCTATCAAGCAGGAAGCTGGATATATCAAGCCAGCTGCATACGTTTAAAGAGATATCAGAGTAAGATGATGCAGACTGGCCTAGTATTGATGCAATTTCCACAAGAGTACCCTGTTCCAAAGAAAAGGGCAAAAAGAGCTTGCGAATTTCAGACTGAAAAATATGGTACAGCCGTGCCAATTGGACTCTGGGGTGTGTAATGTCATATATTGAAAAGGCAAAATAAGGGCACCAAGCATACCCCTAAAGCTGAATATATTCAGGAAGAGCATGCAATCCGTGTCCATTTACAATACCGCCTATGTGGAGATACTCAGATGAAATTGAGGTAGTAAAAACAAATTAAAAAGCCTTGCTGTCTGCCCGAAGGCGAGAGCAGTTTGGACCGACCCAATTTATCATTCCTGCAGAACTGAACCAGAAAAAACATCATTTCCCCAGACCATTGTGAAGATAATAGGCAATTAGTGTCTGTGACTATGGCATTCGCAATACAGTGGAGACAGTTCTGAGAGGCGTTCATTTAGCACTCGATTCCAGCATTTTACGAGAACATTGTGCTCCACACCATAGACCTGAGAGCAAAATGTCAGAAGTGAAAGTTCCGCTCGAAAATCATGAAGCGGATGGCTGCATCACCCCTGTGATTGTAGCAATTGAATGGAACCTCAGTGTGGTCATAGAAAAAAGGCCTAAAAATATGAAAATGGTTATTGAAACCAAGTGTATAAACCTTGTGCTGAAGAGATCATACTATGTCATGCCAGCACTTGAATATGCTTCATACCAATGGCCCAAAGCTAACTTGCTGACATAGTTTGAGGCAGATAATGCCGTTCAGTAGTGAAAAACAGCCCCATGAACCTATTCTGAATCTTTTGAGGCAGGAAAAGATAGCTGCAACAAGCTTCACTGGAGCCTCGTTAGCACCAAAAAGCGCCGCTGTGACTGCAGAGTGATGGCCCGTAGCGGACTTATCCTGAGGAGCCAAGGATATTAAAACCGCAGTTTAAAAGATGTACTAGTACCCGGTTTTAACCAATGGTTGCGGTCTGAACCAGAGACCTATAGAGCTCAACTGAACTAACTATGCAGGAAGGCTACAGGAACAGAATTAGCCCGAGTGGCCGTTCCCGCCAAAAAGAAACTGTTGGAGAGGCCTGCTTCCGATGCAGGAGCTATGCCGGAGAGGTCCCTCCCCAAACGGAGCAAACCGAAAACCCAACTTTAAATACCAATCTAAAACGAAGGAAGAAATAAAAAACCCTCTTGAAATCGGTTCCTGAGAAGCCGCCGCGGGAAAAAAAACACAAATACCGACGCCAATAAAATGGCCGCCGGCAGACAGAAAAGTAACCAAAAATGACCAACCTGACGAACCAAAAACTCCTGTTCCTTCAGCTCCTGGCACCCACTGCTAGTGGGGAGGTAAGCTGAGCCCCGGAGGCAGCAGGAAGGTATCTGGGGCTCCCAGTACCGCACTGCTCGCTGCTCTAGTAAACGGAGCTGAAATTGAGACAGGCTCTGCCTCTTCAGCCCGGTGCCTCGGAGCGCCGCTAAAAAGTCAGCGGCTGCCAACGACACTGACAGGAACCCTGCTAGGGCCCCCTACTCAGTACCACTGCTGACAAGTCCCAAAATAAAATAGAGAAAAGAAAACAGAAAGAAATAAAAACAAAAGATCTAAGTCTTAAGCATCTGAATGCGGGAGCCAGCCAGGATCACGTCCTTCAGCTGCTGAGGACTGAAAAGACTGGGAGTGGCCAGCAGAGGGAGTCAGATGCCAGTTCTTCAAAGTTTGAGATTCAGTCCTCAGTTGCTGAAGGAGATTGACAACCCACTTGTTCCTGGACTGGCCCGGAGAGACGAAAAGGAATATTTATTTAATATTTATTTGATCATTCAGCTTTGATTGTTTTAGTTCTCTTTTAACTATTTATTATCTATGTTATTTTTAACATTGTTAAAAATAACATATATTTAAAAATCTAAGATAATAAACAACTGTTGTTGTGTTTAGCCGTTCTATGTAAAATTGTTATTGTGTTCAATGTAAACTACCTTGATAAAACTGAAGGCCGGTATATAAGAAATGCTAAATAATCAATCTTAACAATATAATTTTATTTGATTTTAACAATGTTTCTGTTCATTTTATGTTTTGAAGCTATTACCCCCTTTAAAGAAAAGAAACAAAAGAACCATCCTTCTTTGGTAGCATGAAGTAGATGAAATATCATCCCTTGCCTTGCTCAGCAGAGGGGACCAGGACAACCGCCCAAAGCCGGAATGATCTGTCCAGTGTGACCTGAACAGTAGCCCTTTTGGCCAAAGAACATGGGGAAACAATGAAGACATCCAGGGATAGGCTCTCTGCATTCCATAACAAGCCGTACTGAATGATGCCTAGCACCTAGTGATGCTTGGTGACCCAGACCCACTCCTGGTAGAAAAGGTACAGCCTGCCACCCACTGGAGGCAGTTTGGAATGGGCCCCCCCAACTAGTCATTGTGTCTGATCGGAGATGTTACTTCTGGAGGTGGTAGGTTACTGGGGTCCACAAAGCCCACAAAATGACCAAGCCCGGGACTGAAAACCAGAAGAGAAAAAGAAGGTGGGCTTTCCAGGATGATAGCTACGAAGTGTCACAGGAACTCCAATATTTCAGGTATCTGGAATGAGGAAAACTGGCAGCAGATGAGGACAAGAACACACCTTTTTGCTTCCCAGGCCCCTTTGGCCTATTCTCCGGGAGGTGATGAGGTATGGATTTACCCAAATCCTTAACCAGCTTCTCCAAGTCCTCGCCAAACAAAAGTTTTGTTTTAAAGGCAAACGTAGAACTGGGACTTAGAGGCTGCATTCACTGTCCAGTGGCAAAGCCACAGCCAGCGATATGTCACCGTCTACACAGCAAGCTATAGGAACAACAGAGTTTTTAGGTTTTTGCAGAAATGGCTGGTTAGCTGGAGGGATCTTAATTGTGATGGCAGCGAGTTCCAAAGGGTGGGAGCATATAGTGAAAATGCCCTGCTGTTGTTTTTTTGACTGCATGAGTGCGTTTATGGGTATTTCCAGCCTGTTGATTGTAGCTTTTCTCCTGGGTCTTTCGGAGTTATTGCTCGCTACTAGGTGAGCAAGGCTATCCATTGACTGAATGTTCAAAATTTTGTGGGTGTAGGGGATGATTTTTTTTATTTGATCCTGCAAGTGATGGGAAGCCAGTGAAGCTGTTTAATGAGTGAAGCTGTTGATATAGTGCTAATATGGTTCTAATTACTGTACTTTGAGCTAGTTGTAGAGGGTATAGCGTGCTCTTGGGAAGGCCCTGGTATATGAAGTTGCAATAATCATATACTGGGGTGATTACTGCTTGACAAATGGCTCTGGAATCCATTGGGGAGAGAAGTTTGTGTAGGTTCCTTAAGGTGCGAAGCTTGAAGTAGACAGATATGATAATTCGGCTTATTTGTGGCTGAAAATTTAGTTCTTGGTCGAGTGTGACGCCCAGATAATTTGGGTTTTGACCGAGAGTGGGGTATTGTTTATTATGATTGAAGGTGGAGGACTAAAATGCTTGTTTCTTGTGATGTGGAGTGCTTCTGACTTTTGATTAATTTTGAGATTGTGTTAACTTCACTAACATTCAAGCCCACTGGATCATCCATTCACTTTCACCACTCTCAATTTGCTAAACACAACAGCCACTCCTCAACATTTCTGTCTCCTCCTAGCTAAATATTCTTAATTATAACCATCTGAACAAAGGGCAGCGGATGTAATATCATCCTCTCCCTGCCAAGTTTCTGTAACGATAATGACCTGAAATCGATGACCCAATCATTCATTAATTGGTATTTCTGCATCACAAACCCCACATTCACCAACATCATGTTTATCATAGATCTAACTATTTTTGTATTCTGCAAAGAGAAAGAAGCTGTATCAGACAATGCTCCCTCCCCTCTAATGTCCAACTGTCCTGCTTATATTGTAAATAGTTACCGCAGTTCTAAACACAAGTTGATTATCCGTTCAATGTAAGTGCAAAGCAGACTCTCCCTGCTCTGTACAAAATGTTATCTGCAAACCGCACTGATTTTAAAGAACGCGGTATATAAAAGCATTAAATAAATAAATAAAAACTGGTATTTATATGTTCCACTGCTCTCAGGAAGCACTATAGTACTGAAACCTTACTGTAGACTTTATTGGACATGGTTCAGTATAAACTTGATGGTAAAACAGCTTTGATTTGTGTGAATCTGAAAGCCACAATTGATACTGTCTGTCAGCAGATATTGCTACAAAGATTAGCCAAATTAGGCAAAGGAAGTACTGAAGTGGCTTACCTCCTATTTAACTGGTTCATCTAGATGGTTTGAGTTGAACTCGAGTGCACCTCTATCACATCATCCTCAGCTGTCTTATCTGCAAGCTGAAGAGCCCTAACCTGTTCAGTTTTTCTTCATAAAGCACAGTTACTTACCTGTAACAGGTGATCTCTGGGAACAGCAGGAATAAGTCTTCACATATGGGTACGTCGGTAACGACGGAGTCTGCGCGGGAACGCTTCCCAGCGTCCATCAAAACGCTTTTGGAAGCATCCCACCACGCCTGCGTGCTGCCTTCCCGCCTTCCCAACTGCCTCTCCTCAGTTAAGTTTTAAAGCTGAGACAAAGAGTGAGAGAGGAAAGGAAAGATAGATAAAGAGATACAACTCCTAGGGGAGGTGGGTGGGTTGTGAAGACTTATTCCTACTGTTCCCAGAGATCACCTGTTACAGGTAAGTAACTGTGCTATCTCCAGGAACAAGCAGGAATGAGTCTTCACATATGGGGACTCCCAAGCTGAGATGCTCAGAAGGAGTCTTAGCATGTTGCGGATGTAGAAGAGCCATGCTGCTCCCCAGAACCTCAGGCATCCTGGGGATGGAGGGTAGGAGTTGAATACAGAAAAGGTGCTGTGGAACAGCTGAACTAGAACAAGACCTCTACAGAGAAGAGCCCTGTAGAGGGGAGATCTAGTGGTAAAAATTGAGATATGGGCCTCCCTTGTTGGCATTGCAAGTCTACTGAGGTTGATATGGATCTGTTAGAAGAACCATTGGAAAACCTCAAGGAGTACTTCACTGAGAAGTAGAGGTAAGAAAAGTAGAAAAACAAATGGAGGTCAGAACCCCTCAGGGTGAAGAAATAGCCCCAGGGAGAAACTGGGGTAGGAAAAAAGGTAGGACTTCAGCGGAAGACGCAGAAAGTACCATTAAGAAAGCTTAAGCTGTGTTGGTCCAAGAAGATCTAATCCTAGGACCAAAAGAAAAAAAAAAAGAGTCTGACCCTGCTGGACTGGCAGTAGAAACAGTCCATGTAGGAGAGAAAGGGTGTGGAAAACCCCTGTATCTTATAAGAAGTTAAGGACAGACTTAGGAAGCGCTAAGCTTTAGATAAACTGAAGTTCCCCAATGTCTTTCCTGAAAGGAAAGAAAAAAGGGTACATGGAGAACTTCAGGGGTACCTAAACCCTGAAAGGTTATGGTAAGAAAAGTTTGCTGATCACCACAGGAAGTGGTTATGTGTGTAGAACCCTAAGTATACTGGTACAGCATTGATAGGGGTGGTGCCCATCTGTCAGGATCATATAGGAATGTATGAATATCTGAAAGTAAACAAACAGATAGATAAGTATGTGGATACATATCTACTTAAAAGATATATCTCTATAGAGATATATAGATATACATACATTCCTGAAGTTATACACATATAGAGTATATATGCATATATATACGGAGAGACCTATATGGGCAGAAGATACACAGATATAAATAAATATATATATACATACATGTGTGTGTATATATATACACATATGTGTATCACCCTCCTTGCTGTTAGATGAATCTTTTCTCTCCCCATACTCCTATGGGGATCAATTTCTATAGACATTTCTTCATCCACATACCTGGAGACATCTGTCTACATGCCTACATATATGTGTATCTATGTGTATGTGTATATATATATATATATACATATACATATACATATATATATATATATATATATATATATATATATATACACACACACACATATGAACGAATGAATGAAAGGAAAGGGAAATACCCACATTGATTATACAGGTAAATTTAAAATCGAGGCCACCTATAAAAAACGTTTAGGCACCATAAACGCGTGTTAAATCTTTTATTTATCTTGCCAGTATAATTTAGTGGGTTTACCGTCATTGCCTTAAGTGCACCTTAGCGTTGTTTTTAACCTTCGCCTAAGTAGGGTTCCTCTTATGTTTTATGTGTTCTCGATGTTATAATGATACAATACATGTTATTTTAAGGTTTCACGGAAGTATAACATTGGGCCAGAAGCTCGGAGTGGATAGCGTGATACAAGGCGTCCTTCGGGCTTTGTAAAGGCAAGATAAATAAAAGATTTAACATGCGTTTATTTGCACTTCTATGGGCTGCTTTTGGCAGCTTTTTGAATTCTGATATAATCCTTTCGAGTTTTATGGTGCCTAAACGTTTTTTATAGGTGGCCTCGATTTTAAATTTACCTGTATAATCAATGTGGGTATTTCCCTTTCCTTTCATTCATTCGTTGAATTTATGCACGTTTTTAATATTGATCCTCAAGAGGAAATCCTTTTATAGTAATACATTTTATTTTGAATATACTTTTATACCTTTGAGGACCTTCAGTTAGCCTGCTGATTACGGCTTCTTATTTTAGTATTAAATGCGGGTTACATAAGCTAACGAATGAAAGTCTAATTTATAATTCTTCCTCCCCCCCCCCCCCCTCGGTTATCATATTTTAAACATTTATATAAAACTATGATGAAATTTCTTGTTTTTCCGAATGGTTTACTTCTTTATTCAATTATTCTGTTCTTTATTACCCTTTTTTTATGTTCATGAGATTTCAATCGGGGCAGTATTCAAAACCTTTCATCAATTTTAAAATTTTATATTTATAATTTATATTTATCATTATTGTCTTTTTAATTATCCCTCCTTTTTAGAAATGATTTGTTCAATTGGGCAATATTCTGATTTTGCATAAATTTCATGTTTTTATTTTTAGAAGTTCTTTAGATAATAGCGACTTCCATTGACTCAGTTGAGCCTGGTGAAGTCTATGTACATCACACATTCAGGTAATGTCCCCCCCTTTATATTATATTTTATCCAGTGTTTTTGCATGAGGTTTTGTTCGGACTTACTCCTCTGGTCTCCTCATCCCTTCCATTTCTTTGTTTTTATGTAGATTTTTATAGGTTCCCTGTATGTGTTTGGTCAAGTACTTTACAATTATAAATGTTTGATTAAGCAATTTAATTTTTATTTTTCTTTTGATCTCTTATTTTCTATAGTATTTTCATTTGTATTCCATTATGCATCTTTATACTTTTAATTATTTATATGTTTATTTATATATTTATTTATATATATGTATGTACATATCTTCATATATATAGTTTTATTACAGAGCGGTTGTTTATTCAATGTACTGGAATTGATTCTAAATATACATGTATTATCTTTATGATTTTAATTTGGATATTCATGATGGGTTTCTTTTGGATTTTACTAATGTGTTTTTAGTTTCTTTTGAGACCTAAGCCGTCTGATATAGTCCAATTTAGTCTTTCTTTTATGTACATTGTATTTTTTATGTTATATTTCTTTGTTTTAACCCTTCTTTTGCACATTTATTGTTTTAATTTTGATTGTATTTCTTAATGTTATTTTATAATTTATTTTTTAGTGTGCCCTGATAGCCCCTGATGAAGTGACATACGAAACACGGTCCTGTGTTGGGTTCAGGCCACTTAATTGGTATTAATAAAGGTGTTGGGTGTCGAATCTGCCGCTTCCTGTTTTTGTTCCTGAAGCTGGATGGGGACCGCGTATCGAGGGAAGCTCGATGCTGAAAACTTCTTTCAATAATACTATTGCAGGAGGAACACTCCGGAGGAAAATGGTCAGGACCCAAACCGGCCAGACATCAGTTAGGGGTGTCTAACGTTGATTTTGTACCGCCGTAGTTTGAACATTTCTTGGGAATAGTGACTGGTGGTTCCATGAAGGAAAGGGAGTAGGCCTAGCAGGCCTAAGAAAACGTGAGGCACTAAGAAGAAATAATATTCCTTAAAAAGGAAAATTTTACAAGAAAAAAGGAGAGAAAAACACCGGCGGTACCGGTGGCGTCGGGGAAGGCAGCCGCGACCACAAGAAAAATAAAAAAAGAATTTTCTGCGGTGACAGGACGACATCCTGCCGGCTCCGCGGAAAAACGAAAACTGAGGAGAGGCAGTTGGGAAGGCGGGAAGGCAGCACGCAGGCGTGGTGGGATGCTTCCAAAAGCGTTTTGATTGGACGCTGGGAAGCGTTCCCGCGCAGACTCCGTCGGTACCGACGTACTCATATGTGAAGACTCATTCCTGCTTGTTCCTGGAGATGGGAGCTATTCCAACCCTTATTTTTTTGCCCTTGTCTGTATTTTTTTCTAGTTCGGCTGTTTCTTATTTGATATTTGGTTACTAAATCTGCACACAAAACTAAAGACCTATTTTCCTTCTCTTTCCAAAGAGTTTCCAACATTCTAATTGCTTTTTGACTGATGCGGCACACTTGGAGTCATTATGGTCAATAATATTGAAATCCAAGATACTTTTACTAATGTGGAACCTAGCATTCTGAATCTATAAATAGAATTATTTTTCCCTATGTACATCACTTTGCATTTGTCCATATTAGATTTCATTTTCCATTTAGTTGCTCAGCTGTCCAGTCTACCAAGGTCCTTCAGTAGCTCCACAGTCTGCTTCTTACACTGTGAGCCCACCTAGATTGTGAAATAAACTTGTTTACCTGTTTGTAACTCACCTAAAACTCTAATTTTAATAAAGGAGAATGTATATATCTAAAATCCAAATCTAATTTACTAGCTCATTCAGTTTATTTCATAAAAGGGCCAAAGCAGCAAAACTTAGGATGGCATTTTTCTGGCGCTTTTTCACACTAGCTTGCTTTCTACATCGGAAAGCAAGCCTAATGCTAGAAAAATGCAAACCCCCCCCCCCCCCCAAAAAAAACATGCTAAATTGCGGTGCACTTGGCATTTAAATTGCTGCATAGGTAATTGCATCTGATGTAAAAAAACTGTGCTGAAACTTAGCATGGTTTTTTACACAGTTTTTAAAGTTGGATCTTCAATGCCAGATTCAGAGATGCATAAAGATCCAGTTTCATCGGGGAAAGCCCCAGATGCCATCGGGCACGTTGTAGGCGGCCAGTGTCCGTCCCCCCCCCCCCCCCGCCAAAAATCGACCCCCAACAAAAAACCCACAAAACTCCCTGGTGACCCAGTGGTCCCCATTCCCCCCACAAACAAAATAATTCTTGGTGGTCTAGCAGCTCCAAACCCCTCCAAACTCCCCACATCTTAAATCATGGGGCGGGAGTGCTGCCCATACACCCCATGCCAACACCTTGAAAAATGGTGGCGCCTGGTCCCACGTGGTGCATTCTG
Source organism: Ichthyophis bannanicus (assembly GCA_033557465.1). Taxonomy (NCBI): domain Eukaryota; kingdom Metazoa; phylum Chordata; class Amphibia; order Gymnophiona; family Ichthyophiidae; genus Ichthyophis; species Ichthyophis bannanicus. The sequence goes on along the minus strand of CM066043.1, from coordinate 161,490,573 downwards.
AGGTCAAACTGCCATATAAAGCAAAAAAATGCCTTGTAACCCTCATTCCATCATCCATCCTGGGACAGCTTGTATGTCCCCAGGATGCAACATGGAAGGTCACTCCCTTATAAAGCATTTTTTGTCTTATATGGCAGTCTGACCTCAGTTGGTGCATCCCAGGATGCACTGCGTGGGGCCAGATGCCGCCATTTTACAAGATGGTGGCACGAGGGCAGGAGCGTATAGACAATGCTCTTGCCCCATGATTTAAGGCATTTGAAGAGCGGAGGGGTTCAGGGCCGCTGGGCTTTTGCTTCTGCTGGGGAGGTGGATGGGGGGCACTGCCGCCCCACCCCCAACAGTGTGCCAATGGCATTGGGTGCTTTCCCCAATGCTTGGTCATCTGAGGTTAATATCAATGGGATAATTGGCCAATCATCTTTATCATCATACAGATAAACCTCTATGTATACATTTCTGCATATTCTAAAAATTCTGCATAAGATAAATTTGTAACATGGCCACAGCTTTTATATATAAGAAATAAACATCTCTGTTCATGTTATAAAATGCTACACTGCAGCCTCCTGGCTCTGTAATGTATAATATTCAAAGTTTATTATAAAAATTAACTCTGTAGTGATGTATCCCCCTCTTAGTATTTAAAAATAAAGAAATCAACATTTAATCCTATAATAAATGGAAACAAAAATGTTGCTTACCTGATGTCTCATATAATGCTGCATGTACGGCGTTCCAATTTTTATCACTTTGAGACAAAATGGACACAGCAAATTTTTTGTATTTTCATGAGCTGTTCTAAAGTGGTTTTCTACATCTGAAAATGTTGAGGACCTGTAGCCACATACCTATAAGTGTAAAAAATGTATTTGACTTCTGCTTTGAGATACTGGAATTTCATTTTAAGAAACGGAAAAAGAAAAAGAAATATGTTCAAGTACCTGGCAAACATATGGCATTTCACCTGGCTTATGATTGTCCTTCATATGCTGCAAGAGAACTTGCTCCGTTTCAAATGCTAATTCACAGATTTTACAAACAGCTAGAAAAGAAAATTAAATGTGTCATTACTGTAGATGAGCAAGAAACAAGAGCCTTAAAACCATAAATGGCAAAAAGAGTTATTGCATCAATATCTGGAACAAAAAAGTCAATATTTTCTGGCATAAATGTGATTAGTAGTTTTCTATAATATATTCAGCACTTAATGGCTAGACTGAGGCGTCAGGGGTAGATGCAGGCTGGAGGCAACAGCTAATGCTAACAGCTCATGCCGACAGCTCCTCCAAAGTGCTCATACTACTAAAAAAGCAAAACATTATCTGTGAGCATGCCCATACTTGCACTATTTGCATCAGAATCAAAACAGTATGACCTTGTGAGTCTGCCCATACTTGCAAATAGTGCAAGTATGGGCAGACTCACAAGGTCATACTGTTTTGATTCTGATCCTCAAAAACAACAATATGGCTTTCTGTAGATAACATAACTGATAAGACACACAAGTGGGTGACATCACCCAATGACGCTATGATGGAACCACCCTCCCACAGTTCTGAACTTACTGTAAAATTCTAAGCATGGATAGCCCTTCCTGTGCACAACAGTCTCCTCAGTTAGTTCCAAATCTCTAGAATGCAGGCAACTCTCGGGAAAGTAAGTAGGATTGTGTGCCTCATCAATCCTGCCATTTATGGAAAACATCTGCTACAGCTTAAGCAACATTACTTTTCATTACCTTCTCATCCATGTCGGCACAAATGATATTGCTAGGTATCCCTCTGAGCGCATCAAGCATGATTTCATGGCTCTGGGACAGAAGGTAAAGCAAATAGATGCACAGGTGGTGTTGTCTTCAATCCTCCCTACTGAGGGTAAAGGCCAAGGCAGAGAAGCTTGCATCATGGAGCTGAATGCTTGGCTGCATGGATGGTGTCATCAAGAGCATTTTGGTTTCCTGGACCACTGGATGAGGTGGCATCCACCTATCCATGAAAGGTCAAAGTGTCTACTGGCTAATCTACTGAAGAGGGCTTTAAACCAGATTTGTTGGAAATGGGTGAATAATGCCCCCAGGTAAGTGAAAGCCCTAAAGTAAGTAAAATACTAGATACCTATGTTGACATGGGTAAAAGGGGAAACATCTGGAAAGCGGCGTGCATAAATACCCGCAGTATGGGAAATAAGATCCCAGATGTTGAGGCTTTAATGGGAGAGGCTGACTTGCATTTAGTGGTGGTTACAGAGACATGGTTCACAGACAGCTATGAATGGGATGCAATTATACCACTCCATACTTTATTTATGAATAACAGGATAGGAAGAGGAAGAGGGAGAGGGGGAATGGCACTATTTGCAAAAAATATTATTAAAGCTATAGAATTACAGGACTTACGAGGGAGCAAAGAGGCACTGTGGGTAAAAATAGCATGAGGAAATGGGAAAATCATTTGCATTGGTGTGATATACAGATCTACTTCACAGGCAGAAGAAGTGGACAGATTTCATATAAAGCATATGCAGTATTACCATGCAAGAGGTGCTACTGATATTGAAATCACCTGTGTCAGACGTTGATTAGCACATACCTGCTGCTGTATCATCTAGAAGTAAGGAGATCCTAGATTCTCTATAGGGAAACTCTACATTCAGAAAAAGGCGTTATAGTAAGTTAAATAAACCACAAACTATTCCAGAACTGCTAACAGAAGACACACGTGAAGGGGCCATACTGGACCTGGTGCTTAGCAATGGGGAAAGCCTTTCTGATGTTATAGTGAGAGATCATCTCATATCCAGTGACCACTAGATGGTGTGGTTCAGTATTAGGTACTAGGCTGATAAAATCCATTTAAAAGAGAGGGTCTTAGACTTTGGGAAAACTAACTTTGCAAAGATGGGACAATACCTCAAGGAGTCATTAGTGGGACAGAACAGATGGAAAATGTAGAAAAGCAATGGGCAAAATGAAAGGGGATATTTTAAGGGCAACAAACCTTTCTGTTACAAAGGTAAATAAATCTAAAAGGAAAAGGAGGTCACCATGGTTTTCAAAAAAAGTAGCTGAAAAGGTGAAGAAAGAGGGTGGCCTTCATAAAATTCAAGAGATCACAGAAATTGGAGGACAAGCAGCAATATATGGAAAATCAGAGAAGATCAGAAAGCAGTTAGGAAAGCGTAGTTACTCACCTGTAACAGGTGATTTCCGGGAACAGCAGGAATTTAGTCCTCACATATGGGTATCGTCGGTACCGACGGAGCCTGCACAGGAACGCTCCCCAGCGTCCAATAAGAACGCTTTTGGGAGCATCCCTCAGCACATGCGCGCTGCCTTCCTGCCTTTCCAACTGTCCCTCTTCAGTTAAGTTTGTAGCTGAGTGAAAGGATAGAGGGAGAGAGGAAAGAGACAACGAGAGAGAGAGAGAGACAACTCCTAGGGGAGGTGGGTGGGTTGTGAGGACTAAATTCCTGCTGTTCCCGGAGATCACCTGTTACAGGTGAGTAACTACGCTATCTCCAGGAACAAGCAGGAATGTAGTCCTCACATATGGGGACTCCCTAGCTGAAGATGCCAGGGAGATAGCCCCAGGAAGGTGCCACCGCCAAGGGTGAGGAGCCTTCCATCCATGGATCTCTGGCATCCCACCAGGGTTGGTGGGTAGAAGTTGGTTTAAGTTTGAAAGAGATTTTGAAGAACAGCTTGGCCAAAGAAGGCATCCCGACGGGAGGCTTTATCTAGGCAGTAGTGGGCTGTGAAGGTGTTTACCGAAGCCCAGGTGGCTGCTCAACAAATGTCATCGATAAACACAGAGTGGAGATTAGCCATAGAAGCTGCCATGGCTCTCACATTATGAGCTGTGACATGGTCCTGAAGAAGAAGACCCTTACTCTCATAAGTAAAGGATATGCATTGGGCAATTCATTTAGATAAAGTTTTTTTGGAGACTGGAAGTCCCAAATGACTAGGGTCAAAAGCTACAAAAAGTTGCGAGGACTTTCTATGTTGCTGTGTTCTTTGTATGTAAAAGGCTAAGGCCCTTTTACAATCCAAAGTATGAAGGTTTCTTTCTGCATTAGAGGCGTGAGGCCTCGGAAAAAATACAGGAAGATAAATTGATTGGTTTAAATGAAAAGGCGAAACCACCATTGGCATAAAGTGTGGGTGAGTTCGAAGAACAACCTTATCATGATACCTTATCGGTACATACTTTTGCTGCTCATTACTGTTTCAATGAGGACTTCCGCCGGGATGTCATGTTTGGTCAGGTTGTACTACAACACTTGCCCCAACCACGGAGTGGAGGAGTGGCCTAGTGGTTGGGGCAAGGTACTTCAGGCTGGAAGGTCGGGGGTTCAAATCCCACTAGAGGACAGCAACCTTGGGCCGGAAGGACTGGGGTTTCTAGTCCCACAGGTGCTCCTTGTGGTCTTGGGCAAGCCACTTAACCCTCCATAGCCCATGTTCCCTGTAAAATAGTTATCTCCAAGTTATAATGCCCTGTTCAATGTAATTTCAGTTTGTTCAATGTAAACCGCACTGATGCAGAATAGCGCGGTATATAAGAGAATGTAAATAAAATAAATAAATAAATCATGATGAAATCTAGTATAAGGAGGATCAGCCACTAAAGCTTGCAATTCACTAATGTGACGGGCAGAGGTGATTGCAATCAGGAAGATGACCTTCCAAGTCAAAAACCTAAGGGCTGTAGTGGCTAAAAGTTCAAAAGGCGGCTTCATGAGCTGCCCGAGAACTAGATTTAGATCCCATGCTACCGGTGGTGGCTTGATGGGAGGTTTAGTTAATAAAAGACCTCTCATAAATCTTGATAGGAGTGGATGAGAGCAAATTGGTTGTCCAGTTAGAGGCTTATAAGAAGCTGCAATTGCACTAAGATGGACTCTTACCAAATTGGTTTTTAAGCCAGAATTCGATAAGTGAAGGAGATACTCTAGTATTGATTCTAAAGGTATGACCAGGGGGTTTAATCCCTTCTTGGAGCACCATATAGTAAAACGTTTCCACTTGAAGGCATAAGATCTTCTTGTGGAAAGTTTCCTAGAAGCCTGAAGGATATCTTTTACCTGCTGGGACAGGTTGAAATCCTGGAGGTCTAAGCCTTCAACAACCAGGCCGTGAGGTGCAGGGACTAGGGATTCTGGTGCCATAGCATCCCGTTCTCCTGGGAAAGGAGATCTGGAGCATGCCCTAACTCCAGAGGTGGCGCTTGAGAGAGATGCAGAAGCAGGGAATACCACGTTTGGCGTGGCCATCGTGGTGCTATGAGAATCATGCGACCCCTGTCTCTCTGAAGTTTGAAGAGTGTCTTGGGGATGAGGGGAATGGGCGGGAAGGCATAAAGGAAGTCCTGACCCCAGTGAAGGAGGAAGGCATCCCTTGCCTGACAGTTGTGCGCCGGAATCCTGGAACAGAACCGGGGAAGTTTGGCATTCAGTGGACTTGCAAAGAGGTCTATGTCTGGAGTGCCCCAGAGATGAAATATCTTTGCCACCTGGACTAGGTGGAGTGACCACTCGTGAGGTAGCAGTACTCGACTGAGTTTGTCTGCCCAAAGGTTTTGAATGCCTGGAAGATATACCACTAGAAGGTGAATTTGATGCTCTCTGGCGAAGGCCCATAGTCGTAAAGCTTCGTTGCATAACGACAGAGAGCCTGTCCCGCCCTGCTTGTTCAACTAGAACATGGCTATCTGATTGTCCGTCTGGACTAGGACTGTCTTGTAACTGAGCTGGGCATGGAACACTCGAAGAGCTAAATAAATTGCTCTCAACTCCAGGAGGTTTATGTGTAAACCAACCTCCTGCGGAGTCCAGGTGCCCTGGGTAGAGAGATGATTCAGGTGAGCTCCCCAACCCACCTGTGATGCATTTGTTAGGGTGGCCTGAAAGAGGGGTTGATGGAAAGGAGACCCTACTGTCAGATTTCCCAATGATTGCCACCATTGGAGGGACAAAATTAGTCGTTGAGAGATTGTTATTTTGTCTGACAAATGACCCGTGGCCTGTGTCCACTGTGTGGAGAGGGTCCACTGAGCTGCTCACATGTGGAGGTGTATTATCACCAAATTAAGTAGGTCAGTTCATAGAGGGTTATAGTTGCCTAATAGAATAAAAAATCCAACCCCTCATAAAAATAAAAAGAGTATAGGCTGATCTATATGCTGTATTCGTCTTACTATGCTCTGTCGGGCTTACAATGTCATTAGCAAATTCAGACGAAACTTCAGCTATAAAAGAACCAACGGTCTCAGACTAAGGTGGCAAACTACTCCCGAGTATGAATTCTCAGAAAGGGGGGTAGTGCCCAATTGCATCAATGACCGTATATCAGGTTCTTTTAGAAGATTCCTAAATAATATTATTAATCAGACTTCTCTTAATATTTCCTTGCCGTAAATTTTAGAGATTGTGCTTATCTCTCAGGTGAAATCTGAGCAATCCCTCAGGGTTGGATTTTTTATTCTATTAGGCACATGTGGAGGTGAGCATAGGGGACTACATGAACTGTGGATGCCATGTGTCCCAGTAAATGCAGTAGCTCCCGAGCAGTGAGGGAGGATTTGCCTGCTGCTTGGGAAGCTAACTGCATTATGCGAAGACACCGGGCTTGTGGAAGGAAAGCCTTTGCCTGTCTGGTATCCAGACAGGCTCCTATGAATTCTAGGCATTGGGAAGGAATTAGTTGAAATTTCGGGACGTTTATTACCAATCCCAAGTATTGGAGGATTCGCATTGTACGAGACAGTGCAGTGCTGGCCTCTGTAACTGTGGAGGCTCGGATGAGCCAGTCGTCTAAGTAAGGGAAGACAAAAATCCCCAGGGATCGTAGAAATGCAGTTACTACTGCCATGCATTTCATGAATACCCTTGGTGCTGAAGCCAGACGAAAAGGAAGCACCCTGTACTGGAAGTGTCTGCCCCTGAAAAAGAAATGTAAAAATTTCCTGTGATCTGGATGGATAAGAATGTGAGTGTATGCATCCTTTAAGTCTAGAGAGCAAAGCCAGTCCTGGCTTTGAAGGTATGGCAGAAGAGTTCCCAGAGAAATCATCTTGAATTTCTATCAAAACAGATATTTGTTCAATTCTCTGAGGTCTAGAATGGGTCTGTGTCCCCCTGTTTTCTTTGTAATAAGAAAATAGGGGGAGTAGAACCCTGCACCCTGTTGAAGAATGGGTACTTCCTCTATTGCCCCTTGGGCAAGAAGTGTGGAGACCTCGTGATCTAGCAGATTGTCTGCAGAGGTTTGCGAATTGAACTGCTTTAGAATTGTAGGAGGGGGTAAGCTGTGAAAATGAAGTTTGTACCCCTCCCCTACAATGGACAAAGTCCAATCTTCTGCTGTTATCTGATGCCATCTGTTGACAAAGTGGCATAACCTGCCGGGAATATTGGGGGGTTGAGGGCCCCTCAGAGGCAGGAAGGCAAAGCTCTCTAGGAAGGAGTCAAAGGGGGAAAAGTAATGGAGGCACTTCTGAAAGAGAGAACAGTGGACTTTCTTGAAACCGATAGATTGCATGATCCGAGGCAACATGGTTTTACCAAAGGACAATCATGCCAAACAAACCTGATCAAGTTCTTTGACTGGGTGACCAGAGAACTAGATCAAGGGCATGCAATGCATGTGATCTACTTAAATTTCAGCAAAGCCTTTGATACTGTTTTATTTTATTTATTTATTTATTTATTTAACAATCTCTTATATACCGCAGCTTCCTAAGATCAGCTGCGGTTCACAAATAACAACAGGCAACAAATCATGGATTTGTTTTACATATAACGTCATATAACTATAACCAATGTACAGTAAACAGAAATGTTGAACAGATAGCACTGAACAGTGCAACACTATATACATTATGTACATTAACATTATATTATTAAATACATATACAAGTTATGTGGGATATAATCATTATGAGTACTGTTCCTGATAGGAGGCTTATCAATAAACTGAACAGCCTGGGGACGGGTCGCAAGGTGGTGAACTGGATGCATTAAATTCTGACAGAAACTTGGGCGATTCGTGCAGAGAGACTAATGACAAGTTACAGCAAGTGTATAGCGAATGCATGATTTGTGCTCGAGTTTATGACTAGTGCAAATGTTTCCAAGAGGGCCGCCAAAGTGTTGACCGTGATGAACGTTCTGGAAGGCCATTCATGAGCAGGATTGAAGACAATGTTGAAGCGCATGTGTGCCACAATATGCTCAAATTGTCAATTGATTATCATCAGGGAGCTTACTGAGAAAATGGACATCAGTTTCGGGTCGGTACAGTCCATTCTTACTGTCAATTTGGCGATGAAATGTGTGCGCAAAATTCGTGCAGAAACTCCTGTCCTCTGACCAAAGAGAAGACAGACATGTCTTCAGCCAGGGAGTTATTGGAATGCATTGAAAATGACTCCGATTTCATAAAAATATTATTACTGATGATGAATCATGGTTTTATGGTTATGATGCAGAAACTTTAAGGCTCAATCTTCACAACAAAAGACTCCAGACTCATCCAAAGCCAAGAAAGCCCATCAGGTGAGGAGCAATGTCAAGGTCATGCTCAGTTTTCTTTGATTACCAGGACATTGTCAATCATGAGTACGTTCTAAAAGGCCAAACTATCAATAAGGAGTACTACATCCAATTCTGATTTCTTTGAGAGATACAGTTCGTCATAAGACACCAGAGTTGCACAGGAATGGTGAATGGTTGCTTCATCACAATAACGCCCCAGTCTTGTCCAGCCATTCTTGGCCAAACACCAAATTGAGCAAGTTCATCAACCGTTGTACTCACCTGACCTTATACCCTGTGATTTTTTTCTTGTTTCCAAAACTGAAATTACTACTGAAAGGAAGGAGAATCAATGACTTGGACGCCAATAAGCAAAATTCGACATTGCAGCTTCACAATATATCGAAAGAGGCATTTCAAAATTGTTTCTAGCAGTGGCAGGAATGCTGGAGAAAGTGTGGGGGGGTTTATCAAAGGGGACTACTTTGAAGGAGACTGAGTGCAATAACTTCAGTGTTATACTATTTGTGTTATTGTACAAGTCTCAATACTTTTTGATCACACCTCATATAGTAATTGATATGGAAGAACAGACTAGATAGAAACATGACAGCAGAAAAAGTACATATGGCCTGTTTCAGGTCAATAAGTAGGATTGAATCAGGCACACAAGTAAGTGAATCCCAAGCTTAGGGCTACTAGTCTCCATTGCATTGCTGCATAAAGCAAAAACTGTATCACTAATTTGGAGACGATATCTAGTGTCCTCGCACCCTAATGGCCACCCTAGGCGGTCGCCTAATAGGGCACGTCACCTCTTTATTGTGTAGTTGTGGGTTTTCATGTAGAAATGAAAGTCCGAGAGGCTTTTTAGGCTAACACAGGAAATTTATTGATTTTCACTGCTTCTCCAAAATAGAGCTTGTGTAAAAGCTCAACGCAAAACAAGAAAGTAAACAAGGATTTCTTCTCCTGATACAATTAACTTCAGTTGCTGCCAGACTTCATGAACAAAAGCTTCATTACTTCTCCTAGCCTCTTTAACACCAGTGCTAGTTTGCCTTGCTAAAACTTCTTCACATGCAAGCACTTTCTGGTTTTACTCCAGGGACATTTCTAAAAGGAAACAAGGCTTTTAAAACACAGTCCAGCCTGTTTACCCTTTTAACTCTCCAAGGCAGCTGTTTGAGCTTTTCTCTTTCCAAGGCTCAAACGCTTGTCTTGTAACATATAGCACATTCCATTGGGCATTCACTTTCACTGTCAGAAGGATAACTTCCTATTTCCATATCTTCAGTGCCTGGCTCTGGTACATCAAGATTAAAACTCCTCCTGGTAATACCTGGCTCTACGCTTTCTAAAAGCTTAAGAATTTCCTTCCACCTAGAGGTTTTTCTGTCTCTAGGCTGCTTAGCACATACTGGCAATTCTTCCTCTCTCCATGAATGGCTTAATGCTTTCAGCTTGTTTAACTGTCTGTTAGACAGAGGGTTACTCACGGTTCTCCTGTTATCAGATGGGCTTTTACCAAGCCTTTGGCTTGTAGTAAAACTGTCCTCATTCAAATCTCTCCCCAAAGGAAATCTCCTGCCTCCAGGTTCCAAAGCAAACCTCCCTGCTTTGTGGCTTGTTCCTTTGAATACTCTAGCAGTTTCCTCTAAGGCTGGGCTGTCCTGGGAAATACCTCTCTCTTCAAACACCCGAGAGCTTTTTCCTCCCTCCAGCACATTAGGCTTCCTGCTCGTTCTGAGTCTCCAGTAGCTCCTCCCCTGGGAACTCCCTTCTTCCTGTAATGCTGCTTCTCTACCTCAGCATTGGCATAGGCATCAGAATATGCCTCAGGAAGCAGGCTGCTCTTCAGACTTTCTGAACTGCCTGACTCAGCTCTCTCCACTCTGTGTCTGTGTTCCAAGTGCTGCAACCCCATCTGCTCTAACCCTGACTGTTCTCTGTTACTTTCCTTTTGTAATCCCCTGGGAACTCCCTTTGCACGTGTCTGAGCAGTGATCACGTGCTGCTTCCCCAGCTGGTCTTCATTACCCTTACAGCTTGTTCCTAAGCTGGGGCGTGGCCTGCAGCTATTCACTAGGTGAGTTTTTTCCTGTTTCAAAACATTTTGTGTTTCACATCCCCGCCTGCTGCTTCTCTCCCTTAAGGTAAAAGTGTGCTCTTTTCCCTTTCCTAAGGGCTTGGGAACATTTTGGCCATCACACTAGCAAGACGTTTCTTAGAAGAACCATAGTCACTGTAGTCATTTTAAACTCATGAGAAACTAGGTCGGAGTGGAGACAAGCATCATCTTCTTCATAACAGAGTTTTAAGTGGGATGCTAGGTAATTTGTTAGAACTTTGCGACTGGCATGCCCAATCCATTGGGATCAATAGGGACAAGAGAAAAGGAAAAAACACTCAGAACTTCAAATGAGACAGAACTTTGAAGGTAATGTGACAGAGTCTGTTAAAGTCCAGAATGTAAAAGGCCTTTTCCATGTGAATGTCTTTGGGGTATTGGAAAAAACGAGGCTTGCTGATGTAGAAGAGGTTTCACTACCTTAGGCAAAGTCTTCAGTTGAGCTGATAGAACAAGTTCATTAAGGGCTGAAATTTACTTATTCCTCTGATGGAACAAGGAAGAGTATCTTCCATGCGAACAAATTAAGAGAAGCATGAGAGAAAGAGAGGCAATCGCAGAACTCAGAAATTTCCAATGTGCAGCAAGACAAGACAAGGAGAAATACTATTACTACTAAACATTTGCATAGCACTATAAGATGTGTGCAACACTGCACAGATCCATGGAAAAGACAGTCCCTGCTCATCAGAGCTTACAATCTAATCAAGACAGACAACACAGTAGCTGTAGACATGGAATACAGCTAGGCGGAATGGTAAGGAAACACAAAGGAGAACAGGTGAGTCAAGATCCAAAAGCGGCAGCAAAGAGGTGAGTTTTCAGCCTGGATTTGAAAAAGAGTCAGAGAAGGCACCTGACATTCAGACTCAGGTAGTTTGTTCCAGCATAAGGAGCATCAAGGTGAAAGGAGCGAAGTCTGGAGTTAGCAATAGAAGAGAAGAGCACAGACAGAAGCAATTTGGCAGAAGAGCGGAGTTCCCAAGGAGGGATGTAGGGAGAGATAAGAGAGGAAAGGTAGTGAGGAGCTGCAGAGTGAACGCACTTATAGGTCAACAGGACAAGTTTGAACTGGATGAGGAAATGGATAGGGAGACAATGAAGTGACTTGAGAAGAGGGGTAATGAGTATGACAAGGCTGGCAGAAGATTAGCCACGCAGCAGAGTGTTGAGCAGATTGAAGGGGAGAAAGATGATTCAGAGGGAGACCAGCAAGGAGTAGGTTACATTAGTCTAGGTGGGAGGTGACTAAGTAGTGGATAAATGTCTTAGTAGTATGACCAGAAAGGAATGGACAAATTTTGTTGATGCTGTAGAGAAAGAAACAGCAGGTTTTAGCTATCAGTTGGGTGTGTGTGGAGGAGAGAGAGACATCAAAGAGGACCCCAAGGTTACAAACTGAGGAGACAGGGAGGAGTAGAGAGTTATTCACAGAGATTGAGAAAGGAGGAAGGGGAGAGGAGGGTTTAGAGGGGAAAATAAGAAGCTCCAGTTTTGGCCATCTTCAATTTCAAGCTGCGGTGAGACATCCAAGCAGCAATGTCAGAAAGGCAGGCAGAGATCCGGGCCTGGACTGCCGGAGAGATTTCAGGTGTAGAGAGGTAGATCTGGGGGAAGTCAGCGTAAAGATGGTACTAAAAACCATGTGGGAAGAGATGAGTGTACCAAGGGAATGGGTATAGAGAGAAAAGGAGTGGACCCAAGACAGATCTTTGGGGTACACCAACTGAGAGCGCGATAGCAGTAGAGGAGAATCCATCAGAATAAACACTGACAGAGCGATGGGAGAGATAGGAAGGGAACCAGGTTAGTACAGAGCCCTTAAAACCAAGCGAGGACAAGATATCAAGGAGAAGGTTGTGGTTGTAGAGGATCCAGAAGGGCTTGAGAGGAGAGAAAGTAGAGACAATGGCAATGAGCCACACATTCAAGTAGTTTAAAAACAAAGAGGAGGAGGGAGATGGGTCAATAGTGAGAAGGACAGGTAGGGTCTAATGAGGGTTTCTGAGGAGCATTTGAAGGCTGCAGGGAAAGTTTCAGTGGAGAGCAATAGGTTGAGAATATGAGAGATGGAAGGGACTACTGTGGAAGAGATGGAGCTAAAGAGTCGGGTGGGAGTAGGATCAGAACAGCAGGTAGTGAATTTGGATGAGGAAAGGTGGCAAGTGGTTTCCTCCTCATACAAAAGTAAAAAGAGTAGCAGAGGTAGAGGGAAAGTTGGAAGTAAAGAGGGGGAGGAGCTGACCTCATGGGGAATTGGAGTGTGATCTTTTGGATTTTGTCATGGAAGTAGTCAGCAAGGGTTTGGGCAGAAAGGGGAGGGAGGGGTTGGAGGCACCTTGAGGAGAGAGTTGAGAGTTGTAAAGAGACAGCAAGGGTCAGAGGCAAGCGAGTTAGTCAAATGGACATAAGTCTTGTTTGGCGAGTGCTATGGCTGACTGGAAAGAGACAAGCATGAATTTGAAGTGTAGAAAGTACGCAAGGGTGTGCGATTTGAGCGAAGCAGGCTCAGTTGAGCAGGCGCAGGAATGTAGATAGCGGGTAATGGAAGACTGCCAGAGTTGAGGTACAGTATATGCCTTGCAGGATGTGGTATGGGCAGAGCAAGAGCATCCAGAGCAGAGAAGAGTGCAGTGTTATAGAAAACTGCTGCCTCATCGAAAGACTCAAACATAGTGGATGAAAAAGGTGATGAGACAGTGGAAGAGAAAGCCAACGGATCAATAGCATGAAGATTTCTAAAGAGGTTGAAGGAGACTGGGCAAGGTTGAGACAGTGAAGGATGAAGAGTGAAGCCTAACAGGTGATGGTCTAATAAGGGAAGAAGTGAGGTAAAGAAGTTTGAGGGTAAGCAATTAGAGAATACAAGGTCAAGGCAGTGGCCTTGCTGGTGAATACAGCAGGAGAGCATAGCTGGAGGTTAAATGATGAGATAAGAGAGAGGAGCTTTAACACATAAGGGTCAGAGGGGTTAACAACATGAATGTTAAAATCCCCGAGAATAAGGGAGGGGGAAGATGAATTCAGAAAGAAGGAAAGCCATGAGTCAAAGTCAGAGAGAAAGGTAGAGATGGACTTGTCAGGAGGTCAATAAAAAACAGCTAATTGGAGAGGTAAGTGGAGTAAAAAGCTGGATGGGATGCACTTCAAAAGAGGGAAAAGGAATGAGAATGAGGCAGAAGGGGGGTTGAAAATGAGAGGAAGGAGACAGAGTGGGACAAGGCATGAGAGAGAAATGATAGCTGCCATAACAGAGTGCAGCGACTGAAGCAGAGTCCTCCGGGAGAAGCCAGATCTCAGAGCAAGGAGATGGAGAGCATTAGAGACAGAGATCATGAGTAAAGGCAAATTTATTTGAGATGGCATGTGCATTCCACAAGGCACATGAGAAAGGAAGAGAGGAGTGGAATATGAATAAAATTTGAGCTATTGTGCGAGGATTCTGCTCTGGGAGTGTGCAAAAGTCTAGGGGGGCTAGGGTTGGGGTTGATATCTCTGGAAGAGAGAAGGAGCTGGAATAGAAGAGTGCGGGGCAGAGAGGAGACAGCACAGCGGTCATGAGAGTGAGGTTGTTTGAGAGAGAGAGAGAGATGGCTGAATGAGAGGGAGAAAGTGGTGAAGCTCAAGAGTGGGTGATAGGATAGATAAGATGATAGGGGAGCATGAGCAATAGGAAGAGAAAGTATTGAGGAGCCATAAAGAGAGTTGGAGAGGAGCACAGAAGTCAGAAGAAGTTAAAGGATAGGTGGTAGAGATTGCAGGGGATAAGGTGCACAGTGGTAATGAGCACAGGCTGGCTATAAGAGACTATAAACCTGCTGTCCCTGGAGAACATCTGTTACAGGTGAGTAACTATACTTTCTCCAAGAATAAGCAGGAAGTCAGTCCTCACATATGGGACTCCCTAGCTCCAGGCTGCCGAGGAACGAACCACGACAGCACCACTGGCGACCCGACAGGTGGCCATAAGTTGCAGGAGATGAGTCCCTACAGAGACTCTTGCAAGACCCTCGCGTCCGACAACCACTTCACTCCGGTAGCCTGAACACAGAAAGGTCGGCGGGCAGGAGTTGCCTACCCCCCGAAATTATTATGGAATACTGCCTGTCCGAAAGCACTATCCCTACAGAACTCGCTCTCCAGGCACTAATGAGTTACAAACGTATGAACAAAGACTATGTGGTGGCCTTGCAGATTTCAGTCACCAGCACTGAGCGGAGGTTGGCAACCTATGTGGCCATAGCCCACACGCGTGTGCAGTGATCCGGTGCTCAATGATCCGGTGCTCAAGGGAGAGACAAGCTTGCTCGTAGGCGAGGGCAATGCAGTCTGCCACTCAAGTGGACAGAGTCTGCTTTGTTACCGTGAGCCCCAGTCTACTGGGATTGTATGATGCAAAGAGCTGAGCTGCTCTGTGATGGGCCTGAGTCCGCTGCAGGTAGAAAGACAGGGCCTGCTTACAGTCTAGCGTATGCAGTATGAGTTCCTCCCTGCCTTCATGAGGCCATGGGAAGAAGGTGGGCAGGACCACCTCCTGATTGTGGTGGAAGGGAAATACCACCCTGTTCTTATAGAACTGTGTGTAGGGCGGATCCATCACCAAGGCCTGGAGTTCGCTCACTCTCCGAGCGGATGTCCGTGACACCAGAAAAAACACTTTCCAGGATAGGTATTGTAAATGGCAAGTGGCCAGGGGCTTGAATGGCGGTCTGGTGAGTTGGGAGAGCGCCACATTCAGGTCCCATTCCGCCAAAGGGGGGCAAAGAGGGTGCTTTGATAGCAAGAGGCCCTGCAGGAACCTGGAGATCAGGGGCTTATTTGAGAGTGGTTTTCCCTGTAGAGGGTGATGGTGCACAGCTATGGTGCTCTGGTGTACCCTCAGCAAGACTGACTTCAGACCGGTGTGCGAGAGATGCAGTAGGTACTGCAATATAAGTTGCAGCGGCAGGAGAAAGGATTCTCTTCTCTCTCTGCACACCAGACACAGAATCTTCTCCATATGAAGGCAGATGCCCATCTGATGGAAGGTTTTCGGGAGGCCAGTAGGATCTCCTCCATTTCCCCTGGGAGATTGAAAGGGGCCAGGGCTACCCTTTCAGCAGCCATGCTGTCAATGTTAGCAACCCCAGGTTGGGGTGCAAGAGAGCCCCCTCCTCCTGGGGAGTGGAAGTTGGGTCCCTGACCCAGTGGGACTGGGAGTGCCACCAACAAGGAGAACAGCAGAGGGAACCAGGATTGCCAGGAGCCATCTGGGGCCGATCAGAATCACTGATGCCTGCTTACTCTGGACCTTGAAAAGTGTCTTGGCTACTAGTGGAGTCTGTGAAAAGGCATGAAGTAAGCCCTCTGACCTCAGGATCAGAAAGGCATCCACCGCCACTTTTCCCAGGTGCGGCAGGGTGTGAGCAGAAGCGGGTTAGCTGCATGTTGTCCGGGGAGGCAAACCGATCCATCATGGGTCCGCAACAGAGGTGGAAGAGTCTTTGCACCACCCTGGGGTTCAGATGCCAGGAGGTATACTGTTCGTAAGAGTATTCTGTGGCACAAAGCGAAGGAGAGCACAGCAACTGCCTCCTGACAGAGGGAGTACAAGCCCGTGTCCCCCTGCTTATTTACATAAAACATGGCGACCTGGTTGTCCATCTGGATCAATGCATGTTGGTTGCATATCAGGTGGCGGAACCCTCGCAGGGCCAGAAAGATGGCTCTGAGTTCCAGGAGGTTGATCTGTAAAAGGGACTCCCTCTTGAGACCAGGTGCCTTGAGTGCGGAGTTCTCCACAGTGTGCCCCCCAACCCAGGAGGGAGGTGGTCAGGGCTATCTGAGGCACAGGCTCTTCAAATGGCAACCCTGCCTGGAGATGGCGTAGGGACTGCCACCAGTTGAGAGAGGCTGTCAGTTGTCCCGCAACCTGCCCGTGGCCTGTCCATTGACAGTGGAGGCAGCATTGGGCTGGCGCATGTGCAAGCAGGCTAGGAGCGTGACACGGACCATTGAAGCCGCTTCCTAAACCTACAAGCCCACTTCAATAGAACTTCCAGGAATGTTTTCCACAAACTGTCAATCATCCGAAGACTAAATCCCCTCATTAGCCAGGAACACTTCCACACAGTCTGTCAAGCAGTTATTACCCCCATTCTGGACTACTGTAATTCCCTTTTCCAAGGACTTCCACCTCAAACCACCCGTCCATTGCAATTAGCCCAGAACACTGCTGCCTGCTCCATCACAGGGTCAAAGATCACATAATGCCCCTCTTGTGTCAGTTACATTGGCTACCAATAACCTCACGAGCCAAATACAAAACAGCGTTGACCATCTTCAAGATCAGGAACAACATGTCAGCCGAAATTCTACAGGACCTGATATGCACACAATCCAACAACAGACCTAAGAGACAGAGACACTATTCCAACTCCTAGCTCATACACCAAAGCTAACAAATCTACAGCAAAGAGGGCTCTTTCACTAGCAGCACCCGCCATCTGAAACTCACTGCCAGAGAAAGTAAGGACAACCTCAGACATAAAGGGAAGGAGTGGCCTAGTGGTTGGGGCAAATTACCTCAGGCCAGAAGGTCGGGGGGTTCAAATCCCACTAGAGGACAGCAACCTTGGGCCTGAAGGACTGGGGTTTCTAGTCCCACAGGTGCTCCTTATGGTCTTGGGCAAGCCACTTAACCCTCCATTGCCCATGTTCCCTGTAAGTATTAGTGTATGTGTCTCATATCCCCTCATGTTAAATGTATCCCCCAATTGTGTTGTGACCACTTTGATTGAAGGATAAGGTGGATTATAAAAACTGTCTAAATAAAGGACTTCAGGAAACAACTCAAAACCTTCCTTTTCATCGACCACTTCAAAGATGACACCTAGCCCTCCCCCCTCATGACACGTCTAAATAAAAATTGACCTATGTACATACATTTAATTGTAAGTAGGTTATGCTCCCGAGTACCTCCCGCATGTCACCCCTACCCACGTTTACAACATGAGTTCTCTGTATAGGTTTGAGTTATATTGTAAACTGCTTTGATTTTCTGATAAGACGGTATAAAAAAACTTGCTAAATAAAATAAATAAAAAATGTGGCCCAGTAAGTGGAGGAGGAGGAGAGCAGATATCGACTGGTGAGCCTGCACTTCTCCTGCCACTTGTACAAGGCGATGTGCCCTCTCTTTTGGGAGGAATGCCTTGACCTGTAGTGAGTCCAACTGGGTCCCTATGAACTCCAAGTTTTGGGCTGGAGAGAAGTGTGATTTGGGGTAGTTGATAATTAACCCCAGATGCTGCAGTAGGCGGATTTTTTGCCCTGCAGCCTGGCTGGCCATGAGGGCCGTTCTGCCTCTGATAAACCAGTTGTCCAAGTAGGGAAAGACGAAGGCCCCTTGCAGACACACGTAAGTAGCCACGACCACCAGGCACTTTGTAAAGACTCTTGTTGAGGAGGCCAGACCGAATGGAAGTACCCTGTACTGGTAGTACTCTCCTACCACCACAAACCTTCCTGTGGGAGGCGTGGATCAGGATGTGGGTATACGCATCCATCAGGTCTAAGGAGCACAGCCAATCTCCCTGATGGAGGAAGGGCAGCAGTGTTCCAAGAGAGAGCATCTTGAACTTCTCCCTCACAGAAACTTGTTCAGGTTCTGCATGTCCAGAACGGGCCTGAGGCCCCCAGTTCTTTGGGGACAAGGAAATACTTGAAGAAGAATCCCTTAAGCCACATATGTCTGGGTACAGGTTCTACCGCCCTGTCCTTGAGCAGGCCTGCGAGTTCGGAGATGAGTAAGGTCTGGTGAAGGAGAGGCCACACCAGCTCTCCTCGGAAGAATCCTGGTGGTGTTTGCTGGAACAGGAGATAGCCCTCCTTTACCACCTGGAGAACCCACTAGTAGAATCACTTTTAACAGTCTTAATTGATACACTCCTTAAAGGGATTGATAATCACAAAAAAGCATTCATACTCCTATTTATTGACATATCAGCTGCATTTGATAGTGTACATCACACTATAATGCTTAATAACCTAAAACAAATAGGTATAAATGCCACGGTACACAAATGGTTCACCTCATATTTACATAATAGAACGCAAAATGTAAAAATAGCTAATCAGACATCCACCACATATAAACAAGAAATTGGTCTCCCACAAGGCTCAGCTCTATCAGCCCTCCTATTTAACATATATATAAAACCAGTTTGTGACATTTTCAAAAAATTCGGTGTACTCTATCATCTATACGCAGATGATATTATGTTATACATTCCATTCACCATCCCTGATGTACCGATAAAACTCTTAACAGATTGTCTTAACGAAATCGCAACCTGGCTAAAAGCGAAAAACCTCCACATAAACCATTCAAAAACAGAGGTATTAATTGTAACAAAAAACCATTCATATGTCCCTCCAACCCACATAACAATACAAAACCATGACATCAAAATAAAAAACGAAATAAGATACCTAGGAGTCATTTTAGATACACACCTTACGATGAACACCCACATTAGAAACACTATAAAGAAAATCTACTTCAAACTCAAAATACTCAAGCAACTACGCCCCTTAGTTCACTTACAAGATTTCATTAACATAATACAGGCAACCATAACCCCACACTTTGATTTTTCCAACCTAATTCTCTTAGGTATAACGAAACAAAACATTAAAAGAATACAACTAGCACAGAACGCAGCAGCTAGAATTGTAATGAAAGCACACTCATTCCAGCATATTACTCCAATATTAGCAACCCTGCATTGGCTCCCAATACAAAGCAGGATAATATAAGACCACAATAACCACATTTAAAGCTCTCAATGGCATGGCTCCAATCCCATTAAGCAATCTTATAAGCAAGGAATCTCAAAAAGTCACTCACAGAAAAGGACACTCAAATAAATTAAGGACTCCAAATGATTTTATAAAAGCAACCAAACTAACTAATAACAGAGCCTTCTCACATGCGGCCCCCTTCATTTGGAACTCCATCCCAGAGGACCTAAGATCCACAACAGAAATTATAGAATTCCGCAAAAAACTGAAAACCTACCTCTTTGCCATGCACTACAACAACATTGATAATACACTAATCATCCCAGAAAAAGGCTAAATAACACCCAACTGAGTAAAGCTAAACCCCATAATTAACAGATTTACACCCTCTTGTAAATAACCATGATTTAAATCTAAGGAACCTACTAACCTGTATCTGTACATAGTTCTTAAATTGTTCTTGTTCTGTTATGTATTTAACCATTCACCGTTCTGTTACGTATTTAACTATTACATTGTTTACTGTCAAAAATTGTTCCATGTAAAACAAGCCCTTGCTTTGACTGTTGTTCAATTGTAAGCCGCATCTGAACTCTGGAAGATGCGGGATATAAATGATTGTTAAATAAATAAATAAATAAATAAAACTAGTCTGCGATGACCCCAGCCCACCTGTGGGCGAAAAGCACCAGGCGGCCCCCTGTGGGCTGGGGATGGTCTCTCCATGGGGGGAGGAGTCTCTGCTGGGAACTGAGGCTTCTGAGCCTTTGGATTTCTCGGCCCATGGCCCCGAATCTTGGGCTGAGGGCCCTGCTGTTGCTGCCCTGAGAAGGGTTGGTAATGGCCCTGGTGAAAAGACCCCTTTTTACTCAGGAAAGGCGGTCTTTTTCCCAATGGTTTCTTTCGGGGGAGAGTCAAGGTATTCCTTGAAGGCCTCTGCCTGGTCACAACCTCGGCCACCTTGTTGGCCAAGGGTTTGCCAAATAGGTTTTCACCAGTGCAGGGACATCTAGCAGTTTTTCTTTCACCCACTGCTCGAGGTCAGAGGTTTGCAACCAGGCCTGGCACCGATGCCAGCTGCTGCCACCTGGGCTGCTGACTCAAAGCCGTCATAGGCAGCATGGGACAGAAACTTTGAGCAGTCCCAGATCCCGGCTGGTAGGGCCTGGAACCTCTGGAGTGGTTCTCTGGTAAGGCCTGAAGAGAAGTCTGCCAATTCCTGGATGAGGCCCTTGAGATAGATACATGCCTATGTATAGTTCATAGGCCTGTATCAAACAGCCCAGCATGGAACCCTAGAAGCAGCTGCACCCGAGGGCATAGAAGGCTCCGGCCTCCTTGCCTGGAGGAACAGAAGAACAGTTCTTCTGACTTTTAAGTTTCTGCATCAAGGACCAAGACCATGGAGTTATGTGGGAGTTGAGATTTTTGGAAGCCAGGGCCCTTCCTGATGCAATAGATGGCATTGAAACGTCACCTGACTACCAGCACAGAGACTGAGGTCTCCCAAATCTGCAGGAGCAGTTGCGCAAAGATGGGCTGGGCTGGACCAGCACTGTAAGAGTCTCCTTTGGCAGAGACTCATACTGGAGGATTTCCAGGTCTTCAGTGCGTGGGTCCTCCTCCGATACAGTCAGGACCAAGAGGGCCCAGGCCATGTCCAGGATGAAGTCGTGGAAGGCCACATCCTCAGGGGAAGAATGACAACGGGGTTCTGGAGGAGATGGTTCCGGAGGGATATCTTGGTGTCGAGAAGTCTCTGGAGATGCCTCGACGTCTGTCTCCTAGTCGGAGCCGGAGGGTGTCGAGGATTAGGAGTCTTGAGGCTCTCTTGTCTCGAGGCCAGTCCCAAGGCACCAGGATCCTCAAACTTCCAGAAACTGGCCATGGAGGACCGGACACCTGAGGATTGGGACTAGAACCTCGATCGGTAAAGAGGGCTTGCCCGAGGCTGTCGGCACTCGGGGCCTGGCTCGGCACCCAGGGATGCCCCCGCAGTCAGGGACCCAGTTGTCAGAGCAGATGATGCGGCAAAACCTGAGGGCCAGGACTGCAGAGCCGTTCTGCTCCAGGGCCACCATTCTGGATACCAGAAGGCTCCGCAGCTTTTGGCGTGGGTACCGAGGGTCTGTGGCCCAACGCTGGCACTCTTGCGAGTGTGTCCTCAATGAGGACCACAGCCTCTGGGATCCTCACACGGGCAACTCAGGCCAAGGACTCCCTCTTAGAGAGATTAGTGGGGCACTGCTCGAAGTCACCTAAGTCCCAACACAGGACTTTACCAGGTTTCACCGCTGGACCTCGGCTGGCTTTGAGGATTTCTTCTTTTTCTTCCCGAGGACCAGCATCTTTACAGAGGAGACACCACCGCAGGACTCCAAAGATGCCCGGTCCCCTCAGGATATGCTCAGCTTGTAGCTCAGCATCGGGAAGCCAGGGCTGAGTAGGACCATGGGAAAAGTCCTTCTTGCAACTCCAACAGCTTCCTGTTGGTTTGCGGATTCATGGCCTGGCACAGGTCGCAGATGGAACTGTCATGGTCCAGGCCGAGGCAGTGCAAGCAGCAGTCGTCGGCGTCTGTAACAGACGTGGTTTGACCGCAGCGGTCACACTTTTTGAACCCACTGGGGAACATGATGAGAGACATCCGGCTGGGGTCAACGACCCCCAGGCGAAAAACGGCATGAAAATCAGTCAATGCAAGCCTAGTCAAAAAGAAGGAAAGAGCTGAGGACGGTGTTGGGGACGACACTGGCTTGAGGCGGGAAGAGGAACCGGCATGCAAACCAGGAAAAAAACAACCTTTAAGGATAATTTTAGAGGATTTTTCCTGGAAAACAGGACAAGCGTCCATTGGGCTCCATGCATGCGTGGTAGCATTCCCAAAGGCTTTCTGTGAAAGCTAGGGGAATTGCTCCGCACGGGATCAGTCGGGGCAGACGTCACCCATATGTGAGGAGGACTGACTAACTGCTTATTCCTGGAGAAAAAAAGCACACCTAAATGATAGTACTAGTCAGAGAACAGAAGCAATACAGTGTTGAGAAGGAAGACATGGCACTGCAGAGGGCAGGAGCTGGGTAAAGGACAAAGGATAGGACACACACTGACAAAACAAAACAATAAATAAACAAGCTAGATTCTGAACAGGCACAGGATGCATGCAAGGAAATGGAATCAGAAACTATTAGAGGAAGAACAAGATCAGCTTTCCTAAAGCAATGAGAATTAAAGAAAAAATTCCAGTTTTGAAATGGAATGCTACAAGATGCTCGATCCATGATGAATGATGCTGACATCATTAAGAAACTGTAGAAAGAATATACAGAGTCATTATACCATAAAGATCATGTGGACCAACAGCCGTTTCAACCTGTATCTTATGATCAGGAACCATTGGTGATGAAAGACGCTATCGAAGCAGTATTGAAAGCCTTATCAAAGAACAAAGCACCGGGCACTGATGGCATTCCCATAGAAGTATTACAGCAAATCGGATGAAGCTGTTACCATACTTACAAGGCTCTGCCAGGAAATTTGGAAAACAAATTCATGGCCGACTGACTGGAAAAGATCTGTGTTTATACCAATACTGAAGAAAGATGATCCAACTGACTGTGGAAGTTATCGCACAATAGCTCTAATCCTACATGCCAGCAAGATTCTACTCAAGATCATTCAGCAGAGACTACAACCATACCTGGAATGAGAACTGCCTGAAGTGCAAGCAGGGTTCAGGAAAGGGCAAGGAAAAAGGGACATCATCGTGGATGTGAGATGGATCCTTGAAAAGACAAAAGAATACCAAAAGGATATCCTTATGTGTTTTATTGATTACAGCAATGCTTTTGACTGTGTAAGCCATGAGAAACTCTGGGCCACGTTAAGCAGCATGGGTATAACGGAACACCTGATAGTTCACTTGCATAACCTTTACATTGATCAAGAAGCAACAGATCGAATGAAACTAGGATAAACAGAATGATTTTTAAAAAGCAGAGGTGTACAACAAGGCTGCATTCTTCCCCCTACCTCTAATTTATATGCAGAACAAATCATCAGAGAAGCAGGACTGTATGAAGACAACCAAGGTGTGAAGACACTTGGAAGGTTCAAAAACCTTCGCTAAGCTGCTCATACCACATCACTGGTTGAAAGTGCAGACGATCTGAACATTTGCTTCTCAAGATCAAGAAACAACCTTAAAATGGAACTGCAACTTAACGTTAAGACGACAAAGCATAGTTACTCACCTGTAATAGGTGTTCTCCAGGGACAGCAGGAAACAGTTCTCACATATGGGTGATGTTGGCAGCGACGGAGCGCGCACGGAGCATTTCCTCAGCTTTCAAAGAAAGCCTTTGGGAATGCCACCACGCATACATGGTCCCCTTCCTGCCCAAGGGTGCTATCTTGATCAGTCAGATGACACAGTTCAAAGGATAAAAATTTTAAAAAGAGTGGGCAACTCCTAGGGGAGGTGGGTGGGTTGTGAGGATTGATTCCTGCTGTCCCTGGAGAACACCTGATCTCCAGGAACAAGAAGGAATGTAGCCTTCACATATGGGTATCATCGGAGCCTGCGCAGGAACGCTCCCCAGCGTCCAATAGGAAAGCTTTTGGGAGCATCCCACAGTGCCTGCGTGCTGCCTTCCCAACTCTCCCTCTTCAGTTCTTCATTTTCCACGGAGCCGACAGGACGCATACCCTGTCACCGCAGAAAAATGTATCCTTTTGTTTTTTGTGGTCACGTCTGCCTTCATTCGACGCCTACCGGTACCGCCAGTTCTCTTTTCTTCTTTTTCAAAAAAAACAAAACAAAAAAAAAAAAACTAGCTTTCTAAAAGATTTTTATCTTTCAGGGGCATTTCCCCTCTCAGTGCTAGGTGCCATTTTGGGCACTAGGCCCACATTTCTTCAAACATTGAGAAACCAGCTAGTGGTTTCAAGAAATGTTCTAAGTGTGGCGGTACCATATCCATCACCGACACCCATGAATGGTGTCTTAAGTGTTTAGGTCCTGACCATTCTCCACTGAAGTGTCTTTCCTGCAGAAAGATGACCAAGAGGGGCCTGCAGAACAGAGCTGCAAAACTCGGTACCCTTTTTGCAGCAGATACGATGTCAGTTGCATCGACGTCTTCCAGGGCTTCATCTTCCTCCCATGGATCTCAGGTAACTAAACTTAAGTCTTCTAAGACTGGCCGGTCCTCAAAGGGTAGATCTCCTACCAAGTAGCGAGATGCCACTGGCGTTGCCCTCGAGGAAAGTTCCCGTCAAAACAGTCCCAGCAGGAGGCCTCTGTCTCCAAAGCATTAACGGGGCTCTACAATGTTCCAAAGGCTTCCACCTCTGCAGAACTACTGGTGCCATGTTCTGGGGTCGTAGCCGCTTTCACCGGTACCGAAACCCAGGCAACGGCAAGAGTGATGGATCAGAGAATCCTCGCTATCTAACGCAGTCTAGCGGCCCTCTTAGCAGCTTTGGCAATGCTATGACTGCTACAGACGGTTCCACGGGTATCGGTACCGACACCGGTACCGAGCACCTCGGCCAGTATGCTTCCCTCCATGACAAGCCTTCAGTCTATCTCAGGTATCGACAGACCGGTACAGTCACCCCGATACAGACTTTGAGCGGTACCGGTACTGTGCGTTGCAGGAACACCCGGCGCAAAGATACTTTGAATCCTCTGATTCCGATGACTCTGCCGGTACCAGAGCTATCCTTCCGGAGGATCCATCTCCTCCTCCTCAATGCAGAATATCTCCTCCAGAAGACATGTCCTTTCAGGATTTCATACGTGATTTAGCTCAAGGTCTTGCAATCATGACAACTCCAGAGAAGGAACCCAGAGAAGAATTAGAAATTCTTCAATACCCTAAGGCTCCTAAAGAGGCAGCTACCCTGCCCATTCACAGGATCTTATGCTAAGAATGTGGGAAACTCCTTTAACGGTGTCTCCACACTCTCGATGACTCAATACCATGTACCGAGTTCCAAGCTGTCCTGGCTTTCAAAAGATTCAGTTACTACACCATTCAATGGTAGTGGAATCGGCAATGTGTAGGATTAAGAGTGCTAAAACGCATTCTTCCAATCCTCCGGGCCGTGAATAGAGGATGCTTGATGCCTTTGGGCATCGATGTTTCCAATCCTCCATGTTGGCAGCCAGGATTAGCTCCTACATTCTCTATATGGGAATGTTCCTCAAAGAAGTTGCAGGAGACTTGGAGCTCATGAGCCCTCTTCTCCCGGAGGAAAAAAGGGGGGGGGGGGTGGAATTCCTTACTCTGGTCAAACATGCCCAGGATGTCTCTAACTTTGTGAACTGTGCAACCTTTGATTGCTTTGAATGCATTAGCAGAACCTCTGCTATTTCCATCGGTGCACGTTGTATTGCCTGGCTTCAGGCATTAGACTTAGAACAATGGATGCAAGATAAACTGGGGAATATTCCTTGCACAGGAGAAAATCTTTGGCAAGGATTGGCAAGACAAGGCCAATCAGATTGAATCTGAAAATACTACCTTGAACAGACTATCAAAGTCTACAGCCAATCCAGCAAAGAAAAAGTCAGTCAAGAAACCCTTTTTCAACAAGAAAAAAAAAAGAGATTTTACCCATCTTACACCCAGGGCCACTGTCCAGTTCATGCTCCCCAAAAGGGGCAGCAACAGACCAGACAGCAGAGGAAGCCACAAGTTCCAAGAGCTCAACCGGCTCAGCAGACTCAGCCTCCTTAGGGCCTTTGACTCCTTCCTAGAGAACTTAGTCTTTCTGCCCTGAAAGGTCCAGAACCCCTTACCATCCAGGGCAGGTTATACCATTTTGCCATAAGATGGCAAAAAATATCATCAGAAAACTGGACCCTGTCCATTGTACGAGAGGATACAGACTTCATTTTCACAGCATGCAACCTCCTACAATCATAAAACAGTTCAACTCTCAAGTCCCTGTCACCAATCTCTTGGGTCAGGAGGTCGCATCACTTCTTGCTCAGGGAGCAATAGAAGAGGTACCCATATCCCAACAGGGTACGGGGTTCTACTCCCCCTACTTTCTCATACCAAAGAAAACAGAGGGACACAGGCCTATTCTGGACCTCAGAGAATTAAGCAAGTATCTGTTCTAGGAAAAATTCAAGATGATCTCCCTCGGAGCACTCCTTCAGAGTTAGGATTGGCTATGTTCTCTAAATCTAAAGGATGCATATACGCATATTCTCATCCATGCAGATCACAGGAAATTCCTTTGATTCCTTTTCCAGGGAAGACACTTCCAATACAGGGTTCTTCCCTTCGGTCTGGCTTCTGCCCCAAGAGTCTTCACAAAATGCATGGCAGTAGTAGCAGCATTCCTGAGAACTCTAAGAATATTTGTCTTCCCCTACTTAGACGACTGGCTCATCCGAGCATCAACAGTTCCAGAAACCAGCTTCACTCTCTCTCGCACTATGCGAATCCTTCGGTATTTGGGACTGGTCACAAACCTCCCAAAATCTCATCTCACCCCTTCTCAGTCTCTACATAAGAGCATAAAATATGCCATACTGGGTCAGACCAAGGTCCATCAAGCCCAGTATCCTGTTTCCAACGGTGGCCGATCTAGGTCATACGTACCTAGCAGTTTCCCCAAAAGACACAGGTTCCACAATGCTTGTACTGGGTCAAGCATGGATATCCTGGGTCCCTTCTTAATAATGGTTTATGGACCTTTCCTCCAGGAACTTGTCCAAACCTTTTTTAAACCCAGCTACACTAACAGCCTTTACTACATCCTCTGGTAACAAATTCCAGAGTTTGATTACACATTGAGTGAAAAAATATTTTCTTTTATTAGTCTTAGTTTACCCTGTAGCTTCATTGCACGTCCCCTAGTCTTTCTATATTCTGATAACGTAAACCCTCGGCCCAGTGTGCAGCGGCAGCCAAGAGAGCAAATAGAATGCTAGGTATCATAAGGAAAGGAATAGAAAATAAAACAAAAGATATTGTAATGCCTCTATATCGTTCCATGGTGAGACCGCACCTTGAATATTGTGTGCAATTCTGGTTGCCGTATCTTAAAAAGGATATAGCATTATTAGAAAAGGTTCAGAGAAGAGCCACCTAAATGGTAAAGGGGATGGAAGGATACTCCTATGAAGAAAGGCTAAAAAGGTTAGGGCTCTTTAACCTGGAAAAGAGATGGCTGAGGCGAGATATGATAGAAGTCTATAAATGAATGAACAGAGTGGAACAGGTAAACGTATATCGATTGTTTAGAACATAAGAACATAAGATATGCCATACTGGGTCAGACCAAGGTCCATCAAGCCCAGTATTCTGTTTCCAACAGTGGCCAATCTAGGTCATATGTACCTAGCAGTTTTCCCAAGGGACACAGGTTCCACAATGCTTGTATTGGTTCAAGCATTGATATCCTGGGTCCCTTCTTAATAATGGTTTATGGACCTTTCCTCCAGGAACTTGTCCAAACCTTTTTTAAACCCAGCTACACTAATAGCCTTTACTACATCCTCCGGTAACAAATTCCAGAGTTTGATTACACGTTGAGTGAAAAAATATTTTCTTTTATTAGTCTTAAATAGTTTACCCTGTAGCTTCATTGCATGTCCCCTAGTCTTTCTATATTCTGATAAGGTAAACAATCGATCTACGTTTACCCGTTCCACTCCGTTCATTAATTTATAGACTTCTATCATATCTCCCCTCAGCCGTCTCTTTTCCAGGTTAAATAGCCCTAACCTTTTTAGCCTTTCTTCATAGGAGTATCCTTCCATCCCCTTTACCATTTTGGTGGCTCTTCTCTGAACCTTTTCTAAAATCGCTATATCCTTTTTAAGATACGGCGACCAGAATTGCACACTATATTCAAGGTGCGGTCTCACCATGGAACGATACAGAGGCATTATAATATCTTTTGTTTTATTTTCCATTCCTTTCCTTATCATATCTAGCATTCTATTTGCTCTCTTGGCCGCTGCTGCACACTGGGCCGAGGGTTTTAACATTGTATCCACAATGACGCCTAAATCTTTTTCCTGGGTGGTGGTTCCTAATGTGGAACCTTGCATCGTGTAACCATAGTTTGGGTTGTTCTTCCCTAGGTGCATAACTTTGCACTTGTCCACATTAAATTTAATCTGTCATTTTGATGCCCAATCTTCCAATTTATCAAGATCCTCTTGCAATTTTCCACAATCCTCATGGGTTTTGTGTCATCTGCAAATTTGACAACCTCACTCGTTATTCCACTTTCCAGATCATTTATGAATATGTCAAAAAGCGGCAGACCCAGCACAGATCCCTGGGGTACACCACTATTCACCTTTCTCCATTGGGAAAATTGGCCATTTAGCCCAACCCTCTGCTTTCTATCTTTTAACCAGTTCCTGATCCACAATAGTACACTGCCTCCTATCCCATGACTCTTTAGTTTTGCCAAAAGTCTCTGATGAGGGACCTTGTCAAAGGCTTTCTGAAAGTCCAGATACACTATATCAACCAATTTACCTTTGTCCACCTGTTTATTCACACCTTCAAAAAAACATAACAGATTAGTAAGACAAGATCTTCCTTGTCTAAAGCTATGTTAGCTGTCTCCCATTAGGTCATGACTATCTATATGCTGAGTAATTTTATTCTTTATGATGGCTTCTACTATTTTTCCCGGTACTGACGTCAGGTTCACCGGTCTGTAGTTTCCCGGATCACCCCTGGAACCCTTTTTAAAAATTGGTGTTACATTGGCGATCCTCCAATCTTCAGGTATTAGAGATGATTGCAATGATAGTTCACAGATTACTAATAGCAGGTCTGCAATCTCATATTTCAGTTCTTTCAACACTCTTGGATGTATACCATCCGGCCCAGGTGATTTGCTACTCTTCAGTTTATCTAATAGTTGTAATACATCTTCCTGATGTATTGATATTTCCTTCAATTCTTCTGCACCTTTAAATACCAATTCAGATTCTCTATTTATTTAGACAGTTTTGTATACCGCCTTATCCTTCAATCAAAGCGGTCACAACACAAGTGGGGGATACATTTAACACATGGGGATATGAGACACACACACTAATACTTACAGGGAACATGGGCAATGGAGGGTTAAGTGGCTTGCCCAAGACCACAAGGAGCACCTGTGGGACTAGAAACCCCAGTCCTTCCAGCCCAAGGTTTCTGTCCTCTAGTGGGATTTGAACCCCTGACCTTCCGGCCTGAAGTACCTTGCCCAAACCACTAGGCTACTCCTCCCTTGAATTCATAGGGGCTTGTCTAGACACAAGGCAGTCAAGGGCTTTCCTGCCACAGCCACGTTGTCTTCGTATAGTACAACTGGCCTCCCAAGCAGCAATGAAAGTCTTCCTGACTGCTCGTGAGATGCTTCAGCTTCTGGGGCATATGGCATCCACTGTCCATGTGGTTCCCTATGCTCACCTTCATATGCGAGCAGCCCAGTGCACCCTTATCCTCTCAGTGGACACAGGCCTCGGGTCGGCTAACGGACAAAATCAGAAACTCCACACATCTCATTTCGTCCCTGCAATGGGGGCAATCACTGGACAACCTTCTCATAGGCTCTCCATTCCAGCAGCCTCTATGCCAAACCACCCTAACAACAGATGTGTCCAAGTTGGGTTGGGGGGCTCACTTGCACGATCTATCAACTCAGGGTCTCTGGACCCCACAGGAGGCTTCTCTTCACATAAACCTCCTAGAACTCAAAGCCATTTTCCATGCTGTCCGAGTTTTTAAGACCCATCTCAGCTACAAGACAGTTCAGATCCAGACCGACAATCAAGTAGCCATGCTCTCTGTGAACAAGCAGGGCGGAACAGGCTCTCTGTCGTTATGCAATGAAGCTTTGCAACTGTGGGCCCTCACCAGAGAGCTTCAAATCCACCTTCTAGTGGTATATCTTCCAAGCATTCAAAATCTTTGGGCAGACAAACTCAGTCGAATACTGCTGCCACATGAATGGTCTCTGCACTCAGACCAGCTTGCTCGAGTGTTTCGAATCTGGGGAACCCCTGATATAGACCGCTTTGCAAGTCCACAGAATGCCAAACTTCCCCGATTCTGTTCCAGAATTCTGGCTCAAAACTGTCAGGCAAGGGATGCTTTCCTCCTTCACTGGGGTCGGGACTTCCTCTATGCCTTCCCACCCATTCCCCTTATTCCCAAAACTTTGTTCAAGCTTCAGAGAGAGAGAAAGGTCATATGATACTCATAGCTCCACATGGCCACAGCAGACGTGGTATCCTCTGCTTCTGCGTCTCTCTCAAGCCACATCTCTGGAGTTGGGATGTGCTCCAGATCTTCTTTCCCAGGAGAACAGGACGCTATTGCACCCGAATCCCCAGTCCCTGCACCTCAGGGCCTGGTTACTCAAAGCCTAGGAATCCCGGATATAAACCTCTCAACAGGTAAAGGATATCCTTGTGGCTTCCAGAAAGCCTTCCACAAGGCGATCCTACGCCTTTAAGTGGAAGAGATTCTCTGTATGGCGTTCTCAAGGGGGACTTAACTCCCATACAGTGCCTGTGGAATCGCTTCTGGAGTATCTTCTCCATTTATAAGATTCTGGTCTTAAAAACCAATTCAGTAAGGATCCATCTTAGTGCCATTGCTGCTTTTTGCGAACCTCTGGATGGACAACCTATTTCCTCTCATCCACTCGTAGCAAGGTTTATGAGAGGTCTACTCTTAACAAAACCTCCCATTAAGGCACCGCCGGTGGCATAGG
Source organism: Ichthyophis bannanicus (assembly GCA_033557465.1). NCBI lineage: Eukaryota > Metazoa > Chordata > Amphibia > Gymnophiona > Ichthyophiidae > Ichthyophis > Ichthyophis bannanicus. The sequence goes on along the minus strand of CM066043.1, from coordinate 161,459,363 downwards.
ATCTCAATCTTGTTCTCGGGCAGCTCATGAAACCACCCTTTGAGCCTTTAGCCACTACAGCTCTAAAGTTTCTTTCCTGAAAGGTCATCTTCCTAGTGGCCCTCACTTCTGCAAGACACATCAGTGAGTTACAGGCTTTAGTGGCAGATCCTCCTTATACAAGATTTCACCATGTTAAAGTAGTTCTTAGAACTCATCCTCACTTTATGCCAAAGGTGGTTTTGCCTTTTCATTTAAACCAAGCGGTTTACCTTCCTATATTCTTCCCTAGGCCTCATGCCTCTGATACAGAAAGGAACCTTCATACTTTAGATTGTAAAAGAGCCTTGGCTTTTTATCTCCAAAGAACTAAGCAACATAGAAAATCTTCTCAGCTTTTTGTTGCTTTTGATTCTAGTCATTTGGAACTTCCAGTTTCCAAAAGAACTCTCTCTAGGTAGATTGCAAATTGCATATCCTTTGCATATGAGTGTAAGGGACTCTCTCTCAAAGGCCATGTTAGAGATCACAAAGTGAGAGCAATGGCAGCCTCAATGGCTAATCTTCCTTCTGTATCCATTGATGACATCTGTAGAGCAGCCACTTGAACTTCGGTACACACCTTTACAGCCCTCTATTGATTAGACAAGGACTCCCGTCGGGATGTCTCGTTTGGCCAGGCTGTTCTACAGCATCTCTTTCAGACTTAGTACAACTCCTACCCGCCGCCCCAGGTTTCGATGCCATAGATCCATGGGAGGAAGCATGACCTATCTCACCTTGGGTTCGCAGCTTGCTGGGGTCATCCCCCCCCTGGCATCTCTCAGCTGGGGAGTCCCCATATGTGAAGACTACATTCCTACTTGTTCCTGGAGATAGCGTAGTTACTCACCTGTAACAGGTGATCTCCGGGAACAGCAGGAATTAAGTCTTCACAACCCACCCACCTCCCCTGGGAGTTGTCTCGCTCTCTCTTTCTCTCCTTTTGTCTCAGCTATAAACTCAACTGAACAGGGAGAGTTGGAAAGGCGGGAAGGCAGCACACAGGCGTTGTGGGATGCTCCCAAAAGCTTTCCTATTGGACGCTGGGGAGCGTTCCCGCGCAGGTTCCGTCGGTACCTATGATACCCATATGTGAAGACTTAATTCCTGCTGTTCTCGGAGATCACCTGTTACAGGTGAGTAACTACGCTTTACAGGTGAGTAACTACGCTTTCTCCAGGAACAAGCAGGAAGTCAGTCCTCACATATGGGAATCCCCAGCTGCAGGCTACTGAGGACCTGTAAAAATAAAATGCCACGGTGAGTTGTGCACAGACACTGGTAACCGAAGACAGCCCGAGAACCTGGGGACCCAGGAAGACCATACTCCCGGTAGCTGCAGAAGAAGGGTCAGAGGACCGGAGTTGCCTAAACCCGAACAGATTACGGAGTATGGCATGGCCAAAGGCATTGTCCCAACAGGACTCCCTCTCCAGGCAGTAATGCGTCATGTAGGTGTTAGCCGAGGACCAGGTTGCAGCTTGGCAGATGTCAACCAGGGGCACGGAGTGCAGATGTGCCACAGACGCTGCCCTTGCACCAACACCATGAGCCGTGACTCAGCGATCCAGCGGTAGCCCAGCCTGAGCCTGGGCGAAGGCAATGAAATCCGCCACCCAGAGGGAGAAGGTCCGCTTAGTGAGCATGAGCCCCAAATGGGCAGGATCGTAGGAGACAAAAAGCCACACGGACCTGCGGTGGGCCTTCGTGTGCTGCAGGTAGAAGAAGAGAGCCCTCCTACAGTAGAGGGTGTGGAGGATCACCGATGCCCGGTCGGCGCGGGGCTTCAGAAAGAAGGTTGGCACCACTATCTAACGATTGAGGTGGAAATCCGAGACAACTTTCGGGAGAAACTTAGGGTGCGTTTGAAGAACCACCTGGCTCCCATAGAATCTCGTGTAGGGAGCGTCGGCCATCAGGGCCTGCAGATCACTGACCCTATAGGCCAAGGTGAGGGCTACCAGAAAAACCACCGAAGTGAGCAGGATGCCATAGGCTCGAAGGGTGGCTGGGTTAGCCACATGAGGACGACATTGAGATCCCACTCCACCGGAGACGGTCGGATGGGGGCCTGGAAAGAAGCAGCCCGCGCATGAAGCAGGAAACCAGTAACTGCCTCGAGAGGGGTCCGCCCTCGACTGGGTGGTGGTTGGCTAAGATCACGCTCAGGTGGACCCTGACCGAAACAGACTTCAGGCCCACCTGCGAGAGATGGAGTAAGTACTGTAGGACCAAGTGGGTGGGGCAAGAGAACGGGTCGGCCTGTACTCCCGAGCATCACACCGAGAACTGACGCCACTTAAAGTCTAGTCCTTGCGCGAGGCCAATAATACGTCCTCGATCTCCACCGGGAGATGAAGAGGGGCTAGCGTGACCCACCTCCTGTGTCAACAAGCCTGGCGTGCTGCCGAAGGGAACCGGAGGCTCCAAGGAGAGGCAGAGCAGCAGCAGGAACCAGGGTTGTCTAGACCATCGCGGGGCCACAAAAAACACCAAAGCCCCGTCCCGCTGTAACTTGAGAAGAACTCATGCTATGAGTGGGGCGGGAGGAAACACATACAGGAGGCCGTGCGTCCACAACAGCAGGAAGGCATTGGCGGCCTCCCTGCTTGGGTGGGAAACTGGGCCGCAGAACTGCAGGGGCTGCGAATTGGTAGGGCTGGCAAAAAGGTCCAGGACTGGAGTCTCCCAGCGCTGGAACAGCCACTGCACCATCTGCGGGCAGAGGCGCCACTCATGAGGCTGGAGAATCCGTCTCAGTCTGTCTGCCAGAATGCTGTCCTGACCCAGGAGATAGGTGGCCCGTAGGACTATGCCTTTGAGAATCGCAAAGGACCATAGGGCTACCACCTTCAGGCAGAGGCTGTAAGAACCGGTGTCCCCCTGCTTCTTCATATAGAAAATTGTCACCCGGTTGTCTGTTTGGACAAGCACTGCCCAATGGCGACCAGACTGCCTGAGCGCCCGGAGGGCAAGGAGGACCGCCCAGAGCTCAAGGAAGTTGATCGGCAGTCGGGACTCCTCGAGGGACCATGTCCCCTGTGCAATGGCGCCTCCATACAGTGGATTCAGGCGATGGGCTGTCTCGGTCACTCCCCAGCTGTAAGAGTCTCTCAACAGCCCATTAGAGAGGCATCCATAGGCAACACCACGTCATGTGGTGGGACCTGGAACGGAATGCCTCGAAGCAGATTCCAGGTGTTCTGCCATCAGTCAAGAGACTCTGACAGCTGGGGAGTGACCGAGACGGCCCATCGCCTGAGCCCACTGTATGGAGGCACCATTGCACCACTCGCATGTGCAGACGGGCATCGGGGACGACATGGACTGTTGAGGCCATATGGACGAGAAGACAGAGCATCACTCAGGCCAAAACTGTATCGCAGCGCTGAACCGTGGAGGCCAGAACAGTGAGGCAGTCTGCCCTGTCCTGGGGAAGGAAGGCTGTCGCCCGCTGAGTGGAGGCATTCACCAATGAACTCCAAGGATTGAACGGGAGTGAGGTGGAACTTCGTGTAATTCATCACGATGCTGAGATGCTCGAGGAGATGGATGGTGTGGGCCGTGGCCCACCACACTTCGTCAGCCAACTCCCCTGTAACGAGCCAGTCATAGATGAACCGAAGGCTACCACGAAGCACTTGGTGAACACTTGTGGAGCGGACGCGAGGCCGAAGGGAAGCACACTGTATTGGTAGTGTTTCCCTTGTACTATGAAGCGCAAGTATTTTCTGTGTTTCGGGTGGACAAGGATGTGAGCGTATGCATCCCTAAGGTCCAAGGAGCATAGCCAGTCACCCTGCCGGAGGAAGGGCAGCAAGGTGCCAAGGGATAGCATTTTGAATTTTTCCCGCACCAGATATTTGTTGAGATTTCTTAAATCGAGGATGAGTCAGAACTGCCCGTCCGCTTTGGCACAAGGAAGTAGCAGGAGTAGAAACTGCGACCTCTGAGGTGCGGTGGAACCACTTCCACCGCTTGTTCCTTGAGGAGGTTGGTAAGCTCCTGCGCAAAGAAGGACTGATGTGCGCGGAGCCGAGGGGGCTCCGTGGAGCAAAAGGGTGGGGGAAGGCGGTCCAGGTGAAGGAGGTAACCCTCCTGGACGGCCTGGAGGCATCTGAGGTTACAGACTCCCAGCGGGGAGCAAAGTGGACCAGGCGCCACCCCCCCCCCCCCTCCCCGGTAGCTGTGTCGGCGAAGGGCGGACAGCTATGCATCTGGCGTCAAAAACCCAGGGCCGACTGGGTCGATGCCGGGGTCTGGCTCTTGGGTCCCTTAGGCTTACACTAGCTCTGGGGGCCGCTCTTGTCTAAACTGCCCTGGGATGTGGCTGGCGCCAGAGGGTAAGTTGGGTAGCCTCAGTAAGGGAGACCCTTCCACTGGAAGAAAGGCTTCTTACCCTGCTGTTTCTTCCATGTGAGAGAGGAAGTCTTCCAGAAGAGATGGATGCAAATGATGTACTCCGTCTCTATCTTCACTTTGTTCTCCATAGGTTTGCCGAACAATTGTTTGCCCAAGCACGGTACATTGAGCAGCTTTTCCTGGACCCATTGTTTGAGGTCCAAGGACTGGAGCCAGGCCTGCTGCCTGGCCCTAACACCCGCAGCTGCTACCCAAACAGAGGACTCGAAGCTGTCGTATGCAGCGTGAGAAAGGTACTTTGAACAGTCCCCCACTGATTTCAGGAGGGACTGAAAGTGGCGGAGGTAATCGCCGTCGAGACCCACCTGGAAGCCTCTGAGCTCCTTCGTGAGACCACGAAGGAACATGCCTACATATAACTGGTAAGCTTGGATGAGACAAACCAGCAAGGAGCCTTGGTAGGCCTTATGCCTGAGGACATCGAGGGTGCGAGACTCCCTACCTGGTGGGAACTAAGAGAGGGTTTTTGGACTCTTCTGCTTCCGCTTGGCAGACTCCACCACCATCGATGTATGGAGGAGTTGGGAGGAGTTGGACATTCTGGAAGCTAGGCCCCCCTGGACCCTGTACATGGGGTCCAGACGCTTGCTAACAATGGGGATAGACGCAGATGTCTCTCACATGTGGAGCAGCAGCCAGGTCAGAATGGGTGGGATCGGGACCATGAGAGATTCCCTCGGCGGGGCCTTGTATTGTAAAATATCGAGTTCCTCCACACGGGGCTCCTCCTCGGATTGTGTAGAGAGCGCCAGGGCTTGAGCCATGTCCCACACAAACTCCAGAAAGGAGGTATCCTTGGGAGATGACCACCTCTTTTGATCGGGTGGGAAAGGATCTGAGGGGAGATCCCGATGAGCCCAGGATTCAGGGGAAGTAGCCCCTTCGGACTCCCAGCCTGAAATCTCTGAGGAAGACTCAGAGCTAGGCTGCTCGAGCAGAGCCCATGAAGTGCGCTGGACTCTCGAGGGCGAAGCCCTTCTGGAGCCGGAGGCGCTGGCTCAGGAAGATCTCACACCCGAGGACTGGGATGGAGATCAAGACCTCTGCCGGGATTCCTCACGAGGCCCTGGCTCACGGGGATTATCACAGCGGTCTGGGGAGCCAAGACAGAAGTCGCCCTCGAGGTCTCATAATGCATGCTAGCGGGGCCTGGCACCAGCACCTGCTGTGCAGCAAGAAAGGCAGAAACACTGCGCTCCAGTGCTAGCATTCGGGCCTCCCACTCAGGAGCAGGGCCCTGCGATGCCAGGGTAATCGGGTCAGGCGTTGAAGAGGAGAGGGGATCCACGCCCGGACGACCCTCAGGAGCCCAGGTGCCATCGCTGGAGTCCTCCGTATCTGTAAGAGGTACCTTTCAGGACTGTTCCTTCACCGACTCCAGGAACTGCAGAAAAGGGCTAATGGACCGAGCGCGAGAGCACTCATGCTTGTCCAGAGCCCCCGACAGGGTCCTAGAGGCCTTTTTCCACTTCCTTTCGGGGACCCTTGCTCAGAGTGGCACCGGGGTTGTGGAGCGGCCACGGAGAACTCAGAGGCGGAAGGTCAATGGAACAGGAATTTACTGGGGACACCGAGGCTGTCTTGTGGAAAATATCATCCAGTTTCTGCTTATGGCTCTGGATGGCCTTAGAGGACATCTTTTTGCAAAGGGAGCAGAGCTCCGGGTTATGGTCCGCTCCCAGACACCTGAGACAACAGTCATGGGTGTCCCCATGAGCAGCATGTTTTTGGAGCATCTGTCACACTTTTTTAACTAGAGGCCATGGGGGCAAAAAGAATCCCTGCAAGGTCGAAGCCCTTTGGTTCGGCCAGTGGTTGAAAGGGCACAAAATGTGCTGGAGATGAACTCACGAAGAAAAAAGGGAAAAAGGAAAAAATTAAGTCCTGGAGTCCGCTGCCGAGGCAGGGGCACTGGGGACTGCAGGAAGAGGATCGGGAAACAGGAATAGAAGACAATATGAAAAAACTTTTTCCGAGGTACAGGGACATACATCTGAAGGGCTCTGCAGAAAAAGGGAGACTGATCAAGATAGCACCCCTGTGCAGGGAGGGGACCACGCATGTGTGGTGGCATTCCCAAAGGCTTTCTTTGAAAACTTGGGAAAATGCTCAGCGCGGGCTCCGTCTGTGCCATCACCCATATGCGAGGACTGACTTCCTGCTTGTTCCTGGAGAAAGATCCTAACTGGCAAAATCAATAAGTTCATCATTGATGGACAAGAAATTGAAATAGTTGACAACTTTAACCTACCTGGATCAACAATCAATACAGAAAGGACAAGCAGTTAAGAAATGTGATGATGCACTGCTCTTGGCAGAATGACTATGAAGGACCTAGATAATGTTCTCAAGAGCAAAGATCTTTCTGGCCACACAAAGACTAGACTTGTACAAGCCATGGAATTCTCAATATCATATGGATGCAAAAGATGGACAATGAAAAAGACAGAGAGGAAGAAAATTGATGCCTTTGAATTATGGTGCTGGTGATGAATACTTCATATTTCATGGACTTCCTGAAGAACAAACCAAACAGTACTAGAGGAGATCAAACCTAAGCTTTTTTTAGAAGCTCAGATGCCAAGACTTTTGACTTTCATATTTTGGACACATCATGCGAAGAGAGATCATTAGAGAAAGACATCATGCTTGGCAAGGTAGAAGGTTAACGCAAAAGAGGAAGGCCAGCAATGAGATGGATCGATACAATAACAGCAGCTATGGGTGCCACTCTATCAACAATGAGCCGCTTGACTGATGACCGAACATAGATTAGGTCAACTATCCAGAGGGTCGTCATGAGTCGACACCGACTTGACAGCACTTAACACCACCACCTACTAATGGAAGCCATTTGAAGTCCCATATGAAACAATATTACTACTACAGTAAGGCAGCATGCAGACATGTAGGATTGTGGCCATTAGTGAAACACTGAATAGAAATCTTTACCCCCTAAAAACGTGTCTAAATAGGGGGTTTCTGACTGTTGTAAGAATGTTTTGAATAGGCTTTGGTAATTCAAGATCAGAAAGCAAGTGCTGCCCAATTTCCAGGCACTAAAGGCTAGAAACATCAAATCTGCATTAATACCACCATCCCCATGGATGTTTTCGGGGGGGGGGGGGGGGTTGACGCTATAGCCACTTAGAACATTTGCTCTAACAAGGTACAGGCTGAATGTGTGAAGAAGTGATTTAAAAAAATGCCTCTCTCCCATGGTCTTCCACAGTCCTTTTGGGAGGTGATTGTAAAATAAGACCATAAGATATTCCATACTAGGTCAGACCAAAGTCCATCAAGCCCAGTATCCTGTTTTCAAAAGTGGCCAATCCAGGTCACTGGTATCTAGCAGTCTCCCAAAAAGACACAGGATCCACAATGTTTGTATTGGTTTCTGGACTTTTCCTCCAGAAACTTAGCCAAAGCTTTTTTAAATCCAGCTACACTAACAGCTCTAACTACACCCTCTGGTAACAAATAGCGTAGTTACTCACCTGTAACAGGTGTTCTCCAGGGACAGCAGGAATCAGTCCTCACTTATGGGTGACGTCGGCACTGACGGAGTGCGCACGGAGCAATTCCCAGCTTTCAAAGAAAGCCTTTGGGATTGCTACCAAGCATGTGTGGTCCTCTTCCCGCCCAAGGGTGCCATCTTCTTCAGTCAGGTCCCTTAGCTCAAGTCCTACCAAGCAGATGGCAAGGGAAGGACAAAAATACAGCAACTCAGAGGAGGTGGGAGGGTAGTGAGGACCGATTCCTGCTGTCCCTGGAGAACACCTGTTACATGTGAGTAACTATGCTTTCTCCAGGAACAAGCAGGAAGTCAGTCCTCAAGTATGGGACTCCCTAGCTACAGGCTACCAAACCTGTAACCAAAAAATGCCTCCGAGGCGCCATAAGCAGAAGCCCGAAGGAGCCCGAGTCCTTGGGTCGAAGCCCTCGGTAGCCGTGAAGAAGGGTGGGAGGGCAGGAATTGCTTATACCCTGAACACATTACGGAGTACAGCCTGGCCGAAGGCGCTGTCCCGGTGGGACTCCCACTCCAGCAGTAGTGGGCAGCGAAGGTGTTCGAGGAAGACCATGTTGCCGCCCGGCAGATGTCCATCAGGGGCACAGAGCGCAGCGAGGTTGAGGCCGCTTTGGCTCGGACCCCATGTGCAGTGACTCGATGATCCAGAGGGACACCCGTCTTTCATGGGCAACGCGATGCAGTCTGCCACCCAAATCAAGAGGGTGCACTTGGTGACTGCTTGTCCCTGTCTGTTGGGATCGTAGGTCACGAAAAGTCTGTCAGACTTGCGATGAGCTGGGTATGCTGCAAACAGAAGGCGAGGGCCTGTTTGCAATCGAGGGTGCGGAAAGCCGCCGAAGCCTGATCGGCGTGGGGCCTCGGGAAGAACGTCGGCAGCACTATCTCTTGGTTGAAATGGAAGTCTGAAACGACCTTGGGTAGGAATTTAGGATGGGTATGGAGGACCACCCTGTCCCGATAAAACCTGGGTATGAGCAACTGGAGCTCACTGACTCGGCGGGCCAGGAAGGCCATCTTCCAGGATAAGTACTGGAGCGAGCATGTCGCCATCGGCTCGAAGGGTGGGCGAATGAGCTGCATGAGTACCACATTTAGGTCCCATTCCGCTGGAGGGGGACAGATAGGTGGCTTGGATAGCAGAAGGCCCCAAATGAAGCAGGAAGACCAGTGGCTGCCCCAAGAGAGGTTTGTCCTCGATAGGGAGATGATTAGCCTAGATGGCACTCAAATGAACCCTGACAGAGTTCGACTTCAGCCCCTCCCTTGAGAGGTGGAGGAGGTACTGGAGAACCCACCGAACCGGACACGAGAAGGGGTCGATCTGGTGTTCCGAGCACCAGATGGAGAAGCGTTTCCACTTAAAGGCATAAGCCCGCCTAGTGGAGTCCTTCCTTGAGGCGAGGAGGACTTCCTCGACCTACTCCAGGAGGGCCAGAGAGGCTATTGAGACCCATTCAGTCGCCGGGCCGTGAGGGATAGGGAGGTTAGGTTTGGGTGTAGCACTTGACCCTCCTCCTGTGTTAGCAGACCCCTGGCAGAGCCCAGGGGAACCGTAGGCTCCGTCGACAGCCAAAGCAAGAGCAGGAACCAAGGCTGCCGAGGCCAAGAGGGGGCCACGAAAATCAGAAATGCCCCACCCCATTGAGCCTTGAATAGAGTCTTCACAATGAGGGGGAAAGGAGGGAATGCATAGAGGAGACTGGAGGACCAGTCCAGGAGAAAGGCATCAGGGCCCTCTCTGCTCAGGTGTGGCACCAGGCCTCAAAAACGGGGGAGCTGTGTGTTCTGGCAACTGGCAAAGAGGTCTATCGCCAGAGTCCCCCAGTGTAGAAACAGCCAGCCCGCTACTCCGGGATCAGTCGCCATTCGTGGGGGAAAAGGATTCAGCCGAGTCTGTCCGCCAGGCCGTTCTCCTGGCCCGGGAGGTACGTAGCCCTGAGGGATATCCTCTGCCGGGCAGCAAAAGAACAGATAAGGACCGCTTCCCGACAGACGGAGCGCGATCCCATGCCTCCCTCCTTGTTGATGTAGAACATAGCTACACGGTTGTCGGTTTTTACAAGAACCGACTTCCCAATGAAATGATCCTCGAAGGCCCTCAGGGCCCATCGGATGGCCTGGAGTTCGAGCAGGTTTATCTGCTGCCGAGACTCCTCGGGTGACCATTGCCCCTGCGTGCAGAGATGCCCGCAATGGGCTCCCCACCCTGACAGGGAAGCATTTGCCGTTAGCACTGCATCGTGTTGTGGAGCCTGGAAGGGCGATCCCCGCAAAAGGTTGCGGGGGTTCTGCCACCAGTTCAAGGACAAGCAGAGGTCAGGGAGGAGCCTGATAGGGTCCCCCTGAGGTGTCCGAGGGACTGGCTCCATTGGGAACTGAGGCACCATTGAGCCATCCGCATGTGCAGGCGGGAGTGAGGAACCATGGTCAAAGCCATGCAGCCCAGGAGACGTAGCATGGAGTGAGCAGTGACCTGGTGGGCGCTTTGGACGCGAGCCGCCAGAGCTCGGAGGCGGGTGGAGCAATCCACCAGCAAGAAGGCAATGGCCTGCTGAGTATCAAGGCACGCCCCGATGAACTCGAGGGCCTGCACCGGCTCAATGTGAGACTTTGGGTAGTTGACAAAGAACCCCAAGTTCTCCAAAAGGAGGACAGTGCGCGACATCGCTTGTCGGGCCTCCTCAGCAGTGGGGTCCATGACGAGCCAGTTGTCAAGGTAGGGGAAGACTGGCATGCCCTGGCGCTGAAGGTGAGCGGCGACCAAGACGAGGTACTTCGTGAAGACCCATGGGGCGGACACAAGGCCGAAGGGGAGCACTCTGTACTGGAAATGCTTCCCCTGCACCCTGAAACACAGGTACTGCCTTGTCTTGTGGGTGGATTAAGATATGGGCATAAGTGTCCTTCAGATCCAAGGAGCATAGCCAGTCACCCTGCCGGAGGAAGTGCAGCAGCATGCGAAGAGATAACATCTTGAACTTCTCCCGCACCAGGAACTTGTTTAGCCTGTGTAGGTCGAGGATGGGCTGCAGACTTCCCGTCTTTTTTGGGATGAGGAAGTACCGGGAGTAGAAGCCCTGACCTCAATGGTGGGGAGGGACCTTCTCGACTGCCTGTTGAGCAAGAAGGGAGTGCAATTCCCACTGCAGCAGAAGCTGGTGTGCAGTGAGTCGAGGAAGCCTGTCAAAATGGAGGCGATAGCACTCTCGGACGACCTGGAGAACCCAAGTGTCCAAGGTGATGAGCGCCGATGATGGATTGAAGTAGGACAGGCGTCCCTCCACTGGCTGCTGCATCGCTGGAAAATGAGGGGCTATGCCGTTGGTGTCAAAACCCCCGAGTGGGTTGCGGGAGAACCGGCATTTGGGCCTTCGGATCCTTTGGTTTACGGTGCCCCTGGCCAAGCTTTCCTTGAGCTGGAGTAGTCCGCGTGAAGGTAGCCCGGTAGCCGCGATACTGGAGACCCTTCCTGGGGAAGAAGGGCTTCTTGGTCGGCTGCTTCTTCCGAGGAGAGTAGAGGTCTTGCGAGAGAGACGGGTCCTAGTGACCAACTCTGTTTCTATCTCCGCAGCCTTTTTCTCCACCGGTTTACCAGAAAGATCTTCACCGAGACAGGGCATGTCCAGGAGCTTCTCCCGCACTCATTGCTCCAAATCAGAGGATTGGAGCCATGCCTGGTGCCGGGTGCCAATGCCCGCAGCTGCCACCTGAGCCGATAACTCAAAGCCATCATAGGAGTCTCAAGAGATGTACTTAGAGCAGTCGGACACAGAATCAGCAGGGTGTGGAATCTGTCAAGGGGCTCCCCTTCGAGGCCCACAGAGGAAACCCCAAGTTCCTTCGCCAACTCGCGCAGGAACATACCAATGTACAATTGGTATGCCTGGATGTGGCAAAAGAGCATGGAACCTTGATAGGCCTTGCAGCCCAGGGCATCAAGGGCTCTCCACTCTCGGCCCGGTGGGACCAATGAGTGTGATTTCGGGCTTTTCTGCTTCCGCATAGCTGACTCCACCACCATTGATGTGTGTGGGAATGGGTTTTCCGAAAACCTGGCACACGTTGCACCTTGTACATTGTATCAAGGTGCTTGCTCACGATGGGGACAGAGGCTGGGGCCTCCCACATGCGGAGCAGCACCTGAGATAGAATCGGCGGTACAGGCACGGTGAGGGATTCCCTGGGCGGGGGACTCGTACTGAAGAATATCGAGTTCGTCAGCACGAGGATCCTCTTCGGCCTGGGTGACCAAGTTGAGGGCCCGAGCCATGTCCCAAACACCAAGAAGGAGGTGTCTTCAGGTGGTGAACGCCACTGGAGTGCAGGCGGTGAGGGGTCTGACGGAAGATCCTGGCGGGTACGGGATTCTGCGGAGGTGTCCCCATCGGACTCCCAGTCCGAAAAAAATCGGTCTAGGTATCCGAGTTGGGTGGTTCGCCCTGTCCGATGGCTGGCGGCCTGGAGGTAGAGGCCCTGGACAATCTCGCCTCCGAGGAACGGGAGTGCAAGTGAGACTGATGTCGAGGACCCTCACGAGGCTCTCGGGGGTTTCATGGACGGATTTAGGTGTCCCACACAAGGGACCCGCAGTCTCTGGGCATGAGTCAGCAAAGCTGGCCGTGAGTGCCTGCTGGGAAGCAATGAACGCAGAAATGCTGCATTCCAGCGCCAGCATAAGGGACTCCCATGCGGGCGTGGGGCCCTGGGACGCCAATACCGGGGTCACCGGATCGGGCATCGAGGAGAAGAGGGAGTCCTCACCGGGACAACACTCAGGAGACTGGGAGCCTTCGCCGGAGGCCTCAGTTTCCTTGTGAGGTACCTTGCGGGGCCGCTCCTTGTCAGGAACACCAAAGGGAGCTAAGCGACAGGGCGCGGGAGAGCTCATGCTTGTCAGGAGCCCCAGACAGTGACTTCGAGGCCTTTTTTTTGCGCTGTTCCACCTCAGGGGACCCCTGGTCGGAGTGCCGCCTGGAACACAGGGCCGCAGGGGGAGAAAACCACCAGAGGGGAGATGACCGAGGGTGCCATTGGGGATTCCAATGCAACCTTTTGAAAAATGTCTTCGGACTTCTACTTATGGCTGAGCAGGGCCTTAGAGGACATTTTCTTACAGAGCGAGCAGAGCTCTGGGTCATCGCTGGCTCCCAGGCACCGCAGACAACAGTCATGAGAGTCCATAAGAGACATGTTCCTAGAGCATCTATCGCATATTTTAAATCCGGTGGCCATGGGGGCAAAAATGGCCCCTGCGAGGTCGAAGACCCACGCAGCCAGCGGTTAGGAGAGAAAAAGGGCGCGAAGCCCGAAAAGAAAAATTGGACAAAAAATATATATCCCCAAGGGCTCTAAGATAGAAAAGGGGAAAGGACGGGTAAAGAACCGGTGCAACCGGAAAAAAAGAGAACCTGTTAAGGCGAGGAAAACAAACCTTTTTCCGAGGGACGAGAACGTGCGTCAGAAGGGCTCCGCAGAAAAAGGGAGACTGAGCAAGATGGTACCCTTGGGCGGGAAAGCATAGTTACTCACCTGTAACAGCAGGAATTTAGTCTTCACATATAGGCATCGTCGGTACCGACGGAGCCTGCACAGGAATGCTACACCAGCGTCCAACAGGAAAGCTTTTTGGAGCATCCCACAGCGCCTGCGTGCTGCCTTCCCACCTTTCCCAACTGTCCCTCTCCAGTTGAGTTTATAGCTGAGACAAAGAGAGAGGGAAAGAGAGAGACAGAGAGATACAACTCCTAGGGGAGGTGGGTGGGTTGTGAAGACTAAATTCCTGCTGTTCCCGGAGATCACCTGTTACAGGTGAGTAACTATGCTATCTCCAGGAACAAGCAGGAATGTAGTCTTCACATATGGGGATTCCCTAGCTGCACATGCCAGGGAGAGACCCCAGAAGTTGTGTGCCCTTTTGAAAGGGCTCCACTTCCCCCCATGGATCTCTGGCATCCTATCAGGGATGGTGGGTAGGAGTTAAGTATGGAACAGGTGTTGAAGAACAGCCTGACCAAACAAGGCAACCCGGCGGGAGTCCTTGTCCAAGCAGTAATGGGCTGTGAAGGTATGAACCGAGGCCCAGGTAACTACTCGACAGATGATGTCGATAGACACAGAGTGAAGATGAGCCATAGAGGCTGCCATGGCTCTCACATTGTGCATTGTGACATGGCCTTCAAAAGGAAGGTTCTTACTCCGATAGGCAAAAGATATACACTGTGCAATCCAGCTGGACAGTGTCCTTTTGGAGACTGGAAGTCCTAAAGGACTAGGATCAAAAGCAACAAAGAGTTGAGAGGACTTTCTATGTTGCTGCGTCCTTTGCAAGTAAAAGGCCAAAGCTCTTTTACAGTCCAAAGTATGAAGATTCCTTTCTGCATTAGAGGCATGAGGCCTTGGGAAAAAAACAGGAAGATAAAATGCTTGGTTTAAATGAAAAGGTGAAACCACCTTTGGCATAAAGTGAGGATGAGTCCTAAGGACTACCTTATGATGGAACCTTGTATAAGGAGGATCAGCCACCAATGCTTGCAATTCACTGATGCAACGTGCTGATGTGATTGCAATAAGAAAAATAACCTTCCAGGAAAGGAATTTCAAAAGGTGCAGTAGCTAATGGTTCAAAAGGCGGCTTCATGAGCTGGCCAAGAACCAGATTTAAATCCCATGCCACTGGTGGTGGCTAAATGGGAGGCTTAGTTAGAAGAAGGCCTCTCATAAATCTCGCTATGATAGGATGAGAAGAAATAGGTTGCCCATTTAAAGGCTTGAGAGAAGCTGCAATAGCACTCAAATGAAATCTCACTGAATTGGTCTTAAGCCCTGCATTAGACAAATGAAGGCGATATTCCAGTAATGATTCCAGAGGTATTGCAAGAGGCTTAAGACCCTTCTGCGAACACCATATGGTAAACCTTTTCCACTTGAAAGCATAAGAGCGTCTTGTGGATGGTTTCCTGGAAGCATAAAGGATATCCTTTACTTGCTGAGAAAGTTTAAGACCATGAAGTTCTAGGCTTTCAGCAACCAGGCCCTGAGATGTAGAGACTGGGGATGGGGATGCCACAGCATCCCGTCCTCCTGGGATAGGAGATCTGGAGCAGATCCTAACTCCAGAGATGGAGCTTGAGAGAGATGTAAGAGAGGAGGATACCACACTTGTCGTAGCCAATGTGGGGCTATGAGAATCATATTGCTTCGGTCTCTCTGAAGCTTGAATAAAGTTCTGGGAATTAGGGGAATGGGTGGGAAGGCATACAGAAAGTCCCGACCCCAATGGAGGAGGCCTGACAACCCTGAGCCGGAATTCTGGTACAGAACCGGGGAAGTTTGGCATTCAACGGACTTGCAAAGAGGTCTATGTCCGGGGTTCCCCAAAAGTGGAAACTTCTGGCCACCTGGTCTGCATGGAGAGACCATTCGTGTGGAAGCAGAACTCGACTGAGTCTGTCTGCCCAAGAGTTTTGAATGCCTGGAAGAAACACCGCAAGGAGATGAATCTGATGCTCTCTGGCGAGGGTCCAAAGTCGCAAAGCTTCGTTGCAGAGCGACAGAGAGCCTGTTCCGCCCTGCTTGTTCACATAGAACATGGCTACCTGGTTGTCCGTTTGAATTAGGACAGTTTTGTAGCTGAGCTGGATGTGAAACACTCGAAGAGCAAGAAAGATTGCTCTGAGCTCTAGGAGATTGATGTGTACATCGGTCTCCTGTGGAGTCCAGGAACCCTGGGTAGAAAAGGCCTTGCAAATGGGCTCCCCAACCCACCTGTGAGGCATCTGTTGTTAGAGTTACTTGGGGTGGGGGTTGCTGAAAAGGGGACCCCACCAACAGATTCTGGGGTGACTGCCATCATTGGAGAGACAAAATAAGACGATCTGAGGTTGCTATTTTTTCTGACAGGCAACCTGACGCCTGAGTCCACTGGGTTGCCCTCATATGGAGGCGTTAGCGTAGTTACTCACCTGTAAAAGGTGTTCTCCAGGAGCAGCAGGAATCAGTCCTCACATATGGGTGACGTCGGCGCCGACGGAGCCCTCGCGGAGCAATTTTCCCCAGCTTTCAAAGAAAGCCTTTGGGAATTGCAGCGCGCATGCGCGGTCCCCTTCCCGCCCAAGGATGCCATCTTAGCCAGTCAGATGGCATAGCTAAAAGACAGCATAAAAATTTGCAAAAAACTAAAGCAGATAATCGCAACTCCAAGGGGAGGAGGGAGGGTTGTGAGGACTGATTCCTGCTGCTCCTGGAGAACACCTGTTACAGGTGAGTAACTACGCTTTCTCCAGGACCAAGCAGGAAGTCAGTCCTCACATATGGGACTCCCAAGCTTAAGGCTACCGGAGACCCTAAGCACAAAATGAGCTCCCTCTAGCTCAGCAGTACAGAAGGAAGGAATCTTCGCTGAATTATTACCCACCGGTAGCCCCCATCCGGGATGGAGGGTAGGAGTTGCTCAAACCTCGAAGAGATTTCGGAGGACTGCCTGTCCGAAAGCACTGTCCCTGTGGGACTCCCTCTCGAGGCAGTAATGGACCGCAAAAGTCTGGCTCGAAGACCAAGTAGCGGCCCGGCAGATGTCTGCCAACGGAACAGAGCGGAGGTAAGCCACTGACGTAGCCTTCGCCCGAACACAATGAGCCGTGACTCGACTTTCTAAGGAGAGTCCAGCTGCCCCATAAGCCCAAGCGATACAGTCAGCAACCCATATGGACAGAGTACGCTTGGAGACCGGGAGCCCCAATTTATTGGGGTCAAAAGATACAAAAAGCTGAACAGCTTTACGGTGCTCCCGCGTACGGTCAAGGTAGAAGTTCAATGCCCTTCTACAGTCCAGGGTATGCAGGACCATTTCAGCTCGGCTGGAGTGTGGCCTAGGAAAGAAGGTCCGAAATACCACCTCCTGATTGATGTGAAAAGGGGAGACCACTTTTGGAAGAAATTTTGGGTGAGTCCGTAGGACTACCCTATTTTTGTAGAACCGAGTGTACGGTGGATCAGACACGAGGGCCTGCAATTCACTTACGCGTCTAGCGGAAGTGAGGGCTATCAGGAATAAGGTTTTCCAAGAAAGAAAACGTAGAGAACAGGTAGCCATAGGTTCAAAAGGCGGACAGGTGATCCGCTGTAAAACCACATTTAGATCCCAGTCAGGTGCTGGAGGGCGCAGAGGTGGTTTAAGTAGAAGGAGACCTCGGAGAAACCTCGCCACGAGAGGGTCGCTGGAAAGAGGTCTGCCGTCCACCGGCACATGATGTGCTGAGAGAGCACTGAGGTGAACTTTGACGGAGTTGGACTTAAGTCCCAGATTAGAGAGGTAGAGCAAGTACTGCAAGATCACCGACACCGAGCAGGAGAAGGGATCCTGAGACTGCTGGGCACACCAAGCGGAAAAGCGACGCCATTTAAGGGCGTAGCATTTGCGGGTAGAAGGTCGCCGGGAAGCTAGGACGACCTCTTCCACCTCTGCCGGCAATAGAAGGGGAGCAAGGACTACCCTTTCAGCAGCCAGGCCATCAGATGTAGAGATCTGAGGTTGGGGTGTAGCAGGGACCCCTGATCCTGTGTTAGGAGATCTGGTTGAAACCCCAGAGGGAACGGATCCTCCACCGCTAATTGCAGCAGGAGTGGAAACCACGGCTGTCTGGGCCAGCGAGGAGCTATCAGGATCATGGAAGCTTTGTCTCGGAGAACCTTGAAAAGAGTTCGGGAGACTAGCGGTATGGGAGGAAAGGCATACAGAAGGCTTTTCGACCATGAGAGCAGAAAAGCATCCGCCGCTACTCGAAGGGGATGCCGGTTGAGAGGACTGGCAAAGAGATCCATCGTGGGGAGGCCCCACTTCAGAAAAAGTTTCTGAACTACCAAGGGATCCAGGCGCGGCTGGAGGATTCTGCTGAGTTTGTCCGCCAGGCAATTTTCTTGGCCTGGGAGATAAACTGCCTTGAGAAGAATGCCATGGCTGACGGCCCAAGAGCAGAGCTGCTGTGCTTCTCGACAGAGAAGGAAGGAGCCCGTGCCTCCCTGTTTGTTCACGTAGAACATGGCAACTTGATTGTCCGTCTGGACAAGGACGGACTGGTGAGAAGTCAGGTGGGAGAAAGCCTTGAGAGCCAGACGGATTGCTCTGAGCTCCAGGAAGTTGATCTGCTGCTGCGCAGACTCCCACGTGGTCCAGAGACCTTGAGTACATGCCCCTTGGCAATGCGCTCCCCATCCTAGGAGAGAAGCATCGGTCGTCAGCACTTGAGCCGGCGGAGGAGACTGAAAAGGCATTCCGAGCACCAGGTTCGGCCGATGAAGCCACCACTGTAGAGAAGAGGCCAGCGGGCCGGAGATGCGCACTAAGTCGGCTAGGCCACCCGTGGCCTGTTGCCACTGCTTGCGAAGGCACCACTGAGCAGGCCGCATATTCAGGCGGGCATTGGGGGTCACGTGGACGGTGGAAGCCATATGGCCGAGTAGTCTCAGGAAGCGCCTGGCGGAGACCAGGGACTGGCTGCGAAAACGGCCGGCTAGGTCCATGAGCCGTTGAGCCCTGTCGAGAGGCAGGAAAGCTCGTGCCTGAAGAGTGTGCAATCTTGCGCCGATGAACTCGAGATCTTGTGAGGGGAGCAAAGTGGACTTTGCGAAGTTTATGACAAAGCCCAAGTATTGCAGAAGAGTCACAGTGCGGTGTGTGGCTTTTGTGACTTCTGGAGAGGACGATGCTCTGATGAGCCAGTCGTCTAGGTACGGAAAGACATAGAGGCCGTGAAGCCGGAGATAAGCCGCCACCACCGCGAGACATTTTGTGAAGACTCGTGGTGCGGAGGATAGGCCAAAGGGCAGTACTCTGTACTGGTAATGATTTCCTGCCACCACAAACCTTAGGTATTGGCGGTGGCTTGGGTGGATGAGGATGTGCGTGTAGGCATCCTTTAGATCCAAGGAGCATAGCCAATCTCCCTGCTGGAGGTAGGGCAGAAGGATTCCAAGGGTAAGCATCTTGAACTTCTCCCTGACGAGGAACTTGTTGAGGTTGCGCAAGTCCAGGATGGGTCTGAGGCCTCCCGTTCTTTTTGGTATTAGGAAATACCTGGAATAGAAGCCTTGACCCCGCAGGTGGTGGGGCATCGGTTCCACAGCCTGTTCCTGAAGAAGACTTGCTAACTCCTGAAGGAGTAAGTCCCTGTGCAGAGGGAGTCGTGGAGGTTCTCCCGGGAAATAGGAGGGAGGGATCTGGTGGAAGTGGAGAAGATAGCCTTCTCTCACCACTTGAAGCACCCAGGCATCTGAGGTGACGTTGGACCACCTGTGGGCAAAGTGAACCAGCCGGCCTCCTGTGCTGGGAGGAACCAGCTGAGGGGGAGAGGCTATGCTGATGAAGTCAAAAACCCCCACCCTGCTGAGCAGGGGCCGGTGGTGCAGGCTTGGGGGCTTGCTGCCTACGGGACCCATTACCCCGTCCCTTGGCCTGCTGACCCTGTTGGGGAGCCACGGAGGCCTGATATTGAGGGTAGTGTTTATAGGCAGCCGCCTTTCTCGGGTAAAAGTACTTCTTTCCCGAGCCCTTCTTCTTCTGGGAAGGGGCGGAGGTCTTCCTAGAAAGCCTAGTTCTGGTGAGAGTCTCCGTCTCGATTTGGGCAGCCTTTTCAGCCATGGGCTTGCCAAAGAGGTTCTCACCTCGGCAGGGGACATCGACCAACTTGTCCTGCACCCAGGGTTCAAGGTCAGACGACTGAAGCCAAGCCTGTCGGCGGGCACCGATGCCGGCTGCGGCCACTCGTGCCGATGCTTCAAAGCCATCATAGGCTGCTCGAGACATGAATTTGGAGCATTCCCGAATACCAGTTGTCAAGGCTAGGAACCTCCGCAAAGGTTCCTCGGACAGCCCAGCGGAGAATCCGGCTATCTCTTTAGCCAGGTCTCTGAGATACATGCCCATGTAGAGCTGGTAGGTCTGGACCCGACAAGCAAGCATAGAGCCCTGGAAACACTTCTTACCTAGGCCATTCAGGTTGCGGGCCTCCCTGCCAGGAGGCACCGAGGAGTGCATCTTCTGGCTCTTAAGCCTATGCATGGCCGATTCCACCACCATGGAATGGTGCGGTAGCTGTGCTTTTTGGAAGCCAGGGCTCTTGCGGACTCGATAAATGGAATCGACCCGCTTGCTTAACACCGGCGACGATGCCGGACTCTCCCACATGCGGAAGAGTAGTCGTTCCAGCATGGGAGGAACCGGTACAGTAAAGTGCTCCCTGGCGGGAGAGTCGTACTGAAGGGCATCGAGCTCTTCGGCTCGGGGCTCCTCCTCGGGATCCGCAGGGAAGGCCAAAGCCTTGGCCATATCCCTGACGAAGTCCGAGAACCGGGCGTCCTCCGGAGGGGACTGTTTCCGAGGTTCGGACTCAGGCGAGTCCGAGGGGACACACCGAGTCCGAAAGGAATCAGGTGACTCTTCCTCTTCAGACTCCCAGGCCGACTCCGAGGAGGAATCGGTGGGGTCGGTCCGGGCGGGCGGAGGCGTCGGCCGCCCCGATGCAGAGGGAGTCGGTGACCTCGACCGAGGATCGGCTCGGTCTCCGGGGTCGACTTAGACGTCGACGTCCCGGCGGTCGGGGCAGAGGCGCCAGCGAGGCTAGCGATCAGTGCCCGCTGCTGGTCCATGAAGGCAGAGAGTCTGCTCTCCAAGGCCGTCAACCTGAGTCCGACCTCAGGTGACCCAGCAGCCCCCGACTCGGGCCCCGACGGCGTCGGGCCCGACGTCGGACCCCTCTGAGGCGAGTCCTGGAGGACTACAGGACTTACCCGAGCAGGCAACTCCGACTCCAGACGAGGTCGCTTCGGCAGATGCTCCTTCTCCAAAGACCCGGGACGGCTATCGGGGCTATGCGACCTGGCCCTCGCGGAACCAGGAGCGTCCACCGACGCCGCCCTCGCGGGTTTCACCTTCCGATGATGGTCCCCGGAGGGAGAACCCCTGTCGGAGGAACTCCGGCGATGGTCAGAGCTGGAACCTCTGGACGCCGAGGCCTCCGACGAGGTCTGGGTACGGGCGGGATCAGCGAAGATTCGTTCCCGCTGATGCCGCCGACTCCTTAACGCTTTGGAGGACATCTTGCTGCAGGCCCCACAGATCAGTTCCTCGTGATCCGGGCCAAGGCAGCGGAGGCAATTATCATGTGTGTCAGTGAGTGACATATTTCTGTCACACTGAACACACCGCTTGAAACCACTGGCAGCCATCGGGGGAAAAAGGGCCCCTGCAAGGTCAAAGGACCGGGCTGCCAGTGAAAAACCGAAAACGAAACTGACAGAAAATCAGAAAAACCGAAAAATAACAGAAGGACTCGCAACGGCGTCGCGAGTCTGGGCAGGAAAAGGACCGGCGTCGAACCGATAGAGAAAAATGAGATTAAACACGAAAAAATCAACTTTTTCAGCGGGGACAAGACGGGCACGTCTGAAGGGCTCCGCGGAAAAAAGAAGACTGGCTAAGATGGCACCCTTGGGCGGGAAGGGGACCGCGCATGCGCGCTGCAATTCCCAAAGGCTTTCTTTGAAAGCTGGGGAAAATTGCTCCGCAAGGGTTCCGTCGGCGCCGACGTCACCCATATGTGAGGACTGACTTCCTGCTTGGTCCTGGAGAAAGAAACAAATCACCACCCCCTTCTTTTTATGAATCTACTCTAATATTTGTCGGATGTTACCGGAAAGGGACAAGTACTACAAACTATGTCCTCCACTCAGTTTCGTCCTTTTTAATTAAGTGTAAAATTCCAAAATATTTTTTACATAAACGTGGAGTGTAATTCCACAACTTAACTCAGTCCAAATGCATGAAAGTCCTAAGGAACCAGGCACGACGTGCACGTTTCGGGATATCACCCTGTTTCAAGTGCCACCATCATGTCTTCTCGCAACCGTTCACAACGCTGAAAAACAGCTGATCAATTCAAAGGGTTTTTTCTTCAGAGAATGGCCAAACTCTGCCATCAATCAAAAGAGTCAACCAATAGAACCATCAGGGTATACCCACTACTTCAGGGAAACCCCATGTTCAGTAGGACGACATCAAATGACCCTAGACCAATCAAGTTCCTTATTTAATCCTGTCGGGTGTACAGTTTGTAATTGAAATATCCAGAATTGTTCCCGTTCTTAAAGTGTCCGAACCCGGTCCCCTCCACGAGGATCTAAAGGGATGTAATCAATGACCGTCCAATGAAGATCCTGAAATGTATGATTCAAGGCAAGACAATGTTCCACAATGGGAGCCGTTTCAGATTTTAAACGAAGTCGTGAGGCATGCTCACCTATACGAGTTTTAATCTGACAAATTGTTCTGCCAACGTATAATAAAAGACAGGGACATTGGAGAATATAAACAACATAGGATGTATTACAATCTGTTTCCCATTTCCGTATAATAGATCGGCCGGTCAGAGGATGAATCCATTCAGTCCCCGTTAGAGAAGATTCACAATACATGCAAGCACCACAGGAGCTATGTCCAGTAGATGATAATGATGGTGTCAAAGGTCTGTCCATTGTCACAGTTGATTACATCCCTTTAGATCCACGTTTTTGTAAAAAATATTTTTGAATTTTACACTTAATTAAAAAGGACGAAACCGAGTGGAGGACATAGTTTGTAGTACTTGTCCCTTTCCGGTAACATCCGATAAATATTAGAGTAGATTCATAAAAAGAAGGGGGTGGTGATTTGTTTCTATAGGCTTTATATTGTGATCACTATGGATGGGACTTTTTTCTGAATTCTCATATGGAGGCGGGCATAAGGGACCACATGCACGGTGGATGCCATGTGGCCTAGCGATTGTAACTTTTCCCAAGCAGTGAGGTGAGACTTTAGCATTGCTTGGGAAGCTAACTGCACAATGCGAAGGCAGCGGGACTGTGGAAGATAAGCCCTTGTCTGTCTGGTATCCAGCAGGGCTCCTATAGAGACTGAGTGGGAGCTAGGTTGGATTTTGAGAAGTTTATGACAAGTCCCAAATACTGAAGGATATGCATTGTGCGAGATAGAGAAAACCTGGCCTCTGGCTCTGATGGGGCTCGAATGAGCCAATCATCCAAGTAAGGGAAGACGAATATTTTTAGGGTGCGGAGAAATGCTGCCACCACAGCCATGCATTTTGTGAACACCCTTGGTGCCGAGGCCAGGACAAAAGGAAGAACTCTGTATTGGTAGTGCTTCCTCAAAATAGAAACCGAAGAAACCTTTGGTGAGTTGGATGGATGAGAACATGAGTGTACGCATCCTTGAGATCTAGAGAACAAAGCCAGTCCTGACTCTAAAGGTATGGCAGTAGAGTTCCCAGAGAAATCATTTTGAATTTCTCTTTGAAAAGGAATTTGTTCAATTCTCTGAGGTCCAAAATGGGTCTGTGCCCTCCTG
This sequence comes from Ichthyophis bannanicus, assembly GCA_033557465.1. Taxonomy (NCBI): domain Eukaryota; kingdom Metazoa; phylum Chordata; class Amphibia; order Gymnophiona; family Ichthyophiidae; genus Ichthyophis; species Ichthyophis bannanicus. Next base: position 161,435,988 of record CM066043.1, on the reverse strand, counting down.
TTTTCTTTGGAATAAGGAAAAAGGGGGAATAGAACCCTGCACCTTGTTGATGAATAGGTACTTCTTCTATTGCTCCTTGGGGAAGAAGCAAACTGACCTCGTGATCTAACTGGGAGTTGAGAGAGGTCTGAGAATTGAACTGTCTTACCATTTGTAGGAGGGGGCATGCTCAGGAAGTGAAGCTTGTATCGCTCTCTTACAATGGACAGAGTGCAACTTTCTGCTGTTATCTGCCCCCCTCTGGGGGCAAAATAACATAACCTTCCTGGAATGGTGGAAGGCTCTGGCCCGTTCAGGGCCAGGAAAGCGTAGTTACTCACCTGTAATAGGTGTTCTCCAGGAGCAGCAGGAATCAGTCCTCACATATGGGTGACGTCGGCTCCGACGGAGCCCTCATGCGGAGCATTTCCCCAGCTTTCATAGAAAGCCCTTCCCGCCCAAGGGTGCCATCTTGCTCAGTCTGATGACATAGCTAAGACAGCAAAAAAACAAAAATGAAATATAGATATGACCGCAACTCCAAGGGGAGGAGGGAGGGTTGTGAGGACTGATTCCTGCTACTCCTGGAGAACACCTGTTACAGGTGAGTAACTACGCTTTCTCCAGGACCAAGCAAGAAGTCAGTCCTCACATATGGTACTCCCCAGCTGAAGGCTACCAGGGACCCAAAGCTGAAAAATGAGCTTCCTCTAGAGCCCCAGCATGTGCAAAAAGAATCTTCTCTGATATCGCCCCCGAACGGTAGCCCAACACCAGGGCCGGAGGGTAGGAGTTGCCTATACTTCAAAGAGATTACGGAGTACCGCCTGCCCGAAAGCACTGTCCCTGCGGGACTCCCTCTCGAGGCAGTAGTGGGCCACAAAAGTCTGGCTTGAAGACCAAGTAGCTGCCCTGCAGATGTCTGCCAACGGAACAGAGCGGAGATGAGCCACTGACGCAGCCTTCGCCCTGACACGGTGGGCTGTGACTCGACCCTGCAATGAGAGGCCAGCTGCCCTGTACGCCCAGGCGATACAGTCTGCTACCCAGATGGACAAGGTACGCTTGGAGACAGGCAACCCCAGCTTATTAGGGTCAAAAGAGACGAAAAGCTGTACAGCCCTTCGGTGTCCCTGCGTACGATCAAGGTAGAAGGACAACGCCCTTCTACAGTCCAGGGTATGCAAGACTATCTCGGCCCGGCTGGCATGCGGCCTGGGAAAGAAAGTCGGAAGAACCACCTCCTGATTGAGGTGGAAGGAGGAGACAACCTTTGGAAGGAACTTAGGGTGAGTCCGCAAGACTGCTCTGTTCCTATAGAACCTAGTGTATGGTGCATCTGATGCCAGAACTTGAAGCTCGCTCACTCGCCTTGCTGAGGTAAGAGCCACCAAAAATAACGCTTTCCAGGAGAGAAAACACAAAGGGCAAGTAGCCATAGGCTCAAATGGTGGGCAAGTAAGTTGTTGCAAGACCACATTCAAATCCCACTCAGGGGCAGGTGGAAGAACCGGAGGCTTAAGCAAAAGCAGGCCTCTGAGGAAATGAGTCACCAAAGGGTGGCTTGAAAGAGACTGGCCCTCCACCAGTGAGTGGTGCGCTGAGAGAGCACTGAGACAGACCCTAACAGAGTTGGATTTAAGGCCTAAGTTGGAAAGGTGAAGCAAATATTGCAGCACCACAGCTACCAGGCATGAGAAAGGATCCTCCTTGTGTTGAGCACACCAGGTGGAGAACCTATGCCACTTAAAGGCATAAGATTTCCGGGTGGACTGCCTCATGGAGGCCAAGACCACGTCCTCCACTTCCCTAGGCAGCCGTAAGGGTGCTAGAACTACCCTTTCAGCAGCCAGGCCATCAGATTGAGGGACTGGAGGTTGGGGTGTAAGAGAGATCCCTGCTCCTGAGACAGGAGATCTGGTTGCATCCCCAGAGGAAGAAGAGTGTCCACCGCTAGTTGCAAAAGAAGTAGGAACCACGGTTGCCTTGGCCATCTGGGTGATACCAGGATCAACGAGGCCTTGTCCCGGAGCACTTTGAACAGTGTCTTGGGCACTATAAGCGTGGGAGGAAATGCGTATAGGAGGCCTGTAGACCACGGAATGAGAAACGCATCCGCTGCTACTCTGAGAGGATGCTGTTGTCTGGAGCAGAACACCTGGGCAGTTGACGGTTCAGTGGACTGGCAAAGAGATCTATGTCTGGAAGACCCCATCTTAGGAAGATTTGTTGAACCACCAGAGGATTCAACTGCCATTCGTGGGGCTGTAGAATCCTGCTCAATCTGTCTGCCAGATAATTCTCCTGTCCAGGGAGATAGACCACTTTGAGAAGTATGCCATGATTGACTGCCCAGGTGCACAGGTCCTGTGCTTCCTGACAGAGAGGGCGGGACCCTGTGCCCCCCTGTTTGTTCACATAGAACATAGCAACTTGATTGTCCGTCTGAACTAAGATGGACTGGTGAGAGAGGACATGAGAGAAAGTCCGTAGGGCCAAGCAGATAGCTCTCAGCTCCAAGAGATTGATCTGCTGTGCGGCCTCCCATGGAGACCACAGGTCCTGACTGTATGCTCCCTGGCAATATACCCCCCAACCGAGAAGAGAAGCATCGGTCGTGAGCACTTGGGAGTGTGGAGGTGCCTGAAAAGGTACTCCTTGCACCAGATTCGGAAGATGAAGCCACCACTGCAGAGAAGATGCTAGCAGCTGGGACACCCACACCTTGTCCGTCAGGTTTCCTGTGGCCTGCAGCCATTGAGTCCAGAGGCCCCACTGAGCCAGCCTCATGTGCAGACGGGCATTTGGAGTGACATGGACCGTGGATGCCATGTCGCCTAAGAGCCTCAGGAATTGTCTGGCGGAGACCAGAGAATTGGTGCAGAATTGTCTGGCCAAATCCATCAGTCTGTGGCCCCTGTCCACAGGCAAAAAAGCCTTTGGCCTGCAGGATGTCCAGTTTTGCTCCTATGAACTCCAGGTTCTGTGAGGGGCGCAAAGTGGACTTTGCGAAGTTTATGACAAACCCCAGATGCTGGAGAAGAGAGATAGTGCGGAGGGTGGCTTGATTGGTCTCCTGTGGAGACTGACCCCTGATGAGCCAGTCGTCCAGGTATGGAAAGACAACTTGAACCCTGAGGTAGGCCGCCACCCCTGCCAGGCACTTGGTGAAAACCCTGGGGGCGGAGGTTAGGCCAGAAGGGAGTACCCTGTACTGAAAATGGTTTCCTCCCACTACAAAATCTGAGATATTGTCTGTGGTCTGAATGAATAAGGATGTGAGAATAAGCATCCTTTAGGTCTAAGGAGCATAGCCAATCTCCCTGCTGGATGTAGGGCAGCAGTATTCCAAAGGTAAGCATCTTGAACTTTTCCCTCTCCAGGAACTTTTTTAAATTTCGCAAGTCTAGGATGGGCCGGAAGCCTCCTGTCCTTTTTGGTACCAGGAAGTACCTGGAATAGAAGCCTTGACCTCTCAGGTGTTGGGGCACCGGTTCCACCGCCTGTTCCTTTAGAAGACTTGCTAACTCCTGCAGGAGTAAGTTCCTGTGGAGGGGGAGTCTTGGAGGCTCCCCTGGAAAGTAGGAGAGGGGTACCTGGTGGAAATGGAGCAGATAGCCCCTCTGGACTATGATTAGCAACCAGGTATCCCTTGTTACGGCCGACCACCTGTGGGCGTATAGGGTCAACCGGCCTCCTGTGCTGAGAGGGGCCAACTGAGGAGGAGAGGCTATGCCACTGGAGTCAAAACCCCGCTCCCTGCTGTTTAGGAGCCGGAGCTGGTCGCTTGGGGGTTTTCTGCCTACGGGGCCCATGCCCCTGCCCCTTGGCCTGCTGACCCTGTTGGGGAGCTGTGGAGGACTGGTACTGAGGGTACGTTTTGTAGGCAGATGACTTTCTCGGGTAAAAGGACTTTTTCCCCGAGCCCTTCTTTTTCTGAGAAGGGGCAGAGGTTTTCCTGGACAGCCTTGTCCTGGTGAGAGTCTCGGACTCGAGTTCTGCAGCCTTTTCAGACATGGGCTTGCCAAAGAGGTTTTCACCTCGGCAGGGGACATCGACCAACTTGTCCTGCACCCATAGCTCGAGGTCCGATGACTGTAGCCAGGCCTGACGGCGTGCACCGATGCCGGCCACGGCTACTCGGGCCAAAGCCTCGAAGCCATCCGAGCATTCTCGGATCCCAGTTGACAAGGCTGTGAACCTCTGCAATGGTTCCTCAGAGAGACCAGCAGGGAACCCGGCAATCTCCTTTGCCAGGTCTCGAAGGTACATGCCCATGTACAGCTGGGTTGGTCTGGACACGGCAAGCAAGCAGAGCCCTGAAAGCACTTTCTACCGAGGGCATCCAGGTTCCGGGCCTCCCGGCCAGGAGGCACCGAGGAGTGCATCTTCTGACTCTTCAGCCGATGCATGGCCGATTCCGCAACCATGGAATGGTGTGGTAGCTGTGCCTTCTGGAACCCGGGGCTCTTGCGGACTCGATAGATGGAATCGACCCGCTTGCTCAAAACCGGCGTCGAGGCCGGTGCCTCTCACATGGGGAAGAGCATCGGAGGAACCAGTACAGTAAAGGCCTCCTTGGGAGGAGAGTCATGCTGCAGGGCCTCGAGCTCCTCAGCTCGAGGCTCCTCCTCGGGGTCCGTGGGAAAGGCCAAGGCCTTGGCCATGTCCCGCACGAAGTCCGAGAACCGGGTGTCCTCCGGAGGGGGGGACCATCTCCGAGGTTCAGACTCCGGTGAGTCCAAAGGGAAACACAGGGTCCGTAAAGTGTCCGGGGACTCCTCATCCTCCGTTTCCCAGCCCGACCCCTCGGAGGAGGAATCGAGCGGCTCCGGCTGAGCAGGCATAGATGCCATTCGCCCCAACGCTGAGGGTACCAGCGTCGACGACCTTGTTCCCGAACGGGAGGCCGAAGGAGACCTTGGCCGAGGATCGACTCGAGAGCGCATGGACTCGAGGATCGGCTTGGCCTCCGGGATCGACTTGGAGGTCGATGTCCCAGTGGTCGGGGCAGATGCACCGGTGAGACCGGCGATCAGTGCCCGCTGCTGTTCCATGAAGGCAGCTAAGCTGCTCTCCAAGGCTGTCAACCTGAGTCCGAGCTCAGGAGACTCAGCAGCACCCGACTCGGGGCCCGACATCGGCTCCCCCGGAGGAGAGTCCACGAGGACGACAGTACTCACATGAGTCGGGGACTCCGTCTCTACACGAGGTTGTATAACAGGCCTCTCCGACTCCGAAGACCCGAGACGGCGTTCGGGGCTATGCGACCTGGCCCTCGAGGAGCCAAGTGCGTCCACCGACGCCGCCCCTGTGGGTTTCTTCTTGCTGCGGTGCTCCCGCGAGGGAGACCCCCTCTCAGAGGAACCCCGGCGATGCTCGGGACCGGAGTCCCGAGACGTCGAGGCCTCTGATGAAGTCCGGGCCAGGTTGGACGCAGAGTTAGAAGATTCTTTCCTTCTGGTGCTGACGGCTCCTCAACACCTTCAAGGACATTTTCCCACACGGACCACAGATCATCGGGTCATGATTGGGTCCGAGGCAGCAGAGGCAGCAGTCATGTGTGTCGGTGAGAGACATCAGTTTCTTACACCGATCACACTTTTTAAATCCGCTGGCAGCCATCGGGGGAAAAAGGACCCCTGCAAGGTCAAAAGACAGGGTTGCCAGAGAAAAATAAAAAAATGGCGCGAACACAAGTCACAAAGGACAAAAACCGAAAAATAAAGTCCGGGCTAGATACCGGTGTACCGGGCCCAGGCGGGAAAGGGAAACCGGCGTCTAAGCAAAGAAAAAACACGGATCCACGCAGAAAATCACCTTTTTTTTCTCGGGTGAAAACGAAACACGTCCGTCGGGCTCTGTGGAAAAAAGAAGACTGAGCAAGATGGCACCCTTGGGCGGGAAGGGGACCGCGCATGCGCGCTGCATTCCCAAAGGCTTTCTATGAAATCTGGGGAAATGCTCCGCACGAGGGCTCCGTCAGCACCGACGTCACCCATATGTGAGGACCGACTTCCTGCTTGGTCCTGGAGAAGACAAAGTTCTCTAGATGGGAGTCAAAGCCCCTGTGGAGGCTGAGTCTGCTGAGCCAGTTGAGGCTTAGCAGCCTTTGCTTTTCTTTGTTTAGGTTGTTCCTGACCCTTTTGGGCAGACTGACCTGAATGATGCCCTTGCTGGGTATAGGAGGGGTAGAACTTCTTCTTTCTAGTAAAGAATGGTTTTTTGTAGGACTTTTTCCTTGTTGGATCAGCTGTAGATTTTGATAATCTATCCAAGATGAGATTATCAGCATCTAGCTCATTAGCTTTCTCTTGCCAATTTTTGCCAAAGAGATTTTCGCCTGTGCAAGGGATATTCCCCAGTTTGTCCTGTACCCAAAATTCCAAGTCAGATGCCTGGAGCCAGGCAATCCTACATGCGCCTATGGCAATAGCAGAAGTTTTGCTTATGCACTCAAAACAATCAAAAGCTGCACGATTTACGAATTTGGAAACATCCTGAGCATGTTTGATAAGTGCAAGATAATCTTGTCTCTTATCATCAGGAAGGAGAGGGCTCTTAAGCTCTAGATCTCCTGTAACTTCCTTAAGGAACATTCCCATATATAAAACGTAGGAACTAATCCTGGCAGAAAGCAGAGGCCTGGAAGGTTTGACGCCCAAAGGCATCAAGAGTTCTACATTCATGTCCTGGAGGATTAGATGCATGTCTTTTTGCACTTTTGATCCTTCTCATAGCTGATTCCACCACCATGGAATGGTGGGGCAGCTGAGTTTTTTGAAATCCAGGACAGGGAGGAACTCGATACATGGTATCGAGCCTACGAGAATGAGGAGAAGTGGTGAGAGGTGTTTCCCACATCCTTAGCATGAGATCATGCAAGATCTCATGAATAGGCAAAGTAGCTGTCTCTTTGGGAGCTTTAGGATACTGTAAAATCTCCAATTCCTTTGCCCTAGGCTCTGTTTCAGGAGCCACTGTGATAGAAAGACCTCAAGTCACATCCCGGATAAAATCCTGGAAGGATATATCCTCTGGAGGAGACATCCTATGTTTAGGAGAAGAAGAATCCTCAGGAAGAAGTACTCTGGTATCGACACAGAGCTGTCAGAGTCTTCAAACACGGAAGATTCAAAGTATCTCCTGTCTGGGTAATCGTGCAGTGCACGATACCGGTACCGATCGAAGTCGGTATCGACAGGGTCCGGTACCGACTTGTCAGTACCGGAAGGCACAGCATGAATCAGTACCATTAGTTCACCTGCCAACGTCGATGCAATTGCCCCTGGTACCAATGTAGCTGCCGGTACCGGTTGAATTGTCTGAAGCGGTTTCGGGGGCAACGATGCCGAGAGAAGAGCCGCCAGACTGCGTTCAATAGCCAAGAATCTCTGTTCTATTGACACCGCCGATGCCTGGGTATCGATACTGGACAAAGCGGCCAGTACCCCAGAGCATGGCACCAGTAGTTCTGCCGAGGTTGGGGCCTCGAGAACATGCTGGAGCCCCGATGATGCTTTGGAAGCCGAAGCCTCCCGCCGGGGCAATTTTGTCGGTGAGAGTCCCTCAGGGGCAATGCCAGAGGCATCTCAATACTCAGAAGGAGATCTACCCTTTGAGGACCGGCTAGACTTATGTTTAGTTACCTGAGATCCATGGGAGGAAGACGAAGCCCTGGAAGATGTTGATGCCACAGATGCTGCATCGGAGGCAAAAAGGGTGCTAAGTTTAGCAGCTCGGTTTTGCTGAGCCCTCTTCGACATCATCCCACAGGCAACACACTCGGAGATAGAGTGGTGAGGACCTAAACATTTGAGGCACCACTCACGGGTGTCGGTGACGGAGATGGTACCGCCACACTTGGAACACTTTTTAAAACCCGAAGCGGGTTTTTCCATTGTAGAGGAAAGTTGGGCCTAGTGCCCAAAATGGCAGATGGCACCAGAGGAAAAAAAAGCTGGAAGAATCCAGGAATTTTTTTTTTTTTTACAAGGAAAAGAAGGAAAGAACCGGCGGTACCAGTGTAGCGTCGAAGGAAGGCAGACGCGACCACAAAAAAGAAGAATAAATGGGATATTTTCTGCGGTGACAGGAAATGCGACCTGCCGGCTCCGCGGAAAACGAAGAACTGGAGAGAGGCAGTTGGGAAAGGAGGGAAGGCAGCACGCAGGCGCTGTGGGATGCTCCCAAAAGCTTTCTAATTGGACGCTGGGGAGTGTTTCCGTGCAGGCTCCGTCGGTACCAACGATACCCATATGTGAAGACGACATTCCTGCTTGTTCCTGGAGATTGTAGTCTTCATATATGGGGACTCCCTAGCTGCAGATGCCAGGGAGAAGGCCCCAGAAGTTGTGTGCCCCTGTGAAAGGGCTCCATTTCCCCCCATGGATCTCTGGCATCCTACCAGGGATAGTGGGTAGAAGTTGATTAAGTATGGAACAGGTGTTGAAGAACAGCCTGACCAAACAAGGCATCCTGGCGGTAGTCCTTGTCTAAGCAGTAATGGGCTGTGAAGGTATGAACCAAAGCCCAAGTAGCTGCTCGAAAGATGTCATCGATAGACACAGAATGAAGATGAGCCATAGAGGCTGCCATGGCTCTCACATTGTGAGCTGTGACATGGCCTTCAAGAGGAAGGTTCTTACTCTCATAGGCAAATGAAATATACAGTGCAATCCAGCTGGACAGTGTTCTTTTGGAGACTGGAAGTCCCAAATGACTAGGATCAAAAGCAACAAAGAGTTGAGAGGACTTTCTATGTTGCTGTGTCCTTTGCAAGGAAAAGGCCAAAGCCCTTTTACAGTCCGAAGTATGAAGATTCCTTTCTGCATTTGAGGCGTGAGGCCTTGGGAAAAATACAGGAAGGTAAACCGCTTGGTTTAAATGAAAAGGTGATACCACCTTTGGCATAAAGTGTGGATGAGTCCTAAGTTCTACCTTATGATGGAACCTTGTATAAGAAGGATCAGCCACCAACGCTTGCAATTCACTGATGCAACATGCTGATGTGATTGCAATAAGAAAGATGACCTTCCAGGAAAGGAATTTCAATGAAGTAGTAGCTAGTGGTTCAAAAGGCGGCTTCATGAGCTGCCCAAGAACCAGATTTAAGTTCCATGCCACCGGAGATGGCTTAATCTCCCATTAAGCCATCTCCGGTGGCATGGAACTTAAGTTAAAAGAAGGTGGCATGGAACTTAAGTTAAAAGAAGGCATCTCATAAATCTCGCTATGAGAGGATGAGAGGAAATAGGTTGTCCATTTAAAGGCTTGAAAGAAGCTGCAATAGCACTCAAATGAACTCTCACTGAATTGGTCTTAAGCCCTGTATTAGACAAATGAAGGAGATACTCCAGTAATGATTCCAGAGGTATCACAAGAGGGTCAAGACCCTTCTGTGAGCACCATATGGTAAACCTTTTCCACTTGAAAGCATAAGAGTGTCTTGTGGAAGGCTTCCTGGAAGAATAAAGGATATCCTTTACCTGCTGAGAAAGGTTAAGACCATGAAATGAGATGCAGAGACTGGGGATTGGGATGCACAAGCATCCCGCCGTCCTGAGAAAGGGGAGCAGATCCTAACTCCAGAGGTGGAGCTTAAGAGAGATGTAGGAGCAGAGGGTACCATATTTGCCATGGCCAATGTGGAGCTATGAGAATCATATGACCTCTGTCTCTCTGAAGCTTGAACAGGGTTTTGGGAATTAGAGGAATGGGTGGAAAGGCATACAGGAAGTCCTGGCCCCAATGGAGGAAAAAAGCATCCCTGGCCTGACAACCCTGAGCCAGAATTCTGGAACAGAACCTGGGAAGTTTGGCATTCAGCGGATTTGCAAAGAGGTTTATATCTGGGGTTCCCCAAATTTGAAATCTTTTGGCCACCTGGTCTGCATGGAGAGACCATTCATGTGGAAGCATTACTTAACTGAGTCTGTCTGCCCAAGAGTTCTGAATGCCTGGAAGATACACCGCAAGGAGATTTATCTGATGCTCTCTGGCGAGGGTCCATAGTCGCAAAGCTTCATTGCATAGCGACAGAGAGCCTGTTCCACCCTGCTTGTTCAAGTAGAACATGGCAATTTGATTGTCCGTTTGAACTAGGAGTCTTGTAGCTGAGCTGGGTGTGGAAAACTCAAAGAGCAAGGAGATTGCTCTGAGTTCCAGGAGATTGATGTGTAGATAGGTCTCCTGTGGAGTCCAGGTACCCTGGGTAGAGAGGCCTTGGAGATGGGCTCCCCAACCCACCTGTGAGGCATCTGTTGTTAGAGTGGCTTGGGGTGGGGGTTGCTGAAAAGGAGACCCAACCAAAAGGTTTTGGCCTGACTGCCACCATTGGAGGGACAAAATAAGCGATCTGAGTTTGCTATTTTGTCTGACAGGCAACCTGACGCCTGAGTCCACTGAGTGGATAAAGTCCACTGGGCTGCCCTCATATGAAGGCGAGCATAAGGAACCACATGCACGGTGGATGCCATGTGGCCTAGTAATTGTGACATCTCCCGAGCAGTGAAGTGAGGTTTTAGCACTGATTGGGAAGCTAACTGCACAATGCGAAGGCAGCGAGCCTGTGGAAGGTAGGCCCTTGTCTGTCTGGTATCCAGCAGAGCTCCTATAAACTCTAGGGACTGAGTGGGAGCAAGGTTAGATTTTAGGAAGTTTATGATAAGTCCCAAATACTGAAGGATGCACATTGTGCGAGACAGCGCAACCCTGGCCTCTGGCTCTGAATGGGCTCGAATGAGCCAGTCGTCCAAGTAAGGGAAGACGAATATTCCTAGGGTGCGAAGAAATGCTGCCACCACAGCCATGCATTTTGTGAACACCCTTGGTGCCAAGGACAGGCAAAAACGAAAAACCCTGTATTGGTAGTGCCTCCCTTGAAATAGAAAGCAAAGGAACTTTCGATGAGTTGGACGGATGAGAACAAGAGTGTATGCATCCTTGAGATCTAGAGAACAAAGCCAATCCTGACTCTGAAGGTATGGCAGCAGAGTTCCTAGGGAAATCATTTTGAACTTCTCTTTGAACAGGAATTTGTTCAATTCTCTGAGGTCTAAAATGGGTCTGTGTCCTCCTGTTTTCTTTGGAATAAGGAAATAGGGGGAGTAGAACCCTGTACCGTGTTGGATAATGGGTACCTCTTCTATTGCCCCTTGGGCAAGAAGCATAGTGACCTCTTGACCTAAGTGGTCATTGAGAGAGGTCTGAGAATTGAACAGTCTTACCATTGTAGGAGGGGGCATGCTGAGGAAATGAAGCTTGTACCCATCTCTTACAATAGACAGAGTTCAATTTTCTGCTGTTATCTGACCCCATCTGGGGGCAAAATGACATAACCTTCCTGGAATGGTGGAAAGCTCTGGGCCATTCAGGGTCAGGAAGGCAAAGTTCTCTAGATAGGAGTCAAAGCCCCTGTGGAGGCTGAGTCTGCTGAGCCGGTTGAAGCTTAGCAGCTTTTGTTTTTCTTTGCCTAGGTTGCTGCTGCTGTCCCTTTTGGGCAGACTGACCTAAACGATGCCCCTGCTGGGTATAGGAGAGATAAAACTCTTCTTCTTACTGAAGAATGGTTTCTTGTAGGATTTTTTCCTTGCAGGATCAGCTGTAGACTTAGACAATCAATACAAAGTGATATTGTCAGCATCTATTTCATTAGCTTTTTCCTGCCAATTCTTGCCAAAGAGATTCTCTCCTGTGCAAGGAATATTCCCTAGTTTATCCTGTACCCAAAGTTCCAAGTCAGATGCCTGAAGCCAGGCAATCCTACGTGCACCTATGGCAATGGCAGAGGTTCTGCTTATGCACTCAAAGCAGTCAAAGGCTGCACGATTTACAAACTTGACAACATCCTGAGCATGTTTGACAAGGGCGAGGAAATCCTGCCTCCTTTCTTTTTTTTTTTTAATATCATATTTTTATTGAATTTGTCATGATTACAAAAGTAAACACTGGAAAAACACAGTTACTTACCTGTAACAGGTAATCTCTGGGAACAGCAGGAATAAGTCTTCACATATGGGTACGTCGGTACCGACGGAGCCTGCGCGGGAATGCTCCCCAGTGTCCAAAAAGAAAGCTTTTGTGAGCATCCCACGCGCATGCGCGCTGCCTTCCCACCCATTCACTTCCCTCTCATCAGTTGGATTTGTAGCTGAGACCGAAGGAGGGAAGAAGACAAATTAGAAAGAGAGAGAGAGAGAGAAACTACTCCTAGGGGAGGTGGGTGGGTTGTGAAGACTTATTCCTGCTGTTCCCAGTGATCACCTGTTACAGGTAAGTAACTGTGCTATCTCCAGGAACAAGCAGGAATGATTCTTCACATATGGGGACTCCCAAGCTAAGATGCCTGAGGGAGGTCCCAGCATGTTGCAAATCTAGTCGATGGGCCATGCTATTTCCCTGAACCTGAGGCATCCAAGGGATGGAGGGTAGGAGTTGAAGTGAGAAGGGTGTGCTGTGGAACAGCTTGACTAAACAAGACGTCTAGAGAGGAGTCCTTGTGTAGATCAGAAATGTTAGTGAAAATTGGATTCCAATTATCTAATGTGGACCTTAGTCAAAAATATTGCGAAAGTATTTGTTGAGAGTAATGGTCTGGTGGTAGAAACCAGTACATTATCCTCAAAGAAAATACCTTACTGTGAAGTAGAGGAAATAAACTTCGCAATACAGGCAGAGGTCAGAAACCTAAATGGCTAGAACTAATCCCAGAAGAAAAAACTGGGAGAATTTAATGGGGCTGGACTTTGGATGAGAAGCTAAAGCTTCTGTAGACCAACATTTGAAGCTCTTTGTCCTTGGAGCAGAAAAAAGCTCTAGGAAAGAGAGGAGATAAATCTGACTGGTTTGCAGAAAAAGGATGCGTCTTTGAGACCCCTCTATCCAAATGAAAGGAACATTTGTAGTAGGCGGTGTAGCCTCCAATTTCTTGAAGATGAGGAATGTCTTCCCCAAGTAATGTCACTTAGGATGACTTTACATGGATAGCTTCAAATATAACGTAACCAGAGAGGTTACAGTAAAAGAAGGTAGTTTGTGATTACCATAGAAATTAGTTGTCCATTTAAACCCTATGGCATGCTGGAACAGCATTAATATGGACAGTAACAAATCTTTCAGAGTGAGATATGTGTATTTATACACACACACACAAACATATATATATATAAATATTTATATAAATAAAGAGAGGCTCACTTAAATACAAGAAGGGGTAAAACCTGCTTGAAAATATGAATAGAGAACCCCTTACTGGTTATACGTGGAAGAACCATGAAGAAGGTTACATGGAAACCAGTGGAATTTTCCTAGTCAGAAGGACAGGTCTAGATCTCTTTAAAATTCTAGACTTTGAATAACCAGAAATGGAGATCTACGTGAAGGGGTGCAGAGAAAACCTTAGTCTTAAGACGAGAAGTCTGGATCCTTCTATAACTTCAGTGTGGAGAAAAAGATGCAATAAAAGGGAATACCATATTTGCCCATCCATGAGAGCAATAAGAGTAGAATGCGTTCTTTGTTCAGCATAAGCTTCAATGAAGTATTGGGAATTAGAAGGAATGCACTAGACAAGGACAGACTGCAGTGAAAAGAAATGCATCCCTGTTGGAGAAGTTCCACTGGAGATGTGGAACAACTCAGGGAATTAAGCAATTCTTTATGCTTTCACGTGATCTAAGCCCTGGTTCATTTTCCCTAAAAAGAAATTTGCCTTTCAACCATCTGGAAGTTACCCACCAGGAATGTCTCTGATGCTCTCTGGCAAAGGCCCATAGTTGCAGAGCTTTTCGTAGAATTGCAGAGAGCATGTTGTAGGTTGCTCAGGTGAGATCTGGTTGTTTAATTACCAGTGTGCAACCTAATCTATTCTGTGGGAGCCAAAGAATTGAAGATGGCTAAGAATAGCAGACAGGCTGGTTGCCTGCAACAATAAGTTGTCCAAGTAGGTTTTGGAACCTCTCTTGGAATTATGTGTTATTAAGGCAGCAGAAGAGGATAGGTTCCATAGATTGGACTAGGACCAACAGACAGAATTAGAAGTGACTAACTCTCAATTATGGTCTGATAAGTTGTCTTAAAGAACTATTTGAAAGATTGCAGAGGGGAGAAACTCTGTATGGAAATTACTTACTGGAGTAGGTATTGAGGACAATCCTATAGCTTAAAGGTAAGCCCTCCAGTCAAATAGTATCACTCTTAGATTGAAATCTCAACTAAGAGGGATAGAAAGTAATACAGAGTTGGGAAGACTTACAATTTGGTAGTCTGAAAAGGGTAAAGCTCCCCTGCAGTCAAAAGTATAAGATATCCTCGTACAGGACAACTGCCAAGGTGAAGGGCATAGCATACCTTGTGAGTAGTTGTAACTCCTCTGTTTACTTTAAAAGGAAAGGAGAAACTTGTTACCTGTAGGGCAAGATTATTCTCAATAGCTCTAAGAGCTGAAAGGATGGATTGCCCTTAGCAAGAGATTCATGCTTAAAGTAGAGGATTAAGGCAGTGTATCACTGACCTCTGAATAAGAAACATAGAAACATGATGACAGAAAAAGACCACAAGGCCTATCTAGTCTGTCCTTCCATAACAACAACTACAACAGTCCACTTTTTAAGGATGAGAAGAACTACAAATGCTTCTGTAGTTAAGAAGTAGTGGTTCTGAAACTCAACAGGAAAAAAGATTTAATGAAATAAAAAAATCAGAAACCCTGCGACTGCTGAGTTTGCTGAGCCTGTTGAGACTTTGGTTTTCTTAGCCTGGTATGATGTTGCCCTTCTTTGGAAACATCTGCATGATGGGTAGAAGATGAATAAAACTTTTTCCCCCTAGGGGAATCAAGTTTGTTAGGAGATTTTTTAGTAGCTGGGGTAGAGGAAAGTTTTGACAATCCTCTGAAAGCAACAATAACAGTGTTTAACTGACTAGCTTAAAATAAAGCATCCTTGTTAAAGAGATTTTCACCAGTACAAGGAGTATTTCCCAGCTTTTCTTGTACCCATTTATCCAAGTCTGAAGCTTGGAGCCAGGCCATGCGTCGTGCTCCTATGGCTATAGCAGAAGTTCTGCTAATAGACTCAAAACAGTCCAGGGAAGCACGATTAAGGAATTTAAAGACATTTTGAGCATGACTGACTAATATGGAAAAGTCTGCTCTTTTATGTTCTTGAAGAAAAGGGTTCAAAAGCTCTAAGTTCTTTGTGACCTCTTCAAGAGATAATCCCATATAGAAAACATATGAGATAATTCTTGCTGAAAGCATGGATGCCTGGAAGCATCGACGTCCAAAGGCATCTAAAGTTCTAGACTCACGACCTGGCGGACAAGAAGAGTGCTTCTTTGTACTCTTAATACGCCTCATTGCTGATTCTACAACAATAGAATGATGAGGAAGTTGAGTCTTTTGAAAACCTGGAGAAGGTGGCACTTTGTACATGGAGTCAAGTGTCTCAGAATGTGGTGATACTGTTAAAGGAGTTTCCCACATCCTTAAAAGTAGATCTTGTAAGATCTGATGCAAAGGAAGCATGATGACCTCCTTTGGAATCCAGGGGGATTGCAGGATCTCTGAATCCCCTGGGAAGGATTCTTTACCAGGTATAGAAATGGCAAGCAACTTTGCCATATCAAGCAGAAAAGCTTGAAAAGAAATCTCCCCTGAGGAGGACCCTCTAAAATGAGGGGTAAAGGCTAGACTTGTTGAAGATTCAGCCTTGGTACCGATGGATTCATCCCAGTCATCGGGATCGGAAGACCTGAAAGGATGAAGCATCGGATTTTCCTTAAAGCAATGTCTTCGGTAACCCCCGAGGTCGGTACCGAGACAAGTCAGTACCAAATCATCCATGCTAGAGATCAATTCCAGGCTCGGCATCGAAGGAAGCGAGTCTGTCAAAGTAAGCATGGACGGTACCGACACCGATGCCCATGTCGATACCAGTACCGGTACTGAAGCCGATACCGATACTGGAAGATCGGTCTGCAGCAACTCTAACGGTACCGAAGTAGCCGGGAGCGCTAGACTGCGATCATCGGTGAGGAGTGTTTCATCCATCGCCATAGCCGATGCCATGGTGTCGGTACCGCTCGAAGCAGCCACAACCACCGAGCATGGCCCAGGTATGTTCATTGAGGTAAGAACCCCGGGAACAACCTGAAGCCCCGTTAATGCTTTGGAGCCCGAAGACTCCCGCCGGGGCTTTATTACCAATATGTCCTCGAGGGCAAGGCCAGAGCCATCTCGATACTGGGAAGGAGATCTACCACCCGAGGACTGGCTAGTCTTTACAGACTTTTGTTTGGTTACCTGATCCTGTGGAAATATTCTAGTTGGTGACATCAAGTGCGATGTGAACCGGGTATCGAGTTGTGCTCGATTCTGAAGACTTCTTCTGTTTGAGCTCCAGCAGGAAAGACACTCTGGTGGGTAATGGTCAGGACCCAAACATTTTAGACACCAAGTATGGTTGTCTGAAAACATATCTGTACCGCCACACTTTGAGCATTTCTTAAGGGTAGTGGCTGGCTTTTCCATGATGGAAAGATAGAGGCCTAGTGGCCTAGAAAGTGTCAGACACTAAACAGGAAAATTTCTGAAGAAAAAGAAGAAATTCTTTAGAAAAAAAAGAAAGAAAATCACCGGCGGTACCGGTGGCGTTGAGGGAAGGCAGACGCGACCACAAAAAAGTAAGAATAAAAAGAAGAATTTTCTGCGGTGACAGGAATACGTCCTGCCGGCTCCGCGGAAAACTGATGAGAGGGAAGTAATCTTGCTCCTGGGTCCTGAGGGACTGTTATTCGTAAAGCAGCAGCACTAATCAGGTGGGTATCCATAGGGCCCTTCACCACCTGACCCTCCACTGGGCCCTTGTTCTTAGCTTTTCGCTTACCAATTCAAGACACAGAAGACAAAGAAACTTCCCAGAAGCTCCCAGGTGCTCCTGAGGGGCTCACAAGGGGCCTAACCTGCCCCTTGAGCCAAGCCCCTTCAGACACGCACCACGGCCACGTCCCGCAGTACCAGGTGGCTCTTATCCTCAATCGCAGCAGGAGAGAGGAGCTCTGTTCCAGCCAGGTATGCAGCTGACAGCAATTCCCACTCAGCGTCTCCTGACGTTAGCAGGCAGTCCTGGGCTAGCTTCTCCCCCTGCCTCTTATCAGGAAGGAGATAAGCTCATAAGCTCTAAATCTCCTATGACTTCCTTAAGGAACATTCCCATATATAATATATAGGAACTGATCCTAGCAGAAAGCATGGAAGCCTGGAAGGTTCGACGCCCAAAGGCGTCAAGAGTCCTACACTCACATCCTGGAGGATTAGATGCATGCCTTTTTGCACTCCTGATCCTTCTCATAGCTGATTCCACCACCATGGAATGGGGTGGTAGCTGAGTCTTCTGAAACCCAGGACAAGGAGGAACTCGATACATGGTATTGAGTCTTCGAGAGTGAGGAGATGCGGTTAGAGGTGTTTCCCACATCCTTAACATGAGATCATGCAAGATCTCATGAATAGGTAAGGTAGCTGCCTCCTTAGGAGCCTTAGGGTATTGTAGGATTTCTAATTCCTTTGCCCTAGGCTCTTTTTCAGGAGCCACTGTGATGGAAAGACCTCGAGCCACATCTCAGATAAAATCCTGAAAGGACATATCCTCTGGTGGAGACATCCTACGCTGAGGAGAAGAAGAATCCTCAGGAAGAAGTACTCTGGTATCGGCAGAGCTTTCAGAGTCTTCAGACTCATCTGAGGATTCAAAGTATCTCCGATACTGGTCGATACCAGATGGATAAGCATGACTCGGTCCCGGTAGAATACCTACCGATGTTGATGCAGTCGGTACTGGTACCGGAGTCAGTGCCGGTACCGATTGAACTGTCTGAAGAGGTTTCAGGGGCATCGAGGCCGTGAGAAGAGCCGCCAGACTGCGTTCAATAGCCAAGAATCTCTGGTCTATCGACGCTGCCGATACTTGGGTATCGGTACTGGATGAAGCAGCCGGTACCCCAGAGCATGGCACCAGTAGTTCTGCCGAGGTTGAAGCTTCGAGAACATCCTGGAGCCCCGTTAGTGCTTTAGAAGCCGAAGCCTCCCGCCGGGGCAATTTTGCCGGTGAACATCCCTCAAGGGCAACGCCAAAGGCAACTCGATGCTTAGAGGGAGATCTACCCTTTGAGGACCGGCTAGATTTATGTTTAGTTACCTGAGATCCATGGGAGGAAGACGAAGCCCTGGAAGACGTCGATGCCATGGAGGCAGCATCGGAGGGAAAAAGGGTACTAAGTTTAGCAGCTTGGTTTTGCCGGCCCCTTTTAGACATCATCCCACAGGCAACACACTCAGAGATAGAGTGTTCAGGACCTAAACATTTGAAGCACCACTCATGGGTGTCGGTGACGGAGATGGTACCGCCGCACTTAGAATACTTTTTAAAACCCAAAGCGGGATTTTCCATTTTGAAGGAAAAAATTGGGCCTAGTGCCCAAAATGGCGCGTGGCACCTGAAGAGAAAAATTACTTGAAAGACTCCAGAAAAATGTTTTTGGGTTTTTTTTAAAGAAGAAAAGAAAGAAGAACCGGCGGTACCGGTGTAGCGTCGAGGGAAGGCAGACACGACCACAAAAAAAGAATAGAAGGGATTTTTTTTTCTGCAGTGACAGGATGTGCAACCTGTCGGCTCCGCGGAAAACGAAGAACTGGAGAGGGACAGTTGGGAAAGGCGGGAAGGCAGCACACAGGCGCTGTGGGATGCTCCCAAAAGCTTTCTAATTGGATGCTGGGGAGCGTTCCTGCACAGACTCAGTCGGTACCGACGATACCCATATGTGAAGACTACATTCCTGCTTGTTCCTGGAGATAGGGTGATGGATGCCTAGAATGATCACCCGATAGAGGTGTTAAGGGCAAAAACAATAACTGAATTCAAAAAAGTATGGGATAGACACAGAGGATCTTTTATAGCAAGAGGATGGAATCAAAGCAAACTTAGGTAACTTTTGCACTTCAAAAAGAGGGGGTAACCTGCACGGAGCAGCAAGTATAACGCTTGCCACCTCACTGAGCAGACTAAATGAACCATGCAGGTCTTTATCCACTGTCATTTACTGTTACTATGTATGTGTCTAACCATGATCAAGATGGCTATTATGTCAGGGCTAGACAAATCCCAGGTGGCAGATCACCATAGCAACCAAAAATTTACATCTGGCCCCTAGGATTTTCTTGTCCTTGACTGAAAGAACTCCTTATGTCTGCCTCTGTGATTCCCATCTCCTGTGGGTTGAAAAGAACAGCTCGGCTGTGATCAGGCAAAGATCCCTTCTCTGTCCACAACAGATCAGATCCCTACAGGCACAATAGAACAAAAAGAGTGCGAACGTGGCCTCGATGCAGGCTGTCTACTCACAGGGACCTCATCTCCCACAGGCAGAAGGGTGCAGTCACGATCATGTTGACTATCCCTTCTGTCTGCCCGTGGGAGATCAGATTCCTGTGGACAGAAGAGGCTGTGATCAGGACCTTCAGCAACATAAATTTGTATGGGGGGGGGAGGTTGAGAGGCAGGAAAAATTTAAGGGGCCAGTGGTTTATTAATAAAGGAAGATGGGGGAGGGGGCAGGGCATGGGAATGTCATTATGTCAGCGAAAAGGGGAGAGTCTGGAAGGGTAACAGAAGAGGGTAACCAGCAGGAGAGGAGCTGGAGGGAGAGAGAAGAGTGCAATGTGCTGCCAAAAGGTGCATTCCCCTCCCTCAGAATACATACACCAGCACCCCACACATGCATGGACACCACACACAGAGGCATGGACACACACACTTGCACCCACATCCGCCCAAAGGCAACCATTGCCACATCCCACACACAGGCACACCACCGTTGCACCACACACACACACATACTTAACCTGAAGCTATAAAGCATCTGTATTTCTGTCTAGAGATATCATGTGGTATAGGAATTCTGGCACTGGTCTAGCAAGATTTCAGAACATAAGCCAGTGCAAGAAACAATGGAGGAGAAGAGCGAAGAGGTCAAGCACTGGCTCCTAAGAGTTTGGCCTGGCTCTTAAATCCACAAAATATTTGTCAAGTCTTGTATTATGCTATTATGTAACTGGAGTCCAGATTGTTGTTATTTATAGAAGATGAAGTTAGTAGTGGGGGGGTGGGGGGAATTTTACATGACACTGGATACCCCCATCTTGATCATTCAAAGGAGATGGAGGCAGGAGAGATATTCACACCATAAGCACGCTTTGTAGCATCTGATCAAGTAGCTAAATTTGGCTGACATTTGGCGCCTTCAACATCTGGGGCAATGCTCATCCTTCATACAATCAGCAACAATAGTCTTTGTACTGGATTGGTCCCCTCACTATGGAAGCAAGCCATTATTCGACCCCTTTTTAACTGTCAATCTTTGGATACCACTGACCCAGCCAACTATAGCCCAGTCTCTAACCTCCCCTGCATATCGAAAACAACTGAGAAGGTTGTGCTCACTCAACTCTGGAATCGCTTAGAAAAAAACACCACCTTCACCCTCAGCAGTCTGGATTCCAACTGGGGCATAGTACAGAAAACAGTTACTCACGGGAGAGTGGAGTTCTGACCCTGACTGGTAGCTGTGATCACCTGCAGGCACTGAGCGCCGATTGCTGACTTCTAGCTGTGCCTTATTTAAACCTGGGCTGCACCGCAGGACGCCGGAGAGTGGAGTTCTGAACCTGTCCAGTAGCTGTGATTCACCTGCAGGCGCTGAGCGCTGATTGCTGACATCTAGCTGTGCCTTACTTAAACCTGGGCTGCACTGTGGGATGCCGGAGAGTTGAGTTCTGACCCTGTCCGGTAGCTGTGATCACCTGCAGGCGCTGAGTGCTGACATCTAGCTATGCCTTTAAATAATTTAAACCTGGGCTGCACCGCGGGATGCCAGAGAGTGGAGTTTTGACCCTGTCCGGTAGCTGTGATCACCTGCAGGCGCTGAGTGCTGACGTCTAGCTGTGCCTTTAAATAATTTAAACCTGGGCTGCACCGCGGGATGCCGGAGAGTGGAGTTTTGACCCTGTCCGGTAGCTGTGATCACCTGCGGGCGCTGAGCGCTGATTGCTAACGTCTAGCTGTGCCTTATTTAAAACTGGGCTGCACCGCGGGACGCAGCCACGGGCGCATGACCAAAGGGGCAGGACATACACCTTTGGAGCCCCTTCAGAGCACTTCAGAGGTTTGAGGAGGTGAAAGTGAGTGATTCTCCATAATGGGGAAAAGAAGGAAGTAGAGTGTGTCAGCTGCATCGACTATGAAGGCCTCAAAGAGTGAAGGCCCTATGGACAAACATCTAATAAGGCAGGTTTTGGAGGATCGTAGCCTGGATGCATCGGCTTCTGTAAATACTTCCTCATTATCTACCTCATCCCCGATTGGGAGTTTAACCCTACCCCGCTCGTCATTTGATCAGATTGCGTTGGTAGCAGGTGTCGGAGGTTCCTCCTCTCCTTCTACCCTCGCACCAGTTTCTGGACTAACTTCGGATCGGGACTATCCAGTTGTCAAACAGTTGCCATTGCCTAAAGTGGTTCATGTCCCATCGTTGGTGGGGAGTGCTTCTAGTCTTTCCTCGCCACCTCAGGATGTGACACAAAGATATTTGGGCGGTAGTTACCCTACTGAAGCTGTCTTAACAGGAACTTTGGGACAAATTGAAGAATTTACTCGAGACTCTGTTGCTAAATTTGTTGAATATGATGCCCAGTTTGTGGTGCAGAGTGAACGTCTGAGTCAGGTCGAAGCTAAAATGGGCACTGTCCAGGCAGTATCTGTAGTTTCTGTAAAGGATAGTTTGTATTTTCATAAGCAATTTGAAATATTTGAGAATTTATCTGGTTCTAAGAATTTGAGATGTTTAAATTTTCCAGTTATACATTATCTCTCCCCTTTAATTTTATTTCACAAATATTTGAAAGAGGTTTTGACGTTTGAGCAACCTGAGGATTTTAAGGTTGCCAATTTGTTTTATGTTCCTAGGTTTAAGAAAGTGGTTAGTGATGTGGAAGGGGGGGAACCCGACCAGTTGATTTCCCCTCAAAGTTTATATATATGAATTTCTTGAGTCCTCTTCTGATAATATTTCAGCTCGTGCGACTTTGAATATTTCGTTTGTATCTGAATTGGACAAGAATTCTGTTTTGACGGCATATTTTCCTAAAAAAGATGTTCATTTCTGTGGCCAGAAGGTTACTCTCTTCCCTAGTGTGACTTGTACAACCCAAGTCCGCCGTAAGGCCTTTTTGGAGTTGAAAGATCGCACACCTTAGCTACGGGGGCTACTTTTTTTTTTTTTTAAAGTTCCCATGTAAGTGTGTAGTAGACCATCTTGGGAAGCGTTATGGCTTTCTGGAACCTAATCAATTAGTGGTTTTTCTTAATAGTAATGAGTCTCAATCTGTAGTGACGGGTTAGTATTATAAGGGGGGGGTTTTCTCACACTACCTGTGACCTTTGTAATGTTTCTTGCGAATTGTTTTCTTTTGTTGGTTTTCTACTCTCTCATAACATGGACTTATATGTACTTTATGTGTATTTTCTAAGAATCCCATGAGTGGATGTTTTTCTTACTATTATATATTTGATTTGTAATTTCTTCATATTGCTTGATCTGCTTATTGTATGGAATAAGTTGAAATTCAATAAAAAAAAACAGTTACTCACCTGCAATAAGTGTTCTCCAGGGACAGCAGGAATCAGTCCTCACATATGGGTGACGACTGCGCCGACGGCGCCTGCACGAAAGCATCTCCCCAGCCTTACCACACTATCACCTCTGTTGAGGACCGCTCCTGGTAGTCCACGACCTCTGGAGGATCATTGGGAGGACTGGTGTCCTGAGAACAGGACCGGGACCCCGTCCAGGGCCGGGGGCTCTCTTGAGGATAGTGGCACTTGAGGACCAGCTCGACATCCAGGGAAGTCCTCAATGTCAAGGGTCCCGTCGTCGGGGCAGACAAACCAGACATGAATGCACACTGCATGGCCACTAGGGCAGATACACTGCTCTCTAGGGCAGTCATTCTGGACTCCATACCAGCTGGCTCTGCAGCCTTCGATGCAGGCACAGGGGATTTTGGGCCCAGCGTCAGTGCTGTTGAGGGGGAGTCCTCGATGAGGATGGCCTTGGAGGTCCAAGGACGGTCAACGAGTGCTGACTCCTTACAGGGCAGCTTGGAAGGCCGCTCCTGCCCAGACTCCTCGGACTCGCCTCGGACTGTGAGTCTTGGGGTAGGATTTCCCCTTCTTCCCAGATCCACCCTCCGAGACGGTCTTTGAGGCTTTCGTCTTCATATGCTCCACCTCCGGGGATTTCCACTCTTAGGAACTGCGGCCAAGGAAGCTCTGGCTTCGTGGGCACTGAGGTATCGGAGGGGGCCCTGGAGTGTGATGTCACTGAAGATTTCGGCACGGAGTAGAACTTCTGAAAATAAAATTTCTGCTGCTGACGGCTCTTTAAGCCTTTGATGTCATGGTTCTGCAGAGTTCATAGTCTGAGTCGTCACGCTCCAGGCCGAAACATCAGAGGCAGCAGTCGTGTGGGTTGGTGAGTGACATTTTACCACACCAGTCACACTTTTTGAAGCCATTGGAGGCCATCGGAAAAAGGGGTTCCCTTCTTTTTCATACCTCTACCCTCTGGAATGCCCTTCCCCTCTCCCTGCATACTGAAGCCTCTTACAAGGCCTTCAAGTGTGCCTTAAAAACACATCCATTTAATGAGGCATTTAATGACTAATCATATA
Source organism: Ichthyophis bannanicus (assembly GCA_033557465.1). Lineage (NCBI taxonomy): Eukaryota > Metazoa > Chordata > Amphibia > Gymnophiona > Ichthyophiidae > Ichthyophis > Ichthyophis bannanicus. The sequence continues at coordinate 161,412,224 of CM066043.1, read as the reverse complement.
AAGTAGGATGGTGGGTCAGCGCCTGTAACTCTCAATCTGTAATTCCCTACCTACTGCTTGAATAGCAGTCTGTACTGCATGTTTACTATCTCCCTAGTCTCGGTTGTCTCCCCCCTTTTTGTCTCTCTCTCTGCCTCTTTCCTTTACGATTTGTAGCTCCTTGCTAGCATTTTCCTAATTTTAGAATGTTTATTGTAAACCACCCTGCTGCTTGCTTGAAGGGCAGTATATTAACAAACCAACCATAAATTAGAAGTATTCCTTTTTTCTAATGTTCACCAGTGCTTTTGCTAAAGTGGGGAATTTAGTCTTTTTGGATCACTCCCCAGTGTGGGTTGAGCTGGGAGGTGTAGAGGGGCGGATAAGGGACAGGTATTCTGGCGTCTTAATTAGGCCCTATTAAGAGATAAGTGAAGAAGGTTCAGCAGGAGTTAGAGGGGTACAGAAAGAAAACACAAGAGGAACAACCGAATAGCCTGCATCTTGAGATGATCGATGGGTCATGTTGCTTCCCGACTGCTCCAATGGCCCTGAGCAGTCTGCCCCTTGCAATGGGTCCCCAGCCAAACAGGCTGACATCTGTTGACAGAAGGAGCCACCGAGGATTGTCCAGGGATATGCCCTCTCTTAGATTGTCAGGCTGACACCAACACTGTAAACTGATCATCACCGATGGAGGGAGGGGAAGCCTGATCTTGAAGTCCAGCAAGTGGTGTGACCAATGGGATCGTAAGGACCTTAAGTGGCCTCATATAAGCTCACACCCTGGGAACTATCATCATTTCCATCTACCCCAGGAGCAGGAGGTGGTCCTAGACCTTGGGAGTTCACTGCCTCCAGAAAGCTTCCAGTTGAAACAACAGCTTTGCACTCTCTCCGTGTGCAAAATGACCCTGCCTGCACAAGTGTCAAACAGGGAGATACTCCAATGTTTCTCGAGATGACTCGTTTCAATTTATCATCCAGCCAAGGCTCTCCAGAAACTGCCACACTGGCAGACATCCTGGCTGCTTCCGATGGTGACCTGGCCCAAATAAACTGGTCTTCAAGATAAGGGTGCACACGTCCCCTCACACTGCCACACTGTGGCCGTGACCACCATGATCTTGGAGAAAGTCCTCGGGGCGGTACAGAGACCAAAGGGGAGAGTAGAGAACTGAAAATGGGAGCAGAGAATGGCTAATCACAGAAAAATGCTGTTGGATCCTCCCAAATAGGAATATGGAAGTAAACTTCCACCAGATCCCAGCACCATAGACATCAGCATCTCCATGTGGAAGAGAGACCTTCAACTGGGCATTGATACCTTTCATATAGAGGATTGGCCTGAAGGAACAGTCCCTTCTTGAGCACCACAAAGTAGATGGAGTACCAGCCCCTCCCACTTCAAGAAGTAGCATTAGATACAGACATGATGGCCAGGAGACAGCGCAGTCTTTGTGGGGTAGCTTCAACAGTCACCTCTTTGGATCCTGAACCACATAGAGAGACCTATGAAAGTGTCCAAAATGGGATCTTTGCACTTTAGAATTTAATCATATTGAATGGTATCTAACACTCAGTGGTCGGCAACGACTCAAACCCACTCATGGTGAAAGATATGGAGAAGGCTGCCCACTGAAAGCAACCCAGAATGGGCCCCCATCCTGTCATTACACAGGACAGGAGAGGTTGCATCTGGAGGAAGGAGTCATGAGGTCCATGGACCCCACAAAAAAGACAGGGTCCGGACCCCAGCCTGAGAACTGAAAGAGGGAAATGATGATTTCCCTGGATGGTACAGTAGGGAATCTTGGATGCCCCGAGGGTCCTGTTACCACAGATGAGGAAAATGGAAAGAATTCAATGAAGCAGGCAAACCTGGCTGTTTCCCTGACCCTCTAGGCTTATCCTTCCAACTCCTTAACCAATCTTTCAAGAGTTTCCCTTTAAAGGTAAGCTTAGATAACTGGGACTTGGAAGCCGAGTCTCCATCTTAGCCACAGTTGTGACCACAATGTCCTTGGCTGCCAGACGAACCAGGTCATATATATAGGGCCTGATATTCGAAAGGCATTTACACTGTTTACAGCCCAGTAAACTATATGCCTTTAATCGGGATATTCAACGGCATTTACACTGTTAGTGCCGTTGAATATCCCCTTCTAACCCCGTTACATGCCCCGTTGCTATGCAGTTAGCATCGGGGCATGTCGTGGGAGTTCTGAGGCACAGCAGAGGTGGAACCTGTTGCTAACCGGGTAGCGGTGATATTGCACCGCTACCCTGTTAGCGACCCGAGGGTAAAACTAGGTCAGCTTTTGCTACACCTAGTTTTACCCGTGGGAGCTAACCATGTATGGGTGCAATATCGCCGCTACCTGGTTAGGCTTTGTGGCTTTTTCCTGTGTGCAGCAAACCCAGATATTCCATGCCATCGCCACAGCATTGAATATTCGGGGTTAGGTGTTAGCGGGCACGACTATGCACCATAGCGACGCATAGCCTGCTCAACTGAATATCGAGTCCATAGTGTCTGCTAGGACGCTACTGCTGATTCCAACAGTGTGGTCCTCAGGGAGCATTGTAGCCACTGAAGGAGGGTACTAGCTGTCAGACCTCCACAAATCGCTAACTGAAGGATGAGGGAGGAAGCCCAGAACCCGGTTTTAAGAAGTGCCTCCACCTTATGACCAAACTGGTACATGAGTGTGGCTCCACCCTCTACAGGAATAGTAGTATGCCTGATGACAGCAGCCACATATAAAAATCCCCTGGGGGAAGGGGGTAAAGTTTGCTTATAGTCCCGACACTCTTCAAAGGGGAAACCAGTGAATCCCACTCCATACAGATCATAAGAACCTCCAGGAAAGGAAAGGCCTTAGAATGCCTCCAAACTAGGGGGCCCTTGCGACTTCTCCTCTGCGACAGGGAAAGACAGCTGTAGGGAGGACGACACCTGAGAGACCAGTACTGCCCGCTCATCTCTCCGGAACAGCTGGATACTAGAGTAATCCACTTGTTCCTCTTCAGGCAGAAAGCTCACACCCGCCTCAGATCTGACCTCTTCTTCTAAGCTGCAGGAACCCAAAAAACTGGGGATTCAATCTTTTCCGCAGAGGAGCAAAAGTCGGGCTCTGACCACTTTTGCTGTGGGGGGGTCCTCCTCCAGTCATTTGAAGGACAGCCAGGAGGATCAGAAGGCCTCTCAATCTGAGCTGTCCTGCCAGTAACACCATGCTTGCTGGAGAAAGGAGAAAAATTATGGAAGAGATGGGCCAGGGTCCGAAGGCTCCCTGTTGACTCTCGATTCCTCGCTAGAGAGGGATCAGTCTGACTACCATGTCTAGTCTGAGACAGAATAAGCAGAAAGGATCAAACAGGGCTGTGGCCAAGGCACTGTCCTTATCGATGACGGCTCCTACAACTGTCCACTCTGAGGGCATCTGCGAGACATGTCTTTACTAGTAGGCCCTGAGGGAACCATTCCTGAAGGGTTCCTGTGGTCCCGGCAATTGCCACAGGCCAGGCAGTGTTTCTTCAGAGAAGACATGCAAGTGTCCAAGGCAGCACATTAACAAACCTTAGCTGCACCAACAGACCAAGTGCACCAAATGTACCAGTTGTGTGCAGCTCCCTTGCAGAAGCACCACATATAGATGAGGCGTGCACAGTAGAACCAATGCCCTGTATATGCTCAGCTGACACATACTGTCAACATGGGCATGTGGCAGCACAAACACTGCACACGTGCAGCCAAGGCTCGAATCAAAAGGCTGGCATAGAGATGGCCACTGGACCATAATGTGCAACAGACAATATCAGGCCACCCCTGCAGGGCACTGGCTGCAAGAATACAGGCATTAGAACAAATAAGAGGGTACTTACCATGCTGGGCTCCAGACCCCTCCCTGTTGTCTAGGCCTCTAGTCATATACCTTCCTCGTGTTTCTGTCTAAACCATCCTGGGGGAGGAGGGAAGAAGGGAAGTGGGGAGGCACTGACACTGTGCACAGCAAAGTCTGAATCCAGATACTGATCTGATGGGATGGGGAGCCAAGCCTACCCCCCCCACCCCCGGGCAGGAAACTCCAGCAGGGTATCCAGGATATGCATGGAGACATCTTTCATCGAGTTTTACTGGGTCCAAGAAAATTTTCAATCAAGCTTCATCAAACCTGCATCCACCATCTGCTGGAGACAAAGAAATTCTGAAATGTGCTCTTAGCTGCATCAACAGTAGTATCAATATCATTGTCACAGGAAGTTTCTAGTGTTTTTTCCATCTCCACATCTGCTGATAGGGGAACACAACCCACTTGTCTGGACTGGTCTAACAGGACGAACTAGAAGAAAAATTCAGAAAGCATACTCTTATAGATGAGCACCCGATAACCCAAACCCTTCCATGAAATTACCAAGGTTTACCCCCCAAATACTTGAAGGACTTGGTTCCGAGAGAGGATATGTCAAATGGATTTAATAAGAAGGCCATGGATTTTAACATTGTGCAGATCCAGAGTATACAAACAGAACTCTTTTTCCTTTTATTCCAATTTATTAATAGGAATTTCGTTTTTTAAGCTGGCTGTTTGTATTTGACTGAAAATCAAGCCAATAAATGTAAGCAACCAATAGACTAGGCTAATGAGATGAGATTATAAAATTTGTTCTGTGCATGTTAATCAGTTCAGTTTTCTTGCAAAAACCCAAATATATTTAACAAACTTCAAATAATGATACTAAACAATGTCTAAAATTGTACTTCACCAAACATGGAACCTAAGACTATAGATCAGCGGTTCTCAACCTGTGGGTCACGACCCCCACGGGGGTCGCCACAGGATTCAGCGGGGGTCGCCTCACTCCGCTGTTTAAAAAAAAAAAAAAAGCGCACAAGTTGCTGCCGCTGCCAAGTCCGCCAACTCCAATCTTCTGCAGCCGCGGCTCCCTGCCCCTTAGGGAACCGCGGCTGTGCCTGTGAGTGAAGCCGTTGCGGAGCCTTTCTGTCTCTCGACGGGCTCCGTGCAGCATTGTCCTGCCTCCAAAGGAAGTTGTTTACCACTTCCTTTGGAGGCGGGATAATGGCATGCTGCACGGAGCCCGTCAAGAGACAGAAAGGCTCCGAAACGGCTTTCCTCACAGCAGGCACAGCCGTGGTTCCCTAAGAGGCAGGAAGCCACGGCTGCAGAAGAACAGGGCAGTAGCAGCCAGACAGGGAGAGGGGAGGAGGGGGCAGGGAACCTGCAACGGGGCTGACATGGAGGAAGGGAGGGAGGGGGGCTGACATAGAGGGAGGGGCTGACATGGACAGGGGGGCCGACATGGACAGAGGGGGGGCTGACATGGAGGGAGGGAGGGAGGGGGGGCTGACATGGAGGGAGGGAGGAAGGGGGCTGACATGGACAGAGGGGGCTGACATGGACAAAGGGAAGAGACAGACGGGGGGATAAATGCTGGACAGAGGGGAAAGACAGTGCGTGTTAGGATTATAATGGGCAGATGGGGGGGCTAGGACTGGTAATGGGTTGATTAGGGAAGGCTAGGACTGGGAATGGACTGATCAAGGGGGGGTTGGGACTAGTAATGTGCTGATAGGGGGGTAGGACTAGTAATGGACTGATGGGGGGCTAGTATTGGAAATGAGCTGATTGGGGAGGTTAGGACTGGAAATGGGCTGATTAGAGGAGGCTAGCACTGGTAATGGGCTGATGGGGGGTAGGACTGGTAATGGGCTGATTACGGGAGCCTAGCACTGGTAATGGGGTTGAGGAGGGACTAGCACTGGAAATGAGCTGATTAGGGGAGGCTAGCACTGGTAATGGGGTTGAGGGGGGACTAGCACTGGAAGCGAGCTGATTGGGGGCTTCGACTGGGAATGGGCTGATTTTGTGGAGGGGAGGATAGAGCTGCTGGCCCTGGAAGAAAACTGGGGGCTAAGGCTACAAATGGGCTGATATGAGGGGATGGGAGAATGGAACTGGAAGGGAGTGGATCTCAGAGGGGTTGCCATGGTATTTGTACTAGAACGGACTGGTCAGTGGGGAAGGAGGGGGACTGGAAGGGAATGGACACCAGTGGCAGTCATGGGAATGCAAGTTGACATTGGAAGGTACTGGGAGTGAGGACTGGGAAGGGGCTGATACTGGGGAGGGTTACTGGGACTGGAAATAGGCTGATGGAAAGAAGTGAAGAAAACTAAAGAAGAGATAAGAAATGACAGGAAAGACAGGAAAGCAGATCGGGACCAGCATGATCAGAGAATAAATTGGTCAGACAACAAAGTTAGAAAAAATAATTTTATTTCATATTAGTAATTTGACTACAAAATCATCATAATTTTGAAATCAAATATTATTACTTAGCCTTAGAATACAACACAAGAAAACGGAAGTACTCTTCATTACGAGGAACCCCAACTTTACCCCACCACAATATCTTAAGGTAAATGAAGCTGAGCTGCAACCTAAATCCTCAATACGTTACCTGGGAGTCACTTTAGATCAGCATTTGGATTTGAAGGCCCATATAGGACACATAGTCAAATCAGTATACCACAAGATCCGCACACTTAGGCATCTACGTTCCATGCTTGAACCAACTGATTTCCGGACAATTTTCCAGGCGTTGATCATACCCCATTTTGACTATGCCAATGCCATCCTACAAGGTCTTCCCCAATCTACATTGAACCCGCTGCAGCTAGCCATGAATGCTGCAGCAAGAGTACTCCATGGAGCCTCCAGGAGCGACCACATAACGCCTCTGCTGATACAGTTGCATTGGCTACCCATCCAGGCCAGAATAGTTTTCAAGATATAGTTTTAAATATATACATTCAACCCATCTGCGACATCATCAAATCCTTTAATGTCAGTTACATGATATATGCAGACGACGTGCTACTATATATGCCAATATCATTGGATTGCCTAGACCTTACCCCGCTGACTAACTGCTTTGACACCATATCAGAGTGGCTCCTATCACAAAACCTGAGAATACAACACAAAAAGACAGAAGTCCTGTTCGTCTCGAGGAACACCAACTTCACCCCTCCTAGTTGTATTAACGTAAAGGATGCCCAACTCCAAGTTAAACCGGCGATACGCTACCTGGGAGTAACGCTGGACCAAAACCTTGACATGAAGAACCACATAGCCAACACAGTCAAGGCAATCTACTTTAAAATCAGATCCCTCAGACACCTACGCATGCTACTTGAACCGGATGATTTCCGTACCATTTATCAAGCCCTTATACTCCCCCATTTCGACTTCTCAAACTCCATACTACAAGGACTCCCCCGGTCCACCCTGAACCCCCTGCAATTAGCCATGAATAGTGCAGCGAGGGTACTCCTCGGGGCATCCAGGAGAGATCACCTAACACCCCTTCTAAAACAGCTACACTGGCTCCCATTCAAGCAAGGATCAGTTTCAAGACCTTACTGCTAACATTCAAAGCGGCTAAGGGGCTCACCTCTTCCTCTCTCTCCAACCTCATACAACCACTTGCACCAAACAGGCCACGAAGAACAGCAGAATTAAACACACTAGTTATCCCAAATGACACCACAAGATGCACTAGATCAACAGCCAACAGAGCCTTCCGACTCTGCGCCCCGACTTTATGGAACAACTTACCAGCACAAATCAGAGCAGTACCCAACTTGAGTCAGTTCAGAAAGGCACTAAAACATTTCCTCTTCCTTAAATATCTCAATGACAGCTCCGAACATAACCCCCAGACGAATAGCTTGAGTGGTCAAACAAACAGACCCTCATAACAGGCCAACTTCTCAATGAAATAACAAGCAGTTCCAAGTACTATTGTACCACCTTTGTATATAGTTAACCATGATATCCCTTATCAGATAACCCTCCATTGTATTTAGTTTCCCCTATTTTCGCCAAGTTATACTTCCTGTTAAATGTAACTGACCAGACATATGTAAACTGTCGGATGTTTTCTGTTCAATGTAAACCGCGCTGATGTCTAATAGTGCGGTATATAAGAATTGTTAATAAATAAATAATAAATAAATAAGACCTTGATAACCACTTTTAAAGCTATTAACAATCTCTCACCTGCATCCTTAACCTCACTCATCCATATCACCTCCCCAAATAGAGCAAGAAGATCCACGGCTATTAACTCCCTAAAAGTCCCGAAGGCAGTAACTGTTTGCTCCAACTCGACAGCCAACAGAGCCTTTAGTCTCAGTGCCCCAAGATTCTGGAATGCATTACCTCCTGAGATCGGGCTATTAAGAACCTACCACAGTTTAGGAAAGCCCTCAAATGCCACCTCTTCAACAAATACCTTATAGAGCCTAACGACAACCCCTAGAGCCCAAAGTCTCCTGGCGATACCATTTCCATACAAAGTATGGTATCTCAACAACACACCAAGTATGATACTCAAACCCTTAGTGGTGGTTATATTTCTGCGAAACTACTGTTATTATGACTCCATGTAATAAATTTTGTAAATAGTTTTCCCCCTGTTATCCAAGTTTTTGTTCCCTGTTACCTGTAAAACTCATACGCTTTCAACTGTACTGAGCATTTTTGTTACATGTAAACCGCGCTGATGCTGAATAGTGCGGTATATAAGAGACTATAAATAAATAAATAAATAAATAACTTGTTATTGTGGTTTAAATAAGTAAATTTTATAAATAAAAACATATTGCAAAGGCCTATAATATATTAATAATTCAACAAATGATTACAGCGACAATGCGTTAACGATAAAGGAAGGGAGACGCATTTAATTTTATCATTGGGGGTCACCACAAGTTGACCAATGGTAAAAGGGGTCACGGTACAAAAAAGGTTGAGAACCACTGCTATAGATCGTTTCTCCTTGCTGCTAAAGCAGCATGATGTCCAAATGCATATGAAGAATGGCTTTTTATTACATACATTTATTGCATGCCTTCCATAAGGAAAGGGAAATGTAAATTAATTCAAGAGCATAAAAAACTTTTGAAATGGACCAGACATGACAAAGATATGGGCTTTCTATCACATTATAAATTATATATATTTACAGCCTGGTCTCTCTTTGATCAGTCATCCATCCCTCCCACTTCCCCCTACCCCACACCTTCTCCCCCTGAGACTATTAGAATGCTTTAGTGCTCATACTGTCCTGACGTGAATCCAAAAATGCATTAAGCTAGTTCAATAAAAAAATGTATCACCTCATTTTCTGTTTTATTTAACTGCCACTGAAACGAACTAACACGACTATCACACTACTTTTTCCACAAGGAAAGTGCTCCGATTGTAGAGATATTTAAGCGATCTCAAAACTGGAAGGCAGGCAGAATGCCGCAGATGCTTTCGCAAATTGCTCATAGTTTGTAAGAATGCATATAATGGTTCTAAATCTGCAAAGGATTGTTCTGGAACCAAATGTTATGCAGGTGAAACAGTAGATACATTCAGGAAAGTCAGAGTAGCCTCTGGGTAAGAAAACTGAACTCAATGATGGCGCCGAAAAGTTCGGGATACAGGTTTCTGTGCAGGAATAATTCACTGTGCAATAAGACCACAATGTAGTTATTGATGTAGCACTGTCCCGATAGCCTAAGGAACTATGACAGCAAACAGCTGCGCAAAGCATACGATCCTGCACCAATATACCGTCCACATCTTGTGCAGAATGCACAATTTTGGTTTCAAAGAAAGTAGCCTATCTGCAGACCAATGCAGATCCTGTGCAATAAAAGGTATTTCTGACCTGGGATCCTCCAAGGAGCTAGAGCAACAAGGGAAAACCTCTATATCCTGGATTCTGTGTCCAGACCTTGGTCCGAGAAAGTCTGTCTCTCTCTAAAAACAGAGAGGTGGCATGCAAAGTCAGGTGATCTCTGCTCAGTTTGTGTCCTCTGTCAAATTATCTTGGCAAAGAGGAATTCTCCAAGGTAGACATGATAATGACCTAATTCAGCTATCCAGTTGCTGCACTAAGCAGCAGAAATAACTCTACAGATGAGACAGTCATCAGGACATTGGCTCAATCCTAGACATCTCAGAGTGGGTGACTGCCTCCATTGTGAAATGTTCCAGCACAGAGTGGGCAAAGACAAACTCTCAGCATTATAAAGTAAAGTAACCCACTTATGAAAGTTAAAGAATAAAGGTTGAAGACAATTAATAACTTAATCAGACTACAGGATATAGACAAAAAATATTTTGGGAGAGCTTTGCGATATGTCTGTTTGGCAGAACAGAAAAAACAAGACAAAGGAGACCACCATGCACAGGAAGGGTCGCACATGCTCAGAACTTGAAAGTTCTGAGCTCTACGAGAGCAGTTTTCTCCTGGTGCTGAATGACATTGCTCACTTGTGTGCCTGATTCAATCCTGCTGGTCAATGCAAAATGTTGTGTTGTCACCAGCAACTAGTCTAGCAAACATCCATGTCATCCGTGTCTTACCTGCCTCCTTGACCCGCCACCAGCCAAGCCCTAGGTAAGGTTCTTATCTTTATTTATCCGTAAGAGTATCCCTATTTATATAATTTGTATATAATTTGTACATAGTTTTCCCTTGTTCCTTTCTCCATGTTTACATTCCCCGTTCAATGTAAAAACTCGTTGTAACTTGTTACATTCTTGTATGTTCTGTTCAAATGTAAACCGCACTGATTATAATAGTGCGGTATATAAGAAAAATAAATAAATAAATAAAATCTATACATCAACTATGACTGACACAAATTATACAAGATATGACAAACAAAACTGCAGCAATATTCTACAAGAATTTCCTGGCAAATACTGGTGCAACAAGAAATCCCCCCCTTACATCATCATCCTCACCTCCAAGGAACCTGATAAGCTCAAGAGCCAGCTTCTTGGAGGATAAAGAGTAGTTACTCATCTGTAACAGGTGTTCTCCAGGAGCAGCAGGAATCAGTCCTCACTTATGGATGACATCGATGTCGATGGAGCCCCCGTGCGGAGCATTTCCCCAGTTTTCTAAGAAAGCCTTTGGGAATACTGCACGCATGCATGGTCCCCTTCCCGCCTTAAGGTGCCATCTTGCTCAGTCAAATGACATAGCTAAAAGACAGCACACAAAAATGCAAAAATGAACTATGTACAACTGCAACTCCCAGGGGAGGAGGGAGGGTTGTGAGGACTGATTCCTGCTGCTCCTGGAGAACACCTGTTACAGGTGAGTAACTACTCTTTCTCCAGGACCAAGCAGGAAGTCAGTCCTCACTTATGGGACTCCCCAGCTTCAGGCTACCGGGGACCCAGAGCTGAAAATGAGCTCCCTCTAGCCTCAGCATCAGAGAAAGGATTTCCTGAAACATACCCCCACCGGTAGCCCAACCAGAGGGGGCTGGAGGGTAGGAATTGCCTAAACCTCGAAGAGATTCCGGAGCACTGCCTGACCGAAAGCACTGTCCCTACGGGACTCCCTCTCCAGGCAGTAATGGGCCGCAAAGGTCTGGCTTGAAGATCAAGTTGCAGCCCTGCAGATGTCTGCCAACGGTACAGAGCGGAGATGAGCTACTGAGGCAGCCATTGCCCTGACACGGTGGGCCGTGACCCGACCCTGCAAAGGAAGGTCAGCTGCCCTGTAAGCCCAGGTGATACAGTCAGCCACCCAGATGGACAAGGTACGCTTGGAGACAGGTACCCCCAAGTTATTGGGGTCAAAAGATACGAAGAGCTGAGTAGCCCTCCTATGCCCCTGCATACGTTCAAGGTAGAAGAATAAGGCCCTCCTACAGTCCAGGGTATGCAGGACTGTCTCAGCCCGGCTGGCATGGGGCCTAGGGAAGAACGTTGGAAGAACCACCTCCTGGTTGAGATGGAAGGAGGAGACAACCTTAGGGAGGAACTTAGGATGAGTCCTAAGGACTACCCTGTTCCTATAGAAGTGAGTGTATGGCCTGTCACAGACCAGGGCTTGAAGTTCACTCACTCGCCTGGCCGAGGTTAGGGCCACTAGGAATAGACTCTTCCAAGAAAGGAAGCGTAGAGGACATGTAGCCATTGGCTCAAAAGGTGGGCGAGTCAGTTGCTGCAAGACCACATTCAACTCCCACTCAGGGCTGGTGGACGGAGAGGAGGCTTGAGCAAAAGTAAGCCTCTGAGAAATCTGGACACCAAGGGGTGCACCGACAAAGAGTGTCCTTTCACCAGTGAGTGGTGAGCTGCCAGAGCAGAGAGGTGGATCCAAACAGAATTGGACTTAAGGCCCTGATTGGACAAGTGCAGGAGGTACTGAAGCACTACTGGCACAGTGCAGGCGAAAGGATCTTCCTCGCGTTGCTGACTCCACAAAGAGAACCTTCTCCACTTCAGGGCATATGTTTTCCTGGTGGATTGCTTTCTAGAGGCCAAGACCACCTCTTCCACTCCCTGAGGCAGGCCCCAGGGAGCTAAGACTACCCTTGCAGCCTCCAGGCCATCAAATGGAGAGATTTGAGATTGGGGTGCAGGAGGGAACCCTGATCCTGAGAGAGAAGATCGGGTTGGAACCCCAGAGGCAGTGGTGTTTCCACTGCTAGCTGAAGCAGGAGCGGGAACCAGGGCTGCCTCGGCCACCTGGGAGCTACCAGAAGGACCGAGGCCTTGTCCCTTAGAATCTTGAACAAGGTTCGGGCCACCAGAGGCGTGGGAGGAAACGCATATAGAAGGCCCTGGGACCAAGAAATCAGGAAGGCATCCGCCGCGAACTACAGGGGATGCGGTTGCCTGGAACAGAACCTGGGTAGCTGGTGATTCAGGGGACTGGCAAAGAGATCCATGGATGGAAGTCCACATTTCAGGAAAATCTTTTGAACCACTAACGGGTGCAGCTGCCACTCGTGGGTCTGCAGAATTCTGCTTAATCTGTCTGCCAGGAAGTTCTCCTGGCCAGGAAGATAAACAGCTCTCAGGAACATTTTGTGCCTGAGCGCAAAGGAACAAAGGGCCTGTGCTTCCAGGCACAAGGGCTTGGACCCAGTGCCTCCCTGTTTATTCACATAGAACATGGCCACTTGATTGTCTGTCTGAACTAGAACAGACTGGTGAGTCAAAGTGTGGGAAAAAGCCTTGAGGGCTAACCGAATAGTCCGAAGTTCTAGTAGGTTGATCTGTTGCGTGGTTTCCCATGGAGACCATAGGCCTTGAGTGCAGCTCTCCTAACAGTGCGCACCCCAGCCGTGCAAGGAGGCATCTGTCGTCAACACCACTGTGGGGACAGACACCTGAAAAGGCACCCCCCTGAAACAAGTTGGGGGGGTGTAGCCACCACTGAAGAGAATTCAGGAATGGTTTTGACACCCTGACTTTGTCTGCTAGGCTCCCTGTGGCTTGCTTCCACTGAGTTCTGAGGCACCACTGTGCAGGCCTCATGTGGAGGCGGGCATTGGGGGTCACATGTACAGTCAATGCCATGTGTCCCAGGAGCTGCAGACAGAGCCTGGCAGAAACCTTTGGCATGCTGAGAAACCGGGATGCCAACTCCATGAGCCTTTGAGCTCTGTCCGCTGGCAAGTAAGCCCTTGCTTGCAGAGTCCAGTCACACTCCTATGAACTCTAGGTTCTGGGAGGGGAGCAAAGTGGACTTTGCGAAGTTTTTGACAAAAGCCTAGGTCTTGAAGGAGTGATACAGTTTGGAAGGTGGCCTGCCTGGCCTCCTGGTAAGTCTGACCCCTGATGAGCCAGTCGTCCAGATAGGGGAAGACAAAAACACCTTGAGTCCTCAAGTAGGCCGCCGCCACAGCAAGGCACTTTGTAAAGACTCTTGGGGCGAAAGTTAGGCCAAAAGGCAGTACTCTGTACTGGTAATGGTTTCCTCCCACCATGAATCTGAGGTACTTTCTGTGGTCTGGATGAATGAGGATGTGGGTGTACGCATCCTTTAAATCTAAGGAGCATAGCCAATCTCCCTGCTGGAGTTGGGCAGAAGTGTTCCAAGAGTAAACATCTTTAACTTTTCTTTCTCGAAGAACTTGTTGAGGTTCCTGAGGTCTAGAATAGGCCTTAGGCCCCCAGTTCTCTTTGGCACTAGAAAGTACCTGGAGTAGAAACCGTGCCCCTGCAGACGAGGAGGTACAGGCTCCACCGCCATGTCCAGAAGCAGATCCTGAAGTTCTTGAAGTAGGAGGTCTGTGTGCAGGAGAGGCCTTAGAGGCTCTCCTGGGAAGTAGGCAGGAGGTAACTGCTGGAAAGGGAGCATATAGCCCTTGTGGACTATGCTTAATACCCAAGCATCCCCTGTAATGGGTGGCCACCTGTGGGCAAACAGGGTTAGACGACCTCCTGTGCAGGGCTGGGACAGCAGAGGTGGAAAGGCTATGCTGTGGGAGTCAAAAACCCCCTCCCTGCTGGATCGGAGCAGAAGCCGGAGGCTTGGGGGGGTCTTCTGCCTACGGGGCCCATGTCCCTGCCCCTTGGCCTGCTGCCCCTGCTGGGGAGGCCTGGTACTGAGGGAAAGGTTTGTAGGCAGTTGCCTTTCTCGGGTAAAAGGGATTTTTACCCGAGCCCTTCTTTTTGTGAGAAGGGGCAGAATTTATTTATTTATTTATTTATATTCTCTTATATACCGCGCTATTCTGCATCAGTGCGGTTTACATTGAACAAACTAAAATTACATTGAACAGGGCATTATAACTTGGAGATAACTATTTACAGGGAACATGGGCTATGGAGGGTTAAATGGCTTGCCCAAGACCACAAGGAGCACCTGTGGGACTAGAAACCCCAGTCCTTCCGGCCCAAGGTTGCTGTCCTCTAGTGGGATTTGAACCCCCGACCTTCCGGCCTGAAGTACCTTGCCCCAACCACTAGGCCACTCCCTCCACTCCTTTCCAACCACTCCACTCCTCCAGTCTTTCTGGACAGCCTTGTCCTAGTCAGGTGCTCGGTTTCGAGCTCAGCCGCCTTCTCGGCCATGGGTCTGCCAAAAAGGTCTTCACCTCGGCAAGGGACATCGACCATCTTGTCCTGTACCCAGGGCTCGAGGTCCGATGACTGCAGCCATGCCTGGCGTCGGGCTCCGATGCCAGTTGCAGCCACACGAGCCGAAGCCTCGAAGCCATCGTAGGCCGCTCAGGACATGAACTTTGAGCAGTCCCTGATTCCTGAGGACAAAGTCTGGAACCTCTGCAAAGGTTCCCCGGAGAGGCCAGCAGAGAACCCGGCAATCTCTTTCGCCAGGTCTCATAAGTACATGCCCATGTACAGCTGGTAGGACTGGACACGGCAAGCAAGCATCAAGCCCTGGAAGCACTTTCTGCCGAAAGCATCCAGGTTCTGGGCCTCCCTGCTGGGAGGTACCGCAGAGTGCATCTTCTGGCTCTTTAGACGATGCATGGCCGATTCCACCACCATGGAATGGTGTGGCAGCTGCGCCTTCTGGAATCCAGGGCTCTTACAGAGTCGATAGATGGAATCAACCCGCTTGCTCAAGACCGGCGCCGAGGCTGGTGCCTCCCACATCCGGAAGAGGAGCCGTTCCAGCATCGGAGGAACCGGCACAGTAAAGGCCTCCTTCGGAGGAGAGTCATACTGGAGGGCCTCGAGTTCCTCGGCTCGAGGCTCCTCCTCGGGGTCCACGGGAATCGCCAATGCCTTGGCCATGTCCCTAACGAACTCCGAGAACCGGGTGTCCTCTGGGAGGGACCTACTCCGGGGCTCAGACTGAGATGAGTCCGAAGGGACGCACCGAGTCCGAAAGGTGTCGGGGACTCCTCGTCCTCCGTCTCCCACGCTGACTCATCCGAAGAGGAGTCGAGGGGCTCCGACCGCACGAGTCTAGGTGGCACCCACCCCGACACTGAAGGCACCGGCATCGACGCTCTCGGTTCCGAGTGGGAGGTCGAGGGTGACCGTGACCGAGGACGACTTTGAGCCTTCATGGTCTCGAGTATCGGCTCAGTCTCCGGGGTCGACTTTGACGTTGATGTCCCGGTGGTCGGGGCAGATGCACCAGCGAGGCTGGCCATCAGTACCCGCTGCTGATCCATGAAGGCAGACAGTTTGCACTCCAAGGCTGTCAGCCTGAGTCCAAGCTCAGGAGACTCAGCAGCCGACTCTGCCCCAGCGGCGCCGGGTCCGACGTCGGCTCCCTCGGAGGAGAGTCCACGAGGACTACAGGACTTACGTGTCCGATGTTCTCCGGCTCCACACGAGGTATCTTGGATGGCTTCTCCTGTTCCAAGGGCCCGGGACGGCGGTCGGGGGTCTTAGACCTGGCCCTCGAGGAACCAGGGACCTCTTCCGATGCCGCCCTCATGAGCCATTTTTTCCTCTTGCTTTCCCGATCAGGGGACCCCCTGTCCGAGGGACCCCGGCGATGCTCGGGATCAGACTCCCGAGACGTCGAGACCTCAGACGAGGTCCGAGCCTGGCCGGAGGCAGAATCTGAGAAAATCCTTTCTTTCTGGTGCTGACAGCTTCGAAGTGCCTTGGTGGACATTTTGCCACACGGGTCACAGATTTTTGGATCATGATCTGGGCCGAGGCACCGAAGGCAGCAGTCGTGTGTGTCGGTGAGAGGCATTAGTTTCTTGCACCAATCACACTTTTTGAAACCACTGGAAGCCATCGGGGAAAAAAGGGCCCCCTTGAGGTCAAAGGACTGGCCTTCCAGGGAAAAACAGAAAAGGGCGCGAACGCCAGCCACGAAGGGCAAAAACCGAAAAACAGAAGACGGGCTCGATGCCAGTGTGCCGAACCCGGCGGGAAGGGGAACCGGCGTCGAACCAGAGAAAAAAAGATGACGTAATCGCTGAAAAAAACGTCAACTTTTCCGGGTGACACGGACAGACGTCCGATGGGCTCCACGGAAAAAGAAAGACTGAGCAAGATGGCACCTTTAGGCGGGAAGGGGACTGCGCGTGCATGCAGTATTCACAAAGGCTTTCTTAGAAAGCTGGGGAAATGCTCCGCACGGGGGCTCCATCGACATCGATGTCACCCATAAGTGAGGACTGACTTCCTGCTTGGTCCTGGAGAAAATCTAGAATCTAAGAATTATTTATAGGATATGGGGGGATGGTGGTCTGCCTGCCCTCCTTCCTTAGAGGAGGGGGGACTGGCAGACCACATGGTTCACATGAAAGGGAGAAATCACCATAGACAAGAAGGAAGACAGAGGCTGAATGGAAATGGCCTCTTCTGAAAAAGACGGAGAAGGATCTCGGCAAGACAGAACCTGCAGCTCAGAAATCTGCCTTGCAGAACAAATCGCGGCCAAGAAGACCATCTTAAGAGTCAAATCCTTCAGAGTAGCGTGCTTCAACAACTCAAAGGGCTCCGAAATCATGGCCAAGGCGCAAAACATCCAGGTTAAGGTTAGAGACTTACCAATCAACAGACCTCTGAAATAGGCCAAAGCTGCCACCTGAACCCTCAGGGAGCTAAGAGAAAAGACCCTTCTCCAGACCGTCCTGCAGAAAAGGACAACGGAGACGGCACCTTGGCAGCTTTAGGGGCCAATTGGCATGCACCACGTCTGCACTCAAGGCACAAGACCTGCACTTATGCCACCACCAGAACGCAGCCCATATGCACTAACTGTCTCCTTACAAAGCCATAAACCAGAAGGGAGTCAAGTCCTCCAGGAAATGCAATCCCAATACAACAGGTCCAGATATGTAAGAAAACAGAGATGGTGTTTGCAGGAGCCACACCAGATCTCCGAATCACACTCTCATTGGTCAAATCAGCATCACCAGAATAATCCTTCTCGGGTGGCACTCCACATGCTAAATCACACACCCCTCCAGGGGCCACGGAGGAAACCTATACAGCAGGTGTTGATTTGATCAAAGGTTGAGCCAGGGCGCCAACGCCCTCAGACCCCATCTCCATGCGGAGACTGAAACAGCCGCACACTGTGTCATTGGAGTGGGTCACCGTCACATCCCTCTTGAGGCAACCCTAGTGGCACAGAAACGGAAATGCTTCCTGACTCAACTCCCACTCTGCTGGAACCAGATAGTGCCAGCTGAGAAAGCATAATTACTCACCTGTAACAGGTATTCTCCAGGGACAGGAGAAATCAGTTCTCACATATTGGTGATGTTGGCCCCGATGGAGTCCGTGTGGATCCTCTCCCCAGCTTTCAAGAAAAAAAAAAAAAGCCTTTGGGAGTTACACCGCACATGCGCGGTCACTTTCCCGCCCAAGGATGCCATCTTGCCTCAGTATGATATAGCACAAGGCAGCAAAAAACAACAAGAAGCAACGCCACAGGGAGGAGTGAGGATTGCGAGGACCGATTCCTGCTATCTCCGGAAAACACCTGTTACAGGTGAATAATTATGCTTTCTCTGGGAACAAGCGGGAAGTTTATTTTTTGATATACTGCTTTTCTGTTAGCCATCATTGAACACATCCACCGTTAATGCTGTGTATAAATGGTTTCTGAGTTTTTGGATACAGTATCTCACACCATTAGTTATAAAATCACAACGTAATAGTTAAAGTGGAGCATTTGCTACATGAAGTGATATCTACTTTTTGCTCTGATAAGGGACCATTGATTGGGTTACTTCCTGCCCTTAGGCAGGCAAGGCCAGACTAACAGCATCCCCCGCTGTAGAGAGGGAGGAGGAGCAATCATTCTAGAGACAACTCAGGAGCTGCCATGCTAGAAGAGCAGAGGGCAGAAGCCTGAGATGAGGCATCACGCTTGCCACAGGCCAAACAACGATTCCTGGAAGAAGACATAAAAGAGTTAAGGGTAAGTAACACAGTGTCCTAAAGGTGCACGTTAACTGTGCTGTCACTGCAGCGAGCATTAACTGCGCTTTTACTGCAACATGCGTTACAGGCGCTAGGGTAGGAAAATGTGTTGGAGCCTCTTGGGCAGAACACATGTACAGACCATGCGACCTCCAGGCGCACAAGAGGAGAAACTGCAACTAGCACGTGCAGAAAACGACAGGAAACCCCCCACACCACACCAACGGTCATCAATGGTCTACCCCAAATTGCATCCCACACAGAAGGAATCAGGAGCTCCCAACAAGGACAATGACGTGGTCAAGCCTTGGTACTCGCTCCCTGAGAGCCCTAGGTAGAGGATCCATGCCAGGCTCAGTTCTACTCCCCTGAAACTGTTTCACTGGCTTGCAGCACTGCATTTAAGATGGCTGGCAGACAGATTATTCTGCAATCTTCGGGAGAGAGTAGAGGGAGAACAGAGGAGGAGGGAGGGAGTGTTGAGGTTGTGTGAGGCTTTTACACTCTTCCAGATCTTTCCAAATCCTTTCAATTTCTGGCCGCTCAACAAGCTCTTATGATAAGCGCATGGAGCTGAACCAATTTTCCCTCCTCCTATAGCTATCAAAAAGGCCAGCCTAGTGAAGCCTCCTACAACGCGCTCAAGTGAGAGTCACCCTCAAGGTGGTCATTCAGGAGCGTTTAATAAATCTTTTCCTCTCAATCTTCAGATTTTTCTTCAGAGATAAGAAAATCATCCACCATCTGCTGAAAACAAAGAAATGCTGAAGAGACTTCTGGTGGCTGAGACAGATAGAAACATGGGATTGATGTCACTGAAACCTGGGCTTTTCATTGTTTATCTCCACCAATCTGCTGGTAGGGGAACACAACACACATGTGGACTGGTATAGCAGGACAATATAGAACATTTGTAGCCACTCTAATTAAATCTCAAATCTATCTAGATGACTTTCAGGACTTCAATAATTTTTTGATCCTAATTTCAAGTCTTACTCTTATATTTTTTGTAATGTTATTGGCTCTCCCCCAAATTTCCCTTCACAAACTAATTACAGAGATAACTGTACTTTTCTTTTTCAGGATATCCAGCAAAAATTGTTTTGGGCTCTTTTAGGAGATTAACTTTGATGGCTAACAGAAAAGCAGTATATCAAAAAATAAACCAAACCATTAACTGTCTTACCACTGCTCCAAATGTTCCACTGCCAGTAATGGAGAGAATTAAATGCAAGCTTTTTACCCTGTTTTTTTGTAAGAACTAACCGTCTGCCAAAATTGAGAAGTAGATTTGACTAGTATTGGCTGAGAAAAGAAATTCAAAGCAAGGGAGTTTGCCAACTGTTTCTTCCCAGCACAGAACACACAATTCTCTGCTTAGAGCTAGACCTCTCTCTACTGCAATGTTATCACTGTATAAATTTATCTATATAGATCAGGGTGAACTTAATGGCCCTCAAAAAGGAGGTAAAAAGCTGGATCTTCTGTACTGTTTTATAAACACTGGATATAAGTTGTTGGTTGATATGTTTTGAATTTAGAAGAGCAGACTAGTGGTTAGAGCACTGGCTTGGCAACCAAGAGACCAGGGTTTGATTCCCACTAGTACTGCTTGTGGCCTTGGGCAAGTCACTTAACCCTCCATTGCCTCAGCAGAAAGGCCTCGCAATCTACTTCCAGTCACACTGCCAAGAAAACCCAGGAGCTGCTGGGTGCCAGGAGTCAGCATTGACTCAAAGCGAGGGACATCTTGAACAATTTTCAGAAGACTGTGTTCGTGAGAAACTAGCTCAACTTAAAGTAGACAAAGCGATGGGACCGGATGGGATACACCCTAGAATACTGAGGGAACTTGGGGACGTTCTAGCAACTCCACTGACTGACCTTTTCAATGCCTCGTTGGAGTCGGGAGTGGTGCCAAAGGACTGGAGAGAGGCTCATGTGGTGCCTTTACACAAAAGCGGAAGTAAGGATGTGGTTGAAAACTACAGGCCGGTTAGTTTAACTTCAGTGGTGAGTAAATTAATGGAAACGCTGTTGAAAGAGAAAATAGTGAGGTTTCTGGAGTCCAGCGGATTACAGGATCCGAGGCAGCATGGATTCACCAGAGGCAGGTCTTGTCAGACAAATCTGATTGATTTCTTTGACTGGGTGACCAGGGAGTTGGACCGAGGGAGAGCTCTAGATGTGGTGTATTTAGATTTCAGTAAAGCCTTTGACACTGTTCCTCACAGGCGACTTATAAACAAACTGAGCACCCTAGGGATGGACCCTAAAGTTACTGCTTGGGTTAGAAATTGGTTGGGTGGGAGGCGACAAAGAGTACAAGTAAATGGAGCTCACTCTGAGGAGAAGGATGTTACCAGTGGTGTGCCCCAGGGATCTGTCCTTGGTCCGATTCTTTTTAACATCTTTGTTAGTGATATAGCGGAAGGGCTGTCGGGTAAGGTTTGCCTCTTTGCGGATGATACCAAAATCTGCAATAAAGTAGACACCCAGGAAGGTGTAGATAACATGAGGAGGGATCTAGCTAAGCTTGAAGAATGGTCTAGAATTTGGCAGCTGGGATTTAATGTTAAAAAATGTAAGGTCATGCATTTTGGCTGCAGCAATCCAAGGGAGCAATACAGCATAGGAGGTGAAGTACTTTTGTCCACTAAAGAAGAGCGGGACCTAGGCGTAGTTGTGTCCGATGATCTTAAAGTAGCTAAACAGGTAGAAAAGGCGACGGCAAAAGCTAGAAGGATGCTTGGGTGCATACGGAGAGGAATGGCTAGCAGAAAAAAGGAGGTGATAATGCCTCTGTATAAGTCTTTGGTGCGACCTCATTTGGAGTATGGTGTGCAATTCTGGATGTGAACAGGATGGAGTCAGTGCAGAGGGTTGCTACTAAGATGATTAGTAGTCTTCATTATAAAGCATATGAGGACAGACTTAAGGATCTTAATATGTACACCTTAGAGGAAAGGCGGGATAGAGGTGATATGATTGAGATGTGCAATTCTGGATGTGAACAGGATGGAGTCAGTGCAGAGGGTTGCTACTAAGATGATTAGTAGTCTTCATTATAAAGCATATGAGGACAGACTTAAGGATCTTAATATGTACACCTTAGAGGAAAGGCGGGATAGAGGTGATATGATTGAGATGTTTAAATACCTCCGTGGCATAAATGTTCAGGGAGAGAGCCTCTTTCAATTGAAAGCAAGTTCTGCGACGAGGGGACATGGGATGAGGGTGAAGGGAGATAGATTCAGGAGTGATATGCGGAAATATTTCTTTACGGAAAGAGTAGTGGATCCGTGGAATAGTCTCCCAGTGGAGGTGGTAGAGATGAGGACAGTAACTGAATTCAAAAAAGCATGGGACCAACACAGAGGATCTCTAAAGGTAAAAAGTGGACTGTTGTAGTTGTTGTTATGGAAGGACAGACTAGATGGGCCTTGTGGTCTTTTTCTGTCATCATGTTTCTATGTTTCTATTACATTTCCATTTTTTGAAGCTGTTTGCATCTTTTGTAGGATGTAAATTGCGGCAGGATTTTCAATATTTAAAAAAAAAGTCTGCACATCTAAATACATGGGCCTCTATAATATTTGATTGACTTTATTTTGATATAATATTTTATGTTGATTATCTAAATTACCTTAGATGATCTCTGAGCTAGTAAGATAGTTTAGAAGCACTGGCAAGTACGAATGTAGCTGCTCTTTTTTCCCCTTAGGCCTGGCGGTTTCCACCAGATTTGTTCGAGCTTCCAGATTAATTGGAATCGAAATGGAATCTAGCACCAACATCAGTTATTTGAAGATACCCAGGATTTTTATTGATCTACTTTATATTCCCTTCAAATTTACTTTGGATCAGTCTTTGTGCAAATCTACTGCTAGGGGCCATGCACCAGGTTTTCTACCAGAACCCTGAAATCAGGGGGCCTAAATCCAACCATCAAATGTCATCATTGTGCAAGGGACTATGGCTCTCTCCCCCCATAGGGGCTGTGAACACTACCCTCTGCAACACCTCCAGTCCTGGCCAACCTGGTAAACAAACAACCTTATCTAGAAGATGAAACTTGGTCTTTGTTCATGGCAATGAGAATACTGCTGTCATGTTTCTATAGGATCTCAAAAAAAAAAAAAAAAAAGAGGGGACTATTATAGTAGTTGATATGGAAGGGCAGACTAAATAGGCCATGTGGTCTTTTTCTGCGGTCATGTTTATAAACCAGACTGACCCCAGGTCCTCTGCTCTTACTTAAAATAACTTACTAGGTCACAATATTATGCTAGCTAAAAATGTTCTAATGATTAAATATTTAACTCACAAATGACCAATACAGTGTGATCAGCACAGTAGACCATAACAGATTTGCAAAATATTTTTCTATATAGTTTTGCATGGAACTAATGGGGTCTTGCACATCTGAGTGAATAAAATCCCTTGCTGTCCAAGAGCTGAAGGGGAAATTTTCTTCCAGGATATTATTTATACAGAGATTGGAAAATGAAAAAGTCTTTGAGAGTGAGTACAACCAAAGATGTTTGTGGTTTCTGAGAGGCAACGTACATTTAGGTTTGAATTAAAACAAAAATTTACTTTATATTTCATATTTGAGAAATTAAACTGACAGATGTGACATTAATATTTTAAGAAACTTAATTCACCAAATAGAAATGGTACCATTATATCTTTGGTAGAGGGTTTTTTGTTTTTTTTTTAGAAAGGGGTCAGATACGTATGATTAAAAAATGAGAGTTTACTTTTGATATCACTAATCACATTGCATCAGTTGCCTTTAAATCTAAAGAAAAGCGAAGTGTGTTAATCTGGGAGAAGGAAAGCAGGATGAGTGAAAGGAAAATAAAAATCTTAACATTTTGCTTATGGGTTTTGTTTACATACAGACCAGATCACCACTGGCTACACAGAAGCAAGAAATCACAAACTAACTTACTAGTTGATTCATAAGGTGTGTGTGCACTTTCAATGTGGCACTGCAGCTGAAAAGGGGTAGGAAACTGGCGATAGCAGTGCTGGCAGGTGGTGTGATTTTCCCAACTTTCGCTGCTCTGCTTTTCAAGCTCCAAATGATGTTTCATGTGATTCATAAACCTGTAAAAGGGTTATGCAAAAAGTACAAAGTGTTCGAAATTATAAAATATAGGTTTCAAGTACATTAACACATTACAAAATTAAAATGACAGTTTCTTAAATATGATATTAAATTACAATTACAATATATTTTTCATGTATTAAAGGTGTCAACCAGAATGGATAAAGTATCTTGGGACTTGTACACTTTTCCATGATCACAAAACAGAAAAAACTATTTTCATACAAAAGGAATATTCTACAAGCTCAATCACTTAACAGTTGATCTGCTATGTCATTGCATGACATATCCATATTTGATATAAAAGTTCTGTTAAAACAAATACTACAATAAAACAATTTACTTTTAAATATCAATGCATCTAAACATAATTTCCTGAGGAAAGTTAGAGCACCTCTCTGCAAGCCATATTACATAATGTTAAAATAAAATGTTCTATTAAGTTAGTATAATAAGAAAACCTTTGGTTAAACTAAAGTCAGTTAGGATATAGCTCAACAAAGAGAAAGTAGAAAAGGGTAAATATTCTTTGAGTATACAGAGATAAACTGTTTTCTATAGACCTTTTACAAAGAGGTCTTCCAGATAGGATGCAAGATGCAAGAGAACAGTGAAATTGTTTTCAATAGGTGTTAAAACCAAGTGACAGACCAAAGGCTCCCTTGATCAAACCAAGGACAGTGTGAATCACCCAGAAAATTAAGACTGCCTTAGAAGCACAGACCCGGAAATGGGAACAAGTGAGGCAACCAAACTCACACTGAGACAAAAATTCTAAAGTTGTTAAAACAAGAGGATTGTGAAAAATTACTAGAGAACCTTGAAAATCTGGGACATTGGGCATCCAAATGGTATATAAAATTGAAATGTGGACAAATGCAAAATTATGCACTTAGGGAAGACCAACCAAACTATGGTTACACATTAAGAATTTGCACCCAGGAAAAGATTTGGACATCATGGATAATACATTGAAACCCTCTGCCCACTGTGCAGCTGCAGCCAAGAAAGCAAGCAAATAGAATGCTAGAAATCATAAGGAAAGGAATAGAGAATAAAAACAAAGGATATTATAATGCCTCTGTATTGTTCCATGGTGCAACCACACCTTGAATATTGTGTGCAATTCCGGTTGCCATATCTTAAAAAGGATATAGCAGAATTAGAAAAGGTACAGAGAAGAGCCACCAAAAATGGTAAAGATGATGGAAGGATATCCCTACAAGAAAAGGCTTAAAAGATTAGGGCTCTTCAATTTGGAAACGAGACTGCTGGGGAGATATGATAGAGGTCTACAAAATAATGACTGGAATAGAACGAGTTAATGTAGATTGGTTGTTTACTCCTTAAAAAAATTATAAAGACTAGGGGACACAAAATGAAGCTACAATGTGACACATTTAAGACTAATCTTAGAAATTATTTTTTCACTCAATGTGTAATCAAACTCTGGAATTTGCTAACAGAGTATGTGGTAAAAGGTGCTAGCACAGCTGGATTTAAGAGATGTTTGGACAAGTTTCTAGAGGAAATGTCCATAAAGCATAGTTACTCACCTGTAACAGGTGATCTCCGGGAACAGCAGGAATTTAGTCTTCATATATGGGCATCGTCGGTACCGACGGAGCCTGCGCAGGAACGCTCCCCAGCGTCCAATTAGAAAGAGCTTTTGGGAGCATCCCACAGCGCCTGCGTGCTGCCTTCCCGCCTTTCCCAACTGCCTCTCTCCAGTTGACTTTTAAAGCTGAGACAAAGAGAGAGAGAGAGAGGGAAAGAAAAGAAAAGGGAGATACAACTCTCCTAGGGGAGGTGGGTGTGTTTATGAAGACTAAATTCCTGCTGTTCCCGGAGATCACCTGTTACAGGTGAGTAACTATGCTATCTCCAGGAACAAGCAGGAATGTAGTCATCACATATGGGGACTCCCTAGCTTCAGATGCCAGGGAGAGACCCCAGAAGTTGTGTGCCCCTGTGAAAGAGCTCCACGTCCCCCCATGGATCTCTGGTATCCTACCGGGAATGGTGGGTAGGAGTTGATTAAGTATGGAACAGGTGTCTTAGAACAGCCTGACCAAACAAGGCATCCCGGCGGGAGTCCTTGTCAAAGCAGTAATGGGCTGTGAAGGTATGAACCGAGGCCCAAGTAGCTGCTCGACAGATGTTGTCAATAGACACAGAGTGTAGATGAGCCATTGAGGCTGCCATGGCTCTCACATTGTGAGCTGTGACATGGCCTTTCAGAGAAAGGTTTTTACTCTGATAGGTAAAAGAAATACACTGTGCAATCCAATTGGACAATGTTCTCTTGGAGACTGGAAGTCCCAAATGAGAAGGATCAAGAGCAACAAAGAGTTGAGAGGACTTTCTACGTTGCTGTGTCCTTTGCAAGTAAAAGGCAAGTGCTCTTTTACAGTCCAAAGTATGAAGATTCCTTTCTGCATTTGAAGCATGAGGCCTTAGAAAAAATACAGGCAGGTAAACTGCTTGGTTTAAATGAAAAGGTGAGATCACCTTTGGCATAAAGTGTGGATGAGTCCTAAGGACTACCTTATCATGATGGAACCTCGTATAAGGAGGATCAGCCACTAATGCTTGCCAACTCGCTAATGCGACGTGCTGATGTGATTGCAATGAGAAAGACAACCTTCCAGGAAAGGAATTTCAACAAGGCAGTAGCTAGAGGTTCAAAAGGCGGCTTCATGATCTGTCCAAGAACCAGATTTAGGTCCCATGCTACCGGTGGTGGCCTAATAGGAGACTTAGTTAGAAGGAGGCCCCTCATAAATCTCGCTATGAGAGGATGAGAGGAAATAGGTTGTCCATTTAAAGGCTTGAAAGAAGCTGAAATAGCACTTAAATGGACTCGTACTGAGTTAGTCTTAAGCCCTGCATTAGATAAATGAAGGAGATATTCCAATAATGATTCCAGAGGTATCCCCATGGGGTCAAGACCCTTCTGCGAACACCATATGGAAAACCTTTTCCACTTGAAAGCATAAGAGCGTCTTGTGGAAGGCTTTCTAGAAGCATAAAGGATATCCTTCACTTGTTGAGACAGGTTAAGACCACGCAAGATCTCATGAATAGGCAAAGTAGCTGCCTCCTTGGGAGCTTTAGGATATTGTAAAATCTCCAATTCCTTTGCTCTGGGCTCTGTGATGGAAAGACCTCTAGGCAACTCCCGAATGAAATCCTGAAAGGATATATCCTCTGGAGGAGACATCTTATGTTTAGGAGAGGAAGGCTGCTCAGAGAGAAGTACTCCGGTACCGACAGAGCTGTCAGAATCCTCAGACTCATCTGAGGATTCAAAATATCTCCTGTCCGGGTGCTCTTGCAAAGCACAATACCGGTACCGATCGAAGTCGGTACGGGGGGGGGGGGGGGGGTCCGGTACCGGCCTGTCAATACCAGAGGAAGCAGCATGACTCGTTGTCGGTAACACAGTCGCCAATGTCAATGCTGTCGGTACCGGTACCAATATCGGTGCCGGAACCGGTGTCGATACCGGTTGAACTGTCTGAAGCGGTCCCGAAGGCACCGAAGCCGCAAGGAGAGCCGCCAGACTACGTTCAATAGCCAAGAACCTCTGGTCTATTGACGCTGCCGATGCCTGGGTATCGGTACCGGACGAAGCAGCCAGTACCCCAGAGCATGGCACCAGTAGTTCTGCCGAGGTTGAGGCCTCGAGAACATCCTGGAGCCCCGATAGTGCTTTGGAAGTCGAAGCCTCCCGCCGGGGCAATTTTGGCAGTATAAGTCCCTCAAGGGCAACGCCAGAGGCATCTCAATGCTTGGAAGGAGATCTACCCTTTGAGGACTGGCCAGATTTATGTTTGGTTACCCGAGATCCATGGGAGGAAGACGAAGCCCTGGAAGACATCGATGCCACGGATGCTGCATCAGAGGGAAAAACGGTGCTAAGCTTAGCTGCTCGGTTTTGCCGACCCCTCTTCGACATCATCCCACAGGCAACACACTCCGAGATGGAGTGGTCAGGACCTAAACATTTAAGGCACCACTCGTGAGTGTCGGTGACGGAGATGGTACCGCCACACTTGGAACACTTTTTAAAACCCAAGGCGGGTTTTTCCATTCTGAAGGAAAGGTTGGGCCTAGTGCCCAAAATGGCGCGTGGCCCGACAGAAAAAAAGACTGGAAAGTCCAGAAAAAGATTACAAAATGATGAAATTAGACTTACCTGCTAATTGTAGTTCCTGGAGTGGACACAGTCTAGTCCCGAAACCTCTGGGTTCCCCATCTCATATAGCAGCTTGGAGACTGAGAAACTCCTCCTTTTTGTGACATCACTGGTATATCCTCTCTGGATCCGCCTCGTGTCACCAGTTACCTACTGACAAAGCAGACTCACCGGAGCAACAAGTAAGAATTAATAACAAGAATAAACTAACTATAACTGCTCCAACCAATTAAACTGTGACTTTAGCCTGATCAGACCACTCCCTCATCCCAAGGAAAGGAAAGTGTACCCGAAAACTAGAAGCATGCTGCCTCTAACTGCCCCTTTAGACCAGAAGCCCTGCAATCACCCTCAGAACCTACCTGTAATTCACCTCCAACGCTTCAGGCTTCTTGGAAAGCGAGACACTTGGGAGGGATACGGGACTAGACTGTGTCCACTCCAGGAACTACAATTAGCAGGTAAGTCTAATTTCATCTTCCTGATCGTATCCACAGTCTAGTCCCGAAACCTCTGGGTAAGTACCAGAGCAGTGAAGAAACCACTTCAAGCACAGGGGGGGGGGGGGCCTGAAAACCAGCCTGAAGCACAGCCGCTCCAAAACAGACTTACAAAGGGGGGAGGAAGTCCAACCGATAGTGCTTCACAAATGAATTCAAAGACGACCAGGTTGCCGCTCTACAAATC
Source organism: Ichthyophis bannanicus (assembly GCA_033557465.1). Lineage (NCBI taxonomy): Eukaryota > Metazoa > Chordata > Amphibia > Gymnophiona > Ichthyophiidae > Ichthyophis > Ichthyophis bannanicus. The sequence goes on along the minus strand of CM066043.1, from coordinate 161,383,525 downwards.
TCACCTGGAGACACCAACCGGCGCTCTGCCCAGGTAGCTGCGTGCGCCCTAGTGGAGTGGGCTCGCAGCCCTACCGGTACCGGCTTCCCCCTCAAGACATACGCTGATGCAATGGCTTCTTTAATCCACCTAGAAATAGACGCCTTGGACGCCGCCTCGCCCTTTCTCGGACCTGCAAAAAGCACAAAGAACCTGTCCGACCTCCGAAAAGACTCCGTCCGCCTAACATATTTCTTTAAGGCTCGATCAACGTCCAACAGATGCAGCCTCTTTGCCGCCGCCCCTTGGACACTTTTCGAGAACACCGGTAACGAGATGTCCTGACTCACATGGAAAGGTGAGACCACTTTTGGAAGAAAAGCTGGCACCGTCCGCAGCATCACTTTGGACGCAAAGAAGGAAAGGTAGGGCTCTCTACACGACAACCTTGCAGTTCAGAGACTTTTCTAGCTGAACACACCGCCACCAAAAAGATCACCTTCAGCGTAAGATCCTTGAGGGTTGCCCGAGCCAAAGGCTCAAAAGGCTCGCACTCGAGCGCGTTCAACACGAACGGGAGGTGCCACTTAGGAACGATCTGACGAGACGGTGGGCGCAGAATGGACACCGCCCGTAAGAAGCGCTTGACGTCTCTCTGAGTGCCAATCGATTGACCACCTACTCTGCCCCTGAAACAAGACACCGCTGCTAACTGCACTCGTAGGGACGCGGCTGCTAAACCCTTGTCGAAACCATCTTGTAAGAACTCCAATATCCGAGGGACATAGGCCTTTAATGCCGTGCACCTCCTATCTACGCACCAAGCCTCAAAAATCCTCCATATACGAACGTACGCCAACGAGGTAGACCTCCTTCAGGCCTTCAACAAGGTCGCAATGACCGCCGGCAAGTAGCCGCGGGAGCTCAACCGCGCCCTCTCAAGAGCCAGGCCGTAAGCGAGAACCGATCCACGTGAGGCATGAACAGGGGCCCCTGAGACAGTAGATCCGCCCTGGCCGGAAGGCGCCATGGCTTCGCTACCAACAACCTCACTAGGTCCCCGTACCAGGGCCGGCGTGGTCAATCCGTGGCTATCAGAATGACCTGCCCCCGGAACCTTTCTATGCATTGCAGCACTCTGCCTATCAGGACCCATGGCGGGAATACGTAGAGAAGTTGACCCACCGGCCAGGCCTGAATAAGAGCGTCCAGGCCCTCCGACAGTCTCTCTCGCCTCCTGCTGAAAGAACGACTTGCCTTTGCTGAGTCAAAAGTTGCCATGAGATCCATGACCGGCTCGCCCCACTTGCGGGTCACCATCTGGAAGACCTCGGGATGCAGGACCCACTCCCCCGGGTCCACCCTCACCCGGCTGAGGAAGTCGGCCTGAACGTTGTCCACCCCGGCCACGTGCGCCGCCGAGAGATCCACCAGGTGTGCTTCTGCCCAACAGCACAGCACCCTCGCTTCCTCCTCTAGTGCTACGCTGCTGGTTCCCCCTTGTTTTTTGCTATAGGCCACCGCCGTCGAATTGTCGGAAAACACTCGGACTGCCTTCCCGCCGAGGACCGAGCGAAACTCCCGCAACGCCAGAGTCACTGCTCTTAGCTCCAATCTGTTGATCGGCCACAACTGTTCCTGAGCACTCCACTGCCCTTGAGTGAAACTGCCCTGGCAGTGGGCTCCCCAGCCTAGCAGACTGGCATCGGTCATCAGAGGCAACCAGGCTGGGGACTCCAGAGCCTTCCCGCGCTCCAGCGAGGCGGGAACTAGCCACCACCGCAGAGCCTGCCGAACCTCCTCTGGACATGGAAGTCTCCAGGACAGCGAGTCCTGCTGATGCGACCAGCGCGGAAGAAGCGCTCCCTGCAAGGGCCGCATGTGCGCCCTTGCCCACGGCACCGTTTCTATGGTCGCCGCCATGGTGCCCCACAGCTGCAGGTAATGCCAGACCGTGGGCGCCTTGTACGTCAAAAACCTCTCGATTAGCAACCGCAGGTTCTGAGCCCGCTGCTCCGTGAGGAAAACCTTTCCTACCCGCGTGTCGAAGCGGGCTCCTAGGTATTCCAGATTCTGCGATGGCACTAATTGACTCTTTGAGACATTGACTATCCACCCGAGCCCTTCGAGGAACGCCACAACTCGGGCCGTAGCTGCCACGCTCTCTGTACGAGACTTCGCCCTGATCAACCAATCGTCTAGATAGGGATGCACCAGAATGCCTTCCTTTGGCAAGGCTGCCGCCACCACTACCATGACCTTTGTGAAAATTCTCGGGGCCGTCGCCAGGCCAAAGGGTAACGCCCGGAACTGAAAGTGGCCAAAAGGAAGCGCGAAACAGAGGAACCTGTGGTGGTCTGGTCGTATGGGGATGTGGAGATATGCCTCGGACAAATCTAGCGAGGTGAGGAACTCTCCCTTCTGTACTGCCACGATAACGGACCGCAGTGTTTCCATGTGAAAATGGGACACCCGGAGGCATCGATTCACTCCCTTGAGATCTAGAATTGGCCGCGCCCTGCCGTCCTTCTTCAGGATGACGAAGTAGATGGAGTACCGACTGCTGCCGCATTGGTCTGGCGGTACCGGGACTATAGCCCGGAGGGCCAGCAGCCTTTGTACGGTCTCCCGTAAGATCTTGCGCTTGGCGGGCGACTTGCCGGGGGACCGTACGAAGAACTCCCTTACTGGGCGCAGGAACTCTAGCGTATAGCCCTTTCGGATGACCTCCAGCACCCACTGATCTGACGTGATTTGGGCACAAGCAGGGTAAAACTCCTGCAATCGCCCCCCTACGGCAAGTGAGGACGCCTGGGCCCCCCTTATCTCATTGCAACTTTTTGGGAGGAAAAGAGGAAGAGGCTCCAAAACCCCTTCCCGCTCCTCGAAACCCCCGAAAACCTTGAGTCCTGCTGGGGAAATGTCCGCGAGGGAAAGAACTGAACCGCTGGGAACGGAACTGGCGAAAATCCCTCTGCTGACCCCTGCCCGTCGGGACTGTCCGCCCTGCCTTAGGCTTGTCCTCTGGTAACCTGCCACCTTTGGACTCCCCTAGATCCTTGACCAGTTTCTCTAAATCTTCCCCAAATAGCAGGCATCCCTTAAAGGGAAGTTTACTTAACCGAGCTTTGGAGGAGGTATCAGTCGCACAGTTTCGCAGCCACAGGTAACGCCGTGCTGCTATCGCCGATGCCATACTCTTGGACAATCCGCGCATGAGGTCATAATGGATATCCCCCAGATAAGCCGCCCCTGACTCTAACCTGGATGCCTCCTCCGACAATCCACTTCCCTGACCAGCATGCACCCATTGGGACCAGCGCAGGCAGGCTCTGGCTACCCAGGCCCCGCAGATAGCTGCCTGAAGTGACAGAGCATTTATGTCGAACACCTGTCTTAACAGCACATCCAACTTTCTGTCCTGGGAGTCCTTAAGAGCTGCACTACCCTCTACCGGAATTGTAGTCTTTTTAGTTACTGCAGAGACAGCCGCGTCCACTTTAGGTGATTTAAACACCTCCTTGTCCTGTTCGACAAAGGGTACAGTCGGCCCATGACTCGCAAACCTTTTAGCGGGGCCTGTCAGACGGCTGCCTGGGTGAGAATCTTCACACTCTTGGCAAGTGTATATATCTATATGATTTGCAAGGTATTGTGGGCAATGTAGTTCATTCACACCTGACACAGCTGCTGACAATAATTTAGTTGTGCTCTTGGGTAAAGCCAATAAGATATTTATTTATGGGGTTATTTCTCCCAACACAGATATGCTTGGTAGCACATAAAATCAGGTAACTTGCTTTCAGTGTTAACTTGGAAAAACAAAGTCAAAATCAGGAAAACAACAAATGAAAAGCCACAAAGCAAGAAACAAACTGTTCTTTTCAGATTAACTTCTGATTACTTCCCACACAGATTCAGAAGTGATTCTCTCCTAGCTCACAAGCAATTAGGTGAGGCTCGATTGCTAGCAGTTACCAGCTGAAACCCCTTAGCTGGCTTGCTTTCTACTGTGTGGGTCAAATCCTGCTTCAGGAGCTTTTCTGAGTAGATTAAAGAACAAATTTGTATTTCTTTGTGATGGTTGCTGTACTTTATAACAGAAAGTTACCAACGGAGTTTAGATAGAGAGCAGTCCATATAAACAGGATCTTCATCTGCTATTATTCCCCCTTGCTCAACAAGCATGGGTTCAATATCATGGATTGGCACAGATGAATCTCTCAATGGAGCACTTTCAGGAGAATACTTGTTTCCCTGCTGTCTTTCAACGTTATAGCTAGGGCATAGATCAGTGTTCATACCTGAGCTCCCATTGCTGTTAGAGTTCCTCTCTATATAGCCTGGCCAGTATGTAGTCCAGTTCTTATGTCCAGCCTTCCAATCCAGATCCCTGGACACTGTATCTCTCTTCACATACCTTCTGGCACGGGTCTTAGGGTCCCTTCCACGTGCAGCCGTCTCCCTCACAGGTAGCGTCTGGAGATTCCTAGCTCTGCAGCACCATTCCTCTGGTTTTCCCCAGTCCAATGGTGTATACTGGCCCTTGGGATACCTCCCAGTATACGTACTGCTTTGGACTCTTCTAGACCTCTCAAAGGCTTTTCTCCTCTTTCTTCCAGAGGGTTTCTTTTTCTCTCTGTCCGTCCGGTTTGGCTTCTGCTTCTGATAATCCTTCAGATGAAACTGAGGATAATTCTCTGGATATCCAAGGTGATCATGAAGATGGTCATCTGTAGAATAAACTCTACTCTTATTCTGCCTTGATGAGTGCTCCTCCCTAACACAGCGCAGCTGTGCTGAATCAGGCCCTGCCCTTTGAGATGAGTGCTTAGGGATTACCTCATAGCCCTCCTGATTGAACACACGTTTCCCCACTTCAGCTCCCCTAATGGCTGTTGGAAACCTGGTGCATTCTGGGACTGGTAGTCTTTTATGGGAAAATTCTGTTTTCTTATTTCTACCAGAACTGACAGGTTGCTTGTTCAGAGTCACTTCACCTTTTCTATAGCTCCTTCCTGAGCTATGATAAGCTTCCTTATCACAGGCCTCTAGGGTATTCCATTCTTCCTGGATCATCTCGCGAAACACCCGGTGGACCAGAAAAACACTCTGACGTTTCCTAAAGACCTGCAACAATGGATCCTCTAGGGTTTCATCCTCCGGTGATCCCTGAACCGGTATATTTAACACTTTCAACGCCTCCACGATTAGCGCCAGCAATTCCTCTCTTCGGAAGACCCGCACCACTCTGGCTTGGTCCTCGCTTTCGGCAAGCTCACCTTCCTCCAGTTCTTCCAAATCCAAACTGAGTCCTTCCTCGTCCGACATGGGGCCCTCAGAGACCAACGGCTGTTCTCCCACGTCCCCTTCACGAGGCCTCTTGGTCCCGTGTGGAAGGTCTTCAATTTGACAGTGAGCGGCGGGTCTCTTCACCGCGCTCCCGCTTGCCGTACCTTTCAGCTGTTGCGCGCTACCCAGTGCTGATTGCTGCAGTAACGAAATAAATTTTTGAGAGAAGATGGAGGCCAGCTGCTTAGGCCAGGCCACCTGAGACGAGGAAAGATCCACAGCGGAGGAGGGCCCTGCCACCGGCTCCTCCTGCGTCCCCACGGAGGCCTGCAAGGCCAAGGCCTCTGCATCGGTCCTTGATGCTCCCTCTCTCTCCTGCTCTGACACAGAAGCGTCCCTCACGCAGGACTTACAGACCCCTGACTCCGTGGCCTTCTTAGCTCCACACACTACACACTGGGGTTTGGGGGGCATTGTAAAGCAGATAAACCAACGATATCTGGGACCTGGGACCGAAGATACCCCCGTAGAGGACGTGTGAGTGATATCCGGCACCTGGGCCTGCCCAGCACAGCGTGCAGTCCAAGAGAACTGAAGCGCCCCTTGTATTTTTATTTTTTTTTAAACTTGTTACATTGGGCAAAAAACTACAGGACAATGCACTGTGACCCAAAATAACGCCCCGGGGGTTCCCTGTAACCCCCCCAGAAGGGTCTGCTGATTGCCTGCTCGAGCCCCCGGTGCCTGATTGCGCCGTCTGCACGCGGCTGGGCCTAAAGCCTGGTTCGCGCCAAAATCGCACTGCTGGCTTACAGCGAGGCCGCGTGCCTTCTTACCTTTGCCGGCGGCAGACCGCTCCAGCTGGGCCAAAGCCCGCCTGCCGCCGACCCCCGGAGCACGTCCCTGTACCGGAGGAGGCCGCTCGAGCTCCAATCGCTGACAGCCCCTCCGTCCTCGTGCAATCTCTGCGGGTCTGCCAGGCGCGCTTGCAGGCAAACTTCTGCTTGGCGCCGGCAAGACTCTGAGGCAACGCGCCTACTAAATTTTAAAACCGGAGCTGCTTCTCTCCTACCACCAAAGCTACTCAGATGTCCCGAAGCCCCGAAGGGAGAAAGGAGAGCGGGAGGAGGAACCCGGAGAAGAGGTCAGGCCTGACCGATCTTAAAGGCACAGACACCCAAATACCAGGTCTCTTATTATGTTTTTTTTTTTTTTTTGTCAATCCAAATTATAAACCCTCTTTAAAAACAAACCACTCTATTCCTAATTGTTTCTCCAGTGAGCCCGGACCTCCGGGCTCACCATCTATCCAGCTGCTTGGAGACTGAGGTAACTGGTGACACGAGGCGGATCCAGAGAGGATATACCAGTGATGTCACAAAAAGGAGGAGTTTCTCAGTCTCCAAGCTGCTATATGAGATGGGGAACCCAGAGGTTTCAGGACTAGACTGTGGACACGATCAGGAATTATTATTTATTTTTTTTAATAAAGAAAGAAAGAACCGGCGGTACCGGTATAGCATCGAGGAAGGCAGACGCTACCACAAAAAAGAATGAAAAAGATGGGATAATTTCTGCGGTGACAGGAAAAATGACCTGCTGGCTCCGCGGAAAACGAATAACTGGAGAGAGGCAGTTGGGAAAGGCGGGAAGGCAGCACGCAGGCGCTGTGGGATGCTCCCAAAAGCTTTCTAATTGGACGCTGGGGAGCGTTCCCGCGCAGGCTCCGTCAGTACCGATGATACCCATATGTGAAGACTACATTCCTGCTTGTTCCTGGAGATGCCATTATTAAAGAGGACCAGGGGAATCGCAGCATGAAATCTGTAATACCTTTTGGGAACCTAATAGGAGCTTGTGAGCTGGACTGGCCACTGCTGGAAACAGGATACTGGGCTTGATGGACCCTTAGTCTGAACTGGAGCAATTTCTCCCAATGGGTGAGCTCTGTGTATACCAAGACAGTCATGACCCTCACTTCTAAGACAGGGTATGGTGGAGTATGAACCAGTATGGCATATTTTATGTTCTTATAAAATGTGTGCAGCCAGCAGCAACCAAGTTATAAAGAACAAACTCTAAAAGCCTTGACAACACATTAAAGTTTGTTTAAAAGATTAATTACTAGTACTTCTACTTGCTTTTTACTTTCTAATAGAGTATGCGATAGCGATTTTAATACCTACAATTACAAAAAGATGAAATTAGACTTACCTGCTAATTGTAGTTCCTGGAGTGGACATAGTCTAGTCCCGAAACCTCTGGGTTCCCCATCTCATACAGCAGCTTGGAGACTGAGAAACTCCTCTTTTGTGACATCACTGGTATATCCATCCCAGATCCGCCTCCTGTCACCAGTTACCTATTGAGAAAGCAGACTCACCGGAGCAACAAGTAAGAATAAAGAACAAACATATGTAGATACAGAGGAACTAGGGCTACCCCCATAAAGTTAATTAAAGTGTAACTTTAAGACTGACCAGACCTCTCCTTCTATCCAGAGGAGAGAAAAAAAAGGAAGAAAACTTCAAGAAAGACTCATTGGATCGCTAAAGAACCCCCCTTTATGCATAAGAGGTTTGCAAATACTCCCCCGACTCACCTGTGAACTGCCTCCAACACTTCAGGCTGGAAGACCAAGCAAACACCAGGGAGGGATACGGGACTAGACTGTGTCCACTCCAGGAACTACAATTAGCAGGTAAGTCTAATTTCATCTTCCTGATCGTGTCCCCAGTCTAGTCCCGAAACCTCTGGGTAGTACCAGAGCAGTGCCATCAGGTAGTACCAGAGCAGACGCCCAGCCTGAAGCACCGCCGCTCCAAATGAAGCGTCTTCTGCCCGTAGGACATCTAACCGATAGTGCTTTACAAAGGGATTTAAGGACGACCAGGTCGCTGCCTTACAAATGTCTTCCGGAGACACCGACCCTCGCTCCGCCCAAGAAGCTGCCTGCGCCCGGGTGGAATGAGCTCTCAGCCCTTCCGGGGCCACCTTACCTTTCAAGATATAAGCCGAAGCAATGGCCCCCGTGATCCACCTCGCAATAGACGCCTTCGACGACGCCTCACCCTGTCGGCGACCGGCGAACAAAACAAAAAGCCTGTCCGACCTCCTAAAGGGCGCCGTCCGCTTGAGATAGTGCTGTAAAGCCCGACCAAGTCCAGTCGATGCAATCTCTGTGAGGCGGACCCAGGAAGGCCCCTCGAGAACACCGGTAAGGACACGTCCTGACTAACATGAAACGGCGAAACCACCTTCGGAAGGAAAGCGGGCACAGTTCTCAGCACCACCTTGGACGAAAAGAAAGAAAGGTAGGGCTCTCTACAGGACAAAGCCTGCAATTCGGAGACGCGACGGGCAGAAGAGATTGCTACCAGGAAAACTACCTTGAGCGTAAGATCCTTGAGGGATGCCCGCACTAGGGGCTCAAAAGGGCCACGCTCCAGAGCGTCCAGCACGAACGGGAGATGCCATTTAGGGACGATCTGCCTGCACGGAGGCCGCAAGAGAGACACCGCCCTCAAAAAGCGCTTGACATCTCTTTGGCTCCCAATCGCCTGACCGCTCACCCTGTCCCTATAACAAGACACCGCTGCGAACTGCACCCGCAGCAACGACGACGCTAAGCTCTTGTCGAAACCATCCTGCAAGAAATCTAATATCTGAGGGATGGTGGCCTTCAAGGCCGGGCACCCCTTGTCCGCGCACCAACCCTCGAAAATTCTCCAGATGCGAACATACGCTAACGAGGTAGACCTCCTCCTGGCCTTCAACAAGGTAGAGATGACTGCCCCCGAGTAGCCCCGGGACGTCAGCCGCGACCTCTCAAGAGCCAGGCCGTAAGCGAGAATCGATCCACATGGAGCATGAACAGGGGCCCCTGAGACAACAGGTCCGGTCTGGCCGGAAGTCGCCAAGGCTTCGCCACCAGGAGCCGGACAAGATCCCCATACGAGGGACGGAGCGGCCAATCTGGAGCTATCAGAATCACTTGACCCCTGAAGTTTTCCACCCATTGCACCACTCTTCCGATGAGGACCCACGGAGGAAACACATAGAGCAGCTGCCCCTCCGGCCAGTCCTGAATGAGGGCATCCAAGCCCTCCGACATCCGCTCTCTTCTCCTGCTGAAAAACCGGCTCGCCTTTGCCGAGTCGAAGGTCGCCATGAGGTCCATGACTGGAGTGCCCCACCTGCGGGCCACCATCTGAAAAACTTCGGGATGAAGGACCCATTCCCCCGGATCCACCCTCACCCGACTGAGGAAATCGGCTTGAACATTTTCTACCCCGGCCACGTGCGCCGCCGAGAGATCCAGAAGATTCGCTTCCGCCCAGTCGCATAACCCCGCACTTCCGCCTCGAGCGCTATGCTGCTGGTTCCACCTTGCTTGTTGACATAGGCCACTGCTGTCGCGTTGTCGGAGAATACTCGGACTGCCTTTCCTCCGAGGACCGAGTGAAACCCCTGCAACGCAAGAGCCACCGCTCGTAGCTCCAACCGGTTGATCAGCCACCCCTGCTCCTGAGCATTCCACTGGCCCTGGGTGAAACCGCCCTGGCAGTGGGCACCCCAGCCCAGCAGAGAAGCATCTGTCATCAGTGACACCCAGGCCGGAGTCTCCAGCAATTTCCCGTGCCCCAGCGATTCAGGAACCAGCCACCACTGCAGACTTCGACGGACTTCCTCCGGGCAGGGCAGACGTTGAGTCAGTGGGTCCTGCTGGTGCGACCATCTGCGAAGCAGCGCTCCCTGCAAGGGTCGCATGTGAGCCCTTGCCCACGGTACGGTCTCTATGGTCGCCGCCATGGTACCCAGCAGTTGCAGGTAACGCCACGCTGAAGATGCCTTGCATTCCAGAAATCTCCTGACTAGGCGCCACAAGCCCTGCGCCCGCTTGTCTGTCAGGAAAATCTTCCCCACGCTCATCTCGAATCGTGCACCGAGATATTCCAGATTTTGTGATGGCACCAAGTGGCTCTTGGACAGATTGACTATCCACCCGAGACTTTCCAGAAAGGCCACTACTCGAGCCGTAGCCGACACGCTCTCCGCCTGAGACTTCGCCCTGATCAACCAATCGTCCAGATAGGGATAAACTAGGATCCCTTCCTTCCTCAAGGCCGCCGCCACCACCACCATGACTTTCGTGAACACTCTTGGGGCCGTCGCCAGCACGAACGGTAACGCTCGGAATTGAAAATGCCCCAACGGCATCGCAAATCTGAGAAATCTGTGGTGATCTGGCCTTATGGGGATATGCAGGTAAGCTTCTGACAGATCGAGGGAAGTGAGGAACTCTCCTTTCTGCACCGCCACCAACACAGAGCGCAGCGTTTCCATGTGGAAATGAGATACCCAAAAACCAACAATTCACACCCTTTAAATCCAGAATCGGACGAACCCCGCCGTTCTTCTTGGGAGCGATGAAGTAGATAGAGTATCGACCACTGCCGCATTGGTCTGGTGGAACCGGGACAACCGCTCCGAGGTCTAATAGTCTTTGAACGGTCTCCCGCAAGGCCGAGAGCTTGGCGGCCGACCTGCCGGGGGACTGCACGAAGGAGTCCCTCACCGGCCTGAGAAACTCCAGCATGTAGCCCTCTCGGATAACCTCCAGCACCCACTGATCTGAAGTGACTCGGGCCCAGGCAGGATAAAACTCCTGCAAACGCGCCACGCCCCCCCCCCCCCCACGGGAACTAAGGGCGCCTGGGCCCCCCTTATCTCATTGTGACTTTTTGGGAGCAAAGGAGGACGCGGAAGAGGATACGAAGCCTATCCCCACGCCTCGAAACCCATGGAAACCTTGACTCCTATTGGAAAATCGCCCCCGCTGGAAGGAATTATATCTCTGGGACCTGAACCGGCGAAAATCCCGTTGCTGCCCCCGCCCCGCCGGGATTGTACGCCCTGGCTTAGGCTTGCCCTCTGGTAACCAGCCACCCTTGGACTCCCATAGGTCCTTGAGCAGCTTCTCCAAATCCTCCCCAAACAGCAGGCGTCCTTTAAAGGGGAGCTTACTTAACCGCGCCTTGGAAGAGGCATCCGCCGCCCAATTGCGCAACCACAGGTAGCGTCTCGCCGCCACAGCCGAAGCCATGCTCTTGGACAACCCACGCATCAGATCATAATGGATATCAGCTAGGTAGGCCGACCCAGATTCCAATCTGGAGGCCTCATCTGCCAACTCCGTGTCCTGCCCTGTGCACACCCCTTGCGACCAGCGTAGACAGGCTCTGGCTACCCAAGCCCCGCAGATAGCCGCCTGGAGCGAGAGGGCGTTAACCTCAAACACTTGTCTCAATAACACATCCAACTTCTTATCCTGGGAGTCCTTAAGGGCCGCCCCACCTTCTACCGGAATTGTAGTCTTTTTTGTGACTGCAGAAATGGCGGCGTCCACCCTGGGTGACTTAAAGATCTCCTTGTCTGCATCTGACAACGGATACAAGCGGCCCATGATTTGGGAGCCTTAGAGGAGCCTCCGGGGTATTCCATTCCTCTTGAATCATTTCGTGAAAAACTCTGTGAACCGGGAACACCCGTTGACTCTTTCTGAAGACTTGCAACAAAGGATCCTCGAGGGCTTCCTCCTCCGTGGTCCCCGGGACCGGCATGTTGAGCACCTTCAAGGTCTCCGCGATGAGGGCCGGCAACTCCTCTCTTCTGAAGACCCGCACCACCCTGGCTTGGTCTTCACCTTCGGTAAGCTCGCCTTCCTCAAGCTCCTCCTCCAAATCTAAGCTAAGACCTTCTTCATCCGACAACGGGCCCTCTGAGGACATAGCTGGCTCCCCTACGACCCCTTCTGCCCGGGCGCGCTTGGCCCCTCGAGAAAGGGCATCCATGTGACCGGGAGGGGAGTGCCGCTTTACTGCACCTCCGCCTGCCACACTTTCCAGCTGCTGGGTGCTGCCCAAAGCCGAGCGCTGCAGTAAGGAAAGAAATTCCTGCGAAAATATGGAGGCCAGGGAAGGAGCCCATGAGGTGTGAGGAGAAGGGAGGCCAACAGCAGAGGATTGTCCTGCCACCGGCTCCTCCTCCGGCCCCCCAGCTACGGGCAAGGCCAAGATCTCTGGCGATGGCATGGAAGCTCCGTCTTTCCCCTGCTCTGAGCTAGGAGCGTCACTCACACAACGTTTACAGACCCCCGTGTCCGTGGTCTTCTTAGATCCGCACACCATGCACGGGGCCTTGGAGGGCATTGCAGAGAGCCCAGACCTCACAGCCACCCTGCAGCCTCTTAACCTGCAAGCAACAGTCCCCCGCAGAAACGGGATACGGCTCTGCCCCAAGCCGCGCGCCCCCGCGGGAGTACAACCGTCGGCTTGTTTTGTTTTGTTTTTTTAAACGTAGCCCGTTGCCAAGGCTGCTTTTCCTGCTCCCCGGAGCGCTAAAAATCCCTCCGAAGGGCTCCTGCCACCCCCCGAAGCACTTGCCGACGGACTGCACTAGGCCGCAGACTCTAACCGCGATCTCTGCATGCGCCGGGACTAAGGGCCGCGTTCGCGCCAAAAATCACGCTGCCGCGTAAAAAACCCCCAGCAGCCTGCGGCCTTACCCCTGACAGGAGAAAGACGAGGAAATCGGGCTCCAGCCACCGAACTCGTCCTCCGCAGATCTCCAAAGCGCTGCACTATGCTTTAGGCGGCTGCCCGTGGAAGCAAAGCCGACGGCCACGTGCAAGCGCTGCGGGCCGACCGGGCACACTGGCAGGCAGCACTTCTGCACGGCGCCGGTCTGACCCCCGGGCAACACTTTCTTCAAAGAAGCTCTTTTTACCCTCCAGTACTTGCCTGTCCTCCACTGACCCAAGCCGCTGAAAGCAAAGACAGAAGAGTGGGAGGAGGGAGCCCGGAGAAGGAGAGAAGGTCTGACAAGTCTTAAAGACACAGGCCCTCAGACCCTGCACAACATATATGCAAGATAGAGAATTTTAACGGAACCAAGAAAAACCCCCTTAATCTCAAAGTTATTCCTAATTGTTTCTCCAGTGGGTCCGGAGTACCGGGCTCACCATCCATCCAGCTGCTTGGAGACTGAGGTAACTGGTGACAGGAGGCGGATCTGGGATGGATATACCAGTGATGTCACAAAAGAGGAGTTTCTCAGTCTCCAAGCTGCTGTATGAGATGGGGAACCCAGAGGTTTCGGGACTAGACTGGGGACACGATCAGGAACTTTTTGTTTTACTTGATAATATAAGCTTACTCTGCTAGTAGAAGTCTTGTTCATTTTAACTTGCAGACTGTGCCCTTTGTAGGCAACATCCATTTTTCAGTTTTACATTCTGCTTCTTCAGCTGTCCTTAAAGGAATCTTACAAAAAAGAACTATGACCTTAGCTGCCACATACAAACTATGAGACAAACTGGTCTATTAAAACAGCTTACCGAAGCTTTTTACTACCTCTGAAAGTAAAGTTATTCAATCAAAATTAACTGTTCTTACACCATGTAAACCACCAGCTATTTTTAATTTTAGGTCCCTCCTGGGAATTATACTGAAATCTGATACTCCTATCAATCTGGGTAGCAAATTATTATAAAGATCATAGCATTTGGTTGGTTGGTTGATTCCATTCATTTTGGACCATGACCATTTGCAGCAATCTCAACTATGATAGTACAACAGAGAATACATTTCACTTTAGAATATTTTCTTTTAAATCGTAAGATAAAGTATTAGTAGGTCTACGAATTACTTCTCCTATATACTACTACTTTTTTTAAATATTGTGCAAATTGTTAACATGTCAAAATCTCTTTTTAAGAAAGATGTCTATTGAAAAGTAGCTTGTGAAAAGAATACATTTGTTAAATCCACAACTTCCAGGAATCAGTTTTTAGGTACCTCACATTATTTTTGAGAATTTTCAGACAACTGAAGCATTTGAAGGTTGTATGTGTCTTCTGCTCCTGTTGTACCAGCTGCATATCACCCTCATGTGTTCCATAATAGAAGTCACTAACCAACATGATCAATTTTCCTCTCTCAGATTCACCAGTCTTAGTTGTACTTAACGTTTCTGTTTTTGATGATCCCATAAAGACACTGTTTACCATGTCAGGGCAACAGTACTGAAAAGGTATAAAAATAAAAGCACTATTTGTAATTTGGAAACATTTGCTTAATTTTATAACAATTTTATTTGAAATCTACCAATTAAGAGATGCCATTTTCAACAAACAAAAACATGCTTCAGTTATTCAGAGATGCATAACAAAGCATTACTATTCAATAAGGTAATTAAAATGCAAGAATGGTTTTACCTTCATGTGGTTTTTCAGCGGGTCCATAAGATTAAAGTGAATATTACACTTGGGACAAGCTCTTGGAAAAGGTGTGCCATTTTTCAGGTTACTTGTAGAACTTGTACCTATGCAGACAAAATAACAATGAAGAGTACTTAACACACAAATGTGCGCGCAAAATTAACAGGGTTAACATTTAAATTTATTTATTTATTTATTTTATTTACATTCTCTTATATACCGTGCTATTCTGCATCAGTGCGGTTTACATTGAACAAACTGAAATTACATTGAACAGGGCATTATAACTTGGAGATAACTATTTTACAGGGAACATGGGCTATGGAGGGTTAAGTGGCTTGCCGAAGACCACAAGGAGCACCTTCCGGCCCAAGGTTGCTGTCCTCTAGTGGGATTTGAACCCCCGACCTTCCAGACTGAAGTACCTTGCCCCAACCACTAGGCCACTCCTCCACTCCAAAGGGGAAAAAACCCCACAACCTCTTTTCCTCAGTGTCATGAATGGAAAGATCCAATTAATTAGATCAATCAGGGATAACCTGCAAAGAGCAGCAACTCAGCCTACAACACAGTGAAAGAAGAAATTTAATCTTACCTATTCATTTTCATTCCTTTCGTCTTACTAGACCAGTCCAGACAAGCAAGTTCTCTCTGACCAGCAGATGGAGACAGAGAAAGCGTAGTTACTCACCTGTAACAGGTGATCTGCGGGAACAGCAGGAATTGAGTCTTCACATATGGGGTATCATCGGCACCGACGGAGCCCGCGCAGGAACGCTCCCCAGCGTCCAATAGGAAAGCTTTTGGGAGCATCCCACTGCGACTGCACCACTGCCTTCCCGCCTTTCCAACTCTCCCTCTTCGGTTGAGTTTATAGCTGAAACAAAGGAGAGAAGGAGAGAGAGAGAGAAAGAGAAAGAGAGAGAGAGATAGAGATACAACTCCTAGGGGAGGTGGGTGGGTTGTGAAGACTCAATCCCTGCTGTTCTCGGAGATCACCTGTTACAGGTGAGTAACTAGGCTATCTCTAGGAACAAGCAGGAATGTAGTCTTCACATATGGGGCACTCCCCAGCTGAGAGATGCCAGTGAGATGACCCCAGAAAGCTGCGAAACCCAGGTTGAAATGGGTCATGCTTCCTCCCATGGATCTCTGGCATCGAAACCCGGGACGGCGGGTAGGGGTTGTTCTAAGTCTGAAAGAGATGCTGGAGAACAGCCTAGCCAAATGAGGCATCCCAACGAGAGTCCTTGTCTAAGCAGTAGTGGGCTGCAAAGGTGTGTACCGAAGCCCAAGTGGCTGCTCTGCAAATGTCAATGGACACTGAGTGAAAGTTAGCCACAGAGGCTGCCATTGCTCTCACATTGTGAGCTGTGACATGACCTTCGAGAGAAAGTCCCTTAGGCAAAGCATATGCAATCTGCAATCCAGTTAGAAAGAGTTCACTTGGAAACTGGTAATCCAAGATGACTGGAGTCAAAGGCAACAAAAAGCTGAGAAGCCTTTCTATGTTGCTTAGTTCTCTGAAGGTAAAAAGTTAAAGCTCTTTTACAATCCAGAGTATGAAGATTCCTTTCTGCATTAGAGGCGTGATGCCTAGGGAAGAATACAGGAAGGTAAACTGACTGGTTTAAATGAAAAGGCGAAACCACCTTTGGCATAAAGTGAGGGTGAGTCCTAAGAACTACTTTATCATGGTGGAACCTTGTATAAGGAGGATCAGCCACTAAAGCTTGTAACTCACTGATGCGTCTTGCAGAAGTGAGAGCAATTAGGAAGATTACCTTCCAAGAAAGAAACTTCAGAGATGTAGTGGCTAAGGGTTCGAAGGGCAGTTTCATAAGATGCCCAAGGACAAGATTCAAATCCCATGCCACGGGTGGTGGCTTAATGGGAGGTTTAGTTAAGAGCAGACCTCTCAAACTGCGCTACAAGCAGTTGAGAGGAGACAGGTTGTCCATCCAAGGGCTTGTGGAAAGCCGCAATGGCACTAAGGTGGACCCTTACTGAATTGGTCTTAAGACCAGAGGATGATAAATGGAGGGGATACTCCAGTAACACCTCCACTGGAACTGAAAAGGGATTAAGTTCAATTTTTGAACACCAGATAGAGAACCTTCTCCACTTACAGGCGTAGGCCCGCCTTGTGGAAGGTTTTCTTGAAGCCAAGAGGATATCCTTAACCTGTTGAGAAAGATTGATATCCTGGAATTCAATGCTCTCAGCAGCCACACCCTGAGGTGCAGAGACTGAGGATTCGGGTGCAATAGCGTCCCGTTCTCCTGGGAAAGAAGATATGGAGCACATCCCAACTCCAGAGGCTTGGCTTGAGAGAGACGTAAAAGCAGTGGATACCACATCTGTCGTGGCCAGCGTGGGCCTATGAGGATCATATGGCCCCTGTCTCTCTGAAGCTTGAATAGAGTTTTGGAAATGAGGGGAATGGATAGGTAGGCATAGAGTAAGTCCTGACCCCAGTGGAGATGGAATGCATCCCTTTGCCTGACAGTTCTGAGCCGGAATTCTGGAACAGAACCGGGGAAATTTGGCATTCTGAGGACTTGCAAAGAGGTTTATATCTGGAGTTCCCCAGATCTGAAAGATTTGAGCAATTTGCTCAGGATGAAGAGACCACTCGTATGGCAGCAGTACTCAACTAAGTTTGTCTGCCAAGAGATTTTGTGTGCCTGGAAGATACACCGCTAGTAGGTGGATTTGAAGATCTCTGGCGAAGGCCCAGAGGCGTACAGCTTCGTTGCACAGCGCCTGAGAACCAGTGTCACCCTGCTTGTTCACACAGAACATGGCTACTTGATAGTCGGTCTGGACAAGAATCGTCTTGTAGCTCAGGCGGTCCTGAAATACTTGGAAGAGCATAGAAGATGGCTGAATTTCAGGAGGTTTATGTGAAGACAAGCCTCCTGCTCGGTCCAGAGACCCTGAGTGGAGAGACTGTCCAAGTGAGCCCCCAACCTAACTTGGACGCATCTGTCATCAAGGTGGCTTGGTGTAGTGGCTGCTGAAAAGGAGACCCTACGAGAAGGTTTTTCCCGTGATTGCCACCACTGTAAGGACAAAATGAGGCGTGCAGAATTTCTGATTTTGTCCCCCAAGCGGACCGACGCCTGTGTCCATTGAGAGGATATGGTCCACTGGGCCGCTTGCATGTGTAGGCGAGCATAGGGAACCACATGGGCAGTGGATGCCATATGCCCCAGCAGCTGAAGCATTTCTCGAGCAGTTAGAAGAGTTTTCATAGCTGCTTGAGAGGCTAGCTGGCGTATTCAAACACAACGTATTTGTGGCAGGAAAGCCCTCGACTGCCTTGTATCTAGAAGAGCCCCTATGAAATCTAGGGACTGAGAAGAGGTGAGGTGAGATGAGATGAGATGAGATTTTGGGAGGTTTATGACCAGTCCCAGGTACTGCAGGATTTGCATTGTACAGGAGAGAACGGAGCTGGCTTCTGGAGCTGTTGATGCTCGGATCAGCCAGTCGTCTAAGTAGGGGAATACGAATATCCCCAGAGTTCTCAGGAATGCTGCTACTACTGCCATGCATTTTGTGAAGACTCTTGGGGCAGAAGCCAGTCCAAAGGCTAGAACCCTGTACTGGTAATGTCTTCCTTGAAAGAAGAATCAAAGAAACATCCTGTGATCTGTATGAATGAGGATATGTGTATATGCATCCTTTAGATCTAGAGAACATAGCCAATCCTGACTCTGAATGTAAGGAAGAAGTGTTCCAAGAGAGATCATCTTGAATTTTTCTCTGAAGAGATACTTGTTCAACTCTGAGGTTGAGTATGGGCCTGTATCCCCCTGTCTTCTTTGAAACGAGGAAGTAGAAACCCATGCCCCGTTGGGACATAGGTACCTATTCTATTGCTCCTTGAGCAAGTAGTGAGGTGACCTCTTGACACAAGAGAGTAGTGAAGGAGCCCCGAGAATTGAACTGTCTTGTGATGGTGGGAGGGGGCATACTGTGGAAATGGAGTTTATACCTCTCTGTTACAATGGAGAGAGTCCACTGCTCTGATGTTATCTGTTGCCATCTTTCGGCAAAATGACAGAGTCTGCCTGGAATAGTGAGAGGCTCTGGAACCTTTAGGGGTAGGATGACTAAGCTCTCTAGGAAGGAGTCAAAGCCCCTAAGGATGCTGTGTTTCCTGAGCTGGTTGAGCTCTGGGGACTTGGGCCTTCCTCTGTTTGGGTTGCTGCAGACCCTTTTGGGGAGCATGAACCGGGCAGTGGACAGCCTGGGTGTAAGATGGATAGAATTTCTTTTTCTTGTTGAAAAAGGGTTTCTTAGCTGTCTTTTTCTTAGCTGGGTTGGCTGTGGTCCTTGATAGTCTGTTCAAGGTGGTGTTTTTGGACTCAAGCTCAGCAGCTTTGTCCTGCCAATCCTTGCCAAAGAGGTTTTTTCCTGTGCAAGGAATATTTCCCAGCTTGTCTTGCACCCATTGTTCTAAATCAGATGCTTGCAACCAGGCAATGCGACTTGCACCGATGGAGATAGCAGAGGTTCTGCTAATGCTCTCAAAGCAATCAAAGGTTGCACGGTTCATGAACTTAGAAACATTCTGGGCATGTTTGACCAGAGTGAGGAAGTCGGCCCTTTTATCATCGGGAAGAAGTGGAGCCATGAATTCCAAATATCTTGTAACTTCCCGAAGAAACATACATACTTTATATGGGTAAGAGCTTATTCTAGCTGATAGCTTGTAGTTTACATTTAATAGTCACTCAGGGCCTAGCATCAGCAAAGTACTTTAGTTTAAATTTAAAACACAGAGGAGAACTTTCTGGTTACATTTCATACCCAGCAGAGAGCTTGTAGTCTAAATTTAATAGTCACTCAGGACCTAGCATCAGCAAAGTTCTTTTAGCTTAAATTTAAAACACAGAAAAGAGCTTTCTGGTTAAATTTAGAACCCAGCAGAGAGCTTGTAGTTTGAATTTCATAAGAAGTTAGAGCCTAGCAGCAGCTAAGAGCTAAAATTTAAATCAAATCAGAATTTAGCTTAGCACAAAAGGCAAAACAGTGTCTGTACTCTTTGAACAACAAATAAAGTCTTCTAGAGACCTTTACAAAGAGGCTTTCTACCTAGGGGGCAAGAGACCTGTGAAACGTTTTTAATAGGTGTTAACACCAGGTGGCAGATCAAAAGGCCATTTTGAAAGACTCCTCCTATCCAAGCAAGGACTGTTAATTACCCAGGAAGGTGGTCACAGCTTACTTCAGCAACACAGGCATAAATAGCTCAACCAGAGCTCTGTGATCGTCTGTCTTGAAGGACTAGAAAAAGGGACTGTTACTTCTGGAGAGAGATCTGCAACTGTGAGTATATACTTCTGGTAATTTTCTAAAAGGAATTCTTTGTATTAAAGCTAATTAATCTGTGAATCCACTATTTTTGTTAAATCAGTCAGGGCCTAGTAGCAACAGTTTAAGTTTAAATTTAAAACACAGAGGAGAACTTTCTGGTTACATTTCATACCCAGCAGAGAGCTTGTAGTTTAAATTTAATAGTCACTCAGGGCCTAGTAACAGCAAAGTACTTTTAGTTTAAATTTAAAACACAGAAGAGAGCTTTCTGGTTACATTTGGAACCCAGCAGAGAGCTTGTAGTTTAAATTTCATAAGAAGTTAGAGCCTAGCAGCAGCTAAGAGCTATAATTTAAATCAAATCAGAATATAGCTTACCTCAGCAGCACAAGACAGGGTACTGTGTAGCAGCCCCCGTGTGGGAATCCTCGACAAGGATGGTGTCTGGGACCGAGGCCGGATCCTTCTCTGACGCCTCAGGCGAGCATCTCGGACTGCGGGACGGGCCTGGGAAGCTCCCAGCGGGTCGGAACCATCCAGGAATGCCGCCTTCGAGGGTTTCTTCTTCTTCCTGGATCCCCTCGAGGGAGACCCCCTTTCTGAGGACCCTCGACGAGGCTCAGGCTTGGAGAGTTCCGTCCGAGATGTTGGGGCCTTAGATGAGGCTCTGGCCTTCGGAGGCATCAGAGACATGGGAATAAACTTATCGTGCTGCTGCTGGGGGCTCTTGAGGGCCTCGCTGGACATCCTCTTACAGAGACCACAGGCCGCCAGGTCGTGGTCTGGCCCGAGGCAACGAAGACAGCAGTCATGTGTGTCGGTCAAAGACACGATTTTAGAGCACCAATCACACTTATTAAAGCCAGTGGTGGCCATGGGGGAAAAAAAGTACCCCTGCGAGATCAAAGACTCTCCGGGCTGCCAGCGGGAGAAAAAAAGGCGCTAAGGTGCCAGAAAGGAAAATAACAAAAGACTACAAAAAGTAAACCGAACCCAACACCAAGGCACCGAGGTCAGTAGGCAGGAAGAGTACCGGTGCAATACTGGAGGCAAGTGTGAAACTCAGGGAACAAAATAATCAACTTTTCCCAGGGACAAGCCAGACATCATCTGCAGAGCTCTGCAGAAAAAAGGAGACTGAGCAAGATGGCACCCTTGGGCGGGAAAGGGATCACGCATTCGTGGTGGCATCTCCCAAAGGTTTTCTTTGAAAGATGGGGGGAAGCTTCCACAAGGGCCCTGTCGGTGCCGACGTCACCCATATGTGAGGACTGACTCCCTGCTTGTTCCTGGAGAATCCACGTTCCTTGAGGGAGACCAAAGAGGGAGGGATGGAGGGAAGAAAGTGTAGCCTAGGTCATAGGCTGGTTTAACCATGTTTAAGATGAAGGGTGCTATCCTATGATAGTGTATTCCAAACCCCCTCTACCCGGGCAAGAGGATGACCAAAACAGCTGTATGTTGGGCAGTGTTGTCCTCATCTGCCACTACAGTTCTGAAGGAGAAATTTTACTTACCTGATAACTTCCTTTCATAGAATCCTGCTAGATCAGTCCAGACAAGAAGATTATGCTCCCTTGCCATAAGATGGAGACAGAAAAAACTAGAAGGTTCCGGTGACTCACTACTAGTATTAGGACCAGTGTAGCTAGTGAGCCTTCAATATTCAAATGACAATCCCTTTTTGAAAACAAAGAACTCAAACTAACCCAAACACGAAAAACACAACCTCAAGGGAGCTGCCTTCCCCCAGGTGAACCAAGGTTCAACTTGTCTAACCAAAATCTTGCTTATAAAGGGACTTGCAGAACGAACATAAAAACACAAGAACCAGAGAGGCCTACAACACTGGAGCAGCAAAGAACTTCCCCAGGTGGATCCTGGACTGATCTAGTAGAATGCCTGAAAGGAAACTATCAGGTAAGAAAAATGTCACCTTCCAGTTCATTCTGTTAGACCAGTCCAGACAAGTGAGAAGTACTAAAGCTACGACTCCTTCAAGTGGGAGGAAGAAACGGCTGCTCTAAGAACCTCTGTTCTAAAAGTGGCACCCACTTTGGCCTGGACATCCAACCAATAACGCTTAACAAGCGTGTCCAGGGAGGACCATATTACTGCTCAGCAAATGTCAAGCGGAGTCAAAGCCCTAAACCCTGTCCAAGGACATGTGCACCTGAGTAAAGTAGGCATACAGTCCTAATGGCAATGGCCTGCCCTTCAAGATATAGGTCAAATTGATTGCTTCCCTAATCCAGTGGCCTAGAGCAGCCTTGAAGGCAAATTTCCCTTTGCGAAGAATCCCAAACAGGCCAAACAGTCTGTCTGTTTTACAGAATGGACTGAACACCTTAAAACAGCAGTTCAGACACTTTTCAGAAGAAAAGCTCGGAAGGGAAACCAGCTAACTGACATGAAAGACAGATCACTTTAGGCAGAAAAGATGGAACAGGATGAAAAGTCACTGCCTCTGTGGAGAAAGCGTACTTACTCACCTGTATCAGGTGTTCTCCAGGGACAGCAGGAATCAGTCCTCATATATGGGTGATGTCGGCACCGACTGAGCCCACGCGGAGCAAATCCCAAGCTTTCAAAGAAAGCCTTTGGGATTGCTACCACGCATGCATGGTCCCCTTCCCGCCCAAGGATGCCATCTTGCTCAGTCAAATGACATAGCTAAAAAGACAGCAAACAAACAAATAAAGATGGTATGACTGCAACTCCAAGGGGAGGAGGGAGGATTGTGAGGACTGATTCCTGCTGTCCCCGAAGAATACCTGTTACAGGTGAATAACTACGCTTTCTCCAGGAACAAGCAGGAGGTCAGTCCTCACATATCGAACTCCCCAGCTACAGGCTACCAAGAACCTATAGCCAAAAAAGGCTCCCTCGCGAAGAGCCACAAGCAGCAGCAATGAAATCCATATAACGGACCAACCAGGACTTCTGTGTCCGAATGAACTTGCACTCCGGTAGACTGAACACAGAAGGGTCGGAGATCCCGAAAAGGTTACAGGGCACGGCCTGGCCGTAGGTGCTGTCCCGTCGGGAGACTATGTCCAGGCAGTAATGAGCTTTGAAGGTATGGACTGAAGACCAGGTGGCGGCCCGGCAGATATCTGCCAGAGGGACTGAACGCAGGAGAGCAACTGAGGTCGCGATAGCCCTGACCTAGTGCGCCAAGACCCGGCCTTCCAGCGGAAGCCTTGCCTCCTCATAAGCCCAGGCAATACAGTCTGCCACCCATGTGGACAGCATACTCTTGGACACCGCCTCCCCCAGCTTACTAGGGTCGTAGGAAACGAAAAGCTGAGACTTTTCTGTGGCCTCGAGCGCATTGGATATAGAAGGACAAGGCCCTCTTACAGTCCAAGATATGGAGGACCGTCTCTGCCGGACTGGTGTGCAGTCTGGGAAAGACGGTAGGGAGGACCACCTCCTGGCTGAGGTGAAAAGAGGACACCACCTTCGGAAGGAATTTGGGATGCGTGCAAAGTACCACCCTATTCTTATAAAACCTGGTGTAAGGCGCCTCAGTCACGAGGGCCTGGAGCTCACTTACCCTACGGGCAGAAATGAGTGCAACCAGGAAAACCACCATCCATGAGAGATAGTGAAGGTGGCACGTTGCCAGAGGCTCGAATGGTGGCAGGGTGAGCTGCCCCAAAACCGAGGGCTTAGACAAGAGTAGACCCCTTAGGAAGCGGGATACCACTGGGTGGGCCAAGAAGGGCTTCCCGTCCACCTGACGGTGGTTCACCGCCAGAGCACTGAGATGTACTCTTACAGAGTTAGACTTGAGCCCTGCATGAGAGAGGTGGAGCAGGTACTGCAACACCATAACCACCGGGCAAGAGAAGGGCTCGGCCCCCCGCTCAGTGCACCAAAGTGCGAATCTACGCCACTTAAAGGCATAGGCCCATCTGGTAGACACCTTACGTGAGGCTAGGAGAACATCCTCCACCTCCCTAGGAAGGTGGAGCGGGGCTAAAGTCACCCTCTCAGCAGCCACACTGTCAGTGAGAGGGAGCAGAGGTTGGGGTGCAGGAGAAAACCCCTCTCCTGAGAAAGGAGCCGTGGTGCGGACCCCAGGGGTATGGGGGCCTCCACCACTAGCTGCAGCAGCAGTGGGAACCACGGTTGCCTGGGCCACCTTGGAGCCACCAAGATGACCGAGGCTCTGTAGTGGAGAATCTTGAACAGAGTCCTGACGATCAGTGGTGTCGGAAGAAAAGCATACAGAAGCCCCTCCGACCATGAGAACAGGAAGGCATCGGCGGCCATCCTGGTGGGTGAGGCTGCCTTGAGCAGAAGTGGGGTAGCTGGTGATTGTCCGGCTTGGAAAAGTCTGTTGGTGACCCCTGGGTCCAGTTGCCACTGCATAAGAGCATAGATTCATGGCTTCCTGGCAGAGAGCACGGAACCCCGTGCCGCCCTGCTTGTTCACATACAACATGGCCACCTGGTTGTCTGTCTGAACTAAGACTGACCAGTGGCCCAGGCGATGATGGAAGGCCTTCAGTGCGAGATGAATGGCCCGCAGCTCCAGGAGGTTGATCTGCTGAGCGCTATCGTCCGGGGATCAAGTGCCCTGGGTGCAGTATCCCTTGCAATGGGCTCCCCAGCCCAGCAAGGAGGCATCTGTAGTGAGAACCCACGAGTGGTGGGGGACCTGGAAAGGCAATAGCCATCAGATCAGGGACTTTACCAGATGTCGGGTCACTCAGACTGTCTTGGAAATGTCCCATGGCCTGAGACCATTGGTCTCTGAGGTATCACAGTGCTGTTTGCATGTGGAGGCGGGCATCTGAAGTGACATGCACAGTGGAGGTCATGTGCCCGAGAAGGCGCAGCAGATGCCTGGCTGGCACCGAGGGATGGTGCTGTATATCCCTAGCTAGCGCCATGAGCCTGGCTGCCCTGTCTGCGGGCAGAAGGCCTTTGACTGAAGTGTGTCCATCCTTGCCCCAGTGAATTCCAGGCCTTGCGACGGGCAAAGGTTCGACTTAGGATAATTTATAACGAAACCCAAGGGTTGGAGGACCTGGGTGGTGCGTGTCGTGGCCTGCTGCACCTTGGGGGCTGTAGTGCCCTTGATGAGCCAGTCGTCGAGATAGGGGAAGACAAATATCCCCTGGAGCCTGAGAAAGGTGGCGACCACTGCCAGGCACTTTGTGAATACCCTGGGGGCTGAGGCTAGGCCAAAAGGAAACACCCTGGTATTGGAAATGGTTGCGCAGGTCGAGGATGGGCCTTTGGCCCCCTATCCTCTTTGGCACGAGGAAGTACCTGGAGTAGAAACCCTTGCCCTTGAGGTGGTGGGGCATCAGTTCCACCACCTGGTCCTCTAGGAGGCCTGCCAACTCCTTCAGAAGGTGGGACCCAGTGAAGGGGAGACCTGAGTGGCTCTCCAGAGAAATAGTGTGGAGATATTTGGCTCAGGTGGAAGTGGTAACCCTCCCTGATCACCTTTAATGCCAGGAATCAGTGGTGATAGTTTCCCACCTGTGGACATAAAGGGTGAGGCGACCTCCTGTAGGCCGCTAAGCTCCAAGTGGGAGAGGGGCCATGCTGCATGAGTCAAAAGCCCCCCTCTTGGCTGGGCCGGGGCCGGAGCCTGAGCCTGGGAGCCTTCTGCTTATGCGGGAAGTGCCCCTTTTCCCTTGGCCTGCTGCCCTTGCTGGGGAGCCGGGGAGGCCTGGTAAGGGGAGTAGTTTCGGTAAGCAGTAGACTTCTTCGGGTAAAAGGGCTTCTTACCCGAGCACTTCCTTTAGGAAGGGGCAGTGGTCTTCTAGGAGAGCCTAATACTCGTCATGAACTCAGTCTCCAGCTCTGCGGCCTTGTTCGTCATGGGTTTGCCGAAGAGGTTTTCTCCTTGACACGGGACATCGACCAACTTGTCCTGTACCAACTGTTTGAGGTCGGATGACTGGAGCCAAGCTTGGTGGCGTGGACTGATGCCCACCCCGGCTACCCAGGCCGCCAACTCGAAACCGTTATAGGCCGCCGAGACAAACTTGGAGCACTCACAGACAGCTTTGGACAGGCTCTTGAAGCGCTGCAAAGGCTCCTCGGAGAAACCAGCCAAGAATCCGTCAAGCTCCTTCTCCAGATCTCAGGTACATTCCCATGTACAGCTGGTAGGCCTGGATCCAGCTAGTCAGCATCGAGCCCTGGTAACACTTTCTGCCGAGGGCATCCAAGGTGCGGGCCTCCCTGCCGGGGCGCACAGTGAAGTGCATCTTCTGACTCTTCAGTCAACTCCACAACCATGGAGTTGTGTGGCAGTTGTGACTTTTGAAACCCAGGGCTCCGGCGGACTCGATACATCGAGTCGAGCCGTTAGCTGACCACCAGCATCGATGCCGGTGTCTCCCACATGCGGCGCATAAGCCGTTCCAGGATGGAAGGAATGGGCACCGTGAGGGTGTCCCGGGGGGGGGGGGGGGGGAGCCACGTACTGGAGGATTTCGAGCTAGTCGGCTCAAGGATCCTCTTCGGACTCCATAGGGAAAGTCAAGGCCTTGGGACATGTCCCGGACGAAGTCCACAAAGCCCATATCTTCCGGTGGTGACCTTCTCCAAGGTTCAGAAACCGGGGAATTGGAAGGGACATCACGGTGACGATGGATGTCCGGGGAGGACTCTCCGAGTCGGAAGCCTCCAAGGAAGACTCACGGTGTTCCTCAGGCCTCAAGGGCGCCGGCGCCGCATGCTCCGAACCCGGCAGACCTATCTGTGAAAACTTCGGCCCCGACGAGCGGGAGGCCGAGCAAAACCTCGGCCGAGGATCCACCCGGGCCCGCATGGCCTCGAGGACCGGCTTGGCCTCCAGGGACGTCTTCGATGTGAAACGCCCGGTGGTCGGATTGGAGGAACCGGACGTGCCGGACATCAGCGTCCGCTGCTGGTCCAAGAAGGCAGTGACACTGCGCTCCAAGACCGCCATCCTGGACTCCAGTCCCGGTGGCTCCGCAGCCTTTGGCACGGGGACCGATGCACTCAGGCCTGCCGCTGGCTACCCCGGAGGGGAATCCTCGATGAGGACAGTGTGTACTTGCCTAGGCCGATTCACGACCGGGTCCTTCCGAGGAATCTTAGCTGGACGCTCCCTCTCAGACGTCTCGAGCGGATGCTCATGGCTCCGCGACCGGCCCCCGGGAGGATCCCGGCCGATTGGAGCCATCCAGAGATGCCGTCTTCGAGGGTTTCTTCTTCCTCTTCGGTTCCCTCAAGGGAGACCCCCTCTCCGAGGACCCATCACGACGCTCGGGTTCGGAGTGCTCCTCCCAAGACATCGAGGCTTCAGACGAGGTCCTGGCTCTTGGAGACATGGGGAAGTCGGGAAAAATTTTGTCATGCTGCTGCTGGCGGCTCCTCAAGACCTTCAAAGACATAAGAACATAAGTTATGCCATACTGGGTCAGACCAAGGTCCATCAAGTCCAGTATCCTGTTTCCAACAGTGGCCAATCTAGGTCATACGTACCTAGCAGTTTCCCCAAAAGACACAGGTTCCGCAATGCTTGTACTGGGTCAAGCATTGATATCCTGGGTCCCTTCTTAATAATGGTTTATGGACCTTTCCTCCAGCAACTTGTCCAAACCTTTAAACCCGGCTACACTAACAGCCTTTACTACATCCTCTGGTAACAAATTCCAGAGTTTGATTACACGTTGAGTGAAAAAATATTTTCTTTTATTAGTCTTAAATAGTTTACCCTGTAGCTTCATTGCATGTCCCCCTAGTCTTTCTATATTCTGATAACGTAAACAATCGATCTACGTTTACCTGTTCCACTCCGTTCATTAATTTATAGACTTCTATCATATCTCCCCTCAGCCGTCTCTTTTCCAGGTTAAAGAGCCCTAAGCTTTTTAGCCTTTCTTCAAAGGAGTATCCTTCCATTCCCTTTACCATTTTGGTGGCTCTTCTCTGAACCTTTTCTAATAACGCTATATCCTTTTTAAGATACGGCAACCAGAATCGCACACAATATTCAAGGTGCAGTCTCACCATGGAACGGTATAGAGGCAT
Organism: Ichthyophis bannanicus; assembly: GCA_033557465.1. Taxonomy (NCBI): domain Eukaryota; kingdom Metazoa; phylum Chordata; class Amphibia; order Gymnophiona; family Ichthyophiidae; genus Ichthyophis; species Ichthyophis bannanicus. The sequence continues at coordinate 161,355,612 of CM066043.1, read as the reverse complement.
TACAATATTTAAAAATGTTATCCACAATGACACCTAAATCTTTATCCTGAGTGGTGGTTCCTATAGTGGAACCTTGCATTGTGTAACCATAGTTTGGGTTGTTCTTCCCTAGGTGCATAACTTTGCACTTGTCCACATTAAATTTCATCTGCCATTTTGATGCCCAGTCTTCCAATTTATCAAGATCATCTTGCAATTTTCCACAATCCTCTTGGGGTTTAACAACTTTAAATAGTTTTGTGTCATCTGCAAATTTGATAACCTCACTTGTTATTCCACTTTCCAGGTCATTTATGAATATGTCAAAAAGCAGCGGACCCAGCACAGATCCCTGGGGTACACCACTATTCACCTTTCTCCAATGGGAAAATTGGCCATTTAGCCCAACCCTCTGCTTTCTATCTTTTAACCAGTTCCTGATCCACAGTAGTACATTGCCTCCTATCCCATGATTCTTTAGTTTTGCCAAAGGTCTCTGATGAGGGACCTTGTCAAAGGCTTTCTGAAAGTCCAGATACACTATTTATTTTATTTATTTATTTACATTCTCTTATATACCGCGCTATTCAGCATCAGTGCGGTTTACATTGAACAAACTGAAATTACACTGAACAGGGCATTATAACTTGGAGATAACTATATCAACTGACTCACCTTTGTCCACTTTCAAAAAAAAAAACATAACAGATTAGTAAGACAAGATCTTCCTTGTCTAAAGCCATGTTGGCTGTCTCCCATTAGGCCATGACTATCTACATGCTGAGTAATTTTATTCCTTATGATGGTTTCTACCATTTTCCCCGGTACTGACGTCAGGCTCACCGGTCTGTAGTTTCCCGGATCACCCCTGGAACCCTTTTTAAAAATTGGTGTTACATTGGCGATCCTCCAATCTTCAGGTATTAGAGATGATTTTAATGATAGTTCACAGATTACTAATAGCAGGTTTGCAATCTCAGATTTCAGTTATTTCAACACCCTTGGATGTATACCATCCGGCCCAAGTGATCTGCTACTCTTCAGTTTATCTAATACAAGTTTATCTAATACAGTTTATCTAATACAAGTTTATCTAATACAAGTTTATCTAATACAGTTTATCTAATACAAGTTTAAACTCCTGTTACAATGTAAGCACAGAACAGACTTCTGACTGTGCACCCTTGTTGTATGTAAACCGCACTGATAACAAATAGCGCGGTATATAAAAGTTATAAAATAAATAAATAAATAAAATAAATAGTTGTAATACATCTTCCCGATGTATCGATATTTCCTTCAATTCTTCCGCACCTTTAAATACCACTTCAGTCATGGGTAACATCCCTACATCTTCCTCAGTAAAGACCGAAGCAAAGAATTCATTCAGTCTCTCCGCTTTCGCCTTGTCGCCTCTTAGTGCCCCTTTAACTCCTCTATCATCTAATGGACCAACTGAGTCTCTCACAGGTTTTTTGCTACAAATGTACTTGAAAAAAAATCTTTATTTTGCGTTTTTGCTTCCACAGCAAGCTTCTTCTCAAATTCTCCCTTTGCCTGCTTTATCAATGCCTTACATTTGACCTGCCAGTGCTTGTGCTGTTTCCAGGTTTCGTCATTTGGCTCTTTTTTCCATTTCCTGAAAGATGCTTTTTTGGCAACAACAGCATCTCTGTCCTCACCTTTAAACCATGCTGGCTGTTTTTTGGACTTCCTTCCACTTTTCTTAAAGCGTGGAATACAGCTGGTCTGGGCTTCCAAGATAGTATTTTTCAACAACACCCAAGCTTGATGTAAGTCTTTAACCTTTGCAACCGCTCCTTTTAGTTTTTTCTTAACTATTTTCCTTATTTTATCATAGTCTCCCTTTCGAAAGCTAAAAGGTAGTACTGTGGATTTCCTTACTATCCACTAATTAAATCAAAGGCGATCATGCTATGATCACTATTGCCACGTGGCCCCAACACTCTTATCTCTTGCACTAAATCTGGTGTTCCACTAAGGACTAGGTCTAATATGGCTTCCCCTCTGGTCGGTTCATGAACCAGCTGCTCCAAGAAGCAGTCATTTATGACATCTAGGAACTTTATCTCCCTAGCAAGTCCTGCCGTGACACTGACCCAGTCGATACCGGGGTAATTGAAATCACCCATTATTACTACTCTGCTGTGACTTTTGTTAGCTTCCTTGATTTCTTTGAGCATTTCATCATCCATTTGTTCATTCTGGCCAGGCGGTCGATAGTACACCCCATTGCCATCGCCTTCCCTTTTTTACATGGAATTTTAATCCATAGAGATTCTACAACAAATTTAGTTTCCTGCAAAACTTTAATCCTTTTTGACTCAATGCCCTCTCTAACAGAGCGCAACCCCTCCACCAATTTGATCAGCTCTATCATTACGATATAGTTTGTATCCAGGTATCACAGTGTCCCACTGGTTGTCCTCCTTCCACCATGTCTCTGATATTCCAATCATATCTAACCTCTCATTTAGTGCTATATATTCTAACTCTCCCATCTTGTTTTTTAGACTTCTATCATTTGCATACAAGCATTTTAGAGACTGTATTTTATTCATATTAATTTGGCTATTGGTAGACATGTGTAATTTGGGATCTTTAAGCTCTGTCTGCTCCATACTCGAGGGCATTTGGGCTACTTTACTCTTTCTGACATTTTCTTACACAGGCCACAGACCGCCGGGTCATGGTCCGGGCCAAGGCACTGGAGGCAGCAGTCATGCGCATCGATTAGGGACATAATCTTCCCACACTGATCACACTTTTTGAACCCGCTGGTAGCCATGTGGGGAAAAAGAACCCCAGCAAGGACAAAGATCCTTCGGGCTGACAGTGAAAAAAAAGGGCACAGAGACGCCCAAAGAAAAAATGAAAAGTAAAAAAAGGAATCGACCCGATACCGAGACACCGAGGTCAGTGCGGGAAAGGTACTGGCGCAAGACTGGAGACAAGCATAATGCGCGAAAAAAAATCTACTTTTTCCGGAACAAAAACAGACAACTTCTGGTGGGCTCCACGGGAAAAAAGGAGACTGAGCAAGATGGCACCCTTGGGCACGTATGCGTGGTACCAATCCCAAAGGCTTTCTTTGAAAACAGGGGATTTGCTCCGCGCGGGCTCCGTCGGCGCCGTCACCCATATGTGAGGACTGGCTTCCTTGCTTGTTCCCGGAGAAAGACATATAGATCCTGGCAGGACAAGTTCTGCATCTCCAAATTACATTGGGCCAAACAAATTGCCACCAAGAATACCACCTTTAGCAAGAAGTCCTTCAAGGTAGTATTCTTCAAGGGCTCAGAGGATTATCTGCACTTGCAGCACAAACTCCAGGGGGAAACAATGGTCCAAATGATGGGGGTGTCCAAATGCCGCCACCTCCCAAGGAAGAGAGATACACTGGGATGTCAAAAAGGGGAGTATCAGTTGCACCAGTCCAGCAACCACTATCTGCTGGAGAAAGAGAAATATTGAAGGATGCCCCTAGCTGCATTGGTCCTACTACCAGTGGTGATGTTACTGGAAGCTTCTAGTTTTATCTGGCTCCCTCATCTGCTGGCAGAGGGGCATATCCCTTTTGTCTGGACTGGTCTGATCTGGAATAGCAATTTGATCTTATTAGCTATATGGTGTACCACGTCATTCAAATCAACAGTTTGTCCTGGGGCAGCGGAAGATAATGTGCAGCCATGGTTGCTCCTCCTTTTGCCATGTAATCAGCATGAGAGTGGGTCGGGCGATGTACAGTACTACTTCACTGGATGCTAACAAAAAAAGAGGAGGAGAAGCAGGAAGGGTCAATACCCTGAACACAGCTCTCCCATTACTACTACTATTAAGATGAAGGGTGAAGCAAAACATAAGAACATAAGAAATGCCATACTGGATGAGACTAAGGTCCATCAAAGCCCAGTATCCTGTTTCCAACAGTAGCCAATCCAGGTCACAAGTACCTGGCAGATTCTCAAAAAGACAGGTTCTACAATGCTTGTCCTGGTGTAAGCAGTGGATTTCCCGGGTCTTAATAACTGTTTATGGACCTTTCCTCCAAGAACTTGTCCAAACCTTTTTTAAACCCAGCTATACTAACAGCTTTTACTACATCCTCCAGTAAAGAATTCCAGAGTTTGATTATGCATTGAGCAAGGCAAGGTGGCCATTATCCTACAATGGCCAAATGCAAGGAACTTGAGCCTGGATTATATACATTGGTATTTACTTTTACAATTTGTGTAACATGCCTAAATCAAACTTACAATCCAGCTGTACTGAAAATTTGTAAATATTTACAGGAATGGATAAACCTAAGCATGTCATGAGCAGAACAAATAAATCTACTCAAAATGTCCATCCTACTTAGTCTCTTATGTGTTTCAGCATCTATCATGTTTAGTGCTAACTAAATGATGCAGAGTTTCATTGGGCATATTAATAAATACCTTGTATTAATGTAGATAAGCTATGTAGGGCTAACTCAAGAGGAATAAGAAGTCAAGTGTTAACAGCTATTAATGGGCTAGACTAGCAAGACTAAAAGAGTGGTACAAAGATAACTTGGGATTAGTGTGGACGCAAAAAAAAAAAAAAAAGAGCCAGAGGATGCTAAACGTCCATTACTAATAACTATGCCTTGGCAACTCCTTTAGGGTTCATAATACATTAAGAAGAAATCTGTTCCTGACTCACACAGTGCAAGTACAGAGATTAATACATATCTGAGGACCACAGAAGAAATACTCTCCAACTGAAATATCTCCGTATTTTATTATTTAACTTTTTCAATTATATTACTATTTAACAGGTTTTATACACTGCTTTATCATTTCATTCAAAGCGGTTTACACTTAAACTTGGTAATGTACATTAAACAGGGGCATTGATAACTTGGATTTTTCTGAGGCAATGGAGGGTTCCTAAGCCAGTGCTCTAAGCATTAGGGAACTCCTTCACTGTTTGTATTCTGAAAAACACAGCTCTGCATATGCCTAGTACCACTATAGAAATAAGTAGTAGGAATATTGAAGTAACTGATCTGTCGCAATAAACAAACAAATAAAGATGATGGCCATAGCTAAAACAGAATTATTCCGCTCCCCCATCCCACTTGGGAAGCTTAACCCTCTCAAGGGCCAAGCTGTAAGACAGAATAGAGCCATGAAGATCAGACCCTGGAGGAGGAGATCATCTTTGCTTTACAGCCCCACCCGAATCTTCATGAGATCAGCTTACTCAGGAACTCTTGGCCAGTTTGGTGCTACCAAGATGACTAGTCCTGAATAATATGTAATGCTCTTAAATTACTCACCCCATCAATAGCCAGGTTAGAATATAAATAAGTCCCTTCATCAGCCAAGGTCAAGCAACAATATTCATACCTTTGCTCAGTGTGTAGCATCAGCCAAGAAAGCAAACAGGATGCTTGGAATTATAAGGAAAGGAACAGAGAATAAAAACAGACTATCATCATGTCTCTACTGCTCCATGCTGCGACTACACCTTGAGTATTGTGTGCAATTCTGGTCACTGCATCTCAAAAAAGAGAGAGTGGAATTAGAAAAAAGTAAAGAGAAGGGCAACCAAAATGATAAAGGAGATGGAACAATACCACTTATGAAGAATGGCTAGAGCTCTTCGGCCTGGGGGAGACAAGATAGAAATCTATAAAACAGTGAATGGAGAGGAATCGAAAGGGTAAATGCAAGTCAGTTTACTCTTTCAAAAAATATAAGGACCATGTAGCATGCAATTAAGCTACTATTACATTTAGGATACCATGAAGAAAACAAAGTTACTCGCCTGTAGCAAGTATTCTCTGTTGACAGCAGAATTAAGTCCTCATATATGGGTGATGTCACCAATGGAGCCCTCACATGGAATCATTCCCCAGCTCCTTCTAGAAGCTATTGGATAGGCTTCACTACACATGTGTACGTCTTCCTGTCTGCCATCACCATGCCATTTTGCCTCAGTTGAGTAGAATGCAACTCCAAGGGAGGTGGGGGGAGAAGGTTGTGAAGACTTATCCTGCTGTTCAAGGAGAACACCAGCTACAGGTGAGTAACTTTATTTTCCCTTGGACAAGTAGGAGCAAATCGTCATGTATTGGAATGCCTAGCTTTAGACTGCCTCCAAACAAAAAGGGAAATGAAATATATGTCCGAACAGGCTTTTGGTGAGAACAGCCCCTTTGAAACATTTACTTAATTTTTATTTTTTTGAGGCCACCTGAACAGAAAGAAATGGGCCTGGGAGAATGGAGTTGGATTCTAATCCCCAAACAGATTCTGAAGTACTGATTGTCTGAATCTGCAGTCACATTGGGAATCCCATCCAGACAATAAGTGGATGTATGGATGGACAGAAGTCCGCACTGCATCCTTGCACATCTCTTTCATGGAGGCCACTGACACAGCTACATCTTGGACATCATGAGCTGTGACATGACTCTCAAAGACTCAAGTCTGCCTGAGCACAAGCAAAAGAAATGCAGTATGAGTCAATATGAAAGAGTGCATTTAGAGATGGCAGTTTCTAACTTGCGTGGGTAAAATGAAAGAAGAAGTTGGGCGGACTTTCTATGGGCTTTAGTCTAAGTGTGCCTTGGCCTTCTACTTGGAGGAGTCTAACATGTGCAGTACATGTCCCCCCTTGCGAGCATGGGTTCTTAAGGAAAAAAAAAAAGGATTTGCTATATGACTGACTGATTAAGGTGGAAATTCAACATCACCTTCAGAAGAAATTGAAGATGTATACGCAAAACCATTTATTAAAAATTTTGGTAACGGTGAATCAGCTACCGGAGCTCGCTAACACTGCGTGCTGAAGTGACTGCTACTGAGAACAGGACATTCCAAATCGAACTTCAGATCTCAGGAACAGAGTGGCTCAAAAGGAGCCTTTAAGAAAATGAAGCATCATTATCGAGTCCAGGTTCCCTCTTCTAAGAGGCAACACTTCTCATCCATTATTGCTGCCTCCTCCCGTGATCCCAAAGCAATTTCTTCTACTGCTGCTCACCTTTCTGCCCCTTACTCCACCCCCTCCCCCCCACTCCCATCTACCCCCCTCCTCGGACGCCCTGGCCACTTTCTTCAGGTGCAAGTTTCTTCCCACGGGTCAGGATCTCCCTACTTCCTCTCCTGTTATCCATCCCCCCCACCTTCCTGGAATGGTGGAAGGCTCTGGTCCATTGAGGGCCAGGAAGGCTAAGTTCTCTAGATGAAAGTCAAAGGCCTTGTGGAGGCTGAGACGGTTGAGGCTTAGCAGTCTTTGCTTTCCTTTGTTTAGGTGGTTGCTGACTCTTTCGGGCAGGCTGACCTGCAGAATGTCTCTGCTGGGAATAAGAGGGATAAAACTTCTTTTTTGAGAAGAATGGTTTCTTGAAAGATCTCTTTCTTGCAGGATCAGCTGTGGCTTTGGATAACCTATCCAAAGCGGAGTTGTCAGCATCCAACTCATTGGCTTTCTCTTGCCAATTTTTGCCAAATAGATTCTCACCTGTACAAGGGATATTGCCCAGTTTGTCCTGCACCCAGAGCTCGAAATCGGATGCCTGGAGCCAGACAATTCTACGTGCACCTATGGCAATGGCAGAGGTTCTGCTTATGCACTCAAAACAGTCAAAAGCTGCACGATTGACAAACTTAGAAACATCCTGGGCATGTTTAACCAGTGTGAGAAAATCCTGCCTCTTGTCATCAGGAAGGAGAGGGCTTAAAATCTCCAAGTCTCTTGTGACTTCTTTAAGGAACATTCCCATATGTAAAATATAGGAACTGATCCTGGCAGAAAGCATGGAAGCCTGGAAAGTACGACGTCCAAAGGCATCCAAGGTTCTACACTCACGTCCTGGAGGATTAGGGGCATGCCTCTTTGCACTCCTGATCCTTCTCATAGCTGATTCCACTACAATAGAGTGGTGAGGAAGCTGAGTTTTCTGGAAACCAGGACAAGGAGGGACACGATACATGGTATCCAGTCTGCAAGAGTGAGGAGAGGTGGTAAGAGGTGTCTCCCACATTCTCAACATGAGATCATGTAAGATCTCATGGATAGGCAGAGTAGCTGCCTCCTTAGGAGCTTTGGGATATTGCAAAATCTCCAACTCCTTAGCCCTGGGCTCTGTTTCAGGAGCCACAGTAATGGACAGACCTCGAGCCACCTCCCTGATAAAATCCTGAAAGGAGATATCTTCTGGAGGAGACATCCTATGTTTAGGGGAGGAAGGCTCCTCTGGGAGAAGTATCCCGGTACCGGCAGAGCTGTCAGAATCCTTGGAGTCCTCCGAGGATTCGAAGTACCTACTGTCCGGATGCTCTTGAAGAGCCCGATACCCGTACCGACCGAAGTTGGTACCGGGGAGAATCGGTACCAATGTATCGGCACCGGAAGGCATCGCATGACTGGGTGCCGGCAAAGCAGACACCGATGTCGATGCTATCAGTACCGGTGTCTGTACAGATACCAGTTGAACTGTCTGACGTGGTTCCGAGGGTGTCGATGCCACAAGGAGAGCCGCCAGACTGCATTCAATAGCCAGGAACCTCTGGTCTATCGACCCTGCTGATGCCTGGGTATCGGTACCAGAAGCAGCCGGTACCCCAGAGCATGGCACCAGTAGTTCTGCCAAGGTCGAGGTCTCGAGAACATCCTGGAGCCCCGATAATGCTTTGGAAGCCGAAGCCTCCCGCCGAGGCAATTATGCCGGTACAGAACCCTCAAAGGCAACACCAGAGGCATCTCGATGCTTGGAAGGAGATCTACCCTTTGAGGACCGGCCGGACTTATGTTTAGCTACCTGAGATCCATGGGAGGAAGACGAAGCCCTGGAAGACATCGATGCCACAGAAGCTGCATCGGAGGGAAAAAGGGCGCTGAGCTTAGCAGCTCGGTTTTGTCGACCCCTCTTGGACATCATGGCACAAGCCATACACTCGGAGATAGAGTGGTCAGGACCTAAACATTTGAGACATCACTCATGGATGTCGGTGACAGAGATGGTACCGCCACACTTGGTGCACTTTTTGAAACCCGAAGCGGGTTTTTCCATAGTAAGGGATGTTTTGGGCCTAAGGCCCAAAATGGCGCATGCACCTGCAGAAGAAAAGTTTGGAAAAAATACTTTTTTTGTTTTTTTTTATAGAAAGAAAGAACCGGCAGTACCAGTATAGCGTCGAGGGAAGGCAGACGCGACCACAAAAAAGGAGAATAGGGAAAAATTTTCTGCGGTGACAGGAACAACGACCTGCTGGCTCTGCGGAAAACGAAGAACTGGAGAGAGGCAGTTGGGAAAGGCGGGAAGGCAGCACGCAGGCACTGTGGGATGCTCCCAAAAGCTTTCTAGTTGGATGCTGGGGAGCGTTCCTGTGCAGGCTCCGTCGGTACTGATGATACCCATATGTGAAGACTACATTCCTGCTTGTTCATGGAGATCTACGCTTTCTCCGGGAACAAGCAGGAAGTCAGTCCTCACATATGGAACTCCCAAGCTACAGGCTACCGAAAACCCATAGCAAAAAATAGGACTCCCCCTAGGGAAGCCATAAGCAGCAGCAATTTGGTCCGTGTAGGATCCCCTGTGTCCGATGAACCAGCACTCCGGTAGCCTGAACATAGAATAGTCGGAGGGAAGGAGTTGCCTAGACCCCGAAAAGGTTACGGAGCACAGCCTGGCCAAAAGCACTGTCCTGTCAGGACTCACTTTCCAGGCAGTAATGGGCTGCGAAGGTATGGACTGAACACCAGGCGGCAGATGTCCGCCATCAGGACAGAGCGCAAGTTTGCCACCGAAGCTGCCATGGCCCTGACACGATGCGCTGTGACGCAGCCCTCCAGCAGAAGCCCCGCCTGCTCATAAGCGAGGGTGATACAGTCCACCACCCAGGTGGGCAGCGTATGCTTAGTCACTGCCTCCCCCAGGCTACTGGAGTTGTATTTGATAAACAGCTGAGAAGCCTTGAGGTGGCCCTGAGTGCGTTGGATATAGAAGGACAAAACCCTCTTGCAATCCAAGGTGTGAAGAACAGTCTCCGCCCGACTGGAGTGAGGTCTTGGAAAGAAGGTAGGGAGCATCACTTCCTGGTTAAGATAGAAGGGCGACACTACCTTCGGCAGGAAATTGGGGTGCGGGCAAAGCACCACTCTGTTCTTGTAGAACCTGGTATAAGAGCACCTCCGCCACAAGGGCTTTGAGCTCGCTAACTCTGTGAGCAGAGGCGAGCGCAACCAGGAAAACCACCTTCCACGAGAGGTAGCGAAGGTGGCAAATAGCCTGAGGCTCAAAGGGCAGGCGAGTGAGCTGCCCCAACACCATGTGGAGGTCCCATTCAGTTGCTGGAGGGCAAACCGAGGGAATTGGTCACCAACGGTTGAACCGAGAGGGGCTTACCATCCACCGGTAGGTGGTGCGCTGCCAGGGCACTAAGGTGCACCTGAACGGAGTTAGACTTGAGCCCGGACTGAGAAAGGTGGAGAAGGTACTGTAACACCCAAGGCACCAGGCAGAGGAAAGGATCAGCCCCCTTTTGGGCGCACCAAACAGAGAATCTGCACCATTTGAGGGCGTAAGCCTTCCTAGTATAGGGCCTTTCCAGCAGAATGTCCTCCACATCCACTGGAAGGTTGAAAGGGGCCAGAGTTACCCTCTCAGCAGCCATGCTGTCAGCGAGAAGGACGTGAGGTTGGGGTGCAGGAGAGAGCCCCCCCTCCTGGGATAGAAGACCCGGGTCAGTTTCCAGGGGGATGGGGACCTCCACCGCCAACCTCAGGAGCAGCGGAAACCATAGCTGCCTGGACCACCGAGGAGCTATGAGGATGAGTGAGGCCCTGTCGCGGAGCGCCCTGAACAGGATCTTGGCCATCAGTGGCGTCAGAGGGAAGGCAGAAATGAGGCCCTCCGACCATGAGACCAGGAACGTGTCCGCTGCCACCCTGGAGGGGTGGGCCTGCCGAGAGCAAAAGCGTGGCAACTGAAAATTGTCCAGACTGGCGAACAGGTCCATCACGAGTTCCCCCCAGAGAAGGAAAAGCCAACCGGCTACCCTGGGGTCCAGCTGCCACTTGTGTGGCTGGAGAAGCTTGCTGAGCCTGTCGGCCAGCAGGTTGTCCTGGCCTGGGAGGATTCCCTGAGGGATTGCGTAAGAGCAAAGGACCAGTGCCTCCTCACAAAGGGCACAAGACCCCATGAGCCCCTGTTTGTTCACATAGAACACTGCCACCTGGTTGTCTGTCTGGACCAGCACTGGCTGGTGACGTAGGTGGTGACAGAAGACCCTCACGGCAAGGTGTATGGCCCGGAGCTCCAGGAAGTTGATTTGCAGGGTGCTCTCATCTGGCGACCAGTTGCCCTGAGTGCAGAGATCTCCGCAGTGGGCCCCTCAACCGAACAGGGAGGTGTACGGGGTAAGGACCCTCGAGTGACTTGGGGCCTGAAACAGCATGCCTGCTTCGAGATACTGGGGCAACTGTCACCAGTCCAGGGAGTCTGTCAACTGGCAGGTCACCGAGACTCAGTCCCGAAGACGGCCAAAGGCCTGAGACCATTGGTCCCAGAGACACCACTGCGCCGCCTCATGTGGAGGCAAGCATCTGGGATGACATGGACCGTGGAGGCGCAGGAGAAGCCAGGTGGGCACTGAGGGACGGTGCTGTACGCCCCGAGCAAGGGACTGGAGCCGATCGGCTCATTCCTTGGGTAGGAAAGCCCTCAACTGGAGGGTGTTGAGCCTCACTCCGATGAACTCCAGGCACTGTGTGGGTAGGTGGTGACACTTGAGGTAGTTTATGACAAAGTCCAAGTGTTGCAGAACCTGGATGGTGCGAGCAGTGGCCTGCTGTGCCTCCCCTTATAAACCAGTCGTCCAGGTAGGGAAAAACAAAGATCCCCTGGAGCCAGAAGGCGGCGGCCATGACTGCCAGACATTTTGTGAAGACCGGTGGGGCAAAGGCTAGATCGAAGGGGAGTACACTGTATTGAAAGTGCCTACCCCCTACTATGAACTGCAGGTACTGCCTGTGGTTGGGGTGGATGAGGATGTGAGTATAAGCATACTTGATGCCTAAGGAGCATAGCCAGTCTCCCTACTGGAGGTATGGCAGCAATGTTCCAAGGGACAGCATCTTGAACTTCTCCCTCACCAGGAATTTGTTGAGGTTGCACAGGTCGAGGATGGGCTTTAGAACCCCTGTCATCTTTGGGACGAGGATGTATCTGGTGGGGCACCAGTTCCACTACCTTGTCCTCTAGAAGACCGGCCAACTCCTTCAAGAGAGGGTCCAGGTGTAGGGAAGACCTGAGGTGTCTGAGCCAGATGGAGGAGATAACCCTCCCTGACTACCCCTCAGTGCCCAGGAATCAGTGGTGATAGCCATCCATCTCTGGGCATAGAGGGCCAGACAACCCCCTCTGGGCTGCCGACCTCCTTGGGGGTAGAGAGGCTAAGCCCAAGGAGTCAAAAGCGCCACCCTGGCTGGGTCGGGGCTGGTGCCTGGGGTTTTGGAGCTTTCTGATTACACAAGCCATGCCCATGTCCCTTTGCCTGCTGACCCTGTTGGGGAGCTGGGGAGGCCTGATAAGGTGAGTAGTTTCGGTAAGCAGCTCCCTTCCTCGGGTAAAAGGGCTTTTTACCCGAGCCCTTCCATCGGGGAGAGGCAGTGGTCTTCTTGAGAGAGTCTGGTCCTCATCATGAACTCTGTCTCCAGCTCAGCAGCCTTGTCAGTCATGGGTTTGCCGAAGAGATTCTCCCCTTGGCATGGGACATTGACCAGTTTGTCCTGACCCCACTGCTCGAGATCGGACGACTGAAGCCAAGCTTGGCAGCGTGCACCAATGCATGCCGCGGCTATTCGAGCTGCCGATTCGAAGCAGTCATAGGCCGCTCGAGACATAAATTTAGAGCACTCACAGATGGCCTTGGCCAGGCTCTTGAAGCGCTGCAAGGGTTCCTCGGAGAGACCAGCCGAGAACCCGGCGAGTTCCTTTGCCAGGTCTCTCAGGTACATGTCCATGTACAGCTGGTAGGCCTGGATGCGGCAGAGGAGCATTGAGTTCAGGTAGCATTTTCTGCCGAGGGTGTCCAAGGTGCAGGCCTCCCTGCCAGGGGGGCACCAAGGAGTGCATTTTCTGGCTTTTCAGCCGACACATGGCCGACTCCACCACCATGGAGTTATGCGGCAGTTGTGACTTCTGAAAGCCTGGACTCCGGCAGACCCGATACATTGAGTCGAGCCATCTGCTCACCACCGGTACCAAGGCCAGTGTCTCCCACATATGGAGCATGAGCCGTTCTAGGATGGGAGGGATAGGTACCATTAGCGATTCCCGCGGAGGAGCTTCGTACTGGAGGATCTTTAACTCATCCACCTGAGGATCCTCCTCTGACTCGGTCGGGAATGCGAGGACCTTGGACATATCCACGAGAAAGTCCAAGAAACCCATGTCCTCTGGCGGGGACCGCCACGGAGGTTCCGACAAAGGGGAATAGGAAGGGACGTCACGGTGGCAATGTGTATCGGGGGACTCCTTATCCTCCATTTCCCACTCGGAGTAGTCCATGGATGACTCACCCGAGGGCTGCTCCATGGGCCGAGAGCCCAGATGCTCCGTGGCAGGCACGTGGTAGACGTACTGGAGATGACCGCAATCCCGATGAGCATGACCTCGGCAGAGGATTGACTCGAGGCCAAAGGGCCTCGAGGATCGACTCGGCCTCCAGGAACGGAAGTCGACGACCCAGTGGTCGGGGAGGATGAACCGGTCGAACCGGACAACAGCTCCCGCTGCTGGCCCATGAAGGCAGACAAACTGCTCTCCAGGGTCCCCATTCTGGACTCCAGCCCAGAAGGCTCAGCAGCCTTCGGCGCGGGCACAGATGGACTTCGGCCCGACGACAGCTCCCCCGAAGGGGAATCCTCAACGAGGATGGTGTCTGGGAACCAAGGCCAGTCCGTTGCCTGATCCTTCTGGGGGATCTTCGCAGGTCGCTCCTTCTCCGACACCTCGGACAAGCGCCTTGGACTATGGGAGCGGGCCCGGGAAGCTCCCAACCGGTCGGAACCATCCAAGGATGCCGCCTTCAAGGGTTTCTTCTTCTTTCTGGATTCCCTCAGGGAGATATCCCCTTTCTGAGGACCCACAATGGAGCTCGGGCTCGGAAAGCTCCGCCCAAGGTGTCGGGGACTCAGATGAGGCCCTGGCTTTGGGAGGTACTGGGGACTCAGGGAAGAACTTGTCGTGCTGCTGCTGGCGGCTCTTGAAGGCCTTGCTGGACATCCTCTTGCAGAGACCACAGGCCGCCGGGTCATGGTCTAGCCCAAGGCAACGAAGACAGTAGTCGTGTGTGTCAGTCAAAGACATGATTTTAGAGCACCAATCACATTTCTTAAAACCACTGGTAGCCATGGGGAAAAAAAGCACTCCTGCGAGGTTGAAGACCCTCCGGGCTGTCAGTGGGAGAAAAAAAAGGCGTGAAAGCGCCAGGAAAGAAAAAAAACGAAAACTACAAAAATTTGAACCGAACCAGATGCCGAGGCACCGAGATCATATGCTGGAAGAGTACCGGTGCAATACCGAAGGCGAGTTAGAAAATCGAGGAACAAAATAACCAACCTTTTCCAAGAACAAGCCAAACGACGTCTGAAGGGCTCTGTGGAAAAAAGGAGACTGAGCAAGATGGCACCCTTGGGCGGGAAGAGGATCACGCATTTATGGTGGCATCTCCCAAAGGCTTTCTTTGAAAGCTGAGGGGATGCTTCCCCGAGGGCTCCGTTGGTGCCGACATCACCCATATGTGAGGACTGACTTCCTGCTTGTTCCCGGAGAACACTATGGGAGTTTTAAGAAGAGGCTTTAGCACAATGGTTCTCAACACAATCTTTGGGACATAATTAGCCAGTCAGATTTTCTGGATAACCACAATGAATATGCATGATTGAGATTTGCATGCACTTCCATTGTATGCAAATCTATTATGCATATTCATTCCCACTTCATGCCTCAAAACTATGGAACTTCCCCCCTGAGAGTATAAGCTATCATGGACCTGCAAGACTTCCAAAAAGCTATAGACACTTATATTCTCTGAACACTCTGCCACGACTACATGAGCCTTACATCCACCTCGTATGCACTTATAATCAAACATGCCTCAAATATTACATCTCCATATGCCCGTTAATTATCTCATAAGCATCTGCTAAAATGTTAACGCACTGTAGATACACTTCTCATAAGACCACAATGTAACAACTAATTGTTCCTGTGTATGGGCTTTAACATATATTGCTGCACTGTAATATATATTCCACTACTGTTTGTAACATATTGATTCACAGTTCTACCTAATTAATTTTAATCCTGTTGAAACCTCTAAGTTAAATCTCCCTGTTCAACGTAGATACGTTAACACTTCCTTTTCAAGGTAAAGCTGTTGTTACAATGTAAACTGCCTTGAATCTAAGATAAAGTGGTATAGAAAACCTGTGAAATAAGAGGTGCAATCCAGTTCCCCCCTGAACCCTTAGAGCATTTGACCTGACCTGATGAAGACTCTTGGGCAGAGTTCCCAGAGTGTGAAATCCATCAAGATGAGCTCCCCAGACCAGCTTCGATGCATCTCTGCATAACTTTCAAAATGATGGAATTTGGAAAGGTAGACCCCTTGGCCAGAATGGAATGATTCATCCATTAAGACAGGAAGTCCCAGAAGGGAAGAAAGTGTAGTTACTCAGATGTAGCATGTGTTCTATGGAACGGCAAGAATAAGTCCTCACGTATTGGTGATGTCCCTGACAGAGCCCCGTGCGGGAACATGTCCCAGCTTCCAAATGGAAGCTTTTGGGAGTCTCTATCACGCATGCATGCCTGCCTTCTCACCTGTTGCAGCGCCATTTTCTCCTCAGTAAGATACAAAAGCTAGTAGCCAAAACAACTCCACGGGGAGGTGGGAAATTTGGGAGGACTTCTTCCTGCTGTTCACGGAGAAAGCACAGTTACTTACCTGTAACAGGTGATCTCTGGGAACAGCAGGAATAAGTCTTCACATATGGGTACGTCGGTACCGACGGAGCTTGCACGGGAATGCTCCCCAGCATCCAATCAGAAAGCTTTTGGGAGCATCCCTCGCGCCTGCGCACTGCCTTCCCGCCTTTTCCACTGCCTCTCCTCAGTTGAGTTTCATAGCTGAGACAAAAGGAGAGAAAGAGGAAAGGAAGACAGATAGATACAACTCCTAGGGGAGGTGGGTGGGTTGTGAAGACTTATTCCTGCTGTTCCCAGAGATCACCTGTTACAGGTAAGTAACTGTGCTATCTCCAGGAACAAGCAGGAATGAGTCTTCACATATGGGGACTCCCTAGCTAGAGATGCCAGGGGGAGATCCCATAAAATGTGTGTCCCTGGATCAGGACTGCAGTTCCCACACATGGATCTCCGGCATCCCATGAGGGATGGTGGGTAGGAGTTGAAAGGAGCTGTAAGAAAACAGAAAAGCTAAGGACTACAGGAGAGGAGTCCTTGGTATGTATGATAAGTACCATTAAAATTATTTAATGAACAATCACAAAACAGATCTTACCTACTGGATTGTAGGAAGTAGAGAGCGTGATGGAGTCTACTGGAGATTCAGTAGAGGATCCTCAAGATGACCTCACGCAGTGAGGGTGAAGGTCCAAATCTGGAATTGGCAGGTGACCCAGGTGTCAACTGGGGTAGTATAAGAACGGCAGGTCTTCAGTGGAAAGCTTTATGGAAAAAAGCTGAAAACTCTTTTAGCTACAGAGTCATTGACATTGAGGAGTAAAAGAGGAAGACTGACTGATTTGGACAAGTAGCCCAGTCCTGGAGGGAAGAAGGGGTATGGAAAAAAGCCCGTATTCAAGGAGGACAGATGTGTGAGGGGCTGAAATCTCAGAACTACTGAAGATCTACACTGTCTTTCCTAGCTGGTGATAGATAGGAAAGATATTGAAGCATGATGCTTCAGGGATAGCGAGTCCTAGAGTAAAGTGGAAGCTGCTAGTACCACAGTAGTGGTTTTGTGCATAACAGCCCCTACATACCGAGGGACAGTACGAAGATATGCAAACCCACTGTCTGGAACCTCTAAGAAGGTAAAAACCTTTATAGCAGAGACAGTTAGGGAGATAGTATGTAATACATATCTACCTATAAAAAGCATCTCGACAGATATATATATATAGGGGCATAACCCATGCACACACAGCTTACAGACATATGTATGTATAGAAATAAATAGAGATATATACATACATGAATATGTAAGTTTGAAGATACATGTCTGCAACTAAGCCCCATAAGAACATTCACATAAGAGATGTGAAGGAGAAAGATTAATCTAATAATAAGAAGGTGGAACCTACTTGAAAAGATATATAGAGAATATATTCCTCCGGGCTAAGAGGGTGCAGGAATGCTATCCAGTGAAATAAGCAGGATGGTTGCGTGAAAAAACTGAGGATAATATCAGTCTGTAGAGAGCAAGTCGTGAGTTCTGTAGAACTCCGACATGGTAAATGGACAGAAAACGCATAGAGGGAGATACCAGGATGACCCACTGGAGGGACACAGGGGTATCATGCGTTACTAGTAGAATATGTGCTGTCCATGAGGAGTAGGATAGCATGAGGCCAAGCTGTAAGGAAAAAAGAGCATATTCCTGCAGGATTGGGAAAGTCCTTGGACATTCACGCAGAAAAAGCTTATATCCTGTATTATAACAGGAGACAAGAGGGTGTGGAGAACCCTCACAGTCATGGAAAATGACTGATAAGCCTTTTCTACTATATGGAATAGCCATCAGAGACAAAGTTCAATGCTCTCTAGCAAGGGCCCATAGTAGAAAGCTTCTCTGAAGATTGCAGAGAGCATTATGCAGGAGAATTAGGAGATAAAACTGACTGTAGGTCAGCTGTGTTGCCAAATCCAAGGAAATGGAGATGGCCAGAAAGAAGATAATGTAAGAAGCCTGAAGTGAGTAGGATTATCCAAGATAGATGAGGACTATCTTGGAATCACTACTAAGGCTAGACAGACCGGAAACTTGTGGAAAAGTACCAGTAGATCAATCACTGGAACTCCTGCATGAACAGCAACTGAAAGAGACAGCAGAGGGAATCTTCCTGTGAAAACACAGAGAGAACAGACAAAGGGAGAGGAGTAGTCCTGTCCCTGTCTGATAAGCTGTCTAGAGAATTCACTCAAAGAAAAACTCTACACTGGAATGAAAGGTGTACAGTATGGTACTACTCAATCAGGAGAAAACCTGGATGAGAGGGTAGAAAAACAGGAACTGAAGGGTGACTTACCATATGGTGAGTCAGCTGAAGAAAAAAATGTTCATGTTGGGACAGAAACTATCATGGGATAGTAGTTAACTTCTCTTCTTGGTAGGAAGAAGAGGAGAAATCTGTAACCCACAGACAAGAATATCCTGACAGCTCAGTACATCCTGAAGAAAGGAAGCCATGTGTAGAGCTTTAAAGAAAAAAATAGTGAACAAACTTCTGCTAAGAAGAGGTTAACTGTAGGTTGCAACCTTCAGGAACCTATGGTTGCTGGGTATGCTCAGACTGGCTAGAGTTTGGATTCTTCAGACCAGGACGAGGTGTCCCCTGCTTGGGTACATCTGGATGATGGGCAGGAGAAGAGTGAAACCTTCTTTTCTTAGGGAAAGAAGGTTTGGTAGGACATTTCCTACCTCCTGGGGAAGAAGGCGGCTTAGGATGGTTTCCAGAACCAGGGAAGTCAGTGGAGCAGAGAGCAACCCGACGTAAAGCCTCCTTATTGAAGAGATTTTCTCCAGTACAAGGAGAATTACCCAGTGTGTGTTATGCCCATCTGCTCAAGTCTGAAGCCTGGAGCCAGGCTCTACGACGTGCTCCTATGGCAATAGCAGAGGATCTGCTAACAGACTCAAAAGAGTCTAGAGAAGCACGAGAAAGAAACCAAGAGAGATTCTGGCTATGACTAAGAAGTAAGGAATAGTCTGCAGCCTTAGGCTCTGATAGAAAAGGAGTCAAAAGAGATAATTTCTTTGTGACCTCCTGGAGAGATAGACTCATATAAAAAATATAAGAGATAATCCTTGATGCCAGCATAGATGTTTGGAAGGTTTGACGTCCAAAGGCATCAAGTGCTCTAGATGCACGACCTGGCGGATAAGAAGAATGCTTCTTGCTTTTTACCTTCCTCATTGCTGATTCCACTACAATGGAATGATGGGGAAGTTGAGTCTTTTGAAACCCTGGAGAGGGGGGCACCTGATACAGAACATCAGTTGCTGCAGAAGGTGAGGGAACCCTTAAAGGTGATTCCCATATTCTCAGAAGAAGATCCTGCAAAGAATGATGTAAAGGAAGCATTATATTTTCCTTTTCTGCAGGACAGCCTCGAGTAGGATCACAGCCAGGGACAGGAATAGCAAGAAATATTGCCATGTCAAGGAGAAATTTCTGAAAAGAGGGATCTCCAATGGGAACTATCCCTGGGGCAGGCTAAGGTTGAAGGAGCAGCCTGAGCACCAGAGGATGTACTGGTCTGGTGCAGAAAACGAACCCCACTAGATGGATAGTGGTACTGGCAGTTACGATTTGAGGCAGTCAGTACTGCATCGTCCATGCCAGGTATCGATTCCAAACTAGGCATAGAGAGGATCGATGGTGCCGATGTAACTGCAGGAACCGACATCGATACCGATACCGGTAGCTGAGTCGGAATCGAAGACGGTAACGCCATCGAAGCAGTCATTGGAGGCTGCTCAAGCGGTACCGAGGCAACCAGAAACGCTTGGTGAATATCCTCGGTACTGCGTATCCGGAAACGATAAGGGTCGGTTCCGAGACGCGTCGGTACCCAGTCATCTAGACTAGATATCGATTCCAGACTCGGCATCGAAGGGAGCGAGTCCATCGATGCATGTCTAGAGGGTACCAACATCGGTGGTGGTATCGGCGATGTTGTCGATACAGGAAAGTCAATCTGGGTCGTATCGATCGGTCCCGAAGGTACCGAGAACGCCAGACGACGATCCCTGGTGAAGAGTGGATCACTCAACACCGGTGCCGATGCCGGGGTATCGGTACCGCTCGAAGCGGATGCCACCACCGAGCATGGCTGAGATACAGGAAAGTCAATCTGGAACGTATCGATCGGTCCCGAAGGTACCGAGAACGCCAGATGACGATCCCTGGTGAAGAGTGGATCACTCAACACTGGTGCCGATGCCGGGGTATCGGTACCGCTCGAAGCGGATGCCACCACCGAACATGGCTCAGGTATGTTCTGTGAGGGGTGAGCCCCAGGAAAAACCTGAAACCCCTGAAATGCTTTGGAGCCTGGAGACTCCTGCCAGGGTTTTAATGCCAATGGGGTCTTGAGGGCAAGGCCGGAGCCGTCATCATGCTTGGCATGAGACCTACCACTCAAAGATTGGCTAGTCTTAACAGACTGTTTGTGGGTTACCTGATCCTGTAGAGAAGAAAAGGCCGGTGCCCTCACTCCGGGAGGGAAAACGGTATCGAGGGAAACTCGAAAGAGGGAAGTTCTTCTCACAGTTTTGCAGCCTGATTGTTCAGGGGAAAAAGGGTCAGGACCCAAACAGGTTAAACACCAGGCATTGGAGTCTAAAAAGAAAACTGTGCTTCCACAGTGAAGGCACTTCTTAGGAGAAGAAGGCTCCATGATGGAGAGGCCTTGTAGGCCCAAAAAATTTAAGACAGAAACTGAGGGAAAAATTTCCCTGAGTTTAAGAAAAGGAAAAGAAAAACCCACCGGCGGTACCGGTGGCGGCGGGAAAAACAGCCGCGACCACAAGAAAACAAGAAATAAAGGATTTGAAGAAAAAAGTTTCTGCGGTGACAGGAGGACGTCCTGCCGGCTCCGCAGAAAAACGAAAACTGAGGAGAGGCAGTGGAAAAGGCGGGAAGGCAGTGCGCAGGCGCGAGGGATGCTCCCAAAAGCTTTCTGATTGGATGCTGGGGAGCATTCCCATCAGGCTCCGTCGGTACCGACGTACCCATATGTGAAGACTCATTCCTGCTTGTTCCTGGAGATCACCTGCTACAGGTGACTAACTACATTTTCTCCATGAACAAGCAGGAAGAAGTCCTCACGTATGGGACTCCCAAGCTACAGGCTACCAAACACGTAAAACAGCCCAACAGGGGCAACAAGAACCGTGAGAAAAAGCAGATGTAGTCCCCCAATTCAACATCCTCAACATCAGGATGACTCTTTCGGTAGCCTGGACTGACAGAAGGGCCAGTGGGAAGGAATTGAACCTAAGTCCCAAACAGATACCAGAGTATGGCTTGGCCGAAGTTGTCGTCACACTGGGAATCCCCATCCAGGCAGTAGTGGGCTGTGAAGATGTGAATAAAAGACCACGTGGCAGCTCTACAAATCTCCTCCGTGGAGACAGACATGGCCCAGACATTGTGGGCCATGACATGGCC
Organism: Ichthyophis bannanicus; assembly: GCA_033557465.1. NCBI lineage: Eukaryota > Metazoa > Chordata > Amphibia > Gymnophiona > Ichthyophiidae > Ichthyophis > Ichthyophis bannanicus. The sequence goes on along the minus strand of CM066043.1, from coordinate 161,334,144 downwards.
CTCAAGGCTCAGGTTGGCCTAAGCATAGGCAAAGGACAGATGGACAGTGTGCGCTTGGAGACAGATATGCCAAGTCTGCTGGGGTCAAAATAGGCAAGAAGCATGGATGGGTGCGCTGAACCACCCAGTTATGGTGGAACCTCATGTACAGAGGGTGAGCCATCAGAGCCTGAAGTTCACTGACCCGGCGAGCCGAGGTGACAGCCACAAGGAAGACAACCTCCCAGGTCAGAAATTTCAGAGGACGGATAGCAGCTCAAAAGATGGTGCCAACAGCTGCCCCAATACTACATTCAGATCCCACGCGACCAGCAAGGGCTTAATCAGAGGTTTTGACAGGAGCAGGCCCCACATGAAACGGGACACCAATGGTAGAGTGGAAATGGACTTCCCCTCCACACCACAGTAGTAGGCCCCAATCGCACTCAGGTGGAATCGGATGGAGATGGACTTTAGGCCCACGTTAGAGAGATGCAGGAGGTACTCCAGAAAACTCCCCACTGATTAAGAGAAGGGGTCCAGTACCTTGTCAGCGCACCAGAGTGAGAACCTGCACCAACTGAAAGCATAGGAGCAGGTGTGGAACCCCTGCTAGTGGCCAGGAGGACATCATTCACTTCCTCCAGCAAGTTGAGCGCCAACAGGACCATTCACTCAGCATTCAGGCCATGAGGGCCAGCGACTGACACTGGGATGGCAACAGGGCTCCGCCTTCCTTGGAGATGAGGTCAGGGTCACATCCCAGGTGAAGGGGCTCCTGACAGGAAAGCTGAAGCAAAAGGGAGAACCACGGTTGCCTAGGCCAATACAATATCATGGTCCCCTTGTCCACCTAGAGCCTGAAAAGCGTCTTCACCACCAACAGAATCAGTGGGTATGTGTAGAGCAGGCCTAAACCCCAGTTCAGGAGAAAGGCGTTGGATGCCAGTCTATCCCTGGAAGCCATGCAAGAGGAAAAGCGACCCACCTGAGCATTGTGCAGCGTAGCGAAGAAATCCACTGGAGCACCAGACTCCTATAAGATATACTTCACCACCCTTCTGTGGAGGGTCCACTCGTGGGGCTGGGGGACCTGACTGAGAAGGTTTGCTAGAGTTTTGAGCTCATCAGGTAGGTACATCGCCCTCAATTCCATGCTGTGGGAAACTACAAACCTCCAGAGGCGCACCGCACCTCCATGCTTGAAGATGTAAAACAATGCCACTTGATTGTTGGTCTGAATCTGGACAACTTGGTCAACCAACAGTGCCTGGAAGGCCTTGAGGAACAAATCTGAAAGTTCACCACAAAAACCCCTAAAGTTAATTTTTCTATTCTTTTGTCGGAGCCAACTGTAGGAGAGGTGGTATGAATTCACCACTCTCACCAAGCAGTAAGCTACATTTTATTCAGTATAGGTTCTTCACCAGTTAAAACTACAAATTAAACACTTATCTTATTTGATTTGAAAACACACTCCACCGGAGAAGTAAGTTGCTCCCAAAAAATCTTCCTTTGCACGACGTGCACGTTTCGAGTGTCCAACTCTGTATTAAGTGCTACCGCTATGAAAACAAAATGGCAACAATGATGAAAGACGCCGTCTTCTGCGGCCACGGTAGAGGAAATTTACTATAGGCTGAACGACTGCATTTTTGAAGGAAGAACCAACCAATAGAAAAGGGAACACCCACTACAGAGGGAATCCCATATCTGATTGGTGCAACAAAACATCACAATGTCCCAATCAATTGATACGTCACACCACACTCAACCAATCAATCTCTCGATTCAGGCCGGCCGGTTCCATTGAATTTAAAAGGAATATCCATCTCTGTTCCAGCCATTGAAGATGTTTCTCACGATCTCCCCCTCTAGGGTTCTCAGGCACATGATCAATTACAGTCCATCGAAGGTCTCCAAAAACATGTTGAAAAGCAATACAATGCGCTACAATCGGAGCGGTATCTATCCGTTGCCGTTGCCGCAAACGCGAGGCATGTTCAGTTAAACGTTTTTTAACAGGGCGAATAGTTCTACCCACGTAAAGCAGATGGCAAGGGCAACATAGTAGATAAACTACATAAGTAGTCGTACAAGACGTATCCCACCGACGTCGATACACCTGTACGGTGCCCGGATGAGACCAGGAAATACCCGACCATGTTGTAGCATAGTATATACAAGAATTACATGGATTGTGGCCAGCCACTACCGGGCGATACTCCACACGATCAGATCGTAGAGTAGTTTTCACTAAACGATCACCCAGCGATGGGCCCCTTGAAAAAGCTATTCGCAATGGTTGTTGAAAACTATAAACTGATGTAGAGAAGGCAGATCAGAGGTCCAAATGAAAAAAATATCATCCAAAAAACATTTCCACGTTAATACATTAGAGAACTCCACAGATGTTGAAATGGAAGAACTCTCCATCTCAGCCATATATAAAGTGGCGATGTCAGTTTATAGTCTATCTTAATTCTTTGCGAGATAATATCAAGTTCACTGAGAAAATTAGTACAACAACCACTGAATTTTTAGATATGCAACTTATGGTCACAAATGGAAAGTTATCCACTTCTCTATATCGCAAGCCTGTTCAAAGGAATAGTGTTTTGCATTATCAAAGTTGTCATCCTGGCCCTTTACGTCGGGGTCTGCCTTTTGGGCAGTTCTTGCGTCTTCATAGAATATGTGGCACAATGGTTGAATATCGACGGCATGCATTGGAGCTTTGTTCTCGTCTTTTTGCAAGAGGTTATCCGGATCTGATCATTCAACGGGCATATAAAAGAGCTTTACATGTCCACCGTGACTGGCTGCTTGATCTGCAATACAATAATGATAGGTCTTCGGTGGAGTCTTCAATTACTGGGGTATTACCCTATACAGATCGGAGTTCTCGAGTCATGAAAATTTTACATACTCATTGGCCTATCCTTCAGCTTTATGAATGTTTTCAACAACCATTGCGAATAGCTTTTTCAAGGGGCCCATCGCTGGGTGATCGTTTAGTGAAAACTACTCTACGATCTGATCGTGTGGAGTATCGCCCAGTAGTGGCTGGCCACAATCCATGTAATTCTTGTATATACTATGCTACAACATGGTCGGGTATTTCCTGGTCTCATCCGGGCACCGTACAGGTGTATCGACGTCGGTGGGATACGTCTTGTACGACTACTTATGTAGTTTATCTACTATGTTGCCCTTGCCATCTGCTTTACGTGGGTAGAACTATTCGCCCTGTTAAAAATCGTTTAACTGAACATGCCTCGCGTTTGCGGCAACGGATAGATACCGCTCCGATTGTAGCGCATTGTATTGCTTTTCAACATGTTTTTGGAGACCTTCGATGGACTGTAATTGATCATGTGCCTGAGAACCCTAGAGGGGGAGATCGTGAGAAACATCTTCAATGGCTGGAACAGAGATGGATATTCCTTTTAAATTCAATGGAACCGGCCGGCCTGAATCGAGAGATTGATTGGTTGAGTGTGGTGTGACGTATCAATTGATTGGGACATTGTGATGTTTTGTTGCACCAATTAGATATGGGATTCCCTCTGTAGTGGGTGTTCCCTTTTCTATTGGTTGGTTCTTCCTTCAAAAATGCAGTCATTCAGCCTATAGTAAATTTCCTCTACCGTGGCCGCAGAAGACGGCGTCTTTCATCATTGTTGCCATTTTGTTTTCATAGCGGTAGCACTTGATACAGAGTTGGACACTCGAAACGTGCACGTCGTGCAAAGGAAGATTTTTTGGGAGCAACTTACTTCTCCGGTGGAGTATTTTCAAATCAAATAAGATAAGTGTTTAATTTGTAGTTTTAACTGGTGAAGAACCTATACTGAATAAAATGTAGCTTACTGCTTGGTGAGAGTGGTGAATTCATACCACCTCTCCTACAGTTGGCTCCGACAAAAGAATAGAAAAATTAACTTTAGGGGTTTTTGTGGTGAACTTTCAGATTTGTTCCTTGATTTTGTTCACACACTGGGGTAAAATATTTTGGAAGACCTTGAGGGCATTCATGATCGCCAGCAGCTCCAGGAAATTGATATGGTGCAGGCTCTCTTACTCCATCCATTGACACTGCATCTGCAGGCTCACCAAGTGCGCATCCCAGCCCAACTTCAATGTGCCAGTGGTGAGCCTCCTGTAGGGTGGCACCAACTGAAAAGGGAGGCCCCAAAGTAAGTGCTGTGGTTCCAGCCACCACCATAGTGACTCCATGAGAGGTTTGGTAACCACCACCCAGACCCTGATGCAGCCGCCCATGGCTTGTCACCACTGGGTGTTCAGATTCCACAGGGCCTGGTGCATTCTGAGCCGAGCCATCGGGGTCACATGTACGGTGGAGGGCATATGGCCTAGCTTGCGCAGTATTCTTCATGCTGTGGTATACCGCCTTTGATGGATGGCAGAGATCATCTCTGTGAGCCGCTGCAAACAGTCCGCTGGGAGAAAAGTCCAAGACCGCATGGAGTCAGGAGGATCCTGATGAACTCTAGCTGCAGGGCTGGCTGTAGATGAAACTTGGAATAGTTTACCACAAACCAGAGTCGCTTGAGCACCTGAATCATCAGGTGTGCTGTCGCATGCTCTCTGGCATGGAGACCTATACCATCCAGTTGTCTAAGTAGGGGAAGATGAAGACCCCCAAGATACAGAGGTAAGCCCTTTCCTGCATCGGCTTGCTGAAGAGGTTCTCTACTGTACACAGCATGTCTGCCACCCTGTTCTGGACCCACTGCTCCAGATCGGTAGACAGGAGCTAGGCCAGTCAGTGCACTTTGCCCACTAACTGAAAGGCGTCATAAGTGGCTCGCACCACCTATATGGATATGTTCTTTCCATAGCCCACCAGGGTATGGAATGCCTCCAAATGCTCAGCCAGGATGAGGGAGCCAAACTCACTCAAGTCTCCCATGATATCCTTCCAGAACATTGCCATGTAGAGCTGGTAGATGTGGGTGACCAGCATGGAGCTCTAGAAACAGCACCTCCCGAAGCCATTGAGAATCCTCTGCTCCCTGCTAGGGGGCACCGACGAGTGGGAACTCTCAACTCTCTACATGGCAGACTCCACTACCAGGGAGTGAGGTGCAGTAATTGAGGTTTTTCGAACCTGGGGGGCCTTCTGTACCCGGTACATCAAGTCGAGTCAGCAGCCAATGGCAAGCACCAATATAGGGGTCTCCCACATCCAGAGTAGGAGCAGTTGCAATATGCAGTGCACCAGAATCATGATGGCCTCCTTCGGAGACAACGGGTACTGAAGGATCTCCAGTTTCTCCGCCTCCAGGGAGAAGGGGGGGGGAAATCACCTTCGCCATATCCCAGACAAAGTCCTGGAAAAACATGTTCTCTGGGGGCGACGTCTGCATCTCGTACAGCAGGGACAGCTCCAAGGGGATGTCCGAGGACTCCTTCTCAGTAACCAGCTCCTCCCTTTGTCTCCCACCCATCGGAGTCTGACTCAGAGAGGAAGTCAAAATATCTCCTGGTCTCATCCAACATTGACTCCACTCTAGCGGGGATGCCAAGTGGCCGTGCTCCCTGAATGCCCAGGCGCAGAAGCATCAGAGCCTGAGACACTGGAAAGGGATATCGCAGTTGGGCCTGGGGTGGACTACAACCATCAACCTGGCAATCCCAGCTTGGCAAGGAAGGCATGGGTCTCGAGGATAGGCCACCAGGGCTCATACAGCCAGGAGAACGACCATGTGTGCCTCGAGGGCCCGAAGGCACTCAGTCAGCGCTGGGGTCTCAGAGAGCATTTGGGCTGATACAATGACCTCAGCCACTAACTTTGGCCCCCGTTCTGGGGACTCCACAATGGTAAGGTTATTGGGAGAATGCCAGTGGCCCTCCGGGGCTCTGGTAGTAGACTCCTCCTGCCGGGGCATCTTTGCAGCCACTCCCGACCATCGCCCTCTATGTCGCACCGAGGGGGGCTTTAGTGTCGATGGCTGTGCTTGGCACGGTCTCTGGCCACCCCCCCTTGAGGTCGACAGGGCAGATGAGTCCTTCCGCGGCCCCAATGGAACATCAATGGAGAGCCTCTGATCCATGCTGCCACGGCCCCTCTGCTCCGTGAGCATGGGCATCGTGCGATGCCAAGGCCTTGGCGGAGACCCTTGAGGGCGTCAACACTGATGTTAATGCTGAGGACCCACTGCTTCTCTCAGCCCTTCTTGGTCATCTGCAAGCACAGATTGCAAGTGGAGGGCTCATTGTTAGGGCCGAGGCACTGGATGCACCAATCGTGATGGTCCACCATGGAAATGGTGCATGCATAGCAGGTGCACTTTAAGCTGCTGGCCGGTTTCGACATAAACGGAAAAACAGCCACCACTAGATCAAACAGCTCAATACCAGCCAGCAAAGAAAAAGCCCGAAAACAAAGGCAAAAAAACACCCAGGTGAAAAACGATGGAAAAAAACACAAGCAATGGCCAGCAGTGGCAGAGACTGGTACACTGACAGGCGAAAAATATTGGCAGAAAAACGAAACCACAAAGGCCCCGCAAAAAAACAACTTTTCCAGGTAGCACTTAGGAAAACGTCCATGGATTCAGTGAAAAAAGTGAACTGATGAGATAGCGGCGCTGCAGCAGGCGGGGAAGGCAGGCGTGCATGCACGATGGAGGCTCCCTAAAGCTCCATCGGGGACGTCAACCTATGTGAGGACTTCTTCCTGCTTGTTCAGGGAAAATGACAGAACATTGCCTAGTCTCCTAATGGCCTGGGCTCCACTGAATGCTCAAGTTCCACTGAGATCATCTTATATGGCGACAAACTGTTGAGGCCATGTGGCCCAACATTTTCAACATGTTACGCACCAACGTCAGCTAACTCATCTGTACATCTGCACAATTGTTATCAAGCAGGCTAGTCAGTTATGCAGGAGAAAAGCTTTTGAAAATCATGTCTTGGAGAGCTCCCTATGAATTCCAATTTTTGTGATGGGTTTAAATTAGATTTGGGATAATTGACAAATCCTAGCAGCTCCATTGTGGTAACGTGCAAAGATTCTTGAACCCCTTCTTAAGTGGTACTCTTGAGCAGCCAATCATCTGAACAAGGAAACGCATGCACTCCCAATCTCTGTAGAAATGCTGCTATGATGGAAAGATGTTTTGTGAATACCTGAAGAGCATATGCAAGGCCAAAAGGTAGTACATGGTACTAGAAGTGTAGCTTCCATATGATGAATTTCAGATATCTCCTGTGACTGGGATATATCTGGACTTTGGACGCAAGTATCTTTAAATCCAGAGAACATGGTCAATCCCCTTTTTGAAGAAAGAGCAGAAGGGTGCCTAGAAAAACCATCCTAAACTTTTCTTGATCTAGGAACTTATTTATGTTTCAGAGATCTAGAATTGGGTGGAATCCTCCCATCTTTCTGGGCACCAGGATGTACCTCAAGTAAAACCCCTGACCTTTCTGCTCTGGTGCAACAGGCTCAACTGCATTTGCCCATCAAAGGGTGGAGCTTTCTTGAAGAACCATCTGATGCTGAGAGGAAATGGAATGTCTCATAGGTGGACAATTTGGAAGGAGTTCACATAAACAAAGTCTGTACCCTTCTCTTACCATTTTTAAGCCTGAGAATCAGAGATTACAATGAGCCATTCCAGGCAGAGAGTGAGCCTCCCTCTGACTGGTAGGGTATCATAGTATGGTACAGAAGAGAGGCTATGTTCTCAAGAAGCCAGTCAAAACTCTGCCTCTAGTTTTGGCTAGGATTTATTTATTTATTTTATTTATTTACATTCTCTTATATACCGCGCTATTCTGCATCAGTGCAGTTTACATTGAACAAACTGAAATTACATTGAACAGGGCATTATAACTTGGAGATAACTATTTTACAGGGAACATGGGCTATGGAGGGTTAAGTGGCTTGCCCAAGATCACAAGGAGCACCTGTGGGACTAGAAACCCCAGTCCTTCCGGCCCAAGGTTGCTGTCCTCTAGTGGGATTTGAACCCCCGACCTTCCGGCCTGAAGCACCATGCCCCAACCACTAGGCTGCTCCTCCACTCCACAGGATGTTAGCTGGGACTTCTGGGCCTTCTCCTGCCAAGGTCAGGCATAAGGAGGCTGCTTGGACTGAGTGTAGCGGGAGATAGGGAAACACCTACAACCTGTGAGAGTGCGCAGTAGGCCTTTCTCTACTGTGAAACCACCTTCCTGAGAAGGCCAGGTTGGATGAGCACCTGGACAGCATTCTGAGCACGTCAGAGTGCTGCTTGATCATGGCAGCAGCTTCTTGTACTTTATCTCAGAGATTCTCTTCATGGCACAGCACATCAGCAAGCTGCTCCTGAACACTAGGCTGTAAATCTAAAGCCTGGAGCCATGAGAAGCTCCGAGCACCAATACTCAGAGGAGGCTCTCTATGCCGTGTCGAAAACATGCGTCGCAAGGACAATGTATTTCTTGCACTCTTTCCCCTAGATTGCAAGGGAACAATAGCATCAGTTTTCTCTTGAGAGGGAAAAGAGTGGACATATCTTTTTGTCATCTGTGACCAGAGATCACAAGGTGGCGGCAGCTTATGGTTGGGCCCACGACACTGCAAGCACCAGTTGTGGGTATCCATAATGGATGTAGTCCTGGAGCACCTGGCACACAATTTAAACCTGCTAGCAAGTTTTCGGGACATGTTGGCCAGAAAAATTGCCACTGTGAAACCAGAAAGCACAGTTACTTACCTGTAACAGGTGATCTCTGGGAACAGCAGGAATTAGTCCTCACTTATGGGTACGTCGGAACCGACGGAGCCTGCGCGGGAAAGCTCCCCAGCTTCCCAGGAAGGAAGCTTTTGGGGCCTCCCACTGCACATGCGTGCTGCCTTCCCGCCTTCCTGACCAGCTCTCCTCAGTTCGAGTTTATAGCTGAGACAATAGAGAGAGGAAAGGAAGATAGATAGAAGATACAACTCCTAGGGGAGGTGGGTGGGTTGTGAGGACTAATTCCTGCTGTTCCCAGAGATCACCTGTTACAGGTAAGTAACTGTGCTATCTCCAGGAACAAGCAGGAATAAGTCCTCACTTATGGGGACTCCCTAGCTAAGATGCCTGGGAGATCCTCTTCCAAGGGTTCGCCATCTTCGTATGGATCTCAGGCATCCATCCTGGGAAGGTGGGCAGGAGTTGTTCAAGTATGGAACAGGTGTTTGAGGACAGCCTGATCAAACAAGGCATCCCGGCGTGAGTCCTTGTCCAAACAGTAATGGGCTGTGAAGGTATGAACCGAGGCCCAGGTGGCGGCTCGACAGATCTGATCTATGGATACAGAGTGAAGATGAGCCATAGAAGTGGCCATGGCTCTCACATTGTGAGCTGTGACATGGCCTTCCAGAGAAATGTTTTTACTCTGGTAAGCAAAGGAAATACACTGAGCAATCCAATTGGAAAGTGTACGTTTGGAGACTGGAAGTCCCAAATGAGAAGGATCAAAAGCCACAAAAGGTTGGGAAGACTTTCGATGTGGCTGAGTCCTGTTGAGGTAAAAGGCAAGAGCTCTTTTACAATCTAAAGTATGAAGGTTCCTCTCTGCACTGGATGCATGAGGAGCCGGAAAAAAGACAGGTAGATATACCTCCTGATTAAGATGAAAAGGCGAGACCACTTTGGGCATAAAGTGGGGATTCGTCCTAAGGACCACCTTATCATGATGAAACCTGGTATAAGGTGGATGAGCCACTAAGGCCTGTAGTTCACTGATGCGGCAAGCCGAAGTGACTGCAGTAAGGAAAAGGACCTTCCAGGAAAGAAATTTCAAGGAGGTAGAAACCAACGGTTCAAAAGGTGGCTTCATAAGCTGACCCAGAACTAGGTTCAAGTCCCATGCTACCGGAGGAGGTCGGATGGGAGGCTTAGTTAGAGTCAGGCCTCTCATGAACCTTGCAACAAGCGGATGAGAGGAAACAGGTTATCCATTTATTGGTTGTAAAGATGCTGCAATAGCACTCAAATGGACTCTTACTGAATTCGTCTTAAGGCCTGCATTGGAAAGATGCAGGAGATAGTCTAATAGAGAATTCAAAGGAAGTGCTAGAGGGTCAAGACCCTGTTGAGCACACCAAATGGAAAAGCGTTTCCATTTGAAAGCATAGGAACGCCTCGTGGAGGGTTTCCTAGAGGCATGAAGGATATCTTTCACTGGTTGAGAAAGATTGAAGTCATGAAGGCTTAGGCCTTCAGTAACCAAGCTCTGAGGTGTAGGGACTTGGGGTTTGGGTGCCACAAAGTCCCTTCCTCCTGAGAGAGAAGGTCTGGCGCAGCTCCCAGGTCCAGGGAGGGTCCCTGGGAGAGATGCAGAAGTAGAGGGAACCAAACTTGGCGTGGCCAGCGTGGAGCTATGAGGATCATCGATCCGTGATCCCTCTGGAGTTTGAACAGAGTCTTGGGAATCAAAGGAATGGGTGGAAAGGCATATAGGAATTCCTGACCCCAATGTAGGAGAAAGGCGTCGTTGGCCTGAGCCCCCTGACACGGAGTCCTGGAACAGAACCGGGGAAGATTGGCATTCCACGGACTTGCAAAGAGGTCTATGTCCGGGGTTCCCCATTCCTGAAAGATTCTGTTTATCTGGTCCATATGTAGGGACCATTTGTGTGGAAGCAGAACTCGACTGAGTCTGTCTGCCCAAGAGTTTTGAACCCCTGGAAGATACACTGCCAGAAGATGAATTTGATGCTCTCTGGCGAAGGCCCATAATCTGAGAGCTTCGTTGCAAAGCGACAGAGAGCCTGTCCCTCCTTGTTTGTTTATGTAGAACATGGCCACCTGATTGTCTGTATGGACTAGGACGGTCAGGTTGACTAGGAGGGTATGGAAGACTTTGAGGGCAAAGTAGATTGCTCGCAGTTCCAGGAGGTTGATGTGAAGGGTGGTCTCTTGTGGAGACCAAGCACCCTGAGTGGAGAGGTGTTGAAGATGGGCTCCCCACCCTGTTTGGGAGGCATCTGTTGTGAGGGTTGTTTGGGGCAACAAAGGTTGGAAGGGGGCCCCCAACAACAGATTCTTGGTGGACATCCACCATTGGAGGGACCAAAACAGACGCTTTGAGGTGAGTATTTGGTCGGAGAGCGCTCCTGATGCTTGAGTCCACTGAGTGGCCAAGGTCCATTGAGCTGCTCGCATATGAAGATGAGCGTAGGGCACCACGTGTACCATGGAGGCCATGTGGCCCAGAAGTCGCAGCATTTCTCTGGCTGTCAAGTGAATGCTGGACTGAGCTTGGGAGGCCAAGCACACCAGACGTTGGCCCCGGACTTGAGGTAGGTAGGCCCTTGCAGTGGTGGTGTCCAACTGGGCCCCTATGAATTCCAGAGACTGAGTAGGGATAAGTTGAGACTTGGGAAGGTTTATCACCAGTCCCAGATACTGCAGAATGTGCCTTGTGCGGTCCAGGGAAATCTGGGCCTCTGACTGAGATGGAGCTCGGATGAGCCAGTCGTCCAGATATGGGAATACAAAAATTCCCAGACCTCTTAGAAATGCGGCAACAACTGCCATGCATTTGGTGAACACTCTTGGAGCAGAGGCTAGACCGAAGGGAAGTACTCTGTACTGGAAATGTTTTCCCTGAAACAGAAATCTTAGATATTTTCTGTGGGATGGGTGGATGAGTATATGTGTGTACGCATCCTTGAGATCTAGAGAACAAAGCCAATCCTGACTCTGAAGGTATGGAAGGAGAATGCCTAGAGAAAACATTTTGAATTTCTCCTTGTACAGAAATTTGTTCAATTCTCTCAGATCTAGGATAGGTCTGAATCCCCCTGTCTTCTTTGTTATGAGAAAATAAGGGGAGTAGAATCCTGTCCCTTGTTGAAGAAGAGGAACCTCTTCTATTGCCCCTTGGGCAAGGAGAGAAGAGACTTCCTGATCCAACAGGCCCAGGAGAGATGGGGGAGAATTGAAGTGCCTCACCAATCACCATGGTATATGGAGGAAGGTTGGAAAAATGAAGTTTGTAGCCCTCTCTGATGATAGAGAGGGTCCAGTGCTCTGATGTAATTTGCCCCCATCTGGGAGCAAAGTGAGCTAACCTTCCGGGAATGGTGAGGGGCTCTGGTTGTTCTAGAGCCAGAAATGTTAAGTTCTCTAGGGGCAAGTCAAAACCCCTGAGGGGGTTGAGCCTGCTGAGGAGTGGCAGACGCTGCAGGCTTTGACCTTGCCTGTTTAGGTTGCTGACGTTTAGCAGCAAAGCGAGGCTGAGAAGATTGTTGGCCAGTATTTTTGGAAAATCTGGCCTTCTTGTAGTAAGGCCTCTTGAAAGACTTTTTCTTGGCAGGAGTAGAGGTAGACTTAGAAAGTCTATCTAATGTAGCATTTTCTGCGTCCATTTGAGTGGATTTAATTTGCCAGTCCTTACCAAATAAGTTCTCACCTGTACAGGGCAGATTCCGTAAGCCATCCAGGACCCAGGGTTCTAGGTCAGAGGCCTGGAGCCAAGCAAGTCGTCGGGCTGCAATGGCAATGCCCGAAGCTCTACCGGCACCTTCAAAGGAATCAAAGGCTGCTCTGTTGGAGAACTTAGAAACATCTAGAAGCTGTTTCACTATAGAAATGAACTCCTCCTTTCTATCCTCAGGGATAAAGGGGGCAAAATGCCGTACCTTTAGGGCAAGTTCCCTGAGAAACATGCCCATATACAGACTGTAAGAATTAATCCTGGCTATAAGCATACTAGCCTGGAAACTTTTCCTGCCAAAAGAGTCTAGGGTCTTACATTCTCGCCCTGGAGGGGTGGAAGAGTGCCTTTTGGTGCTCTTAATCTTTTTCAGCGCAGACTTCACCACAATGGAATGGTGAGGCAGCTGAGTCTTTTGAAACCCAGGAGAAGGAGGGACCCGGTACATGGTGTCCAACCTACGAGAGTAAGGAGACAACGTTAGAGGAGCCTCCCATAAGTCCATCAAGTGTTCTTGAAGGATTTCATGGATAGGCAGGGTGACTGCCTCTTTAGGAACCTTAGGGTATCCTAAAATATCCAATTTCTTTGACCTTGGTTCTTTTTCAGAGGATGTGGTAATAGAAAGTCCTTTAGCTAGTTCTATAATGAAGTCTTGAAAGGACAAATCCTCTGGTGGAGACATTCTCCTCTTTGGGGAAGAAGGGTCTTCATGAAGAACAAGAGAGAGCTCATCAGAGTCATCAGAGGAGTCAAAATCCTCAGAGGAATCAGAGTATCCTCTATTCGCTTCCAACGCACGATACGCATACCGATCGGTATCGACATCGGGCGTACCGGGTATGGGATCGGTATCGGGTGAAAACCCGGATCCGGCATGCGGAACCGATCTGCGTTTGGAAGACGATGGTCTCGGTTCCGGTATGGAAGACAGTACCAGAACCGGACCCGCTGGATGCGGTACCGAGGGCGTCGCAGCATTAATGAAAGCCAGCATGGCCTGCTGCATGGTCTGAACAGTATTGCTCATAGACGCCACTGCTGCCTGAATGTCGGTACCGGTATGGGCCGGTACCCCAGAGCAGTCTAACAGGTGATCGGTCGAGGCCGTGCCATCGATGTCAACCTGTAACCCCATAGATGGTGCTTTGGAAGCCAGAGCTTCCCGCCGGGGTTGTTTGGCTGGGGCAGGATCCTCAGATTCAAAAGTGAGAGCCTCTCGATGCTTTGAAGGAGATTTGCTCTTTGAGGACCTGCCCGAAGAAGGTTTGGTTACCTGAGATCCATCCGGAGAGGAAGACCTGGATGACTGTGATGCTGGATTATCTGAAGCAAACAGCACATGGAATTTGTTGGCCCGGTTCTGCAAACCACGTTTAGACATCTGGGAGCAGGATGGGCAGTCCGGAATGGAGTGGTCAGGTCCCAAACATTTAAGACACCATTCATGGGTGTCTGTGACAGAAATAACAGCACTACACTTGGTACACTTCTTAAAACCAGGGGCTGGTTTGTCCATGAGGAGAATTTGTGTAGGCCTGAGGCCCGCTAGCACTCCTTGTGGCCTCGGCCAAGTCACTTAACCCTCCATTGCCTCGGAAGAAAGGCCTGGCAATCTACTTCCGGTGACACTGCCAAGAAAACCCAGGAGCTTCTGGGTCGCTAGGAGTCAGGACTGACTCGAAGGCACACATTGCATTGAGGCCTAACCGAAATCACCAAGTTGTGCAAAGAGAAAGATTCTTTTTTTTTTTTTTAAAGAAAAGAAAAGAGAGACCGGCGGTACCGGTATGAGGAAGGCAGGTACGCGGTCTAAAGAAACAAACTAAAACAATAATTTCTTCAGCGGTGACAGGAACACGACCTGCTGGCTCCGCGGAAAAAGAGAAACTGAGGAGAGCTGGTCAGGAAGGCGGGAAGGCAGCGCGCATGTGCAGTGGGAGGCCCCAAAACTTCCTTCCTGGGAAGCTGGGGAGCTTTCCCACGCAGGATCCGTCGGTTCCGACGTACCCATAAGTGAGGACTTATTCCTGCTTGTTCCTGGAGATAAATCACCACTATGGAGGAGCACTGGCTTAGGAACCAAAAGACCAGCATTTGATTCCCATTAGCACTTCTTGTGGCCTTGGGCAAGTCCATTGCCTCAGAAGAATACAAGTTATCAATGTCCCTGTTTAATGTACATTGCCATGTACAATGTAAACCGCTTTGACTGAAATGATAAAGCAGTATTAAAAAAAAACAACTATTAAATAAAATAAACACCACAATCATGAAAAAGTAGTAAACACAGCCTGATCTCCTGTAACATACTGTAAACATAAATGGCAATGCAAAAACAAAGGAAACCTTAAAACAACCCCCTTCCCCCCAAAAAAATCTTATCTAAAGGACACTAAGAGGGAGGAAAAAATGCACAAGAGAAACACAATGGCAGGAATGGTATTAAAGTAGTAACTCGCAAAACAAGATTCAAAGAAAACTGACATGACCTCAAAGTAACAGAATGAAAAGGCATCCAGTGTGCTCCATGACCAAAGACAGACCAAGGGAAAATAGCATGGCAACAGCAGGCAGGAAGATGCATGCATTCAAGGTGGAGCCTTTCTAAAAGCTTCTGGAAGGAGCTGGGGAATACTGCCACAGAAGGGCTCCATAGATGACATCACCCATACATCAGGACTTCAAGAGTTTATTTTTTACACAACACATAATTAGCTTTGGAATTCATTGCCAGAGAATGTGGTAAAAAGCCATTAAGGTATATGGATTTATAAAATGCTTGAACAAGAAAGACAAAGGTGAGCCAGCTGATAAAAGTATCTGGATTTTCAGAAAGCCTTTGACAGGGTTCCTCATGAGAGACACTTGGTCAAATTAAAAAGTCATGGGATAAGGAGGCAATGTACTATTGTACATCAGGAACTGGTTAAAAGATAGAAAGCAGAGAGTAGGGCTAAATGGCCAATTTTCTAAATGGAGAAAGGTGTATATAGTGGAGTACCCGAGGGATCTGTGCTGGGCCCGCTGTTTAACATATTTGTAAATGACCTGGAAATGGGAATAACGAGTGAGGTGATCAAATTGGCAGATGAGACAAAATTATTCAAAATTGTTAAAACACAAGAGGATTGTGAAACATTGCAAGAGGACTTTGATAAAATCGAAGACTGGTTGTTAAATGGCAGATGAAATTTAATGTGGACAAGTGAAAAGTTATGCACCTAAGAAACAACCAATACTACAATTACATGATTCAAGGTTCCACAATAGGAACCACCACCACCCAGGAAAAAGATGGAGGTGTTACCAGGGATAATACATTGAAACCCTTTACCCAGTGTGCAATGATGGCCAAGAAAGCAAATAGTATGCTAGGAATCATAAGGAAAGGAGTGGAGAATAAAACCAAGGATATTATAATGCCTCTGTATCGTTCCATAGTGCGATCACATCTTGAATATTGTATGTGATTCTAGTCACTATATCTTAAAAAGGATATAGCAGAATTAGAACAGGTACAGAGAAGAGCCACCAAAATGGTAAAGGGAATGGAAAGATACCCCTATGAGGAAAGACTTAAAAGGTTAGGGCTCTTCAACTTGGGAAAGAGACAGCTGAGGAGAGACATGATAGAGGTCTATAAATTAATGAATGGAGTGGAACGGATAAACGTAGCTCAGCTGTTTACGCCATCAAAAAGTAGAAAGACTAGGGGACATGCAATGAAGTTAAAATGAAACAGATTTAAGAGTAATAAGAGAAAATACTTTTTCATTCAATTCGTAATCAAACTCCGGAATTTGTTACCGTAGGATGTAGAAAAAGCCGTTAGCGGTAGCTGGGTTTAAAAAAGGTTTGAGCAAGTTCCTAGAGAAAAGGTCCATAAACCATTATTAAAGAGGACCAGGAAACATAAGAACGTAAGATATGCCATACTGGGTCAGACCAAGGTCCATCAAGCCCAGTATCCTGTTTCCAATAGTGGCCAATCTATATCACAAGTACCTAGCAGTTTTCCCCAGAAGAGACAGGTTCCACAATGCTTGTATGGGGACAAGCAATGGATTTCCCAGGTTCTCTTTAATAACGTTTATGAATCTTTCCTCCAGGAACTTGTCCAACCTTTTTTAAGCAGCTTTTATTACATCCTCCGATAACGAATTCCAGAGTTTGATCACACGTTGAGTGAAAAAATATTTTCTCTTATTAGTCTTATATGGGATACTCCGTAGCTTCATTGCTTGTCCCCTAGTCTTTCTACATTTTGCTGGTGTAAACAATCTACGTTTATTCGTTCCACTCCATTCATTAATTTATAGACCTCTATCATATCTCCCCTCAGCTGTCTCTTTTGCAGGTTGAAGAGCCCTTAACCTTTTTAGCTTCTCCTCATAGAGGTATCCTTCCATCCTCTATCATTTTGATTGTTCTTCACTATACCTTTTCTAATTCTGCTATATGTGTCTAGTCCCATGGCCACTCCTTGTGGCCTTGGGCAAGCCACTTATCCTCCACTGCCTCAGGTGCACTTAGATTGTGAGTCCTTTGGGGACGAATGAATAAAAAGTGCCTGTTAGAATATATCTGTAAACCGCTCTGATACACACAGTAAAGGGTGGTATATCAAGGGCCTATAAAACATAAAACCATACTTTAAGATACGGCAACCAGAATTGCACACAATATTCAAGATGTGGTCACACCATGGAACGATACAGAGGCATTATAATATCCTTTGTTTTAATTCTCCATGCCTTTCCTTATGATTCCTAGCATTCTATTTGCTTTCTTGGTCACCACTGTATACTAAGAAATCTATCACTTACCCCGAGTCAAACATTGGAGAACCTGTGTACCTTTTGGGAATCTACCAGGAACTCGTGACCTGGATTGGCCACTGTTGGTAACAGGATACTTGGCTTGATGGACTTTGGTCTGAGCCAGTATGGCATTTCTTATGGTCTTATCCTGGAGAAAAAGTCCATAAGCCATTATTAAGGTGGCCTTGGGGAAATCTACTGTTTATTCCTGGAATAAAGCATGCATGGAATCTGGCTACCTTCTGGTATCCTGTCAGGTACTCGTGATGTGAATTGGCTACTGTTGAAAACAGAATACTGGGTTTAATGGTCCTGCGATCTGATCCTGTATAACAAATCTTATTAACTAGGTTCCCTTCTATGGCAGAAGATCTTTGCCTTATGTCTAGGCTTGCTGCAAATGGACTCACTGCCAGTGTACCCCAGCATGCCTTAATGGGAACGCTGTCTCTAACAGCATCCATCCCCCAGGATTCAGTGTGCAATCACTGAGAAAATCAGATGGACTATTCTTAATCCCTTCTATGTGGGCCACCAAAACTGCTGAGATATGAACCTCCACTCAAGCCAACTATTCATTTCTCCTATGCTACCAGCAGGCTTCTGGTATCCCCTTGTTTACATAGGCTACTACAGTCACACAGTCAGTCAGACGTTATTGATTGCTAGTGCTTGGCCAATGGTTTGAGAGCCTGCCATAATCTCTAGTCTGTTTACTTACATCTTCTTGGTCTCAGACCCTACCATTGAGCTCTCCATCTTACAAGTTAGCATTTGTCATGAAGATAATCCACTGGGGAAGGCCCAAAGTCCCTTCAGCAGGTTGTCTTTGTATAGCCACTAATCTATAGACTCCTCCTTACTACTGTTGGAAGTGGTAGGCATTGTTGGGTCTGGGATTGAGCTGAGCACCTCAATAGAATGTATTTCTGCAAAGGATGCATTTTAACTCTCAACCAAGGAACCACTTCCTGGGTGGTGACTATGGACCCCAGTACATGGAGTTATGATCAAGCACTGTGTATGTTGAGGTTCAGGAGCATGAATTTGGGCAATAACTTTGCTAATTCTTTCCTTGTTCATGAACATCCTTCTTTTGTAATATGGTATTAAAAGGGTTCCATGTATTCCAATAACTGATGGTTCCCACCAGCTCTTGGTGAAATTTATCACCCAAAGAAACATAGAAAATGACAGCTGATGAAGACCATATGGCCTATCTAGTCTGCTCATCCACAAGAACTATTAAGTTCTACAATCCCTGCCTCTCCCTCAGAGATCCTCTGAATTTTCCCCATGCTTTCTTGAAATAGGATATATTTCTCATCTCCACTGGGAAGCTTTCCATATAGCGTAGTTACTCACCTGTAACAGGTGTTCTCCAGGAGCAGCAGGAATCAGTCCTCACATATGGGTGACGTCGGCGCCGACGGAGCCCTCGCGGAGCAATTTTCCCCAGCTTTCAAAGAAAGCCTTTGGGAATTGCAGCGCGCATGCGCGGTCCCCTTCCCGCCCAAAGGTGCCATCTTGGCCAGTCTGATGACATAGCGAAAAGACAGCAAAAAATTTGCAAAAACTAAATCATATGACTGCAACTCCAAGGGGAGGAGGGAGGGTTGTGAGGACTGATTCCTGCTGCTCCTGGAGAACACCTGTTACAGGTGAGTAACTACGCTTTCTCCAGGACCAAGCAGGAAGTCAGTCCTCACATATGGGACTCCCCAGCTTAAGGCTACCGGAGACCCTAAGCACAAAAAATGAGCTCCCTCAAGCTCAGTAGCACCGAAGGAAGGAATCTTCTCTGACTAATCTCCAACCGGTAGCCCAACATCCAGGATGGAGGGTAGGAGTTGCTTAAACCTCAAAGAGATTACGGAGGACTGCCTGTCCGAAAGCACTGTCCCTGAGGGACTCCCTCTCGAGGCAGTAATGGGTTGCAAAAGTCTGGCTCGAAGACCAAGTGGCAGCCCGGCAGATGTCTGCCAATGGAACAGAGCGGAGGTAAGCCACTCACGCAGCCTTCGCCCTAACCCGATGAGCCGTGACTCGACTTTCCAACGGGAGGCCTGCCGCCCCATAAGTCCAAGCAATACAGTCAGCTACCCAGATGGACAGAGTACGCTTGGAGACAGGGAGCCCCAATTTATTAGGGTCGTAAGACAGGAAGAGCTGAACAGTCTTACGGTGCTCCCGCGTACGATCAAGGTAGAAGGTTAACGCCCTCCGACAGTCCAGGGTATGCAAGACCATTTCAGCTCGGCTGGAGTGTGGCCTGGGAAAGAAGGTCGGAAGCACCACCTCCTGATTGATGTGAAAAGGGGAGACCACTTTTGGAAGAAACTTAGGGTGAGTCCGCAGGACTACCCTATTCTTGTAGAACCTAGTGTAAGGGGGATCAGACACTAGGGCCTGCAGCTCACTAACGCGTCTAGCGGAAGTGAGGGCTACCAGGAATAAGGTTTTCCAAGAAAGAAAACGGAGAGGACAGGTTACCATGGGTTCAAAAGGCGGACAGGTGATCCGCTGTAAAACCACGTTCAGGTCCCAGTCAGGGGCTGGGGGGCGCAAAGGTGGTTTAAGGAGAAGGAGACCTCGGGAGAACCGTGCCACGAGAGGGTGGCCGGAAAGAGGCCTGCCTTCCACCGGCACATGATGTGCAGAAATAGCACTGAGGTGAACTTTGACTGAGTTGGACTTTAGTCTAAGATTGGAGAGGGAAAGCAAGTACTGCAAGACCACCGACACCGAGCAGGAGAAGGGATCTTGAGACTGTTGAGTACACCAGGTGGAGAAGCGACGCCATTTAAGGGCATAGGATTTCCGGGTAGAGGGTCGCTTGGAAGCTAGCACGACCTCTTCCACCTCTGGAAGCAGCAGGAGGGGAGCAAGGACTACCCTTTCAGCAGCCAGGCCATCAGATGAAGAGATCTGAGGTTGGGGTGTAGGAGAGACCCCTGATCCTGGGTCAGGAGATCGGGTTGAAACCCCAGAGGCAACGGAGTATCTACCGCCAGTTGCATCAGTAGCGGGAACCACGGTTGCCTGGGCCACCGGGGAGCTATCAGGATCACCGAAGCCTTGTCTTGGAGAACCTTGAAAAGTGTTCGAGACACCAGCGGCATGGGAGGAAAGGCATACAGAAGGCCCGTGGACCATGAGAGCAGAAAAGCATCCGCCGCTACTCGCAGGGGATGCGGTTCCCGAGAGCAGAACCAAGGAAGTTGCCTGTTCAGAGGACTGGCAAAGAGATCCAGCGTGGGGAGGCCCCACTGGAGAAAAATCCTTTGAACCACCAACGGGTCCAATCTCCACTCGTGTGGTTGGAGGATTCTGCTCAGTTTGTCTGCCAGGTAATTTTCTTGACCTGGGAGATAGACAGCTTTGAGGAGGATTCCTCGGCTGACGGCCCAAGCGCAGAGCTTTTGTGCTTCCCGACAGAGAAGGAAGGAGCCCGTGCCCCCCTGTTTGTTCACGTAGAACATGGCCACTTGATTGTCCGTCTGGACGAGGACGGACTGGTGAGTGGTAAGGTGGGAGAAGGCCCGTAGAGCCAGGCGGATCGCTCTGAGCTCCAGGAAGTTGATCTGCTGGGCAGATTCCCACGGGGTCCAGAGACCCTGAGTACATGTCCCTTGGCAATGTGCTCCCCAACCCAGGAGAGAAGCATCGGTCGTCAGTACCTGAACAGGCGGAGGAGACTGAAAAGGCATTCCGAGCACTAGGTTGGGCAGATGAAGCCACCACCGTAGAGAAGAGACCAGCGGGCTGGAGATTCGTACTGAGTCCGCTAGTCTCCCCGAGGCCTGACGCCATTGTGAGCGAAGGCACCATTGAGCAGGCCGCATATTCAGGCGGGCATTGGGGGTCACATGGACCGTGGAAGCCATATGGCCGAGCAGTCTCAGAAAGTGCCTGGCCGAGACCCGGGAATGGCTGCGAAAGCGGCTGGCGAGAGCCATGAGCCGTTGTGCCCTGTCGAGCGGCAGAAAGGCTCGCGCCTGAAGCGTGTTTAATCTTGCGCCGATGAACTCGAGATCCTGAGAGGGGAGCAAAGTGGACTTTGCGAAGTTTATGACAAAGCCCAAGTACTGGAGCAGAGTCACAGTACGTTGCGTGGCGTGAGTGGCCTCCGTGGAGGACGGTGCTCTGATGAGCCAGTCATCTAGGTAAGGGAAGACAAAGAGGCCTTGAAGCCGGAGATAAGCCGCTACCACTGTGAGACATTTTGTGAAGACTCGTGGTGCGGAGGATAGGCCAAAGGGCAGTACTCTGTACTGGTAATGATTGCCTGCCACCACAAACCTTAGGTATTGTCGGTGGCTTGGGTGGATGAGGATGTGAGTGTAGGCATCCTTTAGATCCAAGGAGCATAGCCAATCTCCCTGCCGGAGGTAGGGCAGCAGGATTCCAAGGGTAAGCATCTTGAACTTTTCCCTTTCCAGGAACTTGTTGAGGTTCCGCAAGTCCAGGATGGGTCTGAGGCCTCCAGTTCGCTTTGGTATCAGGAAGTACCTGGAATAAAAGCCTTGACCTCTCAGGTGGTGGGGCACCGGTTCCACCGCCTGTTCCTGAAGAAGACTTGCCAACTCTTGAAGGAGTAAGTCCCGGTAAAGAGGGGGTCGCAGAGGCTCCCCTGGAAAGTAGGGGGGAGGTACCTGGTGGAAGTGTAGAAGATAGCCCTCTCGGACTATGTGGAGCACCAAGGTATCGGACGTGATGTTGGACCACCTGTGGGCAAAGTGGACTAGCCGGCCTCCCGTGCTGAGAGAAACCAGCGGAGGGGGAGAGGCTCTGCTGAAAGAGTCAAAAACCCCCACCCTGCGGAGCAGGGGCCGGTGGCGCAGGCTTGGGGGCTTGCTGCCTACGGGACCCGTTACCCCATCCCTTGGCCTGCCGACCCTGTTGGGGAGCTGCGGAGGCCTGATAATGAGGGTAGTGTTTATAGGCAGCCGCCTTCCTCGGGAAAAAGGGCTTTTTCCCCGAGCCCTTCTTCTTCTGGGAAGGGGCAGAGGTTTTCCTGGAGAGCCGAGTCCTGGTGAGAGTCTCTGTCTCGAGTTGTGCAGTCTTCTCATCCATAGGTTTGCCAAAGAGGTTGTCACCTCTGCAGGGGACATCGACCAACTTGTCCTGCACCCAGGGCTCGAGGTCGGATGACTGAAGCCAAGCCTGTCGGCGGGCACCGATGCTGGCTGCGGCTACTCGAGCCGATGCCTCAAAGCCATCATAGGCTGCTCGAGAGATAAACTTTGAGCACTCTCGAATACCAGTGGACAAGGCCTGAAACCTCCGCAAAGGGTCCTCGGAGAGACCAGCAGAGAATCCGGCTATTTCTTTAGCCAGGTCCCTGAGATACATGCCCATGTAGAGCTGGTAAGTCTGGACCCGACAAGCAAGCATAGAGCCCTGGAAACACTTCTTACCGAGGCCATCCAGGCTGCGGGCTTCCCTGCCGGGAGGCACCGAGGAGTGCATCTTCTGGCTCTTGAGCCTATGCATGGCCGATTCCACCACCATGGAATGGTGCGGCAGCTGTGCTTTTTGGAAGCCAGGGCTCTTGCGGACTCGATATATGGCATCGACCCGCTTGCTTAATACCGGCGACGACGCCGGGCTCTCCCACATGCGGAAGAGAAGTCGTTCCAGCATCGGAGGAACCGGTACAGTAAAATGCTCCTTTGCAGGAGAGTCATACTGGAGGGCATCGAGCTCTTCGGCTCGAGGCTTCTCCTGGGGATCCGCAGGGAAGGCCAAGGCCTTGGCCATATCCCTCACGAAGTCCGAGAACCGGGCATCCTCCGGAGGGGACTGTCTCCAAGGTTCGGACTCGGGGGAGTCCGAAGGGATACACCGAGTCCGAAAAGAATCAGGTGACTCTTCCACCTCGGATTCCCAGGCGGACTCCTCGGAGGAGGAGTCGAGCGGCTCCGGCCGGGCGGCCACAGACGCCGTCCGCCCCGACGCCGAGGGAGTCGGCGTCGACGACCTCGGCCCCGAACGGGAGGCCGAAGGGGACCTCGACCGAGGATCGACTCGAGAACTGAAATATGCGAGAACTGAAATATGAGATTGCAGACCTGCTATTGGTAATCTGTGAACTTTCATTAAAATCATCTGTAATACCTGAAGATTGGAGGGTCGCCAACGTAACACCAATTTTTAAAAAGGGTTCCAGAGGTGACCCGGGAAATTACAGACCGGTGAGCCTGACGTCAGTACCAGGGAAAATGGTAGAAACCATCATAAAGAACAAAATTACACAGCATGTAGATAGTCATGGCCTAATGGGAGACAGCCAACATGGCTTTAGACAAGGAAGATCTTGTCTTACTAATCTGATCTGTTTTTTTGAAGGTGTACATAAACAGGTAGACAAAGGTGAGTCGGTTGATATAGTGTATCTGGACTTTCAGAAAGCTTTTGACAAGGTCCCCCATCAGAGACTTTTGGCAAAGCTAAAAAGTCATGGGATAGGAGGCAGTGTACTATTGTGGATCGGGAACTGGTTAAAAGATAGAAAGCAGAGGGTAAGGCTAAATGGCCAATATTCCCAATGGAAAAAGGTGAATAGTGGAGTACCCCAGGGATCTGTACTGGGTCCGCTACTTTTTGACATATTCATAAATGACCTGGAAAAGGGAATAACTAGTGAGGTTATCAAATTTGCAGATGACACAAAACTGTTTAAAGTTGTTAAAACCCAAGAGGATTGTGGAAAACTGCAGGAAGATCTGGATAAATTGGAAGACTGGGCATCCAAATGGCAGATGAAATTTAATGTGGACAAGTGCAAAGTTATGCACCTAGGAAAGAACAACCCACACTATAGTTACACGATGCAAGGCTCCACATTAGAAACCACCACCCAGGAAAAAGATTTAGGAGTCATCGTGGATAACATGTTAAAACCCTCCGCCCAGTGTGCAGCGGCGGCCAAGAAAGCAAATAGAATGCTAGGTATCATAAGGAAAGGGATGGAGAATAAAACAAAGGATATTATAATGCCTCTGTATCGCTCCATGGTACGACCGCACCTTGAATATTGTGTGCAATTCTGGTCACCGTATCTTAAAAAGGACATAGAGTTATTAGAAAAAGTACAGAGAAGAGCCACCAAATTGGTGAAGGGGATGGAAGGCTACTCCTATGAAGAGAGGCTAAAAAGGTTAGGGCTCTTTAACCTGGAAAAGAGACGGCTGAGGGGAGATATGATAGAGGTCTATAAATTAATGAATGGAGTGGAACGGATAAACGTGGATCAATTGTTTACGCTATCAGAATATAGAAGGACTAGGGGACATGTAATGAAGCTACGGGGTAAACTATTTAAGACAAATAAGAGAAAATATTTCTTCACTCAACGTGTAATCAAACTCTGGAATCTGTTACCGGAGGATGTAGTAAGGGCTGTTAGTATAGCTGGGTTTAAAAAAGGTTTGGACAAGTTCCTGGAGGAAAGGTCCATAAACCACTATTAAAAAGGGACCCAGGATATCAATGCTTGACCTAGTACAAGCACTGCAGAACCTGTGTCTTTTGGGGAAACTGCTAGGTACGTATGACCTAGATTGGCCACTGTTGGAAACAGGATACTGGGCTTGATGGACCTCGGTCTGACCCAGTATGGCATTTCTTATGTTCTTATGTTCTTATGAGCCCGCATGGACTCGAGGATCGGCTCGGTCTCCGGGGTCGACTTAGACGTCGACGTCCCGGCGGTCAGGGCAGAAGCGCCAGCGATCAATGCCCGCTGCTGGTCCATGAAGGCAGCCAGGCTGCTCTCCAAGGCCGTCAACCTGAGTCCGAACTCAGGAGACCCAGCAGCCCCCGACTCGGGCCCCGACGTCGGACCCCTCGGAGGCGAGTCCACGAGGACAACAGGACTTACGTGAGCAGACGAGTCCATCTCCAGACGAGGCTGTTTGGACGGCCGCTCCAGCTCCAAAGACCCGGGACGGCTATCGGGGCTATGCGACCTGGCCCTCGAGGAGCCAGGAGCGTCCACCGACACCGTCCTCGCGGGTTTCTTCCTCCGATGATGTTCTCGGGTAGGAGACCCCCTCTCAGAGGAGCTCCGACGGTGTTCAGAGCCAGATTCCCTAGACACCGAAGCTTCTGACGAGGTCCGGGTACGGCTGGGGTCAGAGAAGATTCTCTCCCGCTGATGCTGCCGACTCCGCAAAGAATTCGCGGACATCTTGCTACAGGCCCCACAGATCATTTCTTCATGATCTGGGCCCAGGCAACAGAGGCAGCAATCATGTGTGTCAGTAAGAGACATTAGTTTCTTACACTGAACACACTTTTTAAAACCACTGGCGGCCATCGGGGGAAAAAGGGCCCCTGCGAGGTCAAACGTTCGTGCCGCCAGGGAAAAGTGAAAAAAGCGCGAATTTGTCACGAAGGACAGAAAAAAACGAAAAGAAGGGGAGGCCTCGCAACCGGCGTCGCGAGGCCGGACGGAAAAAGGACCGGCGTCGAACCGAAGAAAATACTAAAATAAAGAAAGAAAATCAACTTTTCAGCGGTGACTTGTAGACAGCGTCTGTAGGGCTCCGCGGAAAAAAGAAGACTGGCCAAGATGGCACCTTTGGGCGGGAAGGGGACCGCGCATGCGCGCTGCAATTCCCAAAGGCTTTCTTTGAAAGCTGGGGAAAATTGCTCCGCGAGGGCTCCGTCGGCGCCGACGTCACCCATATGTGAGGACTGACTTCCTGCTTGGTCCTGGAGAAATTCATTTCCTCAGATTACTTGTCTACCATATATCACCTTCATCCTCACTCCAGAGCTTCCTTTCAACTGGAAGAGGGCTACACCTCTTGTGAATTTAGACCATGGAAGTATTTAAATTTCTCTATCATTTCACCCCCTCCTGCCTTTCCTTCAAAGTATACACCTAGAGATCTTTTTAGTCTATCCCCCATATGCCTTATGACGAGGACCACTGACCACTTTAGCAGCTGCCCTCTGGATCGAATCCATCCTGTCTATTATCTTTTTGAAAATGCAGTCTCCAAAACTGTACATAGTACTTCAAATGAAGTTTCACTAAAAACTTACACAAAAGGCACTATCATCACCTTTTCTCTGCTGACCATTCCTCTCTGTGCACTCAAGCATCCTTCTGGCTTTTGCAGTCGTCTTTTCTACCTGTCCGGCCACTTTAAGATCATCTAATACAAACATCCCCAAGTCCCACTCTTTTTTCGTGCACTGAAATACTTCATCTCCTATATTGTACCACTTCCTTTTTACTTTTAGTCCAAACGCATGGCCTTGCATTTCTTTCATTATTAAATCTTAGCTACCAAATTCTCGACCATTCTTCAACTTTTACTAGATCCCTCCCCACATTATCCACATCTTATCATGCATCTACCCTATTGAAAATTTTGGTATGATCTGCAAAAGAGACACATACCTTTTGCAATATTGCTTTAAAAAAATCTTTAAAAAGAACAGGATCAAGGACCAGTGTTAACACCCCTATCTTCAGGGAGTGAAATCCATTTACTACAATCTTCTGGTACCTCCTACTTAAACCAGTTTTTTATCCAGTCACTTTAGGGTCAACCCCAACGGCACTCAGTTTATTTGTAAGCTGTTTATGTGGAACAAAGGCTTTGCAGAAATCCAAATATACCACATCTAGCACACTTCTCCCAATACAATTCTCTGGTCACCCAGTCAAAGAAATCAGATTTGCCTGACAAGACTATCTAGTAAAGCCATGTTGTCTCAGATTATGCTGCAATCCTTTGCTTTAGTAGCATTTCTATTAATTTACTCACCATGGAGGTCAGACTAACTGGTCTATAGTTACCAATCTTTTCCTTACTTCCGCTTTTGTGGACAGAAATCACATTCGCTCATTTCCATTCCTCCAGAATCACTCCTGACTCTAAAGTAGTATTGAAAAGATCAACCAGAGGAGCTTCCTGTACTTCCCTAAGTTCTTTCAATATTCTCTGATTAATCCTGTCTGGCCCCATCACTTTGTCCACTTTTAATTTAGCTAACTCCTCACAAACACATTTCTGTTCCTATTTGTATTTGTTTTCCAAGGTCCCATTACTGGCCCTTCATCTGTGAACACAGAACAAAAATATTTTTGTTAAGAAATTCCACTTTATCCTCATCATCCTCTACATATTTGTCTCCACCCTTGAATCTCACAATGTCACCCCCTCTGCACGTCCTCTTGTTATTAACATACCTACAAAAAAGGCTTTGTCCCCATGTTCTACTGTATTGGCTATTTTGTGTTCCATTTAGATCTTTGCTTTTCTGACTGTTATACCAGTTTCCCTTTGTTTCTCCAGATATCGTTTGTCTTCCTCTTTCTGTGATTTTACAGTTTATAAACCTACCATTTTTCCTTACATTTTCAGCTACTTCTTTTGAAAACCACAGCAGCTTCTTTTTCCTCTTACTTTTATTTACTTTAACAAAAAGGTTTTCCTGAAGTCTAGGACCCTCACACTTTTGAATGAGCTTTCTTCACTCTTGTCTTAGTATTGAAGCTCATCATCTGGTGATCACTACATATCAGATCACCCACTACATCAGAAAGCGTAGTTACTCACCTGTAACAGGTGTTCTCCAGGAGCAGCAGGAATCAGTCCTCACATATGGGTGACGTCGGCGCCGACGGAGCCCTCGCGGAGCAATTTTCCCCAGCTTTCAAAGAAAGCCTTTGGGAATTGCAGCGCGCATGCGCGGTCGCCTTCCCGCCCAAGGGTGCCATCTTAGCCAGTCAGATGACATAGCTAAAAAAAAGACAGCATAAAAATTTGCAAAAAAAAACTTAAGCAGATGATTGCAACTCCAAGGGGAGGAGGGAGGGTTGTGAGGACTGATTCCTGCTGCTCCTGGAGAACACCTGTTACAGGTGAGTAACTACGCTTTCTACAGGACCAAGCAGGAAGTCAGTCCTCACATATGGGACTCCCAAGCTTAAGGCTACCGGAGACCCTACACAAAAATGAGCTCCCTCTAGCTCAGCAGCACAGAAGGAAGGAATCTTCGCTGAATTATTACCCACCGGTAGCCCACATCCGGGATGGAGGGTAGGAGTTGCTCAAACCTCAAAGAGATTACGGAGGACTGCCTGTCCGAAAGCACTGTCCCTGCGGGACTCCCTCTCGAGACAGTAATGGACCGCAAAAGTCTGGCTCGAAGACCAAGTAGCGGCCCGGCAGATGTCTGCCAGCGGAACAGAGCGGAGGTAAGCCACTGACGTAGCCTTTGCCCGAACACAATGAGCCGTGACTCGACCATCCAAGGAGAGCCCGGCTGCCCCATAAGCCCAAGTGATACAGTCCGCAACCCAGATGGACAGAGTACGCTTGGAGACCGGGAGCCCCAATTTATTGGGATCAAAAGACACAAAAAGCTGAGCAGCTTTACGGTGCTCCCGCGTACGGTTAAGGTAGAAGTTCAATGCCCTTCTACAGTCCAGGGTATGGAGGACCGTTTCAGCTCGGCTGGAGTGTGGTCTGGGAAAGAAGGTCGGAAGTACCACCTCCTGATTGATGTGAAAAGGGGAGACCACTTTTGGAAGAAATTTTGGGTGAGTCCGTAGGACTACCCTATTTTTGTAGAACCGAGTGTAAGGGGGATCAGACACGAGGGCCTGCAATTCACTTACGCGTCTAGCGGAAGTGAGGGCTATCAAGAACAATGTTTTCCAAGAAAGAAAACGGAGAGAACAGGTAGCCATAGGTTCAAAAGGCGGACAGGTGATCCGCTGTAAAACCACATTCAGATCCCAGTCAGGCGCTGGTGGGCGCAGAGGTGGTTTAAGTAGAAGGAGACCTCGGAGAAACCTCGCTACGAGAGGGTCGCTGGAAAGAGGTCTGCCGTCCACCGGTACATGATGTGCTGAAAGAGCACTGAGGTGAACTTTGACGGAGTTGGACTTAAGTCCCAGATTAGAGAGGTAGAGCAAGTACTGCAAGATCACCGATACCGAGCAGGAGAAGGGATCCTGAGACTGCTGGGTACACCAAACGGAAAAGCGACGCCATTTAAGGGCGTAGCATTTGCGGGTAGAAGGTCGCCGAGAAGCTAGGACGACCTCTTCCACCTCTGCCGGCAGGAGAAGGGGAGCAAGGACTACCCTCTCAGCAGCCAGGCCATTAGATTGAGAGATCTGAGGTTGGGGTGTAGCAGAGACCCCTGATCCTGAGTGAGGAGATCCGGTTGAAACCCCAGAGGGAATGGATCCTCTACCGCTAATTGCAGCAGGAGTGGAAACCACGGCTGTCTGGGCCAGCGAGGGGCCACCAGGATCATGGAAGCTTTGTCTCGGAGAACCTTGAAAAGAGTTCGAGAGACTAGCGGGATGGGAGGAAAAGCATACAGAAGGCTCTCCGACCAAGAGAGTAGAAAAGCGTCTGCCGCAACTCGAAGGGGATGTGGCTGACGAGAGCAGAAGCGAGGAAGTTGCCGGTTGTGAGGACTGGCAAAGAGATCCATCGTGGGGAGGCCCCACTTTAGAAAGAGCTTCTGAACTACCAAGGGATCCAGGCGCCACTCGTGCGGCTGGAGGATCCTGCTGAGTTTGTCCGCCAGGCAATTTTCTTGGCCTGGGAGATAAACTGCCTTGAGAAGAACGCCGTGACTGACGGCCCAAGAGCAGAGCCTCTGAGCTTCTCGACAGAGAAGGAAGGAGCCCGTGCCCCCCTGTTTGTTCACGTAGAACATGGCAACTTGATTGTCCGTCTGGACAAGGACGGACTGGTGAGAGGTCAGATGGGAGAAAGCCTTGAGAGCCAGGCGGATCGCTCTGAGCTCCAGGAAGTTGATCTGCTGAGCAGACTCCCACGTGGTCCAGAGGCCCTGAGTACGTGCCCCTTGACAATGTGCTCCCCAACCCAGGAGGGACGCATCTGTCGTCAGCACCTGGGCCGGCTGAAGTGACTGAAAAGGCATGCCGAGTACCAGGTTCGGCCGATGAAGCCACCACTGGAGAGACGAGGCCAGCGGCTCGGAGACGCGCACTAGGTCTGCTAGGCCGCCTGTGGCTTGTTGCCACTGCTTGCGAAGACACCATTGAGCAGGCCGCATATTCAGGCGAGCATTGGGGGTCACATGGACGGTGGAAGCCATATGGCCGAGCAGTCTCAGGAAGCGCCTGGCGGAGACCAGGGACTGGCTGCGAAAACGGTCGGCTAGGTCCATGAGCCGTTGAGCCCTGTCGAGAGGCAGGAAAGCTCGCGCCTGAGGAGTGTGCAGTCTTGCGCCGATGAACTCGAGATCCTGTGAGGGGAGCAAAGTGGACTTTGCGAAGTTTATGACAAAGCCCAAGTACTGCAGAAGAGTCACCGTGCGGTTTGTGGCGTTGGTGACCTCCGGAGCGGACGCTGCTCTGATGAGCCAGTCGTCGAGGTACGGGAAGACATAGAGGCCGTGAAGCCGGAGATGGGCCGCCACCACCGCGAGACATTTTGTGAAGACTCGCGGTGCGGAGGACAGGCCAAAGGGCAGTACCCTGTACTGGTAATGATTTCCTGCCACCACAAACCTTAGGTATTGGCGGTGGCTTGGGTGGATGAGGATGTGCGTCTAGGCATCCTTTAGATCCAAGGAGCATAGCCAATCTCCCTGCTGGAGGTAGGGCAGAAGGATTCCAAGGGTAAGCATTTTGAACTTTTCCCGCACGAGGAACCTGTTGAGGTTGCGCAAGTCCAGGATGGGTCTGAGGCCTCCTGTCCTTTTTGGTACTAGAAAATACCTGGAATAAAAGCCTTGACCTCTCAGGTGGTGGGGCACCGGTTCCACCGCCTGTTCCTGTAGAAGACCTGCTAACTCCCGAAGGAGTAGGTCCCTGTGCAGAGGGAGTCGTGGAGGTTCTCCCGGGAAATAGGAGGGAGGGACCTGGTGGAAGTGGAGAAGGTAGCCTTCTCTTACGACTTGAAGTACCCAGGCATCTGAAGTGATGTTGGACCACCTGTGGGCGAAGTGAACCAGCCGGCCTCCGGTGCTGGGAGGAGCCAGCGGAGGGGGAGAGGCTATGCTTAAGGAGTCAAAAGCCCCCACCCTGCTGAGCAGGGGCTGGTGGTGCAGGCTTGGGGGCTTGCTGCCTACGGGACCCGTTACCCCGTCCCTTGGCCTGCTGGCCCTGTTGGGGAGCTGCGGGGGCCTGATATTGGGGGTAGTGTTTATAGGCAGCCGCCTTTCTCGGGTAAAAGGACTTCTTTCCCGAGCCCTTCTTTTTCTGGGAAGGGGCGGAGGTCTTCCTAGAAAGCCTAGTCCTGGTGAGAGTCTCTGTCTCTAGTTGTGCAGCCTTCTCGTCCATAGGTTTGCCAAAGAGGTTTTCACCTCGGCAGGGGACATCGACCAACTTGTCCTGCACCCAGGGCTCAAGGTCAGACGACTGAAGCCAAGCCTGTCGACGGGCACCGATGCCGGCTGCGGCCACTCGAGCCGATGCTTCAAAGCCATCATAGGCTGCTCGGGATATGAATTTTGAGCATTCCCGAATGCCAGTGGACAAGGCTAGGAACCTCCGCAAAGGTTCCTCGGACAATCCAGCGGAGAATCCGGCTAGCTCTTTAGCCAGGTCTCGGAGATACATGCCCATGTATAGCTGGTAGGTCTGGACACGACACGCAAGCATAGAGCCCTGGAAACACTTCTTACCAAGGCCATCCAGGTTACGGGCCTCCCTGCCAGGAGGCACCGAGGAGTGCATCTTCTGGCTCTTAAGACGATGCATGGCCGATTCCACTACCATGGAATGGTGTGGTAGCTGTGCTTTTTGGAAGCCAGGGCTCTTGCGGACTCGATAGATAGAATCGACCCGCTTGCTCAGGACCGGCGAGGCCGCCGGACTCTCCCACATGCGGAAGAGAAGTCGTTCCAGCATGGGAGGAACCGGTACAGTAAAGTGTTCCCTGGCGGGAGAGTCATACTGGAGGGCGTCGAGCTCTTCGGCTCGAGGCTCCTCCTCGGGGTCCGCAGGGAAGGCCAAAGCCTTGGCCATATCCCTGACGAAGTCCGAGAACCGGGCATCCTCCGGAGGGGACTGCTTCCGAGGTTCGGACTCAGGCGAGTCCGAGGGGACACACCGAGTCCGAAACGAATCAGGTGACTCTTCCTCTTCAGACTCCCAGACCGACTCCGAGGAGGAATCGGTGGGGTCGGCCCGGGCAGGCTGCGGCGTCGGCCGCCCCGACGCCGAGGGAGTCGGCGTCGACGACCTCGGTCCCGAACGGGAGGCCGAGGGTGACCTCGACCGAGGATCGACTCGAGTTCACATGGACTCGAGGATCGGCTCGGTCTCCGGGGTCGACTTAGACGTCGACGTCCCGGCGGTCGGGGCAGCGGCGCCAGCGAGGCTAGCGAGCAGTGCCCGCTGCTGGTCCATGAAGGCAGACAGTCTGCTCTCCAAGGCCGTCAACCTGAGTCCGACCTCAGGTGACCCAGCAGCCCCCGACTCGGGCCCCGACGGCGTCGGGCCCGACGTCGGCGGTCTCGGAGGCGAGTCCAGGAGGACCACAGGACTTACCCGAGCAGGCAGCTCCGACTCCATGCGAGGTCGCTTCGATAGGTGCTCCTTCTCCAAGGACCCGGGACGGCTATCAGGGCTATGCGACCTGGCCCTCGCGGAGCCAGGAGCATCCACCGACGCCGTCCTCGCGGGTTTCACCTTCCGTCGATGGTCCCCGGAGGGAGAACCCCTGTCGGAGGAACTCCGGCGACGGTCAGAGCTGGAACCTCTGGACGCCGAGGCTTCCGACGAGGTCCGGGTACGGCTGGGGTCAGCGAAGATCCTATCCCGCTGATGCCGCCGACTTCTCAACACTTTGGAGGACATTTTGCCACAGGCCCCACAGATCATTTCTTCATGATCCGGGCCCAGGCAGCGGAGGCAATTATCGTGTGTGTCAGTTAGTGACATATTTCGGTCACACTGACCACACCGCTTGAAACCACTGGCAGCCATCGGGGGAAAAAGGGCCCCTGCGAGGTCAAAAGACCGGGCTGCCAGTGAAAAAACCGAAAACGAAACTGACTAAATCAGAAAAAACGAAAAAGAAGAAGAGGACTCGTGACTGGCGTCGCGAGTCCGGGCGGGAAGAAAACCGGCGTCGAACCGAAGGAAAAAAGAGAATATTACGAATAAAATCAACTTTTTCGCGGGGACACGACGGGTACGTCTGTAGGGCTCCGCGGAAAAAAGAAGACTGGCTAAGATGGCACCCTTGGGCGGGAAGGCGACCGCGCATGCGCGCTGCAATTCCCAAAGGCTTTCTTTGAAAGCTGGGGAAAATTGCTCCGCGAGGGCTCCGTCGGCGCCGACGTCACCCATATGTGAAGACTGACTTCCTGCTTGGTCCTGGAGAAACTGTCTTCCCGTTGGTAAGCACCAAGTCCAGTGTCAACCTTTACCACAAGGGGTCCATTACCAGTTGCCGACAGTTCTCTAGAGAATCCAGAATCTCCCTACCTCAATGACACCGCAGCAAGGATATCCCAATCAACATTTGGTAAACTGAAATATCCTACCAGAAGTATCTCCCTTTCACAGCAATATTGTGAATGTCTTCAATTAAACCTAAACAACTTCTGACTGCAAAGGAGTCTGTATATCGCATCAATAAAACCAGATTTTCCATTCCCTCTTTCCAGACTAACCCACAGTATCTCCACTCTATCCCTCGCAAGCCCTACAGTTCTGCAGCTTTGATATTAATTTTACATATGGAGCCCAGAGCTGGAATTGCAGGACTCAGAAGTTCTAGGAACGGAATCGTGGAAAGTGACATTGAAAAAACGAAATTGCTAAACAAATAATTCTGCTCTGATTTTACTAAAGAAAATCCTGGAGATGGACCAGCTGTGATTTCCAAATATAAAAATGGGAAGGAAGTAGATACCACACCATTCACAGAAGATGAGGTGTTAGAACAACTTGCTAAAATGAAAGTGGACAAAGCCATGGGACCGGTTGAGCCAGTCTGCATTAGCTGAGAAGCATCCACAAAGCTAAAAGCAAACCTTTCTATCTTATCTCTGCTGGTTTCTAGCTAAAAATATAAAATCTAACTGTTGATTTTTGGAGATATTGCTAATACAGCTTTTAACTGTGGTTATAGAATAAGGTTGGGGACATTCAGACTGTCTGCTTTCCTTGTATAGACCTAAATCAGATGTGTGTGTGCCCACAGTTCAGGAACAGCTTACTGGCCAGAGACACTTAGGTTCCCGCCAGCCCTACCCCTCACCCCACCCACCCCAGGGGCTACATTGCCTATATAGTGGTCACATACGTGCCATCTATCCTTCTTAACTTGGGTTAAAGCCCACATCATCTTCACCTTTTCTTCCTCTTCTCCTTCTGGGACTGCTTAATCAACATGTCGTGTATTCAGTGCAATAACTGCGGCACTTTCATTCCAAGACGAATCATTTGGAGCCTAAGAGCTTGTCCCATGTGCCTCAAGTCGGCTGCCATGCATAAAGAACTGACTCTACTAAGGAAAGACCAAGCTGCCATACATAAAGAAGTGACTCTACTGAGGGAGGAACTGGCTGCAATGAAGCACATCTCTTCTAGGATACAAACTGAACAAAGTCCACCACCACTCCCACAAAGAATCAAACACCCCAAGGAACAAATGGGTCATAGTGGGTTCTGATAGATTGTGACCTGTAACGCAGAGACATCCTATACATCAAGAGATATCTCTGCATAATGCCTTCTCTGCCTTGGCTAATGAGGATGCCCAATCCAAAGAAACTCAAGGGCCCTTAAATGAGCCAGACAATGCCTAATCTCCTGCTAAAGCACCAAATATGAAGAAAACTTCACCAAACAGAAAACTACTACTACTTGGAGATTCCATCATCAGAGACACCAACTTGGGAACACAGTTCAAAGGAGAGAAGATAGTCATGTGCCTACCAGGCTCATCAGCCAGCAAGAATACAAGCCAAGTTGTTAAAGTACTTAGCGCAGAAAGTGAACACTCCAAACTTGATGTTATCCATTTAGGCACAAATGACCTGGCTAGAAACAGTGCCTCTACAGTCCAAAAGGACTTCCAATCTCTGGGAGAGAAACTCAAGCCCATTGTTAACACTGTTGCATTCTCAGAAGTTCTACCTGTTCTTGGTAAGGGGGCAAAAAGGCTGCATTGCATTAACAGCTTTAATACATGGCTCCAGACCTGGTGCAAACAAGGAGGATTCAGATTTATTGGCGAATGGGGAAACAGATGGACCAACAAGAGACTATACTGTGCTGATGGACTACATCTCTGTCACAGGGAAAAGAATCCTAAGTGAAAAATTCAGGCAGTATGTGGATATGCATTTAAACTAGAAAAACGGGGTGACGGATGTGAAAGGTCAAGCTCTGGACGCCATCCCCTGCAAAGGCAGATCATCATCAGAAACAGCAACACTTTTAATCTCATCTCCTTTCTTAATGAGTTGCACGTTGCTCATGACCGCGGTTCTATCTCTCTGGCTGTCTCACTTGATCTCTCTGCTGCTTTTGATGTCGTTGATCACCGTATTCTCCTCTCAAGGCTTCGCTCTATTGGTCTTTCTGGTTCAGTCCTTCGCTGGTTTCACTCTTTTCTTTTCGATCGGTCTTTCTCAGTCCTATCAGGTACTACTTCATCCTCTCCTTCACCTCTGCCCTGTGGTGTCCCTCAGGGTTCTGTATTGGCCCCTCTGTTTAACATTTTTCTGGCCCCTCTTGCTTTACTTATCCAACAGCACGGTATCTCTGCGTATTATTACGCAGATGATATCATTCTTCTCTATCACACTTGCCCTCTCTCTCCCGATATTGGTCCCCTCAATGTCTGTCTTTCCGCTGTTTCTTCCTGGTTTTCTGAGAACTTTTTGCATGTTAATCTGTCTAAGACCTCTGCCATCTGGTTCACTGCTGGTGCTCCTCTTCCCTCTCTTGCTCCCTCTCTGTCCGTTGGGCCTATTCCCCTTGTTTGCTCTATGCGATATCTTGGTGTTACCCTGGACTCGGCTTTAACTTTCCAAGAGCACGTTTCCTCTGTTGTCCAGCGTTCCTTCTATACACTGCGTCGACTTCATGCTATCCGGCCTTTTCTTTCCTTCTCTTCCTTGAACACACTTCTTCTTTCTCTTGTAGTTTCTCGTTTAGACTATTGTAACGCTTCCCTGGCTGGCCTTCCTCTTTCACAGCTTCGTCGTCTTCAACTGGTCCACCATACTGCTGCTTGTCTTTTGACCAACTCTTCCCGTTCTGCTCATATCACTCCTCTTCTTATTCGTTTACACTGGCTGCCTATCCCTTTCCGTATTCAATATAAGGTTCTGATTTTTGTTCACAGGGCTTTGTACACCGGTGTTCCTCTTTATCTTTCTGATTTGGTGCACTTCCACTGTCCCTCTAGAGCACTTCGGTCGATTCACGCTAACCGTCTTTTTCTTCCACCCCCTTCCAGGGCTCATCTTGAATCAACACGTTCTTCTGCCTTTTTCTTCCTTGGCACCCGCCTTTGGAATTCTCTCCCCCTTGCTCTACGTTTGGAGTCATCCTTTAGTACTTTCAAGGCTTCCCTCAAAACTCACCTTTTCTGTACTGCTTTTGATCTCCCTTCCTTCCCTGCCCATAGCTGATTGGTCTATATCTCTGATTCCCTTATTCTATCCTCTGCTGTCTCTTTTATGAATAATTGGCGTTCCTTTCTGTTTCTTCAGTAGCCTTGTTTTATTGTGCACCGCTGTATGCCTTTTTGGTTCAGGCGGTATAAAAAGTTTTATAATAAAGATAAAGATAAAGAAACCACACATCAAAAACAAGTGGGAAGAAGTGGGCAGAACAAAATCAATGCAAAATACACACAAGCCAGGTAAATGCTGGAAAGCAATGAGTACAAATGCTCGAAGCTTAGCCAACAAAGTTCTGGACCTGGAAGCCCTAATGGTGGAAATGGAATTGGACATTGTGGCCATTACAGAAACATGGTTTAATGAATCACATGATAGATTATAGCCAGCTATGGCTATATCCCAATCAGAACAGACAGAGAAAATGGAAAAGGAGAAGGAGTAGCCTTGTATATCAAAAGCAATATTAAAGCTACTGAAATGCAGGGGGCATGGGGAAAAGAAGACGCGCTCTGGATTGCATTGGAAAGAGGAGATGGCACTGTCATCCATACTGGTGTAGTCTACAAACCTCTGACTCAAACTGAAGAGATAGATAACGAATTGATTATAGATATTGCCAAGATAGCCACAAAGGGGGAAGTGATAATATTGTGTCACTTTAATCTACCTGATGTGGACTGGATTACTCCTTCTGCACATCTGGAAAGAAGCAAAAAAATTGTGGATGCTCTCCAAGCTGCATTACTTAGACAAATGGTGATGGAACCAATCAGGGAAAGCTCAACGATGAATTTAGTGCTCAACAACGGTGATAGCATGTCGAATGTCTGCATGAGTGCCCCTGTGAGCAACAGCGATCATCACACGGTGTGGTTTGAGATAAATGCCATGGTACAGGCCAATCATAGCAAGCTCAAAGTCCTAAACTTCAAAAACACTGACTTCAATAAAATGGCTAAGTACCTAAAGGAGGAGCTGACAGGGTGGAAGGAGATAAGGGAAGTGGAATTGCAATGGGCTAAACTAAAGGTGGCAATAAAAGGGACAACAGATAAATATGTAAGAAAACTAAATAAAAACAAGAGAAGGAAACCTATTTGGTTTTCCAAAGAAGTGGCTACTCAAATAAAGGCAAAAAAACACATCTTTTGCAAAATTCAAAAGCTTGCAAACAGAGGAACACAAATGAATACAGGATCAAACTCAAAGAGTCAAAAAGAGAAATAAGGATAGCAAAATCAAAGATAGAGGAAAAGATGACTAAAGATGTTAAAGGTGGCGACAAATCTTTCTTCAGG
The DNA here is from genome assembly GCA_033557465.1 of Ichthyophis bannanicus. Lineage (NCBI taxonomy): Eukaryota > Metazoa > Chordata > Amphibia > Gymnophiona > Ichthyophiidae > Ichthyophis > Ichthyophis bannanicus. Next base: position 161,295,989 of record CM066043.1, on the reverse strand, counting down.
TATATTCGGGAAAGGAAGATCAGAGTTGGAATTGCAGGACTCAGAAGTGCTGGGAAAGGTCTTGTGGAAAGTGACATAGAAAAAGCGAAATTGCTAAACAAATACTTCTGCTCTGTTTTTACTAAAGAAAATCCTGGAGATGGACCAGCTGTGATTCCCAAATATAAAAATGGGAAGGAAGTAGATACCACACCATTCACAGAAGATGACGTGTTAGAACAACTTGCTAAAATGAAAGTGGACAAAGCCATGGGACTGGATGGGATACATCCTAGGATACTGAAAGAGCTCAGAGGGGTTCTTGCAGGGCCGTTAAAGGATGTCTTCAACAGATCCATGGAAACAGGAGAGGTTCCTCAGGACTAGAGAATGGCTGATGTCGTACCTCTACACAAAAGTGGTGACAGGCAATGTTCCCTCTAATTTTCTGTAGGCTGTGTGCGCATAAAATATCAGCTGTGCAGCTTTTGAAGGAAGGTTAAATTTTTGTGCGCCACATAACGACACTTGGAGTTATATACTTTAAAATTTGACTACACGTCAGAATACAGTATGTACACCACATTGATTGCACTAGAAAATATTGTAGAACTTGTGAAAACTATAAATACACAACAACTTTTCAATTTTAAGAATGTCTGTGTTCTTTTCTATCAGAATCAGAACCGTAATTTTTGTGCGCTCTGTTGTAAAGTATGTGCGCTCACTCAGCGAGGTGTGTGCGCGCGCACACGCGCACAGCTTAGAGGGAACAGTGGTGACAGGTAAGAAGTGTCAAACTACAGGCCCGTGAGCCTTACCTCGGTGGCGGGAAAAGTAATGGAGGCGCTCCTGAAAGAGCGAATAGTGAACTTTCTCAAAACCAACAGGTTGCAAGATCTGAGGCAACATGGTTTTACCGAAGGACGGTCTTGCCAAACAAATCTGATTGAGTTCTTTGACTGGGTGACCAAGAAAATAGATCAGGGGCATGTGATGGATGTCATCTACCTGGATTTCAGCAAAACCTTTGATACTGTTCCTTATAGGAGGCTTGTCAATAAACTCAGTAGCTTGGGGATGGATCCCAAAATAGTAAACTGGATTAGAAATTGGTTGACTGACAGACGACAGAAGGTGATGGTACATGGAGCTCACTTGGATGAAAGGAAGGTGATTAGCGGGGTGCCCCAGGGTTCGGTCCAGCACTGTTCAATGTATTTGTGAGTGATATTGCTGAAGGACTGAATGGAAAAGTCTGTCTTTTTGCAGATGACACAAACATTTGCAACAGAGTGGACTCCCCGAGGGAGTGGTTAATATGAGGAAAGATCTACAAAAGCTGGAAGAATGATCTAATGCTTGGCAATTACGATTTAATGCAAAAAAGTGCAGTGTCATGCACTTGGGTAGCAGAAATCCAAGGGAAATGTACGCGATAGGGGGCGAGAGCTTGGTGTGCACGGTTCAGGAGAAAGACCTTGGTTTGATTATCTCTGATGATCTCTAGGGTGGCAAAACAGTGCGACAAGGCGGTGGCAAAAGCCAGGAGGATGTTGGGCTGCATACAAAGAGGGATTATCAGCAGAAAGGAAGAGGTACTTATGCCACTGTACAAGTCACTGGTGAGGCCTCACTTGGAATACTGTGTTCAGTTTTGGAGACTTTATCTCGCAAAGGATGCAAAAAGACTGGAAACTGTTCAGAGGAAGGCGACCAAAATGATTTGGAGCCTGCGTCAGAAGCCTTATGAGAAGAGACTTGAAGACCTAAATATGTACACTTTGGAGGAGAGGAGGGACAGGGGAGATATGATTCAGACCTTTAAATACTTAAAGAGAAATGATGAACAAATAAACCTCTTCCAAAGACGGAGATGCTGTAAAACTAGAGGGCATAACATGAAGCTGCAAGGTAGTAAATTGAAAGGCAAAGTCAGGAAATATTTTTTCACTGAAAGAGTGGTGGATGCTTGGAATGCCCTCCCGATGGAAGTGGTTGGGGCAAACACAGTGACAGAATTCAAAACGGCATGGGACAGACACAGAACATGCCTTTGCAGCAACAGGATAAAAACAAAATAAACTGAACCATCTAACTTCTCAACAAATAGGGGTTTCCTACATGGAGTGGTGAGTTCACCCCTAAACAAAGACATGGGGAGGGGTGGCCTGCACAGAGCAGCAGGTGCACCTACTCTTGCCATCTTACTGGGCAGACTAGATGGACCATACTGGTCTTTATCTGCCGTCATTTACTATGTTACTATGTAAGAGCTGCTCCTCCTCCCTTTCTTCCCACCCTGTCTTTCCTGAATAGATTATACCCTGGTACAACTATTGTGATAAGGAAGCTTATCATAGCTCAGGAAGGGGCTATAGAAAAGGTGAAGTGTCTCTGAACAAGCAACCTGTCAGTGCTGGTAGAAATGAGAAAACAGAATTTTGCCATAAAAGACTACCAGTCCCAGAATGCACCAGGTTTCCAACAGCCATGAGAGGAGCTGAAGTGAGAAAACGTGTGTTCAATCAAAAGGGCTATGAGGTAATTCCCAAGCACTCATTGCAAAGGGCAAGGCTTGATTCAGCACAGCTGCGCTGTGCTAGGATGGAACACTCATCTCAAAGGGCAAGGCCTGATTCAGCACAGCTGCGCTGTATTAGGGAGGAGCACTCATCTAAGCAGAATAAGAGTAGAGTTTATTCTACAGATGACCATCTTCATGATCACCTTGGATATCCAGAGAAGGATCATCAGTTTCATCTGAAGGATTATCAGAAGCAGAAGCCAAACCGGACGGACAGAGAGGGAAAGAGACCCTCTGGAAGAAAGAGGAGAAAAGCCTTTGAGAGGTCTAAAAGAGTCCAAAGCAGTACGTATACTGGGAGGTATTCCAAGGGCCAGCATACATCATTGGACGGGGAAAGCCAGAGGAATGGTGCTGCAGAGCTAGGAATCTCCAGACGCTACCTGTGAGGGAGACGGCTGCACGTGGAAGGGACCCTAAGACCCGTGCCAGAAGGTATGTGAAGAGAGATCCAGTGTCCAGGGATCTGGATTGGAAGGCTGGACATAAGAACTGGACTACATACTGGCCAGGCTATATAGAGAGGAACTCTAGCAGCAATGGAAGCTCAGGTATGAACACTGATCTATGCCCTAGCTATAACCTTGAAAGACAGCAGGGAAACAAGTATTCTCCTGAAAGTGCTCCATTGAGAGATTAATCTGTGCCAATCCATGATATTGAACCCATGCTTGTTGAAGAAGGGGGAATTATTGCAGATAAAGAATGTGTTTATATGGACTGCTCTCTATCCAAACTCCGTTGGTAACTTTCTGTTATAAAGTACAGCAACCATCACAAAGAAATACAAATTTGTTCTTTAATCTACTCAGAAAAGCTCCTGAAGCAGGATTTGACCCACACAGTAGAAAGCAAGCCAGCTAAGGGGTTTCAGCTGGATAACTGCTAGCAATTAAGCCTTACCTAATTGCTTGTGAGCTAGGAGAGAATCACTTCTGAATCTATGTGGGAAGTAATCAGAGGTTAACCTGAAAAGAAAAGTTTTTTTTCTTGCTTTGTGGCTTTTCGTTTGTTAGATATATGCTAAGAAAACATTAGCCTGACAAGTAAAGGTTGTTTTCCTGATTTTGACTTTGTTTTTCCAAGCTAACACTGAAAGCAAGTTACCTGATTTATGTGCTACCAAGCATATCTGTGTTGGGAGAAATAACCCCATAAATAAATATCTTATTGGCTTTACCCAAGAGCACAACTAAATTATTGTCAGCAGCTGTGTCTGGTGTGAATGAACTACATTGCCCACAATACCTTGCAAATCATATAGATATATGCACTTGCCAAGACTGTGAAGATTCTCACCCAGGCAGCCGTCTGACACTATGTCCTTTTCCTGTTTTTCTCTGTACCATGTCTGCATGACTGGCACTATATATCCAAGCCAGCATCTTCCTTTTTTTTGTTTAAAGTGCCATCAAGTTAATGCTGACTCCTGGTGACCCAGCAGCCCCTGGGTTTTCTTGGCAAGGTATGACAAGAAGTAACTTGACAGCCATTTTCTTCTGAGGCAAAGGAGGGTAAAGTGACTTGCCCATGGTCACAAGGAGTGCCAGTGGGAATCAAACCCAGATCTCCTGGGTGCTAGGCTGTTGCTCTAACCACTAAGCTACTCCTCCACTCTTTCACTACAGCTTCTAAAACTGGTTCTCTATTTCGCATACTATGGACATTAGTATATGCAGCTCTACAGATGTTGCTTTTTCTCCCTTTTCTATACTACGAGGGTGGTATAGAAATACTCGTATTTTTAATGGTTTACTTACTCGTATTTTTAATGGTTTACTTACCTAGGGGCTTTATTCACTCATCCCCAATGATCCTAGTTTAAAGTCCTCTTCAGTAGATTAGCCAGTCTGTTGCAGAAGACACTTTTCATCTTCTTCAATAAGTAAACACCATCCCTGCTCAGCAGCTCTTAGAAAATCAGGCCATGATCCAGGAAGTCAAAAATGCTCTCATGATACCACCCATGCAGCCAGCCATTCATCTCCAGGATACGAGCCTCTTGGCCTCGGCTCTGATCCTTGACAGGAAGGACTGAAGACCACAACCTGCACACTTAACTGCTTCACCTTCTCTCCCATTGCCACATTCATTTTTGGTACACTCAGGTAGGAACCTAGCAGTATCATTGGTGCCAAGAAGTAATTAGATCTTACCTACTAATTATTGTTCCTGAAGGAACGACAGTCCAGTCCCTTTACTTCTGGGTTACGCAACCCTTCCAGCAGCTTGGAGGCTGAGCCCAACCTTTTTGGAGGTGGGGCGGTATAAATACCACTGCCACCACCCACTAACTCCAGTATTCGATTGAAAAAGCAGTCTAACCAGAGTTCTATGAATAATCAACAAATAACACAAATCAAACTCCCTCACGGGATACTAGACCAGAACCCAACTTTTTTTTTTTTTTTTTAAAATAAGAAATAGGAGCCAGGGAGGAGGGAATACCGCGGAGAGGAAAGGGAGGGGTGCCCAATAATGTCCTAGGCGACTTTCTCCTGCCCTCCTTCCCCCAGACCTGGTTCTACGCTCGGCCAGATGCTTCGCTCTTGACTGATAGGCCTTCCAGTCCGGTCGTGCCGGGTGGGATCAGGGACTGGACTGTCGTTCCTTCAGGAACAATAATTAGCAGGTAAGATCTAATTACTTCTTCCTTATCGTCACTCCAGTCCAGTCCCTTTACTTCTGGGATGTACCAGAGCAGTTCAATCCTGGGTGGGTTCCGGCAACCCGGACTGAAGGACTGCCCGACCAAACCGAGCGTCCGCTGCACTCTGTACGTCCAGCCTGTAGTGCCTTGTGAAGGTATGCAAAGAGGACCAAGTCGCCATCTACAAATATCCAACGGAGGGACTAGACTGAACTCTGCCCACGAGGCAGCCTGGGCCCGGGTGGAGTGCGCCCGGAGCCCCCCTGGGACCTGTTTCCCTTTCAGAATGTAGGCGGATGCAATCGTTTCTCTGATCCACCTGGAGATGGAGGCCTTGGCCGCTGCCTCTCCTTGTGCGGGCCTCCGAACTGGACGAACAGCTTGTCGGATTTCCGGAAAGGAGCTGTGCGTGAGAGGTATCGCTTCAAAATCCTCTGGACGTCTAAGCGTCATAGCTTGCTATTTCTACCTTCAGGTCCCTCGGCCGGCCAGGCCGGAAGGGTGACTGTCTGGTTCACATGAAAAGGAGACAGAACCTTGGGCAGGAAGGAAGGTACCATGCGTAGTACCACTTTGTCCCTGGGAAAGGATAGGAAAGGCGGTCGAGAGGACAGAGCTTGCAACTCGGAGACCCGTCTGGCCGAACAGATAGCGACCAGGAAGACTGTCTTGAGGGTTAAGTCCTTCAGGGAAGCCTTCTTTATCGGCTCGAAGGGTTCCCCGACCAATGCATTTAGAACAAGATTGAGATCCCAAGGAGGGATCACGGATCTCCGTTGAGGACGCAGCCGCCTAACTGCCCTTAGGAACCTGGAGACGTCCGCGTGGGCCCCAAGGGGCTTGCCGTGAACCTTGCCTCTATAGCAAGCGATGGCGGCTAGTTGGACCCGCAAGGAACTGTGCGCCAGGCCTTTCTCAAAACCCGCTTGTAGGAATTCCAGCACCTCAGGGACTGAGGCCAAGAGGGGTTTTCTTCGGTGTTCCGAACACCACGCCTCAAAGATGCGCCAGACCCTTACGTAGGCCAGACAGGTCGAGCGTTTCTTCGCATTCAACAGCGTTGAGATTACCGCTCCTGAATAGCCCCGCTTCAAGAGGTGCGCCCTTTCAATAGCCAGGCCGTAAGCGAGAACCGATCCACGTGAGGCATTATTACCGGGCCTTGTCTGAGCAGACCCCTTCTGCAAGGGAGCCGCCAAGGGCGGTCGGCCAGCAACCTCACCAGATCTGCATACCAAGGACGACGTGGCCAATCCGGGGCAATGAGGATCACCAGACCTTGGTGAGCTTCCACCCGCTGCAGGACTTTTCCTATCAGGGCCCACGGGGGAAACACGTAGAGAAGCCCCTCCGTCGGCCACTTCTGAGATAGGGCATCCAGGCCTTCGGACATTCTTTCCCTCCGCCGACTGAAGAATCGATCCACCTTGGCTGACGAGAAAGTTGCCATGAGGTCCATGACTGGTAGCCCCCAGCGGGCCACTATCTGGTCGAAGGAGTCCTTTCCCAGCTCCCACTCTCCGTGGTCTATCTTGTGTCTGCTGAGGTAATCGGCCGTGAGATTGTCCGTGCCTGCCACGTGCTGAGCCGAAAGCGCTTCCAGGCGGGTCTCTGCCCACTGGAAGAGGGCCTCCGCCTCCTTCTCCAAGGCGGGGCTGCTGGTACCGCGCCTGGTGGTTGATGTAAGCTACCGTGGTGACGTTGTCGGAGAGAGAACGCGAATCGCTCTTCCTAGCACTAGGGACTCCAGCGCGCTGAGCGCTAGGATGACGGCCCGCAACTCCAGTCTGTTGATGGGCCATTGTGATTCCAACTGTGACCAGAGGCCCTGGACGAACTGGTCCTCGCAGTGAGCCCCCCAGCCCATCAGGCTGGCATCCGTTGTCAACAGTATCCATAGATGGGGCTCGAGGGGCATCCCCCGCTCTAGATTCCTTGGGCACCGCCACCAGTGCAGGGATTGTTTGGTCCGCGGAGCACAGGGTAACTGAGTTGACAGGCGATGATGTTGTGGAGACCACCGACGCAATAGTGCGCGCTGTAGTGGACGCATGTGGGCCCTGGCCCAAGGCACTACCTCTATCGCTGCCGCCATTGTGCCCAGCACCTGAAGATAATGCCATGCTGAGGGGTTTCGTCTGCTCAGGAACTGTGCAACTAGTAGTCTTAGGTCCCTTGACCGCGCTCGAGACAGGAACACTCTGCCCCTTCCTGTGTCAAATCTTGCTCCGAGATATTCGAGGTCCTGGGAGGGCGTCATCCTGCTCTTTGCTCGGTTGATGACCCACCCTAACTCCTCTAGCACCTGAACTACTCTGCTCGTCGTCATGCGACTTTCTTCTTCCGATTTTGCCCGGACCAGCCAATCGTCTAGGTACGGGTGTACTAGGATTCCTTCCTTCCGGAGGAAGGCCGCCACCACCACCATCACCTTGGTGAATGTCCGTGGAGCCGTAGCTAGGCCGAAGGGAAGGCCTGGAATTGGAAATGGCCCCCCGGAACCGCGAATCTTAGGAACTGTTGATGGGTCTTCCTGACTGGAATATGCAGGTAGGCCTCTGTCAAGTCGAGAGACGTCAGAAACTCTCCGCCTCTTACCGCTGCGATGACTGATCGTAGAGTCTCCATGTGGAAGTGTGGCACTCTGAGACAGCGGTTGACCTGTTTTAAATCCAGGATTGGCTGGAAGGACCCTTCCTTCTTTGGCACTACGAAGTAAATCGAGTATCGACCCAATCCGGACTGGTCTGGAGGTACAGGTACCACTGCCCCGAGTGCGATTAGCCGAGCTAGGGTTGATTCTATTGCCGCCCTCTTTGCCGGAGATCCGCTGGGAGATTGAATAAATGCTGGAGGGATTTGCTTGGCGAACTCTAGAGCGTAGCCCTCCCTGATGACCTCTAGTACCCACTGATCCGAAGTGACCCGGGACCAGGCGGGCAGAAACTGCCTTAAACGACCTCCCACTGGCAGCTCTTCCCCCTGGACCCCCGTCGCCTCATTGCTGTTTTCTGGGGGCCGAGGAGAAGGAGGAGGCCCCAAAACCCCGACCTGCTCCCCGAAACCCCCGGAAACCTTGACCTCTAGCGGGAAATCGTCCCCTGGGGGGGGGGGGGTTGGATCTAGCTGGACGGAATCTGCGAGAGTCCCTGGCCTGGCTACGAGCCGAAGCCAGGGGGCGACCTTGTTTCGGTCTGTCTTCCGGGAGTCTGCCACCCTTGGACTCGCCAAGGTCCTTTACCAACTTTTCCAAATCCTCACCAAAGAGCAGCTTCCCCTTAAAGGGAGCCGGCTCAGGCGTGCCTTAGAGGAGGCATCCGCTGCCCAGTTACGTAGCCACAAGCAGCGCCTGGATGCCACCACAGAGGCCATGTTTTTGGCCAGGCTTCTAATGAGGTCATAGTGACTATCCGCCAGGTATGCTGCTCCTGATTCCAGCCTAGCGGCGTTGGGCCGGGGTTCACCCTCGGAGGTCTCTGCTGACTGAAGCTGCTGAGACCACCTTAAACAGGCCCGAGCTACCCAGGCTCCCGAGACGGAGGCTTGCAGGGCGAGAGCGCTTACGTCGAATGCTTGCTTCAGGAGTGTATCCAATTTTCTGTCCTGTGAGTCTCTTAGGGCCGTGCTGCCCTCAACCGGGATAGTAGTCTTCTTCGTGACTGCTGATACCGCTGCATCTACTCTGGGAGATTTTAAGAGCTCTTTGTCTGTCTCTGGGAGAGGATATAGGCGCATCATGGACCTGACTCCCCTTAGGCTAGATTCCGGCTGGTCCCATTCTTCCTGGATCATCTGACGTACCACTCTGTGGACCGGGAAGACTTTCTGAGATCTCCTAAAGGCTTGGATTAAGGGATCTTCCAGCGCCTCCTCTTCTGCAGGTGTATCTGAGGCCACGTTGAGCGCTTTTAGGGACTCATTAATTAGTGCCGGAAGCTCTTCCCGGCGAAAGACCCTAATAACCCTGGACTGGTCTTCCTCTGGTATCTCTCCTTCCTCCAGCTCCTCTTCTTCTTCATCCAGCTCCCTGTCCGAGTAAGCCTCCTCTGGGGTGCCCAGAGAGAGGGCTGCCAGAGGCTCCTCCTCACTCAGACGGGGCCGCTTAGGCGGAATTCCCTGCTCCTGAGTACCTGTTCCCAGGAGCCTGGCTGACTTATCTTCCCTTGACGAACCAGCGTCTCCTGGCCCCAGCCCCTGCTTCCGCAAACAATAGGCTTTGTGGAGCAAAAGGATGAAATCTGGAGAGAAAAAATCCCCAGTCCCTCCTTCCCCGGAAGGGAGGGGGGAAGGGGGCAGGGAAGGCGGGGGTACATCCGAGGAAGTAGAAGGAGGTAACTGGGGGCCTCCCTCCCCCCCTAGGAGGACCCCTGGCCCCTGAGGGGGGGGGAGCGATGGCCAGGTTAATTTCCTGCTCAACTGAAGCCGCCACAGCGGCGCAGCTCCTGCAGATTCCTGCCTCTGCGGAGGTGCTTCTGCGTGTTCCGCAGGAGGGGCAGCGGGGCTTGGTCGCCATGCCTTGGCTCCCCTGAATAAGAGCCCAAACTCAAAACAAGTAAGAAAAGAAGCAAATAAGGAGAACTTAAATTAAAATGAAATAGATTAAAATGAAATTAAGCAAGATTGCTAACAAGAAGGACTCCAGTAAGCCCTAGGCTTACGGAACCCTCCAGCTGCTTGGAGGCTGAGAATACTGGAGTTAGTGGGTGGTGGCAGTGGTATTTATACCGCCCCACCTCCAAAAAGGTTGGGCTCAGCCTCCAAGCTGCTGGAAGGGTTGCGTAACCCAGAAGTAAAGGGACTGGACTGGAGTGACGATAAGGAACATGGATGAGAGCAGCATTGAATAATAGCCAGTAGGCTTGAGGGTGTCCTGGTAAACTCGCTACAACATCTCAGATCTTGGCACCAGCCAGATAGCACACCTCCTGGGACACATGTCTGGATGGCAGATGGATACCTCTTTACCTTTCAGAAGGTAGTTACTCACCATTAACCTTCATTTCCTAGTTGATTTCTGATCCTACAGAACTTAGGGGTTTTTGAGCTCTGATACTTCCTGTTCCTTGGATGCCGTCACCTCATCCACTTCCAATACTGCATACTGGTTCCTCGGGTCCAAGAAAAGTGGAGTCAAGGTGTTGAGTCTGCAGGCTCTGATCTGTATCCAGCTATTATCTTTTCGTACAGTCTCATCTTCTCTTCGGCTACAGACCTTAGATGCCTCTAGAAGCATTTCATAAGTGTATCTCTCTTCATCACAGATGCTTCATAGCCTCACTGCCTCCTCTCTGTTCCTCAACTTGTTTCCCAAGGGATTCAATCTGCAGGCATCTTGCACACTAGACTGGTTCCATGTCCTGGAACTGGCTGTACATCTGGACAGAGACGCAGTAATGGAGGTGACAATTTTGGTGGCCCAATGTTTCCCAGCCATATTTCTCTTGTTGGAGCTTCAGGACCATTAGTGAAAAAAAGATGAAAGAAAACAGACTGACCAGAGTCCCTACCCTGTCCTCAGCTATTCTGTCACTAATAACTAGCTTTTATGTGAAAAATACCACCTTTGTACATATTCCATGTGAATAATCCCATTTTTTTGCTCTCCTGTTATAGAGATATTTGAAAGTGTACCTTGTCTCTTCTAACTGTAAAATGTGCTTATCTGGGGTGTACAGTGCGGAATGTCCCCTTTGTATAAGTACTTCAAGGATTCATTAAAATATTATTAATCTAAGACCTCTGAAACAGACTATATTTAATTATTTCTACAAAGAACCTAAATTTGGCCTATATCTATCTAATCTAGTCTTTTAATTAGGAGATCTAGTGTATATATAGCAAGATTCCATACAGGGTAGGTTGGAAGCTGGGGTGGAAAGGGAGGGATTTAACATCACAGCAGTGCAGTGGCTTCTAAGAATATTTTGTACCTTCCCTCTTCATGAGCTAGAAGGCTAGAGAAAAAGAAAAAGATCCAGGAGCAAAACAAAAATCCTTGCCTGAAACTGAAAATCCCCTTCTGCAAACAGCTACAAAAAAATAAACCAGTAACGTTAAGCAGCAAAAAATGTTATCTAACAAAACTGGCCCATTTTTAAAGAACTTTCAGGCAGTTCATTCTCTGATTTTTGCTACAAGTTACCTTGCTTGAAATGAGGCCCCTCCAGGAATGGCTATCCAGGTGGACCATCTTGGTGGTAGAACCCCCTGCTCTGATGAGCTTTCTGTAGAAAAAGGCACCCACCAGAATTCCCTCTCTATGGAGGGTGGCTACTACCTCCACAACCAAGAGTGGAGGAGTAGCCTAGTGGTTGGGGCAAGGTACTTCGGGCCGGAAGGTCGGGGGTTCAAATCCCACTAGAGGACAGCAACCTTGGGCCGGAAGGACTGGGGTTTCTAGTCCCACAGGTGCTCCTTGTGGTCTTGGGCAAGCCACTTAACCCTCCATAGCCCATGTTCCCTGTAAAATAGTTCTCTGTGTGCTGTGCTTTCCTGTCTAATCAATGTGTTTATACCTCAAAAATTTCCTGTCATGATTTGACAATTTCCAATCTGTAATCAAAACCGCTGCTGATCTCTGGAAGTAGCGGTATACAAATGTATACTAAATAAATAAATAAATAAATAAAAACCTTGGTGCTGTTCCTTGGTGCCATAAGGCCAAAGGGAAATACCTGGAATGGAAAGTGCTATCCTAAGATTACAAATCTGATACACTTCTGGCAACAAATCTGTGTGATAGAAATATGAAGGTATGCATTAGAGACTAAGGAATTCCTTTCCTCACTGCTATAACAAATATAAGGTTTCCACCCAAAATCGATGAACACTCAGACTTACTGACTTGTCTGAGTTTCAGTACGAGCCAAAAGGTGGCCTTCTCCTTGGATACCACAAAATAAATAAGAAATCAACCTTGAGCCTTCTCTGCCTCTGGCACCACTGTTCGTAGTTGAACTACACAATCCAGGGTATCCTGGACTGCTGCTCTTTGCTGTCAAGGCATAAAGAGAAAAAATAAAGGCAACTAAAAATAAGCCCAGCTAGCTCTAAAGCATAACCTTGCAAAGTCATCCTGAGAACCCACTGATCTGTGGTGATCTAGTTCAACTCCTGGTGCAAACAGCACAAATTACCTTACTGCAGGCCTCAGGGAGTGAACATTCTGACCTTCACTGGGAGGGCCAGCATCCGCCTGAAGTGCTTGGATAGCTATCTGGATTTTCCATCCTCTCTGAAAAGAAGAGCCTCTGCCTGCGGCTTGGGACCTCTAGGCAGATGCAAACATGCTAGATCAAAACGGAGTCTTAATAGTGATATTTGTTCGACCCTGATCTAAAGGCCCCTTAGCTTCTTTTCCAGACGTCTAGGTGTCAGATTCCCACCTCCCCCCCCCCCAAGGTAATATATTTATTTATCTGTGCTTATTTACCGCTTTTCGTGAATCAAAGCGGTTTACTGAGAACTCATATGAGCTTCTCTGACTTCTCTCAGTAAGCGTCTTTCCTTGATCTAGTGCTTACTCAGGTGCACTTTTCAGGCCAAGTTGGCAGCCCATTTATGTAGTAACAGCAGTCAAGAGGCTTATACCACTTAGAAGTTATATGAGGTAATAATGAGAATTACCACAAAGGGTGCCACTGGACTCCAGAAAGGCTTAATATCCCATATCGGTAATGGAAACCGGTCAAGGCACTGCTGCATAGAAGGCTTTGGCCACATAACTGCTACATACCACTTACTGCAAGGCCAGATATAACTTTTGCTCAAGGAGAAATGCCAACTCCCTGTCCTTTGGATCCTTAAGAACCCAACCACCCTCCAGAAGTATTGTGGCTTTTCCAGTTACCACAGAAACCAGTGCATTCACTTTGGTATCTTCAGCAAAGAGGTATAGCCATAGGGGGAGAGAGGGAGCTTCAAGAGTGGGCTCCTCGTTTGCCTCAGGTGCCCCTCTCAGCCAGAGAACACAATCACAGTAGGTTGGACAGCCAGAAATCATTGTCGTCGTCAGGCTTGTAGCTTGTCTTTGTACCATTAGATTTATTTATTTTATTTATTTATTTACAGTCTCTTTTATACCACGCTATTCAACATCAGTGCGGTTTACATGAAACAGAATGACTAGCACAGTGCAGCAAGCTGATCTGTGTTTACAAAGGACAGGTACTAGATGACATCGCACATGTGCCTGACTGAATCCTGCTTGTCAACTGTTTTAAAAGAAGATACAGATCCTTCAGGGGTGACTAGCTGTCACACAATCAGCATGCGAGTATTCAATATTGGAAGAGGCTTTTCCTTGACCACTCAATCATTACAAGAGACCTGTAAATCATTAAAGAGGAGTTGTACTGAGAAAATGTGGGGAGAAAATGGAGCAATGGACATTAAAAATGGGCCATCACAAACAATGAACTGAATAATAAAATCAAATCTTGATAAAGCAAAAAGAATGTAGACCTGATTGTATAATTATATTATCTTACCCTGCATACAGCTGAAAGGAAAAAAACCTAACCACTGCAGAAATTACCATAATTTTAAATGATCCACAAAAATAAACAGAGAACAAAGGAGAATTGATGTGCTCTAGTAGTGAGAGCTGTCCCAAAGATCCAAATTTACAAGGTGTAAAGCCTGAGTGTTTCACGTTATGACAACTGATCACAACAGCAATATTATTCCTTCCTCCCATCCCTCTTTTGTAGGTTGATTAGACTTCCAAGTTTTATATATATATATATATATATATATATAGTGATATATATATATATATATATATATATATAGTGATAAGGAAGCTTATCAGGACCTAGAAGAGAGGGGTACAAAGAAGGAATTTACCTTAATAAAGGGACCCATATTAAAAGACCCGGGACTTAAAACTCCATTTTCTCCTAGAAAGCAGAGGATTCCTGGCTACAATAAGGAACAGAGTGCCCCTAGTGGTGGAAAGGAGAGGGAATACAGGCCCAGGGTAAGGAACCCTTACGTCACTGCATTCCCTAATCACTCAGCTGCCACGAGGGAGTTTGATCTCTCTCACCTGAGAGGGGAGAGGGTGGAGCAGGAACCTAAGGGGTTTAAGTTTAGCTCAGTTTATCCAGAGAGCAGAAAGGGATGGAGGAGAAGGACACAGAAGAGACAGAGGAGAGCTGAGAGTGCTGCAGCTGCTGACCAGAGAGAAAGAGAGAGCAATAGTTTTGCCTACTCAAGAAGGAATGGAGCAGTAAGAACCAGAAACACTAATTGGAGAACAGGATGTGCTGGATGGGGGCCAGAGCATGTAAGAAGGGAAGCTACTACAGGCTTTGAACAAGGTATGAGCCCCAGAAGCTTAGCTAATAAGGAGCACTACGAATTTGCCAGAGACAGCTTTAACTATAACAGAAAGCAGTCAGTTAAGCTATCTGAATCTGAGCCAGAGATTGAACCAATGCAATTGGGGGAGCCAGATTTACCTTGTGAAGAAGAGGTCTCATACATGGATTGCTCTGCATGCCAGTCTGCCAATTCAGAGGGGTTGCAAGGGTGTCAACCGTAAAGAAAAGCCTCCAGTGTCCAAAGCCCTAAGAGCTGTGTTAGCTTGTTAATGTTCTAAGTTCAGGAGAAGTGTGACACAGTGCAAAGCTGAATCTTCCTGATTGAGAAACAGCTGTGAGCAGTGCAGAGCTCAGTCTGAAGCTGTTTCAGCCGAGGAAGTAAGAAATGCTTTTGTTTGTCTAACTACTGGGAAAACCTTGAAAAGAGTTTTATCTGCTTGTGAGAATTTATCTAGCTGTATGAAGTGCTGTGTTTAAGCAGACAAGATAGCCAGGTATTTGTTCTGGACTGGAAAGGGAAAGAAAACCTGGTTTGAAGATTTTCTGTATGTTTTGGACTGCACGGCAAGCTCTGCTGGAAGAAGGTGCTGTTAATTAAGCTGAAGAAAGCAGTTTTGTTTCAGTTCAAGTTATCCTATAACGAGTTACAAGAATTCCTGGTGAAATATCTAAAAAGGTGGATCTGTGAACCTAGTGTGTCTTTTCTTTGCTAATGACTAGATTCTTGTCAATGCACCCACTCAAACCCAACTACAATGAAGGTGTTTTTTTCATCTAAAGCTAAATAATATCTAACTGGACTACCTTTCCCATAATGCATTAAAAGGCATCCAGTTAGAAAAAGGCCAGAAAGTTGAAGCACCCAATGGCAAAAAACACACCCCTCCATACCGATATAAAGGGACACACTCCCTAGTATTAGAAATTTTCACATGGAAGTGTTTTTGGTTTAGTAAATTTTATTTCAGGCTTCATTTTTGTTTACATTTTTAAAATTAGTTATGCTAAACTACTGTATTTGAATATATTAATTTTATTATATGGTTTTCTTTTCTTATTGTATTACTGCCTAGACCCTATAGCAGGATATGGTGCATTATAAAAATAATGGCTTAAATTAAATTAAAATGCATGAGTACAGTCACTGTCCATGATAAGATGCCGTTCTTTAAGGCTCCGTGTAGTCCTCCCCTTAGCCCATGAAATTTTCAGCTATAAGTGACAAATAAAATGACATTTTACTTAATGTCCTTTCCTTCAGTCCTGCTAGACAAGTCCAGACAAGTGGGTTGTGTTTCCCTATCAGCAGAGTGGTGGCGACAAAGAACCAATGAAAAGCCCAGGTTTCAATGACATCACTCCTATGCCTCTATTCGCCTCAGCCACCAGAAATCTCTTCAATATTCGTTCCAGAGCATATGGGAGAAACAAAGCAAGCCTCCCACAACCTCAATTGTGGGCAACAATGAGTGATCAACAGTAGAGAGCTATTTAAAGGGAAACAAACAAAAAGCTGTCAGTAGAAAATGAATCTGCAGAGCCAAGTAAAAAGATCATAGCTGACCCAAGGGTACAGCAGCAGAACAGAGCAAACACAGTTACAGGGGTGGGCCCTGGACTGGTCTAGCAGGACTCAAGGAAAGGATATTAACTGGTAAGTAAAATGTCACTTTCCGTATCGTCCTGCCAGACCAGCATAGACAAGGGGACATACCAAAGCTATGACTCCCCTAGGCAGGAAGACAGTAGCTCGCAAAACCCTTGAGCCAAAGGCCATGTTCACCCACATGTGGACAACCAAGTGGTAATGTTGGACAAAAGTGGAAAGTGATGCCCTCGTTGCCACCTAACAAATGTCTGCAGGAACTACAGAGCTCTGCTCCACCCACGAGGACGCTTGTACTTGAGTAGCATGGGTGCGAAAACCCTCCAGAACTAGCCGGTTCCGCAACAGACATGTCAAGGCAATAGCCTTCTTAAACCAGCGTCCCAAAATTAAACTTAGCCACTGCGTCACCCTCATGTGAGCCAGCAAACAGCACAAAAAGATGGTCTGACTTACAAAGAGAATTTGTAACCTCCAAGTACCAGAGAAGCACCCTCCAGACATCCACAAGGTGAAGAGCTTTATCCTTACCCCAAAACTGTTCCTTAGAGAAGGAGGGCAAGCAGACCACCTGTTTCACATGAAAGGAAGTAATCACCTTAGGCAAGAAGAAAGGCACAGGACGATGGAAATGGATTCCTTCAAAAAAGTAAGATCTCGACAAGACTAAGCCTACCGTTCGGAAATCCACTTTGGGAAACAAAGCACGACCAAGAAAACAGTCTTGAGTATCAAATCCTTCAAAGTAGCATGCTTCAATGGCTCAAGTGGTGTCAACATCAAGGCCCTAAGCACTAGACACAGATCCCAGGAAGGGACCACAAACCGGAGAGAACGCAGATGCTGAACCCCCTGGAGAAAGCGTGAGATAGCTGGGTATAACATTAGAGACTTACCAGCCACTGGACCATGGAAACAGGCCAAAGCTGTAACTTAAACTTTCAGAGAGCTAAGGGAAAGGCCTTTCTCCAGGCCATCCTGTAGAAAAAGCCAGAGATGGCACCTTGGCCAATTCAGGAGCCAACTGCCGAGCCCCGCACAATTGCTCAACGAGGCACCAGACCAGCATGTATGCTAGCTTGGTAGACCACCTCCAGGCTCTGAGCAGAGTGGAAATCAAACGCCAGAGAGTAGCCTATACGCACTAACCACCTCTTTTCAGAAGTCAAGTCATAAGTGATAACATAGTAACATAGTATGTGACGGCAAATAAAATCCAATATGGTCCATCTAATCTGCCCAGCAAGGCGACAAGAGTAGGTGCACATGCCACTCTGTGCAGGTCACCCTTCCCCATGCCTTTGTTTAGGGGTACACCCACCGCTCCATGTAGGTCACCCCTATTTGCTGATATATAAAAGATAGTTATATTTATTTTGATTTTATACTGTTGCTATAAAGGGATCCACTGTGTTTATCCCATGCCATTTTGAATTTTGTCACTGTATTTGCCTCCACTGCTTCCATTGGGAGGGCATTCCAAGCATCCACCACCCTTTCGGTGAAAAGTATTTCCTGACAATGCCTTGCAGTTTACCCCCTCACAACTTCATGTTATGCCCTCTAGTTTTATAGCTTCCCTGTCTTTGGAAGAAGTTAGTTTGTTCATTAATACTCTGAGTATTTAAAGGTCTGAATCATATTTATTTATATAACCCAATTTTTTATACCACCTTATCCTGAAATCAAAACGGTTTACATTGAACTCAGAACATAAACAAAATACATTATAATTTGTTTGGGATATTAACAGGGGAGATTTACAACTTATTCAACATATTTACACAATAACATGGGATTCTGTTCGTTTGGATATGAATAGGTAATTGTGTCCATCATATCTCCCCTGCCCTTCCTCTCCTCCAGAGTGTACATATTTAGGTCTTCAAGTCTCTTCTCATAAGTCTTCTGACGCAGGCTCAAAATCATTTTGGTCGCCTTCCTCTGAATTGTTTCCAGCCCCTTTATGTCCTTTGCAAGATATGGTCTCCAAAACGGAACACAATATTCCAAGTGAGGCCTCACCAGCAACTTGTATGGTGGCATTAGTATCTCTTCCTTTCTGCTGGTAAATCCTCTGTAAGCAACACAGCAGGTCCTTCTCCTAGTCTGTGCACACCAACCTTTCGCCCCCTATCGCATACAATTCCCTTGGATTTCTACTTCCCAAGTGCATGACACTGCACTTCTTTACATTAAATCTTAACTACCAAGCATTAGACTATTCGTCCAGCTTTTGTAGATCTTTCCTCATGCTATCCCTCACTTGGTTTGCAGCTTGTCGTGCTGTGAGGGCTTGTGTGCATCAGTGGTGCTGAAAGCTAAACTATCAGTAGTTTAACTACTGGTAGGGTCTCCCAAGATGGACATGTCTCAGCTGAGGTGCCAGATCAAGACAAACCATCTATCTGGGCAGCAGCAGAATGGGATAGTGTTGACGGTGGAGGACCACATTTCTGTGACAATGGCAACACCCCCAAACTTAAACTGCGCAGAAGAACAGCCCGGCAATCTACTTCTGTATCTTGCCATGAAAATCCAATGGATAGTTACAACAAAACAAATTGTGCTGTAGTGCTGGAAGATGATACCCCCAGGTTGGAAGGCACTCAACTAGCTACTGGGGAAGAGCTGAAGACTTTTCAGAGTAAAGCCAGCATTTATGATGTGGTTGGATCAAAGCCCTCGGGACGTCTGACTGCTGATGTAGCTGCGCATGAAATGAGAGTCAGAAGCTGTAAAGATGTCTTACACATTGGAACATGGAACATACGAAGCATGAACCAAGGGAAGTTGGAGGTGGTCAAGAATGAAATGGAACGTGTACAACTTGATCTGTTGGGTGTTAGCGAACTGAAATGGACTGGCATCGGGCACTTTGCATCAGATGATCACATGGTCTACTATGCTGGAAATGAAAGACAAAGAAGAAATGGTGTTGCATTTATAATCAAGAAGAAACTTGCAAGAACTGTAATGAAATACAATGCAGTCAGCGAATGCTTAATCTCTATTCGTCTACGAGGAATGCCTATCAACACAACTATAATTCAAGTATATGCCCCAGCAACAGCTACAGAAGAGAATGAAATTAAAGAGTTCTATGAACAAGTACAAGCTGAAATTGACAGAACATGCAAACAGGATATCCTGATAGTCATGGGTGACTGGAACGCAAAAGTTGGCAATAAAGACAAAGTAGTTGGAAAATATGGACTTGGCAACAGAAATGAAGCTGGAGAAAGACTGATAGCATTCTGCAAGACCAAATGAGAATTACACTTACCTGGTAATTGATGTTCCTTTAGGGACAATAGTTCAGTCCTCCACCATCGGTTTGTGTACCTCCTCCTGCAGCATGGAGACTGGACCAATCAGATTCTTGATGGCACTGGATACCCCCTGCTGGTCTTCCCATCAGCCCCCAGTGAACTACTGACAAAGCACACTTCAGGGAGCAACAAGTAAGTAGCCAATAATATAGGTAACCTCAAAAAAGATTGCAAAATGTAACATTAACTCTTAACTAACATACCCCCCCCTTGAGTACCGAAGGGGCAAAAACCAAGACCACCCCCACTTCGCCGTCCCCTCTGCCACCGAACCGCCTCCTAGAGAAAAACAGAGACCAGTGACAGAGAGAGCGAGCGAGCAAAAGGGAGCGAAAGATTAGTACGAACGATAGTAGAAGACAAAGATTTCAGGTCTTATTCTGCTGTATTCTTCTTACCTGAAACCATGTCAGCTGCAAGTCAATCCCTTGTCTGCCCCAGACACACCGGGTGGGAAGGAAGACTGAACTGTTGTCCCTAAAGGAACATCAATTACCAAGTAAGTGTAATTCTCATTTCCTTAGCGGTCCTCCACCATCGGGATGTAGCAGAGCAGTACTTAATGGGGGGACCCTTGCAGCCTGACCGCAAGACCGCCACCCCAAAGCAAACATCATCCGCCGCCAGAACATCCAGATGGTAGTGCTTACTGAAAGTATGTAGCGACGACCAAGTCGCCACCCTGCAAATCTCCGTAGGCGGAATCAAACAGTGCTCCGTCCAGGACGCTGCCTGCGCTCTAGTGGAGTGAGCCTGCAACCCTACCGGAACAGACCTTTTCTGCAAAAGATAAGCAGACGCAATAGCCTCTCTTATCCATCTGGAAATTGAAGCTTTTGCTGCCGCTTCTCCTCTACGAACATCCCCAAACAAGACAAAAAGACGATCCGTCTTGCAAAACGCCTCCGTCACTCTGAAATATCGACGCAATACCCTCTGTACATCCAGTCGATGCAAAGAACTATCTGAATCCAACTCTGACAAAGCAGGAAGTGCCGACAAAGAAACTGACTGATTTAAATGGAACGGAGAGACAACCTTCAGAAGAAAAGATGGCACTGGCCTCAGCACGACCTTCTCCTTGGAAAATGACAAGAAGGGTTCTCTACATGATAACACCTGCAACTCCAAGACTTGCCTCGCGAACAAATGGCCACCAAAAACACTGTCTTGAGCGTTAAATCCTTAATCGACGCCTGAATCAAGGGCTCGAACAGCTTCCCCGTCAACGCCCTTAACACCAGGTTGAGATCCCAGGGCGGAACGACATCTGCACGACGGCCGAAGCCGAAAAACCGCCCTAAGAAAACGCTGCATATCCACATGCAACCCAAGGGCCACCCCGTGCACTTTGCCTCTATAACAAGCAAGAGCAGCCACCTGCACCTTTAGCGAACTGGCCACTAAACCTCTGTCGAATCTGTCTTGTAAGAAGCTGAGAACCACGGGTACCGACACCGTCACCGCTTGTATCTGATGACGCGAATACCAGTCCTCAAAAATACGCCAAATGTGCACATAAGCAAGGGAGGTGGAACGTTTTCTAGCCCGCAGCATCGTGGCAATGACTGCCGGGGAATAACCTTTTTTCCTCAACCTTGCCCTCTCAATGGCCATACCGTAAGCGAGAACCGATCCACCTGCGTCATGCGAAGGAGCCCCTGCTGTAACAGATCCTCCGATATCGGCAACTTCCAGGGAGTCCCGTCTAGAAGACGAACTAAATCCGTGTACCACGGCCGCCTCGGCCAGTCTGGCACCACAAGCAACACCCTGCCGCAGTGCGCCTCGATGCACTGCACCACTTGTCCTATGAGAGCCCACGGCGGAAAGACATACAGCAGACCGGAAGTCGGCCATGGCTGAATCAGGGCATTGATGCCCTTGGACATCCTCTCCTGACGCCTGCTGAAAAACTGATGCACTTTCACGGACTGGAACGTCACCATGAGATCCATCACCGTCACTTTCCACCTGCGGACAATCTGTGCGAACACTGCCGGGTGCAGTTCCCATTCCCCGGCATCCACTTGAACTCTGCTGAGGAAATCGGCCATCACATTGTCCTTCCCAGCAATGTGTGCCACTGAGATGGCTTTTAGCCGCGGCTCTATCCAGGAGAACAGTGCTTCTTCCATGGCCACGCTTCCCGCTCCCCACTGCCGATTGATATAGGCCACCGTTGCCGAATTGTCCGACAGCACTCTTACTGCTCGACCCCTTACCATGCTCTAAACACCCGAAGAGCCAGAAACACTGTCCGAAGCTTGAGCCGGTTGATAGATCAAGACCTTTCCTGACCGGACCATACTCCCTGTGCGAAGAGCCCCTCGCAGTGAGCTCCCCAACCTGCAAGACTGGCATTTGTCAGCAGAGGCAGCCATATTGGCTACTCCAGAGGCATGCCCGCTTTCAGGGACTCCGGAACCTGCCACTATTGAAGGTCCCGTCTCACCTGAAGAGGACAAGGAAGCCGTTTGCTCAGAGAGTGCGCCTGCGGCAACCAGCAACACAACAGCGCCCTTTGTAAGGATCGCATGTGAAACCTGAACCACGGCACCACTTACAGGGTCGCCGCCATGGTACCTAGTACCCGTAGGTACCACCAAGCAGACGGAGCCAGAGTGCTCAAGAAGGTGTGCACCAGCCCGCGAAGCAGGCGCGCCCGCCATTCCAGAAGAAACACTGCTCCCTTCGCAGTGTTGAAGCGAACTCCAAGATATTCGAGGACTTGCATAGGTACCTAAGTGACTCTTGGCTTCGTTGACTACCCAGCCGAGGCTCTGAAGCAGGTGGACCACTCTGTCCTTCGCCCACAGGCTTTCCTCTTTGGACTTTACTCGAAACAACCAATCGTCAAGTTAAGGGTGAACTAACACGCCCTTCCTTTCGCAACGCTGCCGCCACCACCACCATGATGATCTTGGTGAAGGTGCGCGGAGTCGTTGCCAATCCGAAGGGAAGGGCCTGAAACTGGTAATGGCCCCAAGGAAAGGCGAACCATAGGAACTTTTGATGGGCCTCCCTTATTGGAATGTGCAAGTAGGCTTCCATGAGATCGAGGGACGTCAAAACCTCCCCTTGCCAAACCGCCACCATAACGGAACGGAACGTTTCCATCCAAAAGTGGGGAACGCGAAGACAGCGGTTTACGCCTTTGAGATCCAGAATGGGCCAGAGAGATCCGTCCTTCCTTGGCACCACAAAATAAATGGAGTAGCGACCTACCCCGAATTCCGATGCCAGCACGGATACCACCGCCCCTAGCCATAGGAGATGGTCTACTGTCTGACGAACAGCCGCCGCCTTTCGACTCCCTTTGCTGGGAGACATAACAAAGGAGTCCCATATCGGACAAGCCAACTCCAACGCATAGCCGTCGTGGACTATCTCCACCACCCACTGATCGGACGTTATTCGGATCCAGGCAGGAAGGAACTCCCGAAGTCACCCCCCAATCGAGAGACTTCCTGCCCAGGCCTGCCTCGCTTCATTGGGGCTTACGGCCAACCGAGGAGGAGGGGACTGAAGAGAAACCTCTGCCGGCCCCCAAAACCCCTGGGTTCAAGGAGGAAATCTTCCCCTGGAAGGACCACCGAGGCAAGACGTACGAAATCTTCGAAGTTCCTAAACTGACCTCGGGCAGACGGCAAAGACTTCCCCTGACGAGGCTCATCTTCCGGAAGTCTGCCACCTTTGGAATCCCCTAGGTCCTTAACCAGCTTATCCAGGTCTTCCCCAAACAATAACCTACCTTTGAAGGGAAGCTTACTGAGACGCGATTTAGATGATCCGTCGGCTACCCAATTCCGCAACCAGATGGAACGTCTAGCGGCCACCACCGACACCATGCTATTCACCAAAGCTCGGATAAGATCATAGTGCACATCCGCCAGATATGCTGACCTAGATTCCAGTTGAGTCACCTCCATCACACTCTGCTCAACCCATCTTAAGTGGAGACCAGCGCAGGCATGCCCGCGCTATCCAAGCCCCGCAAATCGAAGCCTGCAGCAAAAGGGCATTAGCTTCAAACGTCTGCTTCAATAAACCATCCACTTTTATTTTTTTAGCATACATTTATACACCGCTCCTTCCAGCGATCAGAAGCGGTCAATCGTTGTACAACACAGGGCGCATCTTTCCTGTCCTGCGCATCTTTCAAGGCTGCACTACCTTCCATGGGAATCGTCGTTTTCTTTGTGACTGCCAACACTGCCGCATCTACTCGCGGCGCACGAAACTTCTCTTTGTCCTTATCTGCCAAAGGATAGGGCCTGTTCATGGTCTTGATGCCTTTTAGGCCCGTCTCCGGCTGATCCCATTCATTTGGAATCATCCAATCCACCACACGGTGAACCGGGAACACCATTTGTGATTCCCTAACTGCTTGGATGAGGGGATCTTCCAATCCCTCCTCCTCTGCTGGCTGCGCTGAGGCGAGGATGAGGGTCCTAAGAGCTTCCATGATGAGGGGCATCAGCTCCTCTTTGCGAAAATACCCGAATAATTCTCGCCTGATCTTCAGGTTCTGGTAGTCTCCGTCTTCCAGTTCTTCCAGACCCAACTCCGGGTCCGGCTCAGCCTCTTCCAACTCCAGCCAACCCCCTCAGAGGAAACGGCAGCAGAATACCGCGGTCTCTTAGCCGACATCGGCAAGGTGCCACACGCCGCTTCCCCTTGAGGCGAGGAGAGCCCCGCCGACCCTGCTAGAGCCTCCGGCAGCTTGCCTAGGCACCCCAAGCGGAAGGCCTGATGCATAAGCACGAAGTCCGGAGAGAAATCCCCCAGCGACGGTTCGGTCCCCGAAGCTGGAAGCGCCCCCGGAGACTCCTCTGAAGAAACCCCCAGTGGAGCGACCGCTAAGGCTGCTCCCTTCCCTCTAACCTGGAGGGCCGGAGCGTCCTGATCCACCTTGCCGTCCATCTGTTGTTATGCGCAACCTCAGCAAATTCCAGAATCGGACACCGTGCCCCTACGCGTGCCGCACACCATGCACTGTGGCGAGCAGACATGGACTAGCCTCCCCCAGAACAGACTATCACTGCCCCGGAGCACAAGCCTCAGAATTATCGTTTTTCGTGGCCGAAACTGTTCCTGCACTTTTTTTGTTTTTTACACTCTTCTAGGCTCACGCCTAACCCACGAATTTAGTAAGCCCCTGAGCGCTCCCCGACGCAGCGCTACTGAGAAAAAACAAAGCACACCTGCACTGCCTTGAAAAACAAGAGCCACACGCAGCCACGACACCGCCACGTGACTCCGGGAGCTCGGGAAGTCTTCAAAATGGCTGCCACGGCTAACCGCTCGGAAGGAAAACCAAGTACCGGCCTCTGAACCCTTCAAATGTCTGCCGCGGCTAACCGCTCGGCAGGAAAAACCAAGCACCAGCCTCTCACACCCTACGCTGTCAACAGGACCGCCTACGCTAAACCCCAACCCGGCGCTTACCTCCAGTGCTGTGCCTTGCGAGCCCCAACGTCGCTCAACCTTGTCCAGAGCGACGTTCACGGCGAAGGCTAACTTGTCGGTCCACAGCACTTCTCCTCACAGAGGCAATGCCGTCTGCTGTCCTTCTCACCGGGAGCCCCCGAGATTGCGTCAGGCAAAACGTGCTGTGTAGAGCTCTCTCCCGAAAGGTCAAGGGAAAGAGAGCTGCAAGATACCCCTAGAGCCCGAAGGAAGGGGAGAGATGTGGAACGCGATTCGGCTGGACTTTTCTTTTTTTTTTTTTTTGTTAAGGGACAGATCACCTAATTGGCAAAGAAACAAAAAAGAAGGGAATCAAACAATAGAAATAAATCCTAAACCCTGACTATAAGGCTCCTTATGTGTTCCTCCAGTGAGCCCAGCACAGGCTCACTATGCCCTCCTGCTGCATGGAGACTGGACACACTGGGGGCTGATGGGAAGACCAGCAGAGGGTATCCAGTGCCATCAAGAATCTGATTGGTCCAGTCTCCATGCTGTAGGAGGAGATACACAAACAGATGGTGGAGGACCGCTAAGGAACAATCTATTCATCTCAAACACCTTTTTCCAGCAACACAAGCGGCGACTGTACACATGGACTTCATCCAATGGATTGTATAAAAATCAAACTGACCACATCTGTGGTATACCATGGACTGCCCGAAGAACAAACCAGTCTGTACTAGAGGAGATCAAACCTAAGCTTTCTTTAGAAGCTCAGATGACAAGACTTCAACTTTCATACTTTGGACACATCATGCGGAGAGAGAGATCATTAGAGAAAGACAACATGCTTGGCAAGATAGAAGGTCAACGCAAAAGAGGAAGGCCAGCAATGAGATGGATCGATACAATAACAGCAGCTACGGGTACCAGTCTGTCAACAATAAGCCGCCTGACTGAAGACCAAACACAATTTAGGATAGCTATCCAGAGGGTCGCCATGAGTTGACTCCGACTCGACGGCACTTAACATCATCATCTGTGGAAGTCAACGATGGAAAAGCTCTATAACATCAACAAAGACAAAACCTGGAGCTGACTGTGGTACAGATCATCAACTACTAGTATGCAAACTCAAGCTAAAGTTGAAAAAGAGCAAACCATTCATGAATGCAACAAAATATGACCTTGAGAATATACCACTGGAATTTAAAGACTGCCTGCAAAATCGATTTACTGCTTTAGATACAAATGACAGAGCTCCAGAAGAGTTATGAAATGATATCAAGAAGGTTGTGTTGGAAGAAAGCGAGAAGTCTCTACAAAAGGTGAAAAAGAAAAAACGGCCAAAATGGATGACGGAAGAAACTCTGAAAATTGCCCAGAAACGCAGAGAAGATAAAGCCCGAGGAGAAAGAAAGACAATCATAGAACTCAACAGAGATTTCCAACATGCAGCAAGACAGGACAAGGAAAAGTACTACAATGACACATGCAAGGAAAAAGAAGCAGAAACTATTAGAGGAAGAACAAGACTGGCTTTCCTAAAGCTATGAGAGTTAAAGAAAACGTTCCAGCCTCGAATTGGAATGTTACAAGATGCTCAAGGTTCTATGTTGAATGATGCTGAGAAGATCAAGAAAAGATGGAAGGAATATACAGAGTTTTTATATGATAAAGATCAAGTGGGCCAACAGCCGTTTCAACCTGTACCTTATGATCGGGAACCATTGGTGATAAAAGAAGAAGTTGAAGCAGCATTGAAAGCCTTATCAAAGAACAAATCACCAGGCATTGATAGCATTCCCATAGAACAGGGGTGTCCAAACTTTTTTGGAAGAGTGCCAGATTTGATGAAGTGAACATGTGCGAGGGCCGACCATTTTGCCCGACATTCTGATGAACCATTAAAATTAAATGCAAATGAACTATTTTATGCAAAAGTTTATTGAAAACGGCATACTTTTCATTTTGTGACTTGGATGACAAATCTAAACAGGTGTTAAATCACTCTGCCTTTAATCTCAAAAAAAACAGGAAGCTGAAATATGTCAGAAACATTAGAAAGTACATTACACAAAGTATGAAGGTTGTCTGTCAACTTTTAAGTTCAAAAAATGTGAACAGGAACATAACACCAAGTATACATGTGTTCAAATATATTTAGAACTGATTTAGACCAACTGACATTAACTGAGATTTTACAATGCATTCCTCTCAATTGAAAAAAAAACTTGCCTGCACTAATGTGAAGGGTGAAACTGAGATCTGGACTGCAGCACATAGACTAGGTCTGGTTCAAAGGCCGTGGTTTTGATGCGCAAAATGTCACGCAGGTGAGAGTCACTTAGTCTTGTCCTCACACGGTTCTTGTTAAAGTTCATAACAGAGAATGTCTTCTCACACAAATATGTTGAGCCAAACAAGCTCAACATTTTCTTAGCCAATGTTCGAATCTCTTGAAACCGGCTCTTATCCAGTTGGTGGTAAAAGTTCACAAGAGAGAGCTGTTGGTGACGACTGCGTAACTCGCTGTCACAATGCAGCTCAATGAGCTCGAGCTGCAGCTGATCTGGAGCATTGTCGGGGTCAACAGAGAATGGAGAGGAGAAAATGCTGATCTCCTTTTCAATAGCTGCAAAATCTTGAAAGCGCCGTTTAAACTCCCCAGCCAGAGATGCGATGTCCGCTGCATACCTGCTCGTTTGTGCACTGATATCATCCTGTGGAAAACTGTTCATTATTTCCTGCAACGCTGAAAAGTGAACAGTATTGGGCTGCGTTTGTGACAAATGCCTTAGGAAAAGTTGCAGCTTTGTTCCAAAGGCTTTGAGGTGTGAATAAAGCTGGTTCACCGCTGCACCTTTGCCCTGAAGACTCGTGTTCAGTACATTCAGATGCTTTGTTATGTCGACTAGAAACCCCAAATCAGCCAGCCAAATAGGATCAGATAGTTCTCGCATCGGTTGTCCCTTTGTTTCCAAGAATTCTCCAATTTCCTTTCTGAGAGAGTAGAAACGCTGCAGTGCAGACCCCCGACTGAGCCATCTTACATCATTATGATATAAAACATCTTCGTATTCAGCCTGGATATCCAGTAAAAACTGTTTAAACTGGCGGTGGCACAGGGCTTTAGAGCGGATGCAATTAATGGTCTTTAGCACCGGTTTCATAACATGATCATATTTGAGATGTTTAGCACAGAGAACTTGTTGATGAATGATACAATGAAGTTTGATAGCGTTGCCTCCTTCTTCAATCACCTTGTTACAGATTAGGGTTGATAATCCACTTCGTTCACCAGTCATGGCAGGTGCCCCATCAGTAATAATCCCAGTAACCTTGTTCCAAGGCAGTTTCATGTCATCTATGGCAGAACTAACAGAGACAAATAAATCTTTTCCTCTTGTTTGGTCCTTAAGGCTCTGGAGGTCAAGAGCTCCTCAGTCACATTCATTTCATGGTCCACCCCTCTCAGAAAAATCAGCAACTGAGCTGTGTCAGAGAGGTCCGTGCTTTCATCACAGGCTATTGAAAAGAAGTCAAAATCAACTCCTTTTGACGTTAAGTGTCTCTTAATATCTGATGAAATTTCTTCAATTCTTCTTGCTACAGTGTTACGAGCCAGGCAAATGTTGGCAAACTCTTGCTTCTTCTCGGGACAGATATTCTGCACCATTTTC
Source organism: Ichthyophis bannanicus (assembly GCA_033557465.1). Taxonomy (NCBI): domain Eukaryota; kingdom Metazoa; phylum Chordata; class Amphibia; order Gymnophiona; family Ichthyophiidae; genus Ichthyophis; species Ichthyophis bannanicus. The sequence goes on along the minus strand of CM066043.1, from coordinate 161,267,411 downwards.
ATAACACATTCTTTGATAAACTCACCCTCAGCAAAAGATTTGCAATTTTTAGCATTTAACGCTGCCACCTCATAGCTAGCCTTGGTGGCATTTTCATTTGATTCACGGGCTCTTGTAAAAAATCGCTGTTGTGACATTAAAACAGCTTCAAGTTGCTTCAACTTTTCACTGCGGTCGCGCCCTGTTAGCTTGTCGTATGTGCTAGGTCTCGACTGGTAGTGTCTCTTGATATTAAATTCCTTATAAACAGCCACAGTCTCTTGGCATATCAGACAAACATAGTGATTCCGTATTTCAGTGAAAAAATATTCCACTTTCCACCTGTCCTGGAAGCGGCGTCTCTCACTGTCAACTTTTCGTTTCTTATTTGTAGTTGCCATTATAAAAATTGGCCAGAAGGGGAGAAGTTATGCACTGTCTGATGACGTCAAGCGATCCTGAGCACCAATCCATTATAGCCCAAATTGATAAATGGTAGCCCCAGTAGTAATTCCCTGCGCACCACCTGGGATCCCTCGGCCCACGTTCCGGACCCCACAGATGAGCTGCCCAATATATAACTTACGGCCCTCCACTAGTGATTCTGCGAACGCCACTGAGGACTCCAGGGATCTGTCGAGCGGGAATTGACGTCATCAGCCGGCACACAGAGAAGGAAAGCCCAAATCTCACGAGATCTCGGACGTCGCGAGATTTGGGCTCTCCTTCCTGCGCCAGCTGATGATGTCAAGTGCCGCAGCTAGAGATCGCTGGAGTCCTCAGTAGCTTTCAGGGAATCACTACCGGGGGCCGTAAGTTATATATTTGGGTAGCTCACCTGTGGGGCCGTTTCAGTCCGGAACGCGGGCCGCAATTGGCCCGCGGGCCGGACTTTGGACATGCCTGCCATAGAAGTATTACAGCAATCTGATGCAGCTGTTACCGTACTTACAAGACTCTGCCAAGAAATATGGAAGACAACATCATGGCCAACTGACTGGAAAAGATCTGTGTTTATACCAATACTAAAGGTGATCCAACTGACTATGGAAATTATCGCACAATCGCTCTGATCCCACATGCCAGCAAGATTCTACTGAAGATTATTCAAAAGAGACTACAAACATACCTGGAACAAGAACTACCTGAAGTGCAAGCAGGGTTCAGGAAAGGCGAGGAACAAGAGACATCATTGCGGATGTGAGATGGATCCTTGAAAAGACTAAAGAATACCAAAAGGATATCTATTTGTGCTTTATCGACTATAGCAAAGCTTTTGACTGTGTAAACCATGAGAAACTCTGGGCCACATTAAGAAGCATGGGTATACCAGAACACCTGATCGTACTCTTGCACAATCTGTACATTGATCAAGCAGCAGCAGTTTGAACGGAACAAGGAGAAAGAGAATGGTTTAAAATAAGCAAAGGTGTAAGACAAGGCTGCATACTTTCCCCCTTCCTGTTTAATTTATATGCAGAATAAATCATCAGAGAAGCAGGATTGTATGAAACCAACAGAGGTGTGAAGATTGGTGGAAGACTCATCAAAAACCTTCGCTATGCTGATGATACCACATTACTGGCTAAAAATGAAGATGATCTGAAACATTTGCTTCTCACAATCAAAGAACATAGTTTCAAAATGGGCCTGCACCTTAATGTAAAGAAGACAAAGATCATGACAACTGGCATAATCAACAGGTGCATCGTTGAAGGAGAAGAAATTGAAATCGTGAACAACTTTAACCTACTTGGATCAACTATCAATAAAGAAGCAACAAGCAGTCAAGAAATCAGACGACGCATTGCTCTTGGCAGAATGGCTATGAAAGACCTAGATAAGATTCTCAAGAGCAGAGATGTCTCTCTCCATACAAAGATTCGACTTGTTCAAGCCATGGTATTTTCAATAACATCATATGGATGTGAAAGCCAGACAGTGAAAAAGATAGACAGGAAGAAAATTGATGCCTTTAAATTATGGTGCTGGTGGCGAATACTGTGTATACCATGGACTGACCAAAGAAAAAACAAGTCGGTACTAGAGGAGATCAAACCTAAGCTTTCTTTAGAAGCTCAGATGACAAGACTTCGACTTTCATACTTTGGACACATCTTGCAAAGAGAGAGATCATTAGAGAAAGACATCATGCTTGGCAAGATAGAAGGTCAACAGAAAAGAGGAAGGCCAGCAATGAGATGGATCGATGCAATAACAGCACCTACAGGTACCAGTCTGTCAACAATGAGCCGCCTGACTGAAGACCGAACACAATTTAGGATAGCTATCCAGAGGGTCGCCATGAGTCAACTCCGACTCGACGGCACAACATCCACTCCCTCAGGGGAGCCCACTCTGTTGCAAATTTCCGTGTCATCTGCAAAAAGACAGACTTTTCCATTCGGTTCTTCAGCAATATCACTCACAAATACAATGAACAGCACCAGTCCCAGGACCGAACCCCTGGGGCACACTGCTAATCACCTTCCCTTCATCCGAGTGAGTTGCATCACCTTCTATCATCTGTCAGTCAACCAATTTCTGAGCCAGTTCACCACCCTGGGACCCATCCTCAAGCTATTGAGTTTATTAATAAGCCTCCTGTGAGGAATAGTATCAAAGGCTTTGCTGAAATCTAGGTAGATCACATCCATCGCATGTCCTTGATCTAGTTCTCTGGTCACCCAGTCAAAGAACTCAATCAGATTTGTTTGCCAAGATCATTCTTTGGTAAAACCATGTTGCCTTGGATCATGCAACCTGTTGGTTTTGAGGAAGTCCACTATTCGCTCTTTCGGGAGCGCCTCCATTACTTTTCCCACCACCGAGGTAAGGCTTATTGGCCTGTAGTTTGTCACTTCTTCCCAACTGCCACTTTTGTGAAAAGGTACCACATCAGCCCTTCTCCAGTCCTGTGGAACTTCTCCTGTCCCCACGGATCTATTAAAAACATCCTTTAATGGTCCTGCAAGAACCTCTCTGAGCTCTTTCAGTATCCTGGGATGTATCCCATCCGGTCCCATGGCCTTGGCCACTTTCAGTTTTGCAAGCTGCTCTAACACAGCATCTTCTGTGAATGGTGTGGTATCTACTCCATTCCCATTTGTATATTTGTCAATCACAGGTGGTCCTTCTCCAGGATTTTCTCTAGTAACACAGAGCAGAAGTATTTGCTTATCATTTTCGCTTTTTCAATGTCACTTTCCACAAATCCGTTCCCAAATATACCTGAAAAAAGTTTTGTTGCCACACTTCACATCTTTAGCCATCTTTTCTTCTATCTTTGATTTTGCTCCCCTTATTTCTCTTTTTGTCTCCTTTAGTTTGATCTTGTATTCTTTTCTGTGCTCCTCTATTTGTGAGCTTTTGAATTTTGTGAAAGCTGTGTTTTTTGCCTTATTTGTGCTGCCACTTCTTTGGAGAACCAAAAAGCTTTCCTTTTCCTCTTGTTCTAATTTAATTTATTTTCCTGACATAAGTATCTGTTGCCCCTTTTATTGCCTCCTTTAGTTTAGCCCATTGCAATTCCATTTCCCTTAACCCCTCCCACCTCCTCCTTCTGGTACTTGGCCATTTTATTGAAGTCAGTGTTTTTAAAGTCTAAGATTTTGAGCTTGCTGTGACTGGATTCTACCTTGGCTTTTATCTCAAACCACACCATATGATGATCGCTGCTGCTCACATGGGTACCCACCCGCATATTCAACACACAATCTACACTAAATCCAGAACCGAGCTCTCCCTGGTCAGTTCCATCACCATTTGTCTTAGCAGTGCATCTTGGAAAGTATCCACAATTTTTTTTACTTCTTTCCAGATTTGCAGAAGGAATACGTCAATCCACATCGGGTAGATTAAAGTCACCCAATATGATCACGTCCCCCTTCATGGCTATCTTTGCAATATCAGCAATCAATTCACTATCCATTTCTTCGGGTTAAGTTGGAGACCTGTAGATTACACCAGTATGTATGACAGTGCCATCTCTTTGCAACACAATCCACAGCGCTGCTTCTTTTCCCCACCTCCCCTGCATTTCAGCAGCTTTAATATTGCTTTTGACATATAGGGCTGCTGCTCCTCTTTTTCTACTCTATGTCTTCTAAATAGATTATAGCCAGCTGTGGCTATATCCTGTTCATGGGGCTCATTAAATCATGTTTCTATAATAGCTACAATGTCCAAGTCCATTTCCACCATTAGGGCTTCCAGACCATTTGTGCTCATTACTATCCAGCATTTGTTGACTGCCTTGCCTGTAATTTGCATGGATTTTGTTCTACACGCCCCTTCCCACCTGCCATTGATGTGTGGTTTAAAAGCGTGGCCTTTTCCAAAATCATATTGCTTTTGCTGGGAGTGACGTCCTGAACTTGTCCTTCTCCATCCGCCACGCCCTTTCCCTAGTTTAAATGCCTGTTCAAATACTGCCCGAATCTTTCACTTAGGATCCTTTTCCCTGTGGAGAGATGTAGTCCATCAGCACAGTATAGTCTCTTGTCAAGCCATCTGTTGCCTATATATCTAAATCTTTCTTGTTTGACCAGGTTTGGAGCTATGGATTAAAAGTTGCTTATGCGATGCAGCCTTTCTGACCCCTTACCATGAACAGGTAGAACGTCTGAGAATGCTATAGTGTTAATGGATTTGAGTTTCTCTCCCAGAATCGGAAAGTCCCTTTGAACTGTAGAGGCACCATTTCTAGCCAGGTCATTTGTACACGAGCGGATGACATCAGGTTTGGAGTGCTCACTTTCTGCACTAATTATACCAACAATTTGGTTAGTATTCCTGCTGGCTGAAGAGCCTGGGAGGCATTTGACCATCTTCTCTTCTTTGAGCTGTGTTCCCAAGTTGGTGCCTCTAATGATGGGAACTCCAAGTATTTATGTATTTATTTATTTATTTATTTCACATTTCTTATATACCGCGCTCTTTGTTATCAGTGCGGTTTACATTGAAACAGTATAACACTTGGTCAAGTAAATTTGGCCGTCGTTTACATAGAACAGGGATTTAACATGGAGGTAACTTGGGGAAACTATATACATTCTAGTACATTAGATATTAGAGATAAATTCGCTGTAGGTTTTTGCAATCATTTGGCAGTGGTTTGAGATTGAGAGGGTGAGAGAGGGTGAAGGGGGGAGATATCTAGGTGTGTAAAGTACATGAGAAAAAGATGGTGTTTGAGGGCTTTTCTGAATAGCTTAAGGTCCTTGATTGCTCTAATGCTAGGAGGGAGTTTGTTCCAACACCTGGGAGCAAAGTTCGAGAATGCCCTATTGATGGTGGTCTGGTTGGGCTTTGTAGATTCAGTTGGTATTAGTAGCATGTCTGTAGCCAGCAATCTCCTAGATCTGTTGTTTGCAGTATGTGTGATGAGGTCAGAAATGGATGTAGGTGACATTTTGTTGAAGGCCTTGAAGGTAATGAGGAGGGCCTTGTATGAGATTCTACAGCTTATCGGGAGCCAGTGGAGCTCTTTTAGGATGGGGGAGATGTGGTCATTCCTTGCGGCTCCCCAAAGGACACGGGCTGCTGCATTCATGGCTAACTGTAGAGGATTGAGGGTGCTCTTTGGGAGGCCCTGCAGTATTATGTTGGCATAATCGAAGTGCGGTGTGATTAGCGCTTGGAAAATAGTACGGAAGTGACAGGGTTCAATCATAGGTCTCAAGTGTCGCAGAGTTTTGACCTTGAAGTAGATGGTTTTTACAGTGCGTTTTATGTGCTCCTTGAAGTCCAACTGTTGATTATGACCCCAAGATAGCGTATATTGGACTTTACTGGCAGTTCCGCGTCTCTGACTTTCAGTGATGGTGGAGGAGAGAAACTTATTTCTTGTGATTAATAGGACTTCTGTTTTTTTGAAATTTATACGGAGGTTCTGGGTGAGTAGCCAATCCGTTATTGCGTTGAAGCAGTTGATTAATGCTGTATAGTCCGGGCAGGTGACAGTTATAGGAGTAAATAGAAGTACGTCGTCTGCGTACATAAGGCATGAAATGCCAAAGGAGTGGGTAATGTCACAAATTGGCTGCATATAGATGTTAAAGAGCAGAGCAGACAGGGAGGAACCTTGGAGTACACCCTATTTCTGCTGGAAGGGTTCAGATGTGGTGTTACCGACACGGACTTGTTGCAATCTGCCTTCGAGGTAGGATTTGCACCAGTTCCATGCTTGGTCCCGGATTCCCTTCTCATGAAGCCGCATCAGATGTTGCACATGGTCTATGGAGTCAAACGCTGCTGCTATATCGAGGAAGATTAGCGCAAAGCCCTTTTTGATGCTGTCTATTCCATTGATGAGAGTACTGGTTAATGTCGTTAGCAGTGTTTCTACGCTGTGGGCTTCTCTGAATCCATGTTGACAAGGGTCTAATGGGGAGAATGAGTCTAATGCTGCTGAATTTGTCTCAGGGCCAACTTCTCAAGAATTTAAGCTAGTAATGGGATACTAGAGATTGGGCGATAAGAATCTACTTTCTTTGGATCAAGCTGGTTGTTTTTGAGTAGTGGACGAATGGAAGTGTGCTTGAGAGCATCTGGGAAGACTCTGGTTGCGAAGGGCAACTTGGCAATGTTGGCTATGATTGGACTGAGCTCGGAGCGCATTGTCCTGATCCAATGGGCTGGGCAAGGGTCAGTTGGTGCAGTCGTAGCGTTGATAGAGGCAATGACTTCGTCGATGGTCTTGGCTGAGGGAGGTAGGAGTTTAGTGATTGGAAACTGCATGTGGAGAGTCTTGGAGGGTTCTTGTGATGTTGCTGTAGTTATCTTTATTGCTTTGGATTGGATGTAGTTCGCGTATGCCTGGGGCTGAATACATTCCTGTTGAGGTGGGGAAGGTTGGTTGGTAAAGGATTTTACTAAGTTGAATAGGTCTCTTGGCTTATTTAGTGAGCGGTTGAGGATCTCAGTGTGGAATTCCTTCCTCTTCGCCCAGGTTGATTCGCGATGGAGTTTCAGATAATCTAAATAGATGATTTGGTCAGAGGTACTGTGGGTAATTCTCCATCTTCTCTCCAGCTTTCTGAGGTGGAGCAGGGAGGCTTGTAGCTCAGGGGAGAACGATGGAGCAGACTGCTTTTTAGCGGCACTTCTGTCAGGTGTATCCTTTTTGGTGATTGCCAGCTGTTGCGCATAAAATGAGAGAGTGTCATTCAAGTTAGACACCATTTCGTTGAGATTGACTGTTGGTCGAGCGAGTTCTGGGAGTGCGTATGTCGTGATCGTCTCCCTGTTAAGTTGCTTGAAGCGGGTGCCTCTTGATATAACTGTAGTATTTGAGCGATGGCGTGTGGTTTGATGCATTGGTATCTGAAATGTGATCAGGTTGTGGTCTGACCAGGGAACTGGAGTGATGGAAAGTTCAAAATGTTCTATCATGTTCATCACTGAATGGGGGACGAAGACTAGGTCAAGGAGGTTCCCTCCTTGATGTGTAGGATCAACCACGACTTGCTTTGTAGTTCAGGTTGGACACTGCTTCTAGGAAGGTTTTGGCTAGAGCGGGTTGAGTAGAAGCGAGATTAAGGTCTCCCAACAGCCAGTTAGGTTTGGAGGGATCTTCTGGGTTACAGGCTAAATCAATGATATCTGAGAGTTCATCTGACCCTGTACCTGGTGCCCTATAAATGAGGTTAATAGTGTTGAATTTATTGGTAATAGTTAGTGTGTTCAGGTGCTGTGTGCTCTTGGTCAAGTTAGCCTGATAATGTAGCACAGTTTTTGCAAGTATCAGTACACCTCCACCTCTTCTGTTTTCCCTGTTACAGGTGTAGATCGAGAAGTTAGGTGGTGTAAGTTAATTCAGTATGACGTTGTCTGTGTCGGAAAGCCATGCTTCTGTGACCATTAGTATGTCTAGATTGTGGGTGGCTATTAGGTCTGGGATGACAGGCCATTTATTGCGGGCCGAGCGTGCATTGATGAGTGCACACCTAAGTTCACGCTGAGGTTTTGCTTCTTTGTCTTTTGTGGGAGTTGTGATTCCTATGGATACATAAAGTAAGTGCGACTGTCTTCTATGATACGGGTTTGGAGGTAGTTGGTGTTGGTTGCTGTAGTGTTACCTGCCTGCACTTTGGATTAGTTGTATAGGGTTGTAGCCATTTGCAAACGCAGCAGAATCATGGAATGTGCTGGCTAGTGTGTAGATTAGGGCAAGGGTAAATAAGGAGGAGGCCATTTATGTTGCTGCCCAGGGTTATCTGTAGGTCAATGAATATTGTCTTGGAGTGATAGGTGTGTTTTCTGATGGGGAGAGGGGCGGAGCATATACTTAGTACGCAGTTCAGTTACTTAGCAGCAGATATTTATAACAGAAGGGAGAGGGGTGGGAGCATATACTTAGTACACAACAATTCAGTTACTTAGCATCAGATATCTATAATGGATATTTTGTAATAGATGACTGTAAAAAATACTTTGTAACAGATAATTTGAGTGGCAGTCTAGATTATAATCAGGTAAGTTCTTACTAGATAGAGTTCAAGTAAACTTGAGACTTAGCTGTGGTGCTTTTCTCTGTTGGGGTTCCCAGCAGGTGGTGGACTTTGGGATCGGGACCGTGACTGCTATTGGAGAGCTCACCAGGATGGTTTGGAGGCTAATGCAACAGTTCGTTGGGGGCTCGATGGACAACGTAGCGCTACAGTTAGTATTTCCTACAGGCACTGTGTGTTTCAGGGCGCTGGTTGGTCAGAGAAGATTCGTTGTGGGAAGCTGCATACTGTAGGAGCTTGATCTGAATTTCTGCTGTGCTGAAGTGGTACTCTATTTCCACGTCGCTTCCCTCGAGGCTTTCCAGAGGTTTGTGGTGTCCAAGGTCCGTCGGGCCGTTGGCCAGCGCCTAAGGGCCACACAAAAGGGCCCTCTGGCGAGGCCCGCCTGGCGGCGGCTGCCTTTTAATGTGTGGTTCTTCCTCCCACAGCCCCGATTGGGCTGGAGGCCTGAGCGGCACGGCTGGTCAGTCCGCTCAGGTGCTCGACCCCGATCGGGGAGAAAGAAGATGGCTGCGGGCTTAGCTGGGGGTTCCCGCCGGCGGCGGCTGCCTTTTAATGTGTGGTTCCTCCTCCCACAACCCTGATTGGGCTGGAGGCCTGTGTGGGATGGCTGGTCAGTCCACTCAGGTTCTCGACCCCGATCGGGGAGAAAGAAGATGGCTGCGGGCTTAGCTGGGGGTTCCCGCCGCCGGCGGCTGCCTTTTAATGTGTGGTTCCTCCTCCCACAACCCCGACTGGGCTGGAGGCCTGAGCGGAACAGCTGGTCAGTCTGCTCAGGTGCTAGACCCCGATCGGGAAGCAAGAAGATAGCTGCAGGCTTAGTAGTAGTAGTAGTTTTCTGTTTTGTGATATTTTTTTTCTATTTGGTGCTTTATGAGTAGATCTGGCTTTGAGTCTTTCATTTAAGGACACTTCAGTTTCCACGAATTGGGCACCTTCATTAACCAAGGCAGAGAAGGCATTATGAAGGGATCTCTCTTGATGTATAGGGTGTGTCTGCGTTACAGGTTGCAACCTACCAGAGCCCACTATGATCCATTTGTTCCTGGGCTGTTGGATTCTTTGTGGGAGCGGTGGTGGATTTTGTTCAGTTTGTACCCTAGAGGAGGTGTGTTTAATTGCAGTTAATTCTTCCCTTAGCAGATAACTTGAGGCATATAGGGCAAGCTCTTAGGTTCCAAATGATTCTTCTCAGAATGAAAGCACCACAGTTATTGCATTAAATACACGACATGCTGATTTAGCTATCATAAGAGGAGAAAAAGTTGGTGTTAACACCTAATTGAAGGACAGATTTCAATGTATATGACGACAGGGATCTGTGCTGGGTCTGCTGCTTTTTGACATATTCATAAATGACCTGGAAAGTGGAATAACGAGTGAGGTTATCAAATTTGCAGATGACACAAAACTATTTAAAGTTGCTAAAACCCAAGAGGATTGTGGAAAATTGCAAGAGGATCTTGATAAATTAGAAGACTGGGCATCCAAATGGCAGATGAAATTTAATGTGGACAAGTGCAAAGCTATGCACCTAGGAAAGAACAACCCAAACTATGGTTATACGATGCAAGGTTCCACACTGGGAACTATCACCAAGAAAAAAGATTTAGGCATCATCGTGGATAACATGTTAAAACCCTCCGCCCAGTGTGCAGCAGCAGCGCCCAAGAGAGCAAACAGAATGCTAGGTATCATAAGGAAAGGAATGGAAAATAAAACAAAGGATATTATAATACCTCTGTATTGTTCCATGGTGCGACCGCACCTTGAATATTGTGTGCAATTCTGGTCGCCATATCTTAAAAAGGATATAACGTTATTAGAAAAGGTACAGAGAAGAGCCACCAGAATGGTAAAGAGGATGGAAGGCTACTCCTATGAAGAGAGGCTAAAAAGGTTAGGGCTCTTCAACCTGGAAAAGAGACGGCTGAGGGGAGATATGATAGAGGTCTATAAATTAATGAATGGAGTGGAACGGATAAACGTAGATCGATTGTTTACGCTATCAGAATATAAAAAGACTAGGGGACATGCAATGAAGCTACAGGATAAACTATTTAAGACAAATAAGAGAAAATATTTTTTCACTCAACGTGTAATCAAACTCTGGAATTTGTTACCGGAGGATGTAGTAAAGGCTGTTAGTGTAGCTGGGTTTAAAAAAAGGTTTGGACAAGTTCCTGGAGGAAAGGTCCATAAACCAACATTAAAAGGGACCCAGGATATCAATGCTTGACCCAATACAAGCACTGTGGAACCTGTGTCTTTTGGGGAAACTGCTAGGTAAGTATGACCTAGATTGGCCACTGCTGGAAACAAGATACTGGGCTTGATGGACCTTTGTCTGACCCAGTATGACATATCGTATGTTCTTATGACTATATAGGCAATGCAACCCTGGGGTGGGTGAGGGGTAGGGTAGGCAGGAACCTTTAAGTGTCCCTGGCCAGTAGGCCTTATATGAACTGAGGGCACACTTGGATATCTGATTTAAAGGCTTTTCAAGGAATGTAGGCAGTCTGAATATTCTTAAAAACCTATATCCAACAGTTAAAATTTATATTAAAAACAGGCAATTGTAAAGTCTGGAAGCCTTAGTTGGGTGTGTAGTCTCTTGAATCTCAAACTTGGTAATGTATTTTAAACAGGGACATTGATAAATTGGATTCCTCTAATGCAAAGGAGGTTAAGTGACTTGCCAAAGGCCACAAAGAGTGCTAGTGAGAATCGAACCCTGGTCTCTTGGTTCCCAAGCCAGTTCTCTAACCATTAGGCTACTCCTCTACTCCATAAGGGAGCTGGGCCTCCCAAGACTATCGGTTCCTGTTACAAACTGAAGCAACCAAAAAGGCGGCACCTGCAGGAGACACGAGGTCTCTGAACCACACTCTCCTCAGCCAATCCGGCGCCACCAAGACCATCCTGCCTAGGTGGAATTCAATACACCGAATCAAACACCCCACTAGGGGCGATGGCGTCCACACCCTCTGACCCAGTCTCCCTGAGACGACTGAAGCAGCACCAAACTTTGGTATTGGGGCGGGTCACCTCCAGAGGTGCAGAATCAACTGAAATGCCTCCTGACTATTCCCACTCTCCAGGATCCAAAAAAATGAGGCAGTCCATTTTCCACATTGTCCACCCTTGCAATGTGCTGAGCAGACAAGGCTAGGGAGTTCTTCTCCACTCAGGCAAACAGGAGAGCTATCTCCAGAGCTACACCAGTACTCCTCATGTTGCCTTGCCGATTGACATAAGCCACTGCCATACCATTGTCTGAAATCACTCAAACTGCCGAGCCCTCGACCAGGGGCCAGAAACGAAGAGTCAACCTGATGGCACTAGACTCCAGGTGGTTGATGGACCACACCATTTCCCTGCAGTTCCAACGACCCTGGGCCATTCAGTTGGCAATGGACTCCCCAGCCTGAAAAACTGCCATTGGTCATCAGGAAGATTCAGGAGAAATTGTCCAGCAGCATGCCCTTCCTCAGATGATACGGTTGCTGCTATTATTGCAGGCCAGACTTCACCATCAGCAGGAGCATGCACTCGAGCTCCTGAGAACTCTGGGACCACAGAGCCAGCAAGGACCCGCTGGAGTGACTCTGTGAGCCCGCTGAACACAGAACATAGAAACATGATGACAGAAAAAGACCACATGGCCTATCTAGTCTGTCCTTCCATATCAACAACTACAACAACTACAACGCCAGGCAACCCAACAGTCTTGACTGGCAGGAAAACTCTGCCTCTACTTGAGTGTCAAAATGTGCTCCCAGAAATTCCAGGGACTGGGAAGGCAACAGATGGCTTTTTCCCCGATTGATCACCCAGCTGAGGCTTTCCAAAAAGGACACCACTCGGGATGCCACCCAAGACACTTATGAAAGGGAATGGGCCAGGATGAGCCAGTCATTGAGATATGGACACAGATCCCTTAGCACCACCGCCATAACCAACATGACCTTAGAGAAAGTCCTAGGGGTAGTGGACAGCCTGAAAGAGGGGGCAGCAAACCGATAGTGAGAGTGAAGCACAGCAAAACACAGATCTCTTTGCTAATCTGCCTGGATAGAGATATGAAAATATGCCTCGGCCAGATCCAGAGAAGTCAGGAACGCCCCTCGGTGCAGTGCTTGAATGAAGGAGTCAAAGATTTCCATTTGGAAGCACAGGATGCGCAAGTGCTCACTGACCCCCTTGAGGTCCAGAAGGGGCCAGAAGGAACCATCCTTTTTGGGCACCACAAAATAGATGGGAGTATTTGTCCTTGCCCCGCTTGTCTGGGGGGACAGACACCAGCACCTTTAGGTGCAGCAACTTGTCCAAGGTGGTCCCAACACAGCAGCGCTTTTGATTGCAGATCCACAAGAGGCGACAACGAAGATATCAGAAAACGGCTCTTTGCGTTCCAGGACATAGTCAAACTGAATGGTGTCTAGCACCCAGCGATCCTTGGTAACCCAGGCCCATTCCTGAAAGAAAAGGTGAAGCCTGCCTCCAAATGGAGGAACCAAGGAATAGGCCCCCAAACCATTATTGCGCAACCCAGAAAAGTCCTCCTCTGGAGGGGACTGAATCCCTGGGCCCACGCGCTTCATGAAAGGACCGAGAACAAGTCCAAAGCCCAGAGGCAGAGGGGAAGAAATGTTTTCCAGGTCGATAACGACGAAAGACCCCAGACCCTTGGGATCCAGCCAGCACACCATCCATCGGTAGACAGGCAAATGCTGATGAGAAAAGGGCACCAGCCTGCTTCACAGGTCCCCTGGACCTGTCTTACAGAAGGTTGTAAGATTTTCACTCGTCCAGGTCTTTCATCAGCTTCCCCAAATCAGCTCCAAATCAAGCTTCCCCTTAAAAGCCAGTTGGGCCAACTGTGCTTTGGAAGATGAGTTCACTGCCAGCATCAAATCCAATACTGTGTCATTGTCGTCAAGGTACCATCCTTGGCTACTCATTGTACCAGGTCATACATGGTATCAGAAAGTAAAGCCGTAGCAGACTCCAAAAGAGAGGAAGCACCATCCAGCATTAGAAAATGAATCCACTGGAGCAGGGTTCTATGGTGAACTGTCTCTTCAACAACAAATCCACCTTATGGTCCAGGAAAATCCTTTAAGGCTGATCCGCCTTACATAGAAATGGTGGTCCATATGGTAACCACCATGACCCACGCATCCACCTTGGGAATACAAAAAAAACATTCAGTGCACTCCTCCTCCAGGATAGCATAAATCTTATTACAACACACCCTTATCCCCTTAGGCGGGGGAGTTGGGAGGCACCCGCATTGGTCCCTGTGTCCAAAGGTCGTCCCTGCTCCGCCAGTATCAGAATCAAGTCGGCATACCACAGGCACCTCGGCCAGTCTCGTGCCACCAGAATTACAAATCCCCGGTGCACCTCTAGCCATTGCACTAACCAGCCTATGAGTGCCCATGGGGAAAAACAGAGAAGACCCTCTTCGAGCCACTGCTGAATTAGAGCATCCAGGCCCTTGGACTTCCTCTCTTATTATACTGAAAAACCAGCAGGCCTTGGCCGACTTGAACACTGCCATTAGGTCCATGACCGGTGTGCCCCATCGGCAGACCACCTGCTCAAACACCTCCTGACTGAGCTGCCACTCTCCGAGGTCCACGCGCACTCAGCTAAGGTAGGCTGCCGTCACACTTGCAACTCTTGCTATGTGTGCCGCCGATAACGCCTGGAGACGAATCGCTGCCCAACCGAACAGCTTTTCAGCCTCTTCCTTCAAGGCTGCACTGCCTGTGCCCTCTTTGCCAGTTGATGTAAGCCACCGTGGTCACATTGTCTGAGAGACTTGGACCATCTTCCCCTGCAACCATGGCTCAAAACGTTCTAGCACTAAGGTCACCGTTCACATCTCCAACCTGTTGATCGACCACAAGGCCTCCTGCAGACTCTTGTCCCTGAACAAAGCGTCCTTCGCAATGGGCTCTCCAACCTGACAGGCTGGCATCGGTCATCAGAGAAACCCACACCGGGGACTCCTTCCAGGCTCCCCACATACAGCCATCAACTGAGGGCTTTCCTGGTGCTCCGCGGGCAGGGGAGTACTTGGGACAGGGGTTGACTCTGATGGGACCATCGATTGAGCAAAGCCCTCTGCAGCAGTTGCGTGCGCGCCCTTGACTAGCTCGAGAGTGGCTGCCATGGTTCCCAGAACCTGCAGATACCGCGAACTCTGATGGTCTTGCCATCTTCAGGACTTACCGTTATCCACTATCGTAGCTCCTGCGCCAGTGAACCGGCAGGAAAATCCTGCCCACGCATGTATCAAAGCACGCTCTCAAATACTCTAGCTCCTGGGCCGGCCGTAATTGACACTTGGCCAGCTTGACCCCAACCGAGACTTTGAAGGAACTCTCCCACCCGTGCTGTTGCTCTTTTCGCTATTGTCCCTGGACTTCGCCTGGAACAGCCAATAGTCTAGGTACGGGTGGACGAGAACCCCTTCCTTGTGGTATGGGGGGTGGTCGCCAGACCAAAGGGCAATGCTCGAAACTGGAAATGGCTCCTTGGCACCACAAGCAGAGAAACTTCCGATGTTCTGGAAGGATGGGAATGTGCAGATACGTCTCTGTGAGATCGAGTCTCGCCCAAAATCTCTGCTTCCTACCACCATTATTGTGAAAATGTGGTACCCGGAGACCGTAGTTCATGCCCTCGAAGTCAAGAATTGGGTGAAAGGAACCTCCATTTGGGAACCACGAAATACATGAAGCATCAACCGCAGACGTACTTGTCTCGCGGAACCAGTTCCACGGCTCTCAGCTGCAGGAGACAAGCCAAGGTCTCTGACTTCTGCCAACACCACTGCGCCCACTTTGGGTGATCAAAGGAGCTTGTTCTTGCTCCAGCAGCAGGTATAGACGCATCATGGATTGCACCCCTTTAAGGCCAACCTCCAGCAGATCCCACTCATCCTGGATCATCTATCCTACTACTCCATGTACTGGTAAGACTTTCTGCGATTTCCATATCACTTGGAACAGTGGATCCTACAGCGCCTCTTTTTCTGCCGGGAGGTTAGCAGGCATATTCAGAGCCTTGAGGGTCTCCAGGGTACACATAGAATATGAGCCCTTTGGGGACGAGGAATTGTATCAGTACCCACTTGTAGTGACTGTAAACCACCCTAATGGCCTTCGGCCTGGGCAGTATATCGAGAAATTGCATAAACAAACATAAGCATAAAGATGAGCACTGGTAGCTCCTCCCGGCGGAAAACCCGAACAATCCGGGCCTGATCCTCCTGTTCTGGGCTCTCTCCTTCTTCCAACTCCTCCTGCAGATCTAGCTCTGTGTCAAGGTCTTCTCCATCCAGCCCCTCCGACAACGGCGATTGCTGCCACTGCTCTAAGACTCTAGCCCACTTAAACGCCACTGCTCCTGACTCGTGTTCTTTTGCGTCCGACATCCTCTTAGCCCTGTGTTCTGGGACTGAGGAGCCACTTGGTAGGCAAAATGCCTTCTGCAAAAGTAAGAAAAACTCTAGTGAGAACTCCCCCAGAAGAGCTACTGCTCCCTGGGCTCAAGGGGTGGATGGTCCGGGCATCATGCAGGGACTGGGGGCCGGATCCGTTGAAGATAACATGGCGCCCCCCGCCCCCAAGGGTCTCTTGCAACCAGGAGGGACTCTCCTGCCTCATCTCATCCTGCAGATCCTGCTCCCATGACAGCCTCTTGCGTGCAGTTTAGGCAGATGCCTGCCTCTGAGACCACACCACATCGGGGACTGCATATCTTGAGGATTTTTAGATTGTGCTGCAGTGTTTTATCTTAAAGATATGAAATGGACCTTGTCCTGATCCAATCAAACTGACATGTTCTCAGAGTAAAGTTTACGTTTTTATTCTAATACTACAAATGGCTATAAGGGAGTACAGCTTCCCTTACAAGCAATATTACAGATTTAATAGGCACATAATCTCGGCTAAGCAACAAGAGATGATCATGTCAGGTTACTCACGGACCATAGACAGATGGAAGGATTTCATTTGCGTCCAGTCCACTGACTATCTTGCAAATTACATACATTTCTTGTATACAGGTACTTCGTTTTCCACAGAGCTGTAGCTGCTACAAACCTATATGCAGCACCTTTTTTTTCACTTATCTTTATTTCTGTCTCTGACTTTTTATCTGACCCTTCTCAGGAGAAAGTAACAATGTCTCAACCAACTGCCAGTTACATCGCTTGACCTAGCACAACAGCCCTCTGAAAATCCACCCAGCAACAAACAATGGCCTATCTGATTAGGCCTTTCCCACATGTCTGCATCAAGTCATTGTGCACTGAATCAGTTTTGAGCTGTATAACACAAGGAA
This sequence comes from Ichthyophis bannanicus, assembly GCA_033557465.1. Taxonomy (NCBI): domain Eukaryota; kingdom Metazoa; phylum Chordata; class Amphibia; order Gymnophiona; family Ichthyophiidae; genus Ichthyophis; species Ichthyophis bannanicus. Next base: position 161,250,555 of record CM066043.1, on the reverse strand, counting down.
TGCCTAAGGATTAAGTGGGGTTCACGCCCCTTGATACCATCCTATACCAGGCACTGCGGTCTGGCCGGCATGGTGGGAAGAGCTGGGGGCACTCCCCAGGAATGCCCTCAATCTGTACCCGGGTAGGTAAAAGGATCCCCAGCACAGTGCACCTCCACATGCTCAGGCACAGAGCACTAGAGTACTTGAACTAAAATAAAATAAAACCAAACCAAAATCTAATTAACTGAAACTGAAATTAAAAAGAAACTGCAAATGGCCCACTAGGAAGAGGCTGCTCTGTCCTGCTTTATTCTCCGGTGGCTGCCTCTCCCGGGCACCCAAAACACAGCAGCGGGTTAAACACATGCGGGCCTGAATAAGAAGAAATCGCGCCTAAATGCAGCATGGGGAGTTTCCTGCACCGCTGCAGGCTCGCAAACATGCGGCTGCAGGCTGCTCTCTTGACTCCTCGTGTTCTGGCGGTTGCTAGGGGTTCCTGTTGTCCTCCCCCCGCCACTCTTACCTTGGAGCCTCTTTGCCGCATGGCTTTTCTACCCCTTGCGCTCAGCCTTCCTTCCTGGCTTTGGCGCTGAGGGAGGTGACTCGGAGCTGGAAGCTTTCACTCCTGTCAAGCAAATGCAGCTCCTGCAGTGGCTCCTCACCCGATAACGAGTTCAGGAGCAGCCAGAAGTCTCAGAATGAGGAAGGCCCCCACAGAACTCCCCCCCTCTAAAATCCTGGGGAGAGAGGAGGAAGAAGGAATATTCTCCCCTCAGCCCTGTTGTCCTCCGGGTTCTCTCTGTTCCTTCTAATTTTTTTTTTTACTTCTGCTTTTAAAAACAAAGAAACCTGCATCTTAACAGGGTAAATAAAAGCAAACTAACTAAACCTATCTCCTTAGTTGTCTCTTCAGCGAGTCCAGCACCCTGGCTCACAACCTCCTCCAGCTGCTTGGAGACTGAGCTTACTGGGGCTGGTGGGCTGTGCCAGCTGCATATGTACACTAGTATCATCAAAAAGATGACATACTCAGTCTCCAAGCTGCTGGAGGAGATGCACTACCCAGAGGTGCGGGACTGGACTGGAGGGACGATAAGGAAAGCCCATTCACATGTGGATTCTGCTACTAGTTGCCAAAATAGTTCTCCCTGTAGAGAATCTAGATCTCCTTACTTCTAGATGATACTGCAACAGGTATGTGCCAATCAACATCCAGCATACTGAAATCACTTAGCAGCACCTCTCCTTTCATAGCAATACTATGTATGTCTTCTATTAAATCTCCGTCCACTTCTCTCTGTTAGGGAGATCTGTATATCACACCAATACAAATGGATTTCCCTTTCCCTCTTTCTAGTTTAACCTACAATGCCTCCTTACTCCCCTTTTAAGCCTTGTAATTCTATAGCTTTAATATTACTTTTTTACATGTAGTGCCACTCCTCCTATCCTTCCCTTCCTGAATCAAGTATAGCCCAGTATAATTACATACCAGTCATGATTGTCCATGAACCATGTCTCTGTGACCGCAACTAAATCAAAGTCAGCCTCTTTGAATAAAGCCTCAACATATGGGATCTTATTTCCCCATGCCTCGGGTATTTATACACATCACTTTCCAGAGGTTGCCCCTTTTACGCTTTTCTAGAGGTGTTTAATGTTTCACTTACCTGGGGGCTTTCTTCACCCATCCCCATCAAATCTAGTTTAAAGCCCTCTTCAGTAAGTTAGTCAGTCTGCTACGAAAGACACTTCAACCCTTTTTGGACAGATGGACACCATCTCTACTCTGCAGCCCTTGGTTCATCATCCCATGGTACAGGAAACCAAAATGCTCGATGACACTATCCACACAGCCATGAATTCATCTCCAGGACGCGAGCTTCTATGTCTCGGCCTTTACCCTCAACAGGGAGGATTGAAGAGAACACCACACTTGTGCACCTATCTGCATCACCTTCTGTCCCAGAGCCATGAAGTCACTTTGATACGCTCAGAGGGATACCTAGCAGTATTATTTGTGCAAACTTGAATGAGCAACACTGGATAATAGTCAGTAAGCTTGATGAATCTCGGCAGACTCACCCCAACATCTCCGATTTTGGCACCTGGCAGACAGCACACCTCTCTGGACAAAGTCTAGTTGGCAGATGGACACCTCAGTACCCCTCAGAAGAGACCTACCCTTCGCTTCCTTGTGGTCAGTGATTCTGTAACTTGGGGTGTTTGAACTCTGGTTCCTCCCTTTCCTGGGATGCTTTCACCTCCTCCACTTCCATGGCTGCATACTGGTTCTTCAATTGAAGGGCTGGAGGAGTTGGATTACTGATTCTGCAGGCTCTGGTGACACGTGTCCAACTGTCTCCATTCTGTAGCCTCCCATCTTCACACCTGTCGGAGAGCTTGGATTTTTCAAGAAGCCTCTCAGCAATGTACTTCTCACTATCTTGATTTCTTCTCAGCCTCACCACCTCTTCCCTGAACTCCTCCATGTGTTTTGTGGGGGCTTCAGTGTGCAGGCATACTGCACATGAAATTGGTCATTCAAATGGCATTGGGCTCTCTGTCTGGACAGAGTCAGAAGATGTAAAATATGATTTTTCCCAGCCATTGTTCAGTTGGTGGCGCTTTGGTACCTGTTGAAGTAAATGAGAGATACATATCTAAGTTTCTCACTTTTCCTCAGCTATCCTTTCTAATGTTTCAGAATTTCTTGGCACAAGTGGCTACCAGGCATAAAGAAGTGACGCCTTATTGTTCCAACCTATAAGTTAAGAGGGTAAAATTCAGTCTTTCATACCCTGCAAGACTGACTCTCAACCACAAAAAGACCAATAACATTTTGGAGGCGAAGGAGGACATTTGAAAGTTCATGAAAGTCAATGAGAAGGAAGGGGATGAAAATCGGACACCTTTACCAATGGCAAGCAGAAATATAGTTCACATAAAAGAACCACCTTGTCAGCCAGTGACTAATTGAGCTGAACAACATGAAATAGAAGGACCGAATCTGTGAAATAATTTTCACCTGGGGTTGGCAAAAATATTAAGTGTCCATACTCCCTCTCCCACCTTACTGGAGACATGCTAAAAACCACCTAATAGAATTCTTAAAGGGGGGGGGGGTGCTAAATTCCATGCTAGATGGTCAGAATGATCTGAATGACTGGAGTAGTGATATGATTTTTTCTTTGTTACATCTTCTTTCTAAGTTGAGGTATTTTATATATTAGAGGCAGATGTTTTGCCGATTTGTTATATTTATATATGTAACAGAAGGGAGGGGGAGATGAAGGTGGGAGAAAGTGCATCCTTCATAAGAATCAGGAAAGTGGGGGGGGGGGGGGGTGTGCATGTGGCTGAACTGAGAGAACAGCGAGTGGAGGGACAAAGTGTAGAGGAGCAAGTAGAATGCTATGGATAGGTGAAATAAGACGTCAGTGCAATTAAGTAGGAGGAGTACTGAGTGGGGGGAGGTACCAAATATTTGGATACATATAAAATGGCTCCTTAGCTGGGGGAGAAGGGAGGGGGAGTATGCTCTCATTTTCTAATGGGCATTCTGAGAATAACTTATGGTAGATAACTGACATAACCAGTGTAAAATTAAATGAGAGAGCAAAAACAGACATTACATATTTGCAATGCAACTGAACATAAAAAGCTATAATGAACCTGGGTGGGAGAGGTCTACTATTTCTCTTATAATGGGAGATTGAGAGGAGTAACCATTTTAATTTAGAAGGGAATATTATTTTAGGTACACAAAGTTTTACAGGATTCCAAAGGGTGATATATTATCCTTCTGGCTGATCTGGGGGAGGACACAACCCCCCACCCCACCCCCCCTCCCCAAAAAACCCCACACACACACACAAAAAAAAACCAAAAAAAAAAAAAAAACCATCTTATGTTCTTTAATATTTACATACCTAACCTCTAGAATCAATTTCTTTTCTCAAGTAGTGGCCAAAGGGTTTATGTATAGTGAATACTGCCTTATGCCAAAGGGTGATTTTAATAGTATAATAAACGCCAAGACTGACTGTAAGCCTAGTATCATAGCCCAGAAAAGGCATTTTGAGAAGGGGGTGAACTTCTTAATATAAGAACTTGATTTAATAGATGCTTGGAAGCATTTATGTCCCTGCGACAAGAAGGAGAAATTAGACCTTACCTGCTAATTGTCTTTCCTTGAGTTCTCTCCGGGCCAGTCCAGGAAAGTAGGGTAGTCAACCTCCTCCAGCAGCTGAGGGCTGAAAAGAACTGAAAACTCTTTGCTGACAGGCGCACTAGCTCCCCCTGGTGTCCGAGAGAGTCCATCAGTCTTATGGTATCAAAGCAGTGTGCCTAAAACTATACTAAACTGAAACCAAAACAACAAAAGAACTAAAAAAGATTGCCGATATAGTCAGAGCGTGTGTACTGGAAACAGGAATGCACCTGCTTCTTTTTTTTTTTTTTTCTTAGTTTGTTTTAACAGTTTCGGCAACAATTCTCTTTCCAATGTCACCGATGTCCCCAGCTCCGGCCACCAGCTAGGCAACCTGTTATGAGTGGAACACCTTTATGCCGAGGACATTAACTGGCATACCCGCAGACAACAATGGGAGGGTCCTGGACTGGCCCGGAGAGAACTCAAGGAAAGACAATTAGCAGGTAAGGTCTAATTTCTCCTTCCTATTCGTCTCTCCGGGCCAGTCCAGGAAAGTAGGGCAGTACCAAAGCAGTACTTACAACTGGGAGGGTCCTGCGAGCCCCGCTACCACCGCCGAGGCCCCCACTGCAGCATCCGCCCTGGCCTGAACATCCAACCGATAGTGTCTAGCAAACGTATGCAAAGAAGACCACATGGCCGCTCTACAGCTATCCACTGGCGGAACCAAGGCATACTCTGCCCACGAAGTGGCCTGACTCCTAGTAGAATGCGCTCTGATCCCCACAGGAGCCACCACGCCTTTCGTTTGATAAGCTGCCCGAATGGCATGCTTCACCCAACGAGCGATAGATGCCTTAGTCGCTCTCCCTTTAGCCGGACCCCCAAATAGCACGAATAACCTGTCCAACTTTCGAAAAGACTTCGTCTCCTTAAGATATTTTCGCAATACACGTCCCAAATCCAACCTCTTCAGCGACCGATCCCATTTTTCCCCCTCACGCGGACGAAAAGTAGGAAGGAAAACGGCTTGATTCAGATGAAAACTAGAGACTACCTTAGGCAGAAAAGACTGTACCGGCCGCAATACTACCTTCTCCTCCGAAAACTGAAGGTACGGTGCTCTGCACGAGAGCGTCTGCAGATCCGAAACTCTGCGCGCGGAACATAAGGCAACTAAAAAGGCAGTTTTCCAGGAAAGCTCCCGTAGATTACCGGAGATCTTGGACTCAAACGGCGGCTCCGTCAGAGCCTCCAACACCAAATTCAAGTCCCACGGAGGAACCACTTGCCGAACCGGAGGCCGAATGATCTTGGCCGCCCTAAGAAACCTCCGTACATCCAGATGTGAGGAAAGTGAACGACCTTGCACCTTCCCCCTATAACAGGTCAGCGCCGCCAGCTGCACCTTAAGAGTGTTGAGGGCTAGTCCTTTTTCAAGGCTGTCCTGAAGGAAAGCTAAGACATCGGGAAGTTGCACCGCCAAAGGCCGAACCCGACGATCAGCACACCACGCTTCAAAAATGCGCCATACCCGAATGTACGCTAATGACGTAGAGTCCTTCCTGGACCGTAACATAGTGGCTATCACAGACTGTGAGTATCCTTTACGAAGTAATCGTTTCCTCTCAAGAGCCAAGCCGTAAGCAAGAATCGATCCACCTGGGGCATTAAGACGGGACCTTGGCACAACAGATTTACCCGAGCGGACAACCTCCAAGGAGGAGCCACCAACAGACGCACCAGATCGGCATACCACGGGCGCCGGGGCCAATCCGGAGCAATGAGGATCACTGTCCACTTGTAGTTTGCTATCCTTTGAATTGTTCGACCTATCAGAGGCCATGGAGGGAAGACATAAAGCAGCTGACCCGCCAGCCAAGACTGAACCAGACCGTCGAGACCCTCCGACATGTGTTCCCTACGTCTGCTGTAAAATTGCGCCGCTTTGGCATTTGCTTGAGTGGCCATGAGATCCAGAAAAAGCTGACCCCATCTCAGCGTGATCTCGTGAAAAATTGCCCAGTTTAGTTCCCACTCTCCGGGATCTATGACATTCCGACAGATAATCCGCCTGAATGTTGTCTTTTTCTGCCACATGAGCCGCTGAAATCGCTAGCAGATGCGATTCCACCCAGAGAAACAGCTGTTGACACTCCTCTAGAAGCGACACACTGCCCGTGCCGCCTTGCTTGTTGATGTACGAGACGGTCACCAGGTTGTCGGAAAAAACTCGAACCGCCCGCCCCTCGAGCAGATCGACAAACTCTACGAGCGCCAAGCAAACCGCCCGCAGCTCCAACCGATTGATCGACCAAAAACGCTCCTCCGCCGACCATACGCCCTGCGCTATGCTATGCGCGTCAAGCAATGTGCCCCCCAACCGGAAAGGCTGGCATCGGTTGTGAGTAACACCCAATCTGGGAAGGCTAACGGCACTCCTGCTTGCAGATGTGCAGGGACCAACCACCACAGCAGACTGGCCTTCACCTCCTCCGGACACGGCAGTCGCCGAGAAAGAGGATGATCTTGCGGAGACCCACCGCGTTAGTAAGGCCTGTTGCAGAGGCCGCATATGAGCTCTGGCCCACGGAACTAGGTCTAAGGCCGCCGCCATAGACCCCAACACCTGTAAATATCTCCAAGCTGTCGGTGCCTGAAGGCGCAGAAAAGCCGTAACTTGCGAGAAAATCTTTCGAACTCGTTCCGCAGGAAGAAAAACTGAGCCCACGTCGGTGTCGAATAACGCTCCCAGATAAGTCAATTGCTGACCCGGTTGCAAATGACTCTTCGGTCGATTGATGACCCAACCGAGCTGCTCGAGGAACTCCACTACTCTTGCCGTTGCTGAGAGAGACTCCGCCCGTGAGGGAGCTCGTATCAACCAATCGTCGAGATACAGATGGACCTGAATCCCTTCTTTCCGTAGCGCCGCTGCCGCCACCACAATGACCTTGGTGAAGGTATGAGGGGTGGTAGCTAGTCCGAACGGCAAAGCTCGGAACTGAAAATGACCCATGGGGACCGCAAACCGGAGAAATCTTTAGTGTTCTCGACGGATTGGAATATGCAAATACGCTTCCGTTAAATCTATGGATGAAAGAAATTCCCCCGGTTTTACCGACCGGATTACCGATCGTAAGGTTTCCATCCGGAAATATGGAACTCTCAAACAACGGTTCACGAGCTTGAGATCTAGAATAGGCCGAAAAGAACCTTCCTTTTTGGGAACAACAAAATAAATTGAGTATCGACCTAAGCCGCACTGGTCGGCAGGAACTGGTACAACTGCTTGAAGACGCAACAAACGCACCAAAGTGTCGTTGACCACCGCCCTTTTTGGCAGAGGACCGCACGGAGAAGCCACAAAGGCATCCACCAGTGGGTGCGCGAACTCCAGAGCATATCCCTCTCTGATAATCTCGAGAACCCACTGGTCCGTAGTGATGCTGGTCCAGGTGGAGAGAAACTCCTGCAAACGACCTCCCACAGGAATCTCCGCCTGGACCAGCGTCCCTTCATTGAGGCTTTTTCGTGGAAGTGTGCTGGGCATTGAAATAGCCCCTACTGAATCCCCGGGCTCCACGAAAGGATTGGCCTCTAGCTACAAAACGGCCCCATTGATAAGGCGTAAACCGGGACCCACAGAACCTGCAAAAATCGCGACCTTGACCTCTCTGCAACGACGGCAACTTAGCCGCTCTCGGCCGGTCCTCGGGAAGGCGACCCCCCTTGGAATCGCCTAAATCTTTCACAATCTTTCCCAAAGCCTCCCCAAAAAGCAGCTTGCCCTTGTATGGAAGCTTACCGAGACGGGCCTTAGACGACGCATCTGCCGCCCAGTTCCGTCTAGCTGCTACGATGGACGCCATCGATTTCGCGGATATTCTTACCAAATCATAAAAAGTATCCGCTAGATAAGCCGCTGCCGACTCCAGCTTAGCGCCTTCCGCCGAAGAGTCGTCCGCCTTATTCTGAGCACGCTCTCCCTGAAGCCAGCGTATTGACGCCCTGGAAACATATGCCCCGCAACTGAAGCCTGTAAGGCCAAAGCACTGGAATCAAAGGCTTGCTTCAAGAGTGCTTCTAACCGACGGTCCTGAAAATCCTTCAGAGCCGTACCTCCTTCCACCAGAATGGTAGTCTTTTTCGTAACAGCGGAAACGAGGGCATCCACCTTAGGCATACGTAATAACTCCTTTTCCTCCTGGGGAATGGGGTACAGACGTGCCATCGCGCGACTGCCCCTTAGGGAGGTCTCAGGACACTCCCATTCTGATTCAATCATTTGCTTAATAACCCTATGAATGGGGAAACAACGCTGTTCTGACTTAAAACCTTGCAGCAGGGGATCCTCCAGCAGCTCCTGCTGAACCGTAGGGAACACAAGATTTAATGCCGCAAGAGACTGTGCAATTAAAGCTCCTAACTCCTCCTTCCGGAAAACTCGGAAAATATTGGGATCCTCTCCTGGTCCCAACTCACCCTCCTCCAACTCCCCAGGCCAAACATCAAGTCCGGCCTCTGACAAAATCTCTCCATCTTCTGGTAGCTGAGACCCTGAACTCAGAGGTTCAAATCCGTCTATGGCTGTTTCCCCTCCTGGAAGCATAGAGGAGACCCCTTCCCCAGGGTCCGCCTCGGAGGACTCCACTTTTTTTCCCCCTGACCTGCAGGGTGTAGAAGGAGAAAAAGAGGACTGTGATCTTTTCATTAAATAAGCACTATGGAGCGCCAAAATAAACTCCGCCGAGAGAAAAGATTCTAACGATCCAGTCTCCTCTGACACAGCGGGCTGCACTGCTCCCTCAGCTGAAGGAGCTTTGTGCGATTTAGCTCTCTTTTTCCCCGACTTCACTGGCAGCGCGGGAGAAACCGACGGCTGAGATAAAATGGCCGCCGCTCCCGCTCTTTCAGTCACGCTCTGGGGCCTAACTACCTCTTCTTCCTTAGTGTCTTTGGTGGCTCCATAAACCCCGCTCAAAAAGAAATAACAAAAGAAACTAAAAAAACCTCAAAACCGCACCGCCGCAATCTATCCGAGCCGGCTTACAAACCGCGGAGAAGCAGGCGCGTCCCGGTAAACGAAGCCAGCCGGGAAACGAGGCACTTTCTGACCACACAATCGGAAAAACTAAACCCCGGGACAGCTTATGCCACAAGACCAGAACACTATAAACACCCCGGAGCAGCCGCCTACCTGAAACACAACGGCGATGTTAAGTGTGCCGCGAACCACTTCCCCGCTGTCAGCGGGTAGCCGGAACTGCAGACATCCGAGACAGAGAATTGTTCCCTGGGGCTCCCTGAGTAATTCTCCGTTGTCTCTCAATAAATTAATCTCCCAGAAGCAGGCTCTGCTTCTTAAACACACCCACCTGGTGGTTTCGTAGAAAACGGAGGGGTTCTACACTTTCCCCTGTTTTGTTCTTATTTTTTTTTTTTTTTTTTACAGGAAAGAACAAAAAACGTAAAGTGGCTCCACTGAATAGCCCTGCTAGAGCTTCTCAGCCAGCCTTCAGAACATCTTATTCCCTGATCAGATGTTAAAAAAAAAATATAGAAATATAGTTGGTATGTTAAATTATAACTCTGTTCCTATTAGTCTCTCCTGAGCCTGTCAGCTACACGACTAGCTCAGCTGCTGAGGACTGAAAGACTGATGGACTCTCTCGGACACCAGGAGGAGCTAGTGCGCCTGTCAGCAAAGAGTTTTCAGTTCTTTTCAGCCCTCAGCTGCTGGAGGAGGTTGACTACCCTACTTTCCTGGACTGGCCCAGAGAGACGAATAGGAATTTCACTTTTTATTCTAATCCCCACAAAACCAATAACCTAACCTAGCATAAATTATAGGGCAAAACTTTCGCCGAGGCTCAAGGTGGCAAAGATTGCAGTCTTCTTGATCTCTGATCATTCTATGATCATGATGGAGTTGGGAATAGTGCAGGGTACTAGAGGTTTTATTTGGAAAATGATCCTCTCCGGTTATCAAAATAAGACATTCAAGGAATTTGTGAGGAAAGCCTTGCAAGAAGTTTGAGCAGGAGAATAAAGGAACAATAAATTGTCATATTACTTACTGGGAGGCAGCTAAAGCAGTCCTTAGAGGAAGAATCATATGGTACGTTGCCTCAGAAAAGAAAAAGAAGGCATAAGAATTGCAGCGGCTTGTGCAGGAGCTGCATAGGTTGCATGTTTTGCAGTTGACGAGTGTCCTCAAACATCAGCTCATGGAACTTAAGAGACAGATCAATGAATTACTCACCCAAAGAGCAACATCTCTTTCACTAATATAAGTTACATCAGTGGTGTCATAAGTTTGGGAAGCTTCTAGCAAAATTACTATTGAGTTTCCAGAGATACATGATGATCCCCAGAGTAAAAGATTCAACAGGAAGGGTCCAACTAGAGCAGCATCTACTGCAGCCTCATTTGTGGATTATTATTGAGCATTGAATAAACCTGGTGTACAATACTGAACACAGGAATGATGTCTTTCGAGGACTGACCTTCCCCCCTCCTTAACAGAGGATGAGACATTTCAATTGACCAATCACGGCTATAGATTAAAACAGCATTAAATCAAAGCTGACAAAAAGCGCAGGCTGCCATACATTGGAGGCAGAATTCTATAAAATAATGCCAGATCTGGTAGCAGATTCACTGCAGGCAACATATGGGACTATACCTGAGGATAATCGGTCGAGACCAGAACAGAATCCAGCACATATTACACTGATTCCAAAAGCCTGGCAAGGATTTAGAAACAGAACATGATGGCAGAAAAAGATCACATGGCCTATCTAGTATGCCTTTCCATATCAACTACAATAATCCTCTTTTTACCTTTAGAGATCCTCTGTGCTTGTCCCATGCTTTTTTGAATTCAGATACCGTCCTTGTGTCTACCACCTCCACTGGGAGACTATTCCATGGAGCTAAGACTCTTTCCATAAAGAAATATTTCCGCATATTACTACCGAGTTTATCCCCTTTCACTCTCATGCTATGTTCCCTCGTAGCAGAGCTTGCCTTCGATTGAAAGAGACCCTCCTGTGCATTTATACCACTGAGGTATTTAAATGTCTCTATCATATTTCCCCATCCCATTTTTGCTCTAAAGTATACATATTAAGATCTTTAAGTCTGTCCTCATATGCTTCATAATGAAGACCATTAACCATTTTAGTAGCCACCCTCTGCACCGACTCCAACCTGCTTATATCCTTTTGAAGGTGCAGTCTCCAGAATTGCACATACTCCTCCAAATGAGGTCGCACCACAGACTTATACAAAGGCACTATCACCTCCTTTTTTCCTGCTGACCATTCCTCTCCCTATACACCCAAGCATTCTTCTGGCTTTTGCAGTTGCCTTTTCTACCTGTTTAGCTACTTTAAGATCGTCAGACACAATTACGCCCAGGTCCCGCTCCTTTTCTGTGAACAGAAGTACCTCACCCCATACATTGCACTGCTCCTTTGGATTTTTTAGCATTAAATTTCAGCTGCCAAGTTCTAGACCATTCGTCAAGCTTAGCTACATCTCTCCTCATATTATCTACTCCTTCCTGGGTACCTAACTCTATTGCAGATTTTGGTATCATCCGCAAACAAGCAAACCTTACCCGACAGCCCTTCTGCAATAAAACTAACAAAGATGTTAAAAAGAATCAGACAAAGGACAGATCCCTGATGCACACCACTGGTAATCTCCTTCTCCTCAGTGAGCTCCATTTACCTGTACCCTTTGACGCCTCCCACTCAACCAAGTTCTCACCCAATCAGTAACTTTAGGGTTCATCCCTAGGGTGCTCAGTTTGTTTATAATCACCTGTGCACAATAGTGTCAAAGGCTTTACTGAAATCTAAATACACCAACATCTAGGGCTCTCCCTTGGTCCAACTCCCTGGTGACCCAGTCAAAGAAATCAATAAGATCTGTCTGACAAGACCTGCCTCTGGTGAATCCATGCTGCTTCGGATCCTGCAATCAACTGAACTCCAGAAACCTCACTATTCTTTTAGTAGCCTTTCCAATAATAACCGGCCTGTAGTTCTCAATGTCATCCTTACATCCGCTTCTGTGTACGGGTGACATTGAGAACTAGGAGGTGAGCTCCTACAGGCCTATCTCCTTATTAAATCAGGATATGAAATAGCGTTTGAAAAGGTGATATGGGAATGTTTATTTCGGGTACTGGAGCAATATCAGATCATGGAAGGGTTTTTAAATTGCACTAAAATTTTGTATATCCATCCAATGGTCCAATTCTAGTAAACAATTAGTACATTCCAGAATTCCCACTGATACGTGGAACACGGCAGGGCTGCTCTCTCTTACCTCTGTTGCTTGTCTGGTCATTGGAGACCCTGGCAATTAAGCTTTGACATGACCCTGGAATTTGAGGGATAAAAGTAGGGCAAACTTTCTTGTACATAAATTTGTGTGCAGATGACTTGCTATTATTTATGGGTAATGCTATTATAGGAAAGTTATAGATATTAATCAGTTGAGTTCTTTTATGGGGTTGAAAATTAATTATGGGAAATCAGAGGCACTAGCCTTGGTGAGGGGATTAGGGAGAAGAGATGGTGACATTTTCCCTCTTCAATGGACTGATGCCCAGTTGAAAGATCTGAGTAGTTGCTTGGAGTAATAAATGTATTTCAACGTATACATACAATGTAGAGGACAAAAGAAACAACTAAAAAGCTTCTGCATAAGGGGGAAGGAATTGCACTTATCCCTTTTTGGCAGGAATGCATTGATGAAGATTGTACTTTTATAAAAGCTTTAAAATGTACTGTATGTGGGAACAATAAGGAAGAAAAAGTATTTTGATAAGTGCTACACTAGTTTGTGTGGTGGGGGAGAGCCACCAGAGCTGGTCATGACAAATTCTAGAACAGAACAATGGAGGGGGGGTTTGGAGAGGAATTGCCTTGCCAGAGTTGGGGACCTATTAATGGGACAGCAACATTAGGGTGGATCTATAAATTGTGTGAGAGTACCATGAAATATGTTCTAGAGGATTTATTAGATGAGCTGTGCATACCATACTCCTTCATGAATGTAGTACATGAAATGAAACATCAGGGGTGGGGGGAGGTTTGGGATGGACAACAATTGTTGGTACAGTTTAAAAAGCATGGAAGTGGTGGTGAGAACATGAAACTGTCACATAGAATAACCCCCTACCTCCAGCTGTGTGGGAACCCAGATTTTACCCAGGAAGTGGGCAGGGTGGCTTTTCAGCAAGGGTGAGATAGAGGGTGTTGAAAGGTGAGGCAGCTGTTTAAAAGGGAAGACACGATTCGTTCATTTGAGAAACTTAAAGAGAAATGGAATATCCCCCAAACACATATTGCATTACTTGCAGACTAGACACTGTCTTCAACTGCAGGACAAAAATGGACAAAGCTTGTGGAAAAGGCCTCTAGATAAAGATTTCTGAACCTTGCTCCAATGGTTTAATAGACTGGCTAGATGGTATAAGGTGTGTAGGCAAGTCAAAACCACTATATATTTGGACCAGCTAGCAAGAATGTGGGATGCTGTCCAGGAACTGGTGGTAACTGATAAAGAGAGATTGTTTAATGTTGTTTATCAGTATCTCAACAGTGCGGCAATTCAGGAAAAGTGTAGTTACTCACCTGTAACAGGTGTTCTCCAGGGACAACAGGAATCAGTCCTCACATATGGGTGATGACTACGCCGATGGAGCACACGCAGAAGCATCTCCCCAGCTTTCAAAGAAAGCCTTAAGGAGATGAACCACACATGCATGGTCCCCTTCCCACCCAAGGGTGCCATCTTGCCTCAGTCAAATGACACAGCTAAGATGGCCAAGGAAAAATAAAATAAAATAAAATACTGTAAAGAAGCAACTCCAAGGGGAGGAGGGAGAGTTTTGAGGACTGATTCTGGCTGTCCCCGGAGAACACCTGTTACAGGTGAGTAACTACGCTTTCTCCGGGAACAAGCAGGAAGTCAGTCCTCACATATGGACACCCTAGCTACAAAGATCCCGTAAAAACACCACAGCGACCTGTAAGGGGGAGCAGTGATCAGCAGCAGTTGAGTCCCTACTGAGAGACTTTTACAAGACCCAAGTGTCCGGGAGAGAACCCGGTAGCCTGAAGACAGAAGGGTCGGAGGGCAGGAGTTGCCTACACCTCGAAGAGATTACGGAGTATGGCCTGGCTGAAGATGCTGTCCCATTTGAACTCCCTCTCCAGGCAGTAGTGAGCTGCAAAGGTATGGACCTAAGACCAGGAGGCAGCCCGGCAGATTTCCGTCACGGGGACGGAACGCAGATTTGCCACGGAAGTAGCCATGGCCCTGATGTGGTGTGCCATGACCTTCTGGTCCCGTGAAATCCCCGCCTGCTCATAGGCAAGGGTAATACCTCAGTGTTATAAGATCTATTGCAATATCCCCCTGGATGCCCCCCCCCCTCGTTCTATGTAAGCCTTTTAGTTGTACTGCAAACTGCTTTGATTTAAGGATAAAGCAGTATAAAATCAATTTAAATAAATAAATATACAAATAAATAATGCAGTCCGCCACTGAAGAGGACAGAGTTTGCTTAGTCACTGGGAACCCCAGCCGACTGGGGTTATAAGATACAAAAAGCTGAGGTGCTTTGTGGTGGCCCCGCATCCATAGCAGATAGGACAGGGCCCTTTTACAATCCAGAGTATGGAGAATGATCTCTGCCCTGCTGGCATGAGGCCTCAAAATGAAGGTGAGAAGCACAACCTCTTGAATGAGGTGGAATGGGGACAGCACCTTCGGTAGAGACTTAGGGTGCGTGCGGAGCACCATCCTGTTCTTGTAGAATCTGGTGTAGGAAGGGCTCTGCCATCAGAGCCTGAAGCTCACTGACTCTGCAAGCCGATGTGAGTGCTACAAGGAATATGATCTTCCAGGAAAGGTACTGCAGGTGGCAGGTAGCCAGAGGCTCAAACGGAGGCTTAGTGAGCTGCGAAGAGCACCACATTCAGATTCCACTCCACTGCTGGAGGGCAGACAGAGGTGGAGGGGAGTTTGGATAACATAAGGCCCCATAGGAAACAGGACACAAGGGGCTGCTCAGAGAGGGGCTCTCTCTCAACGGGATGGCGATGCACTGCGATGGCGCTCATGTGTACTCTGACCAAATTGGATTTTAGGCTCACCTGCGACAGGTGGTACTGGAGAACCACTAGTACCAAACAGAAGAACGGTTATGCCTGTCTTCCTATGTACCACACTGAGAAACTGCAACACTTGAAGGCTTATGCCCTTATTGTGGAGGCCTTACGCGAGAGCCAGAAGAACCTCCTCCATGTCCTGTGGGAGACTGAAGAGAGAAAGTAGTTACTCACCTGTAACAGGTGTTCTCCAGGAGCAGCAGGAATCAGTCCTCACATATGGGTGACGTCGACACCGACGGAGCCCCCATGCGGAGTATTTCCCCAGCTTTCAAAGAAAGCCTTTGGGACTGCAGCACGCATGCGTGGTCCCCTTCCTGCCCAAGGGTGCCATCTTGCTCAGTCAGATGACATAGCTAAAAGACAGCAAAAAAACAAAAATAAATCATATGACTGCAACTCGAAGGGGAGGAGGGAGGGTTGTGAGGACTGATTCCTGCTGCTCCTGGAGAACACCTGTTACAGGTGAGTAACTACGCTTTCTCCAGGACCAAGCAGGAAGTCAGTCCTCACATATGGGACTCCCCAGCTTAAGGCTACCGGGGACCCAAAGCTGAAAAATTGAGCTCCCTCTAGAGCCTCAGCATGTACAAAAAGAATCTTCTCTGAGAACGCCCCTGTACGGTAGCCCAACAACAGGGCCGGAGGATAGGAGCACTGTTCCCTCTAAGCTGTGCACGTGTGCGCGCGCACACACCTCGCCGAGCGAGCGCGCACAAAAATTACTGATTTCATACCTTGGGTTTTTTAAGGCCGCGGCTGCACCACCGATCTACTGCCATTCTGCGAATCTCTCCTCTGCACTGAGTCCCCTGCCCTCACGCCTCTCACATGTGACCGGACGATTGACGAATCATGGCAGGCTAGAGGGAAATAAAAGGGAGAGGCAGCCAGCAAGCCAGCCTCTTTCTGCTCTTGTGCCTGCTTGCCTGCCAGCCACGCACCTCCTTGGATCCCTCCCTCAGCCAGCCTTCAGTGCCACGTGCTGCCTTGGATGCGAGAAACAACACACCGGTGCATCGGGAGTCGGGACACGGATGTTTTAGGTAGTGCTTCCTTCTTTGATTAATTATAGCTTATTTTATTTTATTTAATTTTTTACATTTGCCTTTTGGGCGGGAAGGGGACCGCGCATGCCGACGTCACCCATATGTAAGTAAAGATAACAGCAAGCAGTGCACTCTTACGCTGTTCCCCTCTCTAGGTCCTTTTAGATGTAAATACTTAAGAGCTGGATGCCAAGGACAAACTTACTAACAGCAGTGTTACCCTACTTTCCAATTATTTAATGGAAAAAGGCTAATTTTCAGAGGCGTAGCGTGGGGGGTGCAGGGGGGGGGGGGCCGGGCGCAACATGGGGGGGGCGCGCTCGCACTCGCAGCTCTCTGCGAATCGCCGCTCCCCCCAGCAACAGCAGAGCGAAAAATAAAATAAAATGCCACCCTCGCTGGCAGAGAGACGAGCAAAAAAATCAGAGATGCAAGCACGGAGCGATCTGCCTTCCTCCTCCTTCCCGGTCTGGCCCCCGGTGATCTCGGACCTCCAGACCTACATTGTAAGATCTTCCGAACTGGTACCTTGAAATCAGTTAACGATAGTGTTTATAGTACTTTGCACTATGAAGACAATGCGTTACTCCCTGCAATGTGTGCCCCTATGAGGCAACTCCTGTGATGCCTTTACTGCTGACACAGAGCATGTCCCCAGTCACTGCAGTCTCATTTTTTCGATGTTTTCATTTGTTGTCATAGCTCCTCTTTCTTGGGGTAAGAATCAGGAGGGGCTGGCCTCTCTATTCTCTTCCCCTCTCTCTAGTTGCCCTCTCCATTTTTTCATTGATGTTAATGGGAATTCTCGGATATCTTTTCCATCCTTTCTCTGATGAACAGGGGTTTTCCCATCTCTAATGTAGGCATCTTCTACTGTCTGTCTGGACTGGAAGACTATAAGTACATAAGATAAGCCATGTTGAGCCAGACTAAGATCCATCAAGCCCAGCAGTCTGTCTCCAGCAGTGGCCAATCGGGGACACAAGTACTCGACAAATCCCAAAAAGTAGATTACATTTCTCATAGCTCATTTCCAGGAATTAGCAATGGTGTTCCCAAGTCTACCTGTCTAATATTTTTTAATGGAATTTTTTTTCCAGGATCTTGTCCAATTTTTTGAACCCTGATGTTAGTTGACCATGTTCTCCAGCAACAGATTCCACATTTTAATCATACACTGTGTGAAAATTTACTTTCTACGATTTCTATGATGCAGATTGCTATTTTCATGGTACATCCTCTTGTTTTTGAATTGTTTGAAAGGTTAAGTGGCCATTCATGATACAACCTTTCCACCCTACTCATGATGATATAAACGTCTCAGTCATTTCTTTTCTAAGTTGAAGAGCCCTAACGTCTTTAGCCTTTCTTCATTCAGACAGCGTGATCGGAAGCAATAGCTGCTGTGAGCAGGGGGAGACGGAGATAAATCTCACTGCTCCTCCTAACGTCCGAATCCGGGCACTGCAGCCCACCTTCGCGTAGCCCGATTCAGCCTCTGCGCACCCCCCCCCCCCCCCTCCGAATATTATGGCAGGCTTCCTTCCCAGAAATGTCAGTCTGGGGGCAATCGGCCTATAGCAAGGACAGAGAGAACGCCGTACCTTTTGGGGGCGTGTGGCAAAGTTGGGGTAGAGGGCATATATCATTTATTTGTTCAATAAAATGCTCATCCCTAAGATTAGTACCAGGAACGTGGTGTGTGTGTGTGTGTGTGTGTGTCTGTCTGTCTGTCTGTGTCTAGGGTATGGGGGAAGGGACACCTTAAATCCAGGTTTAAACAACAATATCACTTCCAAGCAGACAAATCAACAGAAGAATATAATTCATTTGGTACCAAATAAAACGAAAACAGCAGAGAGATCTTTCGGACTGTAGCAGCAGAGCGCAGACAAACCAATGATACCAGGAGTCAGTTCAGAAGGTCCAAATCATTTATTTGTGCACAAGTCTCAAGCAGAATTCACATTCAAAATGGCTGAGCAATGGCTGTTAGTAAAACAACAACTTTTATAGCTCCCTCCCCCCCCCCCTTTCTTGTTTCCCGCGGCTCTACATATTAATTTAAGGGTGCTTTAAACAAAGCCGCTACGACCAGACCGTGCTGTTTTTATAGTTTAAACACTTGGGTTTTTTTATTGCCATACCTTTTCAGTGGTTCATTTTTATTTCTTTTGTTATATTTATAAACACGATTTGTTTTCACATTGATTGCTGCTGGCACCTTGGTGCATGCTGTGAAAGCCGCTTCATCAGCTTGTCTATGGTATATACTTTTTTCATTCTTTCATTTCAACATTTTGTTTCAAAATGGCCTCCTTTTAATGGAAATTTATGGCTTGTCTGGTCAACAAGCGATTCCAATTTTTTTACTTACTTATTTGTATCGACCCGTTTTATCTTTTTACAGTAAGTCATTTATTTAATACTCCACAGTAGATTGGGTGGTTCGTACTGTGGCCTCTTCTGGTCCAAGGTAAATTGCCTTTTCATCAATTCTCCATGAATTCTTTCACTCCTGCTTCTCTGTATGTAATTAGTCCTCCATTAATTTGTTTGCTTATTTATTGTCTTATCAGTGGTATTTGATTGTGTATTTATGATTACTGAAGGAGCATGTTAAAAACACTATGGGACTGCTGCTCCTACTGAGGATGCTCTTCTCACAACTGTCACTGGCTACTTTCTTCAGAAAGTTTGTTTAAAGCCATTTATTCCCTGACACCATTCTTACCTGTTGTGTAAGGCCCCCTAGAATTTCAGTGTGTGTTTTGCTCTTCTCTAAATGGTACTATTCATCTGTGTTTTAATGAGAAGGTGAAGAATGTCGCAGGAAAGCACTTAAGAAATGAGGAGTGGGATTTCTAAGTTCTTGCCCCCTTTTTATTTCAGGTGGTTTCCCCATAGAGCTGGCGAGTACAGGCATAGGAACCCTGTGAAAGAGGGAAAATGTCCTTGACTTGCCCCTACTTTTCTCTTCTTTCAACCAGAGATGATCTTTCTTTTTGCCAAATGTGCTTATCATACATTTGTACTTATCTTCAGAGAGATCTTTTAATGCCAAAAGTAGTTATTATTTTTACTACATATGCATCCATCACCTTTTTTATTAGTGGTACTTTTTTAGTCCCATTTGTTTTCCTCCCTTTTCTTTTAAACAGATAGGGCTCTTACAATACAATGTCAGTTTCTTTTTCTTCCCCTTCCTCCTCCCCCCCCCCCCCCATGTTACTGATGCTTGTTATCCCTCGGTCGTCGATTTTTAGTGTTCAGCTATTTTAATGTCATTTTAATGTTTTGACCTTTTTGGTAAGTCACTATGCCATATGTTGTTTTTTTTTTAGTTGCTTTACATAAAATCTTGGTGTATGTTGTTTTTATACATGTACATACCTTATAGCAATGTTCCCTCTAATTTTCTGTAGGCTGTGGGCATTTCTTTTGAATAATAAAGCACCTGCTGTGACCACCACACCACTTTTAAAATGTCGAAACCAATAGCAATGAGAGGTGCAAAACGTAAGAGAACGGCCAGAGCTTTTAAGCCTGAATGGCTTGAAGAAATGATTGAAACGGAGACACCGAAATCTCGGGATAAAACGTGCGTTCAACTGCGTGAAATATTCACTTACGAAGAGGATGACGGAGTAATCTGTTTATACTGCCGAGATGCAAAAACCATCGGAGAGTTTTCGAATGGCAAAATTTGGGATGATGTGTGGAAACTGGACTTTTTGAAACGACATCTGTCTAGTAAGACTCATGCTGAAAGTGTTAAGAAACTTAGAGCTAAAAATCCAAATTTAAGAGGAGGATTATTTAACTTGTTGCTTGAGAGCACCGCTGAAAAAGAGAAAAGGCAAATTAGTAATGAACGGAAGCGTTCTACACCAGAAGAAATTAAAATTCTAATTGATAGTGTTTTGCTGACGGTTCGGATGAATATTTCCATGCTCTCTGTTCAAGATATTAATGAACACATGTCCAAGTACATAACCATACCTGAAAGCTGGAGAAGCAAAAACTATTCGTTTGAATTTCTTGAAATTATAAACATGAATGTCCAAGATAAGCTCATGGCAGATGTTGCATCAGCAGCGTATCATACATTAACTATTGATGAAAGCACAGACATTTCTGTCAACAAATACTTAATATTGTACTTCAAATATCGGCCAGTAAATTCATGTCTGTATAAAACTTCATTTGGTGGGATGCTACAGTTGGAAGCATGCGATGCTGCATCAATAGTCAGTGCACTCCGGGAATTCTATGGGAAATACAAGCTTGACCTTAACAAAATGGTCATGTTTACTTCGGATGGTGCCTCTGTCATGTCAGGCAGAATAAATGGTGTTGCTGCGCAGCTCAAACAAAATATTTTGCATTTAGTGCAGCAGCATTGTGTTGCCCATCGTGAAGATTTGGGGATCTCTGAATCATGGAAGGAAGTAAAGTTGATGAAAGAAGTTGAAACTTTCATGAGAACTGTTTACACAACCTTTTGTCGATCTTCTACTAAAAGGTCACAATTTAAAGAATTAGCAGATGCTTCTGAATGCGAGTCAATTGCTTTTAGACCTCTGAACGAAGTGCGGTGTTTATCTAGACATTTTGCTCTTCAAGCAATTATTCGAAATTATGATCCATTATTAAAATACTTTGAAGAAGATAAGGATAATGATCCCATTGCAAAGTACTGTTATAAAAAGCTAAACAGCCATCAATTCCATATAACATTTCAAATTTTGAATGATGTTTTATCTGAACTAGCTTCATTAACAATGGCATTTCAGAAACGTGGGCTAACACCACTGGAAGCATATCATCTTGCACAGGGTAAGCTGAACAAAATCCGAATGCAATACTTGGGTGACACAGTAAAATGGACTGATAATGTTAAAAATCTTCTCGACAAGATACCTGGAGACGCTTCAGTGGATACTGGTTCCACACTGACTTTCATTAATATGCTGTGTCTCCATTTAGGGGAAAGATTTCCTGAAAATGAAATTGAGGAATGGTCTGCTTTTGATTTGACAGCAATAGCACAGTGTGATTATGAATTTGGAATTGAAAACGTCCAATCACTCTGTTTAAAGTACAAACAATTTCTTATGGAGGAACATATTATTGTTCAGCAGTACAATGACTTCAAGTTTTTAGTCGCAGAAAAAATCAAAAGCAAACTGATAAACAGTTTTCCGGATATGGTGACTTTGGCGTTTCAGAATGCTCAGTTTGCAGATTTAGCGAAACTGATTGATATTGGTGGAACATTTTTGGCTTCTAGTGCAGATTGTGAGCGTGGTTTCAGCTTGATGAACAGTTTAAAAACCAAAATAAGGAATCGCTTACATTTAGAACATTTGGAAATGCTGATGCGTGTTAAGAGTCATCTTCAAGATGGCGGATCAGTAGACCTTGATAAAATTTATTCAGACTGGGTACATTTGAAAGATCGAAGAGAGAAATTTTGAGAACATAGTAAGTGACAGCAGATAAAGACCAGCATGGTCCATCTAGTCTGCCCAGCAAGAGTAGGTGCACCTGTTGCTCTGTGCAGGCCACCTCTCCCCATGTCTTTGTTTAGGGGTGAACCCACCACTCCATGTAGGACACCGAACTCTTCTTCCATACATAAATTATTTACATGGAATAACAATGGCTTTCAATAAAAATTAACTGAAATAATACCACACTTGTGATTGTAATTACTAGAGATTTTCCGCTTCATTTAGTAATTGTCTATTTTCATTTAATTTGATTAACATCAATGTGGTGTACATACTGTATTCTAATGTGTAGTCAAATTTTAAAGTATATAACTCCAAGTGTCGTTATGTAGCGCACAAAAAATTTAACCTTCCTTCAAAAGCCGCACAGCTGAAATTTTATGCGCACACAGCCTACAGAAAATTAGAGGGAACATTGGATAGGAGTTGCCTATACCTCAAAGAGATTACGGAGTACCGCCTGTCCGAAAGCACTGTCCCTGCGGGACTCCCTCGAGGCAGTAGTGGGCCGCAAATGTCTGGCTTGAAGACCAAGTAGCAGCTTGGCAGATGTCTGCCAACAGAACAGAGCGGAGATGAGCCACTGACGCAGCCTTCGCCCTGACACGGTGAGCCGTGACTCGACCCTGCAATGAGAGGCCGGCTGCCCTGTAAGCCCAGGCGATACAGTCTGCTATCCAGATGGACAGGGTACGCTTGGAGACAGGTAACCCCAACTTATTAGGGTCAAAAGAGACGAAGAGCTGGACAGCCCTTCGATGCTCCTGCCTATGATCAATGTAGAAGGACAACGCCCTCCTACAGTCCAGGGTATGCAAGACCAACTCAGCCAAGCTGGCATGCGGCCTGGGAAAGAAAGTCGGAAGAACCACCTCCTGATTGAGGTGGAAGGAGGAGACAACCTTGGGAAGGAACTTAGGGTGAGTCCGCAAACCTAGTGTATGGTGCCTCTGACACCAGGGCTTGAAGCTCGCTCTCTCGCCTTGTCCAAAGGGACACACCGGGTCCGAAAGGTGTCTGGGGACTCCTCGCCCTCCGTTTCCCAGCCCGACCCCTCGGAGGAGGAATCGAGCGGCTCCAGTCGGGCAGGTACTGATGCCATCCGCCCTGACGCCAAGGGTACCGGTGTCGACGACCTCTGTCCCGAACGGGAGGCCGAGGGAGACCTCGGCCGAGGATCGACTCGAGCGCGCATGGACTCGAGGATCGGCTCGGCCTCCGGGGTCGACTTGGACGTTGATTTCCCGGTGGTCGGGGCAGATGCACCAGTGAGACCGGCGATCAGTGCCCGCTGCTGTTCCATGAAGGCAGCCAAGCTGCTCTCCAAGGCCGTCAACCTGAGTCAGAGCTCAGGAGACTCAGCAGCCCCCGACTCGGGCCCTGATGGCATCGGGCCCAACGTCGGCTCCCCCGGAGGAGAGTCCACAAGGACTACAGTACTCACGTAACCCGGGGACTCCGGCTCCACACGAGGTTGTTTAGCAGGCCTCTCCGACTCCGAAGACCCGGGACGGCGGTCGGGGCTATGTGACCTGGCCCTCGAGGAGCCAAGTGCATCCACCGACGACGCCCTCGCGGGTTTCTTCTTTCTGTGATGCTCCCGCGAGGGAGACCCCCTCTCAGAGGAACCCCGGCGATACTCAGGATCGGAATCCCGAGACGTCAAGGCCTCTGACGAAGTCCGGGCCCGGCCAGACGCGGAGTCAGAGAAGATTCTTTCCTTCTGGTGCTGCCGACTCAACGCCTTCGAGGATATTTTCCCAAACGGGACACAGATCATCGGGTCCGAGGCATCGGAGGCAGCAGTCATGTGTGTCGGTGAGAGACATAGGTTTCTTACACCGATCACATTTTTTGAACCCGCTGGCAGCCATCGGGGGAAAAAGGGCCCCTGCTAGGTCAAAAGACAGGGCTGCCAGTGAAAAACAGAAAAATGGCACGAACGCTAGTTAGGAAGGACAAAAACCGAAAAAGAATTCCGGGCTCGATACCGGTGTACCGGGCCCAGGCGGGAAAGGGAAACCGGCGTCGAACTGAAGAAAAAAACAGTTCCACTACCAAAATCAACTTTTTTCTCGGGTGAACACAAAACACGTCTGTCGGGCTCCGTAGAAAAAAGAAGACTGAGCAAGATGGCACCCTTGGGCATGCGTGCTGCAGTCCCAAAGGCTTTCTTTGAAAGCTGGGGAAATGCTCTGCATGGGGGCTCCGTCGGCGCCAACGTCACCCATATGTGAGGACTGACTTCCTGCTTGGTCCTGGAGAACTAACGCTACCTTTCAGCAGCCATGCTGTGAGTGAGAGGGACCCTAGGTTGGGTGTAGGAGAGAGTTCTGCTCATGTGAGAGTAGCCTTGGGGCTCGGCCCAGGAGAATCGGCGATGCCACCGATAGGGAGAGGAGCAGTGGGAACCAGGGCTGCCTGCGCCACTGAAGGGCTATCTGTCGTGTTGGGCCTTGAAAAGGGTATTGGCGACCAATGGTGTCGGTGGAAAAGCGTACAGGAGGCCTTCGGTCCATGGGATGAGGAACATATCTGCTGCCACAGAGAATGGATGTGGTAGGTGACAGCAGAATCGGGGCAACTGCGTTTTGTCCAGACAAGTGAACAGGTCCATTGAGGGGATGCCCAAGAGACTAAACAGTCCAGAGGATACTACTGGATACAGGCACCACTCTTACAGCTGAAGGACTCTGCTCAGTTTGCCTGCCAGGGCACTGTCCAGGCCAGGGAGGTAAACCGCCCTTAGGAGCATCCTCCTGTGTGCCGCATAGGTGCAGAGGGCTACCGCCTCCTGGCAGAAGAGGTATGATCCTGTCCCCCCCTTTGTTTGTTCACGTAGAACATTGCGACCTGTTGTCAGTCTGGATCAGCACTGGGTGGTGTTGCAGCTGGTGGCGGCAGGTTCGGGGAACCAGGAATATCCCGGAGCTCTAGCAGATTGATTTGCAACTGGCATTCCTCCTGGGACCAGCCGCCCATGATTTAGGAGGCCCTCTCAATACGCTCCTCAGCCCAGCAGAGAGGAGTCCATGGTGAAGACCCTCTGGGAGGGTGCCTGGAAGGGCCTTCCAGCCTGAAGGTGACGTGGACACTGCCACCATCCGAGAGAGTCCCCCAGCTGACAAGTCACTTTCACTGTCCTTGAGCCTGCCTGTGGCTTGTGTACACTGAGAGCAGAGGCATCATTGGGCTGCCCTCATGTGCAGGCGGGCATATGGGGCCACGTGAACCGTGGAGGCCATGTATCCCAACAGGCAGAGTAGGAGCCAGGCAAGTAGTGTCCAGCATCTTACACTCCTAGTCTGAATACCTGCAACCACACCTTAACCGCCTCCATACTTAACCCACCTTGAGAAGCTCGTGCTGTGCACTTAACCATGTATATAGTTACATTAACTGGCTTGTATATAGTTATCATGTTCTCCCTGTTAAGAAACTTGTTTATTGTATACCCAAGTTATTTTTACCTGTTTATTGTAAGCACAAATCACTAAACTGAGATGTGTAGATTTAATGTTTATTGTAAACTGCACTGATCTTAAATAGCGCGGTATAAAAGAAAATGTAATAAATAAAAAAATCTCTGCGGCTAACTCCCCGAGGCGTTCTGACCTCTCCTGAGAGAGGAAGGCTTTTGCCTGGAGGGTATCTAGTTGCGCCTCTATGAACACTCCAGCCCAGCGCCTAGAGAGGTGGACCTGGAGTAGTTTATGACAAAGCCCAGGTGCTGCAGGACATTTATGGTGCACCTGGTGGCGTATTGTGCCTTTGTAGCTGTCCCCCCCCCCTCACTTGGTTTGCAGCTTATTGTGCTGTGAGGGCTTGTGTGTATCAGTGATGCTGAGGGCTAAGTTATCAGTAGTTTAACTACTGGCAGGGTCTCCGAAGATGGACAGGTCTCAGTTGAGATGCCAGACCAAGACAAACCCATCCATCTGGGCAGCAGCAGAATGGGACGGTGTTGGCAGCGGAGGATCACATTTCTGTGACAACGGCAACAACACTAAACTTAAACTGCGCGGAGGAAAGGCATGGCAATCTACTTCGTTCCTTTAAAATTAGAATGGGGGAACATAGGAGTCGCTTGAAATGTAAGGTTAGGAAGGCACCACTAGTTCAATATTGTTTAGCAATTGGACATATTTTTGAACAATACGTTGCTTCTGCATAGATACAGTGCAGTCAGGAACAGCGGGCAAATCACAGGAACAATCTTTGCTCATTAGAGAACAGAAGTGGATATTTATTTTGAAAATCGGTAGCACCCAATGGCCTGAATGCCAGCATTGATTGGACGTCCTATATATAGAGAAACGTAAAGAGGTAGTAGGTAAATGAGAGGGTGAGTCCAACGGTATGATAAAGTACGGCACTATTTATGTGTGGACAGTCCTGAGGGTAAGGATTGTATAAGTTAGGGAAAGTTGATAATAAGTAACTATGAAAAGGTAAACGAATCACTGTGTTAAAAGTTAATGTTTGCATCATTCGTTTGGTAACATCTGAGGCTGTGATGAGGTCATTTGGGGGTGGTTCTTAGAAACTGCCAATAAGTTAACAGAGGTGAAAGGTTTAAAATCAGGAGTAGTAACATCTTACCCGCATGCGCGGCATTTTTCTCACAAACCAAGTTGGATGAAAAATTTCAGTAGTAGAGGTCTCTTGAGACATGTGCAGCATCATTTATGTTTTGGTAGGTGACTGACTTGATATAGTTACATGATAAAGAAGGTTTTATATAAAGGAGTTACATAAAGGAGTTTGGGAGTGGTTTAATAGCGAGTGGTCATGTATATGGGTTTTTGTCTTTTAGTGATAAAAGAGAACAGTGATCCCCTGAGGAAACCTGTCAAGGTGAAATGTGACGGAGGCGCCTAGGGAAGGCGTTGGGATAAGAGTTAATAACAGTACTGGAGCGCAGTTGAAGTGAGAAGATACTGCTGAAACAGAAGTTAAGCACTCGTTTGCTAAAAAAATAAAAGCAACTAAGAATGTTTAAGTAGCAGTATGTATATTGAGCGGAGGATAGTGTGCTAAACGCTTCATACGTTCTTGTTTTTACAAAACCTTGAATTGATATAGTTTATTGAAGGTCATTGATGCTATTAGGCCCAAAAGTTAGACATTCAATAAGTCTAAAAAGTATGTGCCAAAAAGTCTGAGACCCTCAAAGTGAAAGACACCATAAGAAAAAATGGTTGAGAAAAAAATCCTGATTCTTTACAGATTTAATTGAGCGTGCTTCATTTTGAACTCTTTTATCAAAGAACAAAGCACCAGGCATTGATGGCAATCCCATAGAAGTATTACAACAATATGATGCAGCTGTTACCATACTTTCAAGGCTCTGCCAGGAAACTTGGAAGACAACATCATGGCCAACTGATTGGAAAAGATCTGTGTTTATACCAATACTGAAGAAAGGTGATCCAACTGACTGTGGAAATTATCACACAATCGCTGTTATCCCACATGCTAGCAAGATTCTACTGAAGATTATTCAGAGACTACAACCATACCTGGAACAAGAACTACCTGAAGTGCAAGCAGGATTCAGGAACGGTCAAGGAACGAGACACATCATCGTGGATCTGAGATGAATCCTTGAAAAGACTGAAGAATACCAAAAGGATATCTATTTGTGCTTTATTGACTACAGCAAGGCTTTTGACTGTGTAAACCATGAGAAACTCTGGGCCACATTAAGAAGCATGGGTATACCAGAACACCTGATCATTCTACTGGCTGAAAATGAAGATGATCTGAAACATTTGCTTCTTACGATCAAGGAACATATAGACTTAAAAAAGGCCTGCACTTTAATGTAAAGAAAACAAAGATCATGACAACTGGCAAAATCAATAAGTTCATTGTTGGAGAAGAAATTGAAATAGTTGAAACAAGTAGGTTAAAGTTGTCCACAATCAAAGAAGCAACAAGTAGTCAAGAAATCCGATGATGCATTGCTCTTGGCAGAATGGCTATGAAGGACTTGGACAAGATTCTGAAGATCAGAGATGTCTCTCTCCATACAAAGATTTGACTCGTTCAAGCCATGGTATTTGCAATAACAACATATAGACGAGAAAGTTGGACAGTGAAAAAGACAGACAAGAAGAAAATTGATGCCTTTGAATTATGGTGCTGGCAGCGAATACTGCATATATGGACTGCATGAAGAACAAACCAGAGGAGATCAAACCTAAGCTTTCTTTAGAAGCTCATACGACAAGACTTCAACTTTCATACTTTGAACACATCATGCGAAGAAAGAGATCATTAGAGAACGACATCATGCTTGGCAAGATAGAAGGTCAACGCAGAAGAGGAAGGCCAGCAATGAGATGGATGGATACAGTAACATGGGTGCCAGTCTGTCAACAATGAGCCGCCTGATTGAATACAGAACACAATTTAGAACAACTATCCAGAGGGTCGCCATGAGTCGACACTGACTCAATGGCACTTAACAACAGCTGTGTCCCCCTTTATGAGCCAGTCGTCCAGATAAGGGAAGACGAAGGCCCCTTGAAGCCGGAAGCGGGCTGCGACCACCGCGAGGCACTTTGTGAAGACCCCTGGTGATGAGGCCAGACCAAAGGGCAGCAGCTTGTATTGGTAGTGTTGTCCCTCCACCATGAACCAGAGGTATTTTCTGTGGTTGGGATGGATTAAGATGTGTGTGTAGGCATCCTTTAGGTCTAAGGAGCATAGCCAGTCTCCCTGCTGGAGAAATGGCAGCAGTGTCCCAAAGGAGAGCATCTTGAAATTCTGCCTGACTAGAAACCTGTGAACTCTCGCAGATCCAGGATAGGCTTGAGGCCCCTGTCCTCTTGGGGCAAGGAAATACTTGGAGTAGAAGCCTGCGCCCCAGAGATGTTTCGACACTGGCTGCACTGCCTTGTCTTGGATTAGGCCTGCGAGCTCGGTGAGAAGCAGGGTCTGGTTGGGTGGGCTCTCCTAGGAAGTAGAAGGATGGCACCCCCTGCAGGTGGAGGAGGTAGCCCTCCCTTACCACTTTTAACACCCAGGCATTGGTGGTGATGGCTGTCCACCTATGGGCAAACAGGGCTAGGCAACCACTTGTGGGCTGCAGAAGACTCCCTGGGGGGGGGGATCAGGCCCAGGCAGTCAAAAGCTTCCTCTAGGCTGTGCTGGGGCCGGTGCCTTGGACTTTGGGGCCTTTTGCTTTCAGGGACCATATCCCTGGTCTTTTTGTTGCTGTTGAGGGGCTGAGGCGGCCTGGAAATGCGGTGTCCCGCAAAAGCCCCCCCCCCCCCTCTTCCCCAGGGCTTCCTTCCGTGGTTGTACAGAGGTCTTCTTCAAGAGCCTGGTTCTAGTCAGGAACTGTTTCTCTCTCAGCAGCCTTGTCTGCCATGCGCTTTCCGAATAGATTCTCTCCTATGCAGGGGACATCAGTCAGTTTGTCCTGCAGCCATTACTCTAGGTCAGACGCCTGCAGCCATGCATTTTGCCATACTTTTCACACTTCTTGAAGCCACTAGAGGCCATCAGAAAAAGGGGGCCCCCGCCGCCCGGCAGGGGTCAGAGGTCTTTGGCTGAAAAAGGGCACGAACGCCGGTCGAGGGACACCTCAATGAAAAAAAGAGAAAAACAAATGAACGAACCTGAGGAGCGGCGCAGAGGCAAGCTGGCTTGGGGGCGAGAAGGAACCAGTACACAAACTGGACAAAACTTAACAAAAAAAAAATCACGCTTTTTTCGAGAGAAACTAGACAATTCCAAAAGGCTCTGCGGAAACAAGGAGACTGAGGCAAGATGGCACCCTTGGAAAGAAAGGGGATCACGCATGAGTGGTGCATCTCCCAAAGGCTTTCTTTGAAAGCTGGGGAAATGCTTCCATGCAGGCTTCGTCGTCGCAGACGTCACCCATATGTGAGGACTGACTTCCTGCTTGTTCTCGGAGAACACAATTTAGACTGCTGCACAGAACCTTTATAACTAAAGAAAAGGGTGCCTGAATACACTTTTATGGAGATTGTTGTACTATTTTTGCACTTAACAAAAGCACTAACGTTGGTACACTCTTCTGAAGTGCTCTATACTGAGGAATCTGTAGGAATCAGCACTAGAGGAAATTAGTCAAGTGACAGGTGTATGGGGGCATTGGACATACGGTTTGTTATTTGGGGATGTTAATGAATTGAAGATTAGACTTGCAAGGCCAAAGGAGAAATTTACATATATTGTTTTTTTCTTATTGCAGAAAGCTATCCTGTATTTCTGGGTTTTAGGGTCCCTCATTGGGGCAATGGTGACAATTAATGAGCACTGTGGCAGCCTATGAGATTAAGATGTACAGAGCAAATACTAAGTCCAACTGGTTAGTTTATCAGCAATTATGTCATCACTTTTTTAAAAAGTTTGTTCCAGGCAAAATTTCTGTGGACTGAACACAGGAGTGGAAGGAAGGGGGTGGGGGGTGGGAGAGAGGAGTAAGGAGGGAGGGGATGCTTGAGGGGTAAGAGATGGTGTGTGTTGGTATGAGATAGTTTTAGGTATAAGTGGGTAATAAATGTATGGAGTTGGTGTGTTGAGTAAACAATAAAAGGAAAAGGAAGCAGCAGGGTCCCCAGTTTGGGGAAGGTTTTCTGTAAATGGCTTTGTTTGAGGTTTCTTGGTTATCATCTTATATGTGCATACGTTTGGTGAGAAGTTTATTATTCTCAATATTTCTGCATTGAAGATTCACTGGGCTTGATATTCGGGATATTCAGTTGCACTAACACGGATAGTGCAGCTGAATATCCACGGGTGCCATTGCTGCACGTCCTGATGCCAATTTCCAGATAATCCATATATTCAATGTTGGCACCAGATATGACATTAGCATGAATATCTGGGTTTAAAGTGAGGCGGCGGCTGGCCATGTTAAATTAGCTAGCCACCACCACTGAATATCAGGCACATCGCCTATATGAAAACAAAAATAATGCATTAGGATTTTGATAATGTGATGGATGCTATGCAAACTAAATTAATATCATCAAAATAAGGTTCCAGGAACCCCAAATAGCTTCCAGCTGTCCTAGCATCAAGGATACACAATGGAAAGTCATTGAGCTCAGAGCTGCTGAAGGAAGAAGTGTATAACCTGTTTGGACCATCAGAAATCAAAGCGCATATACCAGTTAGAAAAGGAAGTTATTTGGTATTAATGATCATGAATGAGGAGGATTCAGATTCTTCTATGCTGCTCCTACTTGTGACACGAATGACCACTGCCCTGTGACACGAATGACCACCTGCCCTGAAACAATATAAGCTCCTACTACAGAACTATCACAAGAAAGGGAGCCTATTATCTATTATAGAAGATCTAGTGGAATGAAATCAAAACCTGTTAATTTAAACCTTGCAGAGAGAGGAAACTCGATGGCACAGGAGGAACCCACTGAGCCAAAGAAAGTTAGCTAGTCTTAAGAAACATCAGGAACATGACAGGAATTCAAATCCTACTGCTGCTCCTTGTGACTTTGGGCAAGTCCTTAAAAAGGTAGTTACTCACATCTAGCAGGTGTTCTCCGTGGAAAGCAGGAATAAGTCCTCACGTATTGGCGACATATCTGACTGAGTCCCACATGGGAACGCTCCCCAGCTTCTAATGGAAGCTTTTGGGAGGCTCCACCACACCTGTGTGCCTCCCTTCCTGCCTGCTGCTGGGGCAACATCTTCTCCAGTCTAATAAAGCATTAGCAGAATACAACTCCTCAGGGAGGTTGGAGGGTTCTGAGGACTTATTCCTGCTGTCCACTAAGAACACCTGCTAAAGGTGAGTAACTACCTTTTCTACGTGGACAAGCAGGAAAGAGCCTTCACATATGGGACTCCCAGGCTACAGGTTACTGAAAACAGAGGCCGCCGAGAAGTCCAACAGAGGCAGAAATGAACTAAAAACTGGAGAATCAACTATGTACAATAGTGGTAGTTCACAATAAGGAACTCATCTGATTCAGCTTCTTCACCATTTTTTCTTCTTTTTTTTTGGTAGCCTAGATGGACAGGAGAGCCGCGGAGGGATGGAGTTAGAATATAATCCCCAAACAGATGCCAGAGTACAGATTAGCTAAAGTTGTTGTCATGTTGGAAATCCCCATCCAGACGATAGTGAGATGTGAATGCAGATCTCTTCCATGGAGACCGAGCCCAAATTGGCCACTGATGCAGCCATGGCTCTGACAATGTGAGCTGTGACATGACCATCAAAAGCTCAGGCCAGCCAGGACATAAGCGAACGACTGACTGATTAAGATGGAAAGTTGATACCACCTTTGGAAGGAATTGAGGATGAGTGTGCAGGACCACTATTATGGAACCTGGTGTACAGCAGATGAGCTACTAGAGCCTGCAGCTCATTTACCTGGCGTGCTGAAGTAGCTGCAACCAGAAACAAGACCTTTCAGGTCAAGAACTTCAAAAGGCAGGAATCGAGCAGCTCAAAGGGAGTTAACAGGAGCTGTGCCAGAACCACACTGAGGTCCCAAGCCACCAACAGGGGCTTGAAGCAAGGCTTCCAAAGAAGCAAATCCCGCATGACGTGAACCACTAAATGCTGGTATTCCCCAATTACACTGACAAAGTTGGATTTGAGACCCGACTTCGAGAGGTTGAGGTACTTTGAGTAGTTTGTCAGTGGAGCAATTAAAAGGATCTAGCACCTATTCCGATTTGAATACATAAGACCTTCTCACAGAGGTCCTCCTATAGGCCAACAGAACATCTTTTACTCTGTCGGGCAGGTTAAGCTCTGACAGGACTAGCTTCTCAATATCCATGCAGTTAGGGCCACAGACCAGACATTGGGATGTAGCATCCTCCCGTCTTCCTGTGATATAAGATTATGGTTATATTTATTTGATATATAGCAACACTGCATTGCAGAGCCCAGCAGTAGAGGTTCCCACTGGGCGAGTTGAAGCAGATGTGGAAACCGCAGCTGTCTGGGCCAATACGGCATGAGTCATCATACCCCTGTCTGTCTGAAGTTTCAGCAGGGTCTTTGCTGTGAGAAGTATGGGAGGATTCGCATATAGCAAGTTGTCCACCTAGTGCAGGAGGAAAGCATCCGGCACCAGCCTGCTGCGCGAGGCAACAATGGAGTAGAATTGATCCACTTGGGCATTTCATTGAGTGGCAAACAAGTCTATCACAGAGGTACCCCTCTTCTGAAAGATGTGGGCTGCCATACCCCTTGTCCAGTGTCCACTCATGTGGCTGGAGGATGTGACTCAGTTGGTCTTGCCAGGGTATTCTGTTCCCCTGGCAGATATGTGGCCCTTAGCTCCATCCTGTAAGTGTTGGCGAACCTCCATAACCAGACTGTTTCCCAGCACAGGAGGTACAAACCTGTGCCCCCTGCTTATTCATGTGGTACACTGCAAACTGATTGTCCTGATTCAGACTGACAATCTGGTTGTTCTTGGAAAGCCCTGAAGGCATTCACTATGGCTCTCAATTCCAAGAAATTAATCTGGTACGGGCTCTCCTGTTCGGACCGGATGCCTTGAGTGTGAAGGCCATCCAGTTTGGATGTGTCTGTTAATGTTTTCCTGAGGTGATGCCTTCTGAAAGGGGAAACCCCTGAGCAGGTTCTGATAATCCAACCACCAATGCAGGGGACCAGTCGAGAGGGCTAGTGACAGACACCCCATCTTGAAGACAGCCGGTGGCCTGGTTCCATGGAGTCCTCAGTGTCCATTGAGCCTATCTCATCAAAAGACGAGCCATGGATCTGAAGTGTGTCATAGCGGCCATGTGGCCGAGCACAGTCAGCATCCTGTAAGCCATTGTCTGACAACTCTGCTGAGAATCTTGGATGAAGGCCATCAATCTCTGGAGACGGTCTAGCAGAAGGAAGGCCTTCACTTGAACTTCCATGAATTCTACCTGTTGGAAGGGCTAAAGGTGGGACTTTGGGTAACTGACTACAAACCCCAATAGCTCTAGCACTTGAATGATCAACTGTGTTGATGGGACTCTCCCTGAAGTGGTGCTTTTTATGAAATTGTTTTCCATTATCTAGACAACTAAGACCCCTAGTGTTCTGAGATAGGCTGCTACCACTGTAAGGCATTTTGTAAAGTCGCAGCACCAGGCCAGCCTGAAAGTAGTACCTGATACTGAAAGTGCCGTTCTCCCAGGACGAATCAGATACCTTCTGTGAGCGGGATGGAACAGTATGTGGATATACGCATCCTTTAGACCCAGAGAGCATAGCCAATAGTCTTTCTGAAGATAAGGGAGGAGGATACCTAGAGATACCATCTTGAATTTTCTCGCAACAGAAAGGTGTTGAAGTTCCTGAGGTCCAGGATGGGCCGAACCCCCCACCCCCCCAAACCCCATCTTTTTGGGAACCAGAAAGTGCCTGGAGTAAAATCCCCCACCCGATCTGCTCCTGTGGCATGGGCTCGATGGCGAGATTGGCTAGAAGGGCAGGTATTTCTCTCTGAAGTAGGTCTAGATGCAGAGGATCAAGAGGATAGGCCCTCGGGGGAGACAATATGGTGGCAACTCGGCAAAGTGCAACATGTAGCCACTTTGAACTAGCTGTAGCACCCATGAGTCCGAAGTTATAAAAGGGGCCACCTGTGGGCAAAAAGAGCGAGCCCCCCCCCCCCCCACCGGAGGGGGTCCCCTCTGTTGTCAGTCAAAACCCTGCTCCTGGCTTTGGCTGCAAGGCAGGCTGGGCCTTTTGAGGCTTCTTTCAATGCTGCAAGTGAGGAGCCTGCATTTTTTGCTTGGAAGTTTGAGGACCAGGTAATAGGTCTTTTTCTGGCTTCTACCTTGATACCTTCTGCGATAGGCAGCTGATTCAGATTTACATCTCAATATCCTGGGTCAGGGTGACATGCTGCTTCTCTATGATGCCAGCCTTCTCCTTCACCTGGTCCCAAAAGAGGTTCTCTCCCCGGCACAGCACATCCGCAAGCTTATTTTGTAAAAACTGTTCAAGATTGGAAGACTCAAGTCAGACGAACCTGGGGGCTCCAATGCCCACTGCCACCATTTTGTACAGAGTCTCAAAAGGTGTCATAGGTCGCCCGGACCAGAAACTTTGAGCAGTCCTTGCCTTGGCCCACCAGGACATGATAGTGCTCTAGTTTCTTCGAGGGGAGGAAATGGCACAAGTTGGCAAGATCACGCATGATGTCCTTCAAGAACATGCTCATGTAGAGCTGGTAAGAGTGTGCTCGAGATGCGAGCATGGAGCTTCAGAAGCAACTCCTTCTGAAAGAAACCAAATCTGTGCCGTCCTACCCAGGGGCATCGAGGAATGAGTCTTGGTGCTCTTAATCCTCTTAAAGGCAGATTCTACCACTAAGGAGTGGTGTGGAAGCTGAGTTTTCTAAAATTCAGGAGCTTTTTGAACCCTGTACATCGAGTCCAGCCTACTACTGACCAGTAGCACAGTGAGGAGGTTCTCCTACATTCTCATCTCTAGTCACTGTAGGATGCAGTGCACTGGGCACCATCATTGCTTCCTTAGGAGCCAAGGAGTATTGAAGGATCTCCAACTCCTCTGCCTTGGGCTCATCCCCCATCTCCAGTGAAAATGGAATGGCTCTTGAACATATCCCTCACGAAATCCTGGAAGGACATGTGCCGAGAGGAGGAGTCTGACAGAGCTCAGGAGACCGACAAATTCTCTGATTCAATATCAGTCACCCAGCCATCCGAGAGGAAAAAGTACCTCTCTGCCCAAAGCTCCCTCCTGCTTCGAGGGGAAGTGTAAAATTCTACAGGATTGATAATGCATTGAAAACATTTGAGGTTTCACCAGGGCATCAGAACCTGAGACACTCGAGAGGGAGATGGCCATGCCGGGAACCAGCATCGGTTATCTTCACTGCCCCGATATCGATGCCTCCACGGGCAGAGCATGTGTCTCTCAAGGATTGGCTGCATGACGCTCGATGACTATGCCATGGGCACAGAGGCACCTGCCAGTTGCTTCTCTAGCAACAAAGCGATTTGGACCTTGAGTGCCTGAAAGAGGCACTCCTCCATGGCTGCCAATTCCAAAGGCCTTGCAGCCTGAGCAGCTTTGACAAGTGTTTCTGGCATCCGTGCGGGGGTATCTGCATGGTCTCAGTTGTCGTTAAGACAGTTGGTGCCCTTCCAAAACTCTGGAGGTTGAGCAGTCCTCTCTCTGGGGCAACCTTGATGCAGCGCTCATGCCCATCACTCTCGATGTCGCACTTGGAAGGGCTCCGATGCCGATGCACCCAAGCCTTTGCCCAGTGCTCGGATGGATCCCCACTTTGACACCAACTGAGACGAGACCAGAGACTCCAGGCAGAGAATGACCGATGGCTGATGCTCCAGGGACACTGCAGGTGCTCAGCTCAGATTGAGCCTGTGAACATCTTAATGTCAATGTACTGTCAGGTGTGTTCCTGGGAAGCCATTAGAAACAGATACCGGTGCCAAAGACGCTGAATCAGACTTCTGGCCAAAGAGTTTCTCTGTTTCTCCTGACCCTTCAGGCCTCTCCTTATCATCTGCAAAACACAAACTGCAAGACGCGAGCTGATGACTGAGACCCAGGCACCGGAGGCACCAGTTGTGCTAATCGGTGACAGATATGGTCCTGGCACACTTGGTGCACTTCTTAAACTCGCTAGCCAGTTTATGGGACATGTCCGGGAAGATGGCTGTGGCTAAATCAAATTGCTGAATGCTGAGCACGGGCCCAGCCAGGCCACAGGAAAAGCAACAGAGAAAAATGTGAATTTACAGAAAACATCAGAACCAATGAAGGAACTGCGACCAACGGAACCACGATAGCAAGCACTAACAATGATACTTAGCCAGGAAGATCCCAAAAGGGAAGGATATTTTTTGCTGACAGAGGACCAAAACGATATCCATGGGGCTCCGCGGAAAAAAGATGACTAGAGAAGATGACGCCATGGTGGCAGACAGGAAGGGAGGCGCACAGGCAAAGTGGAGCCTCCCAAAAGCTTCCAATAGAAGCTGGGGAGCATTCCTACACAGAGCTCTGTCAGAAACTTCACCCATACATGAGGACTTACTTCCTGCTTGTCCATGGAGAACCCTCCATTGCCTCAGGTAGAAAAGATGGACAATAAACCAACCAGTAAGGCTTAGTATTTGCTCTGTATATTTGTACATTATAGGCTGCCACAATGCTCAATAATTGTCACCATTGCCCCAATGAAGGACTCACCTCTGAAACCTAAGACCGCAAGATAGCTTTCCACACTAAGGACAAAGCAATAGTTAGTGGACAAAGGTTAAATTAGGCCTTACCTGCTAATTTTTTTTTCATGGAGGCCCTCTAGTCCAGTCCAGAGAAATGGGTTGTGTGTCCACCAGCAGCTGGAGACTGAATATTCAAATGCCTGATGATGTCACCCCGTAAGAGCCCCTATACCCCCACGACACCGCAGTATCCTATTGTCAAAGCAGCTTACCACACACAGAGAACTGCAGAGTAGAACCTAAACTACCTTAGCAACAAGTCCATAAAATGTACATGCGTACACTCCAAATGTAAGCTTGAGCGGAAGCACAGAAAACAAACATCTCCCATAAAGGCTCCGCACCTTTGTCCTCATGTTTTGGATTTTTTTTTTTTTTAATTTTGTTTGTGTCTTACGAGCCCTCCTCAAAGACGACACTCAGGAGAACCACCCCTGGAAAGTCTCCTTACACCTCCAACTGTGGGGTCTCTGCTTCTGCTTCACCACCCCATCTCCGCAGGCTCACCATTCTGAACACGATAAAAAAAAAAAAAAAAACCACAGGACTGGACTAGACTGGAGGGCCTCCATGAAAGAAAATTAGCATGTAAAGCCCAATTTAACCTTAATTCACAGCAAATGCCAAAGCAATCGCCTCTCTCACCCACGTGAAAATGGAAGTCTTGGAGGTTTCATCTCCCTTACACGGACCTCCAGACAACATGAACAGCCTATCCAAGTTTCTGAATGACTCAGTACACGTCACAGGTTATGGCGCCACCTACCTTCCAGCCCAGTCATCTCCGCCTCAAAACACCAGCAAGTCTAGTGGTTGGTTAATGTGGAACAATGATAACACCTTTGGAAGAAAGGACGGTACTGGCCATAACGCTACCTTTTCCTTCTGAACAGACAGGAATGGCTTCCTACATGACAAGGCCTGTAACTCCAAAATACATCATGCTGAGCACATTGCCACCAAGAAGACCACTTCAGTTTAAGATCCTTCAACAAATTACATCCCCCCCCCCCCAAGGGCTCAAACGACCGCTGCGTGAGCGCCTAGAGAACTAGATTAGGGTTCCGGGGGGGGAGGGGCACCTGTCTCACAGAGGGCCTAACTTACTTAATCATCTTGAGGAGTTGCACCACAACCACATGCGAGGCCAAGGAAACCCCCTGCACCTTTCCACGATAACAGGCTAATGCAGCCACCTGCACCCTGAGGGAGCCAAAGGCCAAGCCCTTATCCAGCTCCACCTGCAGAAAGGCCAAAACCTCTGCTACAGAGGCGTGGAAGGCCACCAGCCTCTGCTCCTCACACCAGCTTTCAAACACGCACAAGACTCACACATAAGGCAGGGAAGTATTTAGTTTACGAGCTTTCAACAGGGTCAAAATGACCCCAGAAGAGTAACCGTTTTTCCTCAGCCCCATCCTTTCAAGAGCCAAGCGGTAAGTGAGAATCGATCCACCTTGAGCATGAGAACGGGTCCCTGTGCCAGAAGATCCAGCTGGGATGGGAGTTTCCATGGACTCTCTACCAACAAGCGATCCAGGTCCGCATATCACAGCTGACGAGGCCAGTCTGGCACCACCAGAAGTACTGGCCCCCTGTGCCAAGCAATTCTCTGCAACAGGCACCCGATCAATACTGATGGAGAGAACACATACAGGAGTCCTTCCTGCAGCCACGGCTGCGCCAGAGCATCCAGCCCCTCTGACATGTGTTCGCGCCTTCGACTGTAAAACCAACTGGCCTTTGCATTGAGAGTAGACCATTACCGGCTGCCCCCAGCGCCGGACCAGAGTCTGGAAGACAGAGCCTGCTAGAGACCACTTTTCTGGATCAAGCCGATACCTGAAGGAGTGAATAATCAGGTGGACAAAGGTGAGTCTGTTGATATTGTGTATCGGGACTTTCAGAAAGCCTTTGACAAGGTCCCTCATCAGAGACTTTTGGCAAAACTAAAGAGTCATGGGATAGGAGGCAGTGTACTATTGTGGATCAGGAACTGGTTAAAAGAAAGCAGAGGGTTGGGCTAAATGGCCAATTTTCCCAATGGAGAAAGGTGAATAGTGGTGTACCCCAGGGATCTGTGCTGGGTCCGCTGCTTTTTGACATATTCATAAATGACCTGGAAAGTGGAATAACGAGTGAGGTTATCAAATTTACAGATGACAAAACTATTTAAAGTTGTTGAAACCCAAGAGGATTGTGGAAAACTGCAAGAGGATCTTGATAAATTGGAAGACTGGGCATCAAAATTGCAGATGAAATTTAATGTGGACAAGTGCAAGGTTATGCACCTAGGGAAGAACAACCCAAACTATGGTTACACGATGCAAGGTTCCACATTAGGAACCACCACCCAGGAAAAAGATTTAGGCGTCATTGTGGATACGATGTTAAAACCCTCAGCCCAGTGTGCAGCGGCGGCCAAGAGAGCAAATAGAATGCTAGGTATGATAAGGAAAGGAATGGAAAATAAAACAAAAGATATTATAATGCCTCTGTATCGTTCCATGGTGAGACCGCACCTTGAATATTGTGTGCAATTCTGGTCGCCGTATCTTAAAAAGGATATAGCGATTTTAGAAAAGGTTCAGAGAAGAGCCACCAAAATGGTAAAGAGGATGGAAGGATACTCCTATGAAGAAAGGCTTAAAAGGTTAGGGCTCTTTAACCTGGAAAAGAGACGGCTGAGGGGAGATATGATAGAAGTCTATAAATTAATGAACGGAGTGGAACGGGTAAACGTAGATCAATTGTTTACCTTATCAGAATATAGAAAGACTAGGGGACATGCAATGAAGCTACAGGGTAAACTATTTAAGACTAATAAAAGAAAATATTTTTTCACTCAACGTGTAATCAAACTCTGGAATTTGTTACCGGAGGATGTAGTAAAGGCTGTTAGTGTAGCTGGGTTTAAAAAAGGTTTGGACAAGTTCCTGGAGGAAAGGTCCATAAACCATTATTAAGAAGGGACCCAGGATATCAATGCTTGAACCAATACAAGCATTGTGGAACCTGTGTCCCTTGGGGAAACTGCTAGGTACATATGACCTAGATTGGCCACTGTTGGAAACAGAATACTGGGCTTGATGGACCTTGGTCTGACCCAGTATGGCATATCTTATGTTCTTATGTTCTGCTCGAATAATCTGCTTAAACATTGTCCTTGCCGAACACGTGTGGTCGAAAGGACTACCAAGTTCTCTTCCGACCACCACAGCAGCAGGGCCACCTCCACTGCCAGCACCATGCTGCCAGTGCCAACTTGTCTGTTGATGTATGCAACCGCCATGGCATTGTCGGAGAACATACCACCCTGCACCACAGCAGAGGAGTGAAGTGCTAGAATGCCATCTAAACTGCATGGATCTCCAGCGGGTTGATAGACCAAGAGCTCTCTTCCACAGACCACTGTGCCTGGGCCACCTGAGCCTGACAGTGCACCCCCCAACCACTCAGACTGGTATCCGTGGTGACCACAAGTCAGTCCAGAATTTCCAACAGAACCCTCTTTAGCAGATTTTCCTGAGATAACTACCATCTCAGACTGTCCTTCACCTCCTGTGGGCACCGATGCCTTCTAGAGGGGGGATGGCATTGGGGGACCACCTCGAGAGCAATGCCTTCTGAAGAGGTCTCATTTGAGCCTTCGTCCAAGGCACCAGATCCAAGGCCGCCACCATCAGGCCGAGTACCTGCAGATAATGCCATGCAGACGGTGCCGGCATCCTCTGGAATCATTGAACCATCCTTACCTGCAGAAAAGTCACCAAGCCCTGGGCCGTATCAAATTCTGCTCCCAAGTAGACTAACCTTTAAGGTGGAACCAGCTTGGGCACATTGATGACCCAGCCTAGGTCCTGGAGAAAGGAGATCACTTGGTCCATCACTTCCTGACTTTCCTGTCTTGACTTTGCACGGATCAGCCAATCATCCAGGTAGGGATGCATCTGAGAGTAGCTGCTGCTACCACCATCACCTTGGTGAACGTCCTGGGGGCTGTCGCAAGCCCAAAGGTCATTGCCTGAAACTGAAAATGGCCCACTGGCAGAGCAAACTGTAAGAACATCTGATGTTTGGGGCGAATAGGAATGTGCAGATATGCTTCTTTGAGATCTAGCACTGTCAAATACCCCCCACATCCCCTCTGGGACAAGAAAAAACATGTATTCCAGAAATGCTGGAAATCTTTTGCCCCCTGCCTTGGACAGGCTGCAAGGACCTGGCCCACAAGACTTGTCCTTCTGCAGGTGAGTATCTTTAGTCTCCCCCAGCTCCTTCACCAACTCCTTAAGGGCATCCTCAAACAGAAGCTTACCCTTAAAAAGGAAGCTTACTCACCGGCCACCCAAAAGTACAGAGCCACACAAAACATCAGGCTGCCACCACTAGGGCCATGTTCTTGGCAGAGGGCCACACCAAATCATAGCACGCATCCACCAGATAAGCAGAGGTAGTTTCCAATTTAGGAAACTCTGCCGGCATTTTCCCAGACGACTCTACTGAGTCTGGCAGAGCCTACAGCCAGCGAATACATGCTTATGCTACATACGCCCCATGAACAGAAGCCTGCAGGGACAGAGTGTTCACATCAAAGGCCTTTCTAAGCAGTTATTCCTTTTGCCTTATCCTGGGGATCCTTCAAGGTCGTACCATCTTCCACGGGGATAACTTATTTATTTATTTACATTCTCTTATATACCGCGCTATTCTGCATCAGTGTGGTTTACATTGAACAAACTGAAATTACATTGAACAGGGCATTATAACTTGGAGATAACCCTCCATAGCCCATGTTCCCTGTAAAAATAGCTAAGTGGCTTGCCCAAGACCACAAGGAGCACCTGTGGGACTAGAAACCCCAGTCCTTCCGGCCCAAGGTTGCTGTCCTCTAGTGGGATTTGAACCCCCAACCTTCCGGCCTGAAGTACCTTGCCCCAACCACTAGGCCACTCCTCCACTCCTGTCTTCTTAATGACTGCCATCACTAGGAAATCCACTTTCGGGTTCTTAGACAACTCTCTCTCCACTAGAGGGAGGGGGTATCGCTGAACCATTGCACAGCTCCCCCCATAGGTTCACTTCCAGGAGCTCCGACTCTGCCTCAATCATCAGGATGGCCTTATGCACCGGAAAGGAATTCACAGCGGATCTTCCAAAAAGAGTTGTCCTCTTCTGCCACCCAAAAGGGGACATGCAGGGCTGCCAGGGACTGTGAAATTAAGGTAAGCAGCTCCTCCTTCCAGAAGTCCCGAACAATGGAAGAGTCCTCTCCCAGAGGCAGCTCAGCTTTCTCTAGCTCACTGGCCTCCATCTCTTCCTCAGGCACTCTAGATCTGCCAAAGGGTCCAACGATCCTTCTGAGACCTCCGACAGGTGTGCCAATTCCTCAAAGATCTCCTCTGCTAACTGCTGGCACTTTTTGGAGCAATTCCTGAAGCCCTTCCTGCCTAAGCCGTTTATGGACTGATCCTCTCCCCTCCTGAGGAGAGGATAACTGCTCCAAACAGTTTTCCGTCTGCAATTTGTAGACACAACAGCAGAATAAACTCAAGATGAAAAAAGACCAGCCTGCTATAAGGAAGCATCTTCCTGCTACTCAGAGCCTGAGCACCACTCAGTGCTCGGCTCCTGTGGCCGACCCGCGGCTGCTAAAATGGCCAGGAATGTGTTGTCGGGATCTAAAATGACTACCGCATCAGTAGCATGGGAAAACTCCCACAGCTGTGAGAAGTCACCTGCTCCTGAGAGGCCTCACTGTGCAGCCGAGCTTGCCCTGCACGAGGATGCTCAAGGACCCAGCTTTCAGCCTCGCAGCACCCCTGACAACGAGCTGCAGCATGCGTTGCACGTGACACAAAAGCAATTTGGACAATAGCATGCCATAATACCAACCTCCCACAAACCGAGAGACCAGCCCAAACAACCCCCAGAAGCAAAAGAAAAAAAAATACATACATATATCTATATATCACTCACAAAAAGAGATACAGGACCAGGGTGAAGCAGAAGTTACAGAGAAACTTCTATCTCCTCCCCCCCCCCCCCCCGAATCGACTCAGCCCACACCAAACAGGGTGCACTGCCTTTGCAGAGCCAATAGACTACAGACAGCTTTTTTTTTCTTTTTTTTTTTTAAACTTCACAATTCTGTTGTCTGCCTTGTTCATTTTTTGGGGTTTGTTTGTTTTTTTGCGATGTTTTTGGCAGTCTGGCTCTGCCATCAGTTCTGTATCCGCCAAGATCACTACCTAACCCTCAACAACAAGAAACAATCATACGAAATCAAACAGCTCTACAAGAGTCCCAGCTGCTAGAGACTGAAAATGCTGAGGTTTAATGGGAGCGCAGGGGCTCTTATTGGGTGACATCATCAAGCATTTGAATATTCAGTCTCCAGCTGCTGCTGGATAGACAGACCCGATTCTCTGGACTGGCGAACCAGGAATGAGTAGCCTAATGGTTAGGGCAATGGGTTAAGAACCAGGCAAGCTCAGTTTGAATCCCACCACTGCTCCTTGTGACTTTGAGCAAGTCATTTAATCCTCCAATGCCTCAGGTACCAAAGTTCGTAAGCCCTCTTAGGACAGGAAAATACCTCCTGTTCCTGAATGTAACACGCTTTGAATTCTGAAAAAGAAGTGAAGTAAATCAAATTCCCTAACTCAAAAATGTCATGTGAAGGGAGGGTGGTGGGGACTGAAAAGGAGCTCTATAAATCCATTAAAAATGGTTATTCTATAAGTTCTCCAAGTCATGTGGGCTCCAAAAATACAGTATCCTTTTAAATACTTTCCAACATATTTCATTTTACAGATAATGAATCTGAGCTACAATATCTTTTTAAAACCACTGCTTACCTTTCGCAGATATGTTTT
Organism: Ichthyophis bannanicus; assembly: GCA_033557465.1. Taxonomy (NCBI): domain Eukaryota; kingdom Metazoa; phylum Chordata; class Amphibia; order Gymnophiona; family Ichthyophiidae; genus Ichthyophis; species Ichthyophis bannanicus. The sequence continues at coordinate 161,206,524 of CM066043.1, read as the reverse complement.
TTGATGATAGCGTCACTGGTTTAATTGAAGGTAATGTAGTTGATGAACTGCTTCCAGCACCAGGCTCATTAGGTTTTAACTTTTTTGGTGCAATACTGTTTACCTCTGAAACAGCAGGACGCTTGGTTACAAAAGCAGTCTCATTTAGACCAATATTAGCTGAATGAAAAAATTAAAAAAAAGCAATATAAATCAACTCGTGTCATGTTTCCAGTGTTTCTTAAATCTAACTTTCTTTAGCTTATCAATAGGGTCCCCCTGTGCCTTTGAGCTTCCTCTACAAGGATTAAGGTACTGCAAGATTTCATTCAGTTACCTGAGGTCTTCCCCCCATCTACTGCCACTCTATTATGTGTGCACCCCTGTCTGGTCAGTATATGCTGCTGTTGAACAATGGCTATGAACAGTGCCGCCGCAGGATTCTCAATCTTGGCTGGGCTGTGGACTCAGAAGCCCACGTGGGAATCAAACTCTGGTATCTTTCATCACAATACATAGTACAGCCATTGTGCTGCCCCTTAAAATTAATCTAACATTTTCTAATAATTAGAACAGGAATGATGTGGAGTTGGTTTCTGTAGTAGTGCTGCATGTCAATGTGCAGGAGATTCTGACTCAATTTACTTGTCCTTTGGGTTCTGATACAATGAAAATAGACTGCACTTGAGATGCAGAAGAGGTAATATGGCAACAGTGCAACAGTGCCTGTAGTTGAAAGGAAAAAGGTTCTTAAAGCATCCAAGCCTTGGAAATGGCTCTCTCTTTGTAGCCTTTGTGTAAAGTTTAGCTTCAAGACTGACCACCAGGAGAAACAAAAAAAACCACATTATTCAGAGACAGCAGCTTGCCAGCTACATCATTTGTAAATACCATTCTGGGAGGGAGAAGAGGAAGGATAAAATGGTGAGTCAGTAAAATCCAGATATATTCTAGCAGTAAAATCCAGATATATTCAAAGAAAGGAAGATCCCGTTATTACAATGACAGACAACTCTTAGCAGTAGCTAGGGACTTAAGTTCTAATGAACGGAGCTACTGTTTACAAGTATCAAATCTGTGCTAAGTCAATCCCTTTTTCTGCACAAAAAGAGGAAACAGAATGAAGAAAAAGAACATAATGCAGACTTTGATGGGCTTATAGTAAAGACTCTGAGGAGCCTTTTTGCATTTATTTTTGTTTGACTGCTTCATGAACATTAAGGAAACCAAAAGTTGACATTTTATTTACCAGATAATGCCCTTTCCTGCTATACCGGTGAAGGAGTGAGCTCCTCCCCACTCTTCTCATCAGCAGATCGTCGTCTCCTTCTTGCAACACTTTTAAACTTACAGAGCCGGAGGTGTGCCAGCGCCCTAGAGCCTTGCCAAAGGGCCCTTAGGTGTAGCTCTTAGAATGGCCCACAGAGAAAGGATGCCGATATCACTCCTATACTCCATTCAATGCCCTCATAGGACCAGTAAAGCTCCTTCTAGCAGAGAGCTCCATGTAAGTACCCAAGGTGCTCTAAACGCCAACAATGGCTTCCTAGTCTCAACTACCTCTCAAATGTCGCTGCTGCTCCTCTAACTCAAAGAACCACTGGCCACCCAATACTCCAAATAAGGTCGCACCAGAAACTTATACAGAGGCATTATCAGTTCTTTTTTTCTGCTTGCCATTCCTCACTTTATACACCCAAGCATCCTTCTGGCTTTTGCAGGTGCCTTTTCTACTATGGGAGGAGATGAGAGCACCAAGGGTCTGGGTATAGAGAGAGAAAAGGAGAGGGCCCTGAAGAGACCTTTGGGGTACACAAACTGAGAGGGCTAGCAGTAGAGGAGGAACCACCAGAACAAACACTGAAATAGCGATGTGAGAGAAGAGAACCGGAACTGAGGTGACTGCCATTAGGAAGCCAACTCCACTAAAAGAAGAAAATAGTCGCCAGGAACTTCATTGTCTGCAGATGGGGACCCAATCCCTGCCAGCACATGAACGGGAAAGAGCCCCTTCTGTGCGTTGGTGGAGACCTAACCACAGGGCCCTGACGCTGCTGTGTTCTGGCAGGGACTTAATCCTTTCTGGAACACAGAGGGAATGGCCACTACTCCTGTGTGCCCGTTGCTCTGCTCTGGTCCTCGATGTCTGAGCCTTTTGAGCCTTCAAAGTGATCTACGCTTGAAGTTCTAACCCTCAAAACTATCTTTATGATCACTATACTGTATGTTCGGCAAGACGTAGCTCCGAGCTGCAAGCCTTGTCATGCAAGGATCTTTACTTGTCATTTACGAGTGAGGCCGTGTGCATTCGGTCTGTTTCTTCTTGCCCAAGGTGTTATCTGCCTTCCTTTTTGAAGGTCACCAATTGAAAATCCCATGAGAGCTAGGAGAAAAGGGTACCCAGAAGATCCAATGAAAAACCCCAAGTCCCTCAAAACATCATACTGGTAAACTGCATGAAAATCAAAATGAAAAATTTCAATAATTGACTGGTTAATATCGACCAAGGTCCAGGTGAGGAAAACACCCCTACCTAGACCATGTCCATTTTAATCATTGAAGCAGTATCTATTTTCCTCAGTAAAGCAGTAAAGCAATAAAGCAGTAAAACAGTAAAAGTACAATTAATCACTTAGCTTGTGCCCAGTCCCTCCAAAAGCGCACGTCCAGGGAAAACACACTAATAAGGGGAAAACTGCAACACAGCACTGCATTTTGGGTCTCCGTCCACTCAAGCGTTAGGCCAAAGCTTCCCCACTGGATTCCAAGGATTGTAGAAGGACCAATAACCAGCGGAAATTATTTTAACAGACTGGGGTATTATGTTGCAACTACCGACAGGTTACTGACAAAGCAACAATGCAAACCCCTAACTAATCAGCTCAATTCACAAAAGACTGTGCCATTCAAGTTCTTGATTAAGTCCCAAAGGGTCACAGCATGCAGAAAACAATGGCAAAAATCAGAATGTGAGACAACAGACCGCCCCGCCCATTGGCCTCCTGAACCTTCAGAGAATGAAGAGGAAGGCCTTTGTACAGACCCTGATGAAGAAAGGCAAGCAAGGACAGTAAGTCCGGTAAGTCCATCATCTCACGTCTAGCCTGATTCTGATGGTACCAATTGTCCAGACACCAGAATATGCACATAGACCAGGCTGGAATATCTTCTCCAAGCCTTAAGGCGTGTGGAACCACAGTGGGAGAGTATCCCATATGCATTAAGAGGCAGCTCTTGAGCTAAGACAAACATGTATGCTGTCTGCCAGGAGGCAAAATCCGAGATGTTACAGAGAGTTTGCCGAGACTCATCAAGCACACTGACTATTATCCAATGTTGCTAATCCATGTCGGCACTAATGATACTGTCAGGTACCTCTCTGAGCATATCAAAAGTGACTTCATGGCTCTAGGACAGAGGGTGAAGCAGATAGGGGTGCAGGTGGTGTTCTCTTCAATCCTCCCTGTTGAGGATAAAGACCAAGGCAGAGAAGCTCACATCCTGGAGATGAAGGCATGGCTGCGTGGATGGCGTCATCGAGAGCATTCTGGTTTCCTGGACCATGGGATGCTATTCCAAGGGTTGCAGAGCAGAGAGGGCATCCATCTGTCCAAGAAAGGTAGACATGTCTTCAGTAGCAGACTGGCTAATCTACTGAAGAGGGCTTTAAACTAGATTTGTTGGGGATGGGTGAAGAAAGCCCCCAGGTAAATGAAACATTAAATACCTTTATGGAAATGGGTAAAAGGGGCAACATATGGAAAGTGGTGTGTATAAATGCCCGTAGAATGGGAAATAAGATCCCAGATGTTGAAGCTTTAATGGGAGAGGCTGACTTGGATTTAGTGGCAGTTACAGAAACATGGTTCACAGAAAACCATGACTAGGATGTATCTATATCAAACTATACTTTATTCAGAAAGGACAGGGTAGGAGTGGCGGCACTATATGTAAAAAATATTATTAAAGCTTTGGAACTACTAAGTTTAAAAGGGAGCAAGGAGGCACTGTGGGTTAAACGAGAAGGAGGGAAAGAGAAATCTATTTGCATTGGAGTGATATACAGACATCCCTCACAGGAGAAAGAGGTGGCTAGAGAGTTAATTGAAGATATATGCAGCATTGCAAAGAAAGGAGAAATGCTACTGATAGGGGATTTCAATATGCCAGATGTTGAACGGTACATCCCTGCTGCAGTATCATCTAGAAGAAAGGAGACCATGGATTCTCTACAGGGAGAGCTATTCAGACAACTGGTAACAGAACCCACACGTGAAGGGGCCATACTGGACTTGGTGCTTACCAATGGTGAAAATGTTTTTGATGTTATAGTTGGAGATCATTTTGCATCCAGTGATCACCAGATGGTGTAGTTCAGTATTAGGACTAGGGCTGTTAAAATCCATTCAAAAGCGAGGGCCTTAAACTTTAGGAAAACTAACTTTGTCAAGATGGTCAATACCTCAGGGCGTCATTAGCAGGATGGGAACAGCTGGGGGGATGTAGAAAAACAGTGGGCAAAACTAAAAGGGGATATTTTAAGGGCAACCAATCTTTTTGTTAAAATGGTAAATAAACTCGGCTGCACTACGTCAGATTCGATGCTTAGCGGAGGGGTCCCGATGGCGAGAGGTGCAATATAAATCCATATTGCGTGCACACTTTTCCCCAAGGAGGGCGTTGAGGAGTCATCTTGCCGAATCTGGCGGTTGCCCTAAGTGCTCGTGTTCCTTAGCGGACCTAGGCCATATGTGGTGGTATTGCCCGGTGATACAATCTTACTGGCAGCGCATTGGAGATTATCTTGGTGGGCTATTGCGTCAACGGGTTAATTGGACAGGGTTATTAGTAGTCCTGGATTGCTTGGGACCACTCCACCCTAAGGGGCGCTGGGAGCGTCTTTTAGTGCGTAAGGCTTGTCTGGTGGGGAAAGGCCCTCTTCTCCGTCGGTGGAGGGAAGACGCGGCCCCTACATTTTGCGAATGGCGTAACTGTTTCCATCAGCTTATGCTTTTCGAGCAACGCCGTACACTGGGCTCTCCCAGGCGGTGGGCCCAATTTCTTTTGATCTGGATGCCCTACATTCAGAATTTGAGTCCTATCGCCCGCAGCGCGGTGCTTCAGGTTGGATAGAGACGCTCCTGGTTCAGTGTTGCGGACCTAGGGGGGGGAGGGGGGGTTTAGTAGGGACAATTTCTGACCAATTTGTTCTGCCTGGTGTTGAGGTTCTTGGCCTCCGGCGTTGGATCAGACACAACCACGCCTGGAGGGGTTCTGTAAATACATAATTTCTTGCTGGTGTTTTGTGAACCTGTTGATTGTTTATGCAGTTTGTTTTATTCAATAAACAGATTATATAAAAAAAAATGGTAAATAAAGGTAAAAGGAAAAGGAGACCGCTATGGCTTTCGAAAGTAGCTGAAAAGGTGGAGGCCTTCATGAAATACAAGAGATCACAGAGAGAGGAAGACAGGCATCTATATTTGGAAAAACTTAGAGAAGCTAGCAAAGTAGTAAGGAAAGCAAAGATTCAAAAAGAGGAGGAAATATCCCCCCATTTTATTGCATTGGCTAAGACATTTTTCAGATATGTTAGTGAGAAGAGGAAGGGCAAAAGTGGTATTGTCAGACAAGGGTGAAGGGGAGGAATATGTAGAAGCTGATGAGGATAAAGCGGAATTGCTTAACAAATATTTTTGTTCTGTGTTCACAGATGAAGAACCAGGAGCAGGACCACAGAAAACACCCACAAACAGGAACAGAAGTGAGGGGCATCTTGAACAATTTTCAGAAGACTGTGTTCATGAGAAACTAGCTCAACTTAAAGTAGACAAAGCAATGGGACCGGATGGGATACACCCTGGAATACTGAGGGAAATTGGGGACATTCTATCAGCTCCACTGACTGACCTTTTCAATGCATCACTGGAGTCAGGAGTGGTGTCAAAGGACTGGAGAGAGGCTCATATGGTGCCTTTACACAAAAGCGGAAGTAAGGATGTGGTTTAAAACTACAGGCCGATTAGTTTAACTTCGGTGTTGAGTAAACTATTGGAAACTTTGCTGAAAGAGAAAATAGTGAGGTTTCTTGAGTCCAGCGGATTACAGGATCCAAGGCAACATGGATTCACCAGAGGCAGGTCTTGTCAGACAAATCCGATTGATTTCTTAGACTGGGTGACCAGGTAATTGGGCCGACGAAGAGCCCTAGATGTGGTGTATTTAGATTTCAGTAAAGCCTCTGACACTGTTTCTCACAGGCGACTTATAAACAAACTGCGCACCCTAGGGATGGGCACTAAAGAAGAAATTAGACCTTACCTGCTAATTGTCTTTCTTTTGAGTTCTCTCCGGGCCAGTCCAGGTACCTTAGGGTAGTCAAGCTCCTTCAGCAGCTGAGGACTGAATACTGAAAGTTTTGCTGACAGCCAATCCAGCTCCCTCTGGAGTCAGAGCCTCAGTCTTCTATTGTCAAAGCAGCTAAACTCTACTATAACTCTGCAATACTACCAACCGAACTCTTAACTGTAGTCCCTGAAAAAACGAATCCTAAATGGTTAAAATCGTCCTTCACATTTTCTTTTTTTTTTACATGGAGGAAACCCTCTTAACCCAAGAGGAACCCCCAAAATCCACATCAACTCCACCTACAAACCGCCTCCAGCTCCGGCCACCAGGGTGCGCAACCCTATTCTAAATCTGCATAAATGGCTGAGCCGCTAGACATCCCTAATGCTCGCAGACGAACTAGGTGGGACCTGGACTGGCCCGGAGAGAACTCGAGGAAAGACAATTAGCAGGTAAGGTCTAATTTCTTCTTTTTCCTATTCGTTTCTCCGGGCCAGTCCAGGTACCTTAGGGCAGTACCAAATTGTCGGAGAACACCCAAACTGCTCTCCCTTCGAGGAGAGTGACGAAATTCTGCAGTGCTAAGCGCACCACTCTCACTTCCAACCGATTGATCGACCAAGCTCCCTCTCGCTCCGACCAGGACCCCTGTGTCACCTGAGCTAGACAATGAGCCCCCCAGCCGGAAAGGCTGGCGTCTGCTGTGACTAATACCCATTCTAGGTGTTCCAGACGCATTCCCTTCTGAAGATGCTCTGGAACCAACCACCACCGCAGACTGTCTCGCACTTCTGGTGGGCACACCAGCCTCCGTGACAACAGATGTTCCTGCGGAGACCATCTGGAAAGCAACGCTTGCTGGAGAGGACGCATATGAGTCCTGGCCCACTGAACCAGGGCCAAAGCCGCCGCCATGGAACCCAACAACTGCAAGTACCTCAACACTGTTGGCGCTTTCATCTGTAAGAACGCCTCTACTTGAGATAAAATCTTCCAAACCCTGATCTCAGGAAGGAATACTGACCCTAATTCCGTGTCGAACAAGGCTCCGAGGTACGTCAGTCTCTGCACAGGGAGCAAGTGACTCTTTGCTCGGTTGATGACCCAACCGAGCTGCTCCAAGAAGTCTACTACTCGTGCAGTGGCTGCTATTGAATCCACCCGAGACCCTGCACGGATCAACCAATTGTCCAGGTAGGGATGTACCTGAATACCTTCTCTCCGCAGGGCCGCTGCCACTACTAACATAACCTTGGTGAACGTCCGCGGTGCCGTGGCCAGACCGAACGGCAACGCCCGAAACTGAAAATGACCCATGGGCACCGCAAAGCGCAAAAACCTTTTTGATGATCCCCTCTGATCGGGATGTGCAGATAAGCCTCTGTTAGGTCTATGGAAGAAAGCACCTCTCCCGGCTTTACCGCCCGAATAACCGATTGCAAGGTTTCCATTCGAAAATGAGGCACCCTCAAACAGCGGTTGACATGTTTGAGGTCCAAAATTGGTAGAAAAGAACCTTCTTTCTTAGGAACAACAAAATTAATTGAGTATCGACCTAAGCCGTACTGGTCTCGGGGCACAGGCACTACCACCTGGAGCCGCAACAACCGCTGCAGCGTGTCATTTACTGCTGCCCTCTTTTCTTGAGGACCACACGGAGACATCACAAAGGCTTCCGGCACCGGCTGGGCGAACTCCAACGCATACCCCTCTCAGATAATCTCCAGCACCCATCGGTCCGTCGTTATGGCAGCCCAGACGGAGAGAACTCCCGTAATCTTCCCCCTACGGGAATCTCTGCCTGGACCCGCGGAACTTCATTGTGGTTTTCTAGCGGGGTTCTGTTGTGCGGGCAGATAGCCTCTGCCGAACCCCCTGGCTCCTCGAAAGGACTGCCCCCCCGGCCACAAAACGACCTCTTTGTTAAGGCGTAAACCGCGATCCCCGGAATCTGCGAAAATCTCTACCTTGACCTCGCAGCATCGGACCCAGTTTCGCCACTCTTGGTCGGTCCTCTGGGAACCGACCCCCTTTTGAATCTCCCAGGTCCTTCATAATTTTCTCCAAAGCCTCCCCAAAGAGCAACTTGCCCTTATAGGGAAGCTTACTGAGATGTGACTTAGAGGAAGCGTCCATCGCCCAATTTCTCAGCCAGAGAAACTTTCTAGCGGCAATCACGGACGCCATGGCTTTTGCCGATATCCTCACCAAATCATATAACATGTCCGCCAAATACGCTGCCACCGACTCCACCTTCGCTCCTTCCGAGGAAGAGTCCTCCACCCTATCCGGGCTTGGTTCCCCCTGAAGCCAATGGATAGAGGCTCTGGAAACATATGCACCACAAATACAGGCCTGCAGCGCTAGCGCACTGGAGTCAAAAGCCTGCTTTAAGAGCGCCTCTAACCTGCGATCCTGAAGATCTTTGAGGGCTGTACCCCCCTCCACCGGGATCGTCGTCTTTTTGGTGACTGCCGAAACTAGTGCATCCATCTTCGGCATTCGCAATAACTCCTTCTCTTCCTGTGGCACCGGGTACAGACGTCCCATGGTGCGGCTCCCTCTTAGGGTAGCTTCTGGGCATTCCCATTCAGAATCTATCATCTGCTTAATCACTCTGTGCACTGGGAAACAGCACTGTTCCGCCTTAAACCCCTGCAACAAGGGATCCTCTAGGGGCTCCTGCTGTACCGCAGGAATAACAATGTTCAATGCTGTGAGGGACTGAGTGATAAGGGCTCCTAGCTCCTCCTTGTGAAACACCCTGAACACATTCAGGTCTTCGCCTGGCACCAGTTCACCTTCCTCTAATTACACTGGCCAAGAATCCAAACCTGCTTCTGACAGGATCTCACCTTCTTCCGCTCCCTGCGGAACAGAGACTTGCGCCCTGAAGCTATCGAAGCCTGTCTCCGCACTCTGGTCCTTCTGAGATACCCCTTCTCCTGGGTCTGACTCCTGTACTCCCCCTTTCTGTGTTATCTAACAAACCGGGAGCAGGAGGCCCGCCTGAAGCCCGAGACAGCCTCAAGCAATAAGCCTTATGCATCGCTAAAATAAAGTCCAGAGGGAACAAAGACTAAGTTTCCCTGCACATCAGGCAATTGGTGCTGGCTACGAACATCCAAAGAAGGTGCCCTGACAGATTTTGCTTTCTTCTTTCCTGACTTGGTCGGTCGCGCGGGAGAAACGGCAGGCTCCGTCAAAATGGCTGCCATTCCTGCCTTTTCCACTATGTCCTGAGGGCCTGCTCTCCATTAGATGTGCCGATTCTCACACTCAAAAATGACTAAAACGGCCGGACCTGCTCTTGATTAGCACGGCAGCTTAAAAACCTGAAACCCGACGCCGACGCTGGAACCCGTTTGCCGAGCAACTCTCCGAAATAAGCCCCCACACTGATCTAAAGCCCGCAGCGACGCATTACCAACAGAAGCTTACACACATACCTGTCCGTTCACCTGCAGTAAGCAGGTATCGAAGCTCCCGATCTCCGGTTTCCCGCTGCTAGCGGAACGCGGAGCTGGAGCCGATCGCAGGAGGGGAAGTGAATTCTGGGGCTCTCAGGTCCTTTCCTCCGTCCACGGAGCAACGAAACCCCCAAACTGAGGCAGGCTCTGTCTCATGGGCTGCTAGAACAAGTGTGAGGCAGCTGGGGATCGTTCTCCCTTTTTTTTGTTTTTTTCAAAACTTTCAATAGACTTCCCCTGACAAGAGGGAGCTGGATTGGCTGTCAGCAAAACTTTCAGTATTCAGTCCTCAGCTGCTGAAGGAGCTTGACTACCCTAAGGTACCTGGACTGGCCCGGAGAAACGAATAGGAAATTACTGCTTGGGTTAGAAATTGGTTGACTGGGAGGCGTCAAAGAGTACAGGTAAATGGAGCTCACTCTGAGAAGGAAGTTACCAGTGGTGTGCCCCAGGGATCTGTCCTTGGTCCGATTCTTTTTAACATCTTTGTTAGTGATATAGCGGAAGGGCTTTCAGGTAAGGTTTGCCTCTTTGCGGATGATACCAAAATCTGCAATAGAGTAGACACCCAGGAAGGTGTAGATAACATGAGGAGGGATCTAGCTAAGCTTGAAGAATGGTCTAGAATTTGGCAGCTGGGATTTAATGTTAAAAAATGTAAGGTCATGCATTTGGGCTGCAGCAATCCAAGGGAGCAAAGTACTTTTGTCCACTAAAGAAGAGCGGGACCTAGGCATGGTTGAGTCTGATGATCTTAAAGTGGCTAAACAGGTAGAAAAGGCGACGGCAAAAGCTAGAAGGATGCTTGGGTGCATACAGAGAGGAAAGGCTAGCAGAAAAAAGGAGGTGATAGTGCCTCTGTATAAGTCTTTGGTGCAACCTCATTTCGAATATAGTGTGCAATTCTGGAGACCACACCTTCAAAAGGATATAATCAGGATGGAGTCAGTACAGAGGGTGGCTACTAAAATGGTTAGTGGTCTTCATTATAAAGCATATAAGGACAGACTTAAGGATCTTAATATGTACACCTTAGAGGAAAGGCAGGATAGAGGTGATATGATTGAGACGTTTAAATACCTCCGTAGCATAAATGCACAGGGGGAGAGACTCTTTCGATTGAAAGCAAGTTCTGCTATGAGGGGATATGGGGTGAGGGTGAAGGGGGATAGATTCAGGAGTGATATGCGGAAATATTTCTTTACGGAAAGAGTTGTGGATCCGTGGAATAATTTCCCAGTGGAGGTAGTAGAGATGAGGACAGTATCTGAATTCAAAAAAGCATGGGACAAACACAGAGGATCTCTAAAGGAAAAAACGGGACTGTTGTAGTTGTTGATATGGAAGGACAGACTAGATAGGCCATGTGGTCTTTTTCTATCATCATTTTTCTATGTTTCTAATATACATCTCAATGATTAATGTTATGAATAATTTGTTCTGAACAGTTTCATGTAACTGGTTTTGTTTTTGTTCGCTGTAAACCGCTTTTGATCTCTGGAAAAGAAGGTATAGAAATGCTAAGAATAAATAAATAAAATAAATAAATACTCACTAAACTGCTCTCTCCTGTTCAAGGCTCTTTCCCCTCTTTCCCTTCCCCCCCCCCCCCCCCCCACTAGCTTTAAAAGTTACAGCTTTGGAAATACCGGCAGCAATATTATTTAAGGGAAGCCCAGCAATCTCTCAGATCCGTGGGCAGTCCAGCTTGGGGGGTGAGGGAGCCTGGACCATCAAGTTGTTTAATCCCAGAGGCCCACCAGACCCATCAAAGGATCCTGGCGGAAAATGACAGGTCCTGCAGCCCTGTCAGCCCTAACTTTCCTGTAAATCTACCTGCATGAACCCAGCTCCAGGCTACTTTACTTTAACTGTCCTGTCTGCTCAGCCATCCAGATCCCCCCCCCCCCCCCCCAAATTAGGTTTACACCTGATTTCAGACCCTTTCAGAGAAGTCCACAACAGTAGGGCTTATCCCTCAGCTGCTGGGGACTGAGAATACTGGGATCTTGAGCTGAAGAGGGAGCTCTTCTAGGGTGATAGCAGAATTTTGTCATGCTCAACCCTCAGCTGCTTGTGGAAGGTAATAACCAACTTGTTTCCAGACTGGACTTGAGGGATGATATGGAATATGCATTTTGATTAGGAACAAAATCAGAGTCCTGGCAAACCAGAACAATACCTGCAGAAAGTATATCTGATCCCTTTACTTTCTTGTTCAGATAAAGTGAAAAAGGAGAAATTAGACCTTCTGCTAATTGTCTTTCCTTGAGTTCTCTCCGGGCCAGTCCAGGCACATTAGGGTAAGTCAACCTCTTCCAGCAGCTGAGGACTGAATACTGAAAGTCTTGCTGACAGCCTATCCAGCACCCTCTGGTGTCAGCGAGTCAGTCTACTACTGTCAAAGCAGCGGAACTTTAACTATAAACTCAGAAAAACAAAATTACTCTAGGTCTCTAGGAACCTTATTTATATCTTAAAGAAGCATCTTCTTAGATTACTTTTTTTTGTATGACTCCGAAAAAGCACTCCTAACTCTAGAGGAACCTCCAAAATCCACTTAGATTATGCCATCCAATCTTCTCCAGCTCCAGCCACTAGTGCATTATTCAACTCTATCTCTGAACTAATGGCCAAGTTTTCAGGCTTGTCCATCACTCGCAGACGAACTGGGCGGGTCCTGGACTGGCCCGGAGAGAACTCAAGGAAAGACAATTAGCAGGTAAGGTCTAATTTCTCCTTCCTATTCGTCTCTCCGGGCCAGTCCAGGCACATTAGGGCAGTACCAAAGCAGTACCTAAGATCGGGAGGGTCCTGCGAGCCCCGCCAAAATGGCCGAGGCCCCTACCTTCGCATCGCCCCTTGCCTGAACATCTAACCGATAGTGTTTTGCGAACGTATGAAGCAAAGACCACGTCACCGCTCTACAGATATCCACTGGCGGCACCAACGCAAACTCAGCCCAAGACACTGCTTGGCCTCTAGTAGAATGCGCTCTGAGTCCTTCCGGAGGCGACTTCCCCTTCGTTTCATAAGCCACCCCGATAGCCCGCTTCACCCAATGGGCAACAGAGGCCTTGGTAGCCTTCTGTCCTTTACGAGCTCCACTAAACAGCACGAACAACCTATCGGACTTTCAAAAGGGCTCCGTTACTCAGATACCGACGCAGCACTCGTCCTAGGTCCAACCTCCTAAGTGACCGATCCAATTTACTCCCCTCCTGCCCAGCAAAGGTCGGAAGAGAGACTGATTGATTCAGGTGAAACCCAGACACCACCTTAGGAAGAAAAGACGGCACCGGTTGTAACACTACCTTTTCCGCCGTAAACTGGATGTACGGCTCCCTGCACGAGAGCGCTTGTAGATCCGAAACCCTCCTTGCGGAACACAATGCCACGAGGAAGGCGGTCTTCCAGGTTAGTTCTCTGAGATTCCCTGGCGACGTCAACTCAAAACGAGGCCGCGTTAAGGCATCAAGCACTAAATTCAAATCCCAAGGCAGCACTACCTGCCTAACCGGAGGCCTTATATTCCTAGCTGCTCGAAGGAAACGAACATCTGGATGTGACGCGAGAGTGCCCCCCTGCACTCTACCCCTAAAACAAGCTAGCACCGCCAGATGGACTTGAGAGTGCTGAGGGCTAGCCCTTTCTCCAGTCCCCCTTGAAGGAACGACAGGATGTCGGGCAAACCCGTGGAATCAGGCTTAACGCTACGCTCCTCACACCACACTTCAAATACGCGCCACACCCGTACATATGCTAATGATGTTGATCCTTTCCTGGACTTCAACTTAGTGGCTATCACCGACGCCGAGTATCCCCAATGTCACAACCCTTCCCTCTCAAGAGACAAGCCGTAAGCAAGAACCGACCCACCTGCAGCATTAACACCGGACCTTGACTCAACAGGTTGATTCGATCGGGCATCCTTCACAGAGGAGCCATTAGCAGCCGCACCAGATCTGCATACCAGGGCCGTCTGGGCCAATCCGGAGCAATGAGAATCACCGTCCCATCGTACCCCGCTATTCTCCGAATGACTCGCCCTATCAGCGGCTATGGAGGAAACACGTAAAGCAACTCGCCTGCCGGCCAGGGCTGCACCAGGCCGTCGAGGCCTTCTGACATGTGCTCCCTGCGCCTGCTATAAAAACGAGCCGCCTTGGTATTGGTGAGAGTAGCCATGAGATCTAAAGACTGGCTGACCCCACCACACCGTGAGGTCATGAAAAACTGCTACGTTCAGTTCCCATTCTCCGGGATCCAGGACATGCCGACAGATAGTCTGCTTGGACGTTGTCCTTCCCCGCTACATGCGCCGCTGAAAGCGCCACGAGATGGACTTCCGCCCACTGGAACAATAGCCGACTCTCTTCCAGCAAGACCGCACTGCCCGTGCCCCCTTGCCTGTTGATGTAGGAAACAGTCACCACATTGTCAGAGAACACACGAACCGCTCGCCTTTCGAGCAGCCCAACGAAATCCCATAGTGCCAACCGTACCGCTCTCAGCTCTAAACGATTGATCGACCAACTGCTCTCCTCCGCAGACCAGGTCCCCTGCATCACCTGAGCTAGACAATGAGCCCCCCAGCCAGACAGACTGGCGTCCGTCGTGACCAACACCCACTCCGGGTGTTCTAGAGGTACCCCTGAACGAAGGTGCCCTGGGACCAACCACCACTGCAGGCTGTCGTGCACTTCCTCCGGACAGGCCAGCCTCCGAGACAGAGGGTGATCCTGCGGAGACCATCTGGAGAGTAACGCTTGCTGAAGAGGACGCATATGAGTCCTGGCCCACAGAACCAGGTCCAAGGCCACCCCCATGGAACCCAACAACTGCAAATACCTCCAAGCTGTTGGAGCTTTTACCCTTAACACCACTTGCACTTGAGCCAAAATCTTCTGCACTCTGTCCTGGGGTAGGAATACCGACCCTATCTCCATGTCAAACAAAGCCCCGAGGTACATCAGCCGCTTTACTGGTTGCAAATGACTCTTTGCTCAGTTGATAACCCAACCTAGCCATTCCAAGAACTCCACTACTCGGGATGTAGCTGCGATCGATTCTGCTACAGACCCTGCCCAGATCAACCAACCAATCGTCCAGGTAGGGATGCACCTGAATTCCTTCCTTCCACAGCGCCGCCACCACAACCACCATCACCTTCATGAACGTGCAAAGCGCCGTAGTCAGCCCGAAACTGAAAATGACCCATGGGAGCTGCAAAGCGTAAAAACCTTTGATGATCCCTCCTGATCGGAATGTGCAGATAAGTCTATGTTAGATCTATGGATGACAACACTTCTCCCGGCTGCACCGCTCGAATAACCGATCTTGGGTCTCCATCCGAAAATGCGGCACCCTCAAACAGCAGTTTACATGCTTGAGATCCAGAATTGGCTGGAAAGAGCCTTTTTTCTTGGGGACCACAAAATAAATAGAGTATCAACCTAAGCCGTATTGGTCTTGGGGCACCGGCACCACTGCTTGCAGCTGCAATAAACACTGCAGCGTGTCGTTTATCGCTGTCTTCTTTGCCTGAGGCCCGCACGGGGACAAAACAAAAGCTTCTATCAGCGGGTGAGCAAACTCCAGTGCGTACCCTTCGCGGATAATTTCCAACACCCATGATCCATAGTTATGGCGGCCCAGGTGGAGAGAAACCCCTGCAAACGTCCTCCTACTGGAATCTTCACCTGGACCAGCTGTCCTTCATTGTGGTTTCTTAGAAGAGTTCTGCTGGACGTTAAAATAGCCCCTGCCGAACCCCCTAGCTCCTCGAAAAGACTGCCCCCTGGCTACGAAACGCCCTCTTTGATAAGGCGCAAACCAAGGGCCCCGGAATTTGCGAAATGCCCTACCTTGACCTCTCTGCATAGTACCAATCTTTGTCACTTTTGGTCAGTCCTCTGAAGTCGACCTCCCTTGGAGTCGCCCAAATCTTTCACAATCTTCTCCAATGCTTCCCCAAAGAGCAGCTTGCCCTTGTAGGGAAGCTTACTGAGGCGCGACTTTGAAGATGCATCTGCCATCCAATTCCTTAGCCATAGAAACCGCCTAGCGGCAATCACTGACGCCATGGACTTTGCTGATATCCTCACCAAATCATAGAAGGCGTCCACTAAATAAGCTGCCGCTGACTCAAGCTTTGCTCCTTCCGCGGACGATTCCTCCGCCTTATCCGGGCCAGGATCCCCTTGTAGCCAACGGATAGAGGCCCTGTAAACATACGCCCCACAAATAGAGACCTGCAGAGCAAGAGCACTGGAATCAAAGGCCTGCTTCAGCAATGCCTCTAATCTACGATCCTGAAGATCTTTAAGAGAGCTGCACCCCCTTCCACTGAGATCGTCGTCTTCTTTGTCACCGCAGAAACCAGCACATCCCACTTTAGGCATAACTCCTCCTGCTCGACAGGGTAAAGATGCCCAATGGCGCGACTCCCTCTCAGAGTAGCTTCTGGGCATTCCCATTCCGATTCTATCATCTGTTTAATCACTCTGTGAATCGGGAAACAGCACTGTTCTGCTTTAAATCCCTGCAACAAGGGATCCTCCAGTGGCTCCTGCTGCACCGTTGGAAGAACTATATTCAACGTTGCGAGGGACTGAGCGATAAGAGCACCGAGCTCCTCCTTGTGAAACACCCTGAAATCATTCGGGTCTTCGCCTGGCCCCAGTTACCTTCCTCCAATTCCACTGGCCAAGAGTCCAAACCTGTCTCAGAAAGGACTTCTGCTTCTTCTGCTACCGGAGGAATAGAGGGCTGTGGCTCGAAGCTATCGAAACCTGCCTCTAAACTGTTCCCTTTCTGAGAGACCCCTTCCCCAGGGTCCAGTTCCTTGGACTCCCCTGTCGGAGCTTCCAACAGGCTGAGAACTGTTGGCTTGCACAATGACTGTGTCATCTTTAAACAATATGCCTTATGCATTTCCAAAATAAAATCAGCAGAAAATGCAGACTGCAAGTCCCCCTGCACTCCAGACCCCTGCTGCTGGGCTCGGACCTCAGCAGGAGCCGCCTTGCTTGACTTTGATCTTTTCTTACCTGACTTGACATGCTGTGCAGGAGAACCGGCAGACTCAGACAAAATGGCTGCCATTCTCGCCTTTTCTACTGAGCCGAGGCCTATCCACTACATCCCCCGATGTTAATTTATGCTCCATGACGCTAACGGTAACCTGCTCCTTTTGGAAAAAAAACTCCCGAATGGCAGAAACCGGCACTCACCAAGCACGGCGATCCCACCGCGGTGAGCACTCTGCTGGCGTTGGTGTGCTGTGATCAAATGGCCCGGTCCAACGAAAGCCTCAGCGACGTCCTAACGCCCGTGGCGGCGATCTAAGAAGCCCCGCCTACACACAATACCTCCAGCCTCGCTACTGCTCCTACCTGAAAGAAACTTGCCGGAGCTCCTGATCTCCGTACTTCCGCTGGTAGCGGCCCACGGAGATCGAGGCGATCGGAGGCAGGGAAGTGAATTCTGGGGCTCCCATCTCCTTTCCCCACGCCTCCCGAAGAACGGACCCAGCAATAGGAGGCATGCTCTGCCCCTCGTGCCGCTTAAAGCAGCAGTGGACCATCCTTTCGTTCTTTGTCTTTATTTATTATTATTTTTCAATATATCCTATAAGGAAACCGCTCTTGTATTACTGCCCTGCTAGGGAAACAGAGCAAAAGCCTCTCTTCTTTTTTTTTTCAAAACCCTATGCTCTATCTCCTATTCGTGTCTCCTGGGAGCCTGTCAGCCACACGTCTGTTCAGCTGCTGAGGACTGAAAGACTGACTCGTTGACACCAGAGGGAGCTGAATAGGCAGTCAGCAAGACTTTCAGTATTCAGTCCTCAGCTGCTGGAGGAGGTTGACTACCCTAATGTGCCTGGCTTGGCTCGGAGAGACGAATAGGAAACAGACTCATTCTTTTTGTAAAACGTGCACATGAAATGATAGAATGGTGGCCTTCTGCAGGCAGTGAGAATGTCCAGCAAGACATGAGAGGAAAACAAAAGAATGGTTGCCAGTCGACTGCTTCAATTATTACAAATATCTTCAGTAAAGTTTTGGGTAATTTAGATGCCCCCATGTTAAGCAAGGCTCTGATTTGTTGTGTTTTTCCCCAAAAAGTCACAGCAGATAAATACAAACTGAGCAATATGTTGATTACAACACAGTGGTTGCTGCATTTTTTAGTGCTTCCAAGTGGCCATTCTTGGTTTGATTCCCAGATGGGGCTGCTAGCAAGATGTTCATAAACCACAGTATTTGAGAAAGGAAGAACCAAACACTAATATGAATTTATATACACACCTGCCATGTTGAGTGCCGGTCCTCCTTGGTACTGTGCCACACTTGTGTTTTGTCGTGTGCCAAACACTACACCTGAAGTCTTATTTGGTTGAACTTGTGATGAACTCATAATATAACTCTAGAAAACAAAACTTCCCGTAAATTAGTTTCCTAAATATTAATCATTTTGTCTGTAATTTATTTGCTTTAGTACATATTTGGATTCAAAACCCTTTCATGATCCATTTATGGACAACTTATCTACTTGCAGTTCGTGAACATATGGCAGAAGTTCAAGCATATTTTTCTAAATTATAAAACATACACACACAAACATTTATACACACACATGTATTTATGCTAACAGCACACACAATTGCTGGAATTGCGAAAGAAAGACCTTTCAAGGTTTTTTTTGTTTGGCTTTTGTTTTAAGCAATATAAAGCATAGTTACTCACCTGTAACAGATGATCTCCGGGAACAGCAGGAATTTAGTCCTCACATATGGGTATCGTCGGTACCGACGGAGCCTGCGCGGGAACGCTCCCCAGCGTCCAATTAGAAAGCTTTTGGGAGCATCCCACAGCGCCTGCGTGCTGCCTTCCCGCCTTTCCCAACTGCCTCTCTCCAGTTGACTTTTAAAGCTGAGACAAAGAGAGAGAGAGGGAAAGGAAAGAGATAGAGAGAGAGATACAACTCCTAGGGGAGGTGGGTGGGTTGTGAGGACTAAATTTCTGCTGTTCCCGGAGATCACCTGTTACAGGTGAGTAACTATGCTATCTCCAGGAACAAGCAGGAATGTAGTCATCACATATAGGGACTCCATAGCTTTAGGTGTCAGGGAGAGACCCCAGAAGTTGTGTGTCCCTGAATAGGGCTCCACTTCCCCCCTTTGGATCTCTGGCATCCTACCAGGGATGGCGGGTATGAGTTGATTAGGTATGGAACAGGTGTTGGAGAACAGCCTGACCAAACAAGGCATCCCGTCGGGAGTCCTTGTCCAAGCAGTAATGGGCTGTGAAGGTATGAACCGAGGCCCAAGTGGCTGCTCGACAGATGTCGTCGATAGACACAGAGTGCAGATGAGCCATTGAGGCTGCCATGGCTCTCATTGTGAGCTGTGACATGGCCCCCCAGAGAAAGGTTCTTACTCTGATAGGTGAAGGAAATACACTGAGCAATCCAGTTAGACAGTGTTCTCTTGGAGACTGGAAGTCCCAAATGAGAAGGATCAAAAGCAACAAAGAGTTGAGAGGACTTTCTATGTTGCTGTGTTCTTTGTAAGTAAAAAGCTAAAGCTCTTTTACAGTCCAAGGTATGAAGATTCCTCTCTGCATTTGATGCATGAGGCCTTGGAAAAAAACACAGGTAGGTAGACCGCTTGGTTCAGATGAAAAGGAGAGACCACCTTTGGCATAAAGTGTGGATGAATCCTAAGGACTACCTTGTCATGATGGAACCTTGTATAAGGTGGATTAGCTACTAGTGCTTGCAACTCACTAATGCGGCGTGCTGATGTGATTGCAATGAGAAAGATAACCTTCCAAGAAAGCAATTTCAAGGAGGTAGTAGCGAAAGGTTCGAAAGGTGGCTTCATGAGCTGCCCAAGAACCAGGTTTAAGTCCCATGTCACCGGAAGTGGCCTAATGGGAGGCTTAGTTAGAAGAAGGCCTCTCATAAATCTTGCTATAAAAGGATGAGAGGAAATAGGCTGTCCATTTACAGGCTTAGAGGAAGCTGCAATAGCACTCAAATGGACTCTTACTGAATTAGTCTTAAGACCTGCATTGGATAAATGAAGGAGATACTCCAGCAATGATTCCAGAGGTATCGCAAGGGGGTTAAGACCCTTCTGCGAACACCATATGGTAAACCTTTTCAACTTAAAAGCATAAGAGCATCTTGTGGAAGGTTTCCTGGAAGCAAAAAGAATATCTTTTACTTGCTGAGGAAGATTAAGATCTTGGAGATCTAGGCCTTCAGCAACCAAGCCCTGAGATGCAGAGACTGGGGATTGAGATGCCATAACATTCCGTCCTCCTGAGATAGGAGATTTGGAGCAGACCCTAACTCCAGGGAGGGAGCTTGAGAGAGATGTAGAAGCAGAGGGTACCACACTTGCCGTGGCCAATGTGGAGCTATGAGAATCATATGGCCTCTGTCTCTCTGAAGCTTGAACAGGGTTTTGGGAATTAGGGGATGGGTGGAAAGGCATACAGGAAGTCTTGACCACAATGAAGGAGGAAAGCATCCCTGGCCTGAGCCTTCTGAGCTGGAATTCTGGAACAGAACCGGGGAAGTTTGGCATTCCACGGACTTGCAAAAAGGTCAATGTCCGGGGTTCCCCAAATTTGAAAAATCTTGGTTACCTGGTCTGCATGCAGAGACCATTTGTGTCGAAGCAGAACTCGACTGAGTCTGTCTGCCCAAGAGTTTTGTATGCCTGGAAGATACACTGCCAGGAGATGAATCTGATGCTCTCTGGCGAGGGCCCCTAGTCGCAAAGCTTCGTTGCAAAGCGACAGAGAGCCTGTTCCCCCCTGCTTGTTCACATAGAACATGGCTACTTGATAGTCCTCATTCATATGGACAGTCTTGTAACTGAGCAAGGTGTGGAACACTCGCAGAGCAAGGAAGATTGCTCTGAGCTCCAAGAGATTGATATGTAGATGACTCTCCTGTGGAGACCAGGTGCCTTGGGTGGAGAGGTCTTGGAGATGAGCTCCCCAACCCATCGGAGAAGCATCTGTTGTGAGAGTTGCTTGGGGTAAGGGTTGTTGAAAAGGGGACCCCAGCAACAGGTTTTGAGTGGACTTCCACCACTGGAGGGACAAAATGATGCCTGGGTCCATTGGGTTGACAAAGTCCACTGAGCTGCCCTCATATGGAGGCGAGCATATGGAACCACATGCACAGTAGATGCCATGTGGCCTAGTAGTTGTAACATTTCTCGAGCGGTGAGATGAGGCTTTAGCACTGCTTGAGAAGCTAACTGCACCATGCGAAGGCAGCAGGCCTGAGGGAGATAGGCCCTTGCCTTTCTGGTATCCAGTAAAGCTCCTATGAACTCTAAAGAATGAGTGGGTGTTAGACTGGATTTTGGGATGTTTATTACCAGCCCAAAATACTGAAGGATACGCATTGTGCAGGATAGAGAAGTCCTGGCATCTGACTCTGTTTGTGCTTGAATGAGCCAGTCGTCTAAGTAAGGGAAGACGAATATCCCTAGAGTGCGGAGAAATGCTGCTACTACAGCCATGCATTTCGTGAACACCCTTGGTGCTGAGGCCAGGCCAAAAAGGAAGCACCCTGTATTGGTAGTGCTTCTGCTGAAAAAGGAACCGAAGGAACCTTCTGTGGGTTGGATGGATGAGGACATGAGTGTACGCATCCTTGAGATCTAGAGAACAAAGCCAATCCTGACTCTGAAGGTATGGCAGCAGAGATCCGAGAGAAATCATCTTGAATTTCTCCTTGACAAGGAATTTGTTCAATTCTCTGAGGTCTAAGATAGGTCTGTAACCCCCTGTTTTCTTTGGGATAAGAAAATAAGGGGAATAGAACCCTGTACCCTGCTGATGAATGGGTACTTCTTCTATTGCCCCTCGGGCAAGAAGGATAGCGACCTCCTGACCTAACAGGTTGATGAGAGAGGTTGGAGAATTGAACTGCTTTACTATTGTGTGAGGAGGCATGCTTGAAAAATGAAGCTTGTACCCCTCCTTTATGATGGAGTGTCCAATGCTCTGCTGTTATTTGCCCCCATCTGGGGGCAAAATGACATAACCTTCCTGGAATGGTGGAAGGCTTTGGTCCCCCGAGAGCCAGGAAGGCTAAGTTCTCTAGTTGAAAGTCAAAGGCCCTGTGGAGGCTGAGCCTGCTGGGCCGGTTGAGGCCTACCAGTCTTTACTTTCTTCTGTTTGGGTGGTTGCTGACCTTTTCTGGCAAGCTGACCTGCAGAACATCCCTGCTGGGCATAAGCAGGATAAAACCTTTTCTTTTTAGAAAAGAATGGTTTCTTGAATAATTTACTTCTAGCAGGATCAGCAGTGGACTTGGATAATCTATCCAAGGTGGAATTTTCAGCATCCATTTCATTGGCCTTTTCCTGCCAATCTTTACCAAACAGGTTCTCACCAGTTGTCTTGTACCCAGAGCTCTAGATCAGATGCCTGGAGCCAAACAATTCTACGTGCACCTATGGCAATAGCCGAGGTTCTGCTTATGCACTCAAAGCACTCAAAGGCTGCACGGTTGGCAAATTTAGAAACATCTTGGGCATGTTTGACCAAAGTGAGAAAATCCTGTCTTCTATCCTCAGGAAGAATAGGACTTAAAGCCTCTAAATCATCTGTGACCTCCTTCAGGAACATTCCAATGTAGAGACTATAGGAAGTGATCTTGGCAGAAAGCATGGAAACTTGGAAGACCCGATGTCCAAAAGCATCCAGGGTTCTGCACTCACGTCCTGGAGGATTAGAGGCATGCCTCTTTGCACTCTTGATCCTTCTCAAAGCTGATTCCACTACAATAGAGTGGTGAGGTAGCTGAGTCTTATGGAAACCAGGACAAGGAGGGACTCGATAGATAGTATCCAGTCTGCGAGAATGAGGAGAGGTGGTAAGAGGTGTCTCCCATATTCTTAACATGAGATCATATAAAATCTCATGAATGGGCAAGGTAGCTGCCTCCTTAGGAGTTTTGGGATACTGTAGAATTTCCAACTCCTTGGCCCTTGGCTCTGTTTCAGGGGCCACAGTAATGGACAGGCCCCGAGCCACCTCCCTGATAAAATCCTGGAAGGAAATATCCTCTGGAGGAGACATCCTGCGTTTAGGGGAGGAGGGCTCCTCTGGGAGAAGCATCGCTGCATCGACAGAACTGTCAGAATCCTCAGATTCTTCTGAGGACTCGAAGTACCATCTGTCCGGATGCTCTTGAAGAGCCTGTTACCCATACAGACCGAAGCCGGTACCAGGAGTAACCGGTACCGGGGTATCGGTACCAGAGGTCATCAGATGACTGGCTACCGGCAAAGCAGACACCGATGCCATGTCGATTCTAGCGGTACCGGTACCGGGGACGGTGGAACTGTCTGTCGCGGTTTCGAGGGCGTCGATGCAGCAAGGAAAGCCGCCAGACTGCGCTCAATAGCCAGGACTCTCTGGTCTATCGACGCTGCCAATGCCTGGATGTCGGTACCGGAGGAGACCGCCAGTACCACAGAGCATGGCACCAGTAGTTCTGCCGAGGTCGAGGCCGCGAAAACATCCTGGAACCCCAATAATGCTTTGGAAGCCAAAGCCTCCCGCAGGGGCAATTTTGCCGGTGCAGAATCCTCAAGGGCAACGCCAGAGGCATCTCGATGCTTAGAAAGAGATCTACTCTTTGAGGACCGGCTGGACTTATGTTTAGTTACCCGAGATCCACGGGAGGAAGAAGCAGCCCTGGAAGACGTCGATGCCACCGAAGCTGCATCAGAGGGAAACAGGGTACTGAGCTTAGCAGCTCGGTTCTGCCGACCTCTTTTAGACATCATGGCACAGGACATACAATCCGTGATGGAGTGGTCAGGACCTAAACATTTTAGACAACATTCATGGGTGTCGGTGACGGAAATGGTACCGCCACACTTGGTGCACTTTTTGAAACCTGAGGCAGGGTTCTTCATGGTAAGGAAAAGTTTTTTGGGCCTAAGGCCCAAAAAGGCGCATGCACCTGAAGAAAAAGAAAAAGAGAATATATATATATATATATTTTTTTTTTTTTTTTTTTTAATGACAGAAATAAGAAGAAAAAAAACGGCAGTACCGGTAAAGCGTCGAGGAAGTTAGACGCGACCACAAAAAAGAAGGAAATAAAAAAGAATTCTTCTGCGGTGACAGGAACACGACCTGCTGGTTCCGCGGAAAAAGAAGAACTGGAGAGAGGCAGTTGGGAAAGGCGGGAAGGCAGCACGCAGGCGCTGTGGGATGCTCCCAAAAGCTTTCTAATTGGACGCTGGGGAGCGTTCCCGCGCAGGCTCCGTCGGTACCAACGATACCCATATGTGATGACTACATTCCTGCTTGTTCCTGGAGATATGGGAAAGCACAGTTACTTACCTGTAACAGGTGATCTCTGGGAACAGCAGGAATAAGTCTTCACATATGGGTACGTCGGTACCGACGGAGCCTGCACGGGAATGCTCCCCAGCATCCAATCAGAAAGCTTTTGGAACATTCCTCGCGCCTGCGCACTGCCTTCCCGCCTTTTCCACTGCCTCTCCTCAGTTGAGTTTCATAGCTGAGACAAAAGGAAAGAAAGAGGAAAGGAAGATAGACAGATAGATACAACTCCTAGGGGAGGTGGGTGGGTTGTGAAGACTTATTCCTGCTGTTCCCAGAGATCACCTGTTACAGGTAAGTAACTGTGCTATCTCCAGGAACAAGCAGGAATGAGTCTTCACATATGGGGACTCCCTAGCTAGAGATGCCAGGGGGAGATCCCATAAAATGTGCGTTCCTGGATCAGGACTGCAGTTTCCACACATGGATCTCCAGCATCTCATGAGGGATGGTGGGTAGGAGTTGAAAGGAGAGGAGCTGTAAGCAAACAGCAAAGCTAAGGACTACAGGAGAGGAGTCCTTGGTATGTATGATAAGTACCATTAAAATTATTTAATGAACAATCACAAAATGGATCTTACCTACTGGATTGTAGGAAGTAGAGAGCGTGATGGAGTCTACTGGAGATTCAGTAGAGGATCCTCAAGGTGACCTCACGCAGTGAGGGTGAAGGTCCAAATCTGGAATTGGCAGGTGACCCAGGTGTCAACTGGGGTAGTATAAGAATGGCAGGTCTTCAGTGGAAAGCTTTATGGAAAAAAAGCTGAAAACGTTTAGCTACAGAGTCATTGACATTGAGGAGTAAAAGAGGAAGACTGACCGATTTGGACAAGTAGCGAAGTCCTGGAGGGAAGAAGGGGTATGGAAAGAAAGCCCATATTCCCAGGGAGGACAGATGTGTGAAGGGCTGAAACTTCAAAACTACTGAAGATCTACACTGTCTTTCCTAGCTGGTGAGAGATAGGAAAGATATTGAAGCATGATGCTTCAGGGATAGCGAGACCTAGAGCAAAGTGGAAGCTGCTAGTACCACAGTAGTGGTTTTGTGCATAACAGTCCCTACATAGCGAGCAGTACGAAGATATGCAAACCCACTGTCTGGAACCTCTATGAAGGTAAATACCTTTATAGCAGAGACAGTTAGGGAGATAGTATGTAAGACATATCTACCTATAAAAATCATCTTGACAGATATATAGATAGAGGGATATATATATATATATATATATATTATATAGGGGCATAACCCATGCACACACAGCTTACAGACATATGTATGTATAGAAATAAATAGAGATATATACATACATGAATATGTAAACTTGAAAATACATATTTGCAACTAAGCCCCATAAGAACATTCACATGGAAGATGTGAAGGAGAAAGATTCATCTAATAACAAGGAGGTGGAACCTACTTGAAAAGATATATATAGAGAATCTATTCCTCGTGGGCTATGAGGGTGCGGGAATGCTATCCAGTGAAATAACCAGGATGGTTGCGTGAAAAAACTGAGGATAATATCAGTCTGTAGAGAGCAAGTCGTGAGTTCTGTAGAACTCTGACATGGTAAATGGACAGAAAACGCATAGAGGGAGATACCAGGATGACCCACTGGAGGGACACAGGGGTATCATGCGTTACTAGTAGAATATGTGCTGTCCATGAGGAGTAGGATAGCATGAGGCCAAGCTGTAAGGAAAAAAAGAGCATATTCTTGCAGGATTGGGAAAGTCCTTGGACATTCACGCAGAAAAGCTTATATCCTGTATTGTAACAGGAGACAAGAGGGTGTGGAGAACCCTCACAGTCATGGAAAAATGACTGATAAGCCTTTTCTACTATATGGAATAGCCATCAGAGACAAAGTTCAATGCTCTCTAGCAAGGGCCCATAGTAGAAAGCTTCTCTGAAGATTGCAGAGAGCATTATGCAGGAGAATTAGGAGATAAAACTGACTGTAGGTCAGCTGTGTTGCCAAATCCAAGGAAATGGAGATGGCCAGAAAGAAGATAATGTAAGAAGCCTGAAGTGAGTAGGATTATCCAAGATAGATGAGGACTATCTTGGAATCACTACTAAGGCTAGACAGACTGGAAACTTGTGGAAAAGTACCAGTAGATCAATCACTGGAACTCCTGCATGAACAGCAACTGAAAGAGACAGCAGAGGAAATCTTCCTGTGAAAACACAGAGAGAACAGACAAAGGGAGAGGAGTAGTCCTGTCCCTGTCTGATAAGCTGTCTAGAGAATTTATTCAAAGAAAAACTCTACACTGGAATGAAAGGTGTACAGTATGGTACCACTCAATCAGGAGAAAACCTGGATGAGAGGGTAGAAAAACAGGAACTGAAGGGTGACTTACCATATGGTGAGTCAGCTGAAGAAAAAAATGTTCATGTTGGGACAGAAACTATCATGGGATAGTAGTTAACTTCTCTTCTTGGTAGGAAGAAGAGGAGAAATCTGTAACCCATAGACAAGAATATCCTGACAGCTCAGTACATCCTGAAGAAAGGAAGCCATGTGTAGAGCTTTAAAGAAAAAAACAGTGAACAAACTTCTGCTAAGAAGAGGTTAACTGTAGGTTGCAACCTTCAGGAACCTATGGTTGCTGGGTATGCTCAGACTGGCTAGAGTTTGGATTCTTCAGACCAGGACGAGGTGTCCCCTGCTTGGGTACATCTGGATGATGGGCAGGAGAAGAGTGAAACCTTCTTTTCTTAGGGAAAGAAGGTTTGGTAGGACATTTCCTACCAACTGGGGAAGAAGGCGGCTTAGGATGGTTTCCAGAACCAGGGAAGTCAGTGGAGCAGAGAGCAACCTGACGTAAAGCCTCCTTATTGAAGAGATTTTCTCCAGTACAAGGAGAATTACCCAGTGTGTGTTGTGCCCATCTGCTCAAGTCTGAAGCTTGGAGCCAGGCTCTACGACGTGCTCCTATGGCAATAGCAGAGGATCTGCTAACAGACTCAAAAGAGTCTAGAGAAGCACGAGAAAGAAACCAAGAAAGATTCTGGCTATGACTAAGAAGTAAGGAATAGTCTGCAGCCTTAGGCTCTGATAGAAAAGGAGTCAAAAGAGATAATTTCTTTGTGACCTCCTGGAGAGATAGACTCATATAAAAAATATAAGAGATAATCCTTAATGCCAGCATAGATGTTTGGAAGGTTTGACGTCCAAAGGCATCAAGTGTTCTAGATGCCCGACCTGGCGGATAAGAAGAATGCTTCTTCTTGCTTTTTACCTTCCTCATCGCTGATTCCACTACAATGGAATGATGGGGAAGTTGAGTCTTTTGAAACCCTGGAGAGGGGGGCACCTGATACAGAACATTAGTTGCTGTAGAAGGTGAGGGAACCCTTAAAGGTGATTCCCATATTTTCAGAAGAAGATCCTGCAAAGAATGATGTAAAGGAAGCATTATATTTTCCTTTTCTGCAGGAGAGCCTCGAGTAGGATCACAACCAGGGATAGGAATAGCAAGAAATATTGCCATGTCGAGGAGAAATTTCTGAAAAGAGGGATCTCCAATGGGAACTATCCCTGGGCAGGCTAAGGTTGAAGGAGCAGCCTCAGCACCAGAGGATGTAGTGGTCTGGTGCAGAAAAAGAACCCCACTAGATGGATAGTGGTACTGGTAGTTACGATTTGAGGCAGTCAGTACTGCATCGTCCATGCCAGGTATCGATTCCAAACTAGGCATAGAGAGGATCGATGGTGCCGATGTAACTGCAGGAACCGACATCAATACCGGTAGCTGAGTCGGAATCGGAGACGGTAATGCCATCGAAGCAGTCATCGGAGGCTGCTCAAGCGGTACCGAGGCAACTCGAAACGCTTGGTGAATATCCTCGGTACTGCGTATCCGGAAACGATAAGGGTCGGTTCCGAGACGCGTCGGTACCCAGTCATCTAGACTAGATATCGATTCCAGACGGCATCGAAGGGAGCGAGTCCATCGATGCATGTCTAGAGGGTACCGACATCGGTGGTGGTATCGGCGATGTTGTCAATACAGGAAAGTCGGTCCGGGTCGTATCGATCGGTCCCGAAGGTACCGAGAACGCCCGATGACGATCCCTGGTGAAGAGTGGATCACTCATCACCGGTGCCGATGCCGGGGTATCGGTACCACTCGAAGCGGATGCCACCACCAAACATGGCTCAGGTATGTTCTTGTGAGGGGTGAGCCCCAGGAACAACCTGAAACCCCTGAAATGCTTTGGAGCCCGGAGACTCCCGCTGGGGTTTTAATGCCAATGGGGTCTTGAGGGCAAGGCCGGAGCCGTCATCATGCTTGACATGAGACCTACCACTCAAGGATTGGCTAGTCTTAACAGACTGTTTGTGGGTTACCTGATCCTGTAGAGAAGAAAAAACCGGTGCCCTAACTCCGGGAGGGAAAACGGTATCGAGGGAAACTCGAAAGAGGGAAGTTCCTCTCACAGTTTTGCAGCCTGATTGTTCAGGGGAAAAAGGGTCAGGACCCAAACAGGTTAGACACCAGGCATTGGATTCTAAAAAGAAAACTGTGCTTCCACAGTGAAGGCACTTCTTAGGAGAAGGCGGCTCCATGATGGAGAGGCCTTGTAGGCCCAAAAATGTTAAGACAGAAACTGAGGGAAAAATTTCCCTGAGTTTAAGGAAAAGAAAAACCCACCGGAGGTACCGGTGGCGGCGGGAAAAACAGCCGCACCACAAGAATACAAGAAATAAAGAATTTGAAGAAAAAAGTTTCTGCGGTGACAGGACGACGTCCTGCCGGCTCCACGGAAAAACGAAAACTGAGGAGAGGCAGTGGAAAAGGCGGGAAGGCAGTGCGCAGGCGCGAGGAATGCTCCCAAAAGCTTTCTGATTGGATGCTGGGGAGCATTCCCATGCAGGCTCCGTTGGTACCGATGTACCCATATGTGAAGACTCATTCCTGCTTGTTCCTGGAGATTTACACTTACCTGGTAATTGTGGTTCCTTGAGTGACTTCAGCTTAGTCCTCAACCTCTGGGTAGTGTACCTCCTCCTGCAGCTTGGAGACTGGGCATGTCAAAGTCATGACATCACTGGATATAGCCTGCTGGTCTCTCCCATCAGCCCCCAGTGAACTATTGACAAAGCAAACTCAAAGAAGCAACAAATCAGTAACTCTTTTTTTTTAAACTTCACATTATATTCAAGGGCATGCCTAACATATAACCTATCTACCTACTACTCCCCATCCAGAAGGAAAGAGATTGCTTCTTGCATTCTCTCCTTTCCGTCGAATATAGGGTTGCCAACTGGCTCCAGATGCGCCCGACAGGCTTGCTCCAGTCCTGGGTTTACCCCATTGCATGCACTTTCTTGTAGTTTTCCTTGTCTTATGGAGTGCAATGGAGAAATCAGAACTACATATCCCTGCATGCGATGAACTAAACCTAGGACTGGATTGAACCTGTCAGGTGCATCTGGAGCCTGTTGGCAACCCTAGTCGAATACCGAGCCCTAAACAATCCAGAGCAATATAGCAATATATAACACACTATAATATAATATAATAATATAATGATATAATATAATATAGCGCAAATCAAAAGGGAGCATTAAAAACAACTGAACACCCAAGGAGGCCTAATCCACTTCTAACTTTGCACTTTCCCAAACAGAAAAGACCACTGCTAAGACCACATCTCCAAGCGGGAATGAGGACTAAACTGGAGTCACTCAAGGAACCACAATTACCAGGTAAGTGTAAGTCCCATTTCCTTATCGTTCCTCCAGTTTAGTCCTCAACCTCTGGGATGTATCAGAGCAGTACTCATTGGGAGGGACCTTTCCAGCCGGATCTCAACACTGCCTCCCCAAAAGAGACATCCTTAGCTGCCAGAACATCTAGGCGGTAGTGCTTACTGAAAGTATGGAGAAACGACCAAGTGACCGGTCTACAGATGACTACCGACGGAACCAAACTGTGCTCCACCCAGGAAGTCGCTTGCGCTCTGGTAGAGAGAACTCGTAAGGCCACTGGGACAGTACGGTCCCGTAGAGGATAAACTGACGCAATCGCCACTCTAATGCATCCATAGATAGAATCCTTCGCCGCCGCTTCGCCTTTGCAGAGCCCTCCGAACAATCCGAAAAGAAATGATCCGACCTGTGAAAATTTTTGAAAACCTATAACCACTGCCGCAGTGCTCTCTCGACGTCCCAAGAGCGCAAACTATGGGCTGATTCGCTGCACTCCGCCGAACCTAGCACTGGAAGAGAATCCGTGGAATTCAGGTGAAACAGCGAAAACCACCTTCGGCAACAACAACGGAACTGGCCGCAAGGCCACCTTCTCTCGGGGAAAAAAAAAAAACGGTTTCTGCCAGGACAACGCCTGCTACTCCAAAATTCGCCTCACCGAACGGGTGGCCACCAGACATACTGACTTCAAGGTTAAATCCTTAACCGCCGCCTGTTGCAAGGGTTCACATGGTGCGCTAGTTAACGCCCCAAAAAACAAACTGCACTCCCCTGGTGGAAGTAATATCCCACGAGAGGGTGCAGTTTGGTAACCACCTGAGATAGGGAACCACATTGACCTGTGTAACAGAGCCACTTACTGTACATTGCCCCTATAGCAAGACAGAGCTGCTCCCCGAACTCTCAAGGAACTGGCTGCTAACCCCTTATCCAACCCGTCCTGTAGAAACTTGAGACCAAGGTAACTGACATTGTTGTCGCGTGAACGTGCCTCCACGGACACCAATCCTGAAAGATGCGCCATCTACGCACATGTGCAAGGGAAGTAGCCTTTTTTTTTTCTCTTTCCGCGGCAAGGTGGCAATCACTGCTGCCGAACAACTCGTTATCCTTAACCTTACCCTTTCCGAGGCCACACCGTAAGTGAGAACTGATCCACCTGAGGCATCGAAGGGGACCCTGGAGCCACAGATTCTCCACGTCGGTAACCTCCATTGATTCCCTTCGAGCCACCATATGAGGCCGGCGTCCCACGAGCGTCTCGGCCAGCCCGAGGCCCCCAAGAACCTTTCCCTGATACGCTTCGAAACGCTGAATCACTCGCCTA
Organism: Ichthyophis bannanicus; assembly: GCA_033557465.1. Lineage (NCBI taxonomy): Eukaryota > Metazoa > Chordata > Amphibia > Gymnophiona > Ichthyophiidae > Ichthyophis > Ichthyophis bannanicus. Next base: position 161,175,275 of record CM066043.1, on the reverse strand, counting down.
TGAGTGCCCTCTGAGGAAAGACCTAGAGCAGACCGGCGACGACCACCCTTGTATCAGTGCGTCGATATCGTGTGTCGATGCCTTCCGACAGCCTTTCGCATCATCTGCTGAAGCGGCGCTTGTTTTTTGCCGCCTAAAATGTCATCATGATGTCTATTGGCTGTCCCCATTTGCGACCGATCTGTGCCAACACCTTTGGAAGCAACTCCCATTCTTCGGCATCTACTCGAACCCTGGTGAAGAGATCCACCGTCACATTGTTCATTCCCGCAATATGCGCTGTCGAGATCGCTGGAAGCCGAGGTTCTATCCACGCAAACAGACCCTCTGCCTCGGAGTTGCTGGGGGATACTCGCACCACTCAAACTGTCAGCATAGGTTTGAACGCCCGGAACGCCATGCGTCCCCCGCTCGCAGTTCCAGTCGGTTGATTGACCACTGGGTCTCCTGCGTACTCCAAGAGCCTTGTGCGAAAAGACCTCCGCAATGTAGCCGAGTTTAAAAGTCGTGGCCCAGCTCCTGGAGGAAAATGCCCACAACCTTTTATTAAAGAAAAAACAGAGAAAATTATTAATTTATTTAATTGTTTTATACACCATCGTTCTACAATTCAAGATGGTCTACAAGGCGCACATCCTACCAGAGTGTCACATCTGTTATACATGCAACAGAACTCTTTGTATATGAGCATACCTAAATTTGCTGCTCTCGCCATACAAGCAATGTGTAACCTATTTGTCTTTCTGGAAAACTGCCCGGCACCCGCGACCCGGACTGGCCCCTACAGGAAGGACACTGGACTCGAAGGACCCTGGTCTGACCCAGCACGGCATCTCCTGCATCCCTATGAACGGAACCTGCCCAAGATCTCTCCCTTGGATGTACCAGGTTGAGCCTAGCCCCATGACCCTGTAGCTAACTCACACTGCGCAGAGAGGCTCAGCGATGTCTTAGAAGGGAGGAGTCCTAGCAGCTGGGGCAAATTGCCAGAGGACCAAGGGTTTGAATCCCACTCGAGAACAGTAACCCTGGGCCACAAGAACTGGGGTCCCCGGTCCCACAAGTGGTCCTTCTGGCCTGGTTAATCCACTTAACCCTCCATTGCCTCCGGTACAAACACTGAAATTATGAGCCCTTCAGGGACAAGGGAAATACTAATACAGTATTTGAATGTATGTCACCTAGACTTTTAGAAAAACAGCATACTAAATAAATAAAAGCCTGGGAATATGTGACTTTTAGAAAACCCTGGCTGTGAAGTGACATTAGGGCTGGTGCTGGCTGGTGGTCGTCTTTTCCTGTTCCCCCAGACCTTCTGCCAGCATTGAGAAGAGGCTGAGAATAGATTGTCCAGTGGGCCTGGGAACTTGCCTCCTGGACAGTAGAGACGTAGAGGGGCTAGGATTTGGTGGCAAAGCCAAAGAGAAAGAGAAGCTGGTGCCTGTGACACTGTATCTGACTAGGACGGCTCATACCCCATCAGGTCGTATGACCGCACTTCCAACCTCATCCAGCACAATAAGAACCTCTATCACTATATCACAATGGATATCCCCAATTGCATTATTTATTGTTTTAGCATGGTAATTTTATTTACATTTACTCTTATTATTTGGTTAATTATTTATTGATTTGAGTGTTATAACATGTAGTTATGTTTTTATTGTTTTAATTTTTACCTATGCCCGTGTAGCTTGAATATGTTTATTCAATGTTTTACACTTTTACATGTTTTAATATGTTCTAATGTGCTTTTAAAATATATTTGTCAGTTTTTTTACCCCCCCTGAGGAAGGCATTCCGCCGAAACGCGTTGGGGAACTTCAATAAAAGCATCTGGAATAAGCATTTGTGTCATCGTCACTCTTGCTCCTTGTGTTTCCTGTAGGGCACTACAACCATATGAACAATACAGCAGTTAAGGGTTCTAAGTCCGGGTCCTATACCGCTAATTTGCCTGATTCTACAGTTGCTTGTTTAACCCCTAACCCTGAGTGCTCAGGAAATTTACTCGCAGAGATCAGTCTGATAACTGCTGTATTTAGCCGGTCACAGAAGGCAACTATTGAGTGTACCTGCTGCCCTCTGGTGTCCATTGGCAGAATTACAGGCACTTCTTGGTTGAAGCCCGAGCGCAGCCCCTGTAGACCAGGACTGCGCCCCTGCGCGTGCCACCTACCAAACCCTGTGGACGCGCCGGTCTTAGCTAAGAAATAAAGACAAAAAAGGGGTCTTTATTATTTTATTTTTTTATTTTTATTTTTTTCAAGGCAATGGAGGGCAAAAAGACCACCCAAGGAGCGCTACTGGGAACCAAACCCCCGAGCCACTAGTCACCTGGTATACTATCAGGGTTACGGCCGGGAGGTCCCGCAGGGACTCACCATCCCCCCTTACAGGTGGGATCTGAGTCCTCCCACAAACTTTAAGTTAAATGTCTCACTCCACAGTAGACTGAGCCAGTGCGTGGCTTCTGCCTAATCCTGCTCCCAAGCCGGCGTCTCCGCACGCCAGAGAACACCCACACTCACAAAGAGTCCACGAAGGCATTAGTTATAAAATAACCAATAAATGGAAATTACACTTACCTGATAATTGTTGTTCCTTGAGGGAGTACAGTTCAGTCCTCCACCTCTGGGTAGTGCACCTCCTCCTGCAGCATGGAGACTGGACAAGTCAAACTTGTGACATCACCGGGTATATCCTGCTGGTCTTCTCCCATCATCCCCCAGTGACCTACTGACAAAGCAGACTCAAAAGAGCAACACATGACCCGTTAAAGAATTAACCACAATGCTATGCTTAAACTTCAGCTTTTAAACTACAGTGCCCTAAGACAAAGGGCCGAAACCCCCCCCTCCTTGCCCCTGTCCTCCCGCGCCCAAACCCGAGAAGGATAGACAGCAAGAAGGAAGGAGGACTAAGGAAGATCATAGGAAGAAAAACTGCTCTCACGATTACCGGCAAATCATAGCCCGTTGCCGCCATATATATCGGAAACCCTCTCCAGATTGACGCCTCGCGTCTGAGTTGTACATCTCTGGGCGGGAATGAGGACTGAACTGTACTCCCTCAAGGAACAATTACCAGGTAAGTGTAATTTCCATTTCCTTATCGGGCCTACAGTTCAGTTCTCCACCTCTGGGATGTAACAGAACAGTAATCCTTGGGAGGGACCTTTCCAGCCGGCTCACCACCCAACCGAACCGAACAGGCACCGTTCACTGTCTGCCCCTCCAGTCAATAGGTGTTGCTGAAACCACGAAGAAATGACCGAGAGTCCGCTCTGACTCTCTTCACTGGCGAGACACCACTGTGCCCTGTACCAAGCGTCGCTAGCGCATCCAAAGGGCCCGCTCGCAACCGCCCTGGTACTGAACGCCCTAGAAACATATCCTGACGAAATGGCTACCTGAGCCCTGTCGGAAAAAGCAGCTTTAGAAACCCCTTGCTTCTCGACCTCACCAGAACGTCAAGCTTTAGCTGCCGCTTCTCCCCTGCGTGAACCGCTGCAGCGGACGGACAGACGATGAGACCTTTCACATACCGATGCCGACTTCACCTAATGTCCAAGGAACGTAGACTACGAACAGAGCATTCTTGCGTATGTCTCAAAACTGGCAACTAGGTAGGCCACAGGTGGATTCCAAGACCCGAAGCAGAACGGAGTTCCATCCAGAGGCAGTTGGAAAGGAATTGGGTGAAACGGAAAACCACTTCTGACCCAAAATCCATGGAACTGGCCGCCAAGTCACCTTCACTCTGGCAAAAGGCAAAAATGGTTTCTGCCAGGACCACGCCTGCAAAGCTTAAAATCGCCTCGCCGAACAGATGACCACCAACATACTGCCCTTCAGGATAAATTCGTAACCTACACCTGCCGCAAAGGTTGAAATGGCGCACTAGCCAATGCCCCCAACCCAAACTGAGTAGCCCCGGTGGCGTTCATAGTCTACGCGAGGCTGCCATCTGGTAGCCACCAGAGCAAGCGTACCACCTTGACCTGGTACGAGAGCCACTCCCTGCCTGTTGCCCTTATAGCAGGACAGAGCTATCAACTGAACTCCCCAGGACCTCGCTGCCACTCCGTATCAAACCCGTCCTGTAGAAGACTCCATCCTAAGAAACCCGACACTGTTGTCGTGCGAAGCTGCCTCGAGTCCCCGTTCTCACAGATGCGCCATAAACGCACCCGGGCCTATGTGTTTTGTTTTGTTTTTTAAACTTAACCGTTCAATGGCCCCACCGTACACGATAACTGATCCACCTGAGACATTCGAAGGAAAACCCAGGTTTTCCAACGTCGGCAACCTCCCTGGATTCTCAACAAGCCACCGTAAGAGGTCGGCATACCCGAGGCCCCCCAACAAATTTCCCCCGATGCGCTTTGACACACAGTAGCACTCGACCTAAGAGTGCTCCAGGGGGAAAGGCCTAATGAAGACCGGCCTACGGCCTCTGTTGCACCAAAGCGTCTATGCCGTCTGACATCCTTTCCATGTCGCCTGCTGAATAAGCGATCCACCATTGCAGACTGAAACGTCACCATGCGGTCCAATACGGCCTGTCTCCAACTGAGACCGAGCTGTGCGAACACCTCCGTATGTAACTCCCATTCTCTGGCATTTACTCGGACTCTGCTAAAACACCCGCTGTCACATTGCCCCCACCGAGAACGCTGGGAGCCGAGGCTCTATCCGTGCACGCCGACCCTTTGCCCCAGCCCCCAAGGCCACCCTTCCGGCTCCGCCCTGCCGATCGATGTAGGCCACTGTCACGGAGTCGGACAGTACTCGCACCGCTCGACCTGTCACTGTGGCTGCGAACGCCTGCCATGCCCGCCGTACCACTCACAGTTTCAGCCGGCCGATTGACCACTGGGCCTGCTGCATACACCATGCACAAAAGACTCTCCGAAACGTAGCTGAGTCTAACAAAACTCTGGCCAAGCTCCCGGAGGATGGTCCAGAACCTTCTAAGAAAATGAAGTGGAGCCAATTATTAATGTATACGATTGTTTCCCCCCCCCCCCCCCCCGATGGTCTCCAAGGCACACGACCTAACAGAACGCCACATCGGTTGTACCTGTAACGGAAGGCTTTGAATATGAGCCTACGGAAATTCAGTGCATGCTCCGATACCAGCCCTGAGTAACTCGTCTCCTTGGCCCACTGCCGTGACCTTAAAACCTGGACCTGCCACCAAGGCAACCGGCCCCTGGGCTTGAGGAAGCTTGGTCTAACCCAACACAGCACTTCCTGTACTCCTTAGGACCGGGACCTCCCCAAGGTCTCCGCCTTGGACGTAATCGGCCAAGCCTAGCTCTATGGTCCTGCGGCTAGCCCCCACGACGCAGTGATGCTCAGCAACACCTTGGGGGGAGGAAAGGCCTAGTGGTTGGGGCAAGATGCCAGCAGACCAAAGGTTTGCATCCCACTCAAGCACCTCAACGTAGGATCATAAGAACTGGGGTTTCTGGTCCCACAGGAGAGCATTCTGGCCTTGATAAAGCCACTTAAACCTCCGCAGGTACAAAAACTTAGATTGTGACCCCATTCAGGAACAAGGAAAAAGCATACAACATCCAACTGTGTTTTTATGCAACCTTGAGTTGCATAAAAACACAGCATAGTCAACTAACTAAATGACTGGGACCATGCGACTTCAGGAAACCGTGGCAGTGAAATGACATCAGGACTTGCGCTGTCTCGTAGGCATCTTTCCTCGTCTTCCCAGTTCCTCCGCCCGCATTGAGAAGAGGCTGAGAAAAGAATCTGTAGTGGGCCTGGGGCCTTGCCTCCCAGACAGTCGAGACATAGGGGGAACAGAATTTGGGACCCAAGCCAAAGAGAAAGGGAAACTGGTGACCGTGACACTAACTCCACACGACAGCCTCACTCATGCCTCTGCAACCCCCACGAAACACAATGAAGATCTTTTTCGCGTTATCCCAATTGACCTCTCTCATTGCTGGACAAATACCTGAGCCTGAGAACCCAGTCCGAAGCTAGAACTGCAGACGCACTCTACAGCGAGTGCACCTAAGACTTAAACTTGAGCACATACCCCACGCAGCTCCATATATACAGGTGACCCAGCTCCTGACAACAAACACAGAGCAGTGAGCACGTGTGAACCTAGGAGGCCGTCATGGTGACGACAGCGAGTATTGACTTCCGCTAAGAAACCTTCCAGTGCCCTGGAGCGCTAAGCCCCAGACTGTACCTCCAGCATTGCTTCTCATTATCTCCAACATGGACCTTTCAACAAGATGGCCCAGATGGGGCAGTGCCCCCGCTAAGTGCTCAAAGCTCTGCTCTGATTGCACCGGCTCTAGACCGATGAGATTTACCTGCCCCCGCTACATTACATAGCGAAACTCTCATCTACCGACAAGTCAGGGAGGTAGCCTCTGATCCTGGAATGGGCATGCTAAAGGGAGCTATGAAACACACAGGCACCCCCCCCCCCCCCGGGCATTCCCGCAAGCCAAGAAATAGCAGTGGGAGACAACGGCAGCCTTGCAACCAGAGGTCTTAGTGGTTGCAGCTTGTGTGAATCCAAGATGAATGCAAATCCGCATTTTACCCACCCCCACATGGATGAGAGTAATGAATAGCAGACATGCTTCATGAGCAGCACTGCCACCAGGTAGCCTAAAGGACACCAAAACCAGACAAACGACACAGCAGAAAAGGGTTTTAAACCTTGGTCACACAATCTTGATGTGCAGAATAGCACAGCTGCTTGCTAGGCGCTAAGCCCCATATTCTTTCCACCTTCCATTAGTCTGAGGATTACTACACTCGGTCACAGAAAGACATTGAGCGCCCCAGCTGCCCGCTGGTGGCCACGGACACTAGTACCGACCTTTCGTGGTTTATAGTTTAACTCTTGTTATTAATATCATTGTTCATCCTAAGACACCCTAAATGAGTGCCAATAGTATTAATTGCCCTATAAAAGGGTAAAAAAAGAAAATACTTTCTGCTATCTTAAATCGTTAGGTGCCGATTTGATTTACCTCATCAGTCTTATAAGGCGCGTGCAAGTTTGAGAATGAACAATTACAGCCCCCTGCTTTCCCCCCAGAACATAAGAAAAGCGCAGGGTTAACAACTGTTCTACCAGAAGGATTTACAGCAGAAAAACTTTGTGATAAGGAAGCTTATCATAGCTCAGGAAGGAGCTATAGAAAAGGTGAAGTGTCTCTGAACAAGCAACCTGTCAGTTCTGGTAGAAATAAGAAAACAGAATTTTCCCATAAAAGACTACCAGTCCCAGAATGCACCAGGTTTCCAACAGCCATTAGAGGAGCTGAAGTGGGGAAACGTGTGTTCAATCAGGAGGGCTATGAGGTAATCCCTAAGCACTCATCTCAAAGGGCAGGGCCTGATTCAGCACAGCTGCGCTGTATTAGGGGGGAGCACTCATCTAGGCAGAATAAAGAGAGTTTATTCTACAGAGAATTATCCTCATTATCCTGAGAATCAGCTTGAGCTTGATCATCAGTTTCATCTGAAGGATCATCAGAAGCAGAAGCAAAACCGGACGGACAGAGAAGGAAAGAAACCCTTTGGAAGAAGGAAGAGAAAAGCCTTTGAGAGGTCTAGAAGAGTCCAGGGAAGTACGTATACTGGGAGGCATTTCAAGGGCCAGCATACACCATTGGACTGGGGAAAGCCAGAGGAATGGTGCTGCAGAGCTAGGAAACTCCAGACGCTACCTGTGAGGGAGACGGCTGCACGTGGAAGGGACCCTAAGACCTGTGCCAGAAGGTATGTGAAGAGAGATCCAGTGTCCAGGGATCTGGATTGGAAGGCTGGACATAAGAACTGGACTACATACTGGCCAGGCTATATAGAGAGGAACTCTAACAGCAATGGAAGCTCAGGTATGAACACTGATCTATGCCCTAGCTATAACCTTGAAAGACAGCAGGGAAACAAGTATTCTCCTGAAAGTGCTCCATTGAGAGATTCATCTGTGCCAATCCATGATATTGAACCCATGCTTGTTGAAGAAGGGGGAATGATTGCAGATGAAGAATGTGTTTATATGGACTGCTCTCTGTCCAAACTCCTTTGGTAACTTTCTGTTATAAAGTACAGCAACCATCACAAAGAAATACAAACTTGTTCTTTAATCTACTCAGAAAAGCTCCTGAAGCAGGATTTGACCCACACAGTAGAAAGCAAGCCAGCTAAGGGGTTTCAGCTGGATAACTGCTAGCAATTGAGCCTTACCTAATTGCTTGTGAGCTAGGAGAGAATCACTTCTGAATCTATGTGGGAAGTTATCAGAAGTTAACCTGAAAAGAACAGTTTTTTTTCTTTCTTTGTGGCTTTTCGTTTGTTGTTTGATATATGCTAAGAAAACATTAGCTAATGCCTGACAAGTTTGAATGTTGTTTTCCTGATTTTGATTTTGTTTTTCCAAGTTAAACACTGGAAGCAAGTAACCTGATTTATGTGCTACCAAGCATATCTGTGTTGGGAGAAATAACCCCATAAATAAATATCTTATTGGCTTTACCCAAAAGCACAACTAATTATTGTGAGCAGCTGTGTCTGGTGTGAATGGACTGCATTAACCACAATCCCTTGCAAATCATATTGACATATGCACTTGCCAAGACTGTGAGCATTCTCACCCAGGCAGCCGTCTGACAACTTGCAACAGAAAGCAGACCACGAGGCCAGGTGGCTTTGCTTAACCGTTGAACCAACTGGCCGCTGATCTACCTTAATGGCCTAATCCAATTACTGCCCCCTGCTTCGGACAGAAGCTGTTAGCTGCCAGAATGCAGGCCAACCGCCAAAAACCACAAAACGAAGTAACTCCCCAATCACTCGCATTAGACAAGCGATTAGACAATTACATGAGAAATTAAATTTAACTCACAGATTATAAAATTAGAGTAAATTAAATTAAAATTAAGATTCAAATTAAAATTAAATTGATTAAAATTAAAATCAATGAATTCCTTATCTGTGTAGAGCAGCGTAGCACAGCGTCGTCTGGCTCAGCGCGTGTTGCTCCGCCCTCCGTGATGAGGTCTCAGCCATGCGAAGAAAATGGCGCCGAACACAGGCAGGCCCATTTGGCGCCAAAAACCACTGCTTCGGCAACAGCCCCAAGCCCCTCCTTTCGGGCTCGAGGGCCTCCCCTACGGCGACAGAATCCAGCAATCACCCCACTGTAGCTCTGGGGTGAAACGCTTTCAACCGCGCTGCTGCCCTGCGCCGCCGGGAGCAGCCGACGCTGCGAGCACTGGCCGGCCGGCTGAAGAACTCCCAACAGCCTGAGGCTCCCACCGCGCCGGAAATCTGACACCCTGCACACCCCCAGAAGGCAGATGTGATCCACAGAGCTCTCCCCCGTACAGTCCTGGGGAAGAGATCATTACCGGGCACAGAGTGATCGACGGAACCCAAGCAGAGAGGCTAGTCGGCAGAACGTGAATTTTAAAGGGGCAGATCCTCACTTTATACTAAGTCAGGTTAGACTGATATTAAAATATTAACCTGAAGCATAAAATGACATTACCATTAAATTAAATTAAAATTAAATTGATTAAAATTTTAAAGCTTCAACCTAAAGAAGGAAAACAAAAGAAATTATCAAGTTCAATTAAATCCTGACTAATTGCTCCTAATTTGATTCTGAAGTGAGCCCAGCACCTAGGCTCACTACGTCCTCCTGCTGCATGGAGACTGGACACACTGGGGGATGATGGGAGAAGACCAGTAGGATATACCCTGTGATGTCACAAGTTTGACTTGTCCAGTCTCCATGCTGCAGGAGGAGGTGCACTACCCAGAGGTGGAGGACTGAACTGTAGGACCGATAAGGAACTGTCAGTACTGAAGGGAGTCCCCTCCATGGGGAAATAAATACATTAGTTCTCTGAAGACTTTTTTTTTTTTTTTTGAAGCTACAGTAGAAAGAAAAAAACAAAGAATTAGACAGGCAAACAAAAGGAAAAAAGGCCCTAAGCCTAACTACACTAAAGACTGTTCCTTATCAACTCCTTTAGTAAGCCCAGCACCGAGGCTCACTACGTTCCTCCTGCTGCATGGAGACTGGACCCATTGGGGGCTGATGGGAGAGACCAGCAGGCTATATCCAGTGATGTCATGACTTTGGCATGCCCAGTCTCCAAGCTGCAGGAGGAGGTACACTACCCAGAGGTTGAGGACTAAACTGGAGGAACGATAAGGAACCAGCGGAGGACAAAGACTATGGCCAAACACAAGGAGATATCCAAAAAGCTTTATTGTGTTTGGCCGTGGTCTTTGTCCTCCGCTACCTTTACTGTACTATTTTGCGGAAGACTTCCTTCTCCTGTTTCTTGGTTAAGCAATAACCAAACAGTCATGAAACCGTAAAAATGTACTGAGTGGGTCTTTGAGAAAGGCTATATATAAAGTCTCAAGATTAGATTATATTTGAAACTGTTTTTAAAAAGTTTTAAATAAATTTGCTTTCCTATTCCAATAGTGACTTTTATGATATTTACTGAGAGGCCTCATTTTCTCCCTTCTTGCTCTTTATGAGCTCCAGATCACAAAATGCCAATGTCTGTTGCTGTCATACCCCAAAAGATTTTTTTTTAAAGTGTCATCAAGTCCATGCTGATACCTGGCGACCCAGAAGCCCCTGGGTTTTCTTGGCAAGGTATGACCAGAAATAAATTGCCAGGACTTTTCTTCCAGAGGGTAAAACAACTTGCCCAAGGTCACAAGGGGTGCCAGTGGGAATCAAACCCTGATATTTTGAGTATCAGACTGTTGCTCTAATCACTAGGCTACTCCTCCACTCCCTAAAAGATATGGATTACAAAAATTTTAGAAAGTAAAATTCAGGCTCATAAAAGCAACTCTTAGAAAGACATGAAAAGATGCAACTTGAGATACATAAAACAAAATAAGTAAACTACCCTTGCAACATATTTAGTCTTTTTTTTTTAAATTAAAATTATTTAAAATCTAATCTATCGGAGTGGAAGAGCAGCCTGGTAGTTAGAGCAGTGTGCCAAGAAAGCCAGGGTTCAAATGGCATGTCTCCTTTCTTTCATAGACGCTTCTTGCAGCCCTCAGCAAGTCATTTCACCCTCCACTGATTCAGGTACAACTTCCTCCCTTCATTTATTAAACTGCATTAACATTTCAAAATGCATTAATTCACATTAACATTTATTACTGCGAATTAAACACATAGGGCATTCTCAAGCTATTAATGCAGTTAGCAGACCTGCTAAATGCATTAACCATCGTCAGTAAGATATTCAGTGGCACACAGCGAATTTCTGATGCTGAATATCCCCCTCTAATGCCGCTAAACACCCCCATGCTAACTGCTTAGCATCAGGGCATTCCAGGAATGTTCTGGGGGAAGCGGTGAACATAACAAGGTAGAAGCAATATTCAGCCACTACCCAGCTATCTTAAAGCAGCTAAGGTTAGGCAGGATAAAGGCTGTCCCAACTTTAGCCGCTTTAGTTAACCGGGCAGCAGCTAAATATTGTCACCGCCCAATTAGCTTCAGCACTATCTGACCAACCTGTATAACATTCAATGCCAGTGGCCACATATGAACTGGACATTGAATATCCGGGTCTAAGTTAAAGTGGCTGACTGTCGCTGCTTTAACAGTGCTGGCCACCGCCACTGAATACAAGTTGGCCCTACAGTTATTAAACAGGGCCCATCAAGAATAATGGAGCATGCATTATTTAGCATACATTAAATAAAATTAATATTTTAATATGCATTAACATGTTAATTCAGCTTAGTAAAGGAAAAAAAATCTGATCTTACCTGCTATTTTTCTTTCACTGTGCCCTACCAGACCAGTCCAGATTTGTGTTTGGTCCCCTACCAGCAGACAGAGACAGAACAAAAGCCTGTAAGCCCTGTATTCTATACGGCACCATGCAGCCTGCAGCTCCTTGGTATTTCTGTAACAAAGCAATCCTTAAACCTCTCCTGGTCCCCCTCAAGAACGGGGAAACATATGGCCAACACTGAACCCATCCCCTAGGCGCAAGGGCTTCCCCAGGAGAATGCAGCCAACTAGAAATCACATAGATATTTGATTATCTTTTTGATGGCAAGTTACCTAACAGCAAGACAAAATGGACAGGTCCCTGGACTACTCTAGTAGACTCAAGGACCAAAGTTTTCCTTCCTCATCTTCCCAACAGACCAGTTCAGACACATGGGATGTATTAAAGCAAACCTTACATTAGGAAGGAATCCAGCAATCGCTCTGAATATACCCACCCCAAAAAGTGGCATCCTTCCTGACCAAACATCCAAAGGTTAATGCTTCATTAAAGGAAAGCAAGGATGACCATAAGGCTACTGTGCAAAATTTCCACGGGAAAAGAGTTTTCGCTTGGTCCAAGAAGCCACTTGGCCTGTGATAGAATGGGCCTTCAGCCGCCTGGAAAGTACCCAACCCCTCAGAATACAGGCCAAGGCAACTGCTTCCTTGAACCACCAAGTTACTGTAAGATTTCACTGCCACTCCTCCCTTCCTCAGTCCTCCAAAAGAAAAAAAAGCAAATTGATCAACTCACCAGAAATTATTGGCTTCCTCCAAATAAAGCATCAAAATCCTATATAAATGCAGATCCCAAAAGTTCTCCTTACAATCCTCCTTCCAAAAGGACTGGTAGAGTGGTTGACATGTAAAGTCAACACTACCTTAGGCAAGGAGGATGAAAAGCATGGATCAAAACCCACACTTCCATAAATCAAAGGAAGGGTTCCCTACAGGAGTACCCGAGGCTCCAAAATCTCTTAGTAAACAGCCACCAGGAATGTCTTAAGAGCAACATCCTTTGGAGATGTCCAACTCAGAGGCTCAAAGGGAGAAGTAGATAATGATTACAAGACTAAGTTAATATAGACCACTCCCCTTCAAGAAACTTCAGGAATGCTACCATCTGTCCCTTCCTTCTCACAGTCCATTGTGAGCAGCAACTTTAGTGAGCACACTGCCAAGCCCTTCTTTAGGCCCTCCTGCAGTAATGGCAATTATGTAGGAAATGGAAACCTGAAATAGGGAGACATTCTGTTCCCCACAACAAGTTTCACTCTCCAAACTTGGCATAGTCTAGAAAAGTATACCTTGTCCATGCCTGTAGTTAAATCGCTATACCTCAAGCCAAGTATCCCTTGCACTTCAGAGACAAGACATTAAGACAGAAGGGAAATGAAGACAGGCTTAAAAGGTTAGGGCTCTTCAATTTGGAAAAAAAAAAGACAGCTGAGGGGAGATATGGTAAAGGTCTATAAATTAATTAATGGAGTGGAACGGGTAAAGCTACAATGTAATCCATTTAAGACTAAAAAGAGAAAATATTTTTTCAGTCAACGCGTAACTAAACTTGAATTTGTTACTGGAGGATGTAGTAAAAGCGGTTAGTGTAGCTGGGTTTAAAAAAGGTTTGGACAAGTTCCTGGAGATAAAGTCCATAAATCATTAAAGAGGACAAGGGAAATCCACCACTTTTACCCCGGGATAAGCATCGTGGAATCTGTGTACCTTTTGGGAACCTGACAGATACTTGTGACCCGGACTGGCCACTGCTGGAAACAGGATACTGGGCTTGATGGACCTTGGTCTGACCCATCTCATAAGAATATAAGGAATGCCAAACCGTATAGGCTCCAGCATTATAAGGTCTGGCTGAAGAAGCACAGAGACTTTGCTTTCAGCCTCAAGGCCAACTGTACCTGAATGAGAAAAGGCCTCCTCTGATAAACTGCACTCCTGTGAGTCTAGGGAATGGCGACTCGGGATGTCCACCTGCGCATTCTCCAAATCTGTGATGTGGGCCATCAAGAGCACCTGAAGGTGGCCCTTTTATCCACATAATGAACAAGTCAGCTTCCTAGTGCCCCCCCTCCCGCCAGGAAGCTGATATATGCCATTGCCAGAGAACACTAATGATCTCCCTGCAGATCAAGGGTTCAAATGACTGCAGCACTCTTATTAACCTTGTCTGCAGCCATTTTATTGACCACCTGGTCTTGGCTGCCATCCACTACTCCTGTGCAGTCTAATACTGGGAACGACCCCCGCCCCCTCTGCAACCAGAGATAAGCATTTGACATAACTCATTAAGGAATTTCTAGGTCCACTCTCTTCACCAAGTTTTACAAGTCCAGCCACCACACCAGGCTGGATATGACCTCCAATTTTAAGGGAAACCTGATCTCATATCCCTGCAGTAGCACAGACCAGCGCCCCAGGAGAAACCACTGCAATGGTCTCACATGCACCATGAACCACAGGACCAAGTCAAGTGTTGCTGCCATTGACCCTAGCATTTGCAAGTAGTCCTACGCTCAGGGTGCCATCCTTGCTAAATATCCCCACACCTGGGACTGAAGTTTGAGCATGTTCTTGGACAACTCAGCACCACGAATTCAGGATCTCTCTGATGTTCCTTTCTGACAGGTTTATGCAAGTATGTCTCCTTAAAAATGAAAGCTGCCACAAACTCTCCTCTCCTAAATCTTTAACCAACTTCTCTTAAGTATTTCAAGAGTCTTCCTCCACTAAGTGCAGCCTGATCAAGTGGGTCTTCAAAGCAACATCTGCATCCCAATTCCACAGCTACAAAAACCTTCTGACCAATGCCACCACACTCATAATTCTTGCAGAGTTTATCAAATTGTAGAAAGGGCATCCACAGATACCAGTTGAGCAACCTTCTTGGGCTCAATCACACTGACCTCCAAAGACCCTGAGGAGAGGTACTGGACCCAACACAAAATGGTCCTGGACAAACAGCACTGCAGACTGCAGTGTCAGGGTCACAACCTTGAACACCTGCTTCAACAAGATTTTAATCTTCTGGTCCTGCACATCCTGTAGGGCTATTACCTCCTCCCACCTCCTCCACTGGAATGGAGGACTTCTTTCTGATAGCTTACAGCCACATCAATCTTCAGCTTCTCCTTTTCTTCTGGAGTCAAGGGGTACAGTTTGCCCATAGCACTGCTTACTCGGAGGCCAGCTTCTCGGACATCCTACTCCATCGAGATCAAAGCAGCGATTGCCTGGTGCACAGGAAAGGACTGTGGGGTTGCACAACCCTTCCAAGACTTGATTCAGAAACCTCAGTCTCCTTAAGTAGATCCTCTGTAATGCTCAGGACTGCCAGCATCTGCAAGAACATGGACATCTACTCTTCCCTCTTGAGGTGTACCACTATAGGTGTCATCAACCTCTCCTATCAGGTCACCCTTCCTCCAAGTCCCCCTCCCAGAGCCAGCACCTAGTCCATTAGGCTGACAAAACCCTCTGGTGGAATCTGAGCAAATGAGGCCATTGACAGACTCCCAATCCTGGACTTTTATCTGCAATCTTTTGGCCAGATGTGGGATACTGGGAGCAGGAGGCTTCTTTGAAGGTGCCAAAGAGGAAAGCCCCAAATACTGTAGCATACGTCTTGTGCATCAACAGCATGAACATGGGGAAAAAATACCAGGAGAAGAGAGGGCTCATAGTCTACCTAAACAGACCAAGAATTCCTTGCTATGTTCTTTCCAACAGCCCCTCCAGCGCCAAGACAGGAGGCTCAAGGGATCCCTGCACCATTTGGTTCCCCAAGGGCAAGATTGCCACCATTCCTGCACTGTCAGTTTGCTGCATGGGCTCTCTCTAGGACCATCTCTCCATCCTTAATAATGCCATGTCAACCTTCTCACCTTGGCTTGCCAGTCATACCAGAAGTTTCTGAACACAGAGCTCCTCCTGCATTTGCTGCAAACAAAGCAATGCTTTGCACACTCTGACAGACTACTATGCATGTGGCCTTGCAAAACCTAAACATTTATGGTCCCAGCACATGTGTTGTACGTGGCATGAGCAGACTATTGCCACTACTGCAAACCCTCCTCTCACCTCCGTTGCTCCAGTGAAGAGACTCCTCAGCTGGCAGCCTTGCCTTTCCACTCTTTTATCCTTTTTTTTTTTTTTTTTTTTTTTTAAACTAAAACCTTTACTGCCCCAGACAGCAGCCTGTCTAAGTACCATAATAGTTGCACTAATCCTGCCTGGGCTGAAGTGGGGAAAGGCAGGCAGGATACTACAGCCAGGGAGATGGACCTAGAATCCTCTGGGTGTCACCCCTAGCATCAAACGACAGAAGCCAGGCAGAGGCAGAGGGAACTCCACTTTTCAGCCACTTAACTGGGAAGACCAGCTCTCCAATTGGTTTCCAGAAGCTCACCAGACTCTCTAGACTGAAGCTTCATGAGTCACCCATCTACCATCTGCTGGAGACAGAATAATGAGATGCTGCAAGATATACAGTGTGCTATTTTGGGTAGAGTTTGCAAGTTTCTGTTCTGTCTCCATCTTCTGGTATGAGAGGAAATCCCATGCATCTGGATTGGATGGTCTGGTGGGATGATAAGGAATAAGGGACTTAGGTCAGGGATATCTAGCTTAAAGCTTGTGAACTGTATTGCCGCTCAACAAGTGCCCCTCTTCGCTCATTCTAGCCTTATCCTGTATTCATTTCTTCAGTCTCAAAGCTTGACACTCACAATTAGCTCATTCAGTCTCACAATCCAGAATAGCAGCACATTCCTTTAGCACCACAGCCTGGCAAGGCATAATGAACAAAGGAGAGGGACCAGCTAGAGTCACAGATCCAGATACTGAAATGGCATGCCATCCACCATAATCAGTCTCAGCCTCCGAGCTCCGACTCCACTAGTATGTTAGAAATGTTGCAGCCTTCTCTCTCGTATGTTCTATTTCCTCTATCTCTCCAGCTATAACCTCTGTGTTCCTCTCTTCCACCCCTTTACCTTACCCTTCAGAAAGTAGCAACAGCAACTAAGACAAGCATTGCATATATAGGGGGGACTCCACTTCCACCCCCACCTAAGGGTCAGCCCCAAAATTAAAAGGGAATGTTTCCTTTTCCTTGTCAACCCGCTTCAAGTACATTTTATTTCACTGTGGCCCAGCAAAGAAATGAATATGAGACCACTGCCTTAGAGTAAGCTTCTGGGGCACAGAAATACTTACTGTACCTGAAATGTAACTCACCCTGAACTCCTGTTTGAAAAGGCAAATAACAAAATCCAAAATTCGAAAATACAATTGTGATAAACATCAACTTTTTTTACATTTTAAATTGCTTACACATTCAATGCCCCCCCCCCCCTTCCTGGGCACATACCAACATTTAATAGAAGACATATTACCTGATTTAACATGATTGGTTGTGCTGTTACTGTAGCTACGGGCCGGGACACTGGTTGGGCCATTACAGGAACAGAAATATTTCTTGATACTGGCTGTGCTGTTACTGGAACTGGAACTGTCACAGGTCTGCAAACTGGCTGCGATATTCCAGAATTTGTTCTAGACATTTGTTGTGTCAGTATACAAGCAGGAATAGGTCTTTGTAGTGACTGGGGAGATCCTGAAACACTGACAGGTCTGGATACAGGTTGTACTACTGAGCTAGTAGTAGGTCTGGATGCTGGCTGATATACTGGTGAAACGGCCAAAGTACCTTGGTTCAAGGTAGACGTCTTATACTGTTGACTTGTAGGTTTGAATGTTGAAACTGTGCCTGTTATGCAAAATAATCAGACTTCAGTAAGCACTGAATAAATAATGAAAATTATAGTTCTTCAATTACAAAAATTGCTGTGTACCTCTGCTGGGTGCACCATTTGGCATCCCTCTTGGTGACGAACCATGGTTGACGCTAGGTAAATTATCTGCATTAGAAAAGCCATGATCACAACAAAATAGTCAAACAGTGAATATATACATAAAGAAAGCTACAACATGTTAATAAATACAATAAAACTAAGTTACTTACATGAAGCAGGTGCTCTCTGTGGACAGCGGGATGAAGTCCTCATAACATGGAGTAACATCACCAACAGAACCAAACGTGGAAACTTACCAACTCATGATTTCCCAAAACATTTGGAAGGCTTCCCATCTGTCACTATCATGCAGGACAGCCTCGGTCTAATATTAAATTATTTTGTTCAGATTAACCCAGTGTTCCCCGTGTCTACATGGTCAGTGTTTGAGAACTGCCTAGTCTTATGGGAAATCTTATAAGTTCCCTCTTATTCTGTAACTTTTATATCTGTCTTGGTCAATATGGTGTCGGCAATTTGCATAAAACTCTCCGGGGGGGGGGGGGGTGAGAGGATATGTGAATACATGTATCTTGCTGTCCATGAGAACACTTGCTATAGGTAAATAACTTAGTTTACTCCAAGGACAAGAAGACAAGCAGAATAGCAAGTCCTCATATCACGAGATTCCCTAGTTATGCCTTCAACTAAAAAAATGGGGGGGGGGGGGGAGATTATGACCATGCAAGGTGCTACAACAGGCAGACACCAATAATATTCGTTGGTGCAACCAGCCATTTTGAATAATGTTTTCCCCTTTCTTTATTTTTTTTTCTTTTGGGGGGGGGGGGGTAGAGGGAGGCAGCTTGGAAAATAAAGGAAGTGGGCCTAGGGAGGATACAGTTGGATTCTATTACCCAAACAGATTCAGAGGACATTTAGGCCATATCTACTTTCGACCAGAAGTCTCTCTTGTTTTTTAAATTTATGCAATCCAAATTAGAATTCCCCTGTTGGGGACTTTTTCTTTTCCTGTGACGAGGACGGATCTGATGAAAAGCCAGTAAAGCCCTCCTCTTCGGAGAATACCTTTCACTCATAATCAGAATCCTAGGAGCACTCGGTCTGATCCAGAAAAATACTCCATCTGAGAACTATGGGTCACTGCCTATCTCAACTTCTGCTTTTTTTGGGGTGCAGGACTTCAAGAGAGGATGTTGAGATGTCATGGTGAAACCTCTCCTCCTATTACACTAGAGAAGGACATCAGCCAGGCAGTCACTCACATAGAAGCCGTTTGTTTATGTCTCTCCTGCAGGAAGATCGCGAGTAGTATTGGCTGAATGTTTCTGGGCACAGATGTTGACCATTTCTAAGCTGCAGTATAACACCGTGTAAAAAATTATAATTACACTTACCTGGTAATTGTAGTTCCTTGAGTGACGACAGTTCAGTCCTCTACCTCTGGGTTGTCAACCTCCTCCTGCAGCTTGGAGACTGGTACTTCAGAATCATGACATCACTGGATATAGCCTGCTGCCCTCTCTCTTCTGTCCCAGTGTGAACTACTAACAAAGCAGACTCAAAGGAGCAACAAATAAGTAGTAAAAAATCAACAAATAAAAATTAGCCTAACTACTTTTATAACTATATACTCTTCCTGGTAAGGCCTTCTTACACCCTTCACTGCCCTACCACAAACCACACATAAAACAGCAAACAGTCGCTGCAATCATGGACAGACTCACCTGTAATAGTATTCTTCTTGGTCGGAACCACCGACCCCCCCCCTGAAAGAACCCTGGGCGGGATGGAGGACTGAACTGTCGTCACTCAAGGAACTATAATTACCAGGTAAGTGTAATTATCATTTCCTTATCGTTCCTCCAGTTCAGTCCTCTACCTCTGGGAAGTACCAGAGCAGTACTCATTGGGAGGGACCCCGCCAGCCGGCACTCAGTACCGCCGAACCGAAACGGCATCAGACGCCGCCGCAACATCAAGACGGTAATGTTTACTAAAGGTATGCAGAGACGACCAAGTTGCCGCCCTACAAATGTCTCCCGGCGGAACCAAACTGTGTTCCTCCCACGACGACGCCTGCGACCTGGTGGAATGCGCCCTCAATCCCACGGGCACGGTCCTACCTTGAAGCAAATAAGAGATCGCCTCCCGGACCCACCGGGCAATAGACGCCTTAGCCGCCGCCTCTCCTTTGCACACACCTCCGAAAAGCACAAATAATCGATCCGACTTACGAAAAGACTCAGTCACCGCCAAATAGCGACGCAAAGCCCTCTTCACATCCAGACGCCTCAAACTGTCATCCAGATCGCCACCTACCCAGGATCCGAGAACTGACAAACAAACCTCCTGGCTCAAATGAAAAGGAGACACCACCTTATGCAAAAATGATGGAACGGGACGTAGCACTACCTTCTCCCTAGAAAAGGACAAAAACGGCACCCTACACGACAACGCTTGCAGCTCCGAAATACGCCTAGCTGAACAGATAGCCACCAAGAACACCGTTTTCAGGGTCACGTCCTTTACCGACGCCCGAAGCAACGGCTCAAAGGGAGACTTAGACAACGCTGCCAACACGAGATTAAGATCCCACGGTGGAATAAACACCCTACGCAACGGCCTCATCTGCGAAACCGCCTTCAGAAACCGATCTATATCAGGATGGGTCCCGAGCGGCACTCCCTTAACCTTGCCCCAATAACAGGAAAGAGCTGCTAACTGTACCCGCAAGGAACTAGCTGCAAGACCCTTATCAAAACCGTCCTGCAGAAACCCCAAGATTGCAGGAAGGTCCGCCGTGGCCGCTCGAATTTGATGTCGCGAATACCAATCCTCAAACACACGCCAGACTCGTACATAAGCCAAGGAAGTAGACTGTTTCCGTGCTCTAAGCAACGTAGCCACGACTGCCGCGGAATAGCCCTTTTTCTTCAGCCGAGCCCTCTCAAAGGCTAGACCGTAAGCAAGAACCGATCCACTTGCGGCATGTGGAGGAGACCTTGCAACAGCAAGTCCGCCCGAGCCAGCAACCTCCACGGCCGCCCGTCTAGAAGACGCACCAGATCCGCATACCATGGCCGCCTCGGCCAGTCGGGCGCTACAAGGAGAACCCTTCCTGGATGAGCTCTGATCTTTTGTACCACCCGTCCTATCAACGCCCACGGAGGAAAGACGTATAGAAGCCCCGCGGTAGGCCACAGACGCAGCAGGGCGTCGATGCCCTCCGACATTCTTTCTCGCCTCCTGCTGAAAAACCGGCTGACTTTCGCCGACCGGAAGGTCGCCATCAGATCCATTACGGGTAACTCCCAGCAAGCCACTACTTGCACAAAGATGTCTGGATGCAGTTCCCACTCCCCCGCATCCACCTGCACTCGGCTGAGAAAGTCCGCCATGACATTGTCCTTCCCCGCAATGTGCGCCGCGGAGATCACCGTCAACCGCTGTTCTACCCACGCGAACAACATGTCCGCTTCCTCTTCCATGGCCCCACTCCCCGTGCCGCCCTGACGGTTGATGTAGGCCACCGTTGCCAAGTTGTTGGAGAGCACCCAAACCGGGCGATCTACCACCTTGTCCTCGAACTCCACCAGCGCTCGACGCACGGCTTGCAGCTCCAACCGATTGATTGACCAGGACACCTCCTGAGGCGACCATAGCCCCTGCGCGAATCTGTTCCCGCAGTGTGCTCCCCAACCCACCAAGCTGGCGTCCGTCAACAAAGGGATCCAGTCGGGCTGTTCCAGCGGCATGCCGGGTGAAAGAGAAGATGGATTGAGCTACCACTGCAGGGACTGTCTGACTTTGATTGGGCACTGCAGCCATTTGCTCAAAAGATCCGACTGGTGCAACCAGCAGCGAAGAAGCGCTCGTTGAAGAGGCCGCATATGCACTTTGGCTCATGGCACCGCCTCCAACATTGCCGCTATTGTCACCAAGACCTGAAGATACGACCAAGCCAACGGCGCAGGCACGGAACGGAACTGACGCACGAGCTTTCGCAGGGCCTGAGCCCTCTTGCACAGTAAAAACACCTGTCCTCGCTTCGTGTCGAACCAGACCCCCAACTATTCTAGATCCTGGGAGGGCTTCAGCCGGCTCTTGGCTGGATTTACCACCCAACCAAGGATTTGCAAGAACTCCACTACTCGGTTCGTTACCCGAACGCTCTCTGCTTCGGACTTGGCTCGAATCAACCAATCGTCGAGGTATGGGTGCACCAGAATTCCTTCTTTCCGCAACGCCGCCGCCGCCACCACCACCATGATTTTGGTGAATGTTCGTGGCGCCGTTGCCAGACCGAATGGCAATGTCCGGAACTGGAAGTGCCCCCAAGGCAGAGCGAACCTCAGAAATTTCTGATGGGCATCCCGGATAGGAATGTGCAAATAGGCCGCCGAAAGATCCAGAGACGTGAAATACTCCCCTTGACGCACTGCCACTATGACCGAGTGCAAGGTTTCCATCCGGAAATGCGAGACCCGCAAACAACGATTCACCGCCTTCTGATCTAAAATGGGCCTTAACATTCCGCCCTTCTTTGGCACCATGAAATAAATGGAATACTGACCCATGCCGTACTCATCTTTCGGCACTTCTACCACCGCTCCTAAGTGGATAAGCCGCTCTAAAGTCCCCCATATCTCTAGTGCCTTCTTTGGACCCCTGCAAGGGGACATGACAAAGGACTCTCTTACCGGCCGTGCCAATTCCAGCGCATACCCCTGTTGAATAATCTCCAACACCCACTGGTCAGAGGTGATGTGGGTCCAAGCGGAGAGAAACTCCCGCAACCGCCCTCCTATGGGAGGTCCCTCCGCCGAGACCCACCTCACTTCATTGGGACTTACGGGTCGCGGAAGCGGATCCTGCCGAGAAACCTCCATTGGCTCCGTGAAATCCGCGGAAACCCTGGGCTCGAGAGAGGAATCGGCTACGCTGAAAACCTCCGAACCGTGATGCACGAAATCTGCGGACATCTCGAAATTGACCACGATAACCCCGACCGGGCCTCCCTTGTTTAGGCTTATCCTCCGGCAGCCGGCCCGTCTTGGTCTCCCCTAGGTCCTTGACTAACTTATCCAAGTCCTCCCCAAATAGCAATCCGCCCTTAAACGGCAACTTACTAAGGCGAGATTTGGAAGGACCGTCCGCTGCCCAATTCCGTAGCCACACTGACCTGCGGGCCGCCACCACAGACGCCGTACTATTGGCAAGCGCCCTGATTAAATCGTAATGCACGTCAGCCAGATACGCCATACCGGATTTGAGGCGACCCAATTCCTTAATCTCTTCGCTATCTAAGTGCGGGGACTGACAGTCTCTGAACCCAATGCAAACACGCTCTAGCTACCCAAGCTCCACAGATGGACGCCTGCAAAGATAACGAATCTGCATCAAAGGTCTGCTTCAGCAAACCATCCACCTTACGGTCCTGGGCATCTCTTAAAGCCACGCTGCCTTCCACCAGTATAGTAGTCTTTTTTGTTACCGCCGACACTACCGCATCCACCCGGGGCACTTTGAACCGGTCCTTATCCTCGTCTGCTAGCAGATAAAGCCTGTTCATAGTTCAAATACCTCGAAGTCCCGTCTCAGGCCGGTCCCATTCTTCCTGGATCATTCTGTCCACCACCCTGTGGACAGGAAACAACACCTGCGTCTGCCGTATTGCCTGAATGACCGGGTCCTCCACTGCCTCCTCCATGAGAGTCTGAGTGGAAAGATTCAGCATCTGCATAGCCTCCTTGATCAACGCGGGTAGCTCTTCCCGACGGAAGACTCAAATGATCTTAGCCTGATCCTCTGGCTCAGGAATCTCACCTTTGAGATCCTGCCCCCGTCCTCCGGGTCCCAATCAATCTCCTCTCCATCCAGCCACTCAGCCTCCGGCGCCACGTAAGGACGCATCCTTGGCTTCTTAGACACCAGGGGATCCTCGCCTCTCTCATCACCCGCTTGCGGCAGCTGGGAAGATCCGGAGGGCGGAGGAGACCCCGAGAACGTACCCCGACGCCTCAAACAGAAAGCTTGATGCATCAACAAGATAAATTTGGGAGTAAACTCCCCGAGGCTCGTAGGCTGCACCCCCAGCAGAACTCCCGAAGGCCCCGCTACGTCTTCCGTTTGATCTTGCGGAGAAGGCTGTGGAAAGACCTCCTGCGCCCCCAACGACGCCGCCTGTGCATTTGAGGCTTCCTTAACGTCCATTTGCTGCTCCACTGCTGAAGAAAGGGTTGCACAGCCACGGCACACCCCCGACTCAGCTACTGTGCCCCTTCGGGTCCCATAGACAATACACTGGATGACCCGTCATAGCACCGTCAAAGAAAAAAAGACTAGCCAGAGCCCTCAATGCCTTGTATGCTTTGCTATATTTCTCTCATTTTATGATTAGTTTTGTTTTGTGGGGTTTTTTTTAAACTTCCCAGAACCTAAAATTAAACTGTAGCCCCAGGACTTAAGAGATCTCCGAACCCGAGAAAACAGCCTACGAACAGCACCCCTCGCGAGACGGAACCCCTCCCCACCACGAAAGAGTCCGTTTTGCGGCAAAACAGTAAAAGGAAACTATAAACGAAATAAATAAAAGAAAATAAAGATGTGCCCCCGAACGCCGCGGAGAGCCCAGCGCCCCGGCGAACTGCAGCACCGGCGGCCGCTTGTCAGCCACGCGGTCTTCTCGCGGCAAAGAAAATGGCCGCCCGGAGCCCCGAGGGAGAAAGGTAAAAGGCGCCAAACCCTCACCACGCCCCGTGCCGAGACTCCCCCCTTCAGCTGCAGCCTGTAACCGGTGCCTACTTACCGGTCAGGTCTGCGCTGCTTCTTGTCTGCCTAAAATCAACGTGCCGTACTGCTGGATATCCAGGCAGCTACACAGCCGTTATCTTGTCCCCCAGAGACGCGAAAATGCAGCCCTGCGATCCGAGAGGCAGACGCTAATGACAAGGGGCTCTCCCCCGAAACGTCCAGGGGGAGAGAACCTGAGGTCCTTCAAATAAAGCACAGTTACTTACCTGTAACAGGTGATCTCTGGGAACAGCAGGAATAAGTCTTCACATATGGGTACGTCGGCACCAACGGAGCCTGCGCGGGAACACTCCCCAGCGTCCAATCAGAAAGACTTTGGGAGCATCCCTCAGCGCCTACGTGCTGCCTTCCCGCCTTTCCAACTGTCTCTCCTCAGTTGAGTTTTATAGCTGAGACAAAGAGAGAGAGAGAGGAAAGGAAAGATAGAGATACAACTCCTGGGGAGGTGGGTGGGTTGTGAAGACTTATTCCTGCTGTTCCCAGAGATCACCTGTTACAGGTAAGTAACTGTGCTATCTCCAGGAACAAGCAGGAATGAGTCGTCACATATGGGGACTCCCAAGCTAAGATGCCTGGAGTCCGAGCATGGCATAGGTTGGAACATGCTATCCCCCACAACACCAAGCATCCTGAGGATGGAGGGTAGGAGTTGAAGAAGGAAGATGCTGTGGAACAGCTAACCTAGCACAGGATTGCAGGAAAGGAGTCCATGTGTGGATAATGATTGTTATTAATGATATTGCAAAGAATATTGCAATATGGACCTCCGCCAACAGGATTTCATAGAAGTATGGAGGTTCATGGATCTACTGGGAAGCCAGTAGAGGAACCGTGAAGAGGACCTCACTGAAAGTGGAGGTAATAAACCTGTAGGAAAAACAGAGGAGGTCAGAATCCTGAAGGGTAACAGGCACCCCTGGTAGAAAAAAACTGGGGTAGTACAAAAACGGTGGGCCTTCAGCGAAAGCTGTAAGGTAAAAACCAAACTCTTTTGGCGGCAGAGTATCTCAGTCTTGGGAGCAAAAAGAAAAAGGCTAACCGATTTGGACAAACAAGCACAGTCCTTGTGGGGAGAGGGGGTATGGGAACCCCTTGTATCCCAGGATGAAGACAAATGCCTGAGGCGTTAAGCCTGTGAGTAACTGAAGATCCACAATATCTCTCCTAACTGGGGTAAGCTAGGAGAGATATTAGGTACGGAGAGCTTCAGAGGTACCTAAACCTGTTAGGTTATGGCATAAGAATTGTTGACTACCACAGGAGTGGTTGTGTGTGTAGAATCCCAAACCTGCTGAATAGCAGAGGTATGGGCAGAATCCCTCTGTCAGAAACAGATAGCTATATGAGCATAGATAGTGAGATAGATAAGTATGTGGAGACAGATCTATCTATAATAAAATATCTCATCAGATATATATATATATATACACACACATATGAATATATCTATAGTGAGATATGGAAGGGCATAAAATACACACAAAGATAAATATGAATATGTAGGCCTAAATATGGGTGTCTGTATTTAAACAGACAGATATATGCCTACAGCATGGAATTCACATAGGACATGTGGAGAGGAAAGATTCATCTAACAACAAGGAGGTGCAGCCTACTTGAGAAGATATATAGAGAATCTATTCCCCTTGGTTATGATCCACAAGGATGCTAGCTAGTAATATAACCAGGATGGTCATATGAAAACAGAGGATGATATCAATCTGTAGCCAGCAAGTCCTTAGTCGTCCAAGACTCTAGCATGGTAAGTAGACAGAAGACAGATAAGGATGAGGTATCATGTTGACCTGCTGAAGGGCAAAAAGTATCATACGTTCTTACTATGAGGACGAGCTGCAAGGAAAAAGAGCATATCCACGATTGGGAATGCTATGGACCAAAGCAGGGAATTGGCAACTCCTTAAGTCCTTAGGTAAGAGAAGGCCTATGTCCTTTATGGCAAAAGGAGATAGTAAAAGAAGGGAGAACCTTCTAGTCATGGGAGACATGACTGAAAAGCCTTTTCTAACCATCTAAGATAGCTGTTGGAGAAAAAAAAACCCATGCTCTCTAGCAAGGGCCCATAGTGGAAAGCTTCTCTGTAGAATTGCAGAGAGCATGATGCAGGAGAATGAGGAGATAGAACTGGCTGCTAGAGAGCCAGTATCTCTGCCAACTATGCTGCCAAACCCAGGAGAATGGAGATGGCAGAAATAGAAGACCATCTAGAAAGCTTGTAGTGAGATAATCTCCAAGATAGATGGAAGCACTGACTTGGAGCCACTACTAAGACTAGACAGAATGTTAGTGGAGGAAAAATCTGGTTGTTTGTGGACAAGAACCAGTGGTCGAAACATTAAGGCTCCTGCATAGGCAGCTGCTAGCAAGATAGCAGAAAGAATCTTACTGTTGAAAAACAGAAAGAACAGACAGAACAGGAATAGAAACTCTGAACATGTCTGATAAGCTGCCCCAAAGTAAGATGGAAACAGAGGAGGTAACTCAGAGAGGAAAACTCCACACTGGAAAGTGAGAAAACTAGAGAGGCTGAAGAAAAAAGCCCTCTGTAATTAACTCCGCTCTTACAGAGGAAAAGCTTGGTAAGAGGGTGAAGAGAATAGAGCTGAAGAAGACTTACCAAGTAGTAAGTCTATAGAAAGGAAAAAATACATGCTGGCACAGGAACTACCATTTAATAGTGGTCAGACCTCTTTCCTTAGCAGGAAAAGAGGAGAAACCTGTGACCTATAGGCATGAACATCCTGACAGCTCACAGAAATATAGAAAAAATGGATGTCTTTTGGAAAGAGATCCATGTGTAGGGGTTAGAATGAAGCAGTGGATTGCCTCTATTGAGAAGAGGCAACTGTAGATTCTAACCCCAAGAGTCACAAGCATTTGATGATGACTGATCAGAAACCCTGCAGATGCCGGGTTTGCTGAGCCTGGTGAAAAGTTGGATTCTTCAGACCAGGACGATGGCTCCCCTGTAGGGGAACATCTGTATGATGGGCAAGTGAGGAATAAAACCTTCTTCTCCTGTGGGAAGAAAGCTTGGTAGGACATTTCCTACTTACTGGGACAAAAGAAGGTGTAGAAGAACCCCTTAGGAACAGGTAAATCAGTGGACAACTGAGTAACCTGACGTAAAGACTCCTTGTTGAAAAGATTTTCTCCAGTGCAAGGAGTATGTCCCAGTCGTTGTTGTTCCCACTTGGCCAAAGCTGAAGCTTGGAGCCAGGCTCTACGTCGTGCCCCTATAGCTATAGCAGAAGTCCTGCTAACAGACTCAAAAGAGTCTAGGGAAGCACGAGAAAGAAACCAAGAGATATTCTGGATATGCTTAAGCAGTGAGGAATAGTCTGTACTCCTGGAAACTGGAAGGAAAGGAGTCAAAAGATGTAATTGCTTTGTGACCTCCTCAAGAGAAAGACTCATATAAAAAATATATGAGAGAATTCTTGCAGAAAGCATAGATGTCTGGAAGGTTTGACGTCCAAAGTCATCTAGTGTCTTAGACTCACGACCTGGCGGATAAGAAGAGTGCTTTTTCTTACTCTTTATCCGCCTCATTGCTGATTCCACTACTATGGAATGATGAGGAAGTTGAGTCTTTTGGAACCCTGGAGAGGGGGGCACCTGATATAAGAGATCAGTTGCTCTGGGAGGTGGGGGTACCCTTAAAGGTGTTTCCCACATTCCTAGAAGGAGATCCTGCAAGGAATGATGCAAAGGAAGCATTATATTGTCCTTTGCTTTGGTGGAAACAGAGCCTGGTGCAGGATCATGTCCTGGAATAGCAATGGCAAGGGATCTTGCTATATCCAGGAGGAAACTCTGAAAAGAGGGATCCCCAACAGGAATCTCCATTGGACAGGTTAGATCTAAAGAACTAGCCTGAGCACCCACAGAGTTATCCAGAGATATAGAAATAGAAGATCCTGCAGGGTGCAGTGTGGAATGTTTAAGGGATGGTTGCTTGGACTGGTTGTCAGGAACAGCAACCGTCCTTACCACATTGTCCATGCCAGGTATCGACTCCAAGCTTGGTATAGAATGGAGTGATGCTGTTGTAAAAAGCATGGTAGGAGTTTGCCAAGATGCTACTGTGGATACCGGTACTGAAGTCAATACCGGTACCGATGTCGGAGTCGGGCTCGACAAAGACCTCGGAGTAGTCATCAGCGATACTTCAATCGGTACCGAGGGAACTGAAAACCTCTGGCTGCTATCCTCGGTACCGAGCCACCGGTATCGATCGGTGTCGGTACCAAAATCTATTGGTACCCAGTCTTCCAGACTAGAAATGGATTCCAAACTTGGCATCGAAGGTAAGGAGCCTGAGAAGCGAAGCATGGAAGGCACCGACTGTGAGGGTAATGAAGACATCGGTACCGACTTCGGTACCGTGTCCGATACCGGTGAATGAAGGTCTACCAGTGGCAACTCAAGCGGCCTCAGGGGAACCGAGAGTTGTGGATCCGAGTCATCGGAACCGAGCCTTCGGTACCGCCGCGAGACGGTACCAAGGCGAGTCGGTACCCAGTTCTCCAAACTGGAGATTGATTCCAGACTCGGCATCGAAGGAAGCGAGGCTGTCGATGCACATCTGGAGGGTACCGACGTCGGTGGCAGTATCGGTGTTGGAACCGATAAGGGAAAGACAATCTGGGATGTATCCATCGGTGCCGAAGGCACCGAGGAGGCCAGATGACGATCCCTGGTGAGGAGTGTTTCATCCAACACCAGTGCCGATGCAGGGGTATCGGTACCGCTCGAAGCGGATGCCACCACCGTGCATGGCTCAGGTATGTTCTGTGGGGGGTGAACCCCAGGAACAATCTGAAACCCCTTATCCGCTTTGGAGACCGAAAACTCCCGCCGGGGTTTTGAAGCCAGGAGGCCATCGAGGGCAAAGCCGGAGCAGTCTACATGCTGTGCATGAGACGTACCACTCGAGGACTGGCTAGTCTTAACAGACTGTTTGTGGGTTACCTGAATCAAAGTGGAAGAAGAAGGGGACGGTGCCCCGAAGTTGGAGGGCAACCGTGTATCGAGGGATTCTCGATGTTGAAGATGTCTTCTCACCAAACTGTTGTCAGGACCCAAACAGGTTAGACACCGACTTCGAGGGTCTAAACATAAAGTTGTACCGCCACAAACTGAACATTTCGTGGCCATGAAGGAAAAATAGGGGAGGCCTGAAAGGCCTAAGACCCCGTGACACTATGAAGAAAAAATATTCCGTTGAAAAGGAAAATCTACAAGAAAGAAAAGAAAAGAAAAACACCGGCGGTACCGGTGGCGTCAGAAAGACAGCCGCGACCACAAGAAAACTAAAAATAAAAAATAAGAATTTTCTGCGGTGACAGGAGGACATCCTGCCGGCTCCGCGGAAAAACGAAAACTGAGAAGAGACAGTTGGAAAGGCGGGAAGGCAGCACGCAGGCGCTGAGGGATGCTCCCAAAGGCTTTCTGATTGGACGTTGGGGAGCATTCCCGCGCAGGCTCCATCGATGCCGACGTACCCATATGTGACGACTCATTCCTGCTTGTTCCTGGAGATCACCAATATCTCAAATATATGTCCTTTTTTTTTTTTTAAACAGGGAGTAAGAAGGACACAATTCAATGCAGTATAATATTCTTCTTCATTCTGATCCTCTTTTCTTTTTTTTTTTTTTGTTACAGACCAAAAACCTCCCAAATCCAAAACCAAACCAACTACACTACACTAGCCCTAAACTCCTTATCTGTTTCTCCAAAGAGCCCCTAACAAGGCTCAATGTCTTCCTGCTGCAAGGAGACTGGTTACACTGGGACAGAAGAGAGAGGGCAGCAGGCTATATCCAGTGATGTCATGATTCTGACGTACCAGTCTCCAAGCTGCAGGAGGAGGTTGACAATCCAGAGGTAGAGGACTGAACTGGAGGAACGATAAGGAAAGCACTATTTGTTCCCCAAATCTCATCAGGAGCTGTTCCTATAAGGCCGCCACGGACAAAGACATATAGCAGGAGTAGCCACATCCTCCTGAGATGGTTGGGCTCTATCAGAAGCATGGTCTCTGCCCTTTCGAGTCTGATCCCCTCCAGTGCTGATGAACATGAGCAGTCCTTGTGTCAAGGACACTTAGAGAACATCAGTTCGCTCAGTGCCTTGATGGTCTTGATATCACGCTCCAATGAGTTAAGCTGCCAATGCCCTCTGTCCTCTACCCCGGTGTTGCAAGTCCCCAACATCAAAGATGAGGTTGAATCTATTTATTAATTAAAACATTTGTTGTGCACCACCTAGGACTTTAGATAGTTGTGGGATATAAAACACACACAAAAATTTGCAAGACGTACAATACAGACCAATCCATTCTTCCTTATACACCTAATACATCTACTAAAGAGATTCCCCATCACCCAGCAAAGGACACAATAAAAAAGTTTTTAGCTTCTTCCTAAACAGAAGTACATGTATAAGACTTCTTATTTCAAAGGGAAGAGTGTTTCATAATCAAGGGGTAGCAATAGAAAATGCACAAGAGCACACTTCAGTTGAAAAACCCTCGCATAAGGAAGGAACAGTTAGAAAAGACTGACTAGCTGACCGTAAACCATGCCCAGGAGCATAACGTTATAAGACTGAAGAAATGTAATATGGAACCACTCCAGCCTGAACTTTAAAAACCATTACCAAGACTTTAAATCTCACCCTCCACAAAACCTTAAGCCAGTGTAAAGCAGATAAAATAGGAGTTATATATTCATACTGATTCATCCATTCAATCCCTGTTACATTTTAAACAAGCTGCAGAGCTCAAACAGAATATACAGTCAACCTAAATAGAGGTCATTACAATAATCATGATATGTCAGCACCATGGCTTGCAGAAATCCTCAAATTCCAGAAAAGGCTTGAGATGATGCACCAGCTTTAGCTTAAAAATGTCGACCTAACTACAGAATCTGAGGTTTTAGAGAATCTAGAATCTAACAATACTTCTAAAATCACAAACCTGTCCAGTTATTGAAATAGTCAATCCATCCAAAATATTCTTTGGTCTTGACTTTGCTGGAGAACAAGACAACAGAATCTCTGTTTTACCAACATTTAACATCAATTTGGCATTAAACATCCACTCCCTTCACTGCTGCAACTGTGGACTGAACCAACTGAACATCATCATCAGTAAAAATAAATAGTGCAAACCCAATCCCACTGAGAGTTTACACAAAGGCTGTAAATATAAATTAAATAGAACAGCAGATAAGGCTGAACCCTGTGTGACAAGTTTTAATGACATACCAGGGAGAATAATCACATTGCTATCTCATTTGCTGTTGTCTAGTCCCCAAAAAAGATTGAAACCAAGCAAATACATTTTCAAACACTCCAACAGCAGCCAACTGTTGCAATAAAATAACATGATCTAATGAATCAAAAGCAGCTGTCAAATCAAGCAAGATTTTTAAAAAAGTTCCACAATCAAAACCCCTCAAAACAATATCTAAACAGGAGGTCACCAAAGACTCTGTACTATGCCTGGGTCAAAACCCAAAATGGATAAAAATTCAAAACCTGCTTTGTGGTCAATAATTCATTCAATGAACCAACATCAATTATTCCAAAACACTTTGGCCATAAAAGAAAGTGATGAAATAGTGTGAAAACATCATGGATCACTCAAATCAAGCTGGGAATTTTTCAAAAGAGGACAAACAATAGTCCTCTTCAATGGGTCAGGCACCAGACCCTCTTTCAAGTACTTATTAACAAACACCATTATTGAAGCCACTGAACACCATTCAGATTTCAAAACTGCTACAGAACACAAGTTAAGTGGTCTAGTGGAACAATTCAAGCCATCAACAGCCCACAACACATCTTTTGAAACCACTGCAAACGACGGTCAAAATCTTACTCAGAACTGCCCCAATCAAAAGTTAATACTGTAGGGAACTGGGCACATAAATTACTGATCTTAATCACAGATGAAAGTTCAGAGGACCCTCTCTTCAAGAGGTCATTGAATACTTCAAAAAGAGATTTTGGATGGATTACTCAAACAGATTTTCATAGAAAAAAAATGATTTGTTCTTAGGCTTCCGCAGCTAGTATCATGATTTTTGCTTTTTTCCAGGTCATGCCGTGTCTTGTAAGTGGAAGAGACATTTCAACCATCATTCTGTAGCTTTCTTCAGGTTGAAGTGAAGAAAGTCACAGAATGATGGCCGAAACATTGGTTTCACCTACCAAGATGCAGCATGACCCAAAAAACTGCAAAGATCAAAATATGATTTCTTTACATAAGAACATAAGAAATGCCATACTGGGTCAGACCAGGGTCCATCAAGCCTAGTATCCCGTTTCCAACAGTGATCAATCCAGGTCACACGTACCTGGCAGTTTCCCAAAAAGACACACATGTTCCACAGTCTTGCATTAAGGCATGCAATGTATTTCCTTGGTCCTCTTTAATAATGGTTTGTGGACCTTTCCTCCAGGAACATGTCCAAATCTTTTTTAAACCCAGCTCACTACCAGCTTTTACTACATCCTCCGGTAACAAATTCCAGAGTTTGATTCCGCATTGAGTGAAAAAATATTTTCTCTTATTAGTCTTAAACGGGTTACACTGTAGCTTCATTTCATGTCCCCTAGTCTTTCTACTTTTTGATGGCATAAATAACACAGGTACACTAAAAAAAAATTTTTTAAACTGCCTCTAATGTTTCGATTAATTTTTACGTTTTTTGGTGCGCTGAATCCAAATCTGGTAACCAATTTGCTCCATCACGTACAGATTTTTTGCTACATTGGGTTAGCAGTTTGAGGTGAACGTTTCAGATTGAGTGCGATCGAGATAAAAGTTTCTTGGATGAATTCTTTATACTAATTGTTTAGTAGTTATTCAAATAAGAATAAAGAAAATTGTAACAAGGCAGCACATAAGAATAGAGTAATGTCAACAAAACACACTGTGATGGTAGCAAAATTGTCCGCACTTAAAACAGCCACATACATGTGCACAAACATTGAGCATATAAGAGCGAGGTTAGACACAAAGCAAAGCAAAGAAATGTGCAAAAAATGTTGTACAGGTATGTATGTAAGAATAGAAAACGCAAACCGCACCATTGCAATACATGAAGACAAACACCCGATGGTGTGAAAATAAAATTCTAATAAATGAGATCCGACACTGTGGTAATAACTAGCAAATTTTTATTTCAAAGTTTAGTAAAAACACGATATTTGTCAACACAGTTTAGATTTTAAAGTCATTCTTGGGTCAATCAATCTCCTGGTGGGCCCGTTTCTTCTTCCCCCGAATGCTTCTCTTGGTGCGCTGCTTGGCATATTTTTCATCTGGGGTTTCCCGCAGCAGCAACCAGCAGAAATCAGCCATCATAGTGGTGTTCCATCTTCCTTGGTACCTTCTCTCTGCGTCCTTGATGTCCTGGTGAAACCTTTCACCCTGTTCTTCACTGTACGCCCCCAAGTTTTCGGGAAAGTAGTTCACATGGGAGTGCAAGAAATGGACTTTCAGGCTCATGTTACAGCCTTGTTCTTTGAAGGCATTGAGCATCCTGGCAACAATATCCTTATAGTTCTCATCCCGCCTGTTCCCCAAGAATTTGAGAACAACATCCTTGAAGGAATCCCAGGCTTCTTTTTCCTTCTCAGACATCGTTTCAGCGAATGCTCCATCTGAAATGAGTTTCCTTTATATCAGGGCCAACAAACACTCCTTCCTTTAGCTTTGCTTCAGAAAGTCGGGGGAACTTTGAGCAAAGGTACCGAAAGCACTCACCATCTTTTGGAAGGGACTTGATGAATTGCTTAATGAGACCCAACTTAATGTGGAGAGGTGGTAATAGAATTTTATCACGAGGTACCAAGCTCTCATGAAGAACATTTTTCTCACCGGGTCTCAAATACTCCCGAATTGGCCAGTCTTTTTTCCCCCAGTGTAGGTCGCGGGCCCGGCTATCCCACAAGCAAAGGAAGCAGGGATATTTGGTGAAACCGGATTGCTGCCCTAATAGCATGGATAGAATTTTAAAGTCTCCACAAATCATCCACTTATGCTCATCATAACGAATCTTCTGAAGAATCAGGGCCAAATTCTCGTATTTTTCTTGGAGAATAACTGAGTGAGCAATAGGAACTGAAGCGAATGTGTTGCCATTATGAAGAAGAACACCTTTTATGCTGTCTTTTGACGAATCAATGAACAGCCGCCATTCAGCAGGATCATACTTGAGTTTAAACTTTTCCATCACTCCGTATATATCGTTGCAAAATACCAAATCTTCCTCTTTGCTGAAATACTTCAAAAATTGTGTCTCGCGGTTGCGGTACCAATAAAAAGTTGTTCCTGGTGACAATAGATTTTTCTGTTTAAGCCGAGAACCTAGCAGTTGGGCAGCATCTTTTGGGAGTCCTAAATCCCGGACTAAATCATTCAATTCAGCTTGAGAGAAAAGTTCAGGTTTGGGATCTGGTTCAGTTTCAAACTCGGAAGTACTGGACTCATCGGGAAAAGCCATCTGATGAGTCTCATCATGATCAGAACCGTCCACACAAATATGATCCAAAGATTTTGGTGGTTCAGGCACAGGTACTTCGTTGCTATGAGGCATAGGCCTAATTGCTGAGGGAAGGTTGGGGTAACTTATTACGTTCTTATTTTTTAAGTTGTATCCCTTCACAATGCAAGAGCAAAAATAGCAGTCACTGCTGTGGTCTCTTTGTTCACGCCACATCATAGGTATTCCAAAACGAAATGCTTGTTTTTTACCTTTCATCCATAAGCGTAGATCTTCCTCACATGTCTTGCACACTTTGTGAGGAGCCCACGGTTTGTCTTGATCGCCTAACTTCAAACCGAAATAGGCGAAATATACTTTTTTTATAAATGCAGAAATGTTCCTCTGCCGCTTTTTCACGGTATATTCCCCACAAATAAAACAAAAACTGTCCGGAGAGTTGACGCAACCTCTGGCTCTGTGAGCCATCACAAATACACAGCACTGCAAACTACAACTGTAGTGAACCACTTCGGAATAAAGCTGGATTACGACTGAGCAAACAAAAGGTAATAATGAACTTGCAAGAAACTGAAATTTGACAGGAACGTTCATGTCGCAACCACCGTGTTTGAGCGAGCGCGAACGAGGCGAGGCAAACAGGAAAGAACATGCGCCAGCGCGAGTACTGGATTTAGCCCCCCGCCTCCCAATTGTCCTGTTAATGTATAAAATGAATACAAAACACTCTAAAATATCATGAGGGAGTGTTTCTAGTTAGTTAACCATTACAACCTTTATTTTGGGCCAAGAAAATAAACTGCAGTCGGCTAAAAAGAAATTATGTGAACATTCCTTATATGGGTAAGAAATCTAATTTTGCAAGAAAACGTGACGTAATGGAACATTTTGGCTATTTTTCCTGGATTCAGCACCCCAAAATCTATAGGAATCAGTTGCAAAACTGGAGGCAGTTTTTTTGGTAGTGTACCTGTGTAATCGATATATCTATTCCACTCTATTCATTAATTTATAGACCTCTATCATATCTCTCCTCAGCCATCTCTTTTCCAGGTTGAAGAGCCCTAATCTTTTAAGCCTCTAGTCATAGGGGTATCCTTTCATCACCTTTACCATTTTGGTGGCTCTTCTCTGTACCTTTTCTAGTCCCGCTATATCCTTTTTAAGATATGGCAACTAGAATTGCACACACTATTCAAGGTGCGCACTATGGAACAATACACAAGCATTATGATATCTTTTGCTTTATTCTCCATTACTTTCCTTATAATTCCTAGCATTCTATTTGCCTTCCTGGCCATGCTGCACACTGGGCAGAGGGTTTCACTGTGTTATGCACGAGGACGCTTAAATCTTACAGCCTGAATATTCTCCTGATCCTCTCTTAAACCAGTATTATAATCTGAACGTTTACCAGCACTTGGAAACTTGCACCACCGATGTTTTAACCACTTCACACTACTCTTTAAATCTCACAACGTCTTTTAACACACAGGGCCACAGAACGCCTTCAAATAGTTAATCCCACAATAGGGGTCAATTATATCCAAAGCATCTTCCAATGAAGAATGACAATGAGCAAGTGCAGAAATAACATCTTACAGATTATACATGACGAATTTCGATATCCACAAATGTTGTAGGTCCTCAATATAGTAAGTCTTTCATCTGATCACAGTCCTCTCTCTGAGGGGCATCAGTCCAAAAAATAGTTAGTTTAATACTACCACCAAACATAAGCAGGTTGTGATCAGACCAAGGAACTGTCTCCTGCTTCAAAATAACATCATCGTAACACAACAATGCACCACAAAAAATCATATCCAAAACATTCCCAACAGAATGCGTTGGTTCAGTAACAATTTGACTACAACCCAAATAATTCAAGATCTGAATAAACTCACGTTTGAGCTGAAGATGATTCAAAGCCATAAATATTAAAATATCCTAGTAAATTAATTGTATGCAGTTCATTTTAAAAAGAGCCAAAACCTCAATAAATGGTGAAAAGTCATGCAATAAAAGACCTGGAGGACAATTAAATATTTATTTTATTTAACAGTTTTTATAGATCGCTTTTCCCAAGATCAAAGCAGTTTACATGTAACAAAATAAATACATAGAGTACTTAAACAGAGAACAGCTATTTAGAAAAGGACTCAAATCCTTCCTATTCACTGAACATTTCGGAAACTCAACTGAACCCCCCCTCACAAACAGACATATAACAACCCACTAACCCCCCCCCCACCCATCCTTCTCATATAGGTTGCCCACAATCAGTGACTTATATGCCTCCAAAGCCTAAGGCTCCTCTACAAATCTAAGATTTATTTATTATTTATTTATTTATTTGCATTCCTTATATACTGCGCTATTATAATCAGTGCGGTTTACATTTAAACAAAATATACAACAATGTAACAGGTTACACTGAGTTTACAATCAACAGGGGATAAAAACCTGGATGAACAGGGGGATGAACTATGTACAGTGCTATGTAAGTAAAATTTTAAAGATCATACAAGGGACAAGGTTAGGCATTGTAATGTGTAAAGCGGGTATGTAAAAGGAGGAGTGTCGAGCTAACCATTTTCTAGAAGGGGTTGTGTTACATGTGGGTTTTGGTGATGATGTCTAGTATGTTGAGATTGACTGGGGGGAATGGGATTGGGGTACTATTTTAGGAACAGATGATGTTTGATAGCCTTTCTGAACGCAATGATATTTGTAATGGAACGAATTTCTGGGGGGAGAGCATTCCAAGCTCCTGGTACAAATAGTGAGAAGGCTCTACTGGATGTTGTCTTTGAACATTTCGTGAGTGTTTTTGGCACCTGAAGTTTGTTCAAACATGATGAGCGTCTGTTTCTGTTGGGTGGCATAGGTTGGATGAGTTGGTGAGCAGAGTGGGGGGCTGATTTTTTGACGCCTTGAATGTTAGGACGAGGGCTTTGTATAGGATTCTAGCGTGTAGAGGCAGCCAGTGTAGGCTCATTAGTACTGGAGTTATGTGGTCTGATCTAGATGTTCCAGTGAGTATTCTTGCTGCTGAATTCATGGCTAGCCTAAGCGGGTTCAGTGTTGCTTGTGGGAGCCCAAGGAGGATAATGTTGGCAAAATCAAGGTGAGGGGTAACCAGTGCTTGGAATATGGAGCGATAATCAGGGGGGTCAAGTAGCGGGCGGAGGTGGTGTAGAGACCGTATCTTGTGGTAGAAGGATTTAGTGATATTCTTGATATGCGGTGACATATCCAGCTTTTGATCAAGGATGATGCCCAAATACCGGATGGTAGGTTTGACTGTGAGGTCGTAGTTGTTGACTCGAATGGATGGCAGTGGTATGAAATTCTGATTTCGTGAGGCAAATAGGACATCGGTCTTGCTGTGATTAATGCGTAAGTTTTGGGTGAGGAGCCATTCAGATACTGCTTCAAAGCATTTTGTTATTGCTGAGAAATCCGGTTGGTCAAGCTTGAAGGATGTGTACATCAGGATACCATCTGCGTATGCTAAGCACTGGATGTTGAACGAGCGGATCAGGTCGCAGATGGGTTGCATATATATATTAAACATGAGTGATGAGAGGGATGAACCTTGGGGGACTCCTTGTTTGAGTGTGAATGGATTGCAACAGCTGATCCTATATCTATATATAAATAGTAAATAGTGGACCTACAAAGCTCCACCAAGTTTCCAAAAAAATTGTTTTGTAAGATATGTTTCCTGTAAATAGTTTAACTACTGTTCCATATAAAAGTTGTTCATATTGTTAATTGTAAATAGCCCCGATCTCTGGAAGGGGCGGTATAGAAGAACCAAATAAATAAAATAAATAAGTAAGCATGACAAAGATGATAAATAGGTCAACAGTTTATAAGAGATTTACATAGGACATAGCGCATACGTTTTGGTGCCTTCTCTGGCCCTTTTCAAATCCAGGCTGAAAACTCACCTCTTTGCTGTCGGATCTTGACTCACCTGATCTCCTTTGTGTTTCCTTGCCATTCCCCCTAGCTGTATCCCATGTCTACAGCTACTATGTCTTGACTAGATTGTAAACTCTGATGAGCAGGGACCGTCTTTTACATGTGTCTGTGCAGCGCTGCATATGTCTTGTAGCGCTATGCAAATGTTCAGTAGAAGTAGTAGCACTTAAGAGATAAACACAGGATAAACATGTTTAATCTAAATAGATTATGTCTAACATGCGTGTCTGTAATTTGGTCAGTAGTCTTATCTGTGTAGCCGAGCTCTGTAAATAATGAGTCACATTCGGTGATCACTAGTCATTCTACTGAGCTGTTTGGCCTGCAGGCTTATGATTATAAAATATTGAGAGATCCAAGATAGCTCTAGTTTTTTCAGGGAGGGTGTTTCAAAGTCCTGATGTGTATGACGTGAATGCACGTGAGCATGCTCTTAGATTCATCAACCCGCTTGAATGAACTATTTTATATATAGCTTCTCCTGCCCCCGTTGTCTGGTGGTCTTTGCAGGGAGGGCAGTAGGTACTGTGAGGTTAAGATTGTGTGAAGATGTCAATCAGGACTTTGTATTTAATTTGTGTTAGAAGTGGCAGTTACTGAAGCAGTTTTAAAATTCTAGATGCACCCTGGAGAATTTGAGCTGCTGTGTGCCGAGTCATTTGTAGGCAGTGTAAGACATTTTTGGGTATTCCTTGGTAGATAATGCTGCAGTAGTTTAAGTGTGGAAATATATCATTGCTTGAAACACTATACAGAAATTATGTGCTTCGAGTAGTGGGTATAGGTGTTGTAGAATTCTTATTTTACTGTAGATCATTCATGTGGTTTTGCTGATGTGCGACTGATGTGGTCTAGAATTTGGCAGCTGAGATTTAATGCTAAAAAATGTAGGGGCATGCATTTGGGCTGCAACAATCCAAGGGAGAAGTACAGTATAGGGGATGACATACTTCTATGAAAGAAGAATGGGACCTAGGCGTGATTGTGTCTGACAATCTCAAAGTAGCTAAACAGGTACAAAAGGGGACGGCGAAAGCTAGAAGGATGCTTGAGTGCATAAGGAGAGGAATGACCAGCAGAAGAAAGGAGGTGATAGTGCCTCTGTATAAGTAAGTCTTTGGTGTGACCTCATTTGGAGTATTATGTACAATTCTGGAGACTGCACCTTCAAAAGAATATAAACAGGTTGGAGTCGGTGCAGAGGGTGGCTACTAAAATGGTTAGTGGTCTTAGTTATAAAGCATATGAGGATAGACTTAAGGACCTTAATATGTATTCTTTATAGAGGAAAGGCAGGACAGAGATGTGATTGAGATGTTTAAATACCTCAGTAGCATAAATGCACAGGAGGAGAGCCTCTTTCGATTAAAAGCAAGCTCTGCTACAAGGGGACATAGGAAGAGGATGATAGGGGATAGACTCAGAAGTAATATGCGGAAATATTTCATTGCAGAAAAAGTGGTAGATGCGTGGAATAGTCTCCCAATGGAGGTGGTAGAGATGAAGACAGTAACTAAATTCAAAAAAAGCATGGGACAAACACAGAGATTCTCTAAAGGAACAAAAAAGGGACTCTTGTAGTGGTTGATATGGAAGGGCAGACTAGATAGGTCATGTAGTCTTTTTCTGCCGTCATGTTTCTATGTAATGCTAGTCATTGATCCAAAGTGATACCTAGATATAGTAGGTATCACATTGGATTTTTTTACCTCTAATTCTGCATCGTTGACCTTTAAGATTTTGGAAGAGTAAAGCTTTGATTCCTTGTTATGTAAAGTACTTCTGTTTTCTTATAGTTTATTGCAAATACACAAACCAAGAAGAGGTAGATACAAATAATTCACAAGGAGGAGGACAATCAAGATCATTAACAGATGAACATAAATCTTCCCTAGAAACAACCAAAATCACCCCCCACCCCTTTTCCCTCCCATACCTTGGAGAAAACGCCAAAGCCAGGGGGAACAAGTTAGGAGAATAAAATATCTGATACAGAAAGCCAAGTTTCAGTAAAGCACAGTTACTTACCTGTAACAGGTGATCTCTGGGAACAGCAGGAATTAGTCCTCACATATGGGTACGTCGGAACCGACAGAGCCTACGCGGGAAAGCTCCCCAGCTTCCCAGAAAGGAAGCTTTTGGGGCCTCCCACAGCGCATGCGAGCTGCCTTCCCGCCTTCCTGACCAACTCTCTTCAGTTCGAGTTTAAAGCTGAGACAATAGAGAGAGGAAAGGAAAGAGAGAGAGAGAGGAAAGGAAAGAGAGAGAGAGAGAGAGGAAAGGAAAGAGAGAGAGAGAGAGATACAACTCCTAGGGGAGGTGGGTGGGTTGTGAGGACTAATTCCTGCTGTTCCCAGAGATCACCTGTTACAGGTAAGTAACTGTGCTATCTCCAGGAACAAGCAGGAATGAGTCCTCACATATGGGGACTCCCTAGCTAAGATGCCTGGGAGATCCCCAAGAGTATGAGACCCTGAAAGGTTCCTCATCTTCCTATGGATCTCAGGCATCCATTAAGGGACGGAGGGCAGGAGTTGTTTAAGAATGGAACAGGTGTCTGAGGACAGCCTGACCAAACAAGGCATCCCGGCGGGAGTCCTTGTCCAAGCAGTAATGGGCTGTGAAGGTATGAACCGAGGCCCAGGTGGCTGCTCGACAGATCTGGTCAATGGATACAGAATGAAGATGAGCCATAGATGTGGCCATGGCTCTCACATTGTGAGCTGTGACATGGCCTTCCAGAGAAAGGTTCTTACTCTGATAAGCAAAAGAAATACACTGAGCAATCCAATTGGACAGTGTTCTTTTCGAGACTGGAAGTCCTAAATGAGAAGGATCAAAAGCAACAAAAAGTTGAGAAGACTTTCGATGTTGCTGTGTCCTGTGGAGGTAAAAGGCAAGAGCTCTTTTACAGTCTAGAGTATGAAGGTTCCTCTCTGCATTTGATGCATGAGGAGCTGGAAAAAAGACAGGTAGATATACCTCTTGATTAAGATGAAAAGGTGAGACCACTTTAGGCATAAAGTGGGGATTTGTCCTAAGGACTACCTTATCATGATGGAACCTTGTATAAGGTGGATTAGCCACTAAAGCCTGCAGTTCACTGATGCGGCGAGCAGAAGTGATTGCAATAAGGAAAATGACTTTCCAGGAAAGGAATTTTAAGGAGGTAGTGGCTAAGGGTTCAAAGGGTGGCTTCATAAGCTGACCAAGAACTACGTTTAAGTCCCATGCCACCGGAGGAGGCCGAATGGGAGGTTTAGTTAAAGTTAGACCTCTCATGAATCTTGCAATAAGAGGATGAGAGGAAACAGATTGTCCATTGATAGGCTGAAGAGATGCTGCAATAGCACTCAAATGGACCCTTACATAATTGGTTTTAAGTCCTGCATTGGAAAGATGCAGTAGATATTCGAGTAAAGAATTCAAAGGTAGTGCTAGAGGGTTAAGACCTTTGTCAGCACACCAAATTGAAAATCTTTTCCATTTAAAAGCATA
Organism: Ichthyophis bannanicus; assembly: GCA_033557465.1. Taxonomy (NCBI): domain Eukaryota; kingdom Metazoa; phylum Chordata; class Amphibia; order Gymnophiona; family Ichthyophiidae; genus Ichthyophis; species Ichthyophis bannanicus. The sequence goes on along the minus strand of CM066043.1, from coordinate 161,132,764 downwards.
AGAACACCTGGTGGAAGGTTTCCTCGATGCATGGAGGACATCCTTCACCTGTTGAGAAAGATTCAAGTCTTGAAGGTCTAGGCCTTCAGTAATCAAGCTCTGAGGTGAAGGGACTTGGGGTTTGGGTGCCACAAAGTCCCCTCCTCTTGAGACAGAAGGTCTGGAGCAGCTCCCAGATCCAGGGAGGGTATCTGGGAGAGATGCAGACGTAGAGGGTACCACACTTGGCGTGGTCAGCGTGGAGCTATGAGGATCATGGATCCTTGATCCCTCTGAAGTTTGAATAGAGTCTTGGGAATCAAGGGAATGGGTGGAAAGGCATATAGGAAGGCCTGACCCCAATGAAGGAGGAAGGCATCCTTGGCCTGAGCTCCCTGACACGGAATCCTGGAACAGAACCGGGGATGTTTGGCATTGTACGGACTTGCAAAGAGGTCTATGTCCCGGGTCCCCCATTCCTGAAAGATTCTGAGTACCTGATCCATGTGCAGGGACCATTCGTGTGGAAGCAGAACTCGACTGAGTCTGTCTGCCCAAGAGTTTTGGATTCCTGGGAGGTACACTGCCAGGAGATGGATCCGATGCTCTCTGGCGAAGGCCCACAGTTTTAGAGCTTCTTTGCAAAGCGACAGAGAGCCAGTCCCTCCTTGTTTGTTTATGTAGAACATGGCTACTTGATTGTCGGTATGAACAAGGACTGTCATGTTGATGAGGAGGGTATGAAAGACCTTGAGAGCAAGGAAAATTGCTCGCAGCTCCAAAAGGTTGATATGAAGGGTGGTCTCCTGTGGAGACCAAATGCCCTGAGTGGAGAGGTCTTGGAGATGAGCTCCCCAACCTGTTTGGGAGGCATCTGTAGTGAGAGTTGCTTGGGGTAACAAAGGTTGGAAGGGGGCCCCCAAAAACAGATTTTGAGTGGATATCCACCATTGGAGAGACCAAAAAAGACGTTTTGAGGTTGCTATTTGGTCTGAGAGAGCTTCTGATGCTTGGGTCCACTGGGTGGACAAGGTCCATTGAGCTGCTCTCATATGTAGGCGAGCATAGGGCACCACATGAACTGTGGATGCCATGTGGCCTAGCAGTTGTAGCATCTCTCTGGCAGTCAAGTGGCTTCTGGACTGAATTTGAGAGGCCAAGTGCACTAGACGGTGGCAACGGGTCTGAGGAAGATAGGCCCTTGCAGTGGTAGTATCTAGCCACGCCCCTATAAATTCTAGGGATTGAGTAGGGGTGAGTTGAGACTTTGGCAGATTGATGACAAGTCCCAGATACTGCAGTATGCGTCTGGTGTGGTCCAGGGAAGTCTGAGCCTCGGACTGAGATGGAGCTTGGATGAGCCAGTCGTCCAGGTACGGGAAGACAAAGATCCCCAGAGTGCGTAGAAATGCAGCTACTATTGCCATGCATTTGGTAAATACCCTTGGAGCAGAGGCTAGACCGAAGGGGAGTACTCTGTATTGGAATGTTTTCCCTGGAACAGAAACCGTAGGAATTTTCTGTGGGATGGATGGATGAGTATATATGTGTACGCATCCTTGAGATCTAGAGAACAAAGCCAGTCCTGACTCTGTAGGTATGGAAGGAGAGTACCTAGAGAAAGCATTTTGAATTTCTCTTTGTATAGGAATTTGTTCAATTCTCTGAGATCCAGAATGGGTCTGTACCCCCCGTTTTCTTGGGAATGAGAAAATAAGGGGAGTAGAAACCTAACCCTTGTTGAGGAAGAGGAACCTCTTCTATTGCCTTTTGGGCGAGAAGAGTGGCCACCTCTTGGCCCAACAGGTACAGGAGAGATGGGGGAGAATTGGAGGGAGGCTGGAGAAATGTAGTTTGTAGCCCTCTCTGATAATAGAGAGGGTCCACGGTTCTGATGTGATTTGTTCCCATCTGGGAGCAAAATGAGCCAACCTTCCTGGAATGGTGAGAGGTTCTGGCTGTTGCAGAGCCAGAAAGGTTAAGTTCTCTAGAATCAAGTCAAAAACCCTGAGGAGGTTGGGACTGCTGGATTGTAGCAGCCCCTGTAGCCTTTGTTCTGGCCTGTTTAGTTTGCTGACGCTTAGGAGCAAAGCGAACTTGGGAAGATTGCTGGCCAGTATTTGTGGAAAATCTGGTCTTTTTATAGAAAGTTTTCTTAAAAGGTTTTTTCTTGGCAGGGGTAGAGGTAGACTAAAGCAGCATTCTCTGCATCCATTTGAGTGGCTTTGATTTGCCACTCTTTGCCAAACAGATTTTCACCTGTACAGGGCAGATTGCCCAAGCCTTCTTGTACCCAGGGTTCCAAATCAGAGGCCTGGAGCCAAGCCAGTCTGCGAGCAGCTATGGCTATGCCAGAGGCTCTGCTTGCCCCCTCAAAAGAGTCAAAGGCTGCTCTGTTGGAGAACTTTGAAACATCTTGAGTGTGCTTTAGCAAAAGAAGGAATTCCTCTTGTTTATCCTCTGGGATAAAGGGGAGAAACTGACGTATCTTTAATGCAATCTCTTTCAAAAACATGCCCATATAGAGGCTGCATGAATTGATTCTGGCAATAAGCATGCTAGCTTGGAAGATTTTTCTCCCAAAAGCATCCAGAGTCCTACATTCTCTTCCTGGAGGGGTAGAAGAGTGTCTTTTGGTACTCTTTATCTTTTTCATAGCAGACTTCACCACAATACAGTGGTGAGGAAGCTGAGTTTTTTGAAAACCAGGAGAAGGGGGAACCCGATACATGGTGTCCAAACGTCGAGAATGTGGAGATAGGGTGAGAGGAGCCTCCCACAAATCCATCATGTGTTCTTGAAGAATTTCATGTATGGGTAAGGTGGCTGCCTCTTTGGGAACCTTAGAGTATCCTAAAATATCTAATTTTTTTGCTCTAGGTTCCTTTTCAGAGGATACAGATATGGAGAGTCCTTTAGCTACTTCAATAATGAAGTCTTGAAAGGACAAATCCTCTGGAGGAGACATTCTCCTTTTTGGAGAAGAGGGCTCCTCAGGAAGAGTAAAAGAGACGTCAGCAGAATCATCTGATGTATCAGAATCTTCAGAGGATTCAAAGTATCGTCTATTTGCTTCCAGAGATCGATATGCGTACCGATCGGTACCGACATCGGGCGTACCGGGTATCGGAGCGGTATCGAAGAAAACTCCGGAACCGGAGACCAGAACCGGCATGCTACTGGAAGTAGATGCTCTGGGTACCGGTATCGGTTGCGGTACCGGAATCGGAACCGATTGTCGCGGTACCGATGGCGGTGCAGCATTAATGAAAGTCAGTAAGGCCTGCTGCATGGATTGTACCGTAGTACCCATAGCCGCCACAACTGCCTGGAAGTCGGTACCGGTGTTAGCCGGTACCCCAGAGCAGTCTAACAGGAGATCGGTCGAGGCCGTGCCATCGATGTCTACCTGTAACCCCATAGGAGGAGCTTTGGAAGCCGGAGCTTCCCGCCGGGGTTGTTTGGCTGGGGCAGAGTCCTCAGGGTCAACTGCAAGGGCCTCTCGCTGCTTAGAGGGAGATTTGCCTTTTGAGGACTTGCCCAAAGAATGTTTGGTTACCTGAGATCCATCAGGAGAAGAAGACCTGGAGGATGTTGATGCTGGAGTATCGGTAGAAAACAGCATATGAAATTTAGCTGCTCTGTTCTGTAAGCCCCTTTTGGACATCAGAGAGCAGGATGGACAATCCGGAATGGAATGGTCAGGCCCCAAACATTTAAGACACCACTCATGGGTGTCTGTAACTGAAATAGTACCGGTACACTTAGTGCATTTTTTAAAACCAGAAGCTGGTTTTTCCATGAGGGAGACCTGAGAAGGCCTAGGGGCCTCACAGAAAAAATACACGGAGTATAGAAAAAGTAATTATATATTTTTTTTTTTTTTTTTTTTTAAATAAACGAAAAAAGGACCGGCGGTACCGGTCTGGAATCGGGGAAGGCAGACACGCGGTCAAAGAAACAAATTAAAATAACAATTTCTTCAGCGGTGACAGGAACACGACCTGCTGGCTCCGCGGAAAAAGAAGAACTGAAGAGAGTTGGTCAGGAAAGCGGGAAGGCAGCGCGCATGCGCTGTGGGAGGCCCCAAAAGCTTCCTTTCTAGGAAGCTGGGGAGCTTTCCCGCGCAGGCTCCGTCGGTTCCGACGTACCCATATGTGAGGGCTCATTCCTGTTTGTTCCTGGAGATACAAAGCAAATCAAGAGATTTCAGAGTAATATGCGGAAATATTTCATTGCAGAAAGAGTGGTAGATGCGTGGAATAGTCTCCCAATGGAGGTGGTAGAGATGAAGACAGTAACTAAATTCAAAAAAAGCATGGGACAAACACAGAGATTCTCTAAAGGAACAAAAAAGGGACTCTTGTAGTGGTTGATATGGAAGGGCAGACTAGATAGGTCATGTAGTCTTTTTCTGCCGTCATGTTTCTATGTAATGCTAGTCGTTGATCCAAAGTGATACCTAGATATAGTAGGTATCACATTGGATTTTTTTACCTCTAATTCTGCATCGTTGACCTTTAAGATTTTGGAAGAGTAAAGCTTTGATTCCTTGTTATGTAAAGTACTTCTGTTTTCTTATAGTTTATTGCAAATACACAAACCAAGAAGAGGTAGATATAAATAATTCACAAGGAGGAGGACAATCAAGATCATTAACAGATGAACATAAATCTTCCCTAGAAACAACCAAAATCACCCCCCACCCCTTTTCCCTCCAGTAGTAGGACCTTTTAACCACATAAAGCTAACTCTGTACAATACTCAGCAGTACTAACTGGTTAGTACCGCGGAGTATCACCAGGCAGCCTTAGAAAAGGTACAGTTTGTTTTGGGGCAGTCTGGGCACAGCTGGTGCAGTCCCGATGCCTATGAGGTTAGCAGCGATATTCAGTGATATTCAGACAGGAAAACTGCATAAAGTTAAGACATGCTGTCTTAACTATGAGATTTTTGCTATCCAATAAGCAGCTCAATATTGCTGCTAAAGGGATAGCAGAAGGACCATTTTAGTTGCCACCCTCTGCACCAACTCTATCCTGTTTATATCATTTTGAGGATGTCTCCAGCACTGCACATAACACTCCAAATGAGGTTGCAACAAAGATTTATACAGAGGCATTATCACCTCCTTTTTCCTGCTGACCCATGCATCCAAGCATCCTTCTTGTTTTCACAATCACCTTTTCTACCCATTTAGCCATTTTAAAATCGGAGACAATCAGAAGTAGTTAACCCCCTACACTGTACAGCTCCCTTGGACTTTTGTAGCCCAAATGCATGACCCTGCATTTTTTTGGAATTAAACCTCAGCTGCCAAATTCTCGACCATTCTTTAAGCTTAGCTAGATACCGCCTCATGCTATCTACTCCTTCCTGGGTGTCTACTCTATTGCAGATTTTGGTATGATTGGCAAAGAAGCAAACCTTACCCGACAGCACATTCGCAATTTCACTAACAAAGATGTTAAAGACAGATGCAAAAATTACAGTTAATCCAAAATACTTCAGTACAGCTCCTTCAGAGAACCAAGAAATCTGATGATGTACCTCCCATTTCTCAAAAACACTGGCTTCTGATACAATAAAAGATTATGTTGAGAGTGCTTATTATTGCACATCGGGACTATTATTCCAGTCTCCCCTTCTTCCTAGCTCATCTCCTATGCCCCCAGCATACACTTCAGTCCACTCTGCATAATTTGCTGGTTACTCTATTTACACAATTCAGTTACAGCGAGCGAGCAAGTCCTGCTTTAGTGTCGCTGGCCCTTTATGGACCAATTTGCCTTTAGACATCCGGTTAGAATACTCCTATAAGAAATTCAGGACTGCTCTAAGACTCATTATTTCAGATTGTTTTTTTTCCCAGGCCTGATGCCTCTTTATGTGGCTAATTTGTCATTGCTCCTAAAGCTGGCTGCCCCTCACTAAGGTATGTGAACCATTTTTATGAAAATGTGTTTGTATTAGCCACCTAGTGTATTTCCCTTCTTGTCTCTTGATACCAATGCATCCCCCTCTTAACTCTTATACTTTATTGTAAACCATTTAAGATACATTTTTAATGCTTTGAGGTATAATCAAATGAATAAATGTAAAAAGTGAATTATAAAAGGTTGACTTGATGCGAGCAGCAGTGATGCAACCTCTCAGATACGTGGAAAGATGAAGATTAAGGCAGTCCCACACAACAGCAATGTGTAGAAGTAGCACGCATGTGCAGTGAAGCTTTCCAAAAGCTTTGAGAAAAATCCTGAAATGGGCAGTTGTTTCCCGCACCAGGCTCAGTTGGTGACATCACTCCATGAACTTGCTGGCCAGGTGGCCTTCGGAGAAAAATAACGACTATCAGGTTAATTTTCAGCCACAGCTAAGCACTTCATTTAAGTGGCCACATGTTGACCCCCTAATTTCAGAGAAATACAGCCACAATTAGGCACATATATTTTTAGCTGAAAATTTTTCCTAAATCATCCTCACTCCCCCCACCACTCAACCCCTCTTTTGCTCATCCTTGGAAAAATGATCCCCTCCATCCCACCCATCCTAGATTCTCACAATCTCAGAGTTTTCCATCTCACAGGCAGGAAGGATGCAAGATCTCCCTTTCTGGCTTCACTGACAAGCTACCTCAGGCCAGAGGGCCAAGGGTTCAATTCCCACCTGGGGACAGCAATCTCAGGCCGGAGGGACTGGGGTTTCTAGTCCAACAGGCACTCCTTCTGGCCTTGGGCAAGCCACTTAACCCTCCACTGCCACAGGTACACACAGATTGTGAGCCCTTTAGGACAAGGGAATGTATCCAGTACCTGCTTACAGTGCTTGTATACCGCTCTGATGTCCTTCAGCCTGGGCAGTATATCAAGAAATTGCATAAACAAACAGTCTGTTACAGCAAGAAGCTGTAACAGGCTATATAATTCAGCAACTGCCATTAGTGCCAGGAGGAAGGAGATCAGGCCCTCTGGCCATGAAGGGAAGCATCCTTCAGAATCCTGAGGTGAGATTCCAGAGTAGCCGTTGGAATATTGTTTTACCAGTGGTGTAGGGTTCATAACACTATAGTGTGGGGGAGAGGGGGTGGGACTGCTGTTCAAGCTATGACAACTCAAGAAGGCAGGGAGATCCCATCAGCAGTTGGCAAGAGTTGAAAGTAGTACAATTCAGGTGAGAGGAAAACTATAATTCGGTCAGGGGATCACTGGATCTAGGCAAAGGAATAGCACAGATCTAGAGCTGCTATCCTTGCACCTAGTTTTGACCATCTTATTTAGGGAACCTAAATTTTCTTCCCCCCCCCCAACATAGCTCTACCTGCCCACCCTATTTTTAGGCATAGTGTGAATTTAAGGGCCTAAATTTAGGCGTTCACTGTGAGGGAGTTTCCACTTAAGCAGATTTGGGCACTTATCTCCTTAAATAACACAGGTACACTATCAAAAAACTGCCTCCAGTTTTGCAACTGATTCCTATAGATTTTGGGGTGCTGAATCCAGGAAAAATAGCCAAAATGTTCCATCACGTCACGTTTTCTTGCAAAATTAGATTTCTTACCCATATAAGGAATGTTCACATAATTTCTTTTTAGCCGACTGCAGTTTATTTTCTTGGCCCAAAATAGAGGTTGTAATGGTTAACTAACTAGAAACACTCCCTCATGATATTTTAGAGTGTTTTGTATTCATTTTATACATTAACAGGACAATTGGGAGGCGGGGGGCTAAATCCAGTACTCGCGCTGGCGCATGTTCTTTCCTGTTCGCCTCGCCTCGTTCGCTCGCTCAAACATGGTGGTTGTGACATGAACGTTCCTGTCAAATTTCAGTTTCTTGCAAGTTCATTATTACCTTTTGTTTGCTCAGTCATAATCCAGCTTTATTCCGAAGTGGTTCACTACAGTTGTAGTTTGCAGTGCTGTGTATTTGTGATGGCTCACAGAGCCAGAGGTTGCGTCAACTCTCCGGACAGTTTTTGTTTTATTTGTGGGGAATATACCGTGAAAAAGCGGCAGAGGAACATTTCTGCATTTATTAAAAAAGTATATTTCGCCTATTTCGGTTTGAAGTTAGGCGATCAAGACAAACCGTGGGCTCCTCACAAAGTGTGCAAGACATGTGAGGAAGATCTACGCTTATGGATGAAAGGTAAAAAACAAGCATTTCGTTTCGGAATACCTATGATGTGGCGTGAACAAAGAGACCACAGCAGTGACTGCTATTTTTGCTCTTGCATTGTGAAGGGATACAACTTAAAAAATAAGAACGTAATAAGTTACCCCAACCTTCCCTCAGCAATTAGGCCTATGCCTCATAGCAACGAAGTACCTGTGCCTGAACCACCAAAATCTTTGGATCATATTTGTGTGGACGGTTCTGATCATGATGAGACTCATCAGATGGCTTTTCCCGATGAGTCCAGTACTTCCGAGTTTGAAACTGAACCAGATCCGAAACCTGAACTTTTCTCTCAAGCTGAATTGAATGATTTAGTCCGGGATTTAGGACTCCCAAAAGATGCTGCCCAACTGCTAGGTTCTCGGCTTAAACAGAAAAATCTATTGTCACCAGGAACAACTTTTTATTGGTACCGCAACCGCGAGACACAATTTTTGAAGTATTTCAGCAAAGAGGAAGATTTGGTATTTTGCAACGATATATACGGAGTGATGGAAAAGTTTAAACTCAAATATGATCCTGCTGAATGGCGGCTGTTCATTGATTCGTCAAAAGACAGCATAAAAGGTGTTCTTCTTCATAATGGCAACACATTCGCTTCAGTTCCTATTGCTCACTCTGTTATTCTCCAAGAAAAATACGAGAATTTGGCCCTGATTCTTCAGAAGATTCGTTATGATGAGCATAAGTGGATGATTTGTGGAGACTTTAAAATTCTATCCATGCTATTAGGGCAGCAATCCGGTTTCACCAAATATCCCTGCTTCCTTTGCTTGTGGGATAACCGGGCCCGCGACCTACACTGGGGGAAAAAAGACTGGCCAATTTGGGAGTATTTGAGACCCGGTGAGAAAAATGTTCTTCATGAGAGCTTGGTACCTCGTGATAAAATTCTATTACCACCTCTCCACATTAAGTTGGGTCTCATTAAGCAATTCATCAAGTCCCTTCCAAAAGATGGTGAGTGCTTTCGGTACCTTTGCTCAAAGTTCCCCCGACTTTCTGAAGCAAAGCTAAAGGAAGGAGTGTTTGTTGGCCCTGATATAAGGAAACTCATTTCAGATGGAGCATTCGCTGAAACGATGTCTGAGAAGGAAAAAGAAGCCTGGGATTCCTTCAAGGATGTTCTCAAATTCTTGGGGAACAGGCGGGATGAGAACTATAAGGATATTGTTGCCAGGATGCTCAATGCCTTCAAAGAACAAGGCTGTAACATGAGCCTGAAAGTCCATTTCTTGCACTCCCATGTGAACTACTTTCCCGAAAACTTGGGGCGTACAGTGAAGAACAAGGTGAAAGGTTTCACCAGTACATCAAGGACGCAGAGAGAAGGTACCAAGAAAGATGGAACACCATTATGATGGCTGATTTCTGCTGGTTGCTGCTGCGGGAAACCCCAGATGAAAAATACGCCAAGCAGCGCACCAAGAGAAGCATTCGGGGGAAGAAGAAACTGGCCCACCAGGAGATTGATTGACCCAAGAATGACTTTAAAATCTAAACTGTGTTGACAAATATCGTGTTTTTACTAAACTTTGAAATAAAAATTTGCTAGTTATTACCACAGTGTCGGATCTCATTTATTAGAATTTTATTTTCACACCATCGGGTGTTTGTCTTCATGTATTGCAATGGTGCGGTTTGCGTTTTCTATTCTTACATACATACCTGTACAACATTTTTTGCACATTTCTTTGCTTTGCTTTGTGTCTAACCTCGCTCTTATATGCTCAATGTTTGTGCACATGTATGTGGCTGTTTTAAGTGCAGACAATTTTGCTACCATCACAGTGTGTTTTGTTGACATTACTCTATTCTTATGTGCTGCCTTGTTACAATTTTCTTTATTCTTATTTGAATAACTACTAAACAATTAGTATAAAGAATTCATCCAAGAAACTTTTATCTCGATCGCACTCAATCTGAAACGTTCACCTCAAACTGCTAACCCAATGTAGCAAAAAATCTGTACGTGATGGAGCAAATTGGTTACCAGATTTGGATTCAGCGCACCAAAAAACGTAAAAATCAATCGAAACATTAGAGGCAGTTTAAAAAAAATTTTTTTTAGTGTACCTGTGTAATGGGAACAGATGTTTTGAACATCTACCTCAATAAATATTCTCAATTCTTGATGTCGTCTTTATCAGTAAATTAAATGATCAATGGTTGATTATAATTTTAAAACAGTAATAGTAGTTTTGGTCCATGCAGCCATTTGATTAGTTGTATGTTGTCAATTAAAATTATTTGGCAATCGCATATTGTTTGTTTATCCAAAGTTGTTCACATGAAAGTCAAAGAAACTTTTTAAAACCTTTTTTGGTAGTTATAGATCAAGCCTGGCTACAAGTTACAAAATTTCATTGGAAATAAACCTAAGTACTATGAAACAAACTATATATTAAATGCTGCTATCTAAAAGAATCTGGATGAAAGCCCAGAGGAGTTAATCAAATAGTTGAGGAAAGGAGTTTATTCCTGTGAGGTTTCTTTCCCCACCATCTGAAAATGCACTTGCCACGAGGGATCTATTAATACTTGTTTGTTATAATGAAAGGTTATCAGTTGTGACAAATGAAGGTCCTTTAACAATAATCCTTTATTAGATTATATTACCATTTGACACCCCGCTAAATTTGCCAGAGAAGACTGTTGACTCCCCTTGCCTATGCTTAGTCACATCCGAGGGTGCTGAAAGAACTGAAATATGAGATTTCAGGCCTACTATTAGTGATCTGTGAACTATTATTAAAATTACCTGTACTACCTGAATATCGGAGAATGGCCAAATGTAAATAGAAGTTACACTTACCTGGTAATTGTCGTTCCTTGAGTGACGACAGTTTAGTCCTCCACCTCTGGGTTGTGCACCTCTTCCTGCAGCTTAGAGACTGGGCATGTCAAAGTCGTGACATCACTGGATATAGCCTGCTGGTATCTCCCATCAGCTCCAGTGTACTATTGACAAAGCAAACTCAAACGAACAACAAATAATTAACTATACCATAACTTTAAATAACTCCCCATTCCTCAACCTGAGGAACCTTTTTAACCGTATCGGTCTTGTATTTTCTTTTTTTTTTTTTTTAAACTTTACATTCACATCCCCCCCTATGCAAACACGTTTCCTATACCATCCCCTCGTTTAAATAAGAGAGAAGGAAGAAACAACAGAGAGGGATACTCACTGCGATCTAGAAACTGAAAGGATCTGTCTACTCCTTGAGATTGATGCTCCACTCCGCCTGAAAATAAACTGAAGAAATCACACCCCTGGGCGGGAATGAGGACTAAACTGTCGTCACTTAAGGAACGACAATTACCAGGTAAGTGTAATTTCTATTTCCTTATCATTCCTCCAGTTTAGTCCTCCACCTCTGGGATGTAACAGAGCAGTAATCATTGGGAGGGACCTATCCAGCCAACTCACCACACCGTCGACCCGGAACAGGCATCCTTTACTGCCAAAACATTTAGGCAGTAGTGGTTACTGAGGAAATGAAGAGACGACCTGGAAGCTGCTCTACCAATCCCCCCTGGTGGAATGACACAGTGATTCACCCATGAAGCTGCTCGCACCCTGGTAGCAAGAGTCAGAAAGCCCCCCGGAATCATACAACCTCACCATCAGAAAGCTGAGGCAACCACCGCCTTAACCCAGTGCGAAATGGCCGCCTTCGCTGCTGCTTCCCCTTAGCGGGGACCTCCAACCAACACACAAAAACAAAGAAATGAACGCCGCACCCTGCATTTTATGTTTCCTATCGGCGTAAGCTACGAATAAACCCCCCTCCCCCCTTCCAGAAAAACCGAGAACTGGAAGAGAAACCAATAGGCTCAGGAGAAAAATCAGATACCACCTTTTGGAAGGACGACAGGACTGCTTGCAAACACCACCTTCTATCCAGAAAGGGTGAAAACGGCTCATTACATGACAACGCCTGAAACTCAGAAACTCGTCGTGCCGAACAAAGAGCTATCAAAGCTACTGTCTATAACAGCAAATCCTTTACCGATGCCTGGAGTAAAGAATCAAAGGGCTCTTTAGTTAACGCCTCTAAGACCCAAATCGGGATCCCCCGGCGGCACCCGAACTCTCCTTGAGGAGCACAGTCGGGTCCCAACTTAAGGAAACGCTACACATCGATCCGAACACCTAGAGCTATTCCCTCCACAGAACCTCTACAGCCGGAAACAGTCGCCTGCTGGACCCTCTAAGGGACTGGCCGCTAGTTCCTTCAGACACTGTCCTGCAGAGAACTCAGACCAAGGATACAGACACCTTTGTCGCCCGGACTTGCCGCCGTGAACAGCAGCCTTCAAAAAAGGCGCTAAGCACGGACTTATGTACCAGAAGCAGCCTGCCTCCTTGCTCTCAACAAGGTGGCGAAGACTTACGCAGAATAACCCTTCTTCTTCAGCCCCACCCATTCAAAGGCCAAACCGTAGGCGGGCACCGATCCACCTGAGACATTCGTCGTGGACCTAGCCGCAGCAGAACGCCCGCTACCGGCAACCTCTAGGAAAAGCTCGAATTAAGCCATAATGCACATTTGCCACATAAAGCAAATCACGCTCTAGTCGATTCAACTCCCTGATCCTTTCCTGTTCCAGGCGAGTAGACTGCCGTAAACACTGCGACCACTTGAAGCATGCTCTCGCCTCCCCAGGCTCCACAAATGGGAGCTTGTAAGGACAGAGCATTGCCCCCAACGATCGCTTCAGTGAACCATCTACTTTCCTATCTTGCGCTAAAGAAGATTGCTAGGGTTCTCTTCCATACAGTGAGTCCACACCCCCTGGTAGTGCAAGGTGGGCACCCACCCACGTAGTACCCAGGCCTGCCCCTGCTTAGCCTCAAAATGTCAATCAAGAACAGGCGAATTCAGGACAGCTGAATACTTTTTTTTTTTTTTTTTTTTACAAAGACATCTCTTAACCAAAAATTCCTTCAGCATATGTTAAGAGATGCTCTTTCCGTGCCAACAGTATGAAGTAGAAAGAACTCCCAAACACAGGCATACTAATCCACGGCCTTCCTGCTAGAGTAATGCCCCACTCCGTCTGACTGCACAAAGATGGACTTTATATTTTAAGTTCAACTAGCACCTGATGTTAGGAAATACAGCTTTCTCATTCCGCAGTGGCAACTGAGTCAGCAATGAAGAAGCCGAGAAACTGCAGACAAGTTCCCATTATACCACCTGGTAAAGACTCCACTTTTAGACCACTGAAGCAAAAAAGCATGCGTGAGTGCCTTGTGTCCTGCCAGTAGCTGATCAAATTGAAATGATTCAGTGTATGCAGGGCATTTTCCAGAGAACGCAAGGTCCCTCATCCAGGCTGACTCCACATTCACAGTCTAAACCGGCAGCCATCTTGGCTGATGCCGATCAGCGCGGAAGCCATCTTGTAAGCCCAGCATATGATGTATGCCTACTAGAATCTGAGCTGCTACCAATACTGCTAGAGAACTAGCCTGGCTGTGTGCTTCTGGCCCCCATTAAGGCATTCGCTGAACACTAGCAGACACTCTCCGTACTGGAGAACCTCTGATAAATGGAATGGGAGCATAGATAGCTTCAAAGGCCAGAGTTCTATTTTGCAACCTCTCTCCGCCTTTTCCATATGTAAAATTAAACCACATATAGCCAAAATTAAGACATTACAAATCTACCGTAAAATCTTATAATTTGGGCAAAGCCAAACTAAACAGGAATATTTTCCATTAAGAAACCACACAACTATAAAACCCCTCTCATGACATAATGCTTATGGCAGAGCATTCCACATCTGTGGACTGGCCATGGCGCTCACCCAAGCACCTGTTACAACTGTCCAAGAGAGTTATCACCATAATTCCTTTTGACTTGAATATGTTTACAGTGGATCACAGCGCTATATCACAGCAGCTAAGCCAAAATATTACCCTGCCATATAAACCGATTTTAACGCTTTATAGGACCTTCTATGAATAGTGGAAGGAGATTCTTGTAAATCAACATAGCTATGCCCCTTTTTCTTTTCTTTTTTCTTTTTAAAGTATAGGACTCCAAAAACCAAGTTTCCGCCAACTCCAATGAAATCAAAGCAGATCAGCTAAAATTACCAGAACTGCTCCTATAGCTTTGCAAGAAGCTACCAGCCCCCGCTGCACCCAGTTTTCCTTCCCCCCTTATCCTGAGGGATTCAGCATTGCAGGACGCGTTGTGCACCCCCCTGCCAGCCTGCTGCGTCTGCCAGGGAGCTGAAGAGCAAAATAGAAAGTAGAACCCCTGGAAGCAAACAGTGTCCCGACCTTGGGGTTCAGGACGCAAAAATAAATCAACAGTGTTAGCTAAAAATTAACAAGGCTCTCTCTCACTAAAGAGAGTTTCTTTTTCTTTTTGAAATCCCACTGAAGTCCGTGGGACCCAAGCTTTTGAACACAGCCCCTAACGCTGTACATTAACCACAACCAGAGAAATGAAATGAAATGAACCCCTGCTCTAGAAATAGATGAGAATTTCCTGGGAAGGGCATGCTAAGTGGAGCTATGCAACACACAGGCACCCCCTCCCCCCGGCCTTCCTGCAGTCAGAGAAATAGCAGTGGAATACACCGACAACCTTGCAAATGGAGGTCTTAGAGATTGCTGCCTGTGTGAACCTGATAAGTAATACGATTTTGCATTTTACCTCCCCCCCCCAGGGATGGGGGCACTGAATACTATATGTGATTCATGAGCAGCGCTGCCATCCGGTGGCCTTTAGGGCACCAGAGCCAGACAAACGATACAGAAGTTAAGAGCTTTAAATCTTGGTCATATAATCTTGATTTGCAGAACATTACATTACAGCTGCTTGTTTAGTCACTAACCCCTGAGAGCCCATGAGGTGGCTCTGTGGTTGTTTCTTCCCTGACTTGCAGAGAATGATCAATTTGATAATGGCTGCATACACAGTCATAGAAAGGCACTATTGAGTGTACCAGCTGCCCTCTGGTGGCCATAGACCATAGCACAGGCACTTCTTGGTTGACAGTTTAACTGTCAGTCTATTTTTTTTATATATCCTAAGGTTTCCTAAACCTGTCCCTGTGAAGTTTGGGAAACTTTCACTATAGAATACATAAAAGCACACTTCCAGGCTGTCCCTCCTTCCAACTACAAGTTAGGGCTCTGCTCTTGAACCTAAAAACTGGCAATTTGCCTAAAATCCTGGGACTTAACAGATGCTCCTCAGAGACATGATTAGGAGGGAAATAACATGTAGAATCAGAGAGCAATGCCAAAACTGCTGTCCTATAAAACTAAGAATAAACTTAAAAATAAAGAGGATTGACAACAGCCCCCCTTAAGGCTGAGGAACCCCCTGAGCCTCAAAAAACCTACAAACAAAAGAAACACACACTAGGCCCAAAAATCTAGCTATTCTGCCTGTTGTTTTCCTCACACAGGCAGCTCCCTGCAACTCTCGCCATGCGGTCCAAATACCTAGAGAGAAAATGGCCGCCCCTTCGCCAATGAATTTTGGCGCCAAGAACGGCCGCTGCAAAAAGGAGGCCTCAGCAGACCAACAGAGCCCGAAGGCCTTACCTGCAGGGCAGAAAGCCGCGCAGCCTGCTCCTACCACCTTGAATTCCTCCGATCCTCAAGCCGCGCTGACACTGTTCCCGCTAAGCTGAGCGCATGTGCGCACGCACACACCTCGCCGAGAGAGCGCACATACTTTACAACAGAGGGCAAAAAATTACGGCTCTGATTCTGATAGAAAACACAGACGTCTTATAATTTAAAAGTTATGATTGTAATTACTAGAAATTTCCTGCTTCATTTAGTAATCGTCTATTTTCATTTAATTTGATTAAAATCAATGTGGTGTACATACTGTATTCTGAGGTGTAGTCAAATTTTAAAGTATATAACTCCGAGTGTTGTTATGTGGCGCACAAAAATTTAACCTTCCTTCAAAAGCCGCACACAGCTGATATTTTATGCGCACACATCCTACAGAAAATTAGAGGGAACATTGCGCGCTGATGCGCCTGGCAGCCGCGGCGAGGATCGCTCAGCCGGTTCCACAGAGTAAAATTAAAATCCCACAGCAACGGAGAGGCTCCGTCTTACACAGCTTCAGTGTGGCTGTACGGGTCCAGAGCTCTCTCCCGTACAGTCAAGGGAGAGAGATCCGCACCGGCAAATGCCTGTAGCAAGTGAAAATAACTGAGAAGGAGGGAAGGCGAGAGCTGCAACTAATTTAAAGAGCCAGGCTCAAATTTAAAATTACTGTAAATAAGGAAATTTGCTCCTAACTAAAGGGAACTATTCCCTGATTGCCAATTAACCAAAGGTAACTGAATTAAAAGTAAAATTAAAATGAAAGGTAAAAATCAAAAGTAAAATCAGAATAGAATTTGTCACACTGTTGTTGTTGTTGTTAAGTGCCGTCGAGTCGGAGTCGACTCATGGCGACCCTCTGGATAGCTATCCTAAATTGTGTTCGGTCTTCAGTCAGGCGGCTCATTGTTGACAGACTGGTACCCGTAGCTGCTGTTATTGTATCGATTCATCTCATTGCTGGCCTTCCTCTTTTGCGTTGACCTTCTATCTTGCCAAGCATGATGTCTTTCTCTAATGATCTCTCTCTCTCCGCATGATGTGTCCAAAGTATGAAAGTCGAAGTCTTGTCATCTGAGCTTCTAAAGAAAGCTTAGGTTTGATCTCCACTAGTACAGACTGGTTTGTTCTTCGGGCAGTCCATGGTATACACAGTATTCGCCGCCAGCACCATAATTCAAAGGCATCAATTTTCTTCCTGTCTATCTTTTTCACTGTTTAGCTTTCACATCCATATGTTGTTATTGAAAATACCATGGCTTGAACAAGTCAAATCTTTGTATGGAGAGAGACATCTCTGCTCTTCAGAATCTTATTTAGGTCTTTCATAGCCATTCTGCCAAGAACAATGCGTCGTCTGATATCTTGACTGCTTGTTGCTTCTTTATTGATAGTTGATCCAAGTAGGTTAAAGTTATTCACGATTTCAATTTCTTCTCCTTCGACGATGAACCTGTTGATTATGCCAGTTGTCATGATCTTTGTCTTCTTTACATTAAGGTGCAGACCCATTTTGAGACTATGTTCTTTGATTGTGAGAAGCAAATGTTTCAGATCATCTTCACTTTCAGCCAGTAATGTGGTATCATCAGCATAGCGAAGGTTGTTGATGAGTCTTCCACCAATCTTCACACCTCTGTTGTCTTCATACAATCCTGCTTCTCTGATGATTTGTTCTGCATATAAATTAAACAGGTAGGGGGAAAGTATGCAGCCTTGTCTTACACCTTTGCTTATTTTAAACCATTCTGTTTCTCCTTGTTCCGTTCGAACGTTTGCTTCTTGATCAATGTACAGATTGTGCAAGAGAACGATCAGGTGTTCTGGTATACCCATGCTTCTTAATGTGGCCCAGAGTTTCTCATGGTTTACACAGTCAAAAGCTTTGCTATAGTCGATAAAGCACAAATAGATATCCTTTTGGTATTCTTTAGTCTTTTCAAGGATCCATCTCACATCCGCAATGATGTCTCTCGTTCCTCGCCCTTTTCTGAACCCTGCTTGCACTTCAGGTAGTTCTTGTTCCAGGTATGATTGTAATCTCTTTTGAATAATCTTCAGTAGAATCTTGCTGGCTTGTGGGATCAGAGCGATTGTGCGATAATTTCCACAGTCAGTTGGATCACCTTTCTTTAGTATTGGTATAAACACAGATCTTTTCCAGTCAGTTGGCCATGATGCTGTCTTCCATATTTCTTGGCAGAGCCTTGTAAGTAAGGTAACAGCTGCATCAGATTGCTGTAATACTTCTATGGGAATGCAATCAATGCCTGGTGCTTTGTTCTTTGATAAGGCTTTCAATGCTGCTTCAACTTCTTTCATCACCAATGGTTCCAGATCATAAGGTACAGGTTGAAACAGCTGTTGGTCCACTTGATCTTTATCATATAAAAACTCTATATTCCTTCCATCTTTTCTTGATCTTCTCAGCATCATTCAACATAGAACCTTGAGCATCTTGTAACATTCCAATTCGAGGCTGGAACTTTTTCTTTAACTCTCGTAGCTTTAGGAAAGCTGATCTTGTTCTTCCTGTAATAGTTTCTGCTTCTATTTCCTTGCATGCGTCATTGTAGTACTTTTCCTTGTCCTGTCTTGCTGCACGATGGAAATCTCTGTTGAGTTCTGTGATTGTCTTTCTTTCTCCTCTGGCTTTAGCTTCTCTGCGTTTCTGGGCAATTTTCAGAGTTTCTTCAGTCATCCATTTTGGCCGTTTTTTCTTTTTTATCTTTTGTAGAGACTTCTCGCTTTCTTCCAACACAACCTTCTTGATGTCATTCCATAACTCTTCTGGAACTCTATCATTTGTATCTAAAGCAGCAAATCGATTTTGCAGGCAGTCTTTAAATTCCAGTGGTATATTCTCAAGGTCATATTTTGCTGCATTCATGAGTGGTTTGCTCTTTTTCAGCTTTAGCTTGAGTTTGCATACTAGTAGTTGATGATCTGTACCACAGTCAGCTCCAGGTTTTGTCTTTGTTGATGTTATAGAGCTTTTCCATCGTTGACTTCCACAGATGTAGTCAATTTGATTTTTATACAATCCATTGGGTGAAGTCCATGTGTACAGTCGCCGCTTGTGTTGCTGGAAGAAGGTGTTCGAGATGAATAGATCGTTGGTCTTGCAGAATTCTATCAGTCTTTCTCCAGCTTCACTAAATGCTCCTTATCTGTTCCCCCCCAAGTGAGCCCAGGAGCTAGGCTCACTATGTCCTCCTGCTGCATGGAGACTGGACATACTGGAGGCTGATGGGAGATACCAGCAGGCTATATCCAGTGATGTCATGACTTTGACATGCCCAGTCTCCAAGCTGCAGGAAGAGGTGCACAACCCAGAGGTGGAGGACTAAACTGGAGGAACGATAAGGAACACTAATTTTTAAAAAGGGTTCCAGGGGTGATCCAGGAAACTACAGATCGGTGAGCCTGACATCGGTATTGGGCAAAATCATAGCTTGTTATAAAGAAAGCAATTACTGAACATGTAGATAATCATGGTTTAATGGGAGAAAACCAACAAAGATAATCAAGGAAAGTCTTGTCTTACTAATCGGTTATATTTTTCTGAAGGTGTGAATAAACAGGTAGACAAAAGTGAACCAGTTTGTGACTGCAGGGAGTCTTCAGCTAGCCAAGTCTCAGTATCCCCCAAGTTATCTTTACCCCCTGCATGTTCCAACAAAGGTTCTGCCCCAGACTGTGGCCTCTCTAACTCAAAAAGGCCACACTTGCTAGGAGAACTCTCCTTCGGGCTTGCTTTCTCTTCAAGCAGTATGCCCTGTGGAGAGAGAATGAAATCGGGAGAAAAAACCCTCTGACAGCTCAGCGGCAGATTGCAACGTCGGAGCAGGTACCTTTAATGAAGCAGACTTTGCTTTTTTCTTCCGCTTAGCCGCAGTCTCCTGGGAAATGGCCGCCAAGTCTGAAATGGCCATGGCTCCCGCCAAAATGGCCTCAGCCTCTTGAGCTACTTCACGCTCCTTTAGCCATAGCCGAGCCGGGAACGACAGCCGTCAATGAAACTGCTGGCCCTGAGACACACAGCACTGGCACAAACCTCAGGAGGCAACCCCGCAGCTGCTCCCATACACAGCACACTGCACGGACAGGGGCAGCATGCAGCATGCTTTTTTTTTTTTTAAACTTCAAAAAGACGGCCCCGGCCAGAAGCGGGAGGGAAAACAAGCAATAGTACTGCAGAGCAGAAGACCATGCCTAGTCGTGGAAACACTAACCGCCGTGCACCCCCTCCCTCTGCTCAGGACCATTAAGGATTGCTGATCACAAGCAAGCTGCACAGCACAACAAGAGCTTTGGGATTCCACTCCCCGTAGCCAACAGGGGAGTTTGGGGTCCCTATGCAGAGGAGGGGGAAAGGGACCTGGGGCTCCCAGGTAGTTTAATCCCAAGCAAAATGGGAAGGAAGGCAGGCAGGCAGGCAGACTCTGCCCCCCCCCCCCCTCCAGCTGCCCCCTTAAACTTCTCTTTTTTTTTGTTTTTGAAAAAAGCAGTTTGAGGTGACTGCAGGCTTCTCTGCAACTATCCCGAACCTGAAATACCTGGACAATAACACTCTGAAGCCTCTGACTAAACACCAGTACTAACACCCAATGCTAGTGGAGCCCCTTCTTCAGCTGCTGAGAACAGAGACTGGATGTTGGGGATGGAGGGGGAGCTCTTCTACTGGGTTATCAGATTCCTGACATGCTCAGTTCTCAGCTGCTGGAGAATGGCGACTACCCAAGCGTACATGGATTCCCTAGACTGGCCTGGAAGGGCGATGAGGAAAGTGCAGTTAGATACCCCTGAAGAACCTTCTTCAAATCTTCAGGGTAGAGCAGGGGGAAGGGGAAGGGAAAGGAGAAGGAGAAGAAGGAAGGGGCACTGAGGTTGTGCAAGGCTTGAAGAATCCTTCCAAAACTCCTCTTCCAATATTCAGGCTGCTCAACATGTCGGGCCCAATATTCCATTGGGACAGCTATGCGCCGCTATGGCACATAGTTGTCGCCACCAACCTCTAACCCTGGATATTCAATGCAGAGGTCATATGTGGCCCCAGCATTGAATATCTGGGATCACTGCACAGCCTCAGACACCACAGAAGCTAACCAGGTAGCGGTGATATTGTACCGCTATCTGGTTAGCTCCTTTGAATAAAACTAGGCCAGCTTTTACTTCACCTAGTTTTACCTGCAGGTCGCTAACCGGGTAGCAGCGCAATATCACCAATACCCGGTTAGTGACTGTCACCGCCCATGACATGCCCCAATGCTAAGAGGTTAGCATCGGGGCATACAGCAGCATTAGTTGGGGGAATATTCAGTGGCATTAGTTGAATGTCCTGTTCAGCAACAATTACATGATTTACAGGTCAGTAAACCGTGTAAATGCCTTTAGGCTAATCGGGCCAATCCTTACGATAAGGGCAGGCAGCTGAACCAAATTTCCCTCTTCCTAATGCATCTGAAACCACCACCTATTTTAAGGGTGGCCCTATTGGAGCTTCCTGCATCATGCTTCAGTGAGAAATCCACCCACAAGGATGGCTGCTCACAAATAAATATTTCCTCTCAATTCTTTCTTGTATTCTCTCAGATTTTCAGAGCTCAAAACTTGTATCCACTCTCTGCTGGATATAAAATTACTGATGCCTGCATCTAGAGGTTGGCTGATATGGCATGATGATGTCATAAAGAAGCCTATGTAAGTTTCCTCTCTCCACATCTGCTAATAAAAGGACACAACCCACTTGTCTGGACTGGTCTAGCAGGATGGTATGGAAATGTGGGTTTGCCTTAAGCGAGGCTGGAAAATAAAGTTCTTGACCTGCATACCATCTGGGAGTATGCTTTGTATGGTATGAGAAATAACTGCCACCTGTGGAAATAAAAAGGTCCTAGGACACAAAAGCTACCCCATTAATCAGCAGGTGGCTCACAGCACCCCCTTGCTGTAAACTGGCACAATGCCTTGGAGATCACCACCTTCTTGGAAGAGAAAAAGGAATGGCAAGGAACAAGGTTGCAGCAACTACTAACACCCCTGTAGTCAAAATAGAAGCGCGACAGCAACAGAAAACACCACCTCCCCATCTAAAGCAGAGGAGCAGCAGAAAGGTAAAATTAGACTTACCTGCTAATTGTAGTTCCTGAAGGAACTCCAGTCTAGTCCCGATCATCAGGAGTTGTGCACCTCCCGCAGCATTGGAGACTGAGCATGTCACAGATTTAGTGACACTTTATAACTGGTCCAGGGTCCGCCTCCATAGCCCCAGTAACCTATTGACAAAGCAGACCCACCAGAGCAATAAGTAAGTAAGTATCTCAACAGTTATTCTCTTTTGTTTTTTTGTTTTTGTTTTTGGGGTTTTTTTTAACCCTCCTTCCACTAACGGAAGGAAACAACCTAACCAACTTAACCATGTAATTTGGAACCATTCTGTAGCTGTCCTGGCTAAGCCCTGCAAAGGCTTGCCACTCCTTCTCCCCAGGCTTCCCCCCCCCCCAACAGCCTTAGTCAATAATGAGAAAGCCATCCACCTCCCCGCTCCCCCCCTGAACACTATCCAACCCAACTGCCTTTCCTGCCCCCTGACATGTCTTACCTGGCCTTCGGCTGCAGTCTGGAAAGGATAACCGGGAGGGAAGCGGGACTAGACTGGAGTTCCTTCAGGAACTACAATTAGCAGGTAAGTCTAATTTTACCTTCCTTATCGTCCTTCCAGTCTAGTCCCGAACATCAGGAGATGTAACAGAGCAGTGCTCATTTCACTGGGAGGGACCGGCCAGACCAGCCTGCAGTACTGCTGACCCAAACCTAGAGTCACCAGCCGCCTGGACATCAATCCAATAATACTTCACAAAGGTATTCAAGGATGACCACGTCGCCGCCCTACAAATGTCCACTGCTGGTACCAAACTCAATTCCGCCCACGAAGCTGCCTGAGCCCGAGTCGAATGAGCTCTCAAACCAATCGGCACTACCTTGTCCTTTAAAACATATGCCGCTGCAATTGTTTCCTTAATCCACCAAGCAATAGATGATTTAGACGCCGCCTCTCCTTGCTTTGTCCCCCCAAACAACACAAATAATCTGTCCGTCTTGCGGAGCCCCGCCGTTCTCTGTAAATAACATTTCAATGCCCTGCCGACATCCAAGCGATGAAGCCTCTTACCCGGTTTATCCTTGGCTTCCCATTCAAACACCAACAGAGATACCACCTGATTCACATGGAACGCCGAGACTACCTTAGGCAAAAACGAAGGCACCATCCTCAAAACCACCTTCTTACTCCCAAAGGACAAAAAAGGTTCCTTACAGGACAAAGCTTGCAATTCCGAAATCCGGTGTGCTGAAGAGATCACCACCAAAAACACCACCTTGAGTGTCAAGTCTTTCAGTGTAGCCTTCACTATAGGCTCAAACGGCTCCCTAACCAAAGCCTCTAGCACCAAGTTAAGATCCCAGACCGGAACGACATCCCTTCTAGGCGGCCTCAACAATCCTGCAGCCCACAAGAATCTTTTAACATCCGGATGAGCCCCCGGCAACATTCCCTGCACCTTCCCTCTAAAACACAACAGCGCCACTAACTGCACCCTCAGGGAAGCCGCCGCTAGACCCTTCTCGAAGCCGTCCTGAAGAAAGGTCAATATCTGCGGAATCGAGTCGCCCAATGCCTTTATCTGCTTACTCTCACACCACGCCTCAAATACTCGCCAGACCCTGACATACGCCGCAGAGGTAGACCGACGCCTGGACCTCAGCAATGTAGAAATCACTGCTGCCAAATACCCCTTCTTGGCTCTCAACCTTGCCCTCTCAAGAGCCAAGTCGTAAGCGAGAACCGATCCCCTGAGGCATACTCAAAGGCCCCTGCACCAACAGATCTCTCCGCACCAGAAGCCGCCATGGCGCCTCTACCAACAGCTGCATCAGGTCCGCATACCACGGCCTTCTTGGCCAATCCGGTGCAATCAGGATCACCTGTCCCTTGTGCCTCTATTCTTTGCAACACTCGACCTATTAACGCCCACGGAGGGAAGACATACAGCAGCCCCTCCTCCGGCCATCTCTGCATGAGCGCATCCAGACCTTCCGGTATTCTTTCCCTTCTTCTGCTGTAGAATCTGTCTACCTTCGCCGATACGAATGAAGCCATGAGATCCATCACCGGAAGGCCCCAGCGACGGACCAGCAAGTCGAACACTTCCTGATTAAGGACCCACTCTCCTGGATCCACCTTCATCCGACTCAAAAAAAAAATCGGCTATCACATTGTCCGCCCCTGCTACATATGCCGCCAATAACGCTTCCAGATTTAACTCAGCCCAAGCCAGAGGTTTGTCCGCTTCCTCCTCAAGAGCCGAACGGCATTGCCTGAAATTGAAAATGCTCCATGGGCACGGCAAACCGCAGAAATCTCTGATGCTCCATCCGAATCGGTATGTGCAAGTATGTCTCCGACAGGTCCAAAGACGTGAGAAACTCCCCCTTTCGAACTGCCACCACGACCGAACGCAACGTTTCCATGCGAAAGTGGGATACTCGGAGACACCTGTTTACTCTCTTAAGGTCCAGAATGGGCCTCAGGGATCCTTCCTTCTTTGGCACCACAAAATATATCGAGTACCGACCGCATCCTAGCTGCCCTGCCGGAACCACCGCCTTCAGCGCTAACAATCATTCTACCGTCTCGCATACTGCCGACAACCTTGATTTTGCAGGAGATTGGATGAAAGAGTCGACCACTGGACGTTGAAACTCGAGCGCATACCCCCGCTGAATGACTTCTAACACCCACTGATCTGACGTGATCTGGACCCAAGCAAGAAAGTCGTCTCGCAAACGACCCCCCACGGGTACAAGCCCTGACTGGGCCCCACTCGCTTCATTGAGATTTCTTAACATTCGGGGACGAGAAGGTTCCAAACCCTCAGCCCGCTCCTCTAAACCCCCAAAACCCCTGTGACCTAAACTGTGAACGCCCCCTCTGAAAGGTGGCGAAACGCGACTGACGAAATCTACGAAACTCCCTTTGCTGATTCTTGGAATGCACCCCCGGACAACTCTGCTTCTGCTTGTCTTCCAGTAATCTGCCCCCCTTGGACTCTCCTAGATCCTTGACCAACTTGTCCAAATCTTCCCCAAACAACAACAACTTGCCTCTAAACGGCAGCTTGCCTAACCTAGCCTCAGAGGCCCCATCTGCTGCCCAATTGCGCAGCCACAGATATCGGCGTGCTGCCGCCACCACGGAAGCCATGCTGTTAGAGAGTCCTGGGATAAGATCATACTGAATGTCCGCTAAATACGCCGCTCCAGACTCCATTCTGGCGGCTTCTTCAACTGCCTCTTCCTGCGCCCCACTAATTCTCTGAGCCCAGCCAAGACAAGCCATGGCCAGCCATGCACCACAAATGGACGCCTGCATGGAAAGCGCATTTACCTCAAACACCTGTTTCAACAACGTATCTAACTGCCTATCCAGAGCATCCTTAAGAGCGGCACTACCTTCCACCAGGATCGTCGTCGCCGTCGTCTTAGCCACTTGATGAGGGGATCAGAAGCGGGAGGCCCCACAGACTCCCCCCACACTCTCCCTTGGACAGGCACTGCTTCAGGGAGGGGGGAGAAGGGGGGACAGCCAAACCAGAAGTAAGCCTGGATCTTTGCAGAGAACAAAATAGCCAACTTAAAGAGGTATTACCTCTAAATCCACTTTTTTTTTTTTTTTTTTTTTTTAAACACCCCACTAATTCCTACCTCACCCTAGACCTAATTATTCCTCTAGTGAGCCCCAAACACCAGGGCTCACACCTCCTTCTGCTGCATGGAGACTGAGAATACTGGGGCTATGGAGGCGGACCCTGGACCAGTTATACAGTGTCACTAAATCTGTGACATGCTCAGTCTCTAATGCTGCGGGAGGAGGTGCACAACTCCTGATGTTCGGGACTAGACTGGAGGGACGATAAGGAAAGCGTATTGGAGCCTGGGAGAACAGAGAGAGGGCTAAGGAAGAGGAAAAGATAGCAAGGACTCCACCTGAACTGGAAAGAGGAGTTGAGAGACATACACTGAATTACATGGGTGTAGAGGAGATGGAAAGCTGCAATGGGTATGGATGGGGGGGGGGATGTGCACCAAACAGGGAATAAAGGGACTTACCATGTACTCCCCCAGAACCAATTAGGTGAGTGTATTTCATCCCTAGATATTAAGCCATGAAGGAATATTTCAAACCTTGCAATGTATGAAAGCAATTTGGATAAAAGTTAAACTTGCTTTGTTGAATGAATTGCATATCGCTCACGACCGTGGTGATGTTACCCTCCTGCTGTCCCTTGATCTGTCAGCAGCCTTTGACCTCATTGACCATCGTACCCTTCTGTCACGGTTATCGGACATAGGTCTCCGGGGCACTGTCTGGCACTGGTTTCGCTCTTTCCTTTCTTTCTCTGTCCATGTCAACGGGCAGTCCTCCATTATACTTCCCCTCACTTGTGGCGTTCCACAGGGTTCTGTCCTTTCCCCCTTACTATTTAACATCTTCCTCTCTCCACTACCGTTAATTATGCAGCAATACCCCGTGTCATCGTACATCTACGCGGACGACATTGTCCTCCTCTTCCACACGTCACCTCTATCTCCTGACATCTCCCAGCTTAGTCTTTGTCTTACTCATGTTGCTTCTTGGTTGTCTGAAAATTTCCTCCACCTTAATCCTGCTAAGTCCTCAGCGATGTGGGTGTCACTAAGTGGTACATGCCCTACCCTGGTTCCCTCCATTGGCCCAACTGCTATCCCTCTAACGTCTTCCTTCCGTTACCTGGGTGTTCTTTTGGATCCGTCTCTTTCCTTTCAGGAACATATCACATCACTCTCTCGCCGCTCCTTCACTGCTCTACGACAAATTCGAGCCGTTCGTTCAGTGTTACCTCCTAGCTCACTGGTTACCCTCGTCCTTGCACTAGTTGTCAGTAGGTTGGATTATTGTAATGTTTTCCTGGCTAACCTCCCTAAGTATCAGCTCCAAAGACTACAGCGGATTCAAAATACAGCAGCATGCCTAGTTACTTTCTCCAGTCGGTTTGATCATATTACTCCCATTCTCATCCGGTTACATTGGTTGCCCCTTCATTTTAGTTTCCACTATAAATTTCTGATTCATCGAGCCATCCATACCGGAAATCCTCTCTACCTAGTAAACTGTATTTCTCTGCATTCTCCTCATCGCCAACTCCGCTCAATCCATGCCAACCGCTTATCGCTTCCCTCACCGTCCCAGGCCCACTTAGAACAAACTAGCCATTCTGCTTTTTTCTTTTTTGGACCCCTTCTCTGGAACATGTTACCAACTCCTCTCCGGCTAGAACCCTCCTATCCCCAGTTTAAGTCGTTACTTAAGACCCATCTATTCCAGAAAGCATATGACCTTCCCCCTGAGGCCCCTCCCTGATCATCCTGTTTTTTTGTTGTTCTTGTCCTTCAGGTTTGTCACCTGTCTGTCCCTTGTTTTGTGTGTCTATGTTGCATGGCTGGACTCTGTCTATCTATATATGATTTGATATTAGTGTGGTATTACTTTTCTGTCCTTGCCTCCTCCTTTCCTGTTTATTATTGGCGTTCCTTTTCTTGGTTTCTTGGTTTGCAGTGTTAAATCCATCCTTTTTATTGTACACCGCTTAATGTTCTTACAATAGCAGTCTATCAAATGTGAATAAAGATAAAGATAAAGATATTGCTTTTATGAAGGAGTCAATATGTCCTTCTTACAAACAGAATTTGTTTATACAGTTGTGGTCAACATTATTGGTACTCTTGTATTTTAGGTATGTTGTGTACAATATCTTGAGAAATAATTGGAAATATTCAAACTGTATGTCATCATAATATTCTAATAGTATGTTCAATAGTATACAACAAGAGATGTCTGTAGCAACTTAGTAGTAATTTCTGAGAAAAAAACACAACAAAATATGACCTGGGCAGGAATAATAGCAACCTTCACTAATAATTGGTTGCACAACCCTTAGCAGTGATGACAGCCTTTAAACATTTCTTGTAGCCATCTACATGTTTCTTACATCTGTCTGCTGGTAGCTTCTCTCACTCTCCAACTGCGATTTGTTCCAGCTCATGAATGTTTCCAGGATTCCTTTTACCAACAGCAAATTTCAGCTCTTTCCAAAGGTTCTCAATTGGATTGAGATCAGGACTCATTGCTGGACAATTTAAAACAATCCATTTGTTCCTTTTTAACCACTCTTTTGTACCTTTGGATGTCTGTTTTGGGACATTGTCCTGCTGGAAGACCCATGACCTTCGACTAAGACCTAGATTTCTGACACCAGGTAGCATATTTCACTCCAAGATACCTTTGTAGTCCTCTGACTTCATGATTCCTGTAATACATTCCAGGCCTCCTGTCGTTCCTGAGGCAGCAAAGCAGCCCAACAACATTATGGAATCTTCATCAAATTTAACTGTAGGAAGGGTGTTTTTTTCCTTATAAAGTTTCATTCCTTCACCTGTAAACATATCACTGGTCTGCATTGACAAAGAGCTCAAGTTTGGCTTTATCTGTCCACTGAACATTTTCCCAGAAGGATAGTGTTTCTCAAGAAGGGTTTAGGCAAAGATCAGGCATACCTTTTTATGTCTGTTTTTGATCAGTGGGGGTCCTCCTTGGCCTTCATCCATGAAGTCCTCCTTTGTTTAGTGTGCAGGGTATGGTGAAGTCCTCCTTTGTTTAGTGTGCAGCGTATGGTGCAGGTTGAAATCACCACTCCAGATTGCCCTTAAGCTCTTTGGATGTTGTACATGGTGTTTTTCCAGCAGTTCACACTAACCTTTGGATTAATTTTCCTCTTCCCACCACATCCTGGGAGCTTGTTGACAGTTCCATGAGCAGAAAACTTCTTAACATTGCAAACTGTAGACACAGGGATCCCAAGGTCTCTGGAGATGGCCTTGTAACCCTTTGAATTCTGATGTTTGGTGCTAATAGTCCGAGAGTCTTAGACAGTTTTCTTGTCTTCACCATTGTGAAAATGGAACAGGGAATGAATGTGGCCATTTTAAACATTAGAACCATCATTCATTGGTTGATTCAAGTCATGTGAGTACTGACAATTGATCACAGGTGCATTTAATTTTACTGCAATGGGAATGTACAAACTGATTTGAATTGTTTATAAGGGTGCCAGTAATCATGTCCTGGCAATGTCCCAGCTTTTATATTACTTCCTACTATTTCCTTTTTTAATTGGTCTTGTTTTATTTGATTCTTTTGTGTGTCAAATGTGTGCATATACAGTCCAAAGCCATTTCACTGGACACTTTTTTTTTTTTTTTAGATATTGGACATTAAGGGGCTGAATTGTAAGGATGCCAATAATGTTGACCACAACTGTATCAGCTGAAGCTACAGCCCACAAAAGTAAATCAGATATAGTAATTAGATCTTACCTGCTAATTAGTGTTCCTGAAGGATCGACAGTCCAGTCCCTTTACTTCTGGGTTACGCAACCCTTCCAGCAGCTTGGAGGCTGAGCCCAACCTTTTTGGAGGTGGAGCGGTATAAATACCCCTGGGACCACCCACCATCTCCAGTATTCGAATGAAAAAGCAGACTTAACGAACATCCATCAAAAGACTTAAAATGTCATACACTAACCTAAATCAATAACTCAATACTCAGGACAAGAGATTATATATATATTTTTTTTTTTTTGAAAGTGTAGGAGAAGGAGAGGAGGAACGGCAACGGACGGGGGAGGTGGCTGCTTCTATCCCGTCCGGGCCTGCCCCGCACTCCCTCCCGCCGACCCAGCTCCGCGCTCGGGCCAGCGCTCCTCCATGAACGTGATGTCTTGCCAGTTTCCGGAACCGGGTGGGATCAGGGACTGGACTGTCGTTCCTTCAGGAACACTAATTAGCAGGTAAGATCTAATTACTATTTCCTTATCGTCACTCCAGTCCAGTCCCTTTACTTCTGGGATGTGCCAGAGCAGTTCAACCCTGAGTGGGTTCCGGCAAAACCGGTCCGAAGAACCGCTATCCCGAACCGAGCATCCGCCGTGCTCTGCACGTCCAACCTATAGTGTTTGGTGAAGGTATGCAGCGAGGACCACGTCGCTGCTCTGCAAATATCCAGCGGAGGGACAAGACTGAATTCTGCCCAGGAGGTCGCCTGTGCCCGAGTGGAGTGAGCCCTTAGACCCACTGGGACCTGTTTCCCCTTGAGAATGTAGGCGGAGGCAATAGCCTCTCGGATCCAGCTGGAGATCGAGGCCTTTGCCGCCGCCTCCCCTTTGTGTGGACCTCCGAACTGAATGAACAGGCGGTCGGACTTCCGGAATGGTGCTGTGCGAGCCAGGTACCGTTTCAAGACTCTCTGGACATCTAGCAGGCGCAGCTTGTTATGCCTTCCCTCCTGCCCCTTGGCCGCGAAGGCCGGCAGGGTGACTGTCTGGTTCACATGAAAAGGAGAGATAACCTTGGGTAAGAAGGACGGCACTGTGCGCATGACCACCTTGTCCTTTAGGAAGGTCAGGAAAGGAGGCTGGGCGGAGAGCGCCTGGAGCTCCGAAACCCTCCTGGCCGAGCAGATCGCTACCAGGAAAACTGTCTTTAGGGTCAAATCCTTTAAGGAAGCTCTCTTCACTGGCTCAAAGGGCTCCCCGACCATGGCATTCAGCACTAGGTTAAGGTCCCAAGGTGGGACGACCACCCTCCGCTGAGGGCGTAGCCGGCTAACTGCCCTCAGGAACCTGGATACGTCCGGGTGCTCCCCTAAGGGTTTGCCCCGGACCTTGCCTCTATAGCAAGCGATCGCCGCTAGCTGGACCCGTAGGGAGCTGTGCGCCAGGCCCTTCTCAAAACCTGCTTGTAAGAATTCCAGGACCTCTGGGACAGAGGCCGAGAGAGGTTTCCGTCGATGCTCTGCACACCAGGCTTCGAAAATGCGCCAGACCCTTACATAGGATAAACAGGTCGATCGCTTCTTCGCCTTCAGTAGCGTCGAGATCACTGCTCCTGAGTAGCCTCGTTTTAGGAACCGCGCCCTCTCAACAGCCAGGCCGTAAGCGAGAATCGATCCACGTGAGGCATGCGGACCGGACCCTGCCTCAGAAGGTCCCTTTTGCAAGGGAGCCGCCACGGGGAGTCGGCGATCAACCTCACCAGATCCGCATACCAGGGGCGGCGAGGCCAATCTGGGGCTATGAGGACTACCCACCCCTGGTGAGACTCCACCCGCTGCAGCACCTTTCCGATCAGAGCCCACGGAGGGAACACATATAGTAGCCCTTTGTGAGGCCACCTTTGAGACAGGGCATCCAAGCCCTCGGACATTCTTTCCTTCCTTCGGCTGAAGAACCTGTCTACTTTGGCTGTAGAGAACCGCGCCATGAGGTCCATGACTGGGAGCCCCCAGCGGGCCACTATCTGTTCGAAGATCTCCTGATCTAGTTCCCACTCCCCGTGGTCTATCTTGCATCTGCTGAGGAAGTCGGCCGTGACGTTGTCCTCGCCCGCCACGTGCTGAGCTGAAAGGGCTAGGAGATTGTGCTCCGCCCACCGGAAGAGGGCGTCTGCTTCCTTCTCCAGGGCAGGGCTGCTGGTGCCCCCCTGGTGGTTGATGTAGGCCACCGCCGTGACATTGTCGGAGAGGACGCGAATAGCTTTTCCTTGAACTAAGGCCGAGAACGCCTTGAGCGCCAGCGTGACGGCCCTCAGTTCCAGTCTGTTGATGGGCCACTGAGTCTCCAACGGTGTCCAGCGGCCCTGGACGAACTGGTCCTCGCAGTGTGCTCCCCAGCCTGACAGGCTGGCGTCCGTTGTCAATAGTAACCACAGATGAGGTTCGAGGGGCATCCCGCGGTCCAAATTGTTTGGACACCGCCACCAGAGAAGGGACTGTTTGGTTCTCGGGGCGCAAGGTAACTGCATTGCCAGAGGATGATGCTGAGGAGACCATCGACGTAACAGTGCCCGCTGTAGCGGACGCATGTGTGCCCTGGCCCATGGGACTACCTCTATCGCCGCCGCCATAGTTCCCAGAAGCTGAAGATAATGCCAAGCCGAGGGACTTCGCCTGCCGAGAAACTGCGTGACTAGACGCCTCAGCTCTCTTGATCTTGATTGTGACAGGAAGACCTTGCCCCTGAGAGTGTGGAATCTTGCCCCGAGGTACTCTAGGTCTTGTGAGGGAGTCATCCTGCTCTTCAGTCGATTGATGACCCACCCCAATTCTTCTAGAACCTGAACCCCTCTGGCCGTTGCCGCATGACTCTCCTCTTGTGACTTTGCTCGGATCAGCCAGTCGTCCAAGTAGGGGTGCACTAATATTCCCTCCTTCCGAAGGAAGGCCGCCACTACCACCATTACCTTGGTGAATGTCCTGGGGGCTGTAGCTAGGCCGAAGGGAAGGGCCTGGAACTGAAAGTGGCCTCTTGGCACTGCGAATCTCAGGAATTGTTGATGGGACTTCCTGACGGGGATATGAAGGTAGGCCTCTGTCAGGTCGAGGGACGTTAGGAACTCCCCTCCCCTTACGGCCGCTATGACTGAGCGTAGGGTTTCCATCCGGAAGTGTGGTACCCTGAGGCAACGGTTGACCTGCTTTAGATCCAGGATCGGTCGGAAGGATTCTTCCTTTTTTGGCACTACGAAGTAAATCGAGTATCGACCAGAGCCGCACTGGTCTGGTGGTACTGGGACCACCGCCCCTAGAGCTATTAGTCGAGCAAGAGTTGCCTCTATTGCCGCCCCCTTTGCTGGGGAACCGCAGGGAGACTGAACAAACGCTGGAGGAATTTGTTTTGAAAATTCGAGAGCATAGCCTTCTCTGATTACCTCTAGGACCCATTGATCGGACGTGACTCGGGACCAGGCGGGAAGGAACAGCCTCAGGCGACCGCCTAGTGGCTGTCCTTCCTCCTGGACCCCCGGCATCTCATTGTTGTTTTCTGGGTCCCGAGAAGGAGGAGGAGGCCCCAAAACCCCGTCCTGCTCCCCGAAAACCTCTGAAGGCTTGTCCCTTCGAGGGAAAACGGCCCCTGGGAAAGGAGCCTGACCTGGCTGGACGAAATCTCCGCGAGTCCCTAGGTTGGGAGCGCACCGGGACTGGAGGGCGCCCTTGTCTTGGTCTATCTTCCGGGAGCCTGCCTCCCTTTAACTCACCCAGGTCCTTAACTAGCTTCTCCAAATCCTCTCCAAATAAGAGTTTCCCCTTAAAGGGGAGTCGGCTCAAGCGTGACTTCGAGGACGCGTCCGCTGCCCAATTTCGTAGCCACAGGTACCGTCTAGCTGCCACGACCGAGGCCATGTTCTTGGCTAGGCTTCTGATGAGGTCATAGTGACTGTCCGCCAAGTAGGCCGCTCCGGACTCCACCTTAGCCGAGTTGGTCTGTAACTCGCCCGTTGAGCCCTCTGACTGGAGCTGTTGGGCCCACCTTAAACAGGCCCGGGCCACCCAAGCTCCCGACACGGAGGCCTGCAAGGCGATGGCGCTTACATCAAAGGCTTGTTTCAGGAGCGTATCCAACTTCCTGTCTTGCGCGTCCTTTAGGGCCGAACTGCCCTCCACTGGTATCGTGGTCTTCTTGGTAACTGCTGATACCGCTGCATCTACTCTGGGAGATTTTAGCAGCTCTTTATCTGCCTCTGGGATCGGGTATAAACGAGACATGGTCCTGACTCCCCTTAAGCTTGATTCAGGCTGGTCCCATTCTTCCTGGATCATCTGGCGCACGACCCTGTGGATAGGGAAGACCCTTTGGGATTTCCTGAAGGCCTGGATTAAGGGGTCCTCCAACGCTTCTTCCTGCGAGGGCGTGTCTGAGACCACATTGAGGGCCTTTAGGGACTCATTAATTAGCGCCGGGAGCTCCTCACGGCGAAAGACCCTGACTACCCGTGACTGATCTTCTTCCGGGATCTCTCCTTCTTCTAGCTCCTCTTCATCCTCTTCCAAGTCCTTAAATGAGCTATCCTCCTCCGGAGTACCCTGGGATAGGGACGCTAGGAGCTCTTCGCCGCCCAGACGTGGGCGCTTAGCAGGGATACCGGCGTCCTGAATGGTAGCCCCGGGGGCACTAGCTGATTTGTCCTCTGCTGGCGGGACAGCCTCTTCTGCCCCCCGGCCCTGCTTACGTAGGCAGTAGGCCTTATGGAGTAAGAGGATGAAGTCAGGAGAGAAAAATTCTCCGGGCCCCCCAGCACTGGCGTGGGAGGAGGGTAAAGGTTGAGGAGGCATAGGAAGGTCCGCCGGAGCGGAGATAGGGAACTGGGACTCCCCTTCTCCTTCCAGAGGATTGCCTGATCCCTGGGAGGGCTGCGACATGGCCAGGCTAATCTCCTGTTCCACTGATGCAGCCTCCGCAGCACAGCTCCTGCAGATTCCTGAATCTGCGGAGGTGCCCCTGCGCGTCCCAAAGGAAGGACACCGCGGCTTGGATGCCATGGAGAGGGTAGGGAGAGAGCCGGGGCCTCTCTTGTGCGCGGCCAAACCAAGGAAGTATATAAACGCCCCGATAAAGAAAATAGCTTGTAAAGCTTTCCTAATATGGAACCAAGCTAGAGAATCCGAAATTAAACAGCTTAAAATGAAAATAAATTACAATTAAAATTAAATTTAAAATTGGCTTCAGTGAGAAGAATATGTGCCAAAAATTATGCCCAAGTAAACCCCCCTGCCAACATAAACTGTGTACTTGCTGTTAGAAGTTCTTCCGATGCTGTGCAGAGGGCCGAATCAGCAATCTCGGGCCGTAGGCTCCACACGTGGTAGGCCTCAACCACGTGGAGCTCGACCCGGGGAAAGCACTACTGTGCCTTTGCCGTGCTGGGAGAGGAGAGCCAGGGCCGGGGACACCCTCCGGCGCTAGGAGCGGCTTCCTCCTGCTGTCGCTAAACAATCTCCGCGGGCCCGCTGCGATCGCGGCTCCGGGGCTCAACTCCGCATCCCTTCGGGCAGGAGTGGGACGAACGGAGGAGGCTAGGTGCGGCGTGCCTCCAGCGCTCAGCCACCGGGGGGCTTCGGCGCGAGACAGAACAGCAGCACAGGACTCCGAGGAAATGCGGGGTAAGCCCGGAGTAGCAGCGAGAGGATCCTGACTTGTCCTCCTCGCTGCTGCCGGTGAAACTCTCCTCCGACGTCCGTCCCCGGGGGGGGGGGGGGGGGGGGGGGGGGGGGAGAGGCGAAGGCAGGGGAAAATTTAAAGATATAGACCAAATAAAATACAAAACTCAAACGGGATTAAAAGCTATTGTTAACCCTAAGTTCTATTAAGATTAAAATTAAAGTTAAAGTAAAATTTAAAGTAAAATTCAAGGAAAGGGGGACTCCAGTAAGCCCTAGGCTTACGGAACCCTCCAACTGCTTGGAGGCTGAGAATACTGGAGATGGTGGGTGGTCCCAGGGGTATTTATACCGCTCCACCTCCAAAAAGGTTGGGCTCAGCCTCCAAGCTGCTGGAAGGGTTGCGTAACCCAGAAGTAAAGGGACTGGACTGGAGTGACGATAAGGAATCAGCATTTTATTACTTCATGAAAAGTTGAGACTTCCCAGTTATTTCTTAAAAAAAAAAAAAAAAAAAAAGAGAGACCATCATACTAGATTAGAATTCAACAATTCTGTATGGGAACACCTATGGGGGGGGGATGAGTTATATATATAAAAAAAAAGATAGGCACCATAGTTTATCAGAAGAAAGCACTCATACATTTATAAGTCGATACAAAATGCTGTAAGGGAGTCTGCTTATGGTATCAAACCACCTTAGCTGTCACTTTATCAAAGTGGTTTCTATGGAGATGCATGTCAGTTTCCACCAAAAATGCAATTCATAATTTAGAACTCTAAATTTCTCTGTATGAGTGTCACAGAAAAAGCTTTTCATTAAAGAAAACTCTGATCTTAACCTGAAAGAAGCAGTTTCCTAAAACATAAAAAAATTAGTTTACAGTTTTTTTTAAATTACTTCAACATCTGTTTAAAGGACATAATGTAAACTACGCAACTTACTCTTAGGGAATATTCTGAGCAAAAAAATAATAAATTCTGGCACACTACCTGAAAACTGATCAGAAAGTCAGAAATAAAACAATGTAATGTTTGAGTAATTTTAAATATACAGTGCAATACATAAGAAAACTACTGCTCAAAGATTTTGAGCAAGTGATGCATCACTTTTTTTTGTTAAAAAACAAAACAAAAACATTTTCTTACTTGTAGAAGCAGACTTTGAACTTGTTATTTCTCCAATGAAGATTGGCTCATCGTCATCATCATCATCTATAATTTCAACTACTTTTGCTCTCCTCTGCCATGGCTCTAGTTCTTCCTCTTCACATTCCATAAAAAGCTCTGCCATTTTAAATCCTAGATCATTGAAAAAGAAAAACAAGAATAATGCTTACAACTGGACTTAAAAAAAGCCTAAGAAAGTAATGAATTAACACTAAATATTCCATGTCCAAGTTTCCCACAACCAATATCATTCCAAGAAAAGCCAACCCAAACCTCAGTCCTCCCAACTGCTGGAGTGAGACCAGAAACTTATCTTCTGAAGCTTCTCTGGCTGTTTTCTTTCTCTGATGCTGCTTCGTCCCCAGCACAGTCCTTGCATAGCATTCCTGAATTTGAAATACCATTGATAATTTAAAGAAATCAACTCGTTACCAAATCTCACCAACTAGGACAAATATTCATAGGGTAGGTTAGCCCTGTCTGTCATGACACTAGCAGAAATAAATTAACATCTGTTACCATAGACTATACCAGATGGGGACTACCATATAGTTCCCCTTCATCTCCAAATCTAGGGAAAGCTGATGAAAGACTGGAGAAGTCTGTATCCGAAATACAATTTACTAACATTACTCCCTAGTTAATAGGAATTACAACTGCATGCATGGATAAAGCAGTTACTTACATGTAACGGGGATTCTCCTTGGACAACAGGATGAGTCAGTCACATCTGGTGACGTCATCCAATGGCACCATGAACAGAATAGCTCTTCCAGAGTTCAGAAAGGAAAAACCTTTCCAAGCATGTGCCAGGTAGCCCTACCTCCCGAGCCTGCTCCTACCTAGCCCAGTCTGTCCCAGAGCTGTAGTCTTGAAGGCTAGGCTGGCGGGCTGTGTTGGCGAGGTCGTGCCCATCCAAGGGGAAGTGGGCAGGATCGTGTAGTTAACTTATCCTTCTGTCCACGGAGAACCCCCATTACAGGTAAGTAACCCCACTTTCTCCTAGGACAAACAGGATAAGCAGTCACACCTGGTGACTAGCTGCAGCAGTGGCTGCCATGCGCTGTGGTGGATGAGGCGGATGACCAGTGTCCTTCAACATTTTATTAAACCAGTATGTAAAATAAGAACAGGGTGTAAATCAGAGATTTAGAACTCAATAATATGCACAGCCTTAGTCCAGCACATGAACACACAAGAACAGTGACAACCAAATACAAATTGACAATGTCATCAATTGACAACAAGTTGAGTGAGCAAAGCACAAATTAAGCAGTCTGCTTCACATGGTGCATGCAATAAGGCAGGCGCTGAGTCCTATTAGTCTGGGGAACAAGTCTGGGATAGGGTGTGCAGGGTATCGTGTTCCATGTAGAGCAGTGTGTAAAGAGAGTGTACCACGAGTGCCTGGAGTTCACTGACTCATCTGGCCGAGGTGATAGCGACCAGGCATATTGTCTTCCAGGCGATGTACTTGAGTGGCACGGAAGACAAGAATTTAAGAGTGCAGCGTGAGATGGTGCCGATTGTCAAACGACCGGCCTCAGACTTGGCTGGGTCTCAGAATGACCAGACCTCGCATAACCACAAAACTAGCAGGTGGGTTGAGATGGAGGCATCGTTCGGGCAGCTGTGGAATGCTGCGATGGCAGACAGGTGGCACTATATTAACGCTGTTTTGAGTCCTGTGTTGGTGAGCATAGTGAGGTACTGGAGGATGTGCAGGATAGGGCAAGAGCAGGGGCCAAGCCCTTCGAAGGCACACCAGATAAAGAAGCGTTTCCATTTGAGGCTGTACAATTTTCTTGTGGCTGGATGCCTGGAGGCCAGGATGACTTGCTCGACCTCCATGCCGAGGTGGAGGAAAGACAGCGTTAGCCTTTCAACATCTAGGCCGTCAGTACTGGCATCTGCAAGTTTGGGTGAAGAGTTGTGCCGTCGTCCTGAGTGATGAGGTCTGGTTTCGGAGGCAGTCTGATGGGTGGTTCCTGTGCCAGGCACTGAAGAAAGGGGAATCACATCTGTTTGGGCCAGAAGGGTGACACGAGGACGACTGCCACCTTGTCCCAGATGATCTTCTATGGCGTCATGGAGATCAGCGGAGTGGAGGAAACACATACAGGAGAGGGGTGTACCCCTTGGACATGGCAAATGCATTCGAGGTCAAGCTGCGGGAGGACAGGCACATGGAGCAGAAAGTGTCACGCTTCTCATTCATCTCACTGACAAAGAGGTCCAGTTATGGGTGCCTCCACTTGCTGAAGAGGTGCGCCGTCATGAGCTGGTCGAGGGACTATTTGTAGGAGGGGTTGAGCTGCTAGCTGAGACGGTCTGCTAGCTGATTGCCCTCACCCAGTAGGTAGGAGGCCTACAGGTGGCACCCTATGGAAAGGGTGAAGGAGAGAACTTCAGAGCTTCCCTGCAGAAAGAAAAAGAGGGATCTCATGCCCCCTTGCTTTTGATGTAGAACATCGCCACCTGGTTATCCATCTGGACCAGGATATCCTGTGCTCGGATCAGGTGGCAGAAGGCCTTCAGCGCATACTGGACCACCCACAGCTCCAGGATGTTGATGTGGCAGCTGCGTTCCCAGGTAAGGGGGAGGAGTGGCCTAGTGGTTAGGACAAGGTACTTCAGGCCGGAGGGCCGGGGGTTCAAGTCCCACCTGGGGACAGCAATCTCAGGCCGGAGGGACTGGGATTTCTAGTCCTATAGGCACTCCTTGTGGTCTTGGGCAAGCCACTTAACCCTCCATTGCCCATGTTCCCTGTAAGTATTAGCGTATGTGTGTCATATCCCCTCGTGTTAAATGTATCTCCCAATTGACCGCTTTGACCCGGTGAAAAGCAGGATATAAATACAGCTAAATAAATAAATAAAATAAATATTTCACACGCCCTGTGTGCTGAAATGTAGCAGGTGAATGCCCCAACCCGTCTTAGATGCGTCTGTTGTAATTGTGAGGTGGTGACCCGGTTGCTGGAGGGGTCAGCCTCCCAATCAAGGTCTCCTTGATCTCGCGCCGGTGATAGGGTCCCAGTGAGAGACAGGTTGCGTATGCCGACACCAGTGCTTGCGGAGATGCCACTGGAGGTGTCACATGCGGAGTCTTACGAGGGGTAGGACCCGAGTGGATGCTGCCATGTGTCAGAGCATGTGTAGCAGGGTCCTGGCGGTAGCGTGGTTGGCTGAAGAGACTTATAGCGTCAGGGAGATGATGGCTGTGGTCTACTGAAGCAGGAGGAATGTCTTGGCTTGGATGGTATTGATTTCCACACCGATGAACTCTAGGTGCTGTGTGGGGTGCAGGTGAGACATCTGGAAGTTCAGTAGGAACCCAAGGGAATGCAGCAGGATGGTGGCTCGGTTGACCAATGCTGTGAGGTCCCAACATGAAAGGCTCATGTGGAGCCAGTCGTCCAGGTAGAGAGACACAAATCCCTTGCTTGCGGAAGTGGACTGCTGCCACCACAACACACTTCATAAAGATCATGGGGCAGGAGATAGCCCGAAGGGGAGTACTCTGTACTTGTAGTTGTCCCCAGCACACAAAAGCACAGGTATTTCCTGTGAGTATGGTGGATGTTCATATTCATGGGTGTAGATGTCCTGCAAGTCTAGTGATGCCATCCAATCATTGGGGCTGGATGAGGGGGAAGTATGGATCCCAGTGAGTACATCTTGAACTTCCCCTTTTGATGAATTTGTTCAAATCCCAGACATCGAGGATGGGGCTGACACCAGCAGACTTCCTGGGACAAGAAGAATCTTGAGTAGAACCTATGGTTGACTTCCTCTGCTGGGACTGGTTCTATGGCCCTCTATGCTAGCAGTGCTAGAATTTCCGCTGTCATGGCAGTGACCTGGTCTGGCAAAGTGTTATTGTGTGGCGCTGCTGCAGAGGCTCTGAGAAGTTGATCCTGTATCCTGCTGCAAGAATATCCAAAACCCATTTGTCCGTGATGATCTTTTGCTAGGCACCAAGAAAAGCAAAAGAGTTGCCCCACCCCACCCACCACTGGAGGTCTGGCAGCTTCCACTTTGTCAAAAGGAAGAGGCACTCTTGTTAGAGGAGGAGGTGGTTTGCGCTTGTGGTCCTTTTGGCATGGTTTCTGATAAGAGTTGCAGTAGGTCGGCTGCTGCTTGTATTGTTGCGGCTGCCACTGGTTGTAGGAGTTACAGTGACGAGAGGGGGGGGGGTGGTGTACGATCTTCAGTGTGGAAGATTTGCGGTGACTTGAGCTGTGTTCCAGACCATTCTCTGCGAGAGTTTGGAGGGTGATGCAATGCTCTAGGTCATTGACTGCATCTTTGACTTTGTCGCTGAACAGGCTGTCCCCCCTGCAGGGGATATCAGCTAGTCACTCATGAGTATTCTTCCAGAGGTCGGACACCCAGAGTCACACCATGCATCGTACCACAATGGCAGTCCCTGCCATGTGGGCTGCTGTATCAAAGGCATTGACCGCTGAATGAATTAGG
The DNA here is from genome assembly GCA_033557465.1 of Ichthyophis bannanicus. Classification (NCBI taxonomy): domain Eukaryota; kingdom Metazoa; phylum Chordata; class Amphibia; order Gymnophiona; family Ichthyophiidae; genus Ichthyophis; species Ichthyophis bannanicus. The sequence continues at coordinate 161,092,266 of CM066043.1, read as the reverse complement.
TGTTTCACACACTCTGTGAGGTCCAGTATGATCGCTGAAGTGGTGGCAGATGACTCCAAAGGAAATGTGACCAGGGCCCCCGTCAGCTTATCAAGCAGGGCATCAAGGAACATGATCTGCTGGAAATGGTGAGCTGTGATTCTCATGCTCAGCATCGCACACTGGAATGTTTTTCTTCCAACATTGTCTAGTAGCTCATGGTCTCTGCCGGGTGGTGCACTGGAATGGATGCGGGACTTCTTGGCCCGCTATTGTTGCAGGAGCTGAATGTTTTCAAACCTGGGCGCCGCCTGCACCTGATACTTCATTTCTAGTTTCCTTGAGGTGGTAGGTCTGGAGGACAGGATATGCCATACCTTAAGGAGACTGTACTGAAGGAGCTTGTGGACAGGCAGGGTGATTAGGGTTCTGGGGATGCCCAAGTACTTGAGGATGTCAAAGACCACACCCTTTAGATCAGGCATGTCTATCAGGGTGAGGGACAGATATAATGCCAATCGCTGGAGGAATTTTAGGTAAGGTCCTCGAGCGGCAAGGATGGCTGGGGTCACGTCAGCGCTGTGTACATTTTGTAGTGCTATACAAATGCTCAGTAGTAGTAGTGGTAATATTAGTAGAAGGGTCCTGCACTAGGTGAGAGCTGGATGACCACCGATTTTCTGAGGTGAAGCCCAGGGTGATAGCTGCCTCCAGCTTGCTATCTGATGTCTGTGGTTTGGGTGAGAAGCGCAAGGGAGGGGGACAGCAGGAGTGACTGGGGGTAGTGGGAGACCGGCGTTGGTACTTTCGCCCCTCCTGCATTCCACTGGCGCCATGGCGCATGCTGTTCCAAGAAACGTGAGAATATGTACAGAACCGCAGCTAGGAAGGGTGATGTATCACTCTTGGTGTGCTAGGAAGGTCCCCCAGGACTGTGGTCTCGTGCATAGGGCAGTGGGCTAGGGCTGTGGTAGCCCTGCTGGGGCGTGCAGGATCTGTGTGCCCTTCTCTTTTTGTAATGGTTGCTAGACTCTCCGGAGCTGCTGCTGCCACGTTCGCTGCTGCAGCCTCTTTTGCTGTTCCTGTGTCTGCCACTCCGTTGCCTGTGGCCAGCACTAAAGCTGGTGGATGGTGGCATCTCCCGATGCACCGATCTGATGGCATGGTGCAAGACCCATGCTGCCAGAGCCTCCGTGTGATGCTCTCACTTCTCGGCGTGGGGGGCTCCAAGGAACAATTTCTGCGCAGAAAAGAGATGTGGTGGCATTTGTCAGCATGTTGACATGCGCTCTCTGGAACTCTTCTTCCTGCTTCCTGGCCAATCGCACAGAAGCTGGCGCCATCTTTCAGGATAGAGCTTTGAGTGGCAATGGGAGCCAGCATGGCTGCAGGGATTCCTATGCTGTTTTGTGGAGCCTGGGCAGCTGGGGAGGTTGGAGGAGAGGCGCAGTTGTTCCCAAGGAGGCTGAACCAGAGGTACTGTGCTCACCGAGCTGGGGATGGAAGCCTTGACCAGCACATCCCATGCTGCAGCAGTCGGGCGATTGCTCTTATGTTTCTTGAGCAAATGGGTGGTCTCTTCTGGCTCCTCCAGGCAGTTAAGAGCTTCTGTGTAGTCACAGAGTGCATTATTACGAGATCTTCATGCCTGCGGCAACATGCAAACACAGTGGGGGCAGTCTTCAACCCGGTGATTCACTCAGAGGCATCTGAGGCCAGTCTGAGGCATCTGAGGTCATGAGCGCCAGTGTTCATTTTCCTGTTGCATTTCAACCATTTTTTAAAACCCGGTTTGGAGCTCATGTTGTTGAAAGCGCTGCGAGTCCTTTTTAGCTTCACTGGGCTAGGTAGGGGCGGGCTCGGGAGATAGAGCTACCTGGCACATGCTTAGTTTTCCTTTCTGAGACCTATTCCATCCATGACACCATCGGATGACATCACCAAACGTGGCTGCTTATCCTTGGAGAAAGTAGGCACACAGCTTTGAGCATCTGGCAAAGTGTGCACATACAGTACATCCACTTTGAAAGTAAAGCCAGGAAAACTGTGTTCACATTTGCACTTGTCCTTTGATATGTACAGATGTTCTACATCAAACTTGCATTTTCAAAACCATGAATGTAACTACAAACCTCACCACAACCCTACCCTAGGGAAGGAGAGATTTTAATTATACCTAATCTCCTTTCCTTGAATCCTGTTAGACCAGTCCAAATGAATGGGTTGCCCTGTGACAGCAGGGGGAGACAGACTTAAACAACTTTCAGTTATGTCATCACATGGTATATCCTCTGGCAAAGAATTGAGAGAAGCCAATATGACACTTACTAAGCAGTGATCAAAACTGAAAAACTCAGAAAAATACTCAGATTACATTAATAAACGCAAACATCTTTCTCACAAAGAGCCTGAGCAAGTACTTGGCTCTCTTACCATGAAAAGAAATAGCGATACATCGGCAAGATGTATTACAACTATTTGATAAACTGAAGAGTAGCAAATCACCTAAACCGGATGGTATACATTCAAGGGTGTTGAAAGAATTGAAATATGAGACTGCAGACCTACTATTAGTAATCTGTGAAGGCAAAATTAGACTTACCTGCTAATTGTAGTTCCTGGAGGAACTCCAGTCTAGTCCCGAACATCAGGAATTGTGCACCTCCTCCCGTAGCATTGGAGACTGAGCATGTCACAGATTTAGTGACACTGTATAACTGGTCCAGGATCCGCCTCCATAGCTCCAGTAACCTATTGACAAAGCAGACTCACCAGAGCAATAAGTATTCCAACAGTTCTTCCCTTCTTTGTTTTTTTTTTTCCCCCACTAACCCTCCTTCCACTAATGGAAGGAAACAACCTAACCAACTTAACCATGTAATTAGGAACCAATCTGTAGCTGTTCTGGCTAAGCCCTGCAAAGGCTTGCCACTCCTTCTCCCCAGGCTCCCCCCCAACAGCCTTGGTCAATAATGAGAACGCCTTCCACCTTCCTGCTCCCCCCCCCCCCGAACACCAATATCCAACCCAACAGCCTTCACAGCCCCTTGACATGTCTTACCTGGCCTTCAGCTGCAGTCTGGAATGGATAACCGGGAGGGAAGCGGGACTAGACTGGAGTTCCTTCAGGAACTACAATTAGCAGGTAAGTCTAATTTTACCTTCCTTATCGTCCCTCCAGTCTAGTCCCAAACATCAGGAGATGTAACAGAGCAGTGCTCATTTCACCGGGAGGGACCAGCCAGACCAGCTGACCCAAACCTAGAGTCACCGGACGCCTGGACATCAATCTGATAATGCTTCACAAAGGTATTCAAGGTCGACCACGTCGCCGCCCTACAAATGTCCACTGCTGGTACCAAACTCAATTCCGCCCACGAAGCTGCCTGAGCCTGAGTCGAATGAGCTCTCAAACCGATCGGCACGACCTTATTCTTTAAAACATACGCTGCTGCAATTGCTTCCTTAATCCACCGAGCAATAGAAGATTTAGACGCTGCCTCTCCTTGCTTTGTCCCCCCAAACAACACAATCTGTCCGTCTTGCGGAGCCCCGCCGTTCTCTGTAGATAACATTTCAACGCCCTGCCGACATCCAAGCGATGAAGCCACTTACCCGGCTTATCCTTGGCTTCCCATTCAAACACCGGCAGAGATACCACCTGATTCACATGGAACGCCGAGACCACCTTAGGCAAAAACGAAGGCACCGTCCTCAAAACCACCTTCGTACTCCCAAAGGTCAAAAGAGGTTCCTTACAGGACAAAGCTTGCAACTCCGAAATCCGGCGTGCCGACGAGATCGCCACCAAAAACACCACCTTGAGTGCCAAGTCCTTCAGTGTAGCCTTCGCTATAGGCTCAAACGGCTCCCTAACCAAAGCTTCTAGCACCAAATTAAGATCCCAGACTGGAACGATGTCCCTTCTGGGTGGCATCAACAACTGAATCTCTTAACATCCGGATGAGCCCCCGGCAACATCCCCTGCACCTTCCCTCTAAAACATGAGAGCGCCGCTAACTGCACCCTGAGGGAAGCCGCCGCTAGACCCTGCTCAAAGCCTTCCTGTAGAAAAGCCAGTATCTGCGGAATCGAGGCGCCCAACACCTTTAACTGCTTACTCTCACACCACGCCTCAAACACTCGTCAGACCCGGACATATGCCACAGAGGTAGACCGACGCCTGGACCTTAGCAATGTAGAAATCACTGCTGCCGAATACCCTTTTGCTCTCAACCTTGCCCTCTCAAGAGCCAAGCCGTAAGCGAGAACCGATCCACCTGAGGCATACTCAACGGCCCCTGCACCAACAGATCGCTCCGCCCGGAAGCAGTCACGGCGCCTCTACCACCAGCCGCATCAGGTCCGCATACCACGGCCTTCTTGGCCAATCCGGCACAATCAGGATCACCTGGTGCCTCTATTCTCTGCACCACTCGACCTATTAACGCCCACGGAGGGAAGACGTACAGCAGCCCCTCTTCCAGCCACCTATGCATGAGTGCATCCAGACCTTCCAACATTCTTTCCCTTCTTCTGCTGTAGAATCATCTGTCTACCTTCGCCGATGCGAATGAAGCCATGAGATCCATCACCAGAGGGGCCCCAGCAACGAGCCAGCAAGTCGAACACTTCCTGATTGAGGATCCATTCGCCTGGATCCACCTTGATCCGACTCAAAAAATCGGCTGTCACATTGTCCACCCCTGCAACATGTGCCGCCGATAACGCTTCCAGATTTAACTCTGCCCAAGCCAGACGTTCATCCGCTTCCTCCTCGAGAGCCACGCTGCTGGTGCCGCCCTGACGATTGATGTACGCCACTGCCATGGCATTGTCTGACAGCACGTGCACCGCTGTGCCCTGCACGAGCCTCTGAAAAACCTTTAACGCCAGCGTCACAGCCTGTAACTCCAACCTGTTGATTGACCAGGACCTCGCCCGATCTGACCACTGACTTTGGGCAAACTCCTTCTCGAAGTGAGCCCCCCAACCGAACAGACTGGCATCCGTCGTCAACGCCCTCCATTGTGGCGCTTCTAGTGGCATCCCCTTCTCGAGACACCCCGGGCGTGACCACCATTCCAGCGACCGCTGCACCTCCGGCGGGCAATGCAGCCTCCATGATAACCGATCTGACTGGTGCGACCACCTTCTAAGGAGAGCCCTCTACAAAGGCCTCATGTGCGCCCTGGCCCATGGCACCACCTCGATCGTAGCAACCATTGTACCCAGTAGCTGCAAATAGTGCCATGCTGATGGAGCTCGTCTCCTGACAAAGGCCCTTATCAGCACCCTCAGCTTCTAAGCCCTGGGGTCCGGAAGATAAACTCTGCCCCTGTCGAAACGAGCCCCCAAATACTCCAACTCCTTTGACAGGACCAATTTGCTCTTTGCCATATTGACCACCCAACCGAGGGATTGCAAGACCTGAACCACCCTTCCGGTAGCCAACTTGCTCTCGCTCTTTGACTTTGCTCGAATCAGCCAATCGTCCAGGTACAGATGAATCAACACCCCCTCCTTGCGCAATGCTGCCGCCACCACCACCATCATCTTGATGAAGGTTCTTGGAGCTGTAACCAACCCGAACGGCATTGCCTGAAATTGAAAATGCCCCATGGGCACCGCAAACCGCAGAAATCTCTGATGCTCCAACCGAATCGGTATGTGCAAGTACGCCTCCGACAGGTCCAAAGACGTGAGAAACTCCCCCTTTCGAACCGCCACCACGACCGAACGCAATGTTTCCATGCGAAAGTGGGATACTCGGAGACACCTGTTTACTCTCTTAAGGTCCAGAATGGGCCTCAGGGATCCTTCCTTCTTTGGCACCACAAAATATATCGAGTACCGACCGCATCCTAGCTGCCCTGCCCTGCCGGAACCGGAACCACCACCTTCAGTGCTAACCTTGAGTTCGCTCCGCAGGGAGACTGAACGAAAGAATTGACCACTGGACGTTGAAACTCGAGCGCATACCCCCGCTGAATGACTTCCAACACCCACTGATCTGACGTGATCTGGACCCAGGCAGGAAAGAAGTCTCGCAAACGACCCCCCACGGGTACAAGCCCTGCCTGGGCACCCCTCGCTTCATTGTGATTCGTTAACATTCGGGGACGAGAAGGCTCCAAACCCTCTGCCCGCACCTCTAAACCCCCGAAACCCCTGCAACCTAAACTGCGAATGACCCCTCTGAAAGGTGGCGAAACGCGACTGACGAAATCTACGAAACTCCCTTTGCTGATTCTTGGAAGGCGCCCCCAGACGACTCTGTTTCTGCTCGTCTTCCAGTAGTCTGCCCCCCTTGGACTCTCCTAGATCCTTGAACAACTTGTCCAAATCTTCCCCAAACAACAACTTGCCTCTAAACAGCAGCTTACCTAACCTCACCTTAGAGGCCCCATCTGCTGCCCAATTGCGCAGCCACAGATATCGGCGTGCCGCCACCACGGAAGCCATGCTGTTAGAGAGTCCTGGGATAAGATCATACTGAATGTCCGCTAAATACGCCACTCCGGACTCCATTCTGGCAGTTTCTTCAACCGCCTCTTCCTGCGCGCCAGTAATTCTCTGAGCCCAGCGAAGACAAGCCCTGGCCACCCATGCATCACAAATGGACGCCTGCATTTACCTCAAACACCTGTTTCAACAACGTATCTAACCGCCTATCCTGAGCATCTTTAAGAGCGGCACTTCCTTCCACCGGGATCGTCGTCTTCTTAGTAACTGCAGAGAGCACCGCATCAACCTTAGGAGTCTTAAAGAGCTCCTTACCCGGCTCCTCCACCGGGTATAGATGGGACATTACGCGCGAGCCCTTCAGTCCTGCCTCCAGCGTGTCCCACTCCTCCTGAATCATCTCCTTAAACACTCTATGCATTGGAAACGCCTGTTGAGTCTTTCGCACCGCCTGTAACAAGGGATCCTCCAGAGAAGAATCTTCCGGAGTCCCTGTAACCGGCATATTCAAGGCTTTCAGCGTCTCCGTGATGAGATCCCCTAGCTCCTCCCATCGGAACACTCGGACCACCCTAGATTGGTCCTCTGGCTCTGGAATCTCATCTTCCTCTAGGTCCACTTCCAACTCCGAATCCTCCAAGCCTTCCGACGGTTCCTGCTCTCCTAAGTTCTGTTCCACCTTGTCCACAACCAGTCTAGGCTTTTTGAGAGGCCCGCTCGCCCAGAACTCCTGCCAACGAAGCCCCTGATCTCTTGGAGCTCGGCCCCCCACTCGCCTCCGGCGCCAATCCCCCTGACCCCCCTGAGGGCCTGCAAGGAGGGCTGAGACGCGGGGGAATCCATCACCGAAGACGGCCCTGGAAGAGGATCCACCAGCGGGACAGACAGCCCAGCTGTCTCCCCTGCCTCCGTCTGCCTGCTGAACTCCTCCGCTGCACTAACCGTCGCCAACTGTGCCCCAGCTGCTTCTTGAGTACAGCCGCGGCACACCCCGGCCTCCGACAGCGAATCCCTCCTGGACCCACACATCAGGCACCTAGGCTTTGACGGCATTGGGAAGCCTACACCAAGCCTGCACTCAACAACCCCTCACCTAGTGAAGAGCCCAGGCAACCAGGGGTCCAAACCGTCTTTTTTTTTTTTTTTAAATATCCTGTACCCGGGAAAACTACCAAATTGCTCCAATCGAGGTCCAACGCACCCCAGAGAGCCGCAAGATAGCGTGGGAGAAACAACTGCTCTGCCGCTTTTCCCGCCCTCCAGCCACGAGGTCTAGGCCTGACCACGGCAAGCTCCGTGTCTCCCAAACTGCCGCATGTCAGCCTCAACCGTGCTCCACCAGTGCTTACCTCTCCGGCAGCCCGCACACACCCCTCAGGGTTCAAAGAGCCTTAACGCTGCTGCCTGCTTCGGCCCACCGCGGCTTGCCGCTTCCTTCACTGCAGCCCACCGAGCTGCAGCCGCCTCCGGAGCCCTCTCTTCATGAGCTTTGAGCTCCGCCTCCACCACTTCACACCCGATGAGGGGATCAGAAGCGGGAGGCCCCACAGACGACTCCCACACTCTCCCTTGGACAGGCACTGCTTCAGGGAGGGGGGAGAAGGGGGGGGACAGCCAAACCAAAGTTAAGCTCGGAACTTTGCCGAGAACAAAATCGCTAATTTAAAGAGATATTACCTCATAATCCAATTCTTTCTTTCTTTCTCTTTTTTAACCCCACTAATTCCTATCTACCCAGACCTAATTATTCCTCTAGTGAGCCCCGAGCACCAGGGCTCATACCTCCTTCTGCTGCATGGAGACTGAGAATACTGGAGCTATGGAGGCGGATCCTGGACCAGTTATACAGTGTCACTAAATCTGTGACATGCTCAGTCTCCAATGCTGCGGGAGGAGGTGCACAACTCTTGATGTTCGGGACTAGACTGGAGGGACGATAAGGAACTATCATTAAAATCATCTGTTAAAAATGGTTCCAGGGGTGATCCAAGAAACTACAGACCGGTGAGCCTGACGTCAGTACCGGAAAAAATGGTAGAAACCATCATAAAGAACAAAATTCCTGAACATGTAGATAGTCATGGCTTAATGGGAGACAGCCAACATAGCTTTAGCCAAGGAAGGTCTTGTCTTACTAAGCTGGTTTTTTTTTGCTTTTTTTTTTTTTTAAGTGTGAACAAACAGGTAGACAAAAGGTGAGTTGGTTGATATAGTGTATCTGAACTTTCAGAAAGTCTTTGACAAGGCCCCTCAGAGACTTCTGGCAAAATTAAAAAGTCATTGGATAGGAGGCAGTGTACTATTGTCGATCAGGAACTGGTTAAAAGATAGAAAGCAGAGGGTAGGGCTAAATGGACAATTTTCCCAATGGAGAAAGGTGAATAGTGGAGTACTCCAGGCAATATTCGCTCTAATTTTCTGTAGGCTGTGTACGCATAAAATATCAGCTGTGTAGCTTTTGAATGAAGGTTAAATTTTTGTGCGCCACATGACGACACTCGGAGTTATATTTGACTACACATCAGAATACAGTATGTACACCACACTGATTTTAATCAAATTAAATGAAAATAGACGATTACTAAATGAAGCGGAAAATTTCTAGTAATTACAATCACAACTTTTAAATTTTAAGACGTCTGTGTTGTTTTCTATCCGAATCAGAACCGTAATTTTTATGCGTTCTGTTGTAAAAGTATGTGCGCTCGCTCGGCAAGGTGTGTGCACGCGCACAGTTTAGAGGGAACAGTGCACACCCCAGGGATCTGTGCTGGGTCTGCTGCTTTAACATATTCGTAAATGACCTGGAAATGGGAATAATGAGTGAGGTTATCAAATTTGCAGATGACACAAAACTATTCAAAGTTGTTAAAACCCGTGAGGATTGTGGAAAATTGCAAGAGGATCTTGATAAATTGGAAGACTGGACATCCAAATGGCAGATGAAATTTAATGTGGACAAGTGTAAAGTTATGCGCCTAGGAAAGAACAACCCAAACTATGGTTACATGATATAAGGTTCCACATTAGGAATCACTACCCAGGAAAAAGATTTAGGCATCATTGTGGATAAAGCATAGTTACTCACCTGTAAAAGGTGTTCTCCAGGAACAGCAGAAATCAGTCCTCACTTATGGGTGATGTCGCCACTGACAGAGCCCGCGCGGAGCAATTCCCCAGATTTCAAAGAAAGCCTTGGAGATTGCTGCCACGCATGTGTGATCCTCTTCCCGCCCAAGGGTGCCATCTTGCTCAGTCAGGTCCCCCAGCTGGATCCCTACTAAGCAGATGGCAAGGAAAAGGACAAAAACAAACAACTCTTCAGGGGAGGTGGGAGGGTAGTGAGGACTGATTCCTGGAGAAAGCTTAGTTACAGGTGAGTAACTAAGCTTTCTCCAGGAACAAGCAGGAAGTCAGTCCTCACTTACGGGACTCCCCAGCTACAGGCTACCACCGAGCCTGTAACCTAAAAACACCTTTGCAAGGCCATGAGCAGAAGTCGATGCCCAGAGGAGCCCGAGTCTTCGGGTCCCCGGGGCGAAGCTCTCGTTTGCCGAAGAAGGGTGGGAGGGCAGGAGTTGCTTATACCCCGAACAGATTACAGAATACAGCCTGGCCGAAGGCGCTGCCCTGGCAGGACTCCCCTCTCCAGGCAGTAGTGGACAATGAAAGTATTCACTGAAAACCAGGTCGCAGCCCGGCAGATGTCCGTTAGAGGCACTGAGCGCAGCGAAGCTACCTTGGCTTAGACGCCATGCATGATGACCCGTCGATCCAGTGGGGCGCCCGCCTTTGCCTGGGCGAAGGCGATGCAGTCCGCCACCCAGATGGAGATGGTGTGCTTGATGACTGCCTGCCCCAGGAGATTGGGGTCATAGGCGACAAAAAGCCGATCGGACTTGCGATGATCCTAGGTACGCTGCAGGTATAAGGCAAGAGCCATCTTGCAGTAGAGTGTATGCAACACCGCCGATGCCTAGTCGGCATGCGGTCTCGAGAAGTTGGTCAGTAAGACTATCTCCTGTTTGAGATGAAAGTCCAAGATCATCTTCAGTAGGAACTTGGGATGGGTGCGGAGGACCACCCTGTTCCATAGAACCTGGTGTAAGGAGCCTTAGCCATGAGGGCTTGTTCGCCGACTCGGCAAGCCGATGTCAAAGCCACCAGAAGACCTGCCGAAGCAAGCACGTCGCCATCGGCTCGAAGGGTGCCCGTGTGAGCTGCACCAGCACCACATTGAGGTGTCACTCCACCGGCAGAGGCCGGATGGGAGGCTTGGAAAGCAGTAGACCTCGCATGAAGCGAAAGACCAAGGGCTGCCCCGAGAGGAGTTTTCCCTCAACAGGGAGGTGGTTCGCCGAAATGGCGCTCAGGTGTACCCTGACCAAGTTGGATTTCAGCCCTGCCTTCGAGAGGTGCAGGAGGTACTGGAGGATCCACTTGGTAGGGCAGTAGAACGGGTCAATCTGCAGCTCGAAGCACCAGATCAAGAAATGTCACCACTTAAAGTCATATGCCCGTCTCGTTGAGTCCTTCCTCGACGTGAGGAGGATCTCCTCCGGGAGACGCAGTGGAGCTAAGGCGACCTCTTTAGCCGCCAAGCTGCGAGGGACAGTGAGGCCAGGTTTGGGTGCAACCCTCCTCCTGCGTCAACAGGCTGAGGCGCAGCCCAGGGGGACTGGGGGCTCAGACGCAAGCCAGAGCATGAAGAAAAAAAAAGAAAAAAGTGACCTCCTTCAACTCTTCCTGCCCAAAAAAAGAAGATTCTTAAATGCCCTGGCTCAACAAAATAACCATGCTGATTTACCTCTTTAAAACAAAGAAGAATCCCCCCGAAGGGGAAGAGGCACTTATCCTGTGTTCTGCTCAGCCTTCTGAATGCTTCAGCAGCTGCAGGAATCCATAGGAATCAGCTGTTAGTTTGCCTTGTGCCGTGCTGCTCAGCCTTCCCTGAGGCTTCAGCAGCCGTGCCGCTGCTAAGCAGGGAGGGGGGAGGAATCCAACTGAGTCTCTGCCACGCTCAGCCAGCAAACAGCTTCGGCAAAGACAGACCCAACAGCTGTGAGGGGAATCAAGGGCCACAATTCCTCTTAAGGCAGGAAGCGGGTCTTATGCTTTTGGGCTCCCCCAGGAGGCCTCTCTCCTCGCTGGGATTTGAAAACAAAAATCCTAGAGACAGAAAATTGTAAGGCCGCCCAAGAAAGGATCCTACTTAAGATCTTCTCCCTTCCCCCTGGCACTGGGGCTGACAATGTAAAAAGGAAAGAAAGAAAAAAACAAAATCAACAGAGTCAACCCATGGGAAGACACGTCTCTCCAGCTGCTTGGAGACTAAATATTGGGAGCTGGGAGGTGCTTCCAGCTACCCAAGTGTGCAGAGGTCAGAAATCCCTCTGAGCATATCAAAATGACTTCATGGCTCTGGGACAGAGGGTGAAGCAGACAAGTGCACAGGTGGTATTCTCGTCAATCCTCCCTGTAGAAGGTAAAGGCCCAGGCAGAGAAGCTTATTTCCTGGAGATAAACGCATGGCCACATGGAGTCATCGAGAATAGTCCTCACTTATGGGAGTCATCGAGAATAGTTTGGTGTTCATAGATGAAGGGCCAGGAGCAGGACCTCAGAAAATACCCACAAATAGGAACAGAAGCAACGGGGATTTCGAACGATTTTCAGAAGACTGTTTGTGAGCAATTAGCTAAACTAAAAGTAGACAAAGCAATGGGACCAGATGGGATATATCTAAGATTACTGAAGAACATGGGGACGTTCTAGCAGCAACACGACTGACCTTTTCAATTCCTCTTTGGAGTTGAGAGTGGTGCCAGAGGAATGGAGAAAGGCACACGTGGTCCCTTTACACAAAAGTGGAAGTAAGGATGTGGTTGAAAACTACAGGCTGGTTAGTCTAACTCCTCTGGTGAGTAAAGAGAAGTTAGACTTATCTGCTAATTGTTGTTCCTTCAGGAACTCCAGTCCAGTCACGCACCTCTGGGTAGCGTACCTCCTCCAGAAGCTTGGAGACTGAGCATGTCATCTTTTTGATGACACTAGTGTACCTAAGCAGCTAGCACTGCCTACCAGCCCCAGTACCTACTGACAAAGCAGACTCAGAGGAGCAACAAAATGGAAATTACACTTACCTGGTAATTGTTGTTCCTTAAGGAACTACAGTTTAGTCCTCCACCTCTGGGTTATACCTCCTCCTGCAGCTTGGAGACTGGGCATGTCAAAGTCGTGACATCACTGGATAGAGCCTGCTGGTCTCTCCCATCAGCCCCCAGTGAACTATTGACAAAGCCGACTCAAAGGAGCAACAAATAAGTAGCTATCTTAGCAAATTCAACCTTAAACTCAACGCATAACACGTTATAATGAAACACCAACCCCCTTTCTTGAAAGAAGGGAACAGTTCCTTTTTTCTTTTTTATACCTTCTCTTCTCCGCTCGATGCCTAGTCAAGGACTAGAGAGAAGAATAGAGACAATTAAGCACTCAAACAAAACTGCACTCACCTGTAGTCTTGCAGCTCTCCCAACTGAACCACTACTGACAATCCCCGGGCGGGAATGAGGACTAAACTGTAGTTCCTTGTTGTTGTTAAGTGCCGTCGAGTCGGAGTCGACCCATGGCGACCCTCTGGATAGCTATCCTAAATTGTGTTCGGTCTTCAGTCAGGCGGCTCATTGTTGACAGACTGGTTACCCGTAGCTGCTGTTATTGTATCGATCCATCTCATTGCTGGCCTCTCTCTTTTGCGTTGACCTTCTATCTTCCCAAGCATAATGTCTTTCTCTAATGATCTCTCTCTTCGCATGATGTGTCCAAAGTATGAAAGTCGAAGTCCTGTCATCTGAGTTTCTAAAGAAAGCTTAGGTTTGATCTCCTCTAGTACCGACTGGTTTGTTCTTCGGGCAGTCCATGGTATACACAGTATTCGCCGCCAGCACCATAATTCAAAGGCATCAATTTTCTTCCTATCTTTTTCACTGTCCAGCTTTCACATCCATATGATGTTATTGAAAATACCATGGCTTGAACAAGTCGAATCTTTGTATGGAGAGAGACATCTCTGCTCTTGAGAATCTTATCTAGGTCTTTCATAGCCATTCTGCCAAGAGCAATGCGTCGTCTGATTTCTTGACTGCTTGTTGCTTCTTTATTGATAGTTGATCCAAGTAGGTTAAAGTTGTTCACGATTTCAATTTCTTCTCCTTCAACGATGAACCTGTTGATTATGCCAGTTGTCATGATCTTTGTCTTCTTTACATTAAGGTGCAGGCCCATTTTGAGACTATGTTCTTTGATTGTGAGAAGCAAATGTTTCAGATCATCTTCACTTTCAGCCAGTAATGTGGTATCATCAGCATAGCGAAGGTTGTTGATGAGTCTTCCACCAATCTTCACACCTCTGTTGTCTTCATACAATCCTGCTTCTCTGATGATTTGTTCTGCATATAAATTAAACAGGTAGGGGGAAAGTATGCAGCCTTGTCTTACACCTTTGCTTATTTTAAACCATTCTGTTTCTCCTTGTTCCGTTCGAACTGTTGCTTCTTGATCAATGTACAGATTGCGCAAGAGAACGATCAGGTGTTCTGGTATACCCATGCTTCTTAATGTGGCCCAGAGTTTCTCATGGTTTACACAGTCAAAAGCCTTGCTATAGTCGATAAAGCACAAATAGATATCCTTTTAGTATCCTTAAGGAACAACAATTACCAGGTAAATGTAATTTCCATTTCCTTATCTTTCCTACAGTTTAGTCCTCCACCTCTGGGATGTAACAGAGCAGTAATCATTGGGAGGGACCCTTCCAGCCGGAACACAACACCGCCGACCTGAAACAGGCCTCATTTGCCGCCAGAACTTCCAGGCGGTAGTGCTTATTGAACATATGAAGGGAAGACCAGGTGGCCGCTCTACAAATTTCCACTGGTGGAACCAAACTGTGCTCCGCCCAGGAAGCCGCTTGCGCTCTAGTAGAGTGAGCTCAAACCTGCCGGTACTGGACAACCTTGCAACAGATATGCCGACGCAATGGCCTCCTTAATCCATCTGGAAATGGAAGCTTTCGCAGCTGCCTCCTCTTTGCGGGGACCTCTGAACAACACGAATAGACGGTCCGATTTGCGAAAGGTCTCAGATACTTTTAAATACTGTCGCAGAACCCTTTTTATGTCTAAACAGCGTAAACTACGATCCGAAACACTCCCCTCAGCCGATCTCAAAGTTGGAAGAGAGAATGTTTGGGTTGAGATAAAAACGGAGACACGACCTTTGGCAAAAACGACGGAACTGGTTGCAACACCACCTTTTCCCTGGAGAAAGACAAAAACAGTTCGACATGACAGCGCCTGCAACTCCGAAATTCGCCTCGCTGAACAGATGGCTACCAAAAACACTGTCTTCAAGGTTAAATCTTTAACAGACGCCTGATGTAAAGGCTCAAATGGCTCCTTAGACAATGCTCCTAGCACCAAGTTGAGCTCCCACGGCGGAACCATGATTCTACATGACAGCCGCAGCCTGGATACTGCTTTAAGAAAACACAATACATTGGGGTGCGCCCCTAAAGCCACCCCCTGGACTTTGCCTCAATAGCATGACAGGGCTGCTAACTGAACTCTCAAGGAGCTGGCCGCCAGGACCTTATCAAACCCGTCTTGCAGAAAACTTAACACTAAGGGAACAGAGACCGTAGCCGCACATACTTGCCTCTGCGAGCACCAGTCTTCAAAAATACACCAGATGCGCACATACACCAGAGACGTGGACCTTTTCCATGCGCGAAGTAAAGTAGCAATGACTGCTGCCGAGTAACCTCTCTTCCTCAACCTTGCCCTTTCAATGGCCATACCATAAATGAGAACAAATTCTCCGACATCGGTAACCTCCAGGGATTCCCGTCGAGCAACCGAATGAGATCGGCGTACCACGGGCGCCTTGGCCAATCCGGGGCTACCAACACCTAGCCTCGATGCGCTGCACCACTCGACCGATGAGCGCCCACGGCGGAAAGACAGAGGAGACCTGACAGCCAACGCTGTATCAGGGCATCGATCCCTTCCGACATCCTTTCCCGCCGTCTGCTGAAGAAATGACCCATCTTTGCCGACTGAAAGATCGCCTTGAGATCCATTATCAGTGGTCCTCATCGACGATCTGCCTGCGCGTACACCTCCGAATGTAGCTCCCATTCTCCGGCATCCACTCAGACCCTGCTGAGAAAATCCGCCATCACATTGTCCTTCCCTGCAACGTGTGCCGAGATCGCTGGGAGACTAAAGCTCTACCCAAGAGAACAGAGCCTCCGCTTCTTCTTCCATGGCCACACTTCCTGTCCCGCCCTGTCGGTTGATGTAGGCCACCATCACGGAGTTGTCGGACAGCACTCGAACCGCTCAACCCGTCACCGCCACTTCGAACTTTCGCAACGCAAGGAAAACCGCTCTCAGTTCTAGCCGATTGATCGACCATTTGCGCTCTTCCGCGGTCCATGTGCCCTGCGCGAAGAGGTCTCTGCAATGAGCTCCCCATCCCGCAAGACTCGCGTCCGTCAGCAAGGGAAGCCAATCCGGCAGCTCAAGAGGCATTCCCGCCTCCAGGGAGCCGGAAAGCAACCACCAACGCAGGGACTGTCTGACCCAAAGAGGGCAGAGAAGCCGCTTGTTCAGCGAGTCGGACTGGTGCGACCAACAGCACAGTAGTGCCCTCTGTAATGGGCACATGTGAAATCTGGCCCACGTGACCACCTCCAAAGTCGCCGCCATTGTCCCCAGCACTCGAAGGTAACACCACACAGTGAGCACCAGAGTGGCCCTGAACTTGCATACTAACTGTCGAAGACCCCGTACTCGACGAGCTGGCAGAAACACTGCTCCTTTCAGAGTGTCGAACTGCATCCCTAGATATTTGAGATTTTGAGACGGAACCAATCTGATCTTGGTCGAATTGACCACCCAGCCGAGGCTTTGCAGGAACTGCACCACCTTGTCTGTAACTTGAATGCTCTCGGCTTTGGACTTCGCCCAAATCAGCCAATCATCGAGATAAGGGTGAACCAGAATTCCTTCCTTCCGCAATGCCAATGCCGCTGCCACTACCACCATAATCTTGGTGAAAATTCGAGGGGCCGTCGCCAGCCCGAATGGCAACGCTTGGAATTGATAATGTCCCCAAGGAAGAACGAACCGCAGAAACTTTTGATGAAGCTCTCTGATCGGGATGTGCAAATACGCTTCTGTGAGATCAAGAGAAGTCAAGTACTCTCCCTGGCGCACTGCCACAATGACCGACCGCAAGGTTTCCATCCAGAAGTGCTGTACCCGAAGGCAGCAAGTCACGCCTTTTAGATCCAAAATAGGCCGAAGAGATCCCTCTTTCTTTGGTACCACAAAATAAATTAGTATCGACCCATGCCGCAATCCCCAATAGGAACCGCACCCAACTGTAACAGCCGATTTAACGTACGACGAATAGCAAGAGTTTTCTATTGACCTCTGCAGGGAGACATCACAAACGAGTCCAGCAATGGCTTTGCCAATTGCAGGGCATAACCGTCGCGAATGATCTCCAACACCCATTGGTCGGAAGTGATTTGGGTCCAGGCCGGAAGATAGTCCCGCAGACGTCCTCCGATTGACTGACTTCCTACTGGGACCCGCCTCCTTTCATTGTGGTTTTCGAGAAGTCGCCGAGGAAGCTGCCGCAAAACCTCTACTTGCTCCACGAAACCCATGAAACCCCTGAGCTCTAGAAGCAAATCTTCCTTTGAAATTAAAGTAAAAAGACTAAATAAAAGTTTGAAATTGAATTAAGGTAAATAAAATGTAATGGGATATTAGCCAATTTGTCTAAACCCTGCCTAAACGCTCCTTATCTGTTCCTCTAGTGAGCCCAGCACCTAGGCTCACTACGTCCTCCTGCTGCATGGAGACTGGACACACTGGGGGCTGATGGGAGAGACCAGCAGGCTATATCCAGTGATGTCACAACTTTGACATGCCCAGTCTCCAAGCTGCAGGAGGAGATAAACAACCCCAGAGGTGGAGGACTAAACTGTAGGAACGATAAGGAATTATTAGTTAAACATGCAACAAACTCTTCTATGCCTAAATAAACTAGTACCCCCTTCATAGGATACCCCGCCTCCCCCTCCAGGATGAGCACCTGAGCAACTCCAACCAGCCGGGAGCAAGCAACTGACAGCCACCCCCCCCCCCCCCACACCCAACGCCGATTACACCCCACTCCCTGGCTCCTCCTGGTCACTTCATCCACCAAGAGAACCAGCTTAAAGACCGGGGTGCGCACAGATCACACAAGTCTGCGACTAAAAACCTGTTTGATTATTTTCATCCAATTTCCATGTATTTTGGTGTGCTGAAAACAAAATATTGAAAAAACTCCTAGACGTCATGATTTGCCACAACATACAAAATTGTCTTCAAATTTATCAATTTTTTTCAAATTACTATTAATTAATTCAAATTACTATTAATTAATTCACATAAATGCATTTAAGATATAAAATGCCAAAAAAAACCTTAAAAGGGTTGTCCGAATTATGTAAAAAAATATATAGCACTGTAAATCTGATGGTCAGCAATATATACATAAGCTAAGCAAGTTTTAAGTCCGTGCTTCTAATGGTAGAAGGGGTTAATCTTTCCTGAAGAATCCAGTGGGAGGGAGACACAGGGCCGATAGCAGCAGCTCCGGTCAGTGCAGGGGGGCATGGCCAGCACTGACTTCTCGTGTACAGACACAGAGCTGCTCTCTCCTGCATGCCACACTTGTGCACGAATCATCATCAGGTTCTTGGTTCTAGGCTGTTCACACTTTTTCATCGCAATTCGTGTTAGCTTGTCATTCTTCAACCGTTATGTTATGGCTCTGCGAAAGTGTATTAATTCGCCAAACAGTTTCCGTTTCATCTGTGGTGAATATAGTGTTGAAGCAACAGCATAATATTACAGACTTTGTGAAAAAAGTATACTTTGCATACTTTGGACTAAAAATTGGAGATCAAGATAAAGTCTGGGCGCCTCAAAGTATGTAAACAGTGTGTTGAGGACCTCCGAAACTGGTTCAAGGGTAAGAAAAAATCTTTCCGTTATGGGATTCCTATGGTATGGCGAGAGCAAAAGAACCATAGCGATGACTGTTACTTTTGTTCATGCGATGTGAAAGGGTTTAATTCCAAATGGAAGCATTCCATTTCATACCCCAATCTTCACTCGGCAATTCGTCCCATCCCCCATGGCACAGATATACCAATACCCAAGCCCCCTGCTAGCTCCGATGAAGGTGAAGTCATACCTGAACCAGATGATGAATCAAGTTCTGACTTTGAAGATGATACAAGACCAAAATTGTTTTCTCAGGAGGAGATGAATGATTTGGTAAGAGACTTGAATCTTCCCAAAGATGCTGCCGAGTTACTCGGATCAAGGCTGAAAAGCAGGAATTTATTGTTGCCAGGAGTGTCATCTTCATGGTTCAGACATCGTGAAAAGGAGTCTGTTCCTTACTTCGCCCAGGAAGACAAGTTGGTTTATTGCATCGATGTCGAAGATCTGATGGGTCAATTTAAAATCCAATATGATTCAGAGCAATGGCGTCTGTTTTGTAGATTCTTCAAAAAGAAGTCTCACAGCAGTTTTACTCCACAACGGTTTTTACGCTTCCATACCTGTAGGTCATTCCGTACACTTGAAGGAAACCTACGAGAACTTGGAATTGGCACTCATGTGTCGAAATGTGCTCCCAGGAACTCCAAGGACTTGGAAGGCAAAAGCTGCCTCTTTTCCTTGGTGCACTGCTTGATCATAATTTACTCCTTGCCTGACTTTATGACACTGAGGTTCGAGGGACAGCTTTCTTTGTGGTTCTTTTCTTCAAAACAGAACCGTTCAGGTACAAAGTGATATTTCATCATCACGTAAACCACCACATAGAGTTCCCCAGGATTCTTCTCTCTCACCTTATTACTTAATATTTTTCTTACACCTTTACTTACTTTGGCTCAGTCTGTGGTATATCACCTTATACCTATGCTGATGATTTGTTTCTTATGCAAGCAACTGATGGGAATTCACCGGATCTTACACCTATTAACTCTTGTTTGGTCTCGGTTTCCGCCTGGCTGAGGTCGAACTCCCTGAAGGATTTGGAAGGGTTATCAGGTTCGTCTTCTCCTCCTTCCATAGCTATTTTGGAAGGGTTCACATTACCTCTTTGTTCTTCTTTACGTTACTTGGATTCTGAATAGTCATTTTCACCTCAACTTTCTCATATCTTTAAATCTATCTTTTGGCTCTTCAACGCTTTTGCACAATTCAATCTTTTCTGAATGATTCGGCACAAAAGACGGTCTTGATACATACAGTATTGACCAGTTTAAACTATTCTAATATAGTCTACCTGGGTATTCCTCATTTCTAGATGAAGCGGCTACAGACTTTGCAAAATATTGCGGTGCGCATCATTTCACTTGCCCATCAATTTGACACCACTTTGCCCTTGCTCATGAGGCATCATTGGTTGCCTGTCTTTTTGTGTTCAATTTAAGATTCTACCTTTTGTACATAAAATTATTCATGATGTAGCTCCAGATTATCTTGCTTCCTTGGTTTCTCTACAAGCTCCAACTAGAGCTCTTTGCTCTATACATGGCTTTCAGTTGTATATACCTTCCCCCTCGATTATTAAATACAAGTCTATGCTCAAGTCAGCATTTTTTGTAGCCACCCCTTCACTATGGAATTGTTTACCCACTTTGGTGCACACAGACAAATTACAAAAGTTAAGAAACTTCTTAAAAAACTTTGTTTTGGGACTGCCTTTAACTTGCTATCTTCCTTTTAGCGGTCCTTTCTTCCCCAAGGGTATTGATATCTGACAGTTCCCCCCTCCCTCCCCCTTTTTTCTTTCTTATTTTACCTTTTTCCCCTTCCTTCTTGTTTTGTTCCCTTTGCATAATGCAGCTTTTAATTGTTCAGTTTTTATATTCTATATTGTATTCTTTTCTTTTACTTAACATTAATTTTCTTTTATGTATTATTTGTAACTTTGTAAACCACAGATTGTTTTGTCACTTTTGTGGCATTCACTCTGCAGCTCCTCACTATCTTTTTTCCCCTTATCTCTTCCTACACCCCTCCTCGGGAATTCCACTCTTGTGGCAAGTCACTTTTTTTTTTCTTTTTAATGCCATCAAGACAGTGTTGACTCATAGCAACCCAGCTACCTCTGGGTTTTCTTGGCAATGTATCACCAGAAGTAGATTGCCAGCCTTTTCTTCCGAGGCAATGGAGGGTAAAGTAACTTGCCCAAAGTCACAAGGAGTGCCAGTGGGAATCGAACCCTTGATCTTCTGGGTATTAGGCAGTTGCTCTAACCACTAGGCTACTCCTCCACTCTCAAATCATTTCTATCCGTGCCCTTTTCTTCTATTGCTAACTCCAGACTTTGATCCTTTCACCTTGCTGCTCCTTATGCCTGGAACAAACTACCTGAGTCTGTACATCAGGCGCCTTCTCTGGCCCTTTTCAAATCCAGGCTAAAAACTCACCTCTTTGCTGCTGCTTTCGGATCTTGACTTCACCTACGTTTCCTTATCATTCCCCATCGACATATCCCGTGTCTACAGCTACTGTGTTGTCTGTCCCGACTAGACTAAACTCTGATGAGCAGGGACTGTCTCTTACATGTGTCTGAGCAGTACTGTATACATCTTGTAGCACTATACAAATGAATAATAGTAGTAATAGTAGTAGTAGGATATCAAATAAACAAAACCATAACCGTCTGGGTCCGAGGCATAATCAACATCTCGGACAACTCCCAACTGTTCTTCATCTTCAGAAGTGTCCCATGCCGGGGACGCTTAGCCAAAGGCAATCAAACAGGGCTTCTGCCATCAGCCTGCCCGGTACAAGATTGTGTCCGGGGGTTCCTAGAGGCCACAGGACCAGGCCAGTTGTAAAAAGGAAAAAGAATTCCAGGGAGGACAATCCAGATTCTGTAAGCTCTCCTCTCGGAAAAGGCTCCCTGATATCACGGAGCACAGCTGCCAGACCCCCTAAAGGATGAAGAGCGGCTCACAGCACGGTCACCGGAGCCTTTGGCCAGCTGCAAATCCCCTACTCTTGAGCACCATCCTGCACCTCCTGCCCCGAGGCAGGTAAGGGCGGACTAATTGTATCCCCCAGCAGAGAAGGGAAAAGCAGACCCTCCAGGGGCGACTCAGAAGCTGCCATACAGGAAAGGCAGAATCCACAATCCAAGAATGAGACTCCTCGCTTGCCACAGGTCAAACAACATTTCCTGGAAAAAGACAGTTAGGGTAAGTATCATCAGAGAGTGCACGCTAAGGCTGCATAGCCCCACAGACGCGCATTAACTGTGCTTTTACAGAACACGCATTAAAGGCACTAGGGAAGACGTGCGCATTGGCGCCACTTGGGAAGAACGCATGACCCCCAGGCACAAAATAGGCAAAAATGTTACTAATACATGCAGAAAACAGAAGGAAACCCACACGCAGCACCAACAGTCACTAGCAGCCCACCCTGAACTGTGTCCCTCAAAGGTGGAACCGAGAGCCCCACGAGGACAATGACAAGATCAAGCCTTGGTACTCCCTCCCTGAACCCCAGGCAAAGGATCCATGCCAGGCTCAGCTCTACTCCCCTGGAACTGCTTCATTGGCGGGGGGTTATTTATCAGCACTGTGTGAAAGATGGCTGGCAGGCAAATCCCTCTGAGAGTCTTCTGCAATCTTCGGGAGAGAACAGGAGGTGCTGAGGTTGTGCGAGGCTGCTGTACTCTTCCAGATGCTTCCAACTTGTGGCTGCTCAACAGGCCCCTATCATGATAAGGGCATAGAGCTGAACCAATTTTCCCTCTTCCTATAACTACCAAAGACCACAGTCTAGTGGAGGCTCCCAGGTCACACTCAACTGAGAAAGTTTCCCCTTTAGGGCTTGAGGTGGTTGTTCACGAGTGTTTAATCAACCTCTTTTCCTCCCAATCCTCAGATTTTCTAGAGAGGATAAATCCATCCACCATCTGCTGAAACAAAGAAATACTGAAGGGACCTCTAGTAGTTGAGGCAGATAGAGGCAAAAGGAGTGATGTCACTGAAACCTGGGCTTTTCATTGGTTCTTTGTCTCCACCAATCTGCTGGTAGGGGAACCCAATCCATTTGTCTGGAGTGGTCTAGTAGAAAAATATGGAAAAGGCATTCTTAAGGACCTCGACCCTCCGAACCTAAGACTTCGAGCACAGCGCCTCCCTCCACAGAGTGTGATTCTGCACGCTCACAGCTGAGATTAGGGCCCATCTTGGGGGTTTCCTCCCTAAAACCATATGCATTGCTGCATAGATTCATTCCTCTACCTGATCACAGCTGGATACCGGAAACCCTCCAGGAAAAGGAGGAACCCATCTGCAAACCACCCAAGAGCAGGATCCACTATATGCAGAACCACATAGCATCCTGAAATTGCATAAAGATGGCTCATCAGTGAAATATATGGATCAAGGAGACTCTAGCCTGTCACAGAAAAATCAGCCCGATTTCCTCTGACTTACCTTCTGGCAAAAAGAATTGTCTCTTGAGTCTCTCAACCAACCCCCATAGAGGATAAAGTTAGATGCCTAGAAAAACAGATGAGCGCAATGGCAAAGTGCTGTAGTCTTGACCAATGTTCCTCTAATTTTCTGTAGGCTGTGTGCGCATAAAATATCAGCTGTGTGCAGCTTTTGAAGGAAGGTTACATTTTTGTGCGCCCCATAACGAAACTCAGAGTTATATACTTTAAAATTTGACTACACGTCAGAATACAGTATGTACATCACATTGATTTTAATCAAATTAAATGAAAATTTATTTATTTAGCTGTATTTATATTCCGCTTTTCACCGGGTCAAAGCGGTCAATTGGGGGATACATTTAACACGAGGGGATATGACACACATACGTTAATACTTACAGGGAACATGGGCAATGGAGGGTTAAGTGGCTTGCCCAAGACCACATGGAGTGCCTATAAGACTAGAAATCCCAGTCCCTCCGGCCTGAGATTGCTGTCCCCAGGTGGGACTTGAACCCCCGGCCCTCCGGCCTGAAGTACCTTGTCCTAACCATTAGACCACTCCTCCCTCCAGACGATTACTAAATGAAATGGGAAATTTCTAGTAATTACAATCATAACTTTTAAATTTTAAGACGTCTGTGTTGTTTTCTATCAGAATCAGAGCCGTAATTTTTGTGCGCTGTTGTAAAGTATGTGCGCTCGCTCGGCGAGGTGTGTGCACGCGCACACGCACACAGCTTAGAGGGAACAGTGGTCTTGACCCTCTGTCTGCCTGTGACAATGGGACTCATGGGCCCCAGATCCCCACAGGCAGCTGTCAAGCAGCTAGCAGATAATGAAAATGGCCCTTGATTTGTTTCAGAAACTGCTGCACAAGCTTGTTGAAAAGGAGGGTCCCCAGGGGCCAACAAGCATGCAGCAAAGCCCACCTGCTAGGTCTAAGCAGGCATCTCAAATGGCTGTTGTACCCAAAGGCAGTTAAAACTAAGTTAAGGAGAAGCAAGGGCCACGGAAATGGCAAGGGGGTCCCAAAATGACAAAACAAGGGTGCCCCACGGATTCCAGCCACCTTCAGGTGAAAAACAGCTGCTGTGAGGGAAAAAACAATAGGGGTTACAGGCTGTGGCAAACTTATTTAAAAAGAAAAAGAAAAAAAAAAAGGCAGCGACATCCAGAAGGGAGTCCCGAAAACAGAATACCAGCACCTATTGGGCTGACTAGGGAAACCTCAAGCAAGGAAGTTCCAAGGCCCATACAGGCCTGGAAGACTCACTCAATTGCCAATCAAAGCTGCTTTTTTTTGGTCGTTATACCGAGTAATGACATCACTGAAAGTTGCTCCAAGTCTGTCTCCACCTGCTGGCAAGGGAGCATAACCTACTCGTCTGGACTGAGCTAGCAGGATAAGGAAATGCTATTCCCCTTCCCTAGAGTGCTTACTATTCAAGTTTGCACCTGAAGCAATAGCAAATGATATGACTAATCCAAGATCACAAGGAATGCCAGTCGAATCTGAACCATGGCTTCGATGGTGCTCAGCCTGCTGCTCTATCCACTCCCATATGTAACCCTACACCATAAGCTACTCCTCCGTGCCCATATGCAATCCTACACCAACTCCTCCGTCTTGTTTTTTTACTCAACTTCCCAACCCTTTTCCTACGACTACCCTACCAAATGCATGGCAAGCAGATCCAAAATCATCAATAAGTGTTGTCCTATCACCTCTGTTATCAGACCACTTCAATCTTTCTCATCTTCAACTTTGATTCTCTGAGGACTAATACGAGGTGTGATCAAAAAGTGTCAAGACTTGTTGTGTAGCTATATAACAATACTTCGCACTACAATGCTATTAAGCATGCAGAATGCAGCATGGCTGCAGCACACCTATACTTTTTTTTGATCACATGATATTTGGTATCATGCAAAAGCAGTTAGTCAGATTTATGATGAGTGAAAAAAATTGAACAGCAAATTTGCATTAAATTCTGCCAAAAACTTGGAGATTCATGCAAGAGATATGACAAGTTACAGCAAGTGTACGACGATAAATGCATGAGTTGTGCTCGAGTTTATGACTGATACAAACGTTTCCAAGAGGGCTGCCAAAGTGTTGACAGTGACGAGCGTTCTGGAAGGCCATTCACGAGCAAGACTGAAGACAAAGTTGAAGCAGTGCATGCCGCAATATGCTCAAATCAGAGAGCTTGCTAAAGACATGGACATCCGTTTCAGGTTGGTACAATCCATCCTTACTGTTGATTTGGGGATGAGTCGTGTGTCTGCAAAATTTGTGGCAAAACTTCTGTCCCCTGACCAAAATGAAAACAGACCATCTACAGCCAGGGAGTTGTTGGAATGCTTTGAAAATTACTCAGATTTCATCAAAAAGATTATTACTGGTGATGAATCATGGGTTTACGATTATGACCTGAAAACTAAGGCTCAGTCCTCACAATGGAAGACTCCAAACTCTCCCAAACCCAAGAAAGCCCGTCAGGTGAAGAGTAATGTCAAGGTCATGCTCAAAGTTTTCTTTGGTTACCAAGGTATTGTTCAGCATGAATATGCTCCTAAAGGCCAAAACCATCAATAAGGAGTATGATGTCCAAGTTCTGACTCGTTTGAGAGATGTAATTTGTCGCAAGAGGCCAGAATTGCACAGGAATGGTGAATGGTTACTTCATCACGATAACACTCCAACTCACACATCATACCTTGTTCAGAGGTTCTTAGCCAAACACCAAATTAAGCAAGTCTGTCAGCCTCTGTACTCGTCTGACCTTGCACCCTGTGACTTTTGTTTCCAAAACTGAAATTACCACTGTAAGGAGATTCGACAATTTGGAGACCATTTAGCAAAATTTGACACAGCAGCTTCACAACAAAAGAGGCATTTCAAAATTGTTTCCAACAGTGGCAGAACACTGGAGAAAGTGTATTTTATCGAAAGGGGACTCCTTTGAAGGAGATCAAGTGCAATAACTGTCAGTATTATACTTGTGTTACTGTACAAGTCTCGATACTTTTTGATCGCACCTCATACTTAACTCAGCAATCCCATTCCACTTTTTAAAAAGTACACAAGTACAGAGCCCTAAAAGACCAATGAGATAAAGTCCTATAAACTATTACTAAATATTTTTGGCCTAGCACGTTCCTCCAGCTCCTTTAGGCTTCTAACTCAATCAGAACTGGTCTTCATTGGTATACAGCACCTCAGACCTGTGCTCATTTCTTAATGGTAAAAGTTATAGGCAAGGCTTAGAGTAGATACGTACAGGGATCTAAAGGGAGCCATGATTAATGGCCCTTGAGCAGAGACTGCCACTGCAATAACTATCTAGATAGAGTGCTTGTAAGTGGAGGAGTAGCCTAGTGGTTAGAGCACTGGCTTGGTAACCAAGCAATCAGAGTTCGATTCCCGCTAGCACTCCTTGTGGCCTTGGGCAAGTCACTTAACCCTCTATTGCCTTGGAAGAAAGGCCTGGCAATCTACTTCCGGTGACTCTGCCAAGAAAACCCAGGAGCTTCTGGGTCGCCAAGAGTCAGGACTGACTCGAAGGTACACATTGCATTGCAAACAGAAGAAAAATTCTGCTTCAGCATCATAGCCAGTCTAATGCCCACACACTTCAACACCACCATCTTAGAAAATGGAGCCATCTGTCCCTGTACTGGTCTGTCATGTAAGGCATTTTTTGCCTTATATGGTAGACAGTGCCTGACCCCTGAAATGTATAGGGTGGGAATCAATCACTTTTCAAGATGGCAGGGCTAGGAGCATGTGGGCATCACACCAGCTGCCCTCCCACAATTAAGGTACGAGGGAGGGAGGATCTGAAAACTTCTGGGGGATTCAAGGAGAGGAGTAAAGGCCACCGGGCCAACCAGGGAAATCTCCGGGCAGATGGGGGGGGGGGTTGATTACACAAGTACACTACCAAAAAACTGCCTCCAGTTTTGCAACTGATTCCTATAGATTTTGGGGTGCTGAATCCAGGAAAAATAGCCAAAATGTTCCATCACGTCACGTTTTCTTGCAAAATTAGCTTTCTTACCCATATAAGGAATGTTCACATAATTTCTTTTTAGCCGACTGCAGTTTATTTTCTTGGCCCAAAATAGAGGTTGTAATGGTTAACTAACTAGAAACACTCCCTCGTGATATTTTAGAGTGTTTTGTATTCATTTTATACATTAACAGGACAATTGGGAGGTGGGGGGCTAAATCCAGTACTCGCGCTGGCGCATGTTCTTTCCTGTTCGCCTCGCCTCGTTCGCTCAAACACGGTGGATGCGACATAAACGTTCCTGTCAAATTTCAGTTTCTTGCAAGTTCATTATTACCTTTTGTTTGCTCAGTCGTAATCCAGCTTTATTCCGAAGTGGTTCACTACAGTTGTAGTTTGCAGTGCTGTGTATTTGTGATGGCTCACAGAGCCAGAGGTTGCGTCAACTCTCCGGACAGTTTTTGTTTTATTTGTGGGGAATATACCGTGAAAAAGCGGCAGAGGAACATTTCTGCATTTATCAAAAAAGTATATTTTGCCTATTTCGGTTAGAAGTTAGGCGATCAAGACAAACCGTGGGCTCCTCACAAAGTGTGCAAGACATGTGAGGAAGATCTACGCTTATGGATGAAAGGTAAAAAACAAGCATTTCGTTTCGGAATACCTATGATGTGGCGTGAACAAAGAGACCACAGCAGTGACTGCTATTTTTGCTCTTGCATTGTGAAGGGATACAACTTAAAAAAATAAGAACGTAATAAGTTACCCCAACCTTCCCTCAGCAATTAGGCCTATGCCTCATAGCAACGAAGTACCTGTGCCTGAACCACCAAAATCTTTAGATCATATTTGTGTGGACGGTTCTGATCATGATGAGACTCATCAGATGGCTTTTCCCGATGAGTCCAGTACTTCCGAGTTTGAAACTGAACCAGATCCCAAACCTGAACTTTTCTCTCAAGCTGAATTGAATGATTTAGTCCGGGATTTAGGACTCCCAAAAGATGCTGCCCAACTGCTAGGTTCTCGGCTTAAACAGAAAAATCTATTGTCACCAGGAACAACTTTTTATTGGAACCGCAACCGCGAGACACAATTTTTGAAGTATTTCAGCAAAGAGGAAGATTTGGTGTTTTGCAACGATATATACGGAGTGATGGAAAAGTTTAAACTCAAGTATGATCCTGCTGAATGGCGGCTGTTCATTGATTCGTCAAAAGACAGCATAAAAGGTGTTCTTCTTCATAATAGCAACACATTCGCTTCAGTTCCTATTGCTCACTCTGTTATTCTCCAAGAAAAATACGAGAATTTGGCCCTGATTCTTCAGAAGATTCGTTATGATGAGCATAAGTGGATGATTTGTGGAGACTTTAAAATTCTATCCATGCTATTAGGGCAGCAATCCGGTTTCACCAAATATCCCTGCTTCCTTTGCTTGTGGGATAGCCAGGCCCGCGACCTACACTGGGGGAAAAAAGACTGGCCAATTCGGGAGTATTTGAGACCCGGTGAGAAAAATGTTCTTCATGAGAGCTTGGTACCTCGTGATAAAATTCTATTACCACCTCTCCACATTAAGTTGGGTCTCATTAAGCAATTCATCAAGTCCCTTCCAAAAGATGGTGAGTGCTTTCGGTACCTTTGCTCAAAGTTCCCCCGACTTTCTGAAGCAAAGCTAAAGGAAGGAGTGTTTGCTGGCCCTGATATAAAGGAAACTCATTTCAGATGGAGCATTCGCTGAAACGATGTCTGAGAAGGAAAAAGAAGCCTGGGATTCCTTCAAGGATGTTGTTCTCAAATTCTTGGGGAACAGGCGGGATGAGAACTATAAGGATATTGTTGCCAGGATGCTCAATGCCGTCAAAGAACAAGGCTGTAACATGAGCCTGAAAGTCCATTTCTTGCACTCCCATGTGAACTACTTTCCCGAAAACTTGGGGGCGTACAGTGAAGAACAAGGTGAAAGGTTTCACCAGGACATCAAGGACACAGAGAGAAGGTACCAAGGAAGATGGAACACCACTATGATGGCTGATTTCTGCTGGTTGCTGCTGCGGGAAACCCCAGATGAAAAATACGCCAAGCAGCGCACCAAGAGAAGCATTCGGGGGAAGAAGAAACGGGCCCACCAGGAGATTGATTGACCCAAGAATGACTTTAAAATCTGTGTTGACAAATATCGTGTTTTTACTAAACTTTGAAATAAAAATTTGCTAGTTATTACCACAGTGTCGGATCTCATTTATTAGAATTTTATTTTCACACCATCGGGTGTTTGTCTTCATGTATTGCAATGGTGCGGTTTGCGTTTTGTATTCTTACATACATACCTGTACAACATTTTTTGCACATTTCTTTGCTTTGCGTCTAACCTCGCTCTTATATGCTCAATGTTTGTGTACATGTATGTGGCTGTTTTAAGTGCAAACAATTTTGCTACCATCAGTGTGTTTTGTTGACATTACTCTATTCTTATGTGCTGCCTTATTACAATTTTCTTTATTCTTATTTGAATAACTACTAAACAATTAGTATAAAGAATTCATCCAAGAAACTTTTATCTCGATCGCACTCAAACTGCTAACCCAATGTAGCAAAAAATCTGTACGTGATGGAGCAAATTGGTTACCAGATTTGGATTCAGCGCACCAAAAAACGTAAAAATCAATCGAAACATTAGAGGCAGTTTAAAAAAAAATTTTTTAGTGTACCTGTGTTATCTGAGGTGAAGTGTCCAACCTCAGATGACTTTTTTTAAGCAATCCAGTCCCTGTGCACAGAAGGAAGAATTAATGCAGTCCCCTGCATAGAAGTAGCTTATTAGCATGCTATCTGCTTAAAGCATCACTGTGCAAGAAATCTACTTGAAACTTGAGTTAGGAACCCTGTACTAGAGCTTTAGCCCAAAGTGTCTGCATCAAGCTCAATTGGTAGACCGTTTCAAATCTTTTCATTTTCAACTTTGATTCTTACAAGACCAATACTTGAAACGCCCAAGTCCATTCCACTTTTAATTATGGTCCAGCCATGCGAGTTACTTCAACTTTCTTGGAAGCCCAGCACACACTATCTCGGGGTAGCAACTAATCCAAATCACTAAAAGTACACATCGGATCCCGACTTAGTAGAGCCATTCATTGTTGCTTAATGATGTTGTACCACTTTATAACAACAGTTTGCCAAGATGTAGTTTATATCTATTCACAAAAGGAATACGTATTAATATAGGTTTTTAGAATTTTATTTTTCAAAACAGTGAGTCTCAAAAAACAGTTTTTCCATTTTTTGGTTCGCATTAGTGTAAAAGAATGATTGAAAGTTAACAAGTAAAATAGTTTTAAAAAATCTCATGGAAACAATTTGCTCAAAACGCCGACCAAATCGTTGTTGCCCGCCATCATTTCATTAAAAAGTTAAATGCCATAGTACTCCCCCATTAATCGTAGAACATAGCATTGAAGGCAGGAAGATGACTCCACGTTGATCAGAAGAGACGATCTTCATGAGAAGATGAACCTGTCTGTACCCAAGGCTGCCTATAAAGAACTGAAGGCGCCTGGTGTTTGCCTAGAAGTTCCTCCCGCCTTTGTTCCGGATTGTGGCATCGCGCAAACATTCGCTACTGCCACCTCGCCGCTTACGCCAGCAAACAAAAGGTGCAGGTCGCCGAACAGTCCCAAGCAGAGGACAATCCCACTACAGGTCCAACCCCTCGGCCGCCCACCCACCCCCCTGCCGGAGCCAGCCACGAACAGACCGAAACGCTTCGCCGCAACTCCGACGCGGTCTTGACAGTCAAGGAGGAATTGTGGCCACTATACGTCAACTTAATTACAGGAAACCGTCCGTATGACGCTTTAATAGGCTTTTCCCTTGAAGCTCGCAGTCTGGCTGTTTAGGCAATGTAACAACACACAACTATCACTAAAGATGGCGGCCGACACAGGCTCCTCGGCAAGCCCCGGCTGATTTTTCCACCTGAAATTTATCATGCCTTACCCGCCAGGCCGGCAACACAGCCAGTCACAATAATGCCTGAAAAGCTTACAAGGGGGAAGGCTGAGGAAAAAGGCGGCTTACCGTGAGTGTTTCGCGGACTACTTAGACGAAAACATCAGCACAGTTGCCTGTTAACATTTCCAGGCAGCGCCGGGGCTGCTAAGGAGTTCGTGTGAACCTGGCGTGGTGGCTGATGGGTAATTTTGGGTCAAAGAAGGCTACTGGAGAGCTAGAAGCGCACACCGCGAAAGGGAGGCGCGCGAAGCGGGTGCCACGTGGCGAGCTCGCAAGTGGCGTTGTTCGAAGGCAGCCACTGCGCGCGCACAGAACAGTGCCGCTGTTTGGGCTTGCGCGCTTTTCCTGACCTTTCTCGGGGTCATGGTGGAGGGAGAGGAGCTTCTCCTTGGTTTTAGATCCCTGTGGAAGAGAGAGGATCCCATTGGTGTAATGTGTGAGGAGGGTCTGGAGAAGCAGAATAGAGGCGCGGGGTGTGACTTTCCCGAGCCTGGCCAAGAGCTCTAGGGCATGCTGAGGAGGAGAAGCGGGCCTTTAGCTTTGTTACTGAATTGCATTTACCGGGAAAGCGGGGTCGGGATTGTATAGGTAGCAGACTTTTTAATCGAGTGAATGGACAGGTCTGGCTGTATACTGGCTTAAGACTGCAGGAAACATGGGTCTTTGCTCTCCTAAGGGTTAGTGACGCTCGTTGCTGAAGAGTTTCGTACGTAAGGATAACTCAATTGTTTGTGTATCGCATTGCATTACTATTTCGGTTTTGCTTGTTTGCTTAAATAATTATAGACTATTTCTTTCTAGCATTGTCAAGCATTCAGTGAGCCTTTAAATGACTACCATGCTCCTAAAACAGAACTAACGCAAAAGCACAGAAAAGTAAAAACGTGTACATGTTTCCTAATCCTTGCATGATCGAAATCCGATAAAACGGAACATTTCCTGGGACCAGACTTGGATATCAGGAATCTGCTGAATCTTACACTACTTAAGTGGTGTGTTTGAAAAAATTTCTTAAAATGTTATTTTCTTGATTCCTAATAGGAAAAGTCTTATCTCCTCGATTCCTATGGCAGTTCAGGGGTAGCTTCTGTGTCAAGTTAGACAATTGTGCTGCAAAGTTTTAAAAATTCTGCAAGGTGACATATTTGCCTAAGTGTCTTTAATTTTTACATATTAAACAATGCTCATTTTCTATGGTTGACTAGTTTTCTGATGTTCCTGCAAATCTGTTTTGGATTTTTTGCAGAAAGATAAATATCTTATAAATATTTTATAAATAAAATTGACAACTTTTGTTTTTGTTCTTTTCTAGAGGGTACTGTCAATCTTCTTCTTTTTTGTATATTTATTAAAGGAGCAAAACATACCAACATCACTTTTGGATTAAAGAGGACCACAATTAATTTGGTTAGGCCAATCCGAGCTATCATAAGTATTCAGTGACCCAGAACAAGGGAAAATTCCCTCCCCGCTTCCCTGATATCAGGGCAATCAATCAGCCCCGGCAGATAACTGCCTTCAACCACCAGAGTTTCAGATAACACTCGGCAGTTGTCTACCATCAAAAGTGGTCCCCCCATCATGAGGGCCCTCTCTGAGGCAACCACCTTAACCCTGACCCTTTCCCCCAGTATTTATTTATTTATTTATTTTAGTTTCTTATATACCGCACTATTTAGTATCAGCGCGGTTTACATGGAACAGTGAAACATAATGAACAAACGTTAGTTTTACAGAGAACAAGGAAATACAACTTGGATAACTTAGGGAAACATGCACATCAACTATTTACATATGTAGCAGTAAGCTTTGCATAGTGGGTTATGAACCTACAGAAAGATATTAAGTATAGGGACTAGTATGTAGAGGTTTCTGGAAGGAAGATGTGTCTATGGTGGAGTATGGTCGATCTGGTAATGTTGTATAAATAAGTAATGTTTTAGTGCTTTCCTGAATTGTGTGAGATCGGTGATGGCTCGGATTGCTGGTGGTAATATGTTCCAACACTTGGGAGCATAAAGACTGAAAGCCCTGTTTGACGTTGTTAGTGTGCATTTTGTTGATGCACTTGGGATAGTTAGAGTGTTTGCTGATGTGGATCTTCTGGATCTGTTAGGTGGGGTGGGCTGAATTAGATCCACTAGTTGTGAAGCGGTTATGCCGTTGATGGCTTTAAAAGTAAGCGTCAGAGTCTTGAATAGTATTCTTCCGTGTGTTGGGAGCCAGTGGAGTTGAATTAAGATGGGTGTGATGTGGTCAAATCTCGATGCTCCAGAAAGAACTCTAGCAGCGGCGTTCATGGCTAGCTGAAGGGGGTTCAAAGTAGGCATACCTCACGCACATGACTGGTGCAAAGATATGGGGTGCCCAAAATGAGCCCTCAGTCCTACTGCCACACCTCTCCGGGACCTGTAGTGGTGGCATTGCCATGTAAATGGCAAAGCAGCACTTGCCCAAACTCTCCGGCACTGTGTTGCTCTTCCTGCTCTCCTTGACCTGCAGCTTCTACCCCCTCCAACATAGACTTCCTGTGGGACATAGAGAGTAGGAAGAGCAACATAGCACCGGAGAGTTCAAGAAAGCGTATTGCTGTTTCCTGATCGTCCCTCCAGTCTAGTCCCGGAATCCTTGGGGTTGTCAACCTCATCCAGCAGCATTGGAGACTGAGAAACTTTACTGTTGTGATGTCACTGGCATATAAGCGTTGGCACCACCTCTTCTCACCAGTTATCAGTCTCCAAAGCAGCTAGAGAGGTGGTGAGCCCAGGGATTTCAGGGCTCACTTGAGGAACAATTAAGCAGAGTTTCCTTAAAAAAAAAAAAGAATAAAGACAATGAGAAGAGCAAAGGCAGTTTGCTCAGGAGTAGTTAGTTAAGGGTTAATTGATTTTCTGCCTGTTTGTAGGGCACATAGTCGGGCCGTCGATGGTCCTGAGGTCCTTCCCATTGTCTCATTAATTTGCCTTCTTGGGAGAGTCGGGAGCCTGCGGATTGCTTCAAGCAGGTTGAGACAGGGACCTGCAGCTGATTACCTGGTCCTTTCAGCCAGACACAGGAATCAGTGAGGAGCTGGGCTCAGCGTGCAGAAGACCTGCCTGCAAGCGCTTAGCGCCGCCCTCTTCATTGCAAGCGGTGTCGGAGGTATTTTCAGCACTGGCAATTGCAACAGTCAGAAGACTCCCGTGGGGCAGGAGAGCTCAGACCACAGCTTTTCAACAGGTTCACAGAAGCCCGAGAGGTAAGAGAGGGCTAGCAGTGGTTTGCGAAGGGACAGGCCGCGCCGCATGTATTTCGCGTGGGAAAATCGCCGTTGACAGTTTGGGGCTACTGAGGCTCGTAGCGGGCTCAGAGAACCTCGTTTTTAGTAATTTTCTTTAGAGGTTGACTGCAGCGGCGATTCTCAGCGTTTAAAAAAAAAAAAGGTTATTTTTCTAGCTGGACACAGCATGCCAGCCAAACAGCTTTGTCTTTTATGTGGAACCCGGAAAAGTTCAGTGACTCCAGACGGTGTGTGTAGGGGCTGTAGTCACGAGTCCAGCACTAGAGATATGCCTTCAGAAGTAGAGGCAGATGGGAGAGAGGGCTTGCTGGAGGTGGTTGAGCCGCTTCTTGCCCCTCTGCCTGTTCCTGAATCAGAGCCCAGTACTTCGGCGGTTCAAGATTCCCCGCTGCCGCAACTACCGGTTTCAGGGAGTTTAGCGGTTATTATTTCGTCAGATTTTTTGTCTTTAATTCAAAAGACGTTGGCGGCTTCTCAGGGGGCACCGATGGCCGGGCCTTCAGGGGATAGTCTTAGGGGAAAGAGGCCAGGTTCTCCTGTACTGGTGGACGGATCTAGCGAAATGGTAAAGAAGGCCAGAATGGATAGAGATCGGTTTGACCAGTCAGTCCTGTCAGAGGACCTTCGCGCAGAGGAAGTGGACCTGGATGAGGGTCTAGAGGAGGACCTAGAGGAAGGTGAGATTAAAGATCAAGAGGATCAAGCGCGAGTGGTCCGGGTGTTCCGTAGGGAGGAATTACAGCTCTCATTACGGAGTCCCTTAAGACTCTGAATATGCCAACGGGCGGACCGGCAGAGGATGCTAGCCTGCAGTAAAGGATCCTCCAGGTTATCTGTAAGACGCAGAGGGCATTCCTGGTGCACAGGGTGTTTAAAGAAATGATTCAGGAGGAATAGGATATGCCAGAAGACGTGCTCATGGGATCTAGAGTGATGTCGCGGCTTTACCCACTGATGGATCAGGATCGGGAGCTGTTTAAAGCTCCAAAGGTGGATGTGGCTGTGTCTGCGGTAACTAAGAAAACCACCATTCCGGTGGAAGGGTCAGCGGCGCTCAAAGAAGCGCAGGACCGTAAACTAGAGACTTTGCTAAAACAGGTTTTTGAGGCAAATGCGTTATCGTTGCAAGCATCTATTTGTGGGGCTTGGGTAGCCAGAGCCTGTTTGCGATGGGCGCAACGGATTCAGGGGGAGAACTCAGTGGAAGAGGCCGAGGAGGCGTCCAGGTTAGAGTCCGGCGCGGCGTATCTAGTCAATATTCATTATGATCTGATCCGGGGTTTAACGAAGAGTATGACTTCAGTAGTAGCGGGTAGGAGATGTCTTTGGCTCCGAAATTGGGCAGCCGATGGTGCTTCTAAGGCTCGGTTGAGTAAGCTTCCTTTCCGTGGCAGGTTACTTTTTGGAGAGGACTTGGATAAGTTAGTAAAGGATTTAGGCGAGTCCAAAGGTGGCAGGTTGCCAGAGGACAAGCAAAAGCAGGGGTGTTCCGGGCTCGGCCTTCGGGGACAGCACCGTGATTTTCGCTGTTTTCGGACTCCGAGGTTTGGCCAGGGACAGCGAGGGCATTTTCCTTCGCGAAGCCAGGGGTTTTGAGGGACGAGCAGAAGCTTTACGCCTGCTTCCTCTTCCTCCACCTTCAGAAAGTCACAATGAAGTCAGGGGGAGTTGGTTCCCGTGGGAGGTCGGTTACGTGAATTTTACTCTGCCTGGGTCCAACTCACTTCCGATCAGTGGGTGTTAGAGGTGATTCGAGAAGGTTATGTGTTGGAGTTGCAGCGGCCGGTAACCGATTCTTTCGTTCAGTCCCCGTGCAAGGCAAGCGCGAAGCGCAAGGCAATGCAGGAGACGGTACAGCGGCTACTGGCACTCAAAGCGGTTGTTCCGGTTCCTGTCGACCAATTAGGAGGCGGTTGATACTCCATTTACTTTGTGGTCTCAAAGAAAGAAGGGACGTGGCGACCCATTCTGGATCTGAAAAGGGTAAATCGCTGTCTACGAGTATCGCACTTTCGTATGGAAACCCTCAGGTCGGTTATTGTAGCAGTGAGAAAAGGAGAGTTTTTGACGTCCTTGGACCTGTTGGAGGCGTACCTTCACATTCCGATACAGCGGGAGCATCAGAAATTCGTCCGGTTTGCGGTGCCGATGTGGCATTTTCAGTTTCAGGCGCTTCCCTTTGGCCTGGCAACTGCACCACGGACCTTTACCAAGGTGATGGTGGTGGTGGCAGCGGCCTTGCGAAAGGACGGGGTGATGGTCCACCCGTATATGGATGATTGGTTGATAAGGGCAAAGTCCCAAGCGGAGAGTGTATCGGCCATGACCAAAGTGGTAGCTATGCTATAGAGCCTCGGTTGGATGGTCGACGTAGCAAAGAGCAAGTTGGAGCCGACTCAACACCTGGAGTATCTGGAAGCTCGTTTCGACACGAGGATCGGTCGAGTATTTCTTCCTCGGCAACGAATGTTGGTGCTCTGGCAGTTGATTGTTCAATTTCTCGGCGTGCAGTGTCCCACCGCCTGGGAGTACCTACGGGTGTTAGGAACCATGGCGGCAACGCTGGAATTGGTTCCGTGGGCGCGGGCCCACATGAGGCCGTTGCAGAGAGCTTTGTTGAAACGATGGTCCCATCAGAGGGATTCCCTGTCCCGGAGGTTGGTTTGCCCACCTCAGACTCGCCAAGCCCTGCAATGGTGGTTAAGTCCAGGGAATCTAGAGAAGGGCGTGTCGTTAGAAGCGCCAGCTTGGATAGCCTTTACCACAGATGCCAGTCTTCAGGGCTGAGGAGCCCATTGCCAGGGCCGAATAGCGCAAGGAGAGTGGTCCACTCAGGAAAAGACTTGGTCCATCAACAGGTTGGAGTTGAGAGCGGTGGCATTGGCGTTAAAGGAGTTTCGTCCATTTCTCCACGGAACGGCCATTCGGGTTTTCTCGGACAACGTGACTGCGGTAGCTTACATCAACCAGCAGGGGGGCACCAGCAGTCTGGCGCTCGAATTCAAGGCAGACAGCTTGTTCGAATGGGTCGAACAGAATCTGGTGGCAGTGTCGGCAGCGCACGTCGCGGGGGTGGACAATGTGCAGGCCGACTTCTTAAGTCGCGTGAAGGTAGACCCGGGGGAGTGGGTTCTGCATCCGGAGGTTTTCGAAATGTTGGTACATCGCTGGGGAGTGCCGGTGATGGATCTCATGGTGACCTTTCAGTCGGCTCAGGTCAATCGGTTCTTCAGCAGGAGAAGAGAAAGAATGTCCGAGGGTCTAGACGCTCTTGTGCAGGCTTGGCCGCAGGAACAACTTCTGTATGTGTTCCCTCCGTGGGTGTTGATCGGTCGAGTGCTGCAGCGCATCGAGCTTCACAAGGGTCGAGTGAGCCTC
Source organism: Ichthyophis bannanicus (assembly GCA_033557465.1). Lineage (NCBI taxonomy): Eukaryota > Metazoa > Chordata > Amphibia > Gymnophiona > Ichthyophiidae > Ichthyophis > Ichthyophis bannanicus. The sequence goes on along the minus strand of CM066043.1, from coordinate 161,054,523 downwards.
ATTGCTCCGGATTGGCCACGAAGGCCGTGGTATGTGGACCTGGTGAGACTCTTGGTGGAGTTGCCCTGGAGGCTTCCGGTGCGAAAGGATCTTTTGACTCAGGGACCTCTTTGCATGCCCCAAGTGGATCGATTCTCGCTTACGGCCTGGCTATTGAACGGGCTAGGTTGAGATTGAAAGGTTATTCGGGGGCAGTGATAGCAACCCTTCTAAAGGCAAGGCGGAGGTCTACATCTCTGGCGTATATTAGAGTGTGGCGTATTTTTGAGGCCTGGTGTGCAGAAAGGAAGTTTGTTCCCTTAAGAGCGTCAGTACCACAGGTGCTGGCTTTCTTACAGGATGGTTTTCAAAAGGGCTTAGTGGCGTCTTCGTTACGAGTTCAGTTGGCAGCGTTGTCCTGTTACAGAGGTAAGGTGCTCAGCAGTTCGCTGGGTAGTCATGCAGATGTGAAGCGTTTTTTAAGAGCGGTAGCCTTGCTGAGGCCGCCGTGTAGGTGATTAGTCCCGACCTGAGACCTTCCCTTGGTCTTGGAGGCGTTGGGGAAGACGCCTTTTGAGCCCTTGGCGAAGGTGACATTGAAAGATCTAACCCTTAAGGTGGTGTTTCTGGTGGCTATTGCGTCTGCAAGGCGAGTGTCGGAGTTGCAGGCGCTGTCCTGTAGAAAGCCTTTTCTGTCCTTCTCAGATTCTAAGGTAGTGTTGCGGACAGTACCTTCGTTCTTACCTAAGGTTGTATCGGGGTTTCATGTGAACCAAGTAGTGTCTTTGCCAGTTTTCACAGCCAGAAGGAAAGATCAGAATGCGGAGCAGCTTCATCTCTTGGATGTTAAGCGGGCCTTAAAGCTGTATTTAGCTAGAACAGCTAGTTTTCGTAGATCGGACAGGTTGTTCATTCTTTTTGCAGGGGCTAGAAGAGGAGAAGCAGCCTCTAAGGCAGGGGTCCTCAAACTACGGCCCACGGGCCACATGCGGCCCGCCGAGGACATTTATCTGGCCTGCCAGGTGTTTTTGCCGCCGCTGCCTCTCCTCAGGCAGCTCTACCATGAGGCAAAGTGAGGCGGCTGCAGTTGCTGGTTGTGTGGCAGGTTTTCCCTTCATGCCTAGAGGCGCTTTGCCTTTCTTTGGTGTTCTGGTGGCCTGATTGGTCTTGTGAGGGTGATCAGGGAGGGGCTTCGTTTCCCGCTCACCTCCCTGATGCCGATCGGGACTGCTGCAGTTGCTGGCTGTGTGGCGGGATTTCCCTTCGCGCCTCGAGGTACTTTGACTTTCTTTGGTGTTCCGGTGGCCCGATTGGTCTTACGAGGGTGATCGGGGAGGGGCTCCACTTCCCGCTCACCTCCCCGATGCCAACCATAAAAAAGGTAGGGGGTATTAGAATACCTTCTTGTCTATGGCAGAATGAGAATTTTTCTGATGCGTATTCATGTCCTGGAGGAGGTACTGTATAAACTTGGATTCAATATGTGAAGGGCATTGCTGAAATTGGGTGTGGACATCCAAGGTCTTGGGAAAGCCCCAAACATGCCTCTATTCAGCCTTGGATGTTTTTGCGCTGGTGACATCCTTTAGAACTGCTTTATAAAATGGCTCCAGGGATGCCTCTATGCTTTGAACATCTGTATGTCCATTTTCAAAGCAAGAATAGTGTTCCTAAAATACTCCCCCCCCCCCCTGCTATTTATCATCTTGATTCAAAACATCTCATTCGAGTTTATTTCAGAAGTAAAAATACAATTAGGCCATACTTCTCCCTAAAGAAGGACTCTAGCTTCCTCTTTCCTATAGAATTTATTAGTTGACTGGAGAGCAAAAGTGGGCAACAAAGAAGAAGGCAAAGTGGTTGGAAAATTTGGACTTGGTAACAGAAATGAAGCTAGAGAAGGACTGATAGAATTTTGCAAGACCAAAGATCTATTCATCTCAAATACCTTCTTCCAGTAACACAAGTGGCAACTGTACACATAGACTTTCCCCAATGGATTGCACAAATATCAAACTGACTACAGTCAAACCTCGGTTTTCATTTGCCCCGGTTTTCATACGCTTCGGTTTTCAACGTCTTTTTTGACTGAGATTTTGTCCCGGTTTTCATGCATTGCTTCGGTTTTCAACGTCTTTTGACTGAGATTTTGTCCCGGTTCTCGTACATCGCCTCGGTTTTCGTAAAGTACAGTACTGTAAATACATACACCCTTGCGCTGCACACCGGTCTGTATACACTGCCAGAACACCCACCCGGTCCCGGCAGCACTGCCCCCCGGACTCACCGATCGCCAGCATGATGAGAAGCGAAAGCCAGCTGAGCACGTAAATGAAACACATCCTCGAGCCTGGTCAGAGTCAGAGAGGCAAGGATTGCTCAGAGAGGAAGGCCCCGATCTCGTCCACCGCCTGCCCGTTCTCTGGAGCACCCCCTCAGGCTCGGAGGTAGCAGGGAAGAAAAGCTGTCAACGTAAGCAGGAGATGTTGCATGAATGTGGGAGGCAGTTCTTTCTCTTGCAGGGTACGTCTGAAGCTATATCATTAAGATTTTCTGCCATTCTGAAGCATTGAGCAGATAATGTAAAGGTATTTTAATGGACTGAATCCAATGTGATTCCGAAGAGAGCTGGGCACAGCAGCTTGTCAGGGGTGGCTAAGGCCAGATGTTAACATACTGTACTGTACAGTACTGTACTTAGCTTGCTTTCAGTGATGTTAAATGTTCATTTATCCATTTCATTAGTCATTTATATTTATTTCTCATTGTTTTCTGTATGTAAAAATATAGTTATTCTCTATAAAATGTATTTTTTGTGAATATTTTTGGGTGTCTGGAACGGATTAATTGGATTTACATTATTTCTTATAGGAAATATTGCTTCAGTTTTCATACGTTTCGGTTTTAGTCAGACTTTTTCGAACGGATTAATCATGAAAACCGAGGTTTGACTGTACATCTGTGGAAGTCAATGTTTGAAAAGCTCAATAACATTAACAAAGATAAAACCTGGAGCCAACTATGGTACAGATCACCAAAATAAGATATGTGCAGTGTGGTAGGAATTTGTTCATAGTTTTTTTTAAAACTATAGTCCGGCCCTCCAACGGTCTGAGGGACAGTGAACTGGCCCCCTTTTTAAAAAGTTTGAGGACCCCTGCTCTAAGGGGTCGATTGCTCGTTGGTTGAAAGAGGCGATCACATTGGCGTTTCTTTTACAGGGCCGTCTGGTTCCAGAAGGATTGAGGGCTCATTTCACTAGGGCGCAAGCCACTTCTTGGGCGGAGTGGAGCTTAGTACCAGTGGAGGAAATATGTAAAGCAGCAACATGGTCTTTGTCTCACTCTTTTGTGAAGCATTACCACCTTGATGTGCAGGCGGAAAGAGACACCTATTTTGGATCGGCGGTGCTTCAGGCGGGATTAGCAGGACCCTCCTGTTTGATTGTTTTCACTGCTCTGTTACATCCCCAAGGATTCCGGGACTAGACTGGAGGGATGATCAGGAAGGTTAAATTAGACTTACCTGCTAATTGTAGTTCCTGGAGGAACTCCAGTCTAGTCCCGGTTCCCGCCCTAGTTGGTGGTACTATGGGGCCTGAAGCAGGAGTATGTTTACAGGCAAGCCACGTTAGTTTTTGGGGGGGTGTTCAGTTTTAAGTGGCGGTGAGATGATTATGTCCGCGACGTGGGGTGTTGTCCTTCTTGTTAAGGCTTAGTCGGTATGGTGGGGCTCGTGTAGATAGTTATTTGGGGCACTTGCCTTGGTTTCTGTATTTAACTACTTACTTGTTGCTCCGGTGAGTCTGCTTTGTCAATAGGTTAACTGGTGAGAAGAGGTGGTGCCAGCGCTTATATGCCAGTGACATCACAACAGTAAAGTTTCTCAGTCTCCAAAGCTGCTCGATGAGGTTGACAACCCCAAGGATTCTGGGACTAGACTGGAGTTCCTCCAGGAACTACAATTAGCAGGTAAGTCTAATTTAACCTTAAATGGCATTGCTGCTGCTGCAGGTTCCCTAGAAGGGCAGCAGTAGGGGCATTGGGCACCCTAGAAATGCTGCTCTAGGTGAACGCCTAGTTTGTGTGTTGGGTTGCGATAGCCTGTACACACATTACCCTTTACATAAACTTGAGCATTCACCCTATTAGCCTGAGTTTCTGCTTCACTGTTAACAGAAAAAAACAACATATAACATCAGCCTTAGAGTGGGTGGGACAACACACGCAAGGATGGCACAGTAATGCTGGCCCCACCCATGAAACCTTGGGACTTGCCAAAAGGCCCCCAACCCCATTCCTGGACATCTTTCAATCCCAGGGTCAGCTGTGGAATTTCAAAAATAAACTCCTGAGCTGGCCAAACGACATACCTCCCAAATGGAGGTGGGAGAGGCATGTGTGTGGGGGGGCTCCAGGCTCTGAGCCGTATTAAGGCCAGCCAGGAGTCATTGCTACCAACCTCACACCTACAGTGAGAGAAGCAGAGAACAGGGTAGAGGAAATCTGTGGGCTATGGGGAGACTCGGAGAAGGAAGATTAAAGGTGAAAAAGAAGAGAGGAAGGAAGAATTGTGGATCTTCTTCCTTGTCTCGGACAGCGGACTACCTTCCTTGACCCCCAAAGATCATTTGTATTCATCTTCCCAAGATAGTATAATGCAGAGAAGAAAGACCACACACCTTTTCTGGGCAAGAAGTGATAGCTATAATGGTTATGCTCTATGGCTGGCAGCTGGAATCCTTAGCAGACTGCTTGGGCTGGTTGTTCATTCTTCAGCCTTTACTTATCATGGTACTATGATTTCCTGTCTGTCTCACTCTTCCACCCTCTGAATCTTTCCTCCACCCCCTGAAAATAAAATAGCACAAGGGATCTCTTTGCCATATTGTCCCTTCCAGCTGTTCCTGTTCACTACTGCCATGGATATTTTATCTCCCATCCTAACTCCAAACATCTTGCCATTCATGGACTTCACCTCTACTGAAGTATGAGCAGGTTGTTGCGGCTGGTTCTTGGCTTGGTGGTATCAGCGGCATTAACATGCAGTTGCTGCAGCACATGAGCTGGCTTCTGGCAAAAAGGGCTGGCAGTGCATGCTGGCTGGCTGGCTCATTCCTTTGCATATTCTAGTTGCACCAACATAAAGAATCAACCCCAACCTTTTTCTATGCTAATTAAAAAGGGATTGGTGGTCGGGACTGGATTAACATTATAGTGGGATCTAGCCGATACCAAGGAGGGAATTCCTCCTCAGAACTTCACCGAGGGAGCACAGTAGAGTCTCATCAGTCAGAACACTGGTCAGGTTCCACCTCCTATCCCACAGTTCTAGTCTGTCTCTCTCCCCCAAATATAAAACCACTTTGCAAATAGGACCTTCATAAAACAAAAGGAACCGAAGGGCCCCAGGTTCACCCCAAGGAAACGAGTAACTCTAAACTTTTCTTTCCCCATGCACACTTTGCCCAACAGCTTCCCATCTTGCATCATGGCCCCCACTCCTCCTCTGCTATTCACTTTCTGCCTCCCACCACTTCATCCTGCACTTTCCTCTCTGCCACCATCCACTGCCCTGTCAGCACTACTTTACTAAAAAAGAAAAGAAGTACTCACTGTTATCTGGTAAGTGGTATTCCATATCATCCTGCTAGACCAGTCCAAACAAGTGAGATGTGTTCCCTACCAGCAGATTGATGGAGTCAAAGAACCAATGAAAAAACAGGTTTCAATGACATTGCTTCCATGCCTCTATTCACCTCTTTGTCTCCAGCAGATGGTGGATGGATTGTCCCCTCTCTGAAGAAAATCTGAGGATTGAGAGGAAAAGATTGATTAAATCTCGTGAACGACCACTTTGAGAAACAAAGGTGACTCACGAGCGCAACATGGGAGGTTCCACTAGACTATGGCCTTTTCGATAGCCAAAGGAGGAGGGAAAATTGGTTCAGCTCCACACTCTTACCCTGGATAAGAACCTATTGCGCAGCCAGAAAATTGGAAGGATGGCAGAATTAAGCAGCCTCACACAACTTCAATGACTCCTCTTTCTTCTTTTGTCACTCTTGCTCTCATCTGAAGATTGTAGATGGCTCTCGGAGGGATCTGCCTGGCAGCCATCTTAAACCCAATGCTGCACAGCCAGCCAGTAATACAGTTTCAGGGAAGTAGAGCTGAGCCCAGCACAAATCCTCTGCCTGGAGCTCTCAGGTGGTGAATACCTCATCATTGTCCTTATTGGGGGCTCCCGATTCCATCTTCCTGGGGTGCAATTGAAGGTGGATGGTGCAGTGTGTGGGTTTCCTGCCATTTTCTGCACAGAACAATAGCGTTTTAACCAATTGTGCATCTGGTGATTGCACGGTTCTAAGACGCATTCTGCCCAAGTGGCTTCAATGCAGTCCTTCCCTAGAGCCTGTAACTCGCGTTTCAATAAAAGCACAGTTAACACATGCCTCTGGGCTGCTGCAGTAATAGCACACGATGTTGTGATACTTGCCTAACTCTCTATATCTTATTCCAGGAAACGTTTGGCCTGTGGCAAGAAAAATTCCTCATCCCTGGATTCTGGACTCTGCTCTTCTGGCATGGCAGCTGAATCATCCCTGGGGAGCCTGCTTTCCCCCTCCCATCCAGGGGATACAGTTAGTCTGACCTTGCGTGCCTCAGGGCAGGAGGTGATGGATGGTACTATGGGTAAGGATATTCAGCTAGCCAGAGGATCCGGCGACCAAGCTATGAGCCGCTCCTTGTCCCCTAGGGGAGTTGTGGCAGCTGTGCTATTAGGGAGTCATTTCCGAGAGGACAGCTTCTGGATTGTCCTCCCCAGAATTATTTCCCTTTTGCCATAGGCCTGGTCCTACTGGTGTGGAAATTCACACCCAGCGGCCTCTGCGTGCCCCCAGACACACTGTTATGCAGGGCAGGCTGAGAGTGGAAGCCCTATTCGATTATCTTTGTCTAAGCATCCCTGGCGAAGGGTGCCCTATCCATCCCCCCACCCCGGAGATAGGGAGCAGCTTGGAGCTATCCGAGATTTTGACTATGACTTAGATTCAAATGGCTCAGTATTGGGCTCATGTGGATCAAGATGTACTTATGCCGTCAGAAGATTGTGCAGAGGCCGGAGTGATCCTGTCACAAAAGGGGGAGCCAGCGGCATTGATTGCTAAGCACAGAGCAGGAGCAGAAGGTACACCAGCTCCTTCAAGGGCTGCAGAAATCTACTACTGTCTCCCCGTTCCCGGATGTGATCAAGGATTTCATCCAGTCAGAGTAGAACTTTCCCAATGCCCCACATAAGAGGGGTTAAGGGTGTGTAAAAAGATCTATGCCTTCCCAGAGAAGATGTGTATCGAGTGGCTTGGCATTCCCAAGGTGGATGCACTGGTCACGGCGGTTACCGGACGGACCATCATTCCTGTGGAAGATGGATCAGCTTAAAGGATTTTCTGGGCCGTAAGGTGGATTTGCTGTTGTGGAGCCAGTTCATAGTGGAGGCTACTATCCTGCAGCTGGTGGTATATACCAGCCTGATATCTCGAGCCCTGCTCCAGTGGATTCAGTATCTTCCATCGGATGATACTGCCCCTCTTTTGGAGTTGGCTACTGCCTTCCTTTCTGATGCCATGTATGACCTGGTACATTTGGCAGCTAGGGATAGTGTCCTGAAGATTGGTGTCATGGTGATGGATTTGGCTCAGACACTGGGCAGCAGACACATCTTCTAAAGCCCAGTTGACCTAACTGACTTTTAAGGGGAAGCTTCTGTTTGGAGACAATTTGGTGAAGGACCTGAGCGAGACAGAATCTTACCACCCTCCAGAGGACAATTTGGGCTTGTGCTGCTTTCTCTTCAGCCTCCGCCCACTCACCAAGGGTGCGCTGGCCACATTCCCAGGGGTCTCAGGACTCTCGGCATTACCAACCTGAAAAACCTTGCTTCTCCCTGCTTCTGGGTTTCGAGCTCATTCTCAGTCCTTTTGTGGAGCGCGTGGGCCCAAGGACTCAGCCTCTTCCAGAGGAGGATCCTCCAAGGCTGTGCAGTAAAGGTTTGGGGGCTCATTCCCAGGTTCCTCCAGTTGGAGGCAGGCTTCACTGGGTGCTGGACACCATTCAGTTTGGCTATGTCTTGGAGTACAAAGACCAATTCCGGATGCTTTCGTCATCTCCCTGTGTGGGTCTACGAGCAAAAGTATCACTGGGCGGGCCAGCTTGGACAAGTTGCTGCACCTAAAGGCACTGGTGCCTGTCCCACCAGACGAGCAGGACAAGGGCAGATATTCCATCTATTTCATGGTGCCCAAAATGGACAGTTCCTTCCAGCCCATTCTGGACCTCAAGGGGGTCAACGAGCACTTGTGCATTCTGCGCTTCCAGATGGAAACATTGTGCTCTGTAATTCAAATAATGCACTGAGGGAAATTCTTGGCTTTTCTGGATCTGGTCGGGACATGTTTTCATATCCCAATCTGGGCAGATCAGCAGAAGTATCTGCGTTTTGCCATGCTTAGCTCTCACTTTCAGTTTGCTGCCCTCCCTTTCGGGCTATCCACTGCTCCGAGGAGTGGTTGGTGCAAGTTGCCCCAGGAGGGCTGGGAGTTCAAATCCCACTGGAGGACAGCAACCTCGGGCTGGAGGGACTGGGGTTTCTAGTCCCACAGGTGCTCCTTATGGCCTTGGGCAAGCCACTTAACCCTCTGTTGCCTCAGGTTCAGAAATGTAGATCGTGAGCCCTTCAGGGACAAGGGAAATATATACCGTACCTGAACGTACACCGCTTTGACCCGTGAAAAGGGTATATAATCATTGCTAAATAAATAAATTCTCCAAGGTCATGGTGGTAGTGGCTGTGGCACTGCAATGCCAAGGGATCTGTGTCCATCCATATCTGGATGACTGGCTCATCCGGGCCCATTTCTTTTCAATAGTGTCTCAGGTGGCGTCCCGAGTGGTGTACCTTTTGGAAAGCCTCGGCTGGATGGTCAATGGGGGAAAGATCCAGCTGTTGCCTTCCCAGTCCTTTGAGTTTCTAGGAGCACATTTCGACACTCGAGTGGGCAGTCTTCCTGCCAAAAGAGAAATTCAAAAGACTGCTGGATTGCCTAGAGCTGTTTTGTGCGCTGCAGGCTCCCAGAGTCTGAGATTATCTTCAGTTCCTCGGATTGATGGCAGTGACCATAGAGATGGTACCATCAGGTGGCTGTTCTGCATTTCCAGCCCCTGGTTGAGGGCCGGGGCGGTTCAAGTGTTTTCAGACAATGCCACAGTGGTGGCTTATGTCATTCGGTAAGGGGGCATAAGAAGTGCCAAGTAGCTCTGGAGATAACTCTCCTGTTTGCCTGGGCACAGAAGAACCTCCTAGCCTTTTCAGCTCAGCACATTGCCAGGGTGAACAGTGTGGAAGTGGACTTCCTCAGCCAGCACTCTTTAGATCCTGGAGAGTGGGAGTTGAGTCAGGAGGTGCTTCAGTTGATTCTGCCCATTGGGGTCACCCCAAAATGGATTTGATGGCAACCCACACCAGTGCCAAAATTTGCCACTTCTGTCGCTGCACGGAGATGGGGTACAAGGGCATTGACGCGCTGACCCAGCCTTGGCCAAGTCAGCATCTGCTGTGCATGTTTTTATCATGGCCCTTGGTGGGGCTTGTACCTCGGCATATAGAACGCCAGTAAAGCAGGATTGTTCTGGTGGTACTGGATTGGCCAAGGAGAGCAGGTGCCTCCTCTTCAGTTGTCTCAGTCTTCGGGCCTATTGCGGCAGGGACCGTTCATCCTGGAGGACCCGGTTTCCTTTTCGCTTGTAGCTTGGCTCTTGAAAGGAGACAGCTAGTAAGGGCTGTGATGGTCTCTACTCTACTCAGAGCCTGGAGGAGGTCTACCAAACTGGCATACGGGTGGATCTGGTGCCTTTTTGAGCGATGGTGTGGCACTCAGTAGTTGGCCTCTAAGGCGGCCAAGGGGCCATCTCTGTTGGCCTTTCTACAGGATGACCTTGAGAAGAGCCTTTCCCTCAGCTTCCTGAGAGTTCAGAAGGCATCTTTATCCTGTTTCCAAGGTCTGGTGGCTGGTACATCCCTAGCCTTGCACCCGGATATCTTGCACTTTCTCTAGGGGGTTTGGCATCCGTGTCCTTCCCTTTGATCTGTGATCCCTTCCTGGGATCTGTGTCTGGTGCTCAGGGCCTTGATGGCAGTACCTGAGAGCCTTTGAAGCACGCTACCTTAAAGGATTTGATGCTCAAGATGATCTTATTGGTCACGTTTTCATCCACAAGGCGGATTTCCAAGCTGCAGACTCTGTCTTGCCAAGATCCTTATCTGTTTTTTCCATAGGAGGTCATTTCCATTCGGCCTGTGCCTTCCTTCTTGTCTACTGACAGCCTTCTTTTTATGCTTTCCTGTACCTAGTTCTCTACTGTTGATCTCTCATTGTTGTCCATGGTTGAATAGCAGTTTCTCCAAATGGATTAGTTTTTTTGCATGCCATGACAGTCATGAACCTCACTTCTAAGCCCAGGGTATGTGGAGCATGATCTCAGTCTCTCAAATTTACTTGCAATGTGCCAAAGAGAGCTTCTTTCTGGAGTTCATAAGATGTAAAAGGTAAGGGTAATTTATCAAGATGTGCTTGGAAATTCTTCTTTATCAAGCCTGTGGCTTCCAATGCAATGGAAAATATTTCTTCCACATTTTCTTGATCTCTGACTGCATTTCTTGGTGTACTTCAGGATCTTCTGCCTCTCCATGCGATTCACAGAATAATCACTCGAAACTGACACCTATTATCAATGCCATTCTGGTGTTTTTCTCCATTACCACTATGTCGGACTTCCTCGCATCCAGTTTCTTGTGCTTCGGAGTGGGGATGTGTGTGTCTGTGAGGCTTGCCATGTTTCTCCCATATGCTTTGGAATGAATACTGAAGGAGACCTCTGGGAGTGATGTAATTGAAATCTGGGTTTTTCATTGGTTCTTTGTCATCACCAATCTGCTGGTAAGGGAACACAACCCACTTGTCTGGACTGGCCTAGCAGGACTCGAGGAAAGGATATTAACTGGTAAGTAAAATGTCATCTTGTTTCAGCTGGCACTGGCCCAGTTGGAACTGACAAATCAAGGTAGCTCCTTGGGTCAAATTGCAAGCCAGGTGATGCAAGAAGGAGCTCGGAGAACAGTGCCACCTCTAAGGCAAATGACACCCTGATCCCTACTCCTTGGCAAGGATTAGTGTGGTGGGGATATACACATGTCTTCTCTGTCCCTTTTGCCTCCCAGATTGGCATAGGAAAAGGGTGGCAAAAGTTTTCTCCCTGTCCCAGTGCTCACAACCACTCTTGTTTCTTCTGCCATCCTTAGCAATCACGCATTCCTCAGTCTAAATCTGAGCACTGATCCCACATTACCAGTGATGTTGCTAGACTGATGTATTTGGGGAGACAAGCCAAAGTGGTATTTCAGCACAGCACACTCACCACAGCCCCTATCACTGTTAAAATATCTCTCAGACACTATCACTAAATGTCCAGAGGGCCCCCATGCATAAAGAAACCCCCAGCTAGTTTCAGCCTAGTACAACTACGATGAGAAATTTGACTGCATCATTCAACTAATTGTTTATTATTTATTTATTTATTAGCTTTTTTTATACCACTTTATCCTATGGTCAAAGGATTTACAATAAAACAGAACATAATACATTAAAACAAGGTAATACAACTTGGGGCAAACTTACTAGTGGTTTGTTCTATATAGAAATAAAATCTGGAGTCTGTATAACCAGAATTTAGGAGCTGGCTGCCAAAACCTAGGTGACAGTGCGCCCTCCCTCAAAAAAAATGTATCGTCATTTTTTTTAGGTTTTGGGGCCTGATTTATTAAGACTGTGTTTTCATTTTATATGGGAAAAGAAAAAGCTGCTTAAATCAGGTCCATAGTATGCCACAAGATGATAACAGAAGGCAGTGGCCCTTCTCTTCTCTTCTCCCTCCTTCCCTTCTCTGTAGAAAATGTGAAGATTGAGAGGAAAAGAGATTGATTAAACGCTCGTGAATGACCACCTCAAGCCTTAAAGGAGTTGACTCTCTCACTTCAGTGTGATGTGAGAGGCTCCACTAGACTGCGGTCTTTTTGGTAGTCATAGGAAGAGGGAAAATTGGTTCAACTCCACGCATTTATCATAATAAGGTCCTGGTGAGCAGCCACAGATTGGAAGAATCTGGAAGAGTACAGCAGCTTCACACAACCTCAGTGCCCTCCCCCCTCCTTTCCCTCCTGCTCTCTCGCGAAAATTGCAGAAAGCTCTTGGGGAGATCTGCCTGCCAGCCACCTTTCATAGAGTGCTACTGAAAAATAAACCCAGCCAGTGAAGCAATTTCAGGGGAGTAGAGCTGAGCCTCAACCGAGATCCTACGCCTGTGGCTCTCGGGGGGGGGGGGGGTGTGAGTACGAAGGCTTGACCTTGTCATTGTCCTTGTTGGGGTCTCCCAGCAAATCGGGGTGGACTGCTAGCAACTTTTGGAACTGTGTGGGGGTTTCCCATCATTTTCTGCATGCATTAGCAACGTATTTTGCCTAGTCTGCAGCTGGGAGTCGCACATTAGTGCCCCAAAGTTGCAGAATCAGTGACCACAAGGAAGCGAAGGGTAGTGGTGGTTGGTGACTCTTCTGAGGGGTACTGAGGCGTCCATTTGCTGACCAGACTTGATGTCCAGAGAGGTATGCTGTCTGCCTGGTGCCAAAATCCAAGATGTTAAAGAGAGTTTGCCGAGACTCATCAAGCCCACTGACTATTACCCAATATTTCTAATCCATGTCAGAACAAATGATACTGCCAGGTATCCCTCTGAGCATATCAAAAGTGACTTCATGGCTCTTGGACAGAGGGTGAAGCAGATAGGTGCACAGGTGATGTTCTCTTCAGTCCTCCCTGTTGAGGGTAAAAGCCAAGGCAGAGAGGCTCGCATCCTGGAGATGAATGCATGGCTGCGTGGATAGTGTCATCAAGAGTGTTTTGGTTTCCTGGACCATGGGATGCTGTTTCAAGGGTTGCAGAGCAAAGATGGTGTCTATCTGTCCAAGAAAGGTTGACACGTCTTCAGTAGTAGACTGGCTAATCTACTGAAGAGGGCTTTAAACTAGATTTGTTGGAGATGGGTGAAGAAAGCCCCCAGGTAAGTGAAACATTAAATATCTTTATGGAAATGGGTAAAAGGAGTAACATATGGAAAGCAGTGTGTATAAATGCCTGTAGTATGGGAAATAAGATCCCTGATGTTCAAGCTTTGATGGGAGTGGCTGACTTGGATTTAGTGGCAGTTACAGAAACATGGTTCACAGAAAACCATGACTGGGATGTAACTCTTCCAGGCTATATTTTATTCAGAAAAGACAGGGTAGGAAAAAGGGGAGGAGGAGTGGCACTATATGTAAAACATACTATTAAAGCTTTGGAATTACAGAGCTTAAAAGGGAGAGAGGAGGCACTGTGGGTTAAACTGGAAAGAGGGAAAGAGAAATCTATTTGCATTGGCGTGATATACAGACCTCCCTCACAAGAGGAAGAGGTGGACAGAGTTAATTGAAGACATACGCAGCATTGCTAAGAATGGGTAAGTGCTACTGATATGGGATTTCAATATGCCAGATGTTGATTGGCACATTCCTGCTGCAGTATCATCTAGAAGTAAGGAGATCCTGGATTCTCTACAGGGAGAACTATTAAGGCAATTGGTAACAGACCCCACACGTGAAGGGGCCATACTGGACTTGGTGCTTACCAATGGTGAAAGCGTTTCTGATGTTATAGTGGGAGATCATTTTGCATCCAGTGATTACCAAATGGTGTGGTTCAGTATTAGGAGTGCAGCTGTTAGAATCCATTCAAATGAGAGGGTCTTCGACTTTAGGAAAACTAGCTTTGCCAAGATGGGCCAATACCTCAGGGAGTTGTTAGCGGGATAGGAACAGCTGGGGGATGTAGAAAAACAGTGGGCAAAACTGAAAGGGGATATTTTAAGGGCAACCAACCTTTTTGTTAAAATGGTAATAAAGGGAAAAGGAGACCACTATGGCTTTTGAAAGAAGTAGCTGAAAAGGTGAAGAAAAAGAGGGAGGCCTTCATGAAATACAAGAGATCACAGAGAGAGGAAGACAGGCATCTATATTTGGAAAAACTTAGAGAAGTTAGCAAAGTAGTCATAAAAGCAAAGATTCAAAAAGAGGAGGAAATAGCCAATGCAATAAAATGGGGGGATAAGACATTTTTCAGATATGTTAGTGAGAAGAGGAAGGGCAAAAATGGTATTATCAGATTCAAGGGTGAAGGAGGAATATGTAGAAGCTGATCAGGATACAGTGGAATTGCTTAACAAATATTTCCGTTCTGTGTTCACAGATGAAGAACCAGGAACAGGACCTCCGAAAACACCCACAAACAGGAACAGAAGCGAGGGGCATCTTGAACAATTTTCAGAAGACTGTGTTCGTGAGAAACTAGCTCAACTTAAAGTAGACAAAGCGATGGGACCAGATGGGATACACCCTAGAATACTGAAGGAACTTGGGGACGTTCTAGCAGCTCCACTAACTGACCTTTTCAATGCCTCATTGGAGTCGGGAGTGGTGTCAAAGGACTGGAGAGAGGCTCATGTGGTGCCTTTACACAAAAGCGGAAGCAAAGATGTGGTTGAAAACTACAAGCCGGTTAGTTTAACTTCGGTGGTGAGTAAATTATTGGAAACGCTGCTGAAAGAGAAAATAGTGAGGTTTCTGGAGTCCAGCGGATTACAGGATCCAAGGCAGCATAGATTCACCAGAGGCAGGTCTTGTCAGACAAATCTGATTGATTTCTTTGACTGTGTGATCAGGGAGTTGGACCGAGGGAGAGGCCTAGATGTGGTGTACTTGGATTTCAGTAAAGTCTTTGACACTGTTCCACACAGGCAGCTTATAAACAAACCGAGCACCCTAGGGATGGATCCTGACGTAACTGATTAGATTAGAAATTGGTTGAGTGGAAGGCGACAAAGGATACAGGTACATGGAGCTCACTCTGAGGAGAAGGAGGTTACCAGTGATGTGCCACAGGTATCTGTCCTTGGTCCTATTCTTTTTAATATCTTTGTTAATGATATTGCGGAAGGGCTGTTGGATAAGGTTTGCCTCTTTGTGGATGATACCAAAATCTGCAATAGAGTAGACACCCAGGAAGGAATAGATAACATTAGAAGGGATGTAGCTAAGCTTGAAGAATGGTCAAGAATTTGGCAACTCAGATTTAATGCCAAAAAATGCAGGGTCATGCATTTGGGCTGCAAAAATCCAAGGGAGCAGTACAGTGTAGGGGGTGGAGTACTTCTGACCACAAAAGAAGAGCAGGACCTGGGCATGATTGTGTCTGACAATTTTAGAGTAGCTAAACAGGTAGAAAAGACGATGGCGAAAGCTAGAAAGATGCTTGGGTGCATAGGGAATTGAATGGCCAGCAGAAAAAAGAAGGTAATAGTGCCTATGTATAAGTCTTTGATGCGACTTCATTTAGAGTATTGTGTGCAATTCTGGAGAACACACCTTCAAAAGGATATAAAAAGGTTGGAGTCATGAAGAGGGTGGCTACCAAAATGGTTAGTGGTCTTCATTATAAAGCATTTGAGAACAGACTTAAGGTTCTTAATATGTGTACTGTAGAGGAAAGGCGGGATAGAGGAAATATGATAGAGATGTTTAAATACCTCTGTGACATAAATGCACAGGAAGAGAGCCTCTTTCAATTGAAAGCAAGTTCTGCTACGAGGGGACATAGGATGAAGGTGAAAGGGGATAGACTCAGGAGTAATATGTGGAAATATTTCTTTATGGAAAGGGTGGTAGGTGCATGGAATAGTCTCCCAGTGGAGGTGGTAGAGATAAGGACAGTATCTGAATTCAAAAAAGCATGGGACAAACACACAAGATTTCTAAAGGAAAAAAGGGGATTATTGTAGTAGTTGGTATGGAAGGGCAGACTAGATAGGCATGTGTTCTTTTTCTGCCATAATATTTCTATGCCATTCCTGTATCGCAGCTTCTGAGTTGCCCCTGGAGGGCATGCTTTCCCCCTCTCAGTCAGGGGATACAGTTAATCTGCCCTTAACCTGCCTCATAGCAGGATGGCGCTAAGCATGTTCAACTGGCCGGGGCTCCAGTGACCTTGTTGTGAGCTGCTCTTCATCCTCTAGGGGGTTTGTGGCGACTATGTCCCTTGGTGTTGGGAAACCTTTTCCGAGAGGAGAGCTTCCAGATTTCAGATTGTCCTCCTTGGAATTCTTTTCCTTTTTGCAACAGGCCTGGTCCTCCTGATATGAAAATTCATACCCTGCGGCCTCCGGGTACCCCTGACGCCATCTCTATTGGGCAAGTGGAAGCAGAAGCCCTGCTCGATTGCCTTTGGCTAAGCTTTCCCAGCGCGGGACTCTCCCTGAAAATGAGGAACACTTGGGAACTGTCCGAGATGCTGACAGATGAATCAGTATTGGGCTCTGATATTGAGGAGGACTTCCTATCACCTTCAGAAGACCATGAAGAGGCTGGCGTGATCCACATGTTTCGGAAGGAGGAACTGGCATCGTTGATTTCCATGGTCTTATCCACCTTGAACTTAGCAGATATTTAGCAGGCGTGGAGGAGTGGCCTAGTGGTTGGGGCAAGGTACATCAGGCCGGAGGGTCGGGGGTTCAAATCCCACTAGAGGACAGCAACCTTGGGCCAGAAGGACTGGGGTTTCTAGTCCCACAGGTGCTCCTTGTGGTCTCGGGCAAGCCACTTAACCCTCCATAGCCCAGGTTCCCTGTAAAATAGTTATCTCCAAGTTATAATGCCCTGTTCAATGTAATTTCAGTTTGTTCAATGTAAACCGCCTTGATATCATGAAAGGTGGTATATAAGAAATGTTAAATAAATAAATAAATATTTCCGGCATGGAGCAGGAACCAAAACTACACCCGCTTCTTCAAAGGATGTGGAAATCCATTACTGTTTTCTCGTTCCTGGAGCTGATCAAAGATATGATCTGGTCCATGTGGAACTCGTCCGACTCGCTGCCTAAAGGATTAAGGATCTATAAGAAGATCTATGCTCTCCTGGAGGAGGAGCATGGTGAGTAGTTTGACATTTCCAATGTGGATGCATAGGTCACAGTGGTTACCAGAAAGACCACCATTCCCGTGGAAGCTGAATTGGCCTTAAAGGATGTTCTGGACCACAAGGTTTGATTCCTTGTTGAAGAGCCAGTTTGCCGTGGTGGCGCAGCTATTGTACAGCTGAGGTATGCACCATCTTAACTTCTTGAGCCCTGCACCAGGGGATTCAGTCTCTTCCACCTGATGATATTACTTCTCTCTTGGCGTCAGCTACAGTCTTCCCTTCTGATGCCATGTATGACCTGTTGCACCTGGCGGCCAGAAATGATGCCCTGACTACTGTGTCGTGGCATTTTATTTATTTATCTCCGTCACTAGGCACATCCTCCAAAGCCTGGTTGGTTCAACTGGCTTTTAAGGGAAAGCTCCTGTTTGGAACATATTTGGAGAAACTAGTGAAGGACCTAGGCAAGACAAAATATTACCGCGTCTCGGAATGCAGGTCCAGGGAGCCCATGAAACAAGCGAGTGCCTCTTTCTCATATGCCTCCGCCTGACCAGCAAGGGCATGCTGGCCGGATTCCCAGGAGTCTCAGGACTATCGTCATTAGCGACCTGGAAAACCTTTGTCTCCTTCTCAGTCCTTTTGTAAAGCATGTGGATCCAGGGATGCATTCTCCTCCAGAGGAGGACGCTCCTGGACCATACAATGAAGGTTTGGGGGCCCATTACCTCAGGGGCAGCTCTGTAAAGAGGCAGAGTGAGGCAGCTGCTTCATATGCCTAATTTCTGGGGTGGCAAAAAATGCCTCCAAAGCAGCCAAGTGGCTGTTGCCTCACTCTGCCTTCAAGGTATAAAAACAAAAAAATATAGTGGACCAACCGCTGCCATCTCTTTTTCCAGGTCGGCAGCAACAGAATCCCAACCCCCACCCTCTCCCCTGCTGCTGTCCCAGATCAGAGGACACTGGGGCAGCAGTGACAAACTATAAACTGAAAAAAAAAAAACACCTTAAAAATGCAAGGATTTCGAATCCTGTGCTTGCTATCAATTTTTTAAAAAACCCCAAAACAATGGAAAGTAAAATTGCGGGCTCTTGCGACTCCAGCATGCTTCTAAGGCTCTGATGGGTCCCGCCCTTTCTAATGATGCTTTTTGTATCAGAGGGGGTGGAATCAGCAAGGTCTTAGAAGCACCAGAGTCTTGAAAATCCTGCGCTTTTGCTGTCCTGACGTGGAAAGGCTGGACAAGAGGGGGCAGGGACAGGAGGGTAAATGCTAGACAACAGTGGGGAGGGACAGGAGGATAAAATGCTGGACCACAGGAGGGCAAATGCTAGACAAAAGAAGGGGCAGGAGGACAAATACTGGGCAATGAGGGGAGGTAGGAGAACAAATGCTGGACAATGGTGGGGGGCAGGAGGATAAATCTGGACAACGGGAGGAGGGACAGAAGGACAAATGCTGGACAAAGGGGGAAGGGACAGGAGGACGAATTCTGGACAACAGGGAGGGAGCATTAGGATAAATGCTGAACTATGGGGGGGGGGAGGGACAGGAGAGCAAATGCTGGACACGATGGGGGCAGGAGGATAAATGCTGAACTACAGGGGGGGGGAGGGACGGACAAGAGCAAATGCTGGACAAGGGGGACAGGAGAGTAAATACTGAACAACGGGGAGGGGACAGGATGTCAAATGCTAGACAACGGAGGGGAGGGATAGGAGGGCAAATGCTGAACAAAGGGAGGGCAAGAGGATAAATGCTGAACAAAGGGGAGAGACAGGAGGGCAAATGCTGAACAAAGGGAGGGCAAGAGGATAAATACTGAACAGCGGGAAAGAGAAAGGAGGGCAAATCTGGACAATGGGAGGGTTCAGGAGGATAAATGCTGGACAGCAGGGGCAAGAGGACAAATGGTGGATAACAGGGAGAAGTAACAGGAGGACAAATGCTGATTATGGGGGAGGGACAAAAAATGCTGTACAACAGGGCAGGAGGACAAATGCTGGACAGTGGGGGGGGGGCATTAGGATAAATGCTGAACAACGGGGGAATGGACAGGATGTCAAATGCTGGACAACAGGGCAGCGAGGGACAGGAGGGCAAATGCTGGATAAAGTGGGGGGCAGGAGGATAAATTCTGAACTACGGGAGGGGGAAGGGACAGAAGAGCAAATGCTGGATGAAATGCTGGGCAGAAGAATACATGCTGGACAATGGGGGAGATTAACAGGAGGACAAATGCTGGACAACGGGAGGGGGCAGGAGGATAGATGCTTGATAGTGGGGGAGCAGGAATTCAAATGCTGGACAACAGGAGGGGGCAGGGCGACAAATGCTGGACAACAGAAGGCCGGACGACAACTCCAAGACACCGGGGGGGGGGGGCAGGAGGAGAAATGCTGTACCATGGGGGGAGGGATAGGAGAGCAAATGCTGGACAAAGGGGGGCAGGAGGGCAAATGCTGGACAAACATGGGGCAGGAGGAGAAATGTGAACAACGTGGGGGGAACAGGAGGGCAAAAGCTGGATAACGGGGAGAGGATGTCAAATGCTGGACAACAGGGGGAGGGGCAGGAGGGCACATGCTGGACAAAGGGGGAGAGGAGGATAAATGCTGAACAATGGTGGGGGGCAGGAGGGCAAATGCTGGACAACAGGGAAGGGAAAGGGCACATGCTGGATAAAGGGGGGGCAGGAGGATAAATGCTGAACTATGGGGGGGAGGGACAGGAGGGTACATGCTGGACAAAGGGGGAGAAGCGGATAAATGCTGAACAATGGTGGGGCAGGATGTCAAATCCTGGAAAACAGTGGGAAGGGAAAGGAGGGCACATGCTGGATAACGGGGGGAGAAGACACTAGAGCAAATGCTGCAGAAAGGGGTGCGGGAAGATAATGCCAAACAATGGGAGGGAGGGACAGGATGTCAAATGCTGGACAATGGGGGGGGGGAACAGAAGGGCAAATGCTGGACAAAGAGGGGAGAGACATGAGGGCAAATGCTGGACAAAGGGGGGGCAGGAGGATAAATGCTGAATAACGGGGGTGGAACAGGAGGGCAAATGCTGGACAATGGGTGGGAGGAACAGCCGGGAAATGCTGGCTAACGGGGGCAGGAGGGCAAATACTGGACAGGGGGCAAATGTTGGACAAAGGGGGACAGGGGGATAAATGCTGAACAACGGGGGAGGAACAGGATGGCAAATGCTGGACAACGGGTGGGGGGGAGGAACAGTAGGGCAAATGCTGGCCAATCGGGGCATGAGGGCTAATTCTGGACAATGGGGGGAGGTACAGGGGGGCTAATGCTGGACAATGGGGGGAGGGACAGGAGGACAAATGCTAGACAAAGGAGAGGCAGGAGGATGAATGCTGAACAATGGGGGAGGATAGGAGGGCAAATGCTGGACAATGGGGGCAGGAGGTCAAATGCTGGACCACAGAGGGAAGGAGGACAAATGCCAGACAAAGGGGGGGAACCACCAAATAACAAACTAACTGCCACTCTACACCCCAAACCAAAAATAGAGTGAAAATGATTTTTTTTGTAAGCTAGCATGTGTGCATTTTTGTCGGAAGAGCAGCCATGAAGTTAAATCCACCTCTCGAAGCTATACTTCGATTTTGCTCAAATTTTAATGAGCCCGCATCGGAGCTGTATAAACACAGGTAAAAACACCATACATAAGTGCCACCTATGTAAAACCAAACTATTCTGTGGTCTTGTAAAAAACTGTGCAGAAGTCCAAACAGAAAGATCAGAACTGCTACTTATCTTAGTTGTTCTCTCACTGTTTTCTCAACGGTGCTCTCACAGATCTTCTCAGGCTTCGCACAATATACACTGCAGTTACAGAAAAGTACATAGCACTGCGTTTCGGGCAAATACCAAATTTGTGCCCTGTCTCAACGCTTAATTCAACTGCAACATTAAAACAGTCTCCCGGCTGATCAAAAACGCCAGTGCATGCTCAATAGCAGGTCAGCTGCCATGCATGACAAACTGACTCTACTAAGGAAAGACCTAGCTGCCATGTATAAAGAAGTGATTCTACTGAGGGAGGAAATTGCTGCAATGAAACGCACCTCTTCTAGGATACAAACTAAACAAAGTCCACCACCATTCCCACAAAGAATCAAACACCCCAGGAACAAATGGATCACAGTGGGTTCTGGTAGATTGCGACCTGTAACACAGAGACATCCTATACATCAAGAGATATCCCTGCATAATGCCTTCTCTGCCTTGGCTAATGAGGATGTCCAATCCAAAGAAACTGAAGGGCCCTTAAATGAGTCAGACAATGCCCAAATCTCCTGCTAAAGCACCAAATATGAAGAAAACCTCACCAAACAGAAAACTACTACTACCTGGAGATTCCATCAGAGGCACCAACTTGGGAACACAGTCCAAAGGAGAGAAGATAGTCATGTGCCTACCAGGCTCGTCAGCCAGCAGGAATACAAACCAAGTTGTTGAAGTACTTAGCGCAAAAAGTGAGCACTCCAAACTTGATGATGTTATCCACTTGGGCACAAATGACCTGGCTAGAAACCATGCCTCTACAGTCCAAAAGGACTTCCAATCTCTGGAAGAGAAACTCAAGCCCATTGTTAACACTGTTGCATTCTCAGAAGTTCTACCTGTTCTGGACAATGGGGGGGGGGAGACAGGAGGGCAAATGCTGGACAAAGGGGTGGCAGGAGGATAAATGCTGAATAACGGGGGAGGAACAGGAGGGCAAATATTGGACAATGGGGGGGAGGAACAGCAGGGAAATGCTGGCTAACGGGGGCAGGAGGAAAAATGCTGGACAACTGGGGGAGGAACAGCATGGCAAATGCTGGCCAACAGGGGCAGGAGGGTAAATGCTGGACAACAGGGGAGAGGGAGAGGGACAGGTGGGCTAATGCTGGACAACGGAGGGGGGGGGGAGGCAGGAGGATAAATGCTAGACAAAGGTGGGGGCAGGAGGATAAATGCTGGACAACTGGGGGGGGTGGATAGGAGGATAAATGTCTGACAACAGGGGGTGGGGTAGGAGAATAAATGCCTGACAACAGGGGGGGGCAGGAAGACAAATGCTGAACAAAGAGAGGGAGAGACAGGAGGGCAAATGCTGGACAACGAAGGGGAGGGACAGGAAGGAAAATGCTGGACGAAAGGGGGGCAGAAGGATAAATGCTGGACAACGGAGGAGAGGAACAGGAGGACAAATGCTGGAAACACTGGAGGGGAGCAGAAGAATAAATGGACAACAGGGAAGAGGGACAGGAGTACAAATGCTGGATAAAGGGGGCAGGAGGACAAATGCTGGACAATGGGAGAGGGTAGGAGGATAGATGCTGGCCCTTATTCTGTACTTGGTGAGTGTCTGTGTTCTGAGTTTGTGGCTAAGGCTAGATGTTCTGTTAACATGGAGTTTGGACATAGGGATCTGTACTGTAGTAATCTGAATTGTTCAGCTTTTCAAATAGATGTTGGATGTTCCAGAGTCCACTTGCAGTATTTACAATGATATTTATTTTGGGTAGGCCCCTTATGTGAGTTTTGGAAGTTGTGCTGGTATGGTAATGTAGGTTTGCTCTACAGATCCTCAGTGACTTTGTTGTAGGGATTTGTATTAGCTCACAATATGCCTGGTATTGGAGAATGTTTGTTATTCTTTGTGAGATTATCAGAATCAGATTTTTTTTTTTTAGATATTGAGTTCTGTGAGTGAATGTCCTAGTTCTGTTCTGATCCGCACCCATTGTTGAGGGAGGGGGCTCTATGAATGCAAAATATATGTTCAAAAAGAAAAAGCATGAACCATAATGCAGTTTTTAACAACCAAATAAAAGTGAGTTATAATTTGGTGTTATAAACTGTGCTGTGGTTCTTGCTCTTTTCAGTTCCTTGGTGTTTAGATAATGTGGAGGAAATGCAATATTTTTAATCAGTGTTTTGGATTGGTACAGTCCCTGACTGGAGTTCTGAGAGAGCCTCTTCCCCCCCCCCCCCGGCTCGGGGGGGGGGGGATGCCATCTCATCCCTCGCCTCAGGCAGCAGATTGCCTTGAACTGCCCCTGCATTACCTGGTACCTCCGGTTCACGGCATGCTTCGCCTTTTCTTTCAGGAATGGGTCCGGGGTTACCAAGGATTGCTGGGGGCTGGACACCATTCAATTCGGTTATGTCCTGGAAAGCAAGAAGCTGATTCCCGATGCTTTCATCTCCTCCTGTGTGTCTGTGATCAAAGATGCTGCGGTGTGGATCTCCTTGGACAAGTTGCTTCACCTGAAGGAGGTGGTGCCCATCCCCCCAGACAAGTGGGACAAGGGCAGATACCCCATCTATGTTTTGGTATCAAAGAAGGACAGTTCCTTCCAGCCAAACCTGGACCTCAGGGGGTCAACAAGCACTTGCGTATCCTGCGCTTTCGGATGGAGACCTTGCGCTCCGTGATTCAAGCAGTGCGCTGAGAATTCTTGGCTTCTCAGGATCTGGCCAAGGTGTATTTTAATATCCTATTCTGGGCGGATCAGTAGAGATATCTGTGTTTTGCCGTGCTTGGCTCTCACTATCAGTTCGCCACCCTTCCTTTCGGGCTCTCCACCACCCCAAGGACGTTCTCCAAGGTCATGGTGGTGGTGGCTGCAGGGCCGAAGGATCTGTATCCATCCCTATCTGGATAACTGGCTCATCTGGGCCCATTTTCTGTCAAAAGCATCTCAGCTGACATTCTAAGTAGTGTCCTTTTTGGAAAACCTTGGCTGGGTGATCAATAAGGAAAAGAGCCAGCTTTTGCCTTCCCAGTCCTTGGAGTTTCTGGAAGCATGGGTTGACATTCAAGTGTTTATGTTTGTTTAATTAAAATTTGATATACCACCCACACCAAATAGGTATCTGAGTGGTTTACAATTAAAAAAATACATGGCTGCGGAAATAGAAAAGGAACGCCATCATTTAAAAACAGTAAAGGGGAGAGAAAACACAAAACAGATAAAATAAAAACGTAACAGAATTTTCCTGCCAGAGGAGAAAGTCAAAAGACTGTTGAATTGCCTGGAGATGTTCTGAGTGCAGCAGGCCTTTAGAGTCTGGGATTATCTTAAGCTCCTTGAATTGATGGCAGCAACCATAGCGATGGTCCTGTGGGCGAGTGCTCACATGTGGCTGCTGCAGTGTTCCTTGTAGACTCGATAGTCCTCGAGTTCTCAGGAATTCGAGTGCATGCTCCCACTGACTGAAGTTCAGCTTGAGGTGGTGGCGGCAGCCATGTCATCTGAGGAAAGGCAATCCACTGGATGATTTCTCCTGGATCCTGCTCATGATGGATGCCAGTCTCTTAGGCTGGGGAGCCCATTGCCCAGATTATATGGCCCAGTGCCAATGGAACTGCAGGGAAGCGGCAGGGCCATCAGCTTGGCTCTTCAGCCTTTCCAGCCCCTGGTCGAGGGCCAGGTGGTTCAAGTGCTTTCAGATAGTGCCACAGCAGTGGCTTACATCAATCAGCAGGGCAGCATAAGAAGCGCTGGAGATGGATCTCCTTTTTGCCTGGGTGGAGAAGAGTCCTCTAGCCTTGTTGTCTCAGCACATTGCCAGAGTTGACAATGTGGAAATGGACTTCCTCAGCCAGCACTCCCTGAATCCCGGCTAGTGGGAGTTAATATAAGAAGCGTTTCAGTTGATTTTGCACCGCTGGGGTAGTCCTGAAATGGATATGATGGTGATCCGATCCATTGCCAAAGTGTGCCGCTTCTTCAGTCACCACATGGAGATAGGGTCTGAGGGCATCGATGCCCTGACCCAGCCAGTCCAGTCAATGGCAGCTGTATGTATTTCCTCTGTGGCCCCTGGTGGAGTGTGTGATTCAGCGTATAGAGCACCACCCAGGCAGGATTGTTTCGGTGGCACTGGATTGGCCGTGGACAGCATGGTTCAGAGACCTGATTGAGGCTTCATAAAGCGCCTCTTCTTTGGCTGCTTCCATCTCGGGAACATTTACGGCAGGGACCGATTGTCCTGGAGGACCCAGATCCCTTTTCACTTATGGCATGGCTCTTTAAAAGAGACTGCTAGCACGTAAAGTCTACTCTCCAGCAGTAATATCTACTATATTTGGTGCCCAAAGGAGGTCTATCAAGCCAGCATACTTTCAGAATGGTGCCTCTAAGAGCGCTGGTGCAGCACGCAGCCAAGGTATCCTCCATGTTGGCCTTTCTGTAGGATGGCCTAGACAAGGGCCTCTCACTTAGCTCCCTGAAGGTTCAGGTGGCAGCTTTGGCCTATTTCCTTGGTCTGGTGACAGGCAAGTCCTTGGACTTACACCCGGAAGTCTCCCGTTTTCTCAAAGGGGTTCGATGTCTGCATCCATCCCTTTGGTCTGTGATCCTTTCCTGGGATCTGTCTCTGGTGCTCAGGGCCCTATTGGCGGCTCTTTTTGAGCCATTGAAGTGTGCTACCTTGAAGGATTTGACGCTCAAGACTGTCTTCTTGGTCGCGGTTAGTTCTGCAAGGCAGATCTCCAAACTGCAGTCTCTGTCTTGCCTAGTTCCTTATCTGTCCTTTTCAACTGAGGCCGTTTACATTTGGCTGGTGCCTTCCTTTTTACCGAAAGTGCTATCTGCCTTTCACGTGAACCAGGTGGTTTATCTGCCCTCGTTCTCTAATGAGCAGTACCAATGGAAAGGTAAGGATCTTCACATTGTGGATGTCTAGAGGGTGCTTCAGTACTTGGAGATTACGAATTCCTTTCATAAGTCAGACCATCTTTTTGTGCTGTTTGCTGGCCCACGCAAGGATGAGATGGCGGTTGAGTTGACTTTGGGGTGCTGGATTAAAGAGGCTATTACCTCAGCATATTTGTTGTGGAACCAGACGGTTCCGGAAGGTTTGTGCACCCATTCTACCCAAGCACAAGCATCCTCGTGGGCAGAGTGGAGCTCAGAGGCCCCTGCAGACCCTGGCAGCAACTTGGGCATCTCTTTCCACCATTGTCAGGCATTACTGCTTAGATGTCCACACATGGGCGGACACAGCCTTCGGCGCAAGAGTTTTGCGAGCTACTGTGTCTTCTCACTCAGTGGTGTTTGTAGCTTTGGTACATCCCACTTGTCTGGACTGGTCTAGCAGGACTCTATGGACAGTGACAATCTCCAGGAACAAGCAGGAAGATAGTCTTCACATATAGGTGACATCAGTATTGACGTAGCCCACACGGGAATGCTCCCTAGCATCCAATTGGAAAGATTTTGGGAACACTCCACTGCGCCTGCACGACTGCCTTCCCAACTCGCTCTCTTCAGTACTTCATTTTTCACTGCGCCAGCAGGAAGCAAATCCTGTCACAGCAGAAAAAATTATTTTTGTGGATAGCGCCTCTGCCTTCCCGTTGACACCAGCACCGTCTAGGACATCGCTGGTTCCCTTATTCTTTTCTTTAACTTCTTTCTTTATTTTCTTTAATTTAAAAGAAATGCTGCTTAGGCGTCAACACCCTTTTTAGACTTTAAGCCTACCATACTCTTCACACTCAAAGATATGGAGAAACCAACTAGTGTTTCAAAAAATGTTCTAATTGTGCCAGCACCATTTTGGTGACTGACACACATGACTGGTGTCTAAAAATGCCTCCGCCGAGACCACAAGCCAAAAGACTGCTCCCTCTGTCAGAAAATGACACGGAGAGGCCTTCAAAACCCTAGTTTCTAAATTTTGTAGCACTCTTCACTTCGGACGTGGTATCAGTGGCGTCCACTTCATCAAGGGCCTCATCATCTTCTCATGGATCTCAGGTATCTTTGAAGTCCAAGCATAAAGCTGCATCAAAGTCTGATGGCACCTCTAGGGGAAGATCTCGCTCAAAGCATTGAGACCCCTCAGGTGTTGCCTCAGAGGCGGATCGACCTACTAAACAGCCCCAGTGGGAGGCCCTGTCCTCCAAAGCCATCTAGGGGCCCAAGGATGCTCCCAAGGCCTCAACCTCAACCTCCGGAGAGCTACTGGTGCCATGCTCTGGGATGGTAGCGCAAATATCCATTACCGACACCCAAGCATCGGCGACCTCGATAGACCAGCAGAGACTGGCCATCAAGCACAGCCCTCCTCGCAGCCTCGATACTGATAAAAACCTTGGCTACGGGCACTATCCCATCGATACCACTTACGGTACCGACATCGACACCGGTTCCAGCCACGGCATCAGGGTTGCTGCAGATGACATCAACATCACTCCCACCCATGCCCTCCCTTGAAACTCTTACCAATACCGGTGTCAAGCCCAAGAGGCTTACCGAGATCAATACCTCAGAGAATCGGTACCGGCATCTAGTTTCAGGCGAACACCAAGACCGTTGGTACTTTGAGTCCTCCGATTCTGACTCCACAATTTTGGATGCAGAGTCACTCGATTCCCAGGGGCCCCGGGACCTACCTTCTGACCCTTCCTGCCTCAACAGTGACGCATGTTGCCTCCGGAAAACGTCCTTCCAGGAATTCATTCGTGACCTAGCCAAGGGTCACTCTATCAGGGTACATCAGAGAAGGAGCCAAGGGCAGAGGAACTAGAGATCCTCCAGCACCCAAAGAGGCAGCCACCTTACCAGTGCACCGCATCCTTCATGACCTTATGCTACGAATGTGGGAGATACCTCTCACAGTCTCACCTCAAAGCCAACGTCTCGATATCACGTATTGTAAGAACATAAGAACATAAGAAATGCCATACTGGGTCAGACCGAGGTCCATCAAGCCCAGTATCCTGTTTCCAACAGTGGCCAATCTAGGTCATACGTACCTAGCAGTTTCCCCAAAAGACACAGGTTCTGCAGTGCTTGTACTAGGCCAAGCATTGATATCCTGGGTCCCTTTTTAATAGTGGTTTATGGACCTTTCCTCCAGGAACTTGTCCAAACCTTTTTTAAACCCAGCTATACTAACAGCCCTTACTACATCCTCCGGTAACAGATTCCTGGCTTCCAAAAGCTACAGCTTCCCCATCACTCCATGGTGGTGGAATCAGTGATGTGCCGAATCAAAGGGTCGAAGATTCACTCCTGTAATCCTCCAGACAGAGAATTGAGAACTCTTGATGCCTTTGGGTGTCGATGCTTCCAAGCATCAATGCTCTCGGCTAGGGTTAACTCCTATATCCTCTATATGGGAATGTTCCTGAAAGAGGTCTCCAGGGAACTTGAGGCTTTTGCCCCTCTCATTCCAGATGACAAGAGGGCATATTATCTTGCCCTAGTTAAACATAGCCAAAATGTATCAAAGTTTGTCAATAGGGCTACCTTCAATGCTTTTGAATGCACAAGCAGGGCCTCAGCAATATGCATTTGTGCATGTCGAATTGTATGGCTTCAGGCCTTAGATCTTGAATAGTGGGTTCAAGATAAGCTGGGAAACATATTTTGCCAGTCTTTGCCAATGAGATTTTCCCCTGTGCAAGGTAAGGCCTCTCAATTAGAGTCAGAAAATACTACTCTAAAGAGACTGTCCAGAGTAACAGCTGACCCTGAAAGGAAAAAGACTCCTACAAAGAAGTCTTTTTACAATAATAAGAAGAAATTCTTCTTTTCCTATCCTGCTTCTCAGTACCAGGGTCAGGCCCCACAGAAGAGGCAGCAGCCTCCTAAGCAACAAAAGAAGACACAGGTGGCTTAATCTCAACCAGCTCCGCAGCCACAGTCTGTGCCTGGTTTTTGATTCTTTCCTAGCAACCCGCTAAGGAAATATATGGTTTCCCAACAACATGCTATGAAAGATTCTCTAACCCTTAGTGGTGCATTTGTTTCTACGGAATTCATGCTCATACGACTTTATGTAGCAATATTTGTAAATAGTTTACCACTGTTATCCAGGATTATGTAGCAAATGTTGTAAATAGTTTACCCCTGTTATCCAAGTTTCTTGCCCTGTTATCTGTAAACTCATACATGTTATCTGTACTGAGCATTTTTGTTCCATGTAAACCGCGCTGATGCCGAATAGTGCGGTATATAAGAGACTGTAAATAAATAAATAAATAAATAAATAGAGGAGATTGCCACCCTACCTCTGGAGAACCCCCATCCCCTCCATATAGCAAGCAGTCTGTGTCACTGTGCCCACAGATGGCACCTCATCACCTTAGAGCAGTGGACACTCACCATACTTCAGGAAGGGTACAGACTTCATCTGCAAACTCTGCCCCCCTCCACATTCAAGGGGGAATATCAAAGCAACCCTCACTCACTGCTCTCCTACAGGACGAGGTGTCCTCTTCTGTCTCAGGGCACCATAGAAGATGTCCCAAAAGGGAGTGGGCTTCTACTCTCCCTACTTTCTTTTCCAAAGAAAAACGGAGGGTATAGGCCCATTCTAGACCTTGGAAACCTCAACAATTTTCTAGTCCATGAAAAGTTCAAGATGATCTCTTTCGGGACTCTTCTTCCCTACCTCCAGAGTCAGGACTGGCTCTGTTCTCTAGATCTAAAAGAAGCGTACACACATATCCTCATCCATCCAGGAAACAGGAAATATCTATGCTTTACCTTTCAGGGAAAACATTATCAATACAGAGTCCTTCCCTTTGGACTCACCTCTGCCCCATGAGTCTTCACAAAGTGCATGGCGGTCATGGCCACATATCTAAGAACTCTGTGGGTATTCGTCCTCCCCTACATAGACGACTGGCTAATAAAAGCAGACATCTCCCAAGAGGTACTGCTTTCCTTGCATCGTACCATCACAGTACTACGACACCTGGGATTTGTCATAAACTTCCCAAAATCCCAGCTCACTCCAAAAAGGCTAGAGTTTATCGGAGTCCTACTAGACACCCAACAGTCCAGGACGTTTCTGCTCCAACTCCATTGTGCCCATCTAGCTGAACTAGCGTCCCAGATGCTCCTATGAGACCATCTGATTGCCCGAGAGATGCTGCAGCTTCTTGGGCACATGGCCTCAACAGTACATGTCGTTCCATATGCCTGACTACATATGCAGATAGCCCAGTGGACCTTTGCCTCCCAGTGGAAGCAGGCCTCAGGCCATCTTTGGGACAGGATCCAAGTCACTCCCGTCTAACCACATCCCTTCAGTGGTGGTGTTCTCCAGAAAATCTGCTTGTAGGGTCACCTTTTCAGATGCTTCCACATCAATGCACCCTGACGATGGATGTCCCCAAACTGGGTTGGGGAGCCCATCTGGGCAACCTGACTACACAAGGGCTCTGGACAGCGCAAGAGTCACAACTCCAGAACAATCTCCTGGAACTTTGTGCTATCTCCAATGCCCTCCGGGTGTTCCAACACCACCTCAGAGTACAACAACAAGTCCTAGTCAGGATGCCATGTTCTATGTTTACAAGCAGGAAGGAACAGGCTCTTGGACCCTCTGTGAGGAGGCGATACACCTCTGGTCCTTTGCCATTACTCGTCAAATATACCTACAAGTGGTGTATCACCTGGGGGAGTACAATGTCTTGGCAGAGTCACATCCTTCCTCCCCACGAATCATCTCTGCATCCAGACACAACGTCCTACATCTTCCAGACCTAGGGAACTCCAAACATAAATCTGTTTGCGGCTTTGCAAAATGCCAAGCTTCTTGGCTTCTGCACAAGAACTCAGACATCCACCAACCAAGAAGTGGATGCCTTCCACCTACACTGGGGTCAGGGTCTGCTTTATGCATTCCCTCCTATACTCCTCATTCCCAAGATGCTTTTCAAGCTTCAGTCCGACAAGGATTCCATGATTCTCATACCCCTTCACTGGCTGTGGCAACCATGGTTTCCACTGCTACTATGTTTGACTCAGACTCATCCTCTGCGATTGGGATATGCACCGGATCCCCTCTCCCAGGACAGCGGCTCACTACTCAATCCCAATCCACAGTTTCTCCACCTCACAGCTTGTCCAAACCTCCCATTAAGCCATCTCTGGTAGCTTGGGACCTCAACATTGTTCTAGCGCAGCTTGTCAAGCCGCCCTTTGAACCATTAGCCACGACCTCACTTAAATTCCTCTCTTGGAAGGTGATCTTCCTAATTGTCTTAACTTCAGCTAGACACTGAGCTTCAGTCTTTGGTGGCAGATCCACCCTTTACCCACTTCCACCATGACAAAGTAGTCCTTTGGACTCACCCACACTTTATGCCAAAGGTAATGTCTCCCTTCTATCTAAACCAGTCAATTTACCTTCCAGTTTTCTTTCCTAAACCACATGCGTCTAGAGTGGAAGCAATTTTGCACACACTTGACTGCAAACGTGCCTTGGCTTTCTATTTCCAGAGAACTCAAGATCATCATAAAGCCTCACAGTTGTTTATCTCATTTGACCCTGACACCTGGGATTACCTGTTCTAAGCGTACGCTCTCCAGATGGATAGTGGACTGCATTTCATTTGCCTATGACAAAACAGGACTCTCCCTGGAAGTGCATGTCACTCACAATGTTCGTGCCATGGCCACCTTGATGGCAAACCTACGTTCAGTAGCCATAGATGAAATCTGCAAAGCAGCAACTTGGTCTTCCATGCCCATTATTTGGACAAGGACTCCCGTCGGGATGCCATGTTTGGTCAGGCTATACTCCAGCACCTCTTTCAGACTTGGATGCAACTCCTATCCTCCATCCCAGATTTGAAGATACCAGAAGTCCATGTGGGATCTATGACCTCATCATGCTTACCCCACGGTGAAACTCTACTGGTTCTGAGGTCACTTCATCTGGGAGCTAGGGAGTCACATATGTGAAGACTACATTCCTGCTTGTTCCTGGAGATAGTGTAGTTACTCACCAGTAACAGGTGATCTTCAGGAACAGCAGGAATTTAGTCTTAGTCTTCACAACCCGCCCTCCTCCCCTAGGAGTTATAGGGTTTCATTTACTCTCTTTTTCTCAGCTACAAATTCAACTGAAGAGAGGGAGTTGGAAAGGTGGGAAGGCAGTCGCGCAGGTGCAGTGGCGTGCTCCCAAAAGCTTTCCTTTTGGATGCTGGGGAGCATTCCCGCACAGGCTCCGTCTGTACCGACATCACCAATATGTGAAGACTAACTTCCTGCTGATCCTGGAGATCACCTGTTACAGGTGAGTAACTATGCTTTTTACTTACCAGATAATGTCCTTTCACCGGGAACAAGCAGGAAGTTAGTCTGCACATATGGGTGACATTGGTGCCGACAGAGCCTGCGCAGAAACATCTCCCCAGCTTTCAAAGAAAGCCTTTGGGAGATGCACCACACATTCGTGGTTCACTTCCCGCCCAAGGGTGCCATCTTGCCTCAGTCTCCTTTTTTCCACTGAGCCCATAAGACGCTGTCCAGTTTTTCCCGAAAAAGTTTGATTTTTATTGTTGTGTTTCTCCAGTTGTGTACCGTTACTTCCCGCCCCCAAGCCAGCTCGCCTTGGCGTTGCTCCTCTGGTTCTTCTATTCATTTTTCGTTTTTTCATCAAGGTGCTCCTCGACCGGCATTTGCGCCCTTTTCCAGCCGAAGGCTTTGGATCACTGCCGGGAGGCGGGGACCCTCTTTTTCCGATGGCCTCCAGCGGCTTTAGAAAGTGTGACCAGAGTGGCAAAATAATGTCTCTCACCGACCCACACGACTGCTACCTCTGATGTCTTGGCCCTGAGCACAATGACTTCAACTGCGAACTCTGTAGAACCATGACCTCAAAGGCCTTGAAGAGCCGCCATCAGTAGCAGATAAGTTTCTTTCAGAAGTCCGACTCCGCGCTGGAGTCTCTGGTGACACCATATTCCAGGGACCCCTCCAATACCTGGGTGCCCCTGCAAAGCCAGAGCCTTTATGGAGTTCCACAGCAATGGTTCCTCTGAGCAGACATCCCCAGAGGTGGACCACAAGGAAAAGAAATCCTCTAAGACCATCTCGGAGGACAGATCTGGGAAGAAGGCAAAATCCCACCCCAGGGCCCACAGTCCCAGGCGTGAGTCTGAGGAGTCGGGACAGGAGCAGCTCACCAAACTGCCCCATAAGAAGTCGTCAGCACCCACCAACCGGCCTCAGCCTCCGAGGCCATTCTCATTGAGGACTCCCCCTCAACAGTACCGACTCCGGGCCCAAAATCCTCGGTGCCTGCGTTGAAGACTGCGGAGCCAACTGGTATGGAGACCAGAATGGCAGCCCTAGAGAGCAGTATATCTGCCCTAGTGTCCATCCAGTGGGTGTTCATGACTGGCTCATCTGGTTCATTCACCTTGATGATGGGAACCTCGACATCAAGGGCTTCCCCGAATGTCGAGCAGGTCTTCGGGCACTATTGGCCTCAAGAGAGCCCCCAGACAAGGTCCTGCTCCCATTCTTTGGGACACCGATCCTCCCTGGCAAGCACCCGTGGCTTGGACCGACAATCCCCCAGAGGTCACGGATTGCTGAGAGTGGCCCTCGGCCAAGGAGACTGCATGGCATCGGACTCGTACTTGTACTTCGAGTCTGAATGGGAGACTGAGGACAAAGAGGACACGAGGCAGCACCATGGACCAGTCTCCCCCAATGACCCGACGCCACTCCCCTGCCCTCCCGAGGAAGTTGCATTCCTCGATTTTGTGTGAGACATAGCCAAGGCCCTCATCATCAAGGCCGAGGAGGACACTTGCACAGAGGAATTGGAGATACTCCAATATGAGGCACCCCCCCCGAAGGAAACCCTTATGGTTCCGGTGCCCTTGATCCTCGACCGCTGCCTCCTCCAAATGTGGGAAACACTGGCATTGGTACCAATTGATAGCAGGCGCCTCAACACCATATACCAGATATGCCAAAGCCCTGGGTTCCAAAAGACCCTGCTTCCCCACAACTCCATGGTCGTGGAGTCAGCAGTGCGCTGGCTCAAGAGCCAAAAGACCCATTTGTTGATGCCACCCGGCAGGGAGGCCCAAACCTTGATGCTCTCAGCCAGAGGGCCTTTCAGGGCTCGATGTTAACATGCTGGATCTAGTCCTACCAGTTCTACATCGGCATGTACCTGAAGGAACTGTTGAAGGAGCTTGGTGGATTCTTGGTAGGCTTCGAGGGGGAACCCTTACAGAGGTTCAAGACCCTAACCTCAGCAGTAAAGGAATTCTCAAAGTTTTTGTCTCAGACAGCCTACGATGGCTTTGAGTTATTGGCCAGAATGGGTGCCGCAGGCATCGGGGTTCGGCACCAGGCATGGCTGCAGTCTTCCAACCTGGAACAGTGGGTGCAAGACAAACTGATAGATGTCCCTCGCATAGGTAAAAACCTGTTCAGGAAACTCATGGCTGATAAGGCAGTGGAGATAGAGACCGAGTATGTGACGAGAACTAGGCTCTCAAAAAATACCTCAATGCACCCCTGGAAGAAAGCCCTGGGGAAAAAGCCCTTCTTCCCAAGGAAGAAAGGAGGCTTCAGTGGTACTCCGCACTTCCAGACCTTCTCAGCCCCTCAGCAGAGCCAGCAACAAAACGGACAGGGACATGGTCCCAGGAAACAAATGTCCCGAAGTTACAGGCTCCAGCCCCGGCCCAGCCTGGGGAGAGCTTTTGACTACCTGATCATGACCCCCCTACCCCCAGGGGGTCCTCTGCTGCCCACAGGGGGGCACCTAGCGATGTTTGCTCACAGGTGGACAGCCATTCCACCGACACCTGGGTGCTACAGGTTGTCAAGGAGGGCTATCTCCTCCACCTACATCAGGCGCCACCCACGTACTTCCCAGGGGAGCCCACCAGGCCTCCCCTTCACCAGACCCTGCTCCTTACCGAGCTGGCAGGCCTAATCAATGACAAAGCAGTCGAGCCAGTACCGAAACATCTCTGGGGCACATGCTTCTATTCCAGATACGTCCTCGTCCTCAAGAGGACGGGGGGGGGGCTTTGGCCCATTCTGGACCTGCAAGAGCTGAACAGGTTTCTGGTCAGGGAAAACAAGATGCTCTCTCTTGGGACACTACTGCCATTCCTCCAGCAGGAAGATTGGCTATTCTTCTTAGACCTAAAGGATGCCTACATTCATGTCCTAATCCATCCCAGCCACAGAAAGTACCTCTGGTTCATGGTAGGAGGACTGCATTACCAATACAGGGTGCTGCCCTTCAGTCTGGCCTCGGCACCAAGGGTCTTCACAAAATGCCTTGCGGTGGTCACAGCCTATCTCCGGCTCCAAGGGGCCTTCATCTTCCCCTATCCTGACGACTGGCTCATAAAGGGGCACATGGCTGCAGAGGCACAATGCGCCACCGGGCACACCATTAACGTCCTGCAGCACCTGCGGTTCATTATAAACTACCCCAAGTCCCACTTCACTCCGGCCCAGCACCTAGAGTTAATAGGTGCACAACTAGATTCCCTCCAGGCAAAAGCTTCCTCCCCCCAGGAGAAGTCAGAACGCCTCAGGGAGCTAGCCGCAGAGGTACACCGATGCCGGATGTTACCTGCCCGACTTCTACTCCACTTGTTGGGACACATGGCCTCCACGGTTCATGTGACCCCATATGCCCACCTGCACATGAGGGCAGTCCAGGGGTGCCTCCGTTCTCAGTGGACATGAGCCACAGTCATACTTGGGGACAGAGTGAAGGAGACCCATCAGATGGCGGACTCTCTCGGATTGTGGCAGAATCCATGCTGCCTTCAGGCTGGAATGCCCTTCCAGGCACCCAACCCCTGGAAGATCTTCACCATGGACGCCTCGCTAATGGGCTGGGGAGCACACTGCAGGAGCCTCTAGATGCAAGACTGCTTGTCCCAGGAGGAATCCTGGTTGCAAATCAACCTGCTGGAACTCCGGGCAATATACCTAGCTCTCTGACCCTTCCACCACCAACTTCAACACCTCTCAGTGCTGAACCAGGCCGACAATCAAGTCTCAATGTTCCACATGAACAAACAGGGGGGTACAGGGTCGTACCTCCTCCACCAGGAGGCGGAAGCCCTCTACTTCTACACTGCAGGCAGAGTGATACTCCTAAGGGCAGTGTACCTCCTGGGCTAGGACAATGCCCTGGTGGACAAATTGAGCAAGGTCCTCCAGACGCACGAGTGGCACCTGGATCCAGTGGTAGCCTCACAGCAGTTCCATTGCTGGGGCGTCCCCTTAATGGACTTGTTCCCCAGCCTGGACAACATGTAATTGCCCCAATAGGGACTCAACTGCTGCTGATCACAGCTCACTCTTTGCAGGTCGCCGTGGCATTTTTCTTTTGGCTACAAGTTCTCAGTAGCCTGCAGCTAAGGAGTCCCATTTGTGAGGACTGACTTCCTGCTTATTTCTGGAGAAAGCATAGATACTCATCTGTAACAGGTGTTCTCCAGAGATAGCAGGAACCAGTCCTCACAACCCTCCCTCCTTCCCTTGGAGTTGCTTCTTCATGTATTTTATTTTTTGCCGTCTTAGCTATGTCATTGGACTGAGGCAAGATGGCACCCTTGGGTGGGAAGGGGACTACGCATGTGTGGTGCATCTTCCAAAGGCTTTCTTTGAAAGCTGGGGAGATGCTTCCACGGGGCTCCTTCAGCTGATTCCTGCTGTCCCTGGAGAACACCCGTTACAAGTGAGTAACTATGCTTTATCCACTGGGTCACCTCCATTTCCCCTTCCCCCACTTCATTCGCAGATCTTCCCTTCATCTCCAGCCACCCTTTCTTCCTTTTCTAAAGTCCTTGAGGAGGCAGCTGCATATCTGTCCTCTTCCAAACTCACTGCTTACTCCTCTGATCCCATTTCCTCCTTTCTACTAATGGGGATTCTCCATTGACAGCAGAAAATGCAGACACACACTCCCACCCTCTTCTCCAACTCAAGTATCTTTAATTAAGATGGTTAATTGCCATTGAGCCAAACCCATCTCTTGGTGACCATATGGATAGACTATCTGCAAAACATTCTGTCTTCTGTTTGCATCTGAAGGCTGTTCAGAGCTGCATTCATTGTGGTTGTGCTGTTGTCAATCCATCTTATTGTAGGCCGTCCTCAACATCATCTGCCTTCAACCTTTCCAAGCACAATCAATTTCTGTAGTGAGTCTGGCCGTCTCATAATGTTTCCAAAATGCGATAATTTCAATCTGGTCATCTGGGTTTCAAGTGAAAGTTTGGGCTTAATTTGCTTTAGAATCCATTTGTTTGTCTTCTTGGCTGTCCATGGTGTTCATAAGAGATGCTGCCAACATCACAATTCAAGTGCATTAATGTGCCTCCTATCCTGCTTCTTCAAGGTCCAACTTTCATATCCATCTAGTGACAAATAAAAACCATGTCTGAACAGTTTGAATCTTTGTAAAAACACATCAGTGTTCTTGAAAATTCTCTATGCCCTTCATTGCAGCTCTGCTAAGTGCTGTGTTATTAGACTAAGAAGGGAGAGGCAGAGGGCCATAATGCGGGAATTCCCACACACAGTGCTGTACCAGGTACAATTGCACTCCGTGTGGCTCACAAACTGGCCCTCCCCCCTTATGACATCAGACTATCCGTTGTACATTTATTACTTTTGTCAAATGGTATTTCCAACTTCACATATGTCTATTGGCTAATACAACTGTTGACTTTGTCAGGTTTACATTTGAGAATTTTTCTGTAATTTAATTTTTGTACCCTTACACGCTTGCACGCTGTATGGTCACACTGCCTGCACAACCCTTGGTACGGCCCTGTTCGCACATGCTTGGAAGCCTTTAAGCCTCTTCCCTGAGCTCTGGGAACTGCCAAGGATGACATCACCTTAATATGTGGTTGCATTTCCCTGCTGTTCATGGAAAACTCATGTACCCATTACAGCTAAGCAACTCACTAACTGTGAAAACACATGCTTCAAGTGGAGTTGCCTGTTGGTGAGAAAATTAAACTGAGAACCAAGGAAGCTGTGCAAGTTATTTTCACCTTGCATTGTCCCTGATACAAACCAGAAATGCCAAGGGTGGACTACCCCAAAGAATGAGATTAATGATTGAAGAGGAACATTTACAGGCAACTGTGTCTGAGGTATAAATCTAAAAAGATGTAAGTGAAAAATGTGGAGCATAGCTCATGGAATTCTTTCCAACCCCTCAGTGTGTGTGTCCTTGAGTGCTGCAGCACCATCCGTCCTCCACATGCATTGTCTCTGACCTAGAGGGGAGAGGTGAAGGGCAGATAGAATGGACCAGTTATCAAATATTCAATTGATTTGAAAAAAAATAATAAAATAAAATGAAACCGAGTATGATAATATATCTAACTATTAGTAATACTAGTACTACGATCGGACCCTGCTACCCACACTGAGGGAAGGTAAGCTCCTCCCCCATGCATAAGTATGTGACTGGAGTGCTTTTAAATTCAAGCATGCTGCAGGAGCAGCTCCTCTACAGTCAGTCAGCCAGCCAGCCGCCGATAACGATCAGGCCCTGCTATTTGCATGGAGGGAAGGTAAGCTCCTCCCCCATGCATAAGCATGTGACTGGAGCTCTTTTAAATTCAAGCATGCTGCAGGCGTGCCTGCGCTTGGTGGGCCCCCCTCCAAGGGCCATATCAAAGGGCCCTTAGGCAGGACCTAGACTGCAAGCACATACCACACAGAGGAGGATGCAACCGACACTTAACACGCAGCAATGTCATATCATCACAAGATCATTGAGCCACACCAACCTCTTGCTTAAGCATGTAGGACAGTACAATCCCCAAATAAATACGCACTTCAACCACAGGAAGATCCAGAAACACACAGCCTCCCACAGTTCAGGACTCTTTCCAGACCCAGCCACCCTAGCTCAGACAACCCCTTCACAGCAAATACTACCCTCAGCTTACCGATGGCACCAATAACTATCTTCCTTACACTTCTCTGCCTCACCTCCCTCCTCTCACACATCACTTCACTAGCCCCCCTCCCCACTCACATACCTATCATACATTCATACCCTCTCCTCACAATGCCCTTCACTCTTACCAGACCCAGTTAGATCACAACACCACCTCATATGGATCAAGCTGAATCACCTCACAATAACAGTACTCATTCAACAACCTCCAAATGGCACTCCTCCTCCTACTACTACTACTAAGCATTTATAAAGCGTGTGACACAGCAGACGGTACAGAGCCCATGGAGTTAGGGGAAAGTAAGGAACTTACCTCAGAATTAGCTGAGCAGCAGACAAACTCAGCACATGTAGAATTAGCTGAGCAGCAAACTCAGCACAAGAAAAGCAAAAAGGCATTAGAGTAAAATGTCCTTGCACTAGTCCTGACATAGCTAGAAGCAGGAAGGCTAATCAGGAACACCTGTTCTCAGAAACCCAGGCAGCATGCAAAGAGAACAAGGATAAAAGCTGCAGGGTAGAACCAGGGAAGGCCAGTAGGGGCAGCAACCTGGGAGGACTAAGCCAGCATCCAGTGAACACACGTCATGCTGGAGGAAATCCACTG
Source organism: Ichthyophis bannanicus (assembly GCA_033557465.1). Classification (NCBI taxonomy): domain Eukaryota; kingdom Metazoa; phylum Chordata; class Amphibia; order Gymnophiona; family Ichthyophiidae; genus Ichthyophis; species Ichthyophis bannanicus. The sequence goes on along the minus strand of CM066043.1, from coordinate 161,015,063 downwards.
AGGGAAGGAAGCAGTAGGTGTGGCAGCAGAGCAGGAAACAGCCAGCATCGTGCCCAGGACCCTGCTAGGATTCCTGATAGTTGGAGAGCCCAGGAGAGAGCTGCCAGAAGCCCAGATATAAGAGACAGAACCACAGCTAAGAGGTGGGAACCTAGCTTTGCTAAAGAAAAGGCAAGAAGTTCTGTTTGGTTTGAAAGGCAAGGGCGTGGCACCAGAAGTAACTTTGACACTGAAAGTTACACAGTAATTCCACCAGCGTGGAGAAGAAGGGAAAGCCAGAAGGAAGCTTTTAATATACCAGGCATTCAGAGCCCTGGATTTAAAGAGCCCTTTCTAGAAAAGCTAGCCCATGACTCACAGGAGAATTTTAAGGAAGACAGCAGCTGTGAAGAGTGTGACCCATATTTATTTATATTCTCTTATATACCGCGCTATTCTGCATCAGTGCGGTTTACATTGAACAAACTGAAATTACATTGAACAGGGCATTATAACTTGGAGATAACTATTTTACAGGGAACATGGGCTATGGAGGGTTAAGTGGCTTGCCCAAGACCACAAGGAGCACCTGTGGGACTAGAAACCCCAGTCCTTCCAGCCCAAGGTTGCTGTCCTCTAGTGGGATTTGAACCCCCTACCTTCCGGCCTGAAGTACCTTGCCCCAACCACTAGGCTACTCCTCCAATCCATATGCAATCATAAGTGACTCTGAGTTAATGCAGTGGGAGAACAGCAGCTATAATTCTGACCCTGTGCCCATGGATTGTACAATTTGTTTATCTGACGATATTGTATCTTTATGTTGAACGTGTGCAAAGCAGCCAGCTGATGGTACCTAAAGGAAAGAAGATATTTTTCTGTGCGACAGTTCTTTTGTTTCATATTGTTGGTTGTATCCCAGGAATATCCCCTCAGGGCAGGGAATAAAGCCCTAATATTATTTTTGCCTTACCACTTGACTACAAGACTCTTTTTGTATCAAAGGCAACTAAAATCTTAACACCCTAGGCAGCTGCCTAATAGGGTCATATGAGGTAGCTATCACTCACTATCTCTCACAAGCACTACCAGGCGCACGCAGCACTGTACAATGAAAACACAAAAAGACAGTCCCTGCTCAAAAGAGCTTACAGTCTAAAAAGACAAAGCAAGAAAAGGAATAGAAAAAAAATAAGAACAAGGGCAAAGAGACGAGCAGGAGAGGCAGGACAAAGGAAAGAGGTAAGAACAAGTGTACGAGGAAGAAAGAAAGGTGACATAAAAGAGGGTAAGGAAGGAGAACAGCAAAATCAAGAGCCAAAGGCAGATGTGAAAAGATGAGCTTTTAACTTGAGTTTGAAGAGGGGCAAAGAAGATGCCTGATGTATAGACAAAAAAAGTTTATTCCAAGCGTAAGGAGCAGCAAGGTGAAAAGAGCGGAATCTGGAGTTGGTAATAGAGGAGAAGGGCATAGGAAGAAGCAACTGGGAAGAAGAACAGAGTACACCTAGCTACAACTTATTCAGCTGTCCAGGAGCTGTGCAGAAGCGGAGGAGTTCTCATACTAACCACAAAGCACCTGAACTTCAACATTCTCACCAACTGTATGAACAGAGGCTTGGACACCATAACAATCATGAACAACTCCATTACCACCTTCCTTGTATACAGACCCCCAAGTGCTAGCCCAGATGATCTGGACCTTCTACTAGAAATGGTATGTAACCACAGATCCCACTCCAACCATCTTCTGCTACTAGGTGACCTCAACCTCACCTCCACCACCCCTAAAATCTCTAAAGCCTTCATTGAAGCAATGGACGCTCTTGGATATACGTAAATCATTAACCAACCCACACACAACAAAGGAACTACACTTGACCTAGTATTCGTACTACAACTTATGCTCAAAGACAATACTTTCCCTACCCACACTAACCACAGTCCCCTGATTTGATCATAAGACTATCTCAGTCTTTCTCCCACTTGGATCACCCTTCCAAGAAGGACCTCACACACAAACTACCACCCGCAGATTTCACCACCTAGAAAAGAGAGAATTTCATGAAAAAGTGTTACCTCACCTCTACTCCAAATCTGAAGACCTTGACACACTCATTCAGAACTGGAACAAAACAGCCAATATAGCAGTAAAACTACGCACACCAACAGTCTGCTGGAGACACAACACAGCAACATGGTACTCTACCCAACTCAAAGATATGAATCGCAAACTCAGAGTGCTGGAAAGAAGATGGAGACAAATCAAATCAGCTGACCACCGTAACACCTACATAGCCAAACTACAAGAATATCAAAAAGAAGCAAAGTAAGAATTTTATGCTAAACTTTTCCAAAGCTCCTTAAACTGCCCCAGAGAACTCTTCAAACTAGTCAAACCCCTAGTAAAAGACCCCTCTCAACAGAAAGAAGAAATGAATCTAACCCCACAAACTATGGCAGGCTATTTCCAAACCCTGATCCACACCAAAGCAATCAAACACCCACCACAACAGCCCTCCCAGGAATTAACCACACAAAAACCAAAATCATCTGGGGCTCTTTCTCAACCATCTCTCCTGAACAGTTGGAGAGAATAATCACAGGCACTAACACTATCACATCCCCACTAGACCCCTGTCCAATTAGCTGGATCAAGGCTGCCCAACAGAACTAATCCCTACAATACTTAAAATTACTCCGCTATCACTACAGCAAGGATATATGCCTCCAGAGCTAAAAATGGCCTCCATCCACCCAGTAAAGAAAGGCATAGGAGTTGATGCAAATCAACCAAGCTCATACTGCTCAATCACCAGCCTACCATTTCTGGCGAAGGTAATAGAAAAAAATCATATAGACACAACTTCAGGACCACATAGACTCTCACTTTCCACTTGACCCTCAACAATATGGTTTTAGACCTTAACATGGAGTTGAATCCCTATTATCTGCACTAACCGACAACTTAATCAAAGGCATAAGCAAACCTTAAAGGATTCATCCTTGATACCAAGGCAGCCTTCGACTCCGTTCCCCACAACCCGATCATCTAATGTTTACAAACACTTGGGCTAAGAGGTACCATGCCAAACTAGTTCAAATCCTACTTATCAGATCAAACAACTCCAAGTAAAATTGGGCACCCGAAGATCATCTCCATACACACAACACCAAGGAGTCCCACAAGGGTCCGTCCTATCCTTCTTATTAATCAACATCTTTCTCCAACCAATCTGTGCAATCATGAAAGTGCACAACACTCTACCACATATATGCAGATGATTCAATGCTGTATGCTCCAATTATCACTACCAGCCCACCATATCTCACATAAAGAAATGCTTCTTCTCCATCACACATTGCCTTGCAGAACATAATATGGCTATAAATCACAAAAAGACTGATGTTCTATACATCACCAAGGACACTAACTTCACCCCACCTGCCCACAACTTGCTGGAACTCAACTCCAGGTTAAATCAGAAATGTGCTACCTGGGAGTCAGCTTAGATTAACGTCTCATCCTTTCCCCTCACATAAGCAACATCACAAAAAACATCTACTACAAGCTCAAAACCGTACAGCACCTTAGATCACTTCTGGATCCTCATGACATTCACAGTTCTTCAGGTGCTCACCTTCCCCCACTTCGATTACTGTAACCTCATACTACAAGGCCTGCCTAAATCTGTAATCTACCTACTACAACTAGCCTTAAATACAGCAACACACATCCTCTGCAATTCCCCAAGAGTGAAACACATAACCCCACTTCTCAAGCAGTTACATTGGCTACCCATTACTGAACAGATCAAAAACAAATCCATACTCACAATCTTCAGAGTTAATCATGGCTTATCTTCCACCCACCTCCAGTCTTTGATACAGAGAACACCCAACAACAGGTCCATAAACAATTATTAAGAAGGGATCCAGGATATCAATGCTTGACCCAGTACAAGCATTGTGGAACCTGTGTCTTTTGGGGAAACTGCTAGGTACGTATGACCTAGATTGGCCACTGTTGGAAACAGGATACTGGGCTTGATGGACCTTGGTCTGACCCAGTATGGCATATCTTGTTCTTATGTTCAGAGACTGAAGAACGAGTTCCCTCAATACACTTTACATATCAACAATAAACACCAAGACCAACTGCACAACATCGAAAAGGGCTTTCTCCCTCTTTGCACCAACCCTATGGAATGCAATCCCAGACATTCTCTGTGCCACAAATGATCTGACTGACTTCAGAAAGAACCTAAAGACACACCTATTCCTGGAGCGTTTTACTGATGACAAAGCAGAGCCACTCAATGCTCAGTGTGCCTCCCGTAGAATCACTCAGCCCTTGCATACCCTTAGCTTTCTCCCTTCCTACCAGCTCCCTAGTACCTCCTTTCCCTCCCTAAATCCCCAACCCTCCGCTGTTCTATAAAATGTTACTTTGGAATTGTTGTATTTACTATTCTGTATAATGTTCACTGTTAATTTATGCTCTAATGTTCATTGTTCCGTGTAAAGCCACTTCAGGCATTGTTGTCATGTTAACTGCTTAGACTCTCAGATTAGCAGTATATAAACATAGCTAAATAAATACATAAATATTAGATGTTACTGTTGAGATTTCAAAGGATGGATTTTACATGTGAACCACAGGGTGCCACTATCCCAGGGCAACAGGTATTGCCATGCTTCACCACCACCAGGATGCAGTACACATAGCATCCAATAGCAAAGTACATGGTTCAGTCTCTAGGCATCACCATACAGTATATAGCAGTTATTAAGAAAGCTATATAGTTCAGTCAGTAAAGTTCATATTAGAATTGAATTTAGTTTCATATATTCCACTTCAAACCTACTAAGAATAGAGCTGAGAGCAGATTACAAATAAAGCATTAGAACAATTGAAGTAAGAAAAGAGAAGGAATAGAAGATACTGAGACTAAGGTGGGTAAGAAGGATAGTATCTCTTCTTTTTAGAATAGAAAGATTTCTTGGGAAGAGCCTTCCTCTTGGATGGGTCAGCTGTTTTCCTGAAAAGGAATTTTAGGGTGAGATCAGCTGTTTCAATCTCTCCTGCTTTTTCCCTCCAATCTTTGCCTAAAAAGGTTTTCTCCAATACATGGGATATTGACTGTTTATCCTGGACTCATTGCTCAAGATCTGATGCCTTTAACCAGGCCATTCTGAGAGCCCCAATGCAGACTGCTGAAGCTCTGCTTATTTTGAAGGTATCAAAAGAGGTCCTGGTAATAAACTTAGAAGTATTTTGACCTTGCTTGATGAGTGTCTGGTATGCATTCCATTTATCCTCAGGAAGTGGGGGAGGGGGGTGAAAGTTTCCAGATCCCTGATGACGACATCCTTTAGAAACATGCCCATGTACAGCATGTAAGAGTTGATTCTGGAGGCCAACATGCATGCTTGGAAACATCAACACCCAAAGGCATCGAGTGCCCTTGGTCTCTGCTAGGTGGCATGGATGATTGGTTCTTAGAGCTCTTTATTCAGTGCATCGCCGATTCCATCAGTGGTGGGGGAGTTGAGGCTTTTGGAAGCCTGGGCAGTCTGGTACTCTGTACATGGTATCGAGTCTCTTGCTGACAGGTGGAACTGTAAATGGGGCCTCCCACATGCGGAGCCTAAGATCCTGCATGATAGAATGCACTGGTAATCTAGCCACCTCCTTGGGTTTGGAGGGGATTGGAATATCTCCATTTCCTCTGCCCTCAGTTAATTTTCCGAGGTGATGGTGAGCCCCGCTGCCATGTCACGTAGGAAGTCCTGAAAGGACATTTATTTATTTTATTTATTTAAGGGTATTTCCTTTTCGCCTCTCCGGGCCAGTCCAGGGAAGGTTAGGTTGTCAATCCCCCTCAGCAGCTGAGGACATAAAGACATCAAGTTTTCTTGCTCGATGAAGCCACTCCCCCTGAAGCCAACTGCCAGTCTGTTTGTCCTCAGCAGCTGAAGAGGATCGATTTAAATCTCTCCCTTAAGTTTTTGTTATTTATTAATTTATTTGTAATTCTTTAAGTTGGCTCTAGCAGAGCTGATTTAGTTATAGTCCTAACAGAGCATTTTAATTTAATTTACCTGCTTTGCCAGCAGAGAGAATTGGAGCGCGACGGTTTCAGGTAGAGCCTGCCTGTCTTTTTATTCCGTCTCTGACTCCTGTGGCAGATTGAGACTGGGAGCCCCAGTACCTCCTCTGCGTTGGTGATGCTATGCTCTTCCTGTTTCCGCTAGCAGCGGAACAAAACTTTATTGAGTCAGCTGTTTCCTGCTTCCGCTAGCAGCGGAACAAAACTGTGGCAGATTGAGACTGGGAGCCCCAGTACCTCCTCTGCGTTGGTGATGCTATGTTTGGTGATGCTATGCTTTTCCTGTTTCCGCTAGCAGCGGAACAAAACTTTATTGAGTCAGCTGTTTCCTGCTTCCGCTAGCAGCGGAACAAAACTGTGGCAGATTGAGACTGGGAGCCCCAGTACCTCCTCTGCGTTGGTGATGCTATGCTTTTCCTGTTTCCGCTAGCAGCGGAACAAAACTTTATTGAGTCAGCTGTTTCCTGCTTCCGCTAGCAGCGGAATAAAACTTTAACAAACCACCTGTGTGACTACCGGTGCAGTGTTTGTTTTCCACAGCGGCGTGATTTCAGCGAGAGGCATTGTTTCCTGCTGATTTGAGCCAGCGGTTTTTCTCCGGTCAACTTACATCTCTCTCTATTCAAAATCAAAACACAACTCAAACATTTCTGTTTTCTGTTCAAGGTCAAAAACTCAAATCCAACTTTCTTCCTGTTGTCTAGGAAACAAGGACTCTGCTGACATCATCCATCTGCTCCCTAGGTCCTTTAGCCAATCAGAGACCTCTTTATGAGATATGCAGATGAAGCAGTAGAACTCCAACCAAATTCCACAGGAGAAAATCAGTTTTATTCCTCAACTGCATACTTCATCAAAATAAGTGGCACACACTCTAAATAAAAAAAACAAAACGGTTACAGTTGTTTTAAGGTGATCAATATAGGCATGGAGTTCTGTAAAGTTGAACAGTTTATGTAGTGTCTTTTCTCCCATGCCAAGTGGTAATGGATGCACAGCATATGAGATAAAGTCTGGAATGTCCATAGAGTCATTGGTAACCAGCGGTGTGGAATAAGTTGTCCCGTCAATGGTGATGGAGACCAGTGGTGTATGACTGCACCAGGTATTGTTTAAACTGTACAACAAAGTGTTCTTAGGAAGGCGGGTGTCATGCATTCTGGGAGCAACTGAAAAAGAAACATTCTTTATCCTGGCAAGAAATATTGTACAAAATCTAGGCAGGAGGACCTAAAAAGTAATGTTCTGGAGGTGCCCTCACTTCTTCTGTCCTTTCTAGAGAAGTGGAAACTGGTGGCGCCCACAGTATTTGAGTGATGTTTAATGAGTAGAACACTGGCTGGTCCTGTATGGAACAGAAACAGGATGACCAGATACTTTCCTTCGGGGAAAGGTGGGGGTATTTCTTGATAGCGATATACCCCATCTGTGGATTTAGCCAATCGTGCATATTCGGATGATAGTTCCTGTAATGAGACTTGGGTAGAGGAGAGCAGATACAAGAACAACAGGAAACCGAGACATAATAAAAGCTAACTTGTTTTACTCTACTACGGAGTAAACTAGTGCTCCTCACTTATACTATGCAACAACAAAAATAATTTTTACTACTTATTTACATAACTATTAGATACATGTCCAGTATCTAGGACACGTCAACTATACAGCAGAAGTAAATAGTTCCCATCCTCAAACAACTTTTGTTCAGAAAGCAGCTATCCGTGCTGTCTTCAGAAAGCAGCTATCCGTGCTGTCTTCAGATGGTATCTGAAAACAAAGACTCATACAACATGTATTACCCATATGGTTTCAACTGGGTGATGTGTTTCCAATACTGCTAGGATCTGTGACATGGAAAGCTTCTACCCAATGAGAAAAGGAATCAACAACAGTGAGTAAAGATCTATTTTCCCTAGCTGTTAATGGAAGAGGGCACACATGATCTATTTGCAATCTCAAAGAGGTTTCAATAGATCTTACTTCGCGGCTTCTCAATCCGCAGCTAAGAAACCACAATGAAGGTCTCTTGGTTCAGGCGTTAGTACCTCTAGGGGGACGCCTGCAGGATTTTCTCTCAGCCTGGACCGAGATTACTGCAGACAAGTGGGTGTTAGAAATAATTCAAAAAGGGTATGCGCTGGATTTCGCTTACAATCTGCTACCCGCCTTCGTTCGCTCTCCCTGTGCGAAGGGGCTAAAAGAGAAAGCCGTGTTAGACACAGTTTTGCGTCTATTACACCTTTGAGCAATAGTCCCTGTACCCCGAGACCAATACGGTCGCGGTCGATACTCGATTTATTTCATGGTTTCCAAAAAGGAGGATTCTTTTCGACCAATTCTCGATCTCAGAGGGGTCAACCGTGCTTTGCGGGTACCTCATTTTCGCATGGAAACGCTGCGTACAATGATTCGGGCAATACGGCTGGGGGAATTCCTCTTCACATTCCCATCAGGCCATCTCATCAGCAATTTTTGTGTTTTGCCCTTCCAATGGGTCACTTCCAGTTTCGGCCCTTCGGTCTGGCCACGGCTCCAAGAACCTTCACAAAGCTCATGGTAGTGGTAGCAGCTGCGCTGCGAAAAGAAGGGATCCGTGTTCATCCATACCTCGACGATTGGCTAATTAGAGCCAATTCTCATCTGGCCTCCGTAGTGGCGACGTCTCGAGTTGTTCAACTTTTGGAACAGCTAGGCTGGGTGATAAATCAAGCAAAGAGTCACTTGCAGCCAGTTCAACAACTGACTTATCTAGGGGCCTACTTCGATACGGCTCGAGAAGCAGTTTTTCTTGCCGGGAAAAAAAAAAAAAGAATAGTCAAGATTTTGCAACAAGTGCAAGCTTTTTTAAGAGTTCAAGCTCCATCGGCTTGGAAGTACTTACAGTTTTTGGGTTCCATGGCGGCTGCCTTGGATCTGGTTCTGTGGGCCAGGACTCACATGCGGCCCTTACAACAGGCCTTACTTTCCCGATGGTCACCGCAGCTGCATCCTCTATCGCAGCACCTGTTTTGTCCAGAAACGGTAAGGGAAAGTCTAGAATGGTGGTTGGACCCAGTACATCTCAAGGCGGGTATTCCTTTGCAGGAGCCCGCGTGGGTGTTAGTCACCACAGATGCCAGTCTGATAGGCTGGGGAGCGCATTGTCAGTCGCAAATAACTCAAGGGTTTTGGTCAAAAGAGGAAACATTGTGGTCGATCAACATGCTAGAGCTACGCGCTGCCCGGCTTGCTCTTCAGCACTTCGAGCACCTTCTCATAAAGAAGGCAGTTCGTTTGTTCTCCGACAATGCGGGCAAAGAGAATGTTCAGGCCGATTATCCCAGTCGGTCTCTCCTCGATCCAGGAGAATGGGAGTTGAACGTAGCAGTTTTTCACGAAATAACCTTAAAGTGAGGACAACCGGTTATGGATTTAATGGCGACGTTCAACAATGCAAAGTCGAACCGTTTTTTCAGTAGACACTGGGAATGCATGTCAGAAGGGCTCGATGCTCTAGCTCAGCCTTGGCCGGAGAACATTCTATTGTATGTTTTCCCACCTTGGCCAATGGTGAGCCGAGTTGTTCAACGCATAACGAAGCGCTGCGGTTCAGTGATTCTGATTGCGCCGGATTGGCCTCGGCGTCCTTGGTATGCCGATCTAGTCCTTGGTATGCCGATCTAGTTCGGCTTCTAATAGCTCCACCTTGGCGTCTTCTAGTCCGGGTCAATCTGTTAAATCAGGGACCCGTGCTCATGCCACACGTGGATCGCTTCTTGCTTATGGCTTGGCTCTTGAGAGGTCTCACTTGACTCGCAAAGGTTATGCAAATTCTGTAGTGGCTACCTTACTTAAATCTAGAAGACCTGGGACATCTCTTGCGTATGTCCGGATATGGCAGATTTTCGAGTCTTGGTGTGAACGGCATGATATTCTTCCTCGTTCGGCTTCCTTGCCTCAGTTGCTTTTATTTCTCCAGGAAGGTTTGGATAAAGGGTTGGCAATTAATACCCTTAAGGTTCAGGTAGCCGCACTTGCATGTTTTAGGGAATTAGTCCAAAATTGCAAGCTATCCTTGCATCCGGATGTGCAAAGATTTTTCAGAGCGGCTAAGATTATTCGTCCTCCGCTGCGGCACATTGTGCCTCCGTGGGATTTGAATATTGTTTTGGAGGCGTTGTCGAGTTCGTCATTAGCGTCGATTTCCTCCCGATCTCCAAAGGAGTGTTCATGAAGAATATTGTTTTGGAGGCGTTGTCGAGTTCGTCATTAACATCAATTTCCTCCCGATCTCCTAAGGAGTGTTCATGGAAGACAGCTTTTCTGGTAGCTTTGTGTTCAGCGCGAAGAATTTCGGATTTACAGGCTTTGTCTTGCCGTGAGCCTTATTTGCAATTTCTCCCTGAACGAGTTTTATTACGTACAGTTCCTTCATTTTTACCAAAAGTGCTATCTGCTTTTCATATTAATCAGTCAATACTTTTGCCAACTTTTTTGGATTTATCAAATTCTCCTATTGATAGAGCTCTTTGAAAATTGGGTCTTGGTCGTGTCTTAAAGACATACCTTAAAAATTTCAGAACCATTTCGTAAAACAGATAGATTGTTTGTGCAGTATGCTGGACCTAATAAAGGGAAGCCGGCTTCGAAGTCCACAATTGCTCGATGGGTACGATCTGCTATTGTGGCAGCTTATCAGACCAGAGGACGCTCTCCTCCTAATGGTCTGAGGGCGCATTCTACTAGAGCACAAGCGGCATCCTGGGCAGAATTTGCTTTTGTTCCTCCAGTAGATATCTGTAGGGCGGCTACATGGTCTTCGTTGCATACCTTTACAAAGCATTATCGTCTAGATGTTCAGGCCAGGGAAGATGCAAAAGTGGGAACGTCGGCTCTCATTGCTGGACTGGCGGGTCCCTCCCGAGTTTAGGTACTGCTCTGGTATTGCCCTAACCTTCCCTGGACTGGCCCGGAGAGGCGAAAAGGAAAATGAAATTAGTTCTTACCTGCTAATTATCTTTCCTTGAGCATTCTCCGGGCCAGTCCAGGGTCCCACCCTTTAGTTATTGGGGCTAATGTTTCTTTCTCAAATTAAGTTGGAATTTATTTAGTTTGGAAAAAAAAAAAAAAATTTTAATAAGCACAAATTATTTGCTTATGTTTTCCTGAAGGACTATAAAATATAATCAGTTTTATTATGAGTAAGCTTTTTGTTTTAAATTCTATAATAGTTAGTTGCTTTGTCAAAAGAAGACTGGCAGTTGGCTTCAGGGGGAGTGGCTTCATCGAGCAAGAAAACTTGATGTCTTTATGTCCTCAGCTGCTGAGGGGGATTGACAACCTAACCTTCCCTGGACTGGCCCGGAGAATGCTCAAGGAAAGATAATTAGCAGGTAAGAACTAATTTCATTTTATATCCCGCCTTATCCCTCAATCAAGGCAAACAATCAATTTCAATTGGCATTTGTTTTCTCATGTGTTCTTATACTGTACAGAGAATGTGCGTGAGTGTAGGTAGATTGATTGGGGTGTGCTATTTACAGCATGAGCTTTATATAGTGTTGTGTGCAATGAGCATGCAGGTAAGTCATTAGTCCGGGGGTGGTGATCCCATTATGTGGAGGCCGTAGTCCGGGGGTGGTGATCCCATTATGTGGAGGCCGTAGTGCTCCACAAAGAGCAAAGTCTTTAGTTGCTTTCGAAAGTCCTTAGTGTCATCTGTTGATCGAAGTTCATCAGGGAGTGCATTCCACATTATAGGTGCCGTCATTGATAGTGCTCGTCGTGTGGTAGACTTGCGGGCCTTTGTGTAGTCTTTTGGAGTGTTGATTGTGACAATGTGGCTCTCCTCCTAGGTCTTGTGCTGGTGTCGGGTTGTATAAGAGGTTGAAGGCTGAGTGCTGAGTTCCTGTGTTTGATTCTGAATATGTTTAGGATTGTCTTGTATTTGATGCCGGAGCTGATTGGGGGGAGCCAGTGGAGGTCTTTTAGTATGGGGGTGATGTGGTCTTGTTTTGATGAACTGGATATTATTCGTGCCGCTGTGTTTTGGGCCATTTGTAGTGGTTTGAGTGACTGTTTAGACATGCTGATATAGATCGGGTTGCAGAAGTCAAGGATGGGAGTTATTAAGGCTTGACAGACTGTGCGGAAATGATCTTGCGTGAGGAGGGACTTGAGGCGTCTGATTATTCTCATCTTGAAGTATGCGTTTTTGGTGGTCCTGCTGATGTATGACTGTAGGTTTAGCTCCCTGTCGAGAGTCACTCCAAGGTATTCACTTCCTGTTTTAAAGGTATTGGTGTATTGTTGACATTGATTGAGGGTGGAGGGATGAAGCTGGTGTTTTGTGTGATGAGAAGTGCTTCTGTCTTGTTGTAGTTTATGGTCCGGTTGTTTTTTTGGAGCCAGTTGAACATGTGGTTGAAGCAGTCTATTATTTTGGTGTAGTCAGGGTTGTCGAAGTTGACTGGGTTGTATATCATGATGTCATCTGCATAGATTGTGTAATGTATCTTGTGTTCTTTTATGATGTTGCAAATCGGTTGAATATAGAGGTTGAAAAGTAGTGCAGACAGGGCGGAGCCTTGTGGTACCCCTTTCTTGATCTTTGCTGGTCGTGAACTGTTGGAACCAATCTTAACCTGGAACTGTCTGTCTGTTAGGTAAGAGTTGAACCATCTTATGGTGGTGCCGTTTATTCCAATGCTCTGTAGTCTGGTTAGGAGGATTCTGTGGTCCACTGTGTCGAATGCAGCTGAGATGTCTAGGAAGATCATTAGTGTTCCTCTTTTGTGGTTGTCACTGATTTGGATTATGTTGTTGAATAGATATAACAGGAGTGTTTCGACTCCGTGGTTTGGGCGGAAGCCATGCTGGTGTATGTCCAGTGGGGCATGTGTGTCGATATGGTCCTGGAGTTGGTGTTGTACAGCTTTTTCTATAATCTTTGCCAGTAGTGGTATGCTGGAGATGGATCTGTAGGCTGCTGGGTTGCTGTTGTCTAGTGTGGATTTCTTCGGACATATCTTCTGGTGGGGACCAACGCCGTTCCTGAGGTGGCGAAGGGTCCGAAGGGATGTCTGGAAGTTCTTGAGAATCGAGTGACCCCCCCCATTAGATTCTGAAGAACTGGAAGCAGAGTCCAGTAAGAAATCAAAGTATCAGCGGTCTTGGGTTCGACCTTGATGCTTCATAGACATCGAAGGTCGATACCGATACTCAGAGGTATCTGAATCGAGAGCCATGGCGGTTTGAGTCTGTTGGATACCGATGATATCGATTAGTTCCAACAAAGTTATTGACCTCATGGGTTCCAATGATGCCAGTTCGAGAGCCAGCATTGGGCCCGATACACCTGGCCGTAGACTCGGTGCAAAAGTCTGCACTCCTGAAGCTCTCAATGTTATCGGTGCCAAGACTGCCAGGAGTGCTGCCAAACTCCTCTTGAGCACCAGCATGCTCTGGTCTAGGGAGTTGGTCGATGTCTGTCTGGGTGAGATCACCTATAGGACTCTGAGCCACCGTTCCAGAACATGGAACCGGTAGCTCTCCGGAAGTCAATGCCTTGGGAGCATCCCGGAGCCCCACTTGTACTTTGGAGGACAGACCCTCCCACTGGGGCTATTTGGCTGGCCTTTCTGCATTAGAAGCACCTCTAGGGAAGTCGCTATGCTTATGCTGGAACTTCTCTCTGGTCTTGGTATTTGTCTTCGACACCGATGCCGAGGATTTGGGAACAGCCAGAGACTTTGACTTACTTTTGTGTTTGGACTTTGAAGAAATCTGAGACCCATGAGAGGACGTCAATGCCCTCGATGAAGTGGAAGCCACTGAAACCGTGTCCGAGGTGATCCAAATTGGCTCAGGTTTGTGAGATCTTTCTTTGTCATTTGTTGGCACAAATTGGGTTGATATTCAGGACCCAGACATTTTAGACACCAGTCATGTTTATCAGTGGTCAAGATGGTATCAGCTACCGGCAGTACATTTCTTGAAACCGCTGACTGGCTTTTCCATGCCTTAAAATGTTGTCTTCAAGATGGAAGATAAGTCTATGGAGGCCTAGGGGCCTAGTTTAGCGGTGATAACCATGAAAATCAATAGAAAAGAAATTTGAAAATAAAAAATTATCGGGACAGGTGTCAGATTTGACAGAACTGGCGTTGATGGGAAGGCAGAAGCATGATGTTCCACAAAAAAAGAGAGGTTTTTTTAGCGGTAACAGGACGATGCGTCCTACTGACTCAGTGGAAAACGAAGAACTGAGGAGGGGAGTTGGGGAGGCAGGAAGTCAGGCATGCAGGCATAGTGGAGTACTCCCAAAGGCTTTCCTATTGGATGCTGGAGAGCGTTCCTGTGCAAGCTCCATCGGTGACGTTCACCCATATGTGAAGGCTGCATTCTTGCTTATTCCTGGAGATATGACAGCTACCTGGAAAGGTATGGACTGAACTTTAAAAGAAGAAAAGGAATGAGACTGAGGCAGAGTGAAGGGTTGAAATTGGCAGGAGTGAGAGAGTAGAAGCCCAACACCATCACCACAGCCAGTCGGTTGAGGAGCATAGGAAAATAGGTAGCTCCTTTCTCCCTCTCTTGCACTCTAACCCCCTGCCCTGCATTCCTTTCCCTTCCCCTCCCCCTCATCTCCACCGGTCATGGACTCACTGAAGGGACAACTAAGGAGCAGTTTAGCTTTGTCTTTATTTTCTCTAAATTTCTCTAATTTCCTTTATAGCAGGGGAGTTTTTTATTTGGTTGAATAAAGTTGCAAAAAAAAAAAAGAAATGGAGGAGTGATACCCCGCCAGGTGTGTGGGGATGTTGCGGAGGCTGTCCTACATACCAGGGCAGTGGCAGCTCCCAAACCTGTCATCAGGTGAGGAGCCACCAAGCAATTGCAGTGCAGACTCAGCAGAGCCAGACGACAATCCCAGGTGGGCCCCTCGACGCAGAAGGAGTTGCAGGGGCAGTCTCCATTGTTTGAAGGACCAGAGGGAGAGGACCTGGACACAGAGCTAGATTTGGACGAAGAGCTGGAAGAAGGAGAGATCCCAGAACAGGAAGATCAGGCGCAGATTATACGGGTGTTCCACCAGGAGGAGTTGCCGGCGCTTATCATAGAATCCCTGAAGTCTCTTAATATGCCCACTAGCCTTCTGGCAGAAGATGAGTCGCTGGAGGACCCGCTACTCCAAGCGTACGGAAGACGCAGAAGGTTTTCCCGATGCATAGAGTAGTCAGGCAGATGATTCAGGATGAGTGGTATCTGCCAGAGGCTGATCTTTGGGGGGTGAGGACCATGATGCGCCTATATCTGCTGCTGGATCAGGATTGCAAGCTTTTTCAGTCCCCTAAGGTGGATGCGGCAGTTTCGGCAGTCACCAAAAAGACGGCGATCCCGGTTGAAGGTAGTGCGGCGCTTAAGGATGTCCAAGATAGGAAGTTGGACACCTCGTTAAAGCAGACCTTTGATATTAACCCCCTCTCGCTGCAGCTTCCATTTGCAGGGCCTGGGTGGCTAGGACCTGCCTCAGCTGATTGCAGCGGGTTCAACAACAGGGGGAGCCGGTGACAGACTATTCGGGGGAGGCAGCCAAATTGGAATCGGGAGTGGCTTATCTCGCAGATATCCATTACAATCTCATTAGAGGGCTCTCTAAGAGCATGATCTCAGTGGTAGCGGCTCGCCGCTACCTTTGGCTACGGAACTGAGCAGCGGACAGTTCCTCCAAGGCCCACCTCAGCAAGCTGCTTTTAGAGGGAAACTGCAGTTCGGAGAGGAGCTAGACAAGTTAGTCAAAGACTTAGGAGAATCCAAAGGAGGCGTCTGCCCAAGAATAAGCAGAAACAGAGCCACAACTTGCCCGTGACCTGAGGCCAGCCGCAGGATTTCAGGCATTTTTGTACAACACTCTTTACCCCTTACCAGAAAGGAAAATTCCCCTCCAGAGGGCAGGGTTTTTGAGTTTTTTAAAGGAGCGGGCAGAGGATTTGCCACTGCTTCATCCTCGGGGCCTAAGAAATCCCAATGAGGCGAGGGGGGCCCAGGTAGCTGTGCAGTCTGTGGGAAGTCAGCTGCAGTAGTTCTACCCTGCCTGGCTCCAGATCATTTGCGACCAATGGGTGCTAGAGGTCATTCGGGAGGGGTAGCTTGTCCAGTGGGCAACTCCTTCGTTCAGTCTCCCTGCAAGGCATGAGGCAGCGGTAAGAGACACCTTGATGCAGCTTTTGTAGCTCAGGGCAGTGGTACTTGTTCCCCGAGACCAGTATGGCTGCGGTCGTTACTCCATTTACTTTGTAGTGCCCAAAAAAGAAGGTTCCTTTCGCCCAATCCTCGATCTTAAACAAGTGAACTGGTGTCTGTGGGTCCCGCATTTTCACATGGCGACATTGTGATCCATCATAGTACCTTCACCAAGGTCATTGTTGTGGTAGTGGTGGCGCTTCGCAAGGAAGCAGTTCTGGTGCACCTGTGCTCGACTGGCTGATTTGGGCAAAGTCCAGGGATGAGAGCAAACAAGCAATGTCATGGGTGGTACAGTTCCTGCAAAGTCTTGATTATGTGGTCAAAGTGGCCAAGAGCCATTTGGACCCATCTCAGGAGCTGGAGTACCTAAGAGCGTGCTTCAACACCCACATGGGGAGAGTCTTCCTGCTGGAACAGCGAGCACAGGAGCTACGATGATTAGTGCGCCAGTTTCTGAGGATGACAGAACCGATGGCCTGGCATTATCTGCAGGTCCTGGGGTACATGGCAGTCACACTTAAACTTGTACAGTGGGCAAGGGTGCACATGTGTCCACTGCAGAGGGCTTTGCTCCATCGGTGGTCGCACCAGACACATCCCTTGTCCCAGAAACTCCCCTGCCCATGAGAGGCCAAGAGAGCGCTCAAATGGTGACTTCGCCTCGGGAATCTGGAAGGGGGCATACCCCTTGAGTTGCCACCATGGATCCTGCTGATGACCAACGCCAGTCTGTCCGGTTGGGGAGCCCATTGAGAAGGACACATTGCTCAGACACAATGGAGCTCGCAGGAGGCTCTTTGGTGGATCAACAGGCTGGAGAAGTGGGCGGTAGCCCTGGTGCTCTGGAGTTTCAAGCCATGTTTGCAGGGGAAGGCAGTCCAGGTCTTTTTGGACAATGCAACCATGATAGCCTACATCAACTGCCAGGGAGGCATGGGCAGCGCAGCCTTGGAGAAGAAGACCGAAATGCTGTTAAGCTGGGCAGAAAGTCATCACCAGGCATTATCGGCAGCACACATGGCGGGGGATTGACAATGTGCACAGATGGGGCACACCGGTCATGGACCTAATGGCAATGTTCGAGACCGCCAAAGCGAGTCGCTTTTTCAGCAGAAGAAGAGAGAGATTGTCAGAGGGCCTGGATGCCCTAGTGCAAAAGTGGCCCATGGAGGGACTTCTCTGTTTTTCCCCCATGGGCTCTCATAAGCCAGGTTTTGCGTCTTGCAGCGGATCGAGGCTCATTGGGATTTAGTCATTCTGATCGCCCTGGATTGGCCAAGACGCCCGTGGTATGCCGACCTGGTGCGGATTCTGGCGGATTGGCTGTGGTGTCGAGAGAATCTCTTGACACAGGAGCAGGTGCACATGCCTCAGGCAGATCGATTCTTGCTTACAGCATGGCTCTTAAAAGGACGTGATTGAAGAAGAAAGACTACTCGGGTCCAGTGATATCAACCTTGCTGAAGGCAAGGAGGAGGTCTACCTCTCTAGCTTATATCCGGGTATGGCGCATCTTTGAGGTGTGATGTGCAGATAGGCAGGCTCTGCTATCCGCTGCTACCATTCTGGACATCCTAGCATTCTTGCGGGCCAGTTTCGATAAGGGCCTAGCGGTTAGTTCCTTGAGGGTGCAACTGGTGGTGATTTCCTGTTAGCGTGGAAAGGTCCAGGGGGTAGCGTTGGGTATGCTTCCGGATGTCATGAGATTCCAGAAGGTGGTGGCCCATCTGCACCCTCCACGGAGGCCAGTGGTTCTGCCGTGGGATCTCAATTTGGTGGTAGCAGCGCTTATTGGAGAGCCGTTGAGTTGGGCTTCGCTGAAGGACTTAACCCTTAAGACAGTATTTCTCATAGCGATGTGCTCGGCGTGCAGGATTTCAGAGCTTCAATCTTATCTTGCCAGGATCCATTCCTTTCTTTTTTGAGCGAGAAGGTGGTCCTGCGACCGGTGCCTTCCTTTATGCCCAAGGTGGTATCGGCATTTTATTTGAATCAGTCTGTTCCTCTACCAATCCTGATGAACGCGGAGAATGATTCCCCCAGCCCACAGCTGTGCCTCTTGGATGTTTGTCGCATCCTGAGGTGTTATTTGACGAGGACAGTGTCCTTCCGCAAATCAGATTGCCCGTTTGTCCAGTTTGGGGGGCCACACAGAGGGGAGGCGGCAGCCAAGGCCTCTATTTCTAGATGGATCAGAGAAACAATCGTGTAGGCATACATCTTGAAGGGTAAGCCAGTGCTGGTGGGTTTGCGTGCACATTCCATGAGGGCTCAGGCGGCCTCATGGGCGGAGTATAGTTTGGTGCTACCAGTAGAAATCTGCAGAGTGGCGATCTGGTCTTCACTTCTTACCTTTTGCTAAGCATTATCGCCTGGACATCCAGGCGGTGGGAGATGCCTGTTTTGGATCAGCAGTGCTTCAGGCCAGTTTTGCAGGTCCCTCCCATTAATTTAACTGCTCTGTTACATCCCAGAAGTGCGGGACTGGACTGGAGGGACGATAAAGAAGATGAAATTAGACTTACCTGTTAATTGTTGTTCCTTGAGGAACTTCAGTCCAATCACGGATCCCTCCCCGAATGCCAGTTATTTGTGACCTGAGCCTGAAGCTGTTTTCCTTGGTGATGGAAGGGGCCAGGGGTGCCAGGTGATCATGGGGAGGACGGCACTGAGGGCAGACCGGAAGGGCTGTCTGACTCTCGCTCAATGCTGGATGTCGTCGCCCAGGTGTGCCACAGGTAAGCCTCCTCATTATGGGGGGAGGGTGGATTCCTCCTCCGGTGAGGGGGACGGCAGATAATTTAGGCGTAGAATTGTTTGTTCTAATTTAATTAGCCTAGAGTTCAATTTGTTGCGAAAATAGCTTCTATATAAGAATCACAGAAATTTTGTTATTTTATACATTTTGACACTGTGATAGATAACCACATCAACAATTGTTCTAATTTAATTACTTATTTGTTTGTCCTGTGAGTCTGCTTTGTCAATAGGTTACTGGGGCTGGTGGGCAGTGCCAGCTGCATTAGTACTGGTGTCATCAAAAGATAACATGCTCAGTCTCCAAGCTGCTGGAAGAGGTACACTACCCAGAAGTGCGGCACTGGACTGGAGTTCCTCAAGGAACAACAATTAGCAGGTAAGTCTAATTTCATCATACACCTTCAAAAATGTGCTTAATTGCCTTCTGCATTAGTGGCACTACTGTCTTCCCCTAAGTGCCAGGAATACCCCCATTTACCACAGAGGTTTTGCAGTTAGCATGGGTTAAATTTAGCAATTATCACCTATTAAGATTTTGCGGTTAAGGTGGCTTAGTAAATAGTCCTCTAAATGTTTTCAGTGATTATATTCCTTCATCTATCATAGCTACTGCTTTTTTATGTTGTTGTTTTTAATGAAGCAAGAGCATTTGTTGTCAAGGGTCAGTGTCTGCCCATCCCTGTGTCTATGCTTGTGGCAGGGAGGCTAGTGGAGGAGCTGGTAGCAGGAACAGTGAGGTGGTGGTTAGGGCATGCCCTGCCATCTGAAGAATGGAGGGAGCCAGCAGATGCAACTAAAAGAGTCATGGCTTGGAGATTAAGATGAGGTGGCCAGTAAAACAGGTGATTGGTAAGTAGAAAATGCAATGAAGAGAGAAGGAGAAAATAGAGTGCAAAGGAGGGAGGAGTGGGAAGAAAGAGGGTACCCCCTCTATACCGCCTCTTGCCCTGCACACACTCCCTTCATACACACTCTCCACCTCTTCTAACACATTTCCCCACATACCCTTGCTATGCACACACCTTTACACTTTCCTAGTAGATACAAACATGTTCACCCCACCACATACATACACAACTAAATACACCACCATTCATATACCTCATTACACCCAGGGATGGCCCAAGGGTTTCTGCCGCCCCCCTTCTCCGTGCTGAGCTGTGCTGCCGCCCCCTGCTGCTGCTGATTCCAGCGACGGGGCAGCTCAGTGGAAGGCCATGTGCTTTGGCACATATGGCCTGCCATTTCTGCCTCCCCTCCGACACAACTTCAGGGGGTCAGAAGCATCTGGCCATGTGTAGTGAAGCACATGGCCTGCTGCTGCCACCGAGCCTAGCCCCCCCGGACCCTGCTACCGGAATCAGCGGCAGCAGGAGGTGATGGTGTGGCTCAGCATGGGGGGGGGGGGGTTGGAGGCACATGGCCCAGCTTGGTAGGCCATGTGTGCCAAAGCACATGGCCTACCATAGGTGCTGTGTGACCCACAGTGGTCTTCTGCCCTAGGTGGCCGCTTAGCTCTCTTAGCAGATGGGCCGGCCTTGTTTACACCCCCCCCCCCCCCCCCACTATACAAGTTCCCCTGCTGAGTCATACTTCACCATGCTTCTTCCTACCGAGTCCCCCATAGAGACATGATTGAACCTGCCAATAGGCTGGAATAAAGGGAAACACACTATTGTGTCACATTGTAAGTTGCATTGTTCTGTCCCAGCTTTCCCCCTCCTTTCTGCTTTTTCTTACTGGTCCATTTGGAGAACTGGGTAATCCCCTTTTAATGGAGCACTACAAGGAAGGCTAACACTATCTGCTCCTGCCATGGGTCATGGCCTCCCATCTTCACTAAGGCAGGATTTAAGATTCTGGTGCCCATAGGCAAAACCAAATAGCAGATCCCAGAGAACAGGGCTTGAGGGGAGGGTATCAGATCCCAAAGTTTGAAAAGCCGGAAGAGGAACAAAGGAAGGCCAAAGTGCCACAGTGGTGCCCTTTTAAAGTACCACATTCACACAGCCCTCAAGTAAACTGGAGCAAGTTCCTCTTTGGCTTAGGTATTTGGCACCTTCAAAATTTAGCACCCTAGACAATTGCGTATTCCTAAATCGAGGATGGAGCGTCACTCTTCTCAGGGTCTGAGTGCATCATTTCCACAGTGCACTGGAAGGACTTCTAGACAGGAGACCTTAATTCATGCTACCTGGAGAATTTCATACTACATACCAGCACTTCCACTATTTTCCATAACTGGTTTAGTTTGAACGTACGTTATAACATCTATCTTTTTATAAATGGCACAGATTGCAGCAACTATGTGACATGTCTGCAACTAAGCTTTTGCCTCTTAGAATGAAAATAGCTTTTCTTGTTGCATTTCATAAACATATAAACCTAGTTAGCATAGTGCTCATTGTACCCATAAACATTTTCTCTATAATCTTAAATACATCACTAAGTTCTCTAAAACCTTTCTGGACTTGCTAGACAGGCACACAGATACTTTCTTTCATTAGCTTAGTACTGGTCATTGAAAAAGTTTATTCATAATAAAACAGTTTCAGGACTGATAAAAAAAATCTTAGCTTCCCTTCAGCCTTTACTTGCTACTCAACCTGGAATCACTTCTGACCGATTCCGTTCAGACTTGTCATTTTAAAGATATAACTCTCTCTCTCTAAAACCTTATGCTGTGTTCGCATAGCACTGTAGAATGTAAGAACTGGTTTATCTTATCTTTTTCCTTTTTCAATTTTTTTTTCTAGAAAATGTGGTGCTTGTGAAAGGTACCAGATTGAAAGCCCTGGAAACCAAAGTCCTCCATTTCTCCACAGTACACATACACGCCTACAGATGGTCAGCTGCGGTGCAGGCTTCCCCACCCTGCCCAGGTGCTTCTAACTCAGTTTCTGCTGCCATTCAGTCAGTGGCTGTTGCTGGGACAAAACATAGTCCGTGTGACATGCACTGTTGCATTGCTTCCTCCATCATCCATTACCTTTCCGTTAACTTCCTTGCCTTCGTTCTGTCCCACTCTGAACCTCTTCATTTTCCTGCCCTCTCCCCATGCAGCCCTCCTTCCTGAGAATCGTCTCATCTCAATTCATTTTGGATGATGGCATGGTACCACTGGATCTGTACTCGAGCCATCACTTCATTGAGTCAGGTAGTGCCCATGTGCCATGCTAGATGTCTCTACATCATTGAAACTATCCGTGGAAAGAACAACTGAGCCACCAAATCGTTTAACCAACTGCTAAACTGCTTTCAGGCTCTACTGACAAGCCAAATCTGAACTGAGGGCCTAGAAATAAAATCCTTTACCAGTCGCTGGAGCCATCCAGTCCTTTACCTATTGTGCTTTTTAATGCTAATATAATCCCTTTTCATTCTGACAGTTTAAATTGCTTCTGTGACATCATTTGACTGATATCCTTTCTGTACTATACATTTGTGCCTTTTGTTGTTTTGTACTTGACTACTCCTGTTCCATCTCAGTTTACATATTGGTGTGGTTGCATTTTTTTTTATTGTATTGTACTTAAGCCATGAATGCATTAGTTTATCAATTTCAATTATACTATAAATAATTTAAGTTATACCTTTTATATAATAATGTTGAAAAAACTAATGCAGGACTGTTGGCTTTGATTTGTGCATTAGCATTTTATCTTATGCAGAATGAAAAATTGCAAATATACAGAGATTTTGATCTTACTAGCTGCATGAGAGATATTTGACTTCAGTCTCAGGGAGAATTGTAATCCCCTGGTACAGAAAAATGTGATTAAGCTGCATGTATTGTGCAGACCTGCAACTTTGAAAGCTGAGACTGATGTCTTTGATATTATTATCCATTGGAATAAATAAAATAAATTGTTTGCTGGAGGTAGAGAGAACATAGGGTTTCTATTCTACACTGTAATTATCAAGAGGTAGTCCTACTGCTGAGATTGTTTTACAGATCATTATTGAATTGCAACACTTTGTTGAATTTGAAAAACCATAAGGGAGGTAATATGATAACCAAGCAAAAAAAAGTCACATTCACAGTACATGTCATTCCTACTACCGTGCATTATATGAGAAGCACATCTACACAGATTTCAAAGTCCTTAGAATGGACCAAAAGAAGCAAGCTATATTGGATAGATGTAGAAATATCTAGCTTGGAGTTCCCTCTTCCTGCTTTGAGTTCACAGTTCAGCTGGATCTGGCCACAAGTCTTCATTCATAAATACCCAGCATTCTCATTAACCCCCTTCCCCCCCATATTCTATAAAATCATATACCACCTAACTCAAACATTACATAGTAGAGAGTCTGTGGCCAGAGGTCACAGACTGCAGCTGCTTCCTGGTACATAGGCAGCAGGAGGAATTGCTCTCGAGCTTCTACGGTTCCGATTTCTGGCTGCTCAACAGGCTCTTATTATAATAAGCACTTGGAGCTGAACCAAGTTTCCCTCCTACTATGACTACCGAAAAGACCACGCGCTCAAGTGCGAGAGTCACTCTCAAGGTGGTCGTTCACAAGCATTTCATCAATCTTTTCTGCTCGGATTTTCTTCATAGGAGAAAATCCATCCACCATCTGCTGGAGACAAAGAAATACTGAAGAGACCTCTTGTGGCTGAGGTGGCTAGAGGCATGGGAGTGATGTAATTGAAAGCTGGGCTTTTCATTGGTTCTTTGTCTCCACCACTCTGCTGGTAGGGGAACACAACCCATTTATCTGGACTGGCCTAGCCAGGACTCAAGGAAAGGACATTATCTGGTAAATAAAATGTCAGCTTACATGCAGAAAAGGGCTTTTATAAAATTGTGTGACTGCATATGCACATAAAAAGTTAGAGGTTCTGCTGCCAGTCAGCAGGAGGTTCTCACCTGGAAGGACCTTACCCAGATTGACCCTATGACCTCCATCCAGCAGGTGTCAGTAGGTTCCATTTGGCTGACTGGCCTCCTTTCAAGGGCCATCTTGTTGATGCCTAGCACCTCGTATACCCAACTCTGGCTAAGATCTCTTTGTCAGCAAAGCTGGATTAAGGATAGGCAAGCTAGGCATGTGCCAAGGACCCAAATATTTAGGGAGGGGGTTGTCGGATGTGCTCAGAATTCAAGAGGTTAGGACTGCTTTTTTCAGCATTCTACCACTTTCTGCATTCATATCTAAAAGTCAGAAAGATGACTAAAGTGTTTGGACATTTTCAAAGTTTAATACTTATCTGCAAATCTCTCTTTCCCCTTCTGCCTGAGTGAGTTATAAGCCTGCCCTGCCTAGCAGCAAAGAGTGGCAGGATCCAGCCAATGAGAAGGCAGTGGGGGCGGAGCACTGGAAAACTGCTTTAATCACAAGAAGGGAGATGATAAGCCAGGAAATATTCTTGAAGTGTGCAAAAGTGAGAGGAGGACTGCATTGGGAACTGGGCCATCCTTGGAGAGAGCTAGTGGAACCAATGAGAGGCTTTTTAAAGAAGGAACAGGCGAGGTCCTAGAAATCTTTAGTAGGCTGAGGAAAAGAGTTGGCAGAAAATGCTTTACATGGTGATGGACAGAGCTAGATGGGTACAGATGAGGGCAGTGATTGAACGAGCATATGAGCAGCAGTGCAGCACCAGAACCGTATGTGTCTGAAGAGTGACAGAGTACTTGCATCTACATGTATTTGTGTATGTTTTATTTTGTTTATTTATTTAGCAAATTTTCTATACTGCTTTATGTGCTAGTCAAAGCAGTGTACATGGAACATAATGCAGAACACTTGCATACAACATTATAAACTGAGCAGCATTAACAAATATCATAATTCACTAAGTTGGATGAACATTAGAGTGTATTATTTACAATGCAATTAGGGAAGACACGGGTTAACATGGTGGTTAAGGTTTCTGTGGACATGTGATGAATTTATGCATTTGGTTGTGCAGGATTAAGAGGGGAGTTGGAGTATTTGAGCTATAGTATTGTAGGGTTTTCTTGTATGGGATTGTGCTGCTGCTGTTAGGTGCCAGTGCCAAAATGATCCTTAAATAAGTGTATTTTGAGGTTTCGTCTGAATTCTATGATCGTCAGAGAGTCACAGTTGCAGTAGAGAGTTCCAGAGGTAAGGTGCAAATAATGAGAAGACACATGAGGACATGGAATGCTTCCATTTGGTTATGAGTTTGGCCACTTTTAGCAAGTTATGTGATGCTGTTTTTCTTGTCCTGGAGCTGTGGTCTTTCTGAATGTTGGCTTGATTACTGAGGGCGGACTTTTCTTGGAATATCTTGAACGTGGTTAGTAACACTTTATCTCCAAGAACAAGCAGGAAGTCAGTCTTCACATATGGGTGATGTTGGCATCGACGGAGCCCGGCTCAGGAACACTCCCCAGCATCCAGTAGGAATGCTTTTGGGAGCATTCCTCCATGCATGCATGGCTGCCTTCCCTCCTGGTCTCCTCAGTCGTCTGTTTTTCCAATGACTCACTGGGACCCTGCCCTCTCAGCTGCGTTTATTCTTTTTTTTTCTTCAAAGTACTATCAAAAATACTCCAGTTTGCCTTCCTGTCGACCGCTTCAACTTCCCATCAATTTCAGTACCCCTTGCTTTTCTTATTTTGACTTTAGTTTTCTTTAATTTTATTTTTCACTAGTTTTTCACTTGAGGCCTACGGCCTCTTCAGGCACCATTGCCAAATTCGATTTTGCCTCCATTTTATTTTCAAAAATAGAGAACCTCGAAGTGCATTCAAGAAGTGCTCTAAATGTTCCAGTACAATTTCTATTATTGATGATCATTCTTGGTGCCTCAAGGGTCTAGGCCCAGACCATGACATCGATTCCTGCCTCTCCTGTTGCCACATGAACTCCAGAGGTTGGAAGAACTGAGACAAACAGAAGGCTAAGCTGTTTCCATCAGACTCGGCTCCTTCAGTGCACTCCTCGGGGACGTCAACTCCATCAAAATCTTCCCATGCCTCTAAAACCTTACTGGCAAAAGAAAAGCATCACTCGGAGTCACCAGCACTTAAGAAGACATCGGCTTTAGTATCAAGGTCATCGACTTCCAGGTCGGCATCGCCATTCTTCGCATTCCGATGCAGAATGGAGTGGAACGGGTAAACATAGATTGATTGTTTACATCATCAGAATATAAAAAGACTAGGGGACATGCAATGAAGCTACAGGGTAACCTATTTAAAACTAATAAGAGAAAATATTTTTTCACTCAACGTGTAATCAAACTCTGGAATTTGTTACCGGAGGATGTAGTAAGAGCTGTTAGTGTAGCTGGGTTTAAAAAAGGTTTGGAGAAGTTTCTGGAGGAAAGTCCATAAACCATTATTAAAAGGGACCCGGGCTATCACTGCTTGACCCAATATAAGCATTGAGGAACCTGTGTCTTTTGGGGAAACTGCTAGGTACTTATGACCTAGATTGGCCACTATTGGAAACAGGATACTGGGCTTGATGGACCTTGGTCTCACCAAGTATGTTTTATGTTTATGTTTATGTTTTATTTCACTTGATAAAAACCGCCTTTCATGGGCAAGCAAAGCGGTGTACAATAAAACCAATAAAAACTTTGTTTTTAAAAAGGCCGAGGCCAGTGAAAAGGAAAAGAAATACACTTTCTGGACAGAAAAGCAATAGAAGCAGAAGAGACAAAGCTAAACCATAACAAAGACAAGTCACAAAGAAAGCAGAGGATAATACAAATGGGAATCACACAAAAGGAGAGGGGATATCAAACGCAAGGGAAAAAAGGTGGGTTTTGAGGTTTTGTTTAAATGTGGGGTGGTGAGGGTCCAGTCGGAGTGAGGAGGGGAGGGAGTTCCAGAGGGCGGGGCCAGCAAAAAAGAAGGCAGAGGAACGGGTAGACTGTAAATGGGCACGGGAAGGGGAGGGAAGAGTGAGGCGGTTAAGGTGAAAGGAGCGAGGGGTGTACCTAGGGGAGTGGAAGGAGAGGAGGTCCGTTAGATATTGGGGGGTACCTGTATGGAGAGCTTTATGAACCAAAATGAGCAACTTGAAATGAACGCGGTGGGGGAAGGGCAACCAGTGAAGACGGAACAGTAAGGGTGTGATGTGATCACGGGGGGAGGAATGGGTGACCAAACGAGCAGCAGTATTCTGAATACGTTGTAACCGGGACTGTTGTTTCTTGGAAAGGCCGACAAAAAGTGAGTTTGCAAAATCCGCCCGAGACATGACCAGGGAAAGTAACAGAGTAGTGAGAGCAGAAGGGGATAGAAAAGGACGAACTGCACGAATTTGTCGGAGAAAGAAGAAGTATGGCATATCTTATGTTCTTATGTTATGACCATCCATCCAAACAACCCCAGCGGAAGGTATTATCACCCTCCAAAGCTATACAGGGGTTCGGGGATGCCCCCAAGGTCCAGTCTTTGGTGGGGCCCCAATACTGGCATCGGGAATTGTGGCTCACACATCTGTGTCTGGAGCTTCCCCTCCCCCAGTTCCATCACTGGATGACAATGTCATCACTATTGAGCGTAGCATTGCTAAACTCTTAGCAATTGTTATGCCAATGACTTCGGAGGCTCCATAGCGGCACCAGTACCAGTTCCACCGATATCACTGGTGATCACAGCCATCGGTACTCTGCCACAGGTATCCCCGGCTTCACAGGGCTCGGAGCAGCCGGTACCAAGGCCTTCTGTCAAAACAACGAGTCGGAGGTATCGAACATCTCATAGAGATTATTTCAATTTCCTTCCAGACTTCGATTCCGAGGACACATACGAGGTGGAATCGGTCGAGTCCGATACACCCAGGGATGTTCCATCAGATCCATTGCTTCCTTATGAATGGAGACGTTCCTTGCCTGAAGACATGTCCTTCCAAGACTTCATTAAGGATATGGCGGCAGCTCTCGATGTTTCAGTGGCAACTGAAACTGAACCAAGAGCTGAGGAGCTTGACATACTACAGTATCCTTCAACATCGAAGGAAGCTGCCACCCTCCCGGTGCACAACATCCTCCGCCATGAATAGGATCAAAAGTTAGAAAAATCACTCCTCGGTACTTCCTGGCAGAGAGGGCAGGACATTAGATGCATTTGCAAGAAAGGCTTCCAGGCTACTATGCTAGCATCAAGAATTGATTCATACATGGGTATGATTCTCAAGGATATGTCCAGGGATTTTTCAGACTTCACCTCCTTATTACCCCCTGACAAACAGGCGGCTCACCAGGTCTTGGTTACCCATGCCCAAAAAACATCAAAATTCTTAACAAGGGCTGCTTTTTATGCTTTTGAGGCAAACAGCAGATCTGCTGCAGCTTGCATAGGTGCCAGAAGAACAGCATAGTTCTAAGCATCTGACTTAGATCCAGGATAAATTGATAAACATACCCTGTAATGGTGAAAACCTCTTTGGCCAGAGGTGGAGAGAAAAGGCCGGAGAGATTGAAACAGACGACCTCACCATCAAGATGCTATCAAGGAGAACTGTGGACCCTTCCAAAAAGAAGGCTACCACCAAAAAGCCTAAAAAGAGGGAAATATTTCCCTCCGTATCAGGCCTATGCTACCTACGCTGGTCCACAATAGCAGCAGAGACAATCGGGTGAAAAGCAGATCAGGAAACCCAAGGTTTCCAAACCTCATCCTGCCCCATTTACTCAACAGCCCCAGAGCTTTTGACTCTTTCAAAAGGAGCATGGCCAATTTTCCCATTTTTCTCCCTTGTCCTTCCAGGATCCCAGGGAGGCTAGTGCACTTCACACACCGTTGGATAAGTATCACCTCCGAGCCCTGGACACTACATTTAGTCTGTTAGGGTCTACAACTAAAGTTCCAAACTTATCCTCCCAATCATTCTGTGGAACAACCCACTCTGGATCCCCTTCACTCCTCTCTCTGCTAGAACAAGGAGCTATTGAGAAGGTCCCCTCCACCCTGCAGGGCCGGGGTTTCTACTCCAGATATTTCCTGATTCCAAAAAAGACAGGAGGTTACAGGCCTGTACTAGATCTCCAAAATCTCAACAAATTTCTCATCAAAGAGAAATTCAAGATGATTTCTCTAGGCACCTCTTGCCATGCCTCAAACAAAATAATTGGCTATGCTCTCTGGATCTAAAGGATGCATATACACACATCCTCATCCACTGAGACTACAGAAGATTCCTCAGATTTGTCTTTCAGGGAAACCACTATCAGTACAGAGTCCTCCCTTTCTGACTCTCCTCAGCGCCCAGAGTATTCACAAAGTGCTTAGTTGTTGTGGTGGCCATCCTATGAACCTGGGGAATCTTTCTGTTCCCCTACTTAGATGACTGGCTGCTAAGGGCAGACTCCGCTTCAGCAGTCGCATGCACTCTAAATCAAACCATTAATGTCCTTCAAGAGTTGGGGTTTTTGATAAACTATCCAAAGTCACATCTCAACCCAACCCAGAACATAGGTGCTCGGCTGGACCCGACAAGAAGCAGAGCGTTCCTCTCAGAGTACAGACGTCTCCGTCTGATTACCTTAACCACACAAGTGCAGCAACAACCATTGCTTTCTGCCAGAACATTTCTACACCTGTCTACACAGTCCATGTCGTACCTTATGCTTGCCTCCACATCAGGACCTCAGAGTGGGCGCTCTCAAGCCAGTGGAAGCAGTCCACAGGTCATCTCTCAGACCTGGTCAGCATTATATGTTTTATATAAACAAAAAAGAAGGAACAGGCTCTTAAGCCCTGTGCAAAGAGGCCTCTCGCCTGTGGAACTGGGCAAGTTCCCAGGGTATTCACCTTCACGCAGTCTAATAGCAGGTCTGCAATATGAGATTGCAGACCTGCTATTAGTAATCTGTGAACTATCATTAAAATCATCTCTAATACCTGAAGATTGGAGGATTGCCAATGTAACACCGATTTTTAAAAAAGGTTCCAGGGGTGATCCGGGAAACTACAGACCGGTGAGCCTGACATCAGTACCGGGAAAAATGGTAGAAACCATCATAAAGAATAAAATTACTCAGCATGTAGATAGTCATGACCTAATGGGAGACAGCCAACATGGCTTTAGACAAGGAAGATCTTGTCTTACTAATCTGTTATGTTTTTTTGAAGGAGTGAATAATCAGGTGGACAAAGGTGAGTCGGTTGATATTGTGTATCTGGACTTTCAGAAAGCCTTTGACAAGGTCCCTCATGAGAGACTTTTGGCAAAACTAAAGAGTCATGGGATAGGAGGCAGTGTACTATTGTGGATCAGGAACTGGTTAAAAGATAGAAAGCAGAGGGTAGGGCTAAATGGCCAATTTTCCCAATGGAGAAAGGTGAATAGTGGTGTACCCCAGGGATCTGTGCTGGGTCCGCTGCTTTTTTGACATATTCATAAATGACCTGGAAAGTGGAATAACGAGTGAGGTTATCAAATTTGCAGATGACACAAAACTATTTAAAGTTGTTAAAACCCAAGAGGATTGTGGAAAATTGCAAGAGGATCTTGATAAATTGGAAGACTGGGCATCAAAATGGCAGATGAAATTTAATGTGGACAAGTGCAAGGTTATGCATCTAGGGAAGAACAACCCAAACTATGGTTACACGATGCAAGGTTCCACATTAGGAACCACCAACCAGGAAAAATATTTAGGCGTCATTGTGGATACCATGTTAAAACCGTCGGCCCAGTGTGCAGCGGTGGCCAAGAGAGCAAATAGAATGCTAGGTATGATAAGGAAAGGAATGGAAAATAAAACAAAAGATATTATAATGCCTCTATATCGTTCCATGGTGAGACCGCACCTTGAATATTGTGTGCAATTCTGGTCGCCGTATCTTAAAAAGGATATAGCGATTTTAGAAAAGGTTTAGAGAAGAGCCACCAAAATGGTAAAGGGGATGGAAGGATACTCCTATGAAGAAAGGCTAAAAAGGTTAGGGCTCTTTAACCTGGAAAAGAGACGGCTGAGGGGAGATATGATAGAAGTCTATAAATTAATGAACGGAGTGGAACGGGTAAACGGGTAGATCGATTGTTTACCTTATCAGAATATAGAAAGACTAGGGGACATGCAATGAAGCTACAGGGTAAACTATTTAAGACTAATAAAAGAAAATATTTTTTCACTCAACGTGTAATCAAACTCTGGAATTTGTTACCAGAGGATGTAGTAAAGGCTGTTAATGTAGCTGGGTTTAAAAAAGGTTTGGACAAGTTCCTGGAGGAAAGGTCCATAAACCATTATTAAGAAGGGACCCAGGATATCAATGCTTGAACCAATACAAGCATTGTGGAACCTGTGTCCCTTGGGGAAACTGCTAGGTACATATGACCTAGATTGGCCACTGTTGGAAACAGAATACTGGGCTTGATGGACCTTGGTCTGACCCAGTATGGCATATCATATGTTCTTATGTACCTCCCGGGAGAACAGAATCAATTGGCCAACAGACTAAGCCGAATTCTACTCCCACACAAGTGGATGTTGGATCCTCAGGTAGCTCAATGTTTGTTTCAACTCTGGGAGATACCACTAATAGACCTCTTTGTGTTTCCCCTCAATGCCCAACTACCTCTGTTCTGTTCAAGGATTCCCTCTCCCCACAGGGAATCATCAGATGCCTTCCTTATTCACTGGGGTCAAGGGCTTCTTTATGCTTTCCCTCCACTTCCACTCATAACAAAGACACTCTTCAAACTCCAGGCCGAAGGGGAATGAATGATTCTCATTGCCCTATACTGGCCCAGACAACTGTGGTTTCCTCTGCTTCTTCAGCTTGCTGAAGCACCTCCCCTCCGGCTCAGTTACTCACCGATACTTCTCTCCTAGGAGTGGGGCACCCTGTTGTATCCCAATCTCAAACCACTCCGGTTGATGGCATGGATGCTGAACGCCTTGTCCTCTCACATTTAAATCTCAAGGAGAATGTTTTGCATGTCCTTTTATCTTGTCAAACATCTTGCTGGCCCACAAGGCGGTTCGGTGTTGCTCCTCTTCTAACAGCAAGGACTTTATGTTGCCCTCAGGGATTTTGGGTCCCAATAGCTAATCGAAATAAGGAGGTAGTTGTGGTCGAGTAGCTATGCTTAAAGAGGTTTTATTTCCCGTCCCGGGAGAATTCTTGCAACACAGATCAAAAAGCAAATAAACCATACAGCTGGTATAACACAAGTGAGGGACTACAAATGGAACAAAAATGCTTATTGTCAGCTTTAACTGAACAAAAAGAGGGAAAAACAGGGTTTTCAATCACACACTTTTAACTGTGAAATCTGTGCTCTCCCACAGATTTCACTCCAGCAGGCTTTCTTAGGCCCCTAACAAAAAGAGGTTATGCTATCAGAGAAAACAAGCGTACAGTCCATTTTGCACATATCAGAATTATCATCACCAAAGTCACAATCCATATCTTCAGGTGCTTCTTGATAATTATAACTTGCAGGGCTGTATTGTGGATTAGTGTTTGTTTCTCTCCTCTCGGCTGGGTCAGAGCACCACTCCCCCCTATCACTGCAGAAAGGTTCTTTACCACACACTATGGAATCTTTCCTTAGTGGGCTACACACTTCCTGACCACTGGGGGTAAAACTCAGTGCTCCTCTAGTCCAGGTACTTTGGCTTTCAGGCTGAGCTCTGCCTGGCTGGTGTGTAAACGGGAAGTGGAAACTTTTCTTCCCCTCTCTTCCTTTCACAGGACGTCTTTCTAAAGCATGGGAATTATCTCTTGGACAAGTATTCTGGCTCCCCAGGTTCCTGCTATTGTGGTTATCTCTTCTCCCTGCTCCTCGTGGTTTATATCCTGGAGTCTCCCTCTGGCCCCACACGGACCTTGGCTTAGTGCAGCCTAACTTCCCAGCACTAACCTTCGTGAACTCCTCTTGGATAAACCCCTCTGAGGTGCAGATTGATTCCACGTCTGAACCTTCCAGGTATGGCTCCTAGCTTTTCTGAGCGCTGTACTTTCCTTTCCCTCGAGTCCTCTCAATGTCTTCTTCTCTCTCTGCCACAGAGACTGAGTCTGACTCCTGGCTTGCGTCTCTGTGTTTCCTTCTTTCTCCACGTGTGCCTGTACATGAATCTGTGCATGAATCTGCATGTGTCTCTGCTCTGCTCAAGACTGACCTTTTTTTATCTGCGTCATTCCTTGAGACTTGAGTTAGCTCAACTCTCTGCAGCTGTCTCTGCTTTGCTGATGAGCTATGACGTAATGATATCTCTGGGCGTTTCTCTACAGCCTGTGCTCTTGTTTTGCTTGGTTGCCCCTGACAACCCCTAGCCATGTGCTCTGCACTGCTGCTTTTAAAACTGCCCTGTGTGTTTTTCTCCATTTTTACAGGCGCTATCTGCCTGGCGCCATGACAATCTTCAAGGAAGGATTCAACCAGATGCTCTTATGCCTTCAAATGGTGCAGGTTCTCCTTCTGATGTTCTCATCAGGCACTGCATCCTTTCACATGTCCCATCCTGGACTTATTTCAGTGCCTACTACATTTGTCTACTTCTGGTCTCAAGACCAGTTCAGTGAGAGTACATCTATCTGCTATTGCAGCCTCCCACTGTACTCTAGACAGCCGTCCTGTCTCGGCACACCCCTTAATGGCCAGATTTTTGTGGGGTCTTCTCCTGATCAAGCTGCCTTTCCATCCACCCCCCACCCCATGGGATCTCAATGTAGTCCTGGCACAACTCATGTGCAATCCTTTTGAACCTATGGGCTCAGCTCCATTGAAGTTCCTCACTTGGAAGCTTCTCTTCCTCATAGCAGTTATTTCAGCTCGCAGAGTCAGTGAACTCCAGGCTTTGGTAACCTATGAGCCTTATACCAGTTTTCATTAAGACAAAGTAGTCCTTCACACACATCCTAAGTTCTTGCCGAAGGTCGTCAGCTCCTTTCACTTGAATCAATCGGACTCTCTACCAATCTTCTTTCCAAGATCAGCTCATCTCTGGCTGAAGCCAAGCTTCATACTCTCGAATGCAAGAGAGAGCTGGCATTCTATTTATAATGCACCAAGGACCTTTGCCCATCCACTCTATTGTTTGTCTCCTTTGACCAAAGCCATTTGAGAACACCAGTGTCCAAAAGGACACTTTCTAATTGATTGGCAGATTGCTTATGCATAAGCTGGACTATCCCTAACACACCATGTTACAGCTCATAATGTCAGAGCCATGGCAGCTACGGTAGCTAACCTTCGCTCACTTCCTATCTCAGATATCTGCCAAGCGGTAACATGATCTTCTTTGCAAACATTTTCAGCACACTATTGCCTGGATAAAGATTCAAGAGCTGATGCTCAATTCAGACAAGCAATTTTGCGTAATCTCTTTAAAATTTAGACAACTTGCCCACTGCCCATCTGACTACCCTGTGAGGAATGCTCTGAATGAGCTGAGTCTGTTGGATCCCGGCTGCAGCCTCTGGCTTACTAGGTATCTTCTTTCACTCGGTTGCCTGGGGCTTGGGAGTCCCATATGTGAAGACTTACTTCCTGCTTGTTCCTGGAGATAGCGTAGTTACCTGTAACAGGTGATCTCCGGGAACAGCAGGAATCAGCTTCACAACCTGCCTACCTCCCCATCAAGTTGTCCCTATATTTTTCCTTCCTGGTATAGATTTTTTTATTCTCTGCTATACACCTGACTGAGGAGACCAGGAGAGAAGGCGGGAAGGCAGCCATGCATGTGTGGAGGAACGCTCCCAAAAGCATTCCTATTAGATGCTGGGGGGTGTTCCCACGCCAGGCTCCATCTGTGCCAATGTCACCCATATGTTAAGACTGATTCCTGCTGTTTCCAGAGATCACCTTTTACAGGTGAGTAATTACACTATATCTTACTCTCATATGTATCGGAAGCCAGTGTAGGTGTTGTAAGGTGGGTGTGATGTGGTCTCTTCTAGGAGTACCTGTTATAATTCTGGTGGCTGTGTTCTGTATATGAAAAGCAAGACCAGACATAGGTGTGCCTGAAGCTTGAAAAAGTGCATATACATGTATGATGGACTAAGTGTGTGTGTGTTTCTGTATTTTTTCCTGGTAGGGACAGTGTCATAGAGTTTCCCTTTAAAAACCTGGGCTTGAGTGGAGAAGTCCAAAGGCACAAATGTAAATGTGCACATACTAAGTGGAGAGAACTTTCTGTTTGTGGACCCGAAAGGTACTTGAGACCTGAAATGACCACGGTTGGAAACAGGATACTGGGCTTGATGAACCCTTGGTCTGGAACCCACTATGCACATCTTATGGGCAAATTCTTTTTAAAACTGTCCTAATACTGCCTCTGTTCTGCCTGTATCTTTTCAGAGGAAAAACTCCTCCTAACTTTAGGCACAATAAAAAAGATTATCAAAAAAATATAAAAAAATCTTCAAAAAGAGCTTCCAAAGCCAGCCACTGCGCTATTTTTAAAAAGGAAAAGACCTCAGTTGCCCTCTTATATAGCAAGAAGAGGGTGAGCTAATCAAGTCAACAGAATAATGTCTGACGAGACTTAAAACATCAGCGGTCAAAAACCTCTATGGTGGGGAGCCATGGATATCCTCAGATTTACATCCTCAAATAAAGAAGTTTCTCAACAATCTCCACACACCATAACTGTTATGCATTAATATGTGCAAGGCTTGGTAAATAAATGCAGTGTTAGCAATCCACTATAAAATGTGGAAATATGCTTCTCCAGGAACAAGGAGGAAGTCAGTCCTCACATATGGGTGATGTCGGCACTGACAGAGCCCACGTGGAGCATTTCCCCAGCTTTCAAAGAAAGCCTTTGCGAATGCTACCATGCATGCGTGGTCCCCTTCCTGCCCAAGGGTGCCATCTTGCTGTCTCCTTTTTTCCGTGGAGCCCAAAGGACATGGTCCTCTACTCTCCAGAAAAAAATCTTTTATTCTTTCCCTTTGTCTGGTTTGCGTACTGGTTCCCTTCCTGCCTTGAGGTGATGATCTCAGTTTCCTTTTTTTGTGTTTCCTCGAGGTCCTACCTCGACCGGCCTTTGTGCTTTTTTTTGCCCAAGGGTCCTCAACCCCGGCCAGGTGTGCTCCCACCATGACTCCCAGTGGGTTCAAGAAATGCAACCACTGCAGTCAGACTATCTCAGTCACCGATACTCATGACTGCTGCATCCATTGCCTGGGCCTGGACCACAACAGTTCCACCTGCGACCGGTGCCAGGCCATGACCCCTAAAACTAACAGGAGGCGGTCTGAGTTGCAGGGGAAGCTTTTCCCAAGGTCCGACTTTACTCTGGCTTCCCATCGCTGAGCCCCGAAGCCGGCACTTCGAGAGAGGTCCAGGAGTCCTCGGAGTCCCGCAGCGGTGGCTCCTCCAGTGTGGCCCCGGACCCTCCCAAAAAGAAGAAGGTCCCGAAGGAGGTGCCTCCAATCAAACCTGGCAAGGTCCCTCAATGGGACAGGGGCAACTCCGAGCAACGCCCTCAGAAAATCTTGAGACAAGAGTCCTCGGCCGGTGGAGAACGCACCAGGACCCATGAACCTATAATCCTCCTTGAGGACGCAGTCTCTGGAGTGCCGGCGTCAGACCCGAGGCCTTCGGTGTCCATGCTGAGAGCTGTACAGCCATCAGGCCTCAAGTCACGCATGGCGGCCATGGATCAGAGTCTCTCCTTTATCTTGGCCTTGCAGTGGGCCTTGATGTCAACCCCCCCGGCATCTTCAGCCCCGATACCGGGCTCCCCGGCCTCAGGGGAGCCTCTGGGAATCAAAGTTGGCACCGGGCACCACCGGCTTCGGATAAGTCCTTGGCATCGATCGAGTTCTCGATCACGCTCCTCGGGGTTCCGGTCCTCTCTGGCGAGTTTCCGGGAGTCTGACATTAGGTCCTCTGGGGCGCCCGATTCCTCTGGGCTGACTCCTCGATGTCCTCGGGCTCTGACTGAGAGACCGAGGACGAAGCCTCCCCGGAGACCTCCCAACACCGGGACGTCCCCTCCGAGCCATCTCCCCTGGAGCCTCAGCACAACTCCCTGCCTGAAGACATGGCCTTTCACAACTTCGTTCGTTACATGGCCCGGGCTCTCTCGATCCAGACGGAGTCAGAGGAGGACCTGCACACCGAGGAGTTCAAGATCCTACGATGTGAGTCACCTCCCAAGGAGAGACTCACCGTGCCAGTTCTACCCATCCTCAAGAGATTGCTCCTCCGGATGTGGGAGTCCCCAGTCTCAGTGCCAGTGGTCAGTCGGCACCTGGATGCCATCTATCGTGTCCAGAAGGGCCCCGGGTTCCAGAAGCCACAACTTGATGGTGGTTGAGTCCTCCTTGCAAAAGCTGAAGAGCCAAAAGATCTACTCTTCAGTTCACCCCGGCAGGGAAGCTCCGGCCCTCAATGCCATGGGATGCAAGTGCTACCAGGGCGCCATGCTCAGGTGCCGAATACAGGCATACAAATTGTACATTGGAATGTACCTTAAGTGCCTGATATAGAAACTCTGGGGGTACTTGGCGGGCCTCACCGGAGATCCTCTACAAAGGTTCCAGTCCCTAGAAGCAGGCATCCGGGACTGTTCCAAATTCCTCTCCTGGGCTGCCTACGATGGGATCGAGTCTGTGGCCAGGGTTGCAGTCGCTGGCATCGGTGCCCGGTGCCAGGCATGGCTACAGACCTCGGATATGGAGCAGTGGGTACAGGAGAAGCTCCTGGATGTCCCCTGCAATGGTGAGAACCTATTCGGGAAACCAATGTCTGATAAGGTTTTGGAGATTGAGGTCAAGGTAGTAACCCAGCAGAGGATGTCCAAAAAGACCTCAGCTCTCTCAAGGAAAAAAATACTCGGGGGAAAAGCCCTTTTCCCAGAGGAAACGGGGCTACTCCCAGGTTGGCCACTACCAGCCTTACTCGGAGCAGCCTCACCAATCCTCACAGCCAAAGGCCAGGGACATGGACTTAGGAAGCCCAAGGCTCCCAAACCGCAGATACCAGCTCCCACCCAACTGGGGGAAGCTTTTGACTCCCTGGGCTGGGCCTCCCCTCCCCTGGGAGGCCCACCTCAGCCCACAGGCGGTCGACTGGCCTCTTTCACCCACAGATGGGCCAGAATCACCACAGACCAGTGGTTTCTGCGGGTGGTGCAGGAGGGGTATTTCCTCCATCTGCAACAGATCCCTCCAGACTTCTTCCTAGGAGAGCCACCACAGCCTCTCCTCCAGCAGGCCTTGCTCGCCACAGAACTTGCAGGCTTGCTCAGGGAAGGGCAGTGGAACCAGTACCCCATCACCTCTGGGGAAAGGGGTTCTATTCAAGGTATTTCCTTGTCTCAAAAAGAACAGGAGGTCTCCAGCCAATCCTAGAGCTGCACAACTTGAACAAGTTCCTGGTAAGGGAAAAGTTCAAGATGCTCTCCCTTGAGACACTGCTGCCCTACCTCCACCAGGGAGACTGGCTCTGCTCCTTGGATCTCAAGGATGCTTACAACCACATCTTGATCCACCCCTTCCACAGGCATTATGTGAGATTTGTGGTGGGGGGGCAGCACTGCTAGTACAGGGTGCTGCCGTTTGGCCTTGCCTCCTCTTCAAAGGCCTTTACAAAGTGCCTGGCGGTCATAGCCACCCATGTGTGCTTCCAAGGGGCCCACGTCTTCCCTTACCTGGACGACTGGCTTATCAGAGGCAGCACACCTCTCGAGGCCAAGCGGGCCACAAGGCTCACTATCCAAACCCAGCAGCAGTTGGGGTTGATCATCAACTACCCTAAGTCTGGATTCTCCCTGGCCCAAGACTTGGAATTCATAGGGGCCCAGCTGGACACTCTGCGGGTCAGGGCCTTCCTCCCCATGGAGAGAGCCCATCACCTAATGCAGCTGGCAAGAGACATGCAGAGCTCCAGTTCGGTGCCAGCTCGCCTACTCCTCCACCTGCTAGGCCACATGGCCTCAACAGTTCACGTTACACCTCTGGCTCATCTGCATATGCGGGCAGTCCAGTGGTGCCTCCATTCCCAGTGGATGCAGGCAATGGGCAGGCTGAGGGACAGAGCGAAGATCACCCACCAGCTGGCAGCCTCACTCACCTGGTGACAGTCCCTACATCACCTCAGGGCAGGGATGCCCTTCCAGGCACTGACCCCTCAGAGGGTCCTGACAACAGGCGCCTCCCTTGTAGGCTGGGGCACAGATTGCGAGGGCCAGTGCACCCAAAGCACTTGGTCCCCAAAGGAATCCCTCCTGCAAATCAATCTCCTCGAGCTCAGGGCCATCTTCCTGGCCCTTCAGGCCTTCCACCACCTCCTGAGCAACCTCACGGTTCTCATACAGACAGACAATCAGGTTGCGATGTTCTAGTGTACAAGCAGGGGGGTACGAGCTCCTGCTCCCTCTCTCAGGAGGCAGTGGCCCTCCACTCCTTTGCAATGTGCAACCATATCCTTCTGAAGGCGGTGTACTTACCAGGTCAGGACAACTGCCTGGTGGACCACCTCAGCCAGGTCCTTTGGCCTCATGAGTGGCAGCTGGACCCAAAAGTGACCTGTTCGCCTCCCCGGACAACTCACAGCTGCCCAAATTCTGCTCTCCTCAGCCACACCGCAGGAGGGTTGCTTCGGACATGTTCCTGATCTCCTGGTCACAGGACCTACTTTATGCATTCCCACCAACACTTCTGATAGCCAAGTGCCTTTTCAAGATCCAGAATGAGCATGCCTCGGTGATCCTGATTGTGCCCAGGTGGCCCTGGTTCCCCCTACTACTCTCCCTGTTGGTGACAACTCCAGTACCGCTGGTCGGAACCCGGACCTCCTGTCCTGGGTGGGGGGGGGGGGGGAGGCGCCCTGCCACCCCAACCTGAGGTCCCTAACGCTGACAGCATGGCTGCTGAAAGGGTAGCACTGGCCCCTTTCAACCTCTCAGGTGAGGTTGAGGAAATCCTTCTGGAAGCCATCCACCAGAAGACTTATGCCTTCAAGTGGAAGAGGTTCTCCGTCTGGTGTGCAGAAAGGAATGAGAACCCGTTCTCCTGTCAGGTAAAGCTCGTGCTGCAGTACTTGCTACACCTTTCACACTCGGGCTTGAAATCTAACTCGATGAGGGTGCATCTCAGCACTATAGCAGCTAACCATCACCCTATAGAGGGGAAGCCCCTCTCAGGCCAGCCTCTGGTCTCCAGATTCTTCAGGGGCCTCCTGCTCTCCAAGCCCCCTCTCCACCCTCAGGCAGTGGAATGGGACCTCAATGTGGTGCTCTCCCAACTCACTAGGCTGCCCTTCAAGCCTTTGGCCACCTGCCACTTGAGAAACCTCTCCTGGAAGGTGGTCTTCTTGGTAACGTTGATGTCCGCTCGCAGAGTAAGTGAGCTGCAGACCCTGGTGGCAGACCCGCCCTATACCAGGTTCTATACGAACAGGGTGGTACTGCGCATACACTCCAAATTCCTCCCAAAGGTGGTGTATGCTTTTCACCTCAATCAGAAGGTAGTTCTCCCCACCTTCTTCCCACAGCCACACACCAGCAGGGAGGAGGTTGCCTTGCATATCCTAGATTGCAGGAGGGCCCTATTCTTTTATTTACGGAGGACCAAGGCCCATTGAAAAGCTCCTCAGCTTTTTATCTCCCTTGACCCTGGCAGACTGGGGCTACCTATGACTAAGCGAATGCTGTCCACCTGGGTGGCGGACTGCATTGCCCTAGCTTATGAGCAAGCTGACTTCTCTCTGGAGCGTCGGATCACTGCTCATTGCATGAGGGCATTTTCCACATCGGTGGCCAAACTACGCGCAGTGCTGGTGCAAGAAATCTGTAAGGCCGCCACGTGGTCTTCAGTCCATATGTTCACAGCTTACTGCTTCCTTGAGAGTGAGTCCCGCAGGGACAGTGCCTTTGGCCAGGAGTGATCAGAAGCATTCTTGGTGTATAGGCAACTCCTGCCCTCCAACCCCTCAGTGTTCAGGCTACTGGAGTTATGGTGATGCTGGATGCTTGGGTCTGCAGAGTCTCTTGGTAAGGACTCACCTTCTGCAACTCATGACCTCCTTTGAGTCGTCACTGCTGCTGTCGTGGTTCGGACCCAAGCAGCCTGGAACTAGGGAGTCCCATTTGTGAGGATTGACTTCCTACTTGTTCCTGGAGAAGGCATAGTAACTCACCTGTAACAGGTGTTCTCAAAGGACAGCAGGAATCAGTCCTCACAACCCTCCCTCCTCCCCTTGGAGTTTCCTCCTTTACCTTTTTGTCTTTCCCTAAGCTGTGTCATCTGACTGAGCAAGATGGCACCCTTGGGCGGGAAGGGGACAATGCATGTGTGGTAGCACTCCCAAAGACTTTCTTTGAAAGCTGGGGAAATGCTCCGCACGGGCTCCATCAGTGCCGATGTCACCCATATGTGAGGACTGATTCCTGCTGTCCCTGGAGAACACCTGTTACAGGTGAGCTACTACGCTTTCTTAAATCTTGCTGGTTAGATAGAACTTAGTAAAAAGCAGCTGGGAATGAAAACATATTCAATAGGCAGTGCGCAAAGTCCAATAAAAAGCTTTGCCAACCCTAGGAAATAATAAAAATAAATCAACAATGAAGCTCTTACAAGAATAATTCTAATATTCTAAAGTAAACCCTTACAAACAGACAAAAATAAGCTATATGAACGAAATTGCTGAACCAACTGCCATACTATTCAGCGAGATGAATTTAGATGCCGTGAATGCGCAGTATAAAAAAGAATCCTCAATGACATCATGGGCTATCCCGCACTCTTAATTCAATGAAAAGACTTTACGAAAGCCATAACATTACAGAAACTGAAAAGTCCAAAAAAAGAGAAAGGTAAAGAGAAAAAAGAAAAGAAAACCAAGACAAAAGACTGCCCTATTCCACCCAGACTAATTCTTCAGGTTCCAGTGTATTCAGACTAAATATCCAGTGTTGTTCAATTCAAATGAAGGTCTTATCCCAATCACCGGCATATATTGAAGGCAGACACTGAGTAATTGCTAGACATTTAAGATCTTCAAAACTGTGATTAAAAAGTTGACAATGTTTAACCATAGATGCCCCTTCAACCTGACGTTGAATCTTGCTTTTGTGTTCAATAAGACAAGCTTGTAATACTCACCGTGTTTTGCCCATGTAACCTAAACCACAGGGGCATAAGATAAAATAAATTACCCCCATGCTGTTACAAGGAGGAGGAGGAGCCCTGTATGTCAAAAGCAATATTAAAGCTGCTGAAAAGCAGGGGACATGGGGAAAAGAAGAAGCGCTCTGAATTGTGTTGGAAAGAGGAGATGGCACTGTCATCCATACTGGAGTAGTCTACAGGCCTCCAACTCAAACCGAAGAAATGGATAGTGAATTGATTGTTGATATTGCAAAGATAGCCATGAAAGGGGAAGTAATCATATTGGGTGACTTTAATCTACCCAATGTGGACTGGAGTGTTCCTTCTGCAAATCTGGAAAGAAGTAAAAAAATTGTGGATGCCTTCCAAGATGCATTACTTAAACAAATGGTGATGGAACCGACCAGGGAGAGCTCCCTGTTGGATTTAGTGCTCACCAATGGAGATAGCGTGTCAAATATCCAGGTGGGTGCCCATGTGAGCAGCAGCGATCATCATATGGTGTGGTTTGAGATAAAAGCCAAGGTGGAATCTAATCACAGCAAGCTCAAAATCCTAGATTTCTAAAACGCTGACTTCACTAAAATGGCCAAGTACCCAAAGGAGGGGATAAAGGAAGTGGAATTGCAATGGGCTAAACTAAGGGAAGCAATAAAAGGTGCAATAGATACCTACATAAGGAAAGGAAATAAAAACAAGAGGAAAAGGAAACCTGTTTGGTTCTCCAAAAAGTGGCTGCACAAATAAAGGCAAAAAAACACAGCTTTCAGAAAATTCAGAAGCTCACAAACAGAGGAACACAGAAAAGAATACAAGATCAAACTAAAAGAGACAAAAAGAGAACTAAGGATAGCAAAATCAAAGGCAGAAGAAAAGATGGCTAAAGATGTGAAGTGTGGTGACAAAACGTTTTTCAGGTATACTCGGGAGAGGAGGAAAATCAGAGGTGGAATTGCAGGACTCAAAAGTGCTGGGAATGGATTCATGGAAAGTGACATTGACATTGAAAAAGGCGAAAATGCTAAACAAATACTTCTGCTCTGTTTTCACTAGAGAAAATCCTTGAGAAAGACCACCTGTGATTGACAAATATACAATTGGGAATCGAGTAGATACCACACCATTCACAAAACATGATGTGTTAGAACAGCTTGCAAAACTGAAAGTGGACAAGCCTATGGGACCAGATGGGATACATCCCAGGATACTGAGAGCTCAGAGAGGTTCTTGCAGGGCCTTTAAAGGATGTTTTAATAGATCCTTTGAGACAGGAGAAGTTCCACAGGAAAAGAGAAGGGCTGATGTGGTATCTCTCCACAAAAGTGGTAATAGGGAAGAAGTGACAAACTACAGGCCAGTAAGCTTTATATCGGTGGCGGAAAAAGTAATGGAGGCGCTCCTGAAAGAGCAAATAGTGGACTTCCTCAAAACCAACATGTTGCCAGGTAGCCAGGTTAACTGTTCATTTTAAATTAAATCTCTCTCCCCAGAACCTGCTGTGTGTTAAACTTTTTTTCCTGTCCTAGCCTGCCTGAGTGAATCCTCCCCCCCCCCCCCCCGCTGAGGTATTGTGTAGCCTTCTTCCTGTTTCCTCCACATGTGCATAGTCTGTTTTAGTCTGCTTTTCTCTGATCAGAGAAGAGCAGTGCTTTTTACAGTGCTCTGCTAGAGAAGTGGATATTTGTCTCCTGTGACACCTTGCTGTGAGTTCTAGCTGTTTATTACTTATTTATTGTTTGTCTGTTTATTTAATTATTTATTGTTTGTCTTAGTGGTGTGCTAGTTCAGCCTTCTCAGCTATAACTTACCTTGCCTCTCTCAACTAACTGGGCTTTGTGTGGTACCCCCTTCCCCCCTGCTGAGGGTTCAGGACAGGGTACCTTGTAACTGCCCTCTTTAATAGGACTTATCTCCATCCCTCCCTCCCCAGCACCCACCCACCCCTGGGGTAATTGTAGTTTTATAGGTACTTGCACATCTTAGAGGAAAGGGGCTGCTCTCAGGTGCAGCTCGTTATCCAAATCAGTCATACACAGAGGACCTGAGATTAATTACTTAAGCTTCAGGTACACATGGTGTATTAGGGGTATTAGATACACTTTTATTGGTATAAGCATCCACACCAATCCTTATTATATACAGAATTTAAAAGACCTAAACACAAGCTTTAAACTAAGATGCAGACAGAAGTCCAGCAACGAGATGGGGGTTCTCCGGTCTTTTGCATTGAGTGTCACATGTATGATTTTCTCCCAGTTCGTGAGAGGTCTTACGTATGCACTAAGTGCAAAGAACTCTTTGCTCTCAGGGAACGAGTCCGTTCTCTAGAGGCTAGAGTAGCAGACCTGGAAGACATAAGAAAGACAGAGAAGTACATGGACGAGACCTACAGGGATATAGTCCTGAAGTCCCACCTCCAGTCTGGCAGCATCCCTGTTGCCATGGAGGAGAGAGGTCACGTGACAGGAGAGCATCACCCTGGTGTGGCAGGAAGTGATCCTGTAACTAGGACCTGTTCTCCAGGTGATGTAAAACCCTCTCGCACCGAGGACGTTT
This sequence comes from Ichthyophis bannanicus, assembly GCA_033557465.1. Lineage (NCBI taxonomy): Eukaryota > Metazoa > Chordata > Amphibia > Gymnophiona > Ichthyophiidae > Ichthyophis > Ichthyophis bannanicus. The sequence goes on along the minus strand of CM066043.1, from coordinate 160,970,413 downwards.
CTCCAGGGCCATGTCCCCATGAGGGGAGGGTCAGGACAGCTGTTATAGTTGGTGATTCAATCATTAGGAATGTAGATAGCTGGGTGGCTGGTGGACGTGAGGATCGCCTGGTAACATGCCTGCCTGGTGCGAAGGTAGCAGACCTCACGCACCGCCTAGATAGGATCATAGATAGTGCTGGGGAGGAGTCTGCTGTCTTGGTACATGTTGGTACCAATGACATAGGAAAATGTGGTAGGGAAGTTCTGGAGGCTAAATTTAAGCTGTTAGGTAGGAAGTTGAAATCCAGAACTTCCAGGATAGCGTTCTCCGAAATGCTTCCTGTTCCACGTGCAGGATCCAAAAGACAGGCAGAGCTCTGGAGTCTCAATGCGTGGATGAGACAATGGTGCAAGGATGAGGGTTTTGGATTTGTTAGGAACTGGGGAACATTCTGGGGAAAGGGGGGGCTCTTCCGAAGGGATGGGCTTCACCTTAATCAGGATGGGACCAGACTGCTGGCATTAACCTTTAAAAAAGAGATAGAGAAGCTTTTAAACTAGAAATTAGGGGAAAGCCGACAGTCACCCAGGAGTGCATGGTTCGGACAAAGGTATCCTTGAAGGATACTACCAAAAGCAGTGAGGTTCCAAAAGGGAGTATAGTAGCCCAAATGCCCTTGAGTAAGGAGCAGACAGAGCATAAAGATTCCAAATTACCCCTGCCTACCAATAGCCAGATTAATATGAATAAAATACAGTCTCTAAAATGCTTGTATGCCAATGCTAGAAGTCTAAACAATAAGATGGGAGAGTTAGAATATATAGCACTAAATGAGAGGCTAGATATGATTGCACTCCCAGAGACATGGTGGAAGGAGGATAACCAGTGGGACACTGTGATACCTGGATACACACTATATCGTAATGATAGAGCTGATCAAATTGGTGGAGGGGTTGCGCTCTATGTTAGAGAGGGCATTGAGTCAGAAAGGATTAAAGTTTTGCAGGGAACAAAATTTGCTGTAGAATCTCTATGGATTGAAATTCCATTTATGAAGGGGAAGGTGATGGCAGTTGGAGTATACTATCGACCGCCTGGCCAGAATGAACAAATGGATGATGAAATGCTCAAAGAAATCAAGGAAGCTAACAAAAGTCACAACAGAGTAGTAATAATGGGTGATTTCAATTACCCCGGTATCGACTGGGTCAGTGTCACAGCAGGACAAGCTAAAGAGATAAAGTTTCTAGATGGAATAAATGACTGCTTCTTGGAGCAGCTGGTTCATGAACCGACCAGAGGGGAAGCCATACTGGACCTAGTCCTTAGTGGAACGCCAGATCTGGTGCAAGAAATAAGGGTGTTGGGACCACTTGGCAATAGTGATCATAGTATGATCATGTTTGATTTAATTAGTGGAGGACAGATAGTAAAGGCATCCACAGTACTACCTTTTAACTTTCAAAAGGGAGACTATGATAGAATGAGGAATATAGTTAGGAAAAAACTAAAAGGAGCGGTTCCAAAGGTTAAAGACTTACAGCAAGCTTGGGTGTTATTTAAAAATACTATCCTCGAAGCCCAGACCAGCTGTATTCCACGCATTAGGAAAAGTGGAAGAAAGTCCAAAAAACTGCCAGCATGGTTTAAAGGTGAGGTCAGAGAGGCTGTTGCTGCCAAAAAAGCAACCTTCAGGAAATGGAAAAAAGAGCCAAATGATGAAAACTGGAAACAGCACAAGCACTGGCAAGTTAAATGCAAAGCATTGATAAGGCAGGCAAAGCGGGAATTTGAGAAGAAACTTGCTACGGAAGCAAAAACACGAAATAAAGACTTTTTCAAGTACATTCGTAGCAAAAGGCCTGTGAGAGAGTCAATTGGACCATTAGATGATAGAGGGGTAAAAGGGGCAGTAAGAGGAAACAATAAGACATGCCATACTGGGTCAGACCGAGGTCCATCAAGCCCAGTATCCTGTTTCCAACAGTGGCCAATCTAGGTTATACGTACCTAGCAATATCCCCAAAAGACACAGGTTCCACAATGCTTGTACTGGGTCAAGCATTGATATCCTGGGTCCCTTTTTAATAGTGGTTTATGGACCTTTCCTCCAGGAACTTGTCCAAACCTTTTTTAAACCCAGCTATACTAACAGCCCTTACTACATCCTCCGGTAACAGATTCCAGAGTTTGATTACACGTTGAGTGAAAAAATATTTTCTCTTATTTGTCTTAAATAGTATACCCTGTAGCTTCATTACATGTCCCCTAGTCTTTCTATACTCTGATAGCGTAAACAATTGATCCACGTTTATCCGTTCCACTCCATTCATTAATTTATAGACCTCTGTCATATCTCCCATCAGTCGTCTCATCTCCAGGCTAAAGAGCCCTAACCTTCTTAGCCTCTCTTCATAGGAGTAGCCTTCCATCCCCTTCACCAATTTGGTGGCTCTTCTCTGTACTTTTTCTAATAACGCTATGTCCTTTTTAAGATACGGTGACCAGAATTGCACACAATATTCAAGGTGCGGTCGTACCATGGAGCGATACAGAGGCATTATAATATCCTTTGTTTTGTTCTCCATCCCTTTCCTTATGATACCTAGCATTCTATTTGCTTTCTTGGCCGCCGCTGCACACTGGGCGGAGGGTTTTAACATGTTATCCACAATGACTCCTAAATCTTTTTCCTGGGTGGTGGTTTCTAATGTGGAGCCTTGCATCGTGTAACTATAGTGTGGGTTGTTCTTTCCTAGGTGCATAACTTTGCACTTGTCCACATTAAATTTCATCTGCCATTTGGATGCCCAGTCTTCAAATTTATCCAGATCCTCCTGCAGTTTTCCACAATCCTCTTGGGTTTTAACAACTTTAAACAGTTTTGTGTCATCTGCAAATTTGATAACCTCACTAGTTATTCCCTTTTCCAGGTCATTTATGAATATGTCAAAAAGCAGCGGACCCAGTACAGATCCCTGGGGTACTCCACTATTCACCTTTTTCCATTGGGAATATTGGCCATTTAGCCTTACCCTCTGCTTTCTATCTTTTAATCAGTTCCCGATCCACAATAGTACACTGCCTCCTATCCCATGACTTTTTAGCTTCGCCAAAAGTCTCTGATGGGGGACTTTGTCAAAAGCTTTCTGAAAGTCCAGATACACTATATCAACCGACTCACCTTTGTCTACCTGTTTATGCACACCTTCAAAAAAACATATCAGATTAGTAAGACAAGATCTTCCTTGTCTAAAGCCATGTTGGCTGTCTCCCATTAGGCCATGACTATCTACATGCTGTGTAATTTTGTTCTTTATGATGGTTTCTACCATTTTCCCTGGTACTGACGTCAGGCTCACCGGTCTGTAATTTCCTGGGTCACCCCTGGAACCCTTTTTAAAAATTGGTGTTACGTTGGCGACCCTCCAATCTTCAGGTATTACAGATGATTTTAATGAAAGTTCACAGATTACCAATAGCAGGTCTGCAATCTCATATTTCAGTTCTTTCAACACTCGGGGATGTATACCATCCGGTCCAGGTGATTTGCTACTATTCAGTTTATCAAATAATTGTAATATATCTTCCCGGTGTAGCGATATTTCTCTCAATTCCTCTGCAGTATCACCTTTAAATACCACTTCATTCTTGGGTAACATCCCTACATCTTCCTCAGTAAAGACCGAAGCAAAGAATTCATTCAGTCTCTCTGCTATAGCCTTGTTTCCTCTTACTGCCCCTTTTACCCCTCTATCATCAAATGGTCCAATTGACTCTCTCACAGGCCTTTTGCTATGAATGTACTTGAAAAAGTCTTTATTTCGTGTTTTTGCTTCCGTAGCAAGTTTCTTCTCAAATTCCCGCTTTGCCTGCCTTATCAATGCTTTGCATTTAACTTGCCAGTGCTTGTGCTGTCTCCAGTTTTCATCATTTGGCTCTTTTTTCCATTTCCTGAAGGTTGCTTTTTTGGCAGCAACAGCCTCTCTGACCTCAAGCAAATAGAATGCTAGGTATCATAAGGAAAGGGATGGAGAATAAAACAAAGGATATTATAATGCCTCTGTATCGCTCCATGGTACGACCGCACCTTGAATATTGTGTGCAATTCTGGGCACCGTATCTTAAAAAGGACATAGCGTTACTAGAAAAAGTACAGAGAAGAGCCACCAAATTGGTGAAGGGGATGGAAGGCTACTCCTATGAAGAGAGGCTAAGAAGGTTAGGGCTCTTTAGCCTGGAGAAGAGACGGCTGAGGGGAGATATGATAGAGGTCTATAAATTAATGAATGGAGTGAAACGGATAAACGTGGATCAATTGTTTACGCTATCAGAGTATAGAAAGACTAGGGGACATGTAATGAAGCTACAGGGTAAACTATTTAAGACAAATAAGAGAAAATATTTTTTCACTCAACGTGTAATCAAACTCTGGAATCTGTTACCGGAGGATGTAGTAAGGGCTGTTAGTATAGCTGGGTTTAAAAAAGGTTTGGACAAGTTCCTGGAGGAAAGGTCCATAAACCACTATTAAAAAGGGACCCAGGATATCAATGCTTGACCCAGTACAAGCATTGTGGAACCTGTGTCTTTTGGGGATATTGCTAGGTACGTATGACCTAGATTGGCCACTGTTGGAAACAGGATACTGGGCTTGATGGACCTCGGTCTGACCCAGTATGGCATGTCTTATGTTCTTATGATCCAAGGCAACATGGGTTTACCAAAGGACGATCTTGCCAAACAAACCTGACTGAGTTCTTTGACTGGGTGAGCAGAGAACTAGATCAAGGGCATGCGATGGATGTGATCTACCTAGATTTCAGCAAAGCCTTTGATACTGTTCCTTACCAATAAATTCAACAGCTTGGGGATGGGTCCCAAGATGGTGAACTGGATCAGAAATTGGTTGACTGACAGACGACAGAAGGTAATGGTAAGGTGATTAGCGATGTGCCCTAAGGTTCGGTCCTGGGACTGGTACTTTTCAATATATTCGTGAGTGATATTGCCGAAGGGCTGAATGGAAAAGTCTGTCTTTCTGCAGATGACACCAAAATTTGCAACAGAATGGACTCCCCTGAGGGAGTGGAGAACTTGAGGAAAGATCTACAAAAGCTGGAAGAATGGTCTAATGCTTAGCAGTTAAGTTTTAATGTGAAGAAGTGCAGTGTCATGTACTTGGGAATAGAAAGATTGGTGTGCACGGACTAGGAGAAGGACCTCGGAGCGATTGTTTCTGACAATCTCAAGGTGGCGAAACATTGTGACAAGGCGGTTGCAAAAGCCATAAGGATGCTGGATTGCATACAGAGAGGAATTACCAGCAGAAAGGAAGAGATACTAATGCTGCTGTACAAGTCGCTGGTGAGGCCTCACTTGGAATATTGTATTCAGTTTTGAAGACCGTATCTCACAAAGGATATAAAAAGGCTGGAAGTGGTTCAGAAGAATGTGACCAAAATGATTCGGAGTCTGCGTCAGAAGACTTATGAGAAGAGACTTGAAGACTTAAATATGTACACTCTGGAGGAGAGGAAGGACAGGGAAGATATGATTCAGACCTATTAAATATTTAAAGAGTGTTAATGGATAAACAAACTTCTTCCAAAGACAGGGAAGCTGTAAAACTAGAAAGCATAACATGAAGATGCACAGGGGTAAACTGAAAGACAATGTCAGGAAATACTTTTTCATTGAAAGAGTGGTGGATGATTGGAATGCCCTCCCGATGGAAGTGGTGGGGTAAACACATTGACAGAATTCAAAATGGCACGGGACAGATACAGTGGATCCCTTTATAGCAACAGGATAAAATCAAAATAAGCATAACTATCTCTTATATCTGAACAAATAGGGGTGACTTACACAGAGCGGTGGGTACACCCCTAAACAAAGGCATGGGGAGGAGTGACCTGCATGGAGCGGCAGGTGCTCCTACTCTTGCCGCCTTGCTGGGCAGACTAGATGGACCATACCGGTCTTTATCTGCCGTCATATACTATGTTACTATGCTATATTACTATGTAGTAGCATGATAGAGTGGGTAAGAACGGCTTTTATACATAAAAGACTTGCATGTAATCATAGAGCACACGGAGCAAGGTTCATGCTGTCCTGGATCACTAAAAGCTGAAGGAGACAATAAATCTCTTAAATTACGATTCTTAGTATGCACAGATCTAATCTTAAGTCCCTCGCTTGGTTTGCAGCTTGTTGTGCTGTGAGGGCTAGTGTGCATCAGTGATGCTGAGAGCTATGCTATCAGTAGCTTAGCTACTGCCAGGGTCTCCCAAGATAGAAAGATCTCAGCTGAGATGCCAGACTAAGACAAACCACCCATCTGGCCAGCAGCAGAATGGGATGGTGTTGTAAGCGGAGGATCATATTTCTGTGACAAATGCAACAACACTAGAATTAACTGCGTGGAAAAAAGGCTTGGCAAATCTACTTCTGTATCTTGCCTCGAAAACCCAATGGATATCACAAAACAAATTGCACTAAAGTGCTGGAAGATGAGACCCCCAGGTTGGAAGGCACTCATATTGCTACTGGGGATGAGCTGAAGACTTCTCAGAGTAAAGCCAGCATTTATGATGTGGTTGGATTTGCTGATGTAGCTGTGCATGAAAAGAGTCACAAGTTGCAAAGATATCTTACATATTGGGACATGGACTGAACACATGGACTTCATCCAGTAGATTGTACAGAAATTGACTACATCTGTGGAAGACAATGATAGAAAAGCTCGATAACATCAACAAAGACAAAACCCGGAGCTGACTGTGGTACAGATCACCAACTACTAGTATGCAAACTTAAGCTAAAGTTGAAAAAGAGCAAGCCATTCATGAATGTAGTAAAATATGATCTTGAGAATATACCACTGGAATTTAAGTACTGCCTGAGAAATCAATTTGCTGCTTTGGATACAAATGACAGAGTTCCAGAAGAGTTATGGGATGATATCAAGAAGGTTGTGTTGGAAGAAAGCAATAAGTCTCTACATAAGGTGAAAAAGCAAAAAACAGTCAAATGGATGACTGAAGAAACTGAAAATTGTCCAGAAACGCAGAGAAGCTAAAGCCAGAGGAGAAAGAGAGGCAGTCGCAGAACTCAGAGATTTCCAAATGCAGCAAAACAAGACAAGGAAAAGTACTACAATGACACATGCAAGAAAGTAGATATTAGATGAAGAATAAGATTGGCTTTTCTGAAGTTATGAGAGTTAAAGAAAAAATTCCAGCCTCGAAATGGAATGCTACAAGATGCTCAGGGATCCATGTTGAATGATGCTGAGAAAATCAAGAAAATGTGGAAAGAATATACAGAGTCATTATACCATAAAGATCAAGTGGACCAACAGCCGTTTCAACCTATACCTTATGAAAGAAGAAGTCAAAGCAGCATTGAAAGCTTTATCAAAGAACAAAGCACCGGGCATTGATGGCATTCCCATTGAAGTATTACAGCAATCGGATGAAGCTGTTACCATACTTACAAGGCTCTGCCAGGAAATTTGGAAGACAAATTCATGACCAACTGACTGGAAAAGATCTGTGTTTATACCAATACTGAAGAAAGGTGACCCGACTGACTGTGGAAATTATTGCACAATTGTTCTGATCCCACATGCCAGCAAGATTTTACTCACGATCATTCAGCAGAGACTACAACCATACCTGGAACAAGAACTGCCTGAAATGCAAGCAGGGTTCAGGAAAGGGTGAGGAACGAGAGACATTATCGTGGATGTGATATGGATCCTTGAAAAGACAAAAGAATACCAAAAGGATATCCATATGTGTTTTATTGATTACAACAAGGCTTTTTACTGTGCAAACCATGAGAAACTCTGGGCCACATTAAGAAGCATGGGTATACCAGAACACCTGATCCTTCTTTTGTACAACCTTTACATTGATCAAGAAGCAACAAGTCAAACAGAACTAGGAGAAACAGAATGGTTTAAAATCAGGAAAGGTGTACGACAAGGCTGCATACTTTCCCCCTACCTCTTTAATTTCTATGCAGAACAAATCATCAGAGAAGCAGGACTGTATGAAGACAACCGAGGTGTGAAGATTGGTGGAAGACTCAACAACCTTCACTATGCTGATGATACAACATTACTGGCTGAAAGTGAAGACGATGTGAAACATTTGCTTCTCAAGATCAAGGAATATAGCCTTAAAATGGGTCGGAACATTAACATAAAGAAGACAAAGATCCTGACAACTGGCAAAATGAATAAGTTCATCATTGATGGAGAAGAAATTGAAATAGTGGACCACTTTAACCTATTTGGATTAACTATTAATAAAGAAGCAACAAGCAGTCAAGAAATCCAGTGCTGCATTGCTCTTGGCAGAATGGCAATGAAGGACCTAGACAAGATTCTCAAAAGGAGGGATGTCTCTCTCCATATAAAGATTCGACTTGTTCAAGCCATGGTATTTTCAATAACGCCATATGGATGCGAAAGTTGGACAGTGAAAAATAGAGAGAGGAAGAAAATTGATGCCTTTGAATTATGGTGCTTGCGACGAATACTGTGTATATATAATGGACTACCCGAAGAACAAACCAGTCAGTACTAAAGGAGATCAAACCTAAGCTTTCTTTAGAAGCTCAGATGAGAAGACTTTGACTTTCATACTTTGCACACATCATGCGAAGAGGAAGGCCAGCAATGAGGTCTAATTGATATAATAACAGCAGCTACGGGTGCCAGTCTGTCAACAATGAGCTGCCTGACTGAAGACTGAACACAATTTAGGACATCTATCAGAGGGTCACCATGAGTCGACACCGACTTGATGGCACTTAACGATAACAACAATCGTAAGTTGTTACTGTTCTAGGATGAGCCGGTTAATATCAGAATGACGACGTATTATCTTAGATAATTCGTAACTCTGTGGATTAAACCAAGAAATTAAATGCACTAGTCCATCATCTGGAGACGTAGGACGCACTCAAGGTTTAAGAAGCCAAGTACGGTCATTAAATAGGACTTGAGTACAGGCCTGTTGTATCAAATATTCAGGATATCCACGAGCTAAAAACGCGTCTTCTAAAAATTGAGACTGTCGTTTGTACTCAGGTACAGTAGAACAATTCCTATGAAAATGGAGGAACTGAGCCAGTGGTAAGCTGTTCTTCAGATGCTGAGGATAAGTGCTAGAAAAATGTAGAAACGCCATCCTATGCATAGGTTTGCAATATACTGTAGTAGACAGTTGTCATGACGAACCAGGGAGACATCCAGAAATCAAATGCAGGTCTCACTATATTCAATCGAAAATGTAATATCTAAATCACATTCATTAAACTAGTGATGGAACATTAATAACTGTTGTAAAGTACCAGTCCACATTAGAAAGATGTCATCTATATGTCGAACTCGAACCCATAAATAAATGTACGTTTGAAAAGGTCTCTCCTTCAGCCATAAGTTCTCAAAATAGTCCATATACAGATTAGCAACAGAGGGAGCCATTATGGATCCCATGGCAACCCCTTTGATCTGTTGGAAAAACTGTCCATTGAAGTAGAAAAAATTGTTAGTCATAGCCAGAGTCATGAGTCGAATAATAAACGCTGTCTTAGAAGCATTCAGATCATGACAAGCTGTAAGGTTAGCATAAGCTACCTCGATTGCAGCCACTTGTGGAATGCTCGTGTACAATGAAGAAACATCCATTGAATGGAAAGCATGTTTTTGAATCAGTCTGGGTGAGATAGGAGGGTCTTTTGTCTTGATTTTCTTTTCTTTTTCTCTTTTTTCTTTTTTCCTTTCTCTTCGTTTTCTCTTTTTTTTTTTTTACTTTTCGGTTTTTGTAGTGGTATGACTTTCGTAGCATCTTATAATTGGATTAAGAGTGTAGTAGGATAGCCCTTAATATCATTGAGGATTCCCTTTTATACTGTACATGCACGGCGTCTGACGTTCATCACGCTGAATAGTATGGCAGTTGGTTCAGCACTGTTGCTCATATAACTTATTTTTTATCTGCTTATAAGGGTTTACTTTATAATATTAGGATTATTCTTGTAAGTAAGAGCTTCATTGTTGATTTATTTATTTTTATTATTTCGTAGGGTTGGCAATGCTTTTTATTTGACTTTGCGCACTGCCTATTGAATATGTTTTCATTCCCAGCTGCTTTGTACTGAGTTCTATCTAACCAGCAAGATTTAAGACGCATATTTCCATCACTGCATTTATTTACTAAGCCTTGCACATATTAATGCATAACAGCTATGGTATGTGGAGATTGTTGAGAGACTTCTTTATTTGAGGATGTAAAACTTTGAGGATATCCATGGCTCCCCACCATAGAGGGGAGACTGAGTGTCCAAATGGCAGAAGGAATTTAATGTGGACAAGTACAAAGTTACACACTTAGGGAAGAACAAACCAAACTACAGTTACATGATGCAAGGTTTGACATTATGAGCCACAACCCAGGAAAAGCATCTAGGTGTCATGCAGGACTGGCCTGAGGGTTTCTACTTCCCTAGGCAGACTCTCCAAGCCTCCCCTCAAGGATTGTAGTGTCGCCCAGCCCACCATGCCGCCATCCTCCCCCCGACATCCATCTTCTCACCTGGGGGAGGGGGCAGCACGACAATCCCTCTGCTGCATCAGGCAAAAAAGTGCCCACACTGGCATGCTCACGGCTTGCCACCCTCTGACACAACTTCCTGTTGGATGAGGCAGGAGTGGCAGGCTGTGAGCACACCATCATGGGCACTTTAAAGCCCAATGCAGTAGAGGGTTTGCCATGCTGTCCTTCCTCCCCCAGGTGGGAAGATGGATGCTGGGTGGGGGTGGCGCTGAACTGCCGCTTCACTAGGGAGGGCTGTATGCTGCCCATCTGGGCCTAGTTTGCCTAGTGGATGGCCCATCTCTAGTGTCATGTGACTTGTAGTGGTCACTGTTGGAAATAGGATACTGGGCTTGATAGACCATTGGTCTGGCCCAGTATGGCAAATCTTACGTTCAGGTTTTTGGCACCCTAAGCAGTTCCCTATGCTTGTTAAGGGACTGGTTATTTATACCCTATTTTACCTGTTATACCTGCTTAATGCATACCCAAGTTTAATTTTCCTGTTTAATGTATACCCAAGTTATTATACCTGTTTCACTGTAAGCACAAATCACGAAATTGAGATGTGCAACTCTTATGTTCATTGTAAACCGCACTGATGTCGAATAGCGCGGTATAAAAGAGACTGCAAATAAATAAATAAATAAATAAATCCATGCTTAGTACTGGAAAATGTTGATGGCTTATTTATTGTTTTTTTTCCTACTTTCCCCTCCCTCATTCTTTTCTTCCTTTCCCTTTTCTTTTAACCTTCTTCACTTTCTTCTCTACCTTTGCATTTCTGTTTTTCCCCCTTGCCTAACTCTCTTGTCACCCTCTTTAGATATGTGAATGGCTGCAAGGATAGATAAGATCAGAGAAGATGCCGCACCTTAGAAGACCAGTGGCTTAGAATTACCATTCCATATCATCCTTCTGAGGGGTACTGAGGCGTCCATCTGCTGACCAGACTTGATGTCCAGAGAGGTATGCTGTCTGCCTGGTGCCAAAATCCAAGATGTTACAGAGAGTTTGCCGAGACTCATCAAGCCCACTGACTATTACCCAATGTTGCTAATCCATGTCGGAACAAATGATACTGCCAAGTATCCCTCTGAGCATATCAAAAGTGACTTCATGGCTCTGGGACAGAGGGTGAAGCAGTTACATGCACAGGTGGTGTTCTCTTCAATCCTCCCTGTTGAGGGCAAAGGCCAAGGCAGAGAGGCTCGCATCCTGGAGATGAATGCATGGCTGCGTGGATGGTGTCATTGAGAACATTTTGGTTTCCTAGACCATGGGATTCTGTTCCAAGGGTTGCAGAGCAGAGATGGCATCCATCTGTCCAAGAAAGGTTGACACGTCTTCAGAAGTAGATTGGCTAATCCTACGGAAGAGGGCTTTAAACTAGATTCGTTGGGGATGGGTGAAGAAAGCCCCCAGGTAAGTGATACATTAAATACCTTTATGGAAATGGGTAACAGGGGTAACATATGGAAAGCAGTGTGTATAAATGCCCGTAGCATGGGAAATAAGATCCTTCCCTGATGTTGAAGCTTTGGTGGGAGTGGCCGACTTGGATTTAGTGGCAGTTACAGAAACATGGTTCACAGAAAACCATGACTGGGATGTAACTATACCTGGCTATACTTTATTCAGAAAGGACAGGGTAGGAAGAAGGGGAGGAGGAGTGGCACTATATGTAAAAAATACTATTAAAGCTTTGGAATTACAGAGCTTTAAAGGGAGAGAGGAGGCATTGTGGGTTAAACTAGAAAGAGGGAAAGAGAAATCTATTTGCATTGGCGTGATATACAGACCTCCCTCACAAGAGAAAGAGGTGGACAGAGAGTTAACTGAAGACATACGCAGCATTGCTAGGAAAGGGGAAGTGCTACTGATAGGGGATTTCAATATGCCAGATGTTGATTGGCACATTCCTGCTGCAGTATCATCTAGAAGTAAAGAGATCCTGGATTCTCTACAGGGAGAACTATTCAGGCAATTGGTAACAGAACCCACACATGAAGGGGCCATACTGGACTTGGTGCTTACCAATGATGAAAGTGTTTCTGATGTTATAGTGGGAGATCATTTTGCATCCAGTGATCACCAGATGGTGTGGTTCAGTATTAGGACTAGGGCTGTTAGAATCCATTCAAAGGTGAGTGTCTTAGACTTTAGGAAGACTAACTTTGCCAAGATGGGCCAATACCTCAGGGAATCGTTAGCCGGATGGGAACAGCTGGGGATGTGGAAAAACAGTGGGCAAAACTGAAAGGGGATATTTTAAGGGCAACCAACCTTTTTGTTAAAATAGTAAATAAAGGTAAAAGGAAAAGGAGACCGCTATGGCTTTCGAAAGAAGTAGCTGAAAAGGTGAAGAAAAAGAGGGAGGCCTTCACGAAATACAAGAGATCTTAGAGAGAGGAAGACAGGCATCTATATTTGGAAAAACTTAGAGAAGCTAGCAAAGTAGTCAGGAAAGCAAAGATTCAAAAAGAGGAGGAAATAGCCAATGCAATAAAATGGGGGGCTAAGACATTTTTCAGATATGTTAGTGAGAAGAGGAAGGGCAAAAGTGGCATTGTCAGACTCAAGAGTGAAGGGGAGGAATATGTAGAAGCTGATGAGGATAAAGCGGAATTGCTTAACAAATATTTTTGTTCTGTGTTCACAGATGACGAACCAGGAGCAGGACCTCAGAAAACACCCATAAACAGGAACAGAAGTGAGGGACATCTTGAACAATTTTCAGAAGACTGTGTTCGTGAGAAACTAGCTCAACTTAAAGTAGACAAAGTGATGGGACCGGATGGGATACACCCTAGAATACCAAGGGAACTTGGGGATGTTCTAGCAGCTCCACTGACTGACCTTTTCAATGCCTCGTTGGAGTCGGGAGTGGTGCCAAAGGACTGGAGAGAGGCTCATGTGGTGCCTTTACACAAAAGCGGAAGTAAGGATGTGGTTGAAAACTACAGGCCGGTTAGTTTAACTTTGGTGGTGAGTAAATTATTGGAAACACTGCTGAAAGAGAAAATAGGGAGGTTTCTGAAGTCCAGCGGATTACAGGATCCATGGCAGCATGGATTCACCAGAGGCAGGTCTTGTCAGACAAATCTGATTGATTTCTTTGACTGGGTGACCAGGTCGTTGGACCAAGGGAGAGCCCTAGATGTGGTGTATTTAGATTTCAGTAAAGCCTTTGACACTGTTCCTCACAGGCGACATATAAACAAACTGATCACCCTAGGGTGGACCCTAAAGTTACTGCTTGGGTTAGAAATTGGTTGGGTGGGAGGCGACAAAGAGTACAGGTAAATGGAGCTCACTCTGAGGAGAAGGATGTTACCAGTGGTGTGCCCCAGGGATCTGTCCTTGGTCCGATTTTTTTTAACATCTAGTGATATAGCGGAAGGGCTGTCGGGTACGGTTTGCCTCTTTGCAGATAATAGCAAAATCTGCAATAGAGTAGACTCCTAAGAAGGTGTAGATAACACGAGGAGGGATCTAGCTAAGCTTGGTCTAGAATTTGGCAGCTGGAATTTAATGTTAAAAAATGTAAGGTCATGCATTTGGGCTGCAGCAATCCAAGGGAGCAATATAGTATAGGGGGTGAAGTACTTTTGTCCACTAAAGAAGAGCGGGACCTAGGCATGGTTGTGTCTGATTATCTTAAAGTGGCTAAACAGGTAGAAAAGGCGATGGTAAAAGCTAGAAGGATGCTTGGGTGCATACGGAGAGGAATGGCTAGCAGAAAAAAGGAGGTGATAGTGCCTCTGTATAAGTCTTTGGTGTGACCTCATTTGGAGTATAGTGTGCAATTCTGGAGACCACAACTTTAAAAGGATATAAACAGGATGGAGTCGGTACAGAGGGTGGGTACTAAAATGATTAGTGGTCTTCATTATAAAGCATATGAGGACAGACTTAAGGATCTTAATATGTACACCTTAGAGGAAAGGTGGGATAGAGGCGATATGATTGAGATATTTAAATACCTCTGTGGCATAAATGTACAGGGGAAGAGCCTCTTTCAATTGAAAGCAAGTTCTGCTACGAGGGGACACGGGATGAGGGTGAAGGGGGATAGATTCAGGAGTGGTATTCGGAAATATTTGTTTACAGAAAGAGTGGTGGATCCGTGGAATAGTCTCCCAATGGAGGTAGTAGAGATGAGGACAGTATCTGAATTCAAAAAAGCATGGGACAAACACAGAGGAAAAGGAAAAAAGGGGACTGCTGTAGTTGTTGATATGGAAGGACAGACTAGATAGGCCATGTGGTCTTTTTTTGTCGTCATATTTCTATGTTTCTATTCTCCTACACCATTCCAGACAAGTACATTCTGTTCCCCTACCAGCAGATTGGTGGAGATGAAGAACCAATGAAAAGCTCTCCTGAAACGTTCACTGACTTATCAGCACTGCTTTAAGGTGGCTGGCAGGCAGGCAGATCCCTCTGAGAGTCTTCTGCAATCTTTAGGAGAAAGCAAGGGGGACAAAGTAGGAGGGAGGGGGCTCTTAGGTTGTGCGAGGCTGCTGCACTCTTCCAGACCCTTCCAAATTCTTCCATTTTCTGGCTGCTCAATAGGCTCTTATGATAAGCACATGGAGCTGAACCAATTTTTCCTCTTCCTTTGGTTACTGAAAAGACAGCAGTCTAGAGGAGCCTCCCACGTTGCGCTCAAGTGAGAGAGTCACCTTCAAGGTGGTCGTTCACGAGCGTTTCATCAGTCTTTTCCTCTCGATCTTCAGAGAGGAGACATAAGAACATAACATATGCCACACTGGGTCAGACCAACGTCCATCTAGCCCAGTATCCTGTTTCCAACAGTGGCCAGTCTAGATCATAAGTACCTAGAAGTTTCCCCAAAAGACACAGGTTCCGTAATGCTTGTTCTTTCCTAGGTGCATAACTTTGCACTTGTCCACATTAAATTTCATCTGCCATTTGGATGCCCAGTCTTCCAATTTATCAAGATCCTCTTGCAATTTTCCACAATCCTCTTGGGTTTTAACAATTTTAAATAGCTTTGTGTCATCTGCAAATTTGATAACCTCACTCATTATTCCCTTTTCCAGGTCATTTATGAATATGTTAAAAAGCAGCGGACCCAGCACAGATCCCTGGGGTACTCCACTATTCACCTTTCTCCATTGGGAAAATTGGCCATTTAGGCCTACCCTCTGCTTTCTATCTTTTAACCAGTTCCTGATCCACAATAGTAAACTGCCTCCTATCCCATGACTTTTTAGTTTTGCCAAAAGTCTTTGATGAGGGACCTTGTCAAAGGCTTTCTGGAAGTCCAGATACACTATATCAACTGACTCACCTTTGTCTACCTGTTTATTCACACCTTCAAACAAAAACATAACAGATTAGTAAGACAAGATCTTCCTTGTCTAAAGCCATGTTGGCTGTCTCCCATTAAGCCATGACTATCTACATGAGTAATTTTGTTCTTTATGATGGTTTCTACCATTTTTCTCAGTACTGATGTCAGGCTCTGTAGTTTCCCAGATCACCCCTTGAACCCTTTTTAGAATTGGTGTTACACTGGCCATCCTCTAATCTTCAGGTATTACAGATTATTTTAATGATAGTTCACAGATTACTAATAGCAGGTCTGTAATCTCATATTTCAGTTCTTTGAACACCCTCGGATGTATACGATCCGGTCCAGGTGATTTGCTACTCTTCAGTTTATCAAAAAGTAATACATCTTCCCGGTGTATCAATATTTCTTTCAATTTTTCCACAGTATCATATTTAAATACACCTAGTCATGGGTAACATCCCTACATCTTCCTCAGTAAAGACCGAAGCAAAGAATTCATTCAGTCTCTCCCCTATGGCCTTGTCCCCTCTTAGTGGCCCTTTTACCCCTCTATTATCTAATGGTCCAACTAACTCTCTCGGAGGTTTTCTGCTACGAATGTACTTGAAAAAGTCTTTATTACGTGTTTTTGATTCTACAGCAAGCTTCTTCTCAAATTCTCTCTTTGCCTGCCTTATCTATTCCTTGCATCTAACTTGCCAGTGCTTGTGCTGGTTCCAGTTTTCACCATTTGGCTCTTTTTTCCATTTCCTGAAAGATGCTTTTTTGGCAACAACAGCCTCTCTGACCTCACCTTTAAAGCATGCCGGCCATTTTTTGGACTTCCTTCCCATTTTTCTTAAAGCGTGGAATACAGCTGGTCTGTGCTTCCAAGATAGTATTTTTAAACATCCAAGCTTGATGTAAATCTTTAACCTTTGCAACTGCTCCTTTCAGTTTTTTCTGATAATACTGAAGAGACCTCTGGTGCTGAGACAGATAGAGGCATGGGAGTGATGTAATTGAAACCTGGGCTTTTCATTTGTTCTTTGTCTCCACCAATCTGCTGATAGGGGAACAAAAGCCACTTGTCTGGACTGGTCTAGCAGAACTCCAGAAAAGGGCATTAACTGGTAAGTAAAATGTCACCTTACTCACCTTTACGGTTCTGCCTATACCAACTCAAGGGACGGGCCCCCATATAACCCATGGAGGACTCCCAAGAGTTCTATGTTCACATCTTGGGAGACTCTAATCTTGTTTTTAGGTATCGGACTGTGTGACATTTTAAAGCTGAAATTGTGGTATGTGTATATAGGTACACAGGCTGGTACAAGGGTATTGGGCGCCCTAGGAAAACGTTCAGCCTTATGCTCCCTCCTCCCAAGATTTGCTAATTAAACTCGGCAATAATCATCGCAATACCACCTCTCCCACAACAATCCTGTAAAAATTGTTAAGTGGACATCATAAAATTTTGTTTTGTATGTGTAGGTGTGGCCATTCTTCCTGCAGGTGAAAGAATGTCCTGAAGGCTCTTCGAGTTTGTGGAGCTGTCAGGATCTATTGTTTTGCTTTGACTGCCCTTTGCTGTTCCTCAGAAGCAGCCACTTAGGTGACTCCCTAGTCTTGCCTAATGGTTGAACTGATCCTATAAGTATGTACAGTTTTTAAATTTGATTAATTGTCCACTAGAGTTTTCCTCTGGGATTCAGCTCTGAGTTGGATTCATGTAAATGTGGGTATGGGACTGGACTTGGCACTTTAGGGGTCCAGTACTAACATTTGTTGTGAGGTTCAGGCAAATCAGTATTGTATTTGAAATTGTGCCTGCACAATCTCCCTTTTTAATAAGGATGCATGACATTGCTACATTTTAGGACCATGCAACCATGAGGAGCACTGCAGTCTAGCTGAATTTGGGTAAAGCACAGAATTAGTACTTTTTGGAGATTAGTAGCAATGTGTTATCTACACATGAACTCTGTGGCACAGTACAGTGTGATGTCTGTGACATGTTATCTAGGCCACTGAGCAGCTAATGATAGTGCAGTCAGGAAGCCAGGGTTCCTGGAAATTGCCTGGGACCATTTTCTTGCTGTGCAGAAATTAACAGCCGACTCTTCTTTGCTTGGAAAATGAGACAAGTGTAATAAGCATCATGAAGACTGACTGACCTTTAAAGTGTTACTGACTTGTATCATGTCTGAAAACACTTGAAAATTATGAATGCACACAAATGAAAGCAGCACCGTTATGAGATACTGGAATATAAAATATGTAAAAATGGAATTAGTTGAATGATGCAGTAGAATCCATTACAGGCTAGAAAATGTACTGTGAATCAGTAGGAGGTACTTGAAAACCAGGAAAGATATACTCTGCACTCATTCCAATAAAACCTAAATGTCCACATTTAAAGTAGGCATTCATTGTAAGTAGGCAAGCGTATAAGGCAATGAAAAGAACAAAGAGAGCTAAAATAGTGCAAAGTATTTAGTAAACAAGATAACAGAATGATCTCAAAAAAGGAGATGATCTGAAAAGTTTAATGGCCATTAAATATTATTTGAGCAAACATTTTTATACCCTTTGGGGTGGTATCTAACATCATAGCCTGGTTCATTGACAATGTTTTTATGATCTGGTCTACTGAAGCATTTTTGAATAAGATTTTTTGGTGTATTAATTATTGTGATCTTCATTTGAAGTTTACTATGTCCAAGTCTACATAGTAGATGTCATTTTTGGATGTGATGGTTTGTAAATCAGATGAACAATTTAAGACTACTTTCTACCGTATGGAAGTGCTACAGTTTGAATCATCATCCTTGCAAGCTTCATCAAGCTTTGTCAATATTTACATATTTGTCGTATTTGCTCAGAAGATTGTGAATTTAAGAGTCAACTAAAAATTTTGTCTAATACGTTTTTTAATTGGGGTTATTTGGCTAAGGTGGTTAATGCTGCTTATGTCAAGAGCACATCATGCCTATCATGTAGGGTTGTTAAAACAATCTGAAAAGCCTAAGATGGACAAGCAAGTTTCTGATTTACAATTTTCTGATCGAGCTTCATTGATTGCCAAAAGTACATCTATTCATTTGCACAGTGATGGGGTCTATAGAGTGCTCCCTGTCCCTCTCCAGAAGGATTATCAGCAGGCCCCTTTAAGAGAGCCTGCAGCCCGGAGTTCAAGGCTGGGAGGACATGGCTCACAAGGAGAGGTTAAAGACCCAGCAGGCTGCCGGAAGCAGAGAGGCCCATGGAGCCAGAAGTCCTGGGCAAGGAAGGAATTTTAACTGAGCTGGAGGAAGGGCCAGGAGACCAGCTTTGTGAAAGTGTAACAAACTGAGTCTGAATAAAAACAAGTTTTGTTTACCCTGAACTGCTGTCTGTTTGGTGTTTGAACAGAAAACCCCTTCCCACTGCACACAACACTGTCACATATGGTAGCAGTTTGGAGATTTTTCTCTAAAACACAACTGAGGGCAAATCCACATTCCTCCAGGGCTGGGTCTCTACAACAGGTCAGGGTTAATTTGTTTGTTTTGGTTAAGAGGGCTGGCTTTGCCCTAGTTAGGGAGCTTTCAGAAGGTTTAATCAGTGCCGGACAGACAGGCTTTGTTTTGGCCACTAGAGGCCACTAAAAATTTGTTGGGCCTGGAATACTGCAGTTTAACTCAGCTGCAGAAGGGGAAGCTATGCTGGTGTTGCAAGTGTACAGTGACAAGCCAGGATAGAGCGGTATTCCAGATTCTGGCAGAATGACAGTAGCAACAATAATAGTACCAGCAGCCATTTCAACACACCCTGCTGGAAGGGCAGCAACAACAGCGGCAGCAGATATCGGATCTTATTCAAGTGCAGGGGGAGCTACAGAAGAGTTCCTTAACTCCATTGACCCAGACCCTGCAGAGGCTGCAACTCCACCCTCCAGTGCAAGCACTTCTTAAAATGATGGCAGAAGACAAACCGGACAATTTCCTAGTGAACTTTGAACAAATCGCCCATCTACCTATTTGGGAAATCTGCTGATGGGCAGCATTCAGGCTGCATTCCAGGATGCCAACCCAGACTGACGAGCTACATATGGAGCTGTCAAGGCCACCATACTGGAACAGGCCAGCTGTATCCCAGAGACCTACTACCAGTGATTCAGAAGGGGAGGACTCTAGATAAAAGAGAGCCCTTGGAGGTTGAATGATCTTGCATGGAGGTGGCTGCAATTGGAGGGAAAGACCAGGCCTAAAATAAGCAAGATTGTGCTATTGGGACAGTTTATGGAGGATTTGACTGCTTCGAATTATGAATCCCAATTGAACAGTGAGACGGGGAAGAAGTCACTCGTCAGCCCAGGAGGGTGGAAGGGGAAGCTGGAACAGATGTTGGCTCCTATGTTCCGATCCTCAAAGTCACTTCCTAAGTGAGAGCATGGCCCCAGCCATGACCCCTTCACCTGTTTTAGGTGTGCAGTCTGGGGACACTTTGCTCAGGCGTGGACCATGGGTGCAGAACAGCCCATGGAGGTTGACCTAACCACCCCTCACACCTGTGCTTTTGTGGACAGTCCCTCCCAAGGGCACAGAACTTTGTGATTCCTGTGGAGCTTGAGAGGAGATGCTTTCAGGCTTTGATAGACTCTCTGGAAGTGTGCGAACCCTTATTCTCCGGGAAACCATAACCCGGTTTCAAACTGATTAGGCACAGACGGTAACACTGGCCTGTGTGCCTGGAGACCAGAGGCAGTATCTAATGGCACAGGTTTCACTTAAGACTCCAGTAGGGCAAGTCATGTTCCAGGTCATAGTGCTGCCCTGGCTGCCATATCTAGTGGTGATCGGCTGAGATTACCCAAACTTCGGAGCGATATTGGCCTGGCTGATTGATGGCTCTGCTAAGTCTGACCAGGAAGATATCCTAGAGATCTTCCCTCTGGAAGATCTTATATATCAAGACTCCCAAGCCTGCTAAGTCCCGGAGTCAGCATCACCAGGAAAAGTTACACTACCAACAGAATCTGGGGGCAGCTATGGGGGAGGGATTCGGGGAGGGAGTTCCTGGGGAAGAAACCCCTGGGGGATAGCTCAGGGCTCAGCGGTATTGACCCAAATATAACTGTCCCTTTCCCATAGTGGGGGCTGAGGGAAGACCCAGGGAGCTTCAGGAGGGCTCAGCAAGAGGATGAGGCCCTTAAACATGCCCAAGAGCCGGTTTTGGAGGTGGATGGGGTTCCAGTAGATAATGGAGAGTCCCCTGCATGAACCTTCCATTATTTTGTGCTAAAGGGAGATTTATTATACCGAGGAGCCAAGGGGACCCTAGAGGGAGAAAAGGTAGAACAACTGATAGTTCCCAGGCCCTATCATCAGCAAGTGTTACTGTTGGCTCATATCCATTTATTAGGAGGTCATATGGGGATGGAGAAAACACTAGAGCATGTTTTTTTGCCCAGTTTTTCTGATCCGGGGTCCAGAAACAGGTACAGTTATATTGCCATCATGCTCCACCTGCCAACTTCATAACCCCACCAGAGTCCGACCTGCCCCTCTAGTGCTTATGCTTATTGTTGAAACCTCATTTGAAAGAGTGGCCATGAACCTGGTAGGTCCCTTGGTTTCAACTGCCCAAGGCAACAAGTATATTTTAGTCATACTAGACTATGCTACCCACTACCTGGATGCTCTTGCTGTAAGAAATATGAAAACTACTACGATCACAAATGTTCTCTGGGAAGTATTTTTGCGGAAGGGAATACCCAATGAAATCCTCACAGATCAAGGAACACCCTTTGTATCCAAGGTAATGAAGCAAGTGTGTGCCTTGGTGAAGGTCAAGATGCTGTGAACATTGGTATATCACACACAGACAGATGGCCTTGTTGAGAAATTCAAGAAAACTCTGAAACAGATGTTAAAAAGGTTCATGCAGGAGGACAGGAAGAATTGGGACGTTCTCCCTAATTTTACAGAGATGGCACAGCCATTAACCAATCTCATGCAGAAGAGCTCCCGATTGGATCCAGTGGTCATCGGACCTGGCCCTGGCCTTCCAGCGTCTCTAGAAGGCCATGTGCTCTGAACCCATCCTGAGTAGCCCTGATTTCTCTCTATTGTACAAACTGTTGCCTCGGAGGAGGGCCTAGGAGCCGTTTTGGCCCAGGAAGTTGGGGGTGAAGAACATGCCATAGCATTCATCAGCAGGAAACTGCTTCCTTGGGAGAAGCATTATGCAGTGATGAGAAAGTGGCCCTTGCTGTCAAGTCGGTACTCAAAAATTTTAAATACTACCTGCTCGACTGTCCATTTATGCTAATAATTAATCACCAACTCCTCAAGTGGCTGGCTTGGCATAAAGAGTCCAACGGCCATATTATGCATTGGTTCTCGAGTCTCCAACCCTACCAGTTCCAGGTCCACCATATGGCTGGTCAGACTCACCCGAGCATGGACTTTCTTTCCAGAGTTGAGGTCCCGGGTGAGCCAAGCACTCAACAGGGCATGGTTGAGCTGAGGGGAAGGGTGTGTGATGGGATCTATAGTATGTTGCCCGTCCAGAGGGATTATCAACAGGCCCCTTTAAGAGAGCATGCAGCCTGGAGTTCAAGGCTGGGAGGGCATAGCAACAAGGAGAGGTTAAAAACCCAGCAGGCTGCAGGAGGGAGAAAGGCCCTTGGAGTCAGGAGTCCTTTCAAGGCAAGCTATGTTCTAAAGTATATATTGAACGTACTGCTCCTTCGATCGAGATTTACCTGACAGAACTTAAGTTTTGCATTACAAATAACACTCCTAAAGCTCCTTTAGTTCATCACTAGCAGCAATTACACAACACAAGGATGAGATGCTCTGGTTTGTTATTGACCATCTCCCATTGGAAATATCTGGCAACAGAGATGTATTACTTAAAAGAACAGCAATGGATTTTTGAATTGCAGAATTTGCAACCACAGAACCTAAAAGAGTGAATGGGTATCTATTTTGTGAATGGGGCTTGATATCATCACATTTTTTGACAGTGTTTGTTTGCAGGTTCTATCTTAAACCAGAAGTGGTGCACTTAACGCTTATGCGAATACCGGGACAGCAGACAGAGACTTTGGTATTTTTTGGTGCGCCTCAGGAGCGAATTCTATCCTAATGCAGGCAGCTAGCCCTGATGAAACTCAAGTCAGGACAGTTTGGAGGTTGTGCTTTGGACTTTTCTTTCACATTTGGTGATAGCAATTAAGTTTGGGATAAGGTAGATGAATAATCCAGCTGTTCACTATCTGAGATAAGTACCTATGTGGTCTCACTTGCTTACTTGTTTAAAAGTTTGAAAAATGCATATGAAAATGGACTTATGTGTTTGCGAGACCAGTGATTATAAAAATGGGAGGTGTATGCAACGCTTCTTTAAGTGTGCCCTGTACTTATGTATATGGTGAGGTCTCTTACACCATATACATAAATTTTTATTGTCTGCGAAGTTTTGGTAGTAGTGCTTGCACAGAATGAGTGTGTTATTTATCCCCATTAAATATTAAAAGCATCGCATTGGAAAATGTAAGGATGTTAAACATATGGACAAAATGCATACACATTCTAAAAATAGTGTAAAGCACAACTGGTAATTAATTCAATTTTTTCTAGACTTTGAACATAAGAAATGCCATTCTGGGTCAGACCAAGGTCCATCAAGCCCAGTGTCCTATTTCCAATAGTGGCCAATCCATGTCACAAGTACCTAGCAGGTTCCCAAAAAGGCACACAGGTTCCACAATGCTTGCCCAAGGGCAAGCAGTGAGTTTCCTGGGTCCTCTTCAATATTGGTTTATGGACCTTTCCTCCAGGAACTTGTCCAAACCTTTTTTTTAAATCCAGCTACACTGACAGCTACATACATTTCATGGAAATTCCCGGTTCTCATCGTTTTTACCCTTATATCCTGGACTGTTTTATTACAGTATACTGCTGCAGCCGATTCCGTCTTGGGGGAGGTGGCAGCAGTATTTTAAAAGCAGCAGCTTTGTTGCCCACGGCAGGCCAGTAAGTTTTGTGTCAGAAGGGAATCAGAAGCAGTAGGCCATATGTGCCAAAGCGCAAGGCCTGTCTCAGGCAACACAAAGCTGCTCACCCAGGTAGGCCACTCTAGGCAGCCGCCTAGCTTACCTAGTGGATGGGTCAGCCCTGATTATACACCTATTGCTCGTTTTTGTTACAGCTAATTAACAGGGGCGCCGATGAGGAGCCAGGGCTCATTAGAGTCGATGCAGAACTAACAGACCTTTCCACTTTCATTGCTAGCACCATCCTCTTACGTGCCAGACCCTGTAGAAAGCTAGTCAAACAGGAGGTAAGTCTGGAAGTCTTGTACAGCATTTGCACGTTTAAATGGCTTAAACCATTCCTTGCATATGTATGTCTGCAGCACATTCTGCGTATGGTTTGGATGGGCGCTGAATATCCAGGCTGCCCAGATTGCCATGAAGCTGACCAGGCAATGGTGATATTCAGTCACTGCCACGTTAGCTTCAGCAGTGAAAGTTAGGCCAGCCTTTACTGCAGCTGATTTAGCAATAACCGGGCAGTGGCTCAATATCACCAGATGCTGCCTCTGGAACACCCCGATGCTAACCGGTTAGCGTCAGGGCATGCAGCAGTGGCAGCCGCAGATATCCCGGCATAAAATCTAGATGTCAGCATTTATATCTGCTCCAAGACATATGTAAGTGCCAGCTATGTACTGGTTTGGGCCTGGGGTTTGGAGGAATGGTAGGAGGGCAATAGTGCTGTTATCTCTTGCATTAAAAACTACCTAAAAAATGCAAGACTTGAGGGGGGGGGGGGGTAGTCAGCAGTGACTGCCAGAGCATTTGAAGTGTGATAAAACAATAAATTATGGTCTTTCTCTGAGCGATTACTTACTAGTAATATAAACCCCACTACGCTCACTATTATCAATATGAAACGTAAAGCTTCTTTTTACTATCTCTCGTGGCTTCTCCAAACATCCAAATTGAAATTCGCTAAAGGTCTCAGACTCTTATGGCACGCATGTTCGGACTTACAGTGCGTCCAGCATTAGTGCCTGATAGCATCATCGACCTTTATGCGAAAAATATCCAGTGATTAAGAAAGCGGATAGAGCAATAGAGCTATTCCCTCATTCCTCGTTTTTAAAAAAATAATACTATCAGTGCTTCAATTTGATAACTTCACTAACAGTCCGAGGTCCAACATTGGGGAATGCTTAGCTATTCACAACTGACAATGGGAGAAAAGAGTCTGGTCAGCAGGAGAATTTAGATTCTAATAGTGTCAATTTAATCACTCGTTATTCCCCATTGAGTTCAGGGATTCAAAAAATTAAAAAAAAAACATAGTAATATTATAGATGTTGTTCCTGGATTGATAGGTAAAAAGATACGATGTGTTTGGCAACGTAATCGCAACTTGAAGGAACAACTTAGTCCGACAGCATTGCCACCTGTAGTTCCACCAGTAGCTGTGTTAGGAGTTGAGACGGGCCATAGGAAGTGTGGGCATTGCACCATATGCGATATTACCATAGAACTTAATGTTTTTGTACATGGAGGAATTACGCATAAACTGAGAGGCCATACTACATGTGCATCTCTCAATGTGGTGTATGTTATCCAATGCCCATGTGCATTGATTTATGTAGGGAAGACGATACGCCCGTTTAAAATCAGAATGGGGGAACATAGAAGTCGTTTGAATTGCAGAGTTAAGGAGGCACCATTGGTTCAACATTGTATATTAAAGGGCCATATTTTCGAACAGTTGAGGTGCTTTTGTATTAACCAGATTGAGGTAAGTAAGATGGGGAAATCGTTAGAACAAACTCTTTTGGTTTGGGAGCAAAAGTGGATTTTCAGGTTAAACTCTATAATGCCTTTGGGGCTTAATGCCGCTATTGATTGGTCTTCTTGTATATAACAAGTAAAGGTAATAGGGGTTGTCACACATGAGGTGGGTGACCACACCAGATTTGGTAGATAGTCGGGCTCCTGTGGCGTTTTTGGGTCATTATAAGGATTTTTCGGGGATCCCTGGAGAAAGTGGTGACGTTTGTAGTTGGGAGGTGATACCACCAATAGGAGAGTAATGAGAGGTCTTTAAATTACTAGATGTGATGAGTAGTCCGCATGCGCGGCATTTTTGGAAGTGTGAAGAATGATATTGGACTTCACCATATAAGTTTAAGTTAACTTCCCTGAGAAAAGTGTGCAGCATCGTTCTTATATGTGGTAGGTGTTTCGTTAGTATAATTATAAAATGATGTAGGTTGGAATTTAGCTGATGTAAGTGGTTTTTGAAATGTGTTTTATTTTATTTTATAGTAAAAAATAAAAAACAGTGATCTCCTGATAAAACAGTAATGGTGAAACGCTAGTGCGGCGTCCGGGGAAGGCGTTGGGATCTGAAAGCGAGAGGGAGCATGATGAAACAGTTTGATACGAAGCTAAGTATTCCCCAGTGTTGGACCTCGGACTGTTAGCGAAGTTATCAAATTAAAGCACCAATAGTATTATTTTTTGAGAAACGAGGAATGAGGGAATAGCTCTATTGTTCTATCCGCTTTCTTAATCACTGGATATTTTTCGCATAAAGGTCGTTGATGCTATCAGGCACTAATGCTGGACGCACTGTAAGTCCGAAAATGCGTGCCATAAGAGTCTGAGACCTTTAGCGAATTTCAATTTGGATGTTTGGAGAAGCCACGAGAGATAGTAAAAAGAAGCTTTAAGTTTCATATTGATAATAGTGAGCGTATTGGGGTTTATATTACTAGAGAGCATTTAAAGTGGCTGGCCCTTTTATATAGCCCTGGATATTCAATGCCAGAGTCATATTTGGCCACAATTATCTAGTGTGCCTGGATAGAGTGTTAGCTAATCAGGCAGCAGCGATATTCAGCTGCTGTCCAGTTAGCTAAATTGGCTAAAGTTAGGCGAGCTTTTCAAGTGCCTAACTTTAGCCGGTTTGTGATAACCAGCCAGTGGCTGAATATCGCCGTTGACTAGCTATTGTCAGCGCCGCTCCCGGAACAGCCTGCTGTTACAGGGTTAGCATTGGGGTGTCTAGCAGCGTTAGAAGAGTTATTCGGTGGCATAAAAAGGCTCTGTGCCGCTGAATATCCTACTCACCATGATTAACGCAGTTAGCAGGTCTGCTAACTCCGTAGTTTTGTACCTTCACTGTTTAATTGGCTGCCCTTGGACATTTCAGTTTTGTAAAAGCTGGCATTTATGTGTGTAAGTTGCAGAATCATTGCTTAATATATGTAAGTACATTCAAAACTCCAAAGAATGACACTCTTACTGAATGTGTTCCTTTTTAAAATGGCTGCAGCACATTGAGTGGGAACAAACTACAGGGGTTTATCCCACATCCTTATAGGTATTTTATAAAAGGCTTCTAGTAAAAGACTCTGAAGATTGTGAAGTCTAGACGCAGATGCCCCTTTCCTTCTTAGGCGACCTATTGAAACTGGCCTTCATTAGTACTAAGCTACTCCAGTAAGTAGGTATCACCTTATAGTCCTAGGAGAAAGGGCATATCTATTTTTATTTATTAACCACCTTTATTTCTATAGATCCTACAGAGACTATCAGTAGATAAAATAGAAGGATGTAACTGGTTGCGCGTTCACTGCTTTGACTATAGGTAGTACAGCTCAAGGAGTGGTTGTTGTTCCAGTTCAATAGCACTAGAAGCTGAGTTTATGGGCGTTGGAATACTCTTCAATCTATGATGCGCAAACCTATGTTAGAAATCAAATTTGAATCTGGTGCACAGTAGCACGTATCACTGTCATTGTGCCATAGGGTCACCCCTACTGTGAGTAAAAAAACCCCTATATATATAGGAGAGCCATATTTATTATAAAGCAAAGCGCTTGTCATACATCAGGAACCCAATTTCAATTGAGACAGCTGAGAAATCGTTAGCAAGCAATGCGGACCTAGACGAATACTGGTCTTAAACCTCAGGATTTGAAAATTGGGACATTTCACACTAGCACCTACTCTACTACTACTAATCATTTGTCTAGCGCTACAAGGCATTTGCTGTGCTGTACAGAGACATGTAAGAGACAGTCCCTGTTCTGTAGAGCTTACAATCTAATCAAGACTAACACCACAACAAACTAGGGATTAGGGTAAATTTAGGGCTCACATAGTTGGTGAGCAGGAGAACAAGGGGATCAGGATCCAAAAGCAGCCTTGATGAGGTGGGTTTAGCCTGGATTTGAATAGGATTAGAGATGGAGCCTGACTTACTGACTCAGGTATATGGAGCAGCAAGGTAGAAAGAACGAAATCTGAAGTCTGAAAATATGTACTTCATGGAGCACACAGAATTTACCAGGGTGTTCTTGACGTTGTGTATGTGCGTATCTGCATTGTTTGTGTCAGCTCAGTCCCCAGACTTTACCTTCACTTCCTGCCACCTATAGCTCAGGCCTCATCCCTTTCTTCTCTCCCCCCTCCAACCAATCTCTGCTTCAATGCCCCTGCCAAGTTTCAGTCATCTCCCTTAGCCTTCATTTAAGACTTCTCCACAGTCTCCATTTCCCCCCCTCAACAGCCCAGTCCTTCCTTCAGCAAAATTAGTCAACAACTTCCCTTCCCTCAGCTTCAGTTCTCCTCTTTGGCTTAAGCAGCCCCCTTCAAACGGAACTGTCCCCTTTCTCCCAGTCTGGATTCCCTTGTGCCTTTGCAATCTACTGTAACACCAGATTTTACAGAGCAGAGGAGGGAAGCTTCATTCAGCAACTCAAAAAGGACAAAGAAACAAAACTGGATAGTTGAGATGCTGACTGGCAATGCGGTTGCCTGATTATTTAATCAATCGACTTATTATCCACCTTCTCATTCATCGGAACATACAAAGTGATACTTGTCAGCCTGATCGTTCAATGACAGCTTTATGACATTACACTTCTCTTTATTGGACCGCAGCAGACACTGGCTTTTAGGAGGAGATGTCATTTAAAAGTTCCCAAGGCATTTTTTTAACATTAGCCATGGAATCCAAAAAAAAAAAATATCTGGATGAAGTGGTGACTGGTGGCACTATCTGGATAGCGGTGATATTCAGTCAGCTGTCTGCATACGGTAAGGACAGTCTTTCAATGACATAGCTGAGAAATCATTAGCAAGCAAGCGGCACTAGAAGAATACTGCTCATAAACCTCAGGATTTGAAAACTGGTAAATTCACTCTATTACACATGCTACTACTACTAATAATCATTTTATGGTACTGCAGGGCATATGTAACGCTGTACATATACATAGAATCTCTATGGATAAAAATTCCATGTAAAAAGGGGAAAGCGATAGCAGTGGGGGTGCACTACCAGCTGCCTGGCCAGAATGAACAGATGGATAATGAAATACTAAAAGAGATCAGGGAAGCTAAAAAAAAAAAGTTACAACACAGTAATAATGGGTGATTTCAATCACCCCAGTATCGACTAGGTCAATTTCACAGCAGGACGTCTAGGGAAATAAAGTTTCTAGATGAAATAAACGACTGCTTTTTGGAGCAACTGGTTCATGAACCAATAAGAGAGGAAGCTATTTTTGACCTAGTCCTTAGTGGAACACAGGATCTGGTGCAAGAGATAAGTGTGTTGGGGCCACTTGGTAATAGTGATCATAGCGGGATCACATTTGATTTAATAAATGGAGGGAGGATGGCAAGGAAATCCACAGTACTATCTTTTTTAACTTTCAAAAGGGAGACTATGATAAAATAAGGAACATAGTTTTGAAAAAGCTAAAAGAAGCAGCTGCAAAGGTTAAAGATTTGCATCAAGCATGGGGGTTGTTTAAAAATACTATCTTGGAAGCCCAGGCAAGAAGTATTCCGCACTTTAAGAAAAGTGGAAGGAAGGCAAAAATCTGACAGCATGGTTTAAAAGTGAGGTCAGAGAGGCTGTTGTAGCCAAAAAGGCATCTTTCAGGAAATGGAAAAAGGACCCAAATGACGAAAAAGGGAAACAATACAAGCACTGGCAAATTAGATGCAAGACATTGATAAGGTAGGCAAAGAGAGAATTAGAAAAAAAGCTTTCTGTGGAAGCAAAAAACACATCATAAAAACTTTTTCAAGTACATTCATAGCAAAAAAACCTGTGAGAGAGTCAGTTGGACCATTAGATGATAGAGGGGTAAAAGGGGTGCTAAGGGAGGACAAGGCCATATCAGAGAGACTGAATGACTTATTTGCTTCGGTCTTTACTGAAGAAGATGTAGGGAAGTTATACATGCCTGAAATGGTATTTAGTGGTGATGTATTGGAAGAATTGAAAGAAATATCAATAAACTGGGAAGATGTATTACAATTATTTGATAAACTAAAGAGTAGCAAATCACTTGGACCAGATGGTATAGATTCAAGGGTGTTGAAATAACTGAAATATGAGATTTCAGACCTAGTATTAGTAATCTGTGAACTATCATTAAAATAACCTGTAATGCCTGAATATTGGCGAATGGCCAATGTAATGCCAATTTTTAAGAAAGGTTCCATGGCTGATCATGGAAACTACAGAACAGTGAACCTGGCATCAGTACCGGGTAAAATGGTAGAAACTATTATAAAGAAAAAAAATACTGAACATGTAGATAGTCATGTTTTAATGGGAGAAAGCCAACATGGCTTTAGCCAAGAAAGTCTTGTCTTATTAATCTGATATTTTTTTGAAGGTGTGAGCCAGTCAATATAGTGTATCTGGATTTTCAGAAAGCCTTTGATGAGATCCCTCATGAGAGACTCTCGATGAAATTAAAAAGTCATGGGATAGGAGGCAGTGTACTATTGTGGATCAGGAACTGGTTAAAAGATAGAAAGCAGAGGGTAGGGCTAAATGGCCAATTTTCTCAATGGAGAAAGGTGAATAGTGGAGTACCCCAGGGATCTGTGCTGGGCTCGCTGCTTTTTAACATCTTCATAAATGACCTGGAAATGGGAATAAGGAGTGAAGTGATCAGATCTGCAGATGACACAAAAGGATTAAAAGTTATTAAAACACAAGAGGATTGTGAAAAATTGCAAGAGGACCTTGATAAATTGGAAGACTGGACGTCCAAATGGCAGATGAAATTTAATGTGGACAAGTGCAAAGTTATGCACTTAGGGGTCATTCCAGAACATGAATAAGCACTATGGATGTGTGGCGTAGATGTTTTTCTAGCAAAAATGTCTATACCGTATTCTGAAACCTCATGGCCTTGCACGTACACAGTGCTAGCATGGAAATCTCAGAACTTGGGCGGAAGGGAGTAGAACGGGGGCATGGTCAGCAGTGGAGACATACAATACGTATTCAGGAAAAGCTTGTGTATGTGCTGCATGTTTCCCCCTATGTCCACATTATACTAGCGAAAGCGTGGAATTAGTTCAGCACTTAGAAATCTTTCTGCTCTGCTCTTCAATGCATCCCATAGAGACAAATGGCTGTGACAACGATGTTTTGAACTTGTGTGTCTGCAGTCTGGAAGACCACAAGATGCAGTTCTAAAGAGCAGAAGGCAGAGGTGAGGGAAGGTTGTATGGGAAAGGCACCTTAATAAACACCCCTATAGAAATATTCAGAGGTTCAATGGTGATTATTCCAGCTATGCTGACAGTTTCTGTGTGAGCAAGAGGAGATAATCCAGGGCACCCTAACAATTCCTGTCTTCCGAGAAGTGAGACTGTTGATGTAGGGATTGTATGTGGGTGAGTATAGGACAGATGCATGTATGGGTGAGAGACGCAGATCAGATTAATAGTCCTGGGACTCCATGCCAGTATGTTGTACCAGCTGTTCTCTAGAGGTGCAGGGCATCTGTACTCCGGATGTATGTTTTGTGTGACTGCAAGTGAGAGAGTGTATGTGTGTGTGTGGTTAGAGGGATGCTTAAGGGGACCTAGTGTGCGCATTTGCAATTTTGGAGTGACATCAATGCCTAGCCAGTACCTCAACATGACCAGGTGCCAGTGTGATCGGCCAAGATACATCAGAAAAGGGACTCTATGGCTAAATGTCAAAGCATATCTCTGTCAGTGATAAGGGCCCCTCAGAATGAGCACATGCAACAGGGCACACAGCACCAGCAGCGGTTTCATAAATGTGCACATTTGTATAGACAGCTGCTGGTGCTCTTGGGCATCTAGTAGTGCTGTTTGCGCTGGTGCTTGCACTCAATCTGAGGGTCCCTAATTATTGTCAGGGATATGCTCTGACATTTACCTGTAGAGGACCATTTCTTATTTCTTCTGGCCCATACATAGCATTGTACCGATGACCAATGCAAGCGCAACTAAAATGTTCTCCTACTGCCATGTATGTTTTGCTGCAAGGTATGTCAGGACAATCCTATCACTTTCTACCTGCTGTGGTAACATCTCTGAGTGAAGAGTTCACTTTGCCGCGTTCTGGTCATTCAAAAGACTATCTTCTACATGTGGTCTGTTTTGCATCAACACATCTGTATCATCCATTTTCATGGGTAATTTGTATGAGCAGCACACTGTCAGTTGTCACCAGTGGTCTACCCTGGGTCCTAAGGCATGCAGAGTAAGGCCAAGCTGGTGAATATCCTGGGCTGGGAAGTGGGGCAATGCAGGCGTAGTAGTGCACTGCCTTCTGGGTGACGTAGTCCCATACACTCCCCAAGCACAGAAATAGATGTAATCGAGTGGTTTTAAAGCAAATGAGGTTTTATTTCCCCTTCCCGGGGGATTGGTAAGCACAAAACTTAAGACAAAATATCCATACTTTCTGGCATAAGGAAATTAACTCAGGAAGAGAAGAAAAATAGCTTCTTTTTCTTCTAGCTTTTCAACACACCATCCTTTAACACAGGATTCCCAAAACAGTTCCTTTTAAAGGCACGAAGGTTTACTTTGCTTTCAATGCTGTGCATATAGCTTTGTATATCCAAGTCAGCGCAGAGACTCTATGTTATCTGCTATGGACAGTGTACAGTCCATGGGTTCACCAATTACACTTTCGTCTACAGATTCTATTTGCATATCTTCCAGCCCTTCCCCCATTGGGTACGTAGGAACACAATCACACAGAGCTTTAAAACAGGTATCATTATTACTGAGAGAGTCCTGGAGAGCCTGGCAATCCCAGAGAAAACTTGTATCTCTAGTTTTCTCCTTATCCCTTCTAAAGGGCTTACCTTCAGGCTTCTGCCTAATAGGTTTCCTTAGCAGTGCTCTTTCAGCATTATCAAAGTCCATAGGCCTGTACCTCTCTCTCACCGGAGTTTCTGGGCACTCCCAAACTGACCTTTTGGATGGCTTCTCTCTCCAATGGCCCTCAGTATAAGGCTTTAACCGAAAGTTGCTTCCCTGTGGTCTTTGGGCTTGGCCTCTCTGTAACTCCCTAGCTGGAGCATTCTCTGCTCTGTCCTCGTGGCTGCTTGAGTCAGATTCAGCTTCTCTGCTCTCAGACCTGCTGATGGCTCTGCTCCTCTGCACCTTCCTTCTCTTACGTCTGTTCCTGTTCTTGTTCCCGGGCTTGTTCTCAAGCCTCCGCTTGTTCCTGTTCCTGTTCTCTCTCTTGTCCCCCTTCTTCCTGTTCCTGATTCAAATGAGTGCTTTTTATCTTCCTTTCCCTTAGGGCTTAGCTTCGCCCCTCCCCCACCCAGGTGTCTACTATTGAGCTCAGAGCACGGGGATAATTTGTAGCTTGGGCGGGGCTGCTGCACTCGTGACTGAGTTTGTTTACATCTCCCCTGGCAACCTGTAGCCATGTGTTTTGCTTGCCTGTCAGAATCTGACGTAACCTCCTCAGTTTCATCAAGCTCCATATCAAGGGATGGGTCTTCCCCATTACACAGTGTGAGGAGCAGCTTCAGGGATGTACTTTTTAACAGAGAAGGCATGGCGGCACGGAGACAGGCAGCGCGGATCCATACGTCTTTTCAGAATTTACCGAGGGCAGGGACGTCCAGGCCGTTTGCTGTGTATACCAGTGTCCTTGAGTTTGTGTGTGCTGTACCGAACACTCTATGTCTCCGATTCCAGACCTGCGGGCAGAGCTGGACCCACGCATGTGGAATTAGGGTCAAATGGGCCCTGTTTTGATTTAGACATGTCCACTGGCCGGACATGCACATTACAGAATCGCACTCTTAGGGAAGAACATCTCAAACTATGGTTACACGATGCAAGGTTCAACATTAGGAGCCATCACTCAGGAAAAGAATTTAGGCGTCATCGTGGATAATAGGTTGAGACCCTCTGCCCAGTGTGCAGCAATAGCCAAGAAAGCAAATAGAATGCTAGGAATCATAAAGAAAGGAATGGAGAATAAAACCAAGGATATTATAATGCCTCTGTATCGTTCCATGGTGCAACCACACCTTGAATATTGTGTGCAATTCTGGTCACCGTATCTTAAAAAGGATATAGTGTTATTAGAAAAGGTACAGAGAAGAGCCACCAAAATGACAGAAGAGATGGAAGGATACCCCTGTGAGTCGAGGCTTAAGAGATATTTTTACTCAATGTGTAATCAAACTCTGGAATTTTTTACCGTAGGATGTGGGAAAAGCTGTTAGTGTAGCTGGATTTAAAAAAGGTTTGGACAAGTTCCTGGAGGAAAAGTCCATAAACCATGATTAAAGAGGATCAGGGAAATGCACTGCTTACCCACAGGATAAGCACCGTGGAATCTGTGTACCTTTTTGGGAACCTGCCAGGTACTTGTGGCTTGGATTGGCCACTGTTGGAAACAGGATGCTGGGTTTGATGGACCTTGGTCTGACCCAATATGGCATATCTTATGTTCTTATGTTTTGCTATCCAAAATGACTGTCCTAAATTTATGCAAATAGCTATCCACATAGCGGACCAAATATCACCGCAATGACACTTTGCTGCTCTGCCCTTGCTCTACCCTTTGGACGCACCCCATGGTGGTCTGTAAGATATTCAGCAGCACAATCCACATAGTTCCACTGAATATCGCCAGATAGTCCTGGCTCACAGCTTCTATCTGAATAGCAGGTGCTGCTATCTGGATAAGTGCCACTGAATGTTTGTCCCTCCTTTTTTAGATGACCTTTCTGTATTTCTAAGGAGATATATGGCAGTTATAGAACTTTGTTATTGACAAAGATTGCATATTAAGCAGAAACAGTCACAGATCCATTAAGTTGCACTTTGCTTAGCAAATCCAAAAAGGGAAAAGCTTGATGTCGCCATGCCATTTAATTTCTTTTCATGCAACTACAGTAGCTGAAGATAAAAATGGAATTGGTTTCCTTCAGGTAGGATGAGATTAGAAGCGTGTAATTTGGAAGATTCAGGCTGAGCCATGTCTGAACTTGTGCAACAGGGTGCCTTGGTTCTGGTAAATCTGATCGGAAGCTAACTGGAGCAAATCTTAAAAGTAGGAGAAGAAACTGAACCTGGGGCCAGCAGGAGGCTGAAACGTAGGAGGGAAATGACAGTGGTTCCCATTCTGCTTTTGTAATGGAATGGGAAAAATTAAAAGTAAAGGTCCAGTTGCAGGTAGAGCAAGACTATGCATGTGTAAACTGAGAGCAGGGCAGGATAAAGGTATAGACAAACCACGTACATGGCCAGAGACAAATGTTTAGGATGAACCTTCTCAAGATGTGTAATTCTGTGGCTCCCAAAGCAGATTCTTGCCATGGTAAATTAGCTGTTGGCAGAAAGAATGGGGGGGGGGGGGAAGGAGGGCCAGAGCCACTGTTGCATGCCGAGGTCTATCTGTTCTCCCCGACCCCTCTGCATTGTCCTTCAGTCAGAAGGAAGAGTTGGTGAGCAGTGTTTGAATTATCTGTTTTCAATTGCCAGAACTTTAAAATAAATACATAAAAAAATAAGATGGGAGAATTAGAACATATGGCAGACAAGGTGAGTCCTGCCACTGACTGGAGTAAGTGTCCACCTATCATGGCAGAATTTGAGGTGGTGGCGGCGGCGGGGGTGGTGGCGGCGGCAGCGATGTAGTGCTGGCATAGCAGGACAGCAGTAGGCCTTTTAGCACATGCCCTTGCTTGAGTCCTGTCACATCCCACCTCCTTCGATATTGAGTGTGAACCTGTGCTCAAGACCACATGCCATGCTGAGTTTACTTTTGCTGCAATCTTGGGTTGGCTAGAGGTAGGATAATGGTGGTGGCAAGCTCACTGGGGGAAGGGAAGGGGGCAGATGTGGACATGGGAGGGGAGTAGTGAAAATTAGATGCTGGACACCTTAGAATGTAGGGAAGGGAAGCGTAGATGCTGGACATGGGGGGGGGGGGGGGCGGCTGTAAGAAGGAAATGGGAGGTGCTGGGCTTTGAGGGGGGTATGGCCTTGAGATGTTTCTGAGGGGATCCCACAATAGAAATTTTGCTTAGGGTATCAGATATCCTTCGGCCAGCCATAATGGCATTAAATGAGGAGTTAGACAATTCAGAGACCTTGGTAGGAGGAGGATAAGTAATGAATCATCATAATATCAGTGTAGAAATTCCACTCTGCAGTCACCACCTGAAAGAACGTCAACCCAATAACCATGGAACAAATAGAAAAAATAATAATGAGCCTTAACACCACAATATCACCACTCGACCCCTGTCCAGTAAGCAGGATAAAAATAAACAGGTCGGAGTTAGTAGCAATTATCACAAAAATAGCACAAGTATCACTCACCAAAGGATACATGCCACCATGCCTAAAGATGGCCTCAGTAGGTGCTATACTAAAAAAGCCCTCATTGGACAATAAAGACCCAACCTTCTACTGACCAATATCAAGCTTACCTTTCATAGCAAAAATAATAGAAAAGGTGGTTTAGAAACAACTACAGGAGTTTGAAACCCACGCACTGCTTGACACACAACAACTTGGATTTAGACCTAATCACAAACATTGCTAATATCACTAATGGACACACTAATAAGAGGACTTCAAAAACTGATAAAAGGATTAATGTTACATTTCCTTGATAGAACAACAGCATTTGACTCGATATGCCACAATATACTCTATTACGCCTGCAAACAATAGCTCTCAAAGAAAGAAGGCTCAAATGGTTCCAAATCATATCTGACAGATCGCAACCAACAGATAAAAATAGGACATAACAGCTCCGCACCATACCCCCAACAGAGAGGAATCCCCCAAACATCACACTATCTGCTTTTCTTTTCAACCTGTATTTTCAACCACTGTGTGCAATATTACAATCACACAACGTAAATTTTCATATCTATGCTGATGGCATTATGTTTTACACAGAATTTAACAGGTCATGCCCACACTTCTTGAATCTCATAAATTGTTTCAACGCCGTGGTCCAATGACTGGAAAACAATCATCTCAAAATAAACTACAAAAAGACTGAGGTGCTGTGCATCACCAGAAAGGAGGCCTTCAAACCGCCATCCTCGCTGAAAGTAAAGAATGCTGACTTGCAAATAAAACAAGAAGTGCACTACTTAGGAATCACACTCAACCAAAGATTGAACTTAAATTCTCACATCAGCAAAACATTCAAAACAATGTACAGCAAAATAAGAACTCTACGAAACCTCCGTCCATTACTAGACCCCTAGGACTTCAGAACAGTTCTTCAGGCAATCATTTTCCCATCCTTGGATTATGCTATCATCATACTATATGGACTACCCAACTATTCATTTCAGGCATTACAAATGGAGCAAAACACAGTAGCACGAATTATACTGGGAAAATCAAGATCCGAGCACATTACTTCAATATTAAAGCACCTACAGTGGCTGCCCATTAAGAGTAGAATTCAATATAAGGCACTCATGACTACATTCAAGATCACTCACAATTTATATGCCAATTGCTTAAAACAACTACTAAAATACCCAAGGAACAAACAAGAAATGAGAAAGACAACACAAAACATGCTAACAGTCCCAATAGATAAAACAAAGAGTACTCAATATGCTTGTTCAAGAGCCTTCTCTATATATGCTCCTGGATTATGGAATGTCCCCTAGACAAGATACGAAACAACACAGATTTATTGACATTCTGTAAGGCACTAAAAACATATCTGTTCATAGAATTTTATGGAGACAATACTTAGATACAAGAACCAAGTACACAAGACTCAAACTAGCTAACTACAGATTATAGTTGAAATAACCCTTCATCCCATACTTTATCCCATTTACGCTATCATATGATCACTTACTACCCGCCCCTAAATTGCATATAGTTAAGCTGCTTTACTACCCAATTCTATGTAGCAAATGCAGGTTTATCCCTTTGTTAAGTGGTCCCAGATATACGGTACCCTTTTCGATGTAAAAATTCAGTTGTTATTTGTAAACTGTTCTGATCTTTGGAAGAGTGGTATAAAAGAATAGTAAATAAATAAAATAAATTATATTGCAATGACAGGGTGATTCAAATAGGTGGAGGGGTGGTGCTATATGTTAAGGATAGCATAGAATTAAACCAGATAAATGTTCTGCAGGAAGCAAAATACAATGTGGAATCTTTATGGAAAGAAATTCCATGTGTGATGGGAAGGAGTATAGCGGTAGGAATATAATACTGATCCACTTGAACAGGATGCAGAGACAGACAGTGAAATGCTAACAAAAATTAAGAAGGCTAACAAATTTGGTAATGGGCGATTTCAGTTACCCCAATATTGATTTGATAAATGTCTCATCAGTACATGCTAGGGAAGTGAGGTTTCTAGATGTCATAAATGATTGCTTCTTGGACAGTTGGACCAGGAACTGAACAGAAGGGTAACTAGTCTTTACTGGTACACAGGGTCTGATGCAATGGATAATGATGGTGACATCACTATACAATAGCGATAACAATGAAGTCAAATTTATCATCACTGGAAAGAAGGAAAAAGCTAATGCTATAGCATTTAATTTTAAAAAGGGAGAATTATAATAAAATGAGGAAATGTAGTTATAAAAAAATATTAAAGGATTGCTTGCCAGGGTCAGATGTTTACATGAGGCCTTAAATATATTTTATCTAGAAGCCCAGATAAAATATATGCCACAAATTAAAAAAAAATTGAAAGAAGATCAAAAGATAGCCAGTGTGTCTTAATAGTGTGGTGAAACAGACAGTAAAAACCAAAAAGACATCTTTCAGAAAATGAAAAGCAGACACTTATAAAGAAAATACAGACAAGCACATGCATTGACAAGTTAGATATAAATAGTAATAAGGTAGGCCAAGAGAGACTCTGAAAAGAAGTTTGCTGTAGAGGCAAGAATGAATACTAAAAACTCTTTCAAGTACATCTTAAGCAAAAGTCCATGAGGAGGTCAGCTAGTCTGCTAGATAATCAAGAAGTAGAGTGCTCAGGGAGGCTCCTTAGGAAATTAGAATCCTAGGATAGGAGACCACGCCTTTTTGTGGAATGCAAAATAGCTAAAAGATAGGAAACAGAGAGAATGATTAAATGGTCAGTTATCTACATGAAAAAAAGTAAGTAGTGGAATGCCCCGAGGTCTGTATTTGGATTAGTGCTATTTAATGTGTTCACAAACTAGCTGGAAACAGAAGTGATGAGTGAGATCAAATCTGAGGCCTTATGATGCTGCATGATCAGATGTTGTTTGAGCGAGGGGAGGAGTGTCAAGTATCTGATAAATGTTTAATTATAGATCAGTACTCTGCTTTTTTATTGTGTCTTACGTTGTTTTATGTTACTAATGCCCATTTGTAAACTATTTGTAATTATCTACTTTGCTGTATATTATTATATTTTGTTTACATTGAGCTATGTTTACTAAAAGCTAGCAAAACCATTATGTTTTATTTGTGCAATTTTAATTTTTGATTATTTGTAAACCACTCACACAACTATTTGATGAGCAGTATATCAAATTTGATAATTGATATAAAACTATTCAAAGTCACCAAAATTGCAGAGGATAGTGGGGATTTGCAGAAGAATTTTGTGAGAGTAGGAGACTGGGCATCTAAATAACATTTGAAATTTAATGTGGACAAGTGCAAAGAGATGCAAATAGGGGAAAATAATCCTAATTACAGGTACAAAATGCTGGGTTCTGAGTTAGGAATCACCACACAAGGAAAAGATCTTGAAGTCATGGTGAACAATATGTTGACATTTTCAACTGAATGTGCTGTGACGGCTATCAAAAGCAAATAGAATGTTAAAGATTATTCAGAAAGGAATGGAGAACAAACTAGAAGTCCAGGAGATGTTGAGTATATTATGTGCAGTTCTGGTCACCCTATTTCAACATGGCAAATGAATGGCAGGCCTACATTTAAGAGCATACATTTTAGACTCCTAAATGAAGGAGAATTTTCAGCTAAAAGCTTAGGCTGTTATGTTTGGATGAAATATTGGACACATGGAGGACTCTAGCTTAGGTTCCTAAATTTAGGAGCTCAGCTTTTTTGACTATTGGGCCCCATAGTGCCACCACATTGATATGTCTCGGTTTAATATAATTTAATTACAATAAGAAATAGAATCTGCCTGTTCAGGTAACAAAATAAAAAACGTTTAACTACTTAAAAAGTAAAGTGTAATTCCTCAGGACTTCTGTAGTTCCTTGTTGTTCATATTTGATCTGCACTGTTCAGAACATCCAGCAGGTGGCAGATGATCTGGAAGATATTTGCTTCTGTTGGACATTGACTGATGCAAACACTCAACAACCAGTGACGCTAACAATTTGAATCAAAATTTTCACAGTAGCAAAGATAAAAACTGAATTACACTAAGACAGATTCTGATGTGAATTTTTGTCTCCCTGTACTTGTAGTATTGGTTTTCTGTGAAGTAATTTAACTTTTTATCAGTACAAAACTGCTTAGTCTTCTTTTAATTGCATAAAATTCTATACATGTGGAGGTCTATTCTAATCAGGCCGTCCATCCCCTGTACATCCGGGCAGAATCAGGCCGTCCAAAGTTAGACCTGATTCTGATCCCTCAGTCCCCACGAGATCAGAATCAGGTCTAGCACCTGGACATGCAGGCCGGGACTCGATTCTTCCCGACTGTACGTCCCTGCGACTACCTGTGTAGCGGAGTCAGGCTCCTAAAAATAGGGTTGCCAACTGGTTCCAGATGTGCCTGACAGGCTTGATCCAGTCCTGAATTTATCCCATTGCATGCAGGGATTTGTAGTCTTGCTTTTCTTATAAAGTGCAATGGAGAAATCGGAATACAGGTCCCTGCATGCAATGGGGTAAACCCAGGATTAGATCAAGCCTGTCGGGCACATCTGGAGCCAGTTGGCAACCTTACTCCTAAATGGAGCGGCAGAGCCATGGCCAGGATCCAGCTGTGGGGAACTTCCTCCATCCCTGTCTCACCTGTCCATGCCGACTGCCAAAGAAACGCTGCGTCCAGGGGGACTTATTCCACCTCTGAGATGGAATAAGTCCCCCGTCTAGTTCTGAGGCCCCGGATGTACAGGGCCAACCTCTGAATCGGCCCTGTACATCTGGGGTCGTGGCTCTCCCATGCCCTGTCTTCGCTCCGCCTCTGGAACGCCCCCTCCCAATCCCATCTAGACTTCCCCGTATAAAGCCGCTGTTCGTACGGGGAGGCTTCTGCTGGGGCCAGCAGGGGAGTGAATAGCGGGGAGGGATGTCCTAACGGGAGGTCCATCCCTGCTGTCTGTGGCACAGAATGACCCTCAGTGTGTTTAGATTTTAAAAAGTGGATGTCCCACCTGGTAGTTCCTCAAATTGGTTAGACTGTTAAAAGGATTTTAATGGTGCAACCTAACACAACTACCCCTGTTGCTTTTATTTTTCATTTCTTTATTTTGGTTGCTCATAAACTATATCATACTTTAGATGTAACTGCTCTGCACGGACTGACGTTGTATATTATAAAGCGTAAACTAATTCAGTACTAGTCTATCAAGAGTGTAGTTTGGTGGATCATGGGGCAATATATGCTCTGGACTGTCCTTAAATAATTCTTTTGGCCCAGGCGAGAGAGAAAAAAAAATCGGCATATGCGACATGTGAGGGGCCCAGAAAAGGTCTCTGTCATTGACATGCAGAGTCCGTGCAGATGTGCAACGCGCTGGCTGCAAACAGACACATGGCAGTTCAGGTCACCAGAAGCGAAAGAAGAATGTCACAGGAGGAAATGTGCTGTGGGTTCCGCAGGAGCT
The DNA here is from genome assembly GCA_033557465.1 of Ichthyophis bannanicus. Taxonomy (NCBI): domain Eukaryota; kingdom Metazoa; phylum Chordata; class Amphibia; order Gymnophiona; family Ichthyophiidae; genus Ichthyophis; species Ichthyophis bannanicus. The sequence continues at coordinate 160,928,348 of CM066043.1, read as the reverse complement.
GAAGAGCTGCAACACCGCAAGATGAGGGGTGTGAGGGGCTGCGCTTGCGAAGTGTTGAAGGGCAGGGCTGGCCCAAGCATATTTGATGCCTTAGGTGAAACATTGCCCATGTGCCCCTTCCGTGCTGTGCCATGCTGCATCCATAATCCAGCATGTGCCATTCTCAACCCCCCATCTCCAGCATCTCTCCTTCCCTACTCCTCCCCCCCCCAGGTAGTCCACATCCCTCCCCCCAGGTGCCAGATTCTTCTCTTTCCTTCCCCCCATCACAAAGTAGCCTACATGTTTCCCATCTTTCTTTTAATTCCCCCCCCCCAGGTGTCCAGCATGTCCCGTCTCATTCCTTATCCCCCAGGTGTCCTTCTTCTCCCCCTCTTCCCTTTCGTCTACCACCGCTGCTGCCAGCCCCACCACCCTATCTCCACAGGAGACCAAAAGGTCAGGCTTCAGGTAGCCCTTTAAAGCCACTGTCAGCAGTATCAGTGTACCTTTGCCCACGCGCTCAAGGCCTGCCACGTCCTTCCACTCCAATGTAGGGGCGGAACATGCAAGACCTTGAGCACATGTGCACAAATACTTAAAAGCCTGCTGCTGAGAGTGAATTTCAGGGCTCTCCTTGTGCTGTATGAGGGCTGTGCTGCAGAGCTGTGGAAGTGGGTGTGGGGGCGGCAACAATGCTGGAAGGGGGAGATATTGTGCTACCATCTCCCCAAGCAGATGCCTAGTCTGCTTAGTAGTAGGGCTGGTACTGAGAGAATGAGCTGTGGGAAAGAGAGAGAACACCACGGGGGGGGGGGGGGGGGGGGAAGTGGTGAAATGGAGTTAGAAGGTGCCTGGGGGGAAGAAGTGTGAGAGAGACAGCTGGGGGGGGGGGGGGATGGAGAGTAGAGGCTGCCAGCTGAATGGCTGTCCTAACTTTAGCCGGGTTTTGCAATCTGGCCAGCGGCAGAATATCGCTGCTAACTGGATTGCAAAAGCGCAGTCCGGGCAACCTGAGGATTCAGTGCTGGTGCCCAGATAGGTACTGAATATCTGGGGTGAGTTTAAAGTGGCGATGGCTAGCTGTTTTAAGTGTGTTGGCCGTGGCCACTGAAAAGCCCCCCCCCCCAACAGTCTTTTGCCCCTGAAATCAACCTTCAGTCCCCTCGGCACCCCTACCCGAAAGTTTAATAATTAAACTAAAAAATCAAGATCACCTCAACATCGCTCCTCCCAAAACAATTTTGTAAGAACATATAACTAGACATCACACTTTAACTATTAAACTTTGTTTCATATGTGTCTGTGTATGTATGTGTATAAAATAAAACGAGGTCTGTTTCCAAAAGATATTTATCTAGGTCAACGGGCTATTTGAAATTTGCCTGTCCTCCTTACCAGTAATAGTACATGCTGATAGTAGTTTGAGCTTGTCTGACTGTCAGGACCTATTGTTTAACTTTGACTACAGCGGCTTTTTGCTCTCAGAAGTTGCTGTTCTAGGACAATTGCCTAGTCTACCTAATGGTTAAGCCGGCCTTGGGCATTATTGGGGTGATGTTTTCGTCAGGGGAGGAAAGTAACAAACAAACTCTGTTATATTATTTCAAAGGAAAAATACCAGCACACAAAGCAGGTTCAGCTTCTGTGGAAATATTGTACCTGCGTTGGCATTCAAAGTGAAATTTTGCATGTGTGTTCACTTTGAAAACTGCTGCAAAGTTCATGATTAGCAGTACCCAGGAAACCTATCCCAGATTGCCTCCAGATGAGAACGAGAGAAGCTGCAACTCTTATACTTGGAAATACGCATTTGACGCTTCCAAAGTCAAGGCCAAATGAAATAAAACTCTCGAATTTCTGCTGAAATGGCATTGAATACTAAGCTTCCTAGGCTCAGTTAACTCCGATTTTTCTCCCATATTATATCTATAGGAAAAGAGTTTAGTAAACCAGGATCTTTGTTTGTAATAGTTCCTCAGTGCGTTTGTATATTTATTATCGCTACTTCTTTTAAGGTGGCCTGGCAGTTAATTATTTCATTGGCCTGAAAACTTTCCTACTTTAAATATTTGTGTGATGTGACTGGTTAGTTGTTTTGTAGAGGGATGAATTGGTTGATTGGTGTTTGCATTAGTTGCTAGATTTGGTTGGTTGACTTACGGGTGGATGGATTGTTTGGCAAAGAAAACAAAATGACCTAAGATAATCATAAGGACGATCTATCTGTAGAAAAATGTGAAATACCTTACCAGAATTGAGAGAGAACATATTTCAAGTTGAACTGTAAAACCATGCAGTGCGTTCTGCAGCGATTGCAGTTTACATTAGTATACTGATGTTTTTTTCTCTTGTGCTATAATTAGGGGTGTATTTTTGTCATGAGCTTCTCGTGACATTTAGAGACATCCCTCACTTTCCTGGGAAAAATCCAGAAATGTTGCAAAACTGCTACAGTCAGAAACTGTCTTGGCAACATGTGATGATGAAAAGATGTGATACCCTTTGCAAGGCAAAAGAAGCTGGGAAGTCTTTTGCACAAAACAGAAAAATGATACTTCTCGTTCTCTAAAAATAAATGTTATCAAGGGCTTTGCTTACAGACCACAATGTCTACCCCGTAGAAGCAGGTGACCTGTGACCAAATCATGAGTGCTGCATTCCACTGGGGTGTTACTGTATCTGTGAAATTCACCATTGACTTGACCAAAGGCTTTTCACAGCCACTTCTATAGGCACTCAAGATATTTTCTGTAAGAACCTGAATTAATGTAATTAGACTATCTAATTCAGATGCTTTCATTGACCTCCGTTTATTTAGAGAGTCAAATTTAAGATAGTAATGATGATCTTTATCATTCTGAAGATCGCTACCCCTCACTGCCTCGGGCATGCATTGCTTGAATACAAGCCAACCCATTAGTTCAGATCAACAGATAAAGGCCTTCATACCGTTCCTTTGCCAAATGTGCCTAACTTGATGGAGATTTGCTCTTGGGCTTTTTCTATCACAGACTTGCTCAGGAGCTTAGGCACATTGATTCCTATTTTCTGTTTCACAAAAAAATTAAACCATACTTTCAGGGGAAGCCATTTGACTCTGGATCATATGACTTATCTGTGCTTCCTGAAGCAGACAGATGCGTTTTTCTTTTCCTCTTCTAGGATTGTTTTCCTGTTTTGTTTAATTTTATATGTGAGACTATTTGTTTTGGGGGTTCACCATATTGGAGGTTGCTCTATGTATTTGTATGTGTTGTTTTTATGCTGTAATCTGTTGGAACTCTAAATGTTAATTGTTACTTATTGTTATTTATTAATCCTAATAAATAAATAAGGAAGTCCATGGTATGTGGCCACGTACAGTAAAAAGTATTTAATTTATAAGCTGAAGTCTGCACTTTATGAAGGATTTCAAAGAATGAAGTGGATTACAATAAAATAGGAACAACAATATTTCATTGCTAAAATACAGTAATAAAACACATATATAAAATATACTGATTTATCCTACTAAAATGCCCCCTCACAGTACATGTGACCAAACAGCCATGTTTTCAGTGCCTTATATAATGGCATATACTCTGAAATTTCCTTATTCTGAAGGCAATGCATTGTATAAGACTGGCGCCATGTCCACGAACGATCTAGCTCTGGTACTAGTTAACTGCATTTCCTTAGGACCACCAACTGCTTGCTGTTCCTGACTGGATCATCTTACCCTTGGTGGGATATATTGGCCAAGTACATGGGGCCATCTCCTTTCTCTGCCTTTATAGTTGAGGGCTAAACTTTAAAACCCTGTACGTATCTAAAACTGCATGAATTTAATCCTATGAAGTAATTTGTGGCTACTTGGCAAGAAGGAGAGTATTCATCTCATTGGGACAATAACCCCAAATAATTTATTTTCAGAATCTTGGAAGTATAGGACCAATTCATAGATATATATATTTTAGTTTCTAATGACTGAAATACAAAACTATACCTCAGATAAGAAGACAGAGATGCCAGGGTGAACTATCCCAAAGGTGAGATTTACCACCCCAGAAAGTGAGATTTGAAATCCAAAGAGTGAGATTTTTTTCAGATGATACATCCACAGTATAAATCTAGAAAGATCTGAATGTAGTGCTGCTTTGCAAATAAAAAGGTGAGCTCAGATTTCTTCCTACTGCTTGGGTCACCTGGGTTTCTTCTCTTAGGCTTGTCTCTCATGCAAGCAATGATCAGGATGACTGCATTAGCACTGCGGCTCCGATGCTTGAGACCAGGGACTTGGTGAGAGTGAGAAAGCCTTCAAATGAATGTGACCCACTCCTAAGCAGTGAGACTTAGCATTTCTGAGAAGAGCAGAAGAAATCAATGTGCATATTGCCTCCTCAAGTATTCATAGGCTTCCCAACAAACAGGCAAGAGTATGTCTGTATAAAGTTACAGCATTTACACATAGTCCTCTCACCACTACTACCGTGATTAAATATTTATATAGTGCTACAAGATGCACATAGCGTTATACAGGGACCTAGAAGAGCTGGTCCCTGCTTTTTCGAGCTCACAATCTGGTCAAGATGCACTGACAAAGCAAACAACAAGTTTCAGAAACTTTATTATTGTAGAGACTGGTTAAAACAGCAAGATTGTGAGGAGGAGAAACTAATTTTAGAGTTTAAAAGCTGCTTCAGAAGAGTGGGATTTAGGCAGGCTGGTGTGAGCCATTTTAACGGATCCAAAGATTCTTTTGCCTTCGGAAAGTCTATTTAAGAAAAACAAGCAGCGGAGTAGGTGGGAGTGGGCAGGGAGGCAAGTAGGGTAGCTTAGCACTTTACAGGCTGCTTTACCTACTTCTACCAGTTCAGATAAGAAGCAACTAATGGAAAGAAAACCACGTGTAGAACAAAGCAGATGGACTGCACCGTTAGAGAAACAATCTCTCTCTTATCTTAAAATGGAGCTAATTCCTGCGTTGATTTTTTAGTATAGCTAATGTTACGGTTTAAGATAATCTGCAAAGGTGAGTTTATATGCATGAATCTGAGTAATAGGTAAAGTTGCAAGAAATCAGGACTCTGCCCCACTGAAGGTTTATGCAAGAAGCACAAGAGCGAAGGGGCTACGTCCTCAGTGAGACAGTATTTCTTCTTTCTGTCAAAGCCAGGCATTTTAGTACTATGCTAAAGCTCTTAAAGACACAGGGGTCAACATTCAAATGGAGCCAGCGCCACTAAGTATCCCCACAGACTGCCTTGGCACAATCCGGATAGTCGCTTAATAAAGAAAAAAGCAAACCCCTCATAAAAATAAAAAGAGAATAGTCTAATCTGTGTGCTATGTTTGTCTTGCTATATGCACTGCTTATCATGCTGTGTATTTTTTCAAAGGTAGACAAATCTCAGCAAAAAAAGAACCAATGGTCTCAGACATGAATGGCAAACTACTCCTGGATGTAAATTCCCCAAAGGGGTAGTGCCCAATTGCATCAATGACCATAGAACAGGTTCTTTTTAGTGATTCTTAAACATTCTTGTTAATTAATCAGACTTCTCTTAGCATTTCTTTTCCATAATATTTAGAGATTGTGCTTATCTCTCAGAAGAAATCTGAGCAGTCCCAACGCCACCATCCCAGTACCCTCAATGCGTTTCGATTCTTCTTCAGGGGATTGGTTTTGCCAGACAATCTCTGTGGAAGGAGAAAAACCAGTGGGGAGATATACTTCTTCAAAAATCGATTTTACTTGTCTTTAAACTTGTCTATAGTACTATTAAAGCAAAGATTCTCACCACATGTTAAATTCCAACAAACTCAGTGATGTGCGGTCTCTCACATTCCAAAACCAAACAGTTGCTTCAGAAAAAAGCCGCGCATGCGGGTTGAACAAACAAACGGAAATTTCAAGCTGACTTTAATTACGTCATTGTGACGTTGATGTTTCCGCACCAGAGTAATACAGTGAACCTTCATTACATTATTGCGTTAAACCTTCTCTTACTAGTCTTTGCTATTCTGCCGTGCACCGCTGTTCTAAATACAGGCGCTCCATTCCACCATTGTGTTAAGCCTCCCTGGGGAGACTGATTGTAATTGATTAATCCACTTTTGTTCCTGGATCAACAGGCTCTTCGCCCTAGATCTGCCCATCCGGCCACTAGCTACCCAGTTATCCCAAAACATTTTAATTCCTCAAAACTTTGTTGATATTGAGCGCAGTGGGATACTAAAGGAGCTTCCTGTACTTTGCATTTGAGCCTGCTCTTGTGCTCATTCAATCGAACCCGTAATGGTCACACGGTTTTGCCTACATATAGTAAGCCGCAGGGACATCGAATGGCGTATACTACATGATCCGATTCACAAGAGGTACTATGTTTCAGTTTATACGTGCGGCCATGATAGAAAAAAAGATTGCATCTCTTCTGAAACAAAACATATGTTGTAGTGACCGCAAGTTCTATGTCCCGCTAATGAATCACTATCAACACGTGGATAAGATCTTAATTTGGCTGGGCTTAATTTTTCTTTTAAGTTGGTATGTCGTGTCCAGACGCATCAAATTTGTTTATTTTGGAGACAAGGAAAGGCACTGAGAACATTTTGATGCCGTTTAAAAATCAGTTTAATTCTCCCACTAAGCGGGGAGAATTTAGTAATGAAATTAATAACATTATCATCAGTATTGTCTACGGTGGCACGGGGATGTAATAATAACGTTCTGTTGTTGTAAAGTACTCTATGGTAAGCTACTTTTAGAGTTTGTAGAGGATATCCTCTTTGTTGAAATTCATTCATTAAAGTCTTCGCTTGACGTTTGTAGTCTTCAACATTAGGACAGTTTCTTCTGAACCTTATAAATTGTGAAAATGGTAAACTGTCTCGGAGCTGTTTTGGATGTTTACTCTGATAATGAAGTAGTGTATTTCTGTCTGTCGGTTTTCTGTGTACTGATGTTACCCAACCATGTGGACTTTTTTGAATGACTACATCAAGGAAAACAATACGCTGGTCATGAAAATTGTGAGTGAATTTAATATGGGGGTTTACTCCATTCATTCAATCTACAAACTCTTGTAGTGTTGCGGCTTTACCCTTCCACAATAAAAAAATATCGTCGATGAATCTTTTCCAAAGCACCAAGTGGTGCTTGTGTGGTGAAAGAGGGAGCTATCGATTTTCATATGTATCCATATATAAATTTGCCACCGAAGGGGCACAGGTGGCTCCCATAGCCACCCCCGACGTTTGTTTGTAGATGACTTCCTCAAATTCAAAATAGTTGTTGAAGATCGTAAGTTCTGCCAGCTGAGATAGAAATGCAAGGTGGTCCCCCGAAAGATCTCCTCAAGCCCTTAAAGCAGACAACATTACTTCATAGGCGGCCTTTTGGGGAATGTTTGTATACAGGGCGGACACGTCCATGGTGACCATCAAGGTCTCGGAATCAGAAGCCCAGTTAGAGTATTCTGATAGCATGTTCAAAAAATGGGAGGTGTCTTTTATGTACGATGAAATGTTTTTCATTAAAGGTCGCAAATAAGAGTCAATATAAATAGACAATGGTTCCAGTACTGTACCTTTTGTGGAGACAATTGGTCTCCCCGGAGGGTTGTTAACATCTTTGTGTATCTTGGGGACTAGGTAAAACCTAGCCATTGAAGGGGAAGACTCATTAAGAAAATTCATTTCTTTTTGGGAAATAAGCCCATGTTCCAACGGGATATTTTTAATCTTTTTTTGCAAATGGGATGTAGGATCATTCTCTAGTTTTTGATATGTGTCTATTTGAGAAAGTTGACGTTCAGCTTCAATCAAGTAATAATTTCTGTCCATTATCACTATGCCCCCCCCCCTTGTCAGCTCGACGTATAACGATGTCAGAATGATTTTGTAATTCTTACAAAGCTTCTTTCTCAACTGGTGTAAAAATCCGAGAGACTAGATTAGTTGATTGTTCTAGTTTCTTTACATCCATCAGTATTAAATCACGAAAAAGAATTAGAGTAGGATGTAGGGGTCCAGGTGGCATCCATGTTGACTTAAGAGGTAATGGAACCCTATGATCATCTATAGGTAAAGTTTCTTTCGGTTTATCTATTGTATGATCTGCAAAAAATAGCAAAGACTAGTAAGAGAAGGTTTAACGCAGTAATGTAATGAAGGTTCTCTGTATTACTCTGGTGCGGAAACATCAACGTCACAATGACGTAATTGAAGTCAGCTTGAAATTTCCGTTTGTTTGTTCAACCCGCATGCGCGGCTTTTTTCTGAAGCAACTGTTTGGTTTTGGAATGTGAGAGACCGCACATCACTGAGTTTGTTGGAATTTAACATGTGGTGAGAATCTTTGTTTTAATAGTACTATAGACAAGTTTAAAGACAAGTAAAATTGATTTTTGAAGAAGTACATCTCCCCACTGGTTTTTCTCCTTCCACAGAGATTGTCTGGCAAAACCAATCCCCTGAAGAAGAATCGAAACGCATTGAGGTTACCGGGATGGTGGCGTTGGGACTGCTCAGATTTCTTCTGAGAGATAAGCACAATCTCTAAATATCATGGAAAAGAAATACTAAGAGAAGTCTGATTAATTAACAAGAATGTTTAAGAATCACTAAAAAGAACCTGTTCTATGGTCATTGATGCAATTGGGCACTACCCCTTTGGGGAATTTACATCCAGGAGTAGTTTGCCATTCATGTCTGAGACCATTGGTTCTTTTTTTGCTGAGATTTGTCTACCTTTGAAAAAAATACACAGCATGATAAGCAGTGCATATAGCAAGACAAACATAGCACACAGATTAGACTATTCTCTTTTTATTTTCATGAGGGGTTTGATTTTTTCTTTATTAGACGACTACAACCCTCTATAAATAGACCTACCTATTTTGGTGACAATCCGGATAGTGCCAAGCTGGTGCCTGTGGCGCTGAGGCAGTCCTGGCACCTATCCGGTTAGTGGTGATTTTCAGTCTGCTAACCGAATAGGTTAATAAGTTTATGTGGTTTTGTTATCTGGTTAGTGGCTGAACATTGCTGCCGACCAAACTACGAAACCTGTCAGTGGTGAAACCAGATATTCAGCGCTGGATGCTGGACAATCTTTGTTATTGAATATCTGGTTTCACTTTTGCCTGCGGCAGTCAGGTGTTTTAGAAACTTTGACCGCCACGAGCTTAATATTGGGCCCACAATCTTTAAAAGCAAACTGAGATGAATTATAAAAGCACGTAAAAAGCAAAGCAATCCAAAATGAGCAATTTCTCTATCTGGAAGAGGCTGGATGATGTGCTCAGTTTCCCTGGAGGAGCCACTATTTCCCAGAGCATAAAAATAGTCAGATTTTAATGAAAAAACATTGATTTGATATAGCGATACATGGTGAATCCTGCCCTCACTAATGCTGCTCAGAAAAGTGTTTACAGTTCCTTATACTTAAAAGAGAACTAATCTTTGGGCTGTAATCATGTGATTTCAGAAGCCAACAACACCATAAAGCAGATGTGATAACTAAAAATATGTCCCATTGTTCAATATTTTGCTCAGCTCTCTTAGCCTGTTTCACTCCATGACTTTTGAACTGTTTTTTTTTTAAATTTCGCTTTTATTGAAATTTGAACATTTACGAGCGTACACTTGTAGTAAGAAACACGAGTACTACTGGTACAAGTACAAAACTGGGGCTTTCGGAGAGGCAGGAACCACGGACCCGATATAATTCTGAGCAGGCTATTCGCCGCTACGACGCATAGCCCTGCCGCTGACCCTTAACCTTAGATATTTAATGCTGAGGTCATATGCAGCCCCAGCACTGAATATCCGGGGTTCGCCGGAAGCTGCATTAGGTATCCGGGCAGCAGCAATATTGCATGCTGCCCAGTTAGCTCCTGCACCGAAAGATAGGCAAGGGTTTTCCTCGCTAACCAGGCAGCATGCAATAATCGCTGCTGCCCATTTATCGCTTGTCGCCGCCTCTGCTCCACCCCGCAATGTCCACGACATTGCCCGACGCTAACTGGATAGCATAGGGAAGTTGGAAGGGAATATTCAATGGCACTAACCGATTTAAAGCATTTACAAGGCTTACTGGGCTGTAAACGGTGTAAATTTCTTTTGAATATCAGGCCCCTCAAGTTTCTTGAGGTCAAAAAAAGCTCTCAACTGTTAAGGTAGCATGAACACATACTTCACATTCAAATATTTGACTCGGCATTTACAAGGGTATTTAAGCATGAAAGTAGCACCCAAAGATACTGTCTCAGATCTTGAAGCCGAAAAGGTCTTTCACCTTTCCTGCGTAGACCATGCTACATCAGGAAATATAGGCTGGCTAAAGAATTGTTCACTCATTTTCCTAAAATATAAATGCAAAGCTAGATTTACACCCTGCTCAAAAACAAAATAAACACATAATGTTGCTCTTTCTTTACACTCTAAAATAGAGGTTTCAAGTAGAGCAGAAACATTTTAGAGATTGTTGTATAGCATCAGTTCCACGAGCTTTGCCTGATGGCAAAAAAATAAACCTTACTTAAAGGAAGAATAGCCGTCTCAGGAAGTTAAGAACTTCCAGAAGATATCTTTTAAATAATCATACTTTGCCAATGGTGTTAAGGGAAATTCAAAATTCTTAAATTCAAATGTCTCATCCAATTCACATAGACTTCCAATTTTCTATGAATGATCACTCTGGCCTTAACCAAAGTCTCTATTTATTTATTTATTTTATTTAGCTGGTTTTATATACCGACTTTTCAAAGTGTCAAGGTGGTTTACATGTTAACAAGTTGAAACGCTAACTTATATGGAACACTGTGCAATAAACTCAGAACATTAACAAGATGCATATGAGCTAGACATACGCTAGGAGTAGCTGGATGAACATATATACATTATGGGCTCGATATTCAGAAGGCATTTACACGGTTTATAACCCAGTAAACCATGTAAATGCCTTTAATCAGGATATTCAACGGCACTTGCACGGTTAATGCCATTGAATGTCCCCTTCTAGCCCCGCTACACGCCTCGATGCTATGTGATTAGCATCGGGGCATCTAGGGGACGTTCTGGAGCGGAGTAGAGGTGGAGATTGTCACTAACCAGGCAGCGGTGATCTTGCATGCTGCCCGGTTAGCAACCTGTGCCTAAAAGATAGGTGAGGAAAACCCTCGCTAATCTTTAAGGTACAGGAGCTAACCGGACAGCATGCAATATCGCTGCTGCCCGGTTAGCTACTGCGGTTTCCGGCATGTGCGGCAGTCTCCAGATATTCAATGCCGGGGCTGCATATGACCCTGGCATTGAATATCTGGGGTTAAGGGTTAGTAGGCAGGGCTATTCGCCGTAGCAGTGCATAGCCTGCACAAATCCCAGATGAATATCAGGCCCTATGCATATAGAACATATATACATTAAGTAATTAGACTATGCTATGGGTGTGGAGGGGAAGTTGCTTGGTGGGGAGGAAGGGGGCTGGGCAGAGGGAAGGACCTAATGTTAGATAAATAGATACAAGAGGTGAAGACATATTTTAGGTAGGTATACTACCAAAGTGTTCAATGAATAGGTATGTTTATCTTTCTGTGGACATCCTCCAGGTTATTTGTTGTTCAGATGTCTGGCAGGGCATTCCAGATTTACGGTGCCACTAGAGAGCATGCCCTATACAATGTTGCGAGGTGCTTTTCCTGTTTATTATTCCTGCTGCAGTGTCATCTAGAAGTAAGGAGATCCTGAATTCTTAACAGGGAGAACTATTTAGGCAACTGGTTACTGAACCCACACATGAAGGGGCCATACTGGACTTGGTGCTTTTCAATGAGGAAAGTGTTTCTGAGTTATAGTGGGAGATCATTTCACATCCAGTGATCACCAGATGGTGTGGTTCAGTATTTGCACTAGGGCTGATAAAATCCATTCAAAAGTGAGGGTCTTAGACGTTAGGAAAACTAAAGGTGAATAGTGGAGTACCCCAGGGATCTGTGCTGGGTCCGCTGCTTTTTAACATATTCATAAATGACCTGGAAATGGGAACAACAAGTGAGGTAATCAAATCTGTAGATGACACAAAATTATTCAAAGTTGTTAAAACCCAAGAGGATTGTGAAAAATTGCAAGAGGGCCTTGATAAATTGGAAGACTGGATGTTCAAATGGCAGATGAAATTTAATGTGGACAAGTGCAAAGTTATGCACCTAGGAAAGAACAACCCAAAGTATGGTTATACGATGCAAGGTTTCACATTAGGAACAACTACCCAGGAAAAAGATTTAGACATCATTATTGAAACCTTCCACCCAATGTGCAGTGGCAGCCAAGAAGGCAAACAGAATGCTAGGAATCAGAAGGAAAGGAATGGAGAATAAAACAAAGGATATTATAATACCTCTGTATCGTTCCATGGTGCGACCGCACTTTCAATATTATGTACAGTTCTGGTCGCCATATCTTAAAAAGGATATAGCAGAATTAGAAAAGGTACAGAGCAGAGCCACTAAAATGGTAAAGGGGATGTAAAGATACCCCTATGAAGAGAGCTTAAAAGGTTAGGGCTCTTCAATCTGGAAAAGATGGCTGAGGGGAGATATGACAGAGGTCTATAAATTAATGAATGGAGTAGAACAGGCAATTGTAAATTGATTGTTTACACCATCAAAACGTAGAAAGACTAAGGGCCATGCAATGAAGCTACAGTGTAACCCATTTAAGAGAACTAAGAAAATAAGAGAAAATATTTTTCATTCAATGCGTAATCAAACTCTGGAATTCATTACCAGAGGATGTAGTAAAAGCTGTTAGTGTAGATGGGTTTAAAAGAGGTTTGGACATGTTCCTGGCAGAAAGGTCCATAAATCATACTAAAGAGGTCCCAGGAAACCTACTGTTTTTCCCAATACAAGCATTGTGGAACTTGTGTCTTTTTTTGGGAACCTGCTTGGTACTTGTGACCTGGATTGGCCTCAGTTGGAAACAAGATACTGGGCTTGATAGACCTTGGTCTGACCTTGGCATATCTTATGTTTTTATGACCCTAAAGTTACTGATTGGGTTAGAAATTTGTTGAGTTGGAGGCAGCAAAGGGTACAGGTAAATGGAACTCAGTCGAGGAGAAGGAGGTTACCAGTAGAATGCCACACGGATTTGCCCTTGGTCCAATTCTTTTTAACATCTTTGTTAGTGATATTCTGGAAGGGCTGCCGGTTTGTCTGTTTGCAATGATACCAAAATCTGTAATAGATAACATGAGGAGGGATTTAGCTAAGCTTGAAATATGATCTAGAATTTGTTAGCTGATATTTAATGCTAAAAAATGCAGGGTCATATATTTGGGCTGCAAAAATCCAAGGGAGCGGTACAGTATAGGGGGTGAAATACTTTTGTCCACAAAAGAAGAGCGTAACCTGGGCATGATAGTGATGATCTTAAAGTAGCTAAAAAGGGATAAAAGGCAGCAGTGAAAGCTAGAAGGATGTTTGGGTACATAGGGAAAAGAATGGCCAGCAGAAGAAAGGAGGTGATAGTGCCTCTGTATAAGTCTTTGGTGCGACCTCATTTGGAGTATTGCGTGCAGTTCTGGAGACCACAACTTCAAAAGGATATAAACAAGTTAGAGTCTGTGCAGAGGATGGCTACTAAAATGGTTAGTGGTCTTCATTATAAAGCATATGAGGACAGATTTAAAGATCTTAATATGTATACTTTAGAGGAAAGGGGAAATAGAGGAGACATGATAGAGATGTTTAAATACCTCAGTGGCGTAAATGCACAGGAGGAGAGTCTCTTTCGATTGAAAGCAAGCTCTGCTATGAGAGGACATAGGATGAGGGTGAAAAGGGATAGGAGTAGTATGCAGAAATGTTTCTTTATGGAAAGAGTGGTAGATTTGTGGAATAGTCTCCCAGTGAAGATGGTAGAGACGAGGACAATATCTGAATTCAAAAAAGCATGGGACAAACACAGAGGATCTCTAAAGTTAAAAAAGGGACTAGTTGATATGGAAGGGCTGACTAGGTAGGCCATGTGGTCTTTATATGCCATCATGTTTCTATGTTTCTATTAGTGGGATGGTAAGTTTGGATTGTGTGTTGGCTCTTCATGGTCTGTCATCCATTGTTTTCTGGATTAAAGATTGTAGGTATTCTGAGGATAGTTGGTGGAATGCTTTGAAGGTGGTGATTATGGCTTTGTATTTAGTATGGGTTTTGATGGGGAACTAGTGAAGGTTTTGAGTATTGGTGTTATATGCTCATGCCTGGTTGATCCAGTAAGAATTCTAGCTGTTGTATTCTGTGCCATCTGTATCGGGTGAATTGCATATGCTGGTAGTCCTTGGAGGATGATGTCACAATGGTTCAGGTGTGGGAAAACCATGAGAGACTGTGGAAATCGTGGTGATCTAGTAAAGGTTGAAGACCTCAAACTGTTTTCATTTTCTGGTAGGTAAGCTTTATTGTATTGGTATTGTGTGGCTGTAGCTAGTGGCTAGAGCACTGGCTTGGTAACCAAGAGATCAGGGTTCAATTCCCACTAGCACTCAATGTGGCCTTTGTCAAGTCAATTAACCCTCCATTACCTCAGAAGAAAGGCCTGGCAATCTACTTCTGGTCACGCTGCTAAGAAAACCCAAGAGGTGCTGGGGTTGCCAGCAGTCAGCATTGACTCAAAAGCATACATTGCATTTGCAATGTGTGGTTGAAGTGTTAAGTCCTTGGTCCAGGGTGATTCCCAAGTAGCGCATTTGGAATTTGACTTGGAGCTGCACCCCTAGTATATTTATGTGTGAAGTTCATATCTCTAGTGACATAGAGGACTTCTATCTTTTGGTAGTTTATGGAAAGGTTGTGTGTATGTAACCATTGTGTAAGGACTGTAAAGCATTCGATCAATGAGTATATGGGTCGTAATGTGGAGAATGGCACGTACAGCAAGATGTTATTGGCATAGATATGGTATAGAACATTTTGTGATTTGGGTTGTATGAACATGTTAAACAGCATAGTGCAGATCCTTGGGGTATACCTTGAATGAGCTCAAATGGGATAGCGGCTGTACCAGCCACTCTTACTTGTTGTTGGCATTGGGTTAGGTATAAGGTGAACCATTTGAAGGTTGCATTGCACAGACCAATTGCTTGTAGATGGTGGAGGAGTGCTTCATGGGATACTGAGTCGAAGGCTGCTGTTATGTCCAAAAGATGAGCATGAAGCCTTGATGTGGTTTCTGAATGCCCAACAAGAACCTATCTGTGAGGGCTGTGATAAGAGTTTTGACACCATGATTGGGCCTGAAGCCATGTTGTTGCATGTCAAGGGGAGCATATGAGTTGACATAGTCGGAGTTGCTGCTGTATTGTTTTTTCGATCATCTTGGCAAGGAATGATAGACTGGGAGGTAAGGCAATATGAACTTGGGGTAGCCAAGTCTAGTTTAGGGTTCTTGAGTGCTGGTCAAATGAAGGCTTGTTTGAGGCTAAATAGCATGTAGCCTTGGGTGAGAGACCCCTTCTCCGTCTTTAGTGCCATAGCGTGTTGAATAACAAAAGGAAAAGGAGCAGAAAGGAAAAATGCTGCCACACTGATTCAGCTGAAAACTGCCATCTTAGTCACACTGCACCAAACTCTTGAAACAGGCTATTTACCGATTATGATATGACATATCTCACTTCAAGACAGGCCCATTAAAATAACCTTGTACTTCTACCATTGTGCATATCTGTAGAAAAAAGAGTCAACAATCAGGCTGTAGCTGGTACCATTCTACTGGACTAACTTCTACATATCCAAGTCAACAAACATGGCAACCACTATTCTTTGCATATTTGGACAGTTTCACTAGCTTAATTAGTTTTAATTATCCTGTGGTTACAGAAGCCCGTAGTACGTCAGCTGGTAGCTGTGGTAAATCCACAGGACTGCCACCAATCTTTGGATGCTAAGAGCTGATGGCAGTGAAGTTCACAGTGAACAATAGGAGGAAGAACAAAAGTGAAAATATTACTGTCAGCGTGCTCGGAAACAGCATTGCTTTAATTTTTTAATTTAAACATAGTAACATAGTATATGACGGCAGATAAAGACCAGTATGGTCCAACTAGTCTGCCCAGCAAGGCAGCAAGAGTAGGTGCACTTGCCGCTCCATGTAGGTCATCCATGCCTTTGTTTAGGGGTGTACCCATCGCTCCGTGTAGGTCACTCCTATTTGTTCAGATACGTATGCTTATTTTGTTTTTATTGTGTTGCTATAAAGGGATTCACTGTGTCTGTCCCATGCCATTTTGAATTCTGTCACTGTGTTTGCCCCCACCACTTCCATCGGGAGGGCATTCCAAGCATCCACCACCCTTTCAGTGAAAAAGTATTTCCTGACATTGCCTTTCAGTTTACCCCCTTGCAGCTTCATGTTATGCCCTCTAGTTTTACAGCTTCCCCGTCTTTAGAAGAGGTTTGTTTGTCCATTAATACTCTTTAAATATTTGAAGGTCTGAATCATATCTCCCTCCTTTCCTCCAGAGTGTACATATTTAGGTCTTCAAGTCTCTTCTCATAAGTCTTCTGACGCAGGCTCCAAATCATTTTGGTCGCCTTGCTCTGAACAACTTCCAGACTTTTTATATCCTTTGTAAGATACGGTCTCCAAAACTGAACACAATATTCCAAGTGAGGCCTCACCAGCAACTTGTACAATGGCATTAATACCTCTTCCTTTCTGCTGGTAATTCCTCTCTGTATGCAACCCAGCATCCTTCTGGCTTTTGCCACCACTTTGTCACACTGTTTTGTCACCTTGAGATCGTCAGAAACAATCACACCGAGGTCCTTCTTCTGGTCCGTGCACACCAATCTCTCGCCCCCTAGTGCATACAATTCCCTTGGGTTTCTGCTTCCCAAGTCAATGACACTGCACTTCTTCACATTAAATCTTAACTGCCAAGCATTAGACCATTCTTCCAGCTTTTGTAGATCTTTCCTCATGTTCTCCACTCCCTAAGGGGAGTCCACTCTGTTGCAAATTTTCATGTCATCTGCAAAAAGACAGACTTTTCCATTCAGCCCTTTGGCAATATCACTCACGAATATATTGAAAAGTCCCAGGACCGAACACTGGGGCACACTGCTAATCACCTTCCTTTAATTTGAGTGAGTTCCGTTTCCGTCACTTTGTGTCGTCTGTTAGTCAACCAATTTCTGATCCAGTTCACCATCTTGGGACCCATCCCCAAGCTGTTGAGTTTATTGATAAGCCTCCTATGAGAAGCAGTATCAAAGGCTTTGCTGAAATCTAAGTAGATCACATCCATCGCATGCCCTTGATCCAGTTCTCTGTTCACCCATTCAAAGAACTCAATCAGATTTGTTTGACAAGATTCTCCTTTGGTAAAACCATGTTGCCTCGGATCATGCAACCTGTTGATTTCGAGGAAGTCCACTATTCACTCTTTCAGGAGGACCTCCATTACTTTTCCTGCCACTGAGGTAAGGCTTACTGGTCTGTAGTTTGTCACTTCTTCCCTATTATCACTTTTGTGGAGAGGTACCACATCAGCCTTTCTCCAGTCCTGTGGAACTTCTCCTGTCTCTGAGGATATATTAAAAACATCCTTTAAAGGCCCTGCAAGAACCTCTCTAAGCTCTTTCAGTATCTTGGGGTGTATCCCATCTAGTCCCATAGACCTGTCTACTTTCAGTTTTGCAAGCTGTTCTAACACATCACCTTCTGTGAATGGTGTGGTATCTACTCCATTCCCATTTGTTTATTTGTCAATCACAGGTGATCCTTCTCCAGGATTTTCTCTAGTTAAAACAGAGCAGAAGTATTTGTTTAGCATTTTCACTTTTTCAATGTCACTTTCCACAAATCCGTTCCCAGCACTTTTGAGTCCTGCAATTCCACCTCTGATTTTCCTCCTCTCCCGAATATACCTGAAGAAAGCTTTGTTGCCACACTTCACATCTTTAGCCATTCTTTTTTCTGCCTTTGATTTTGCTATCCTTAGTTCTCTTTTTGTCTCTTTTAGTTTGATCTTGTATTCTTTTCAGTGTTCCTCTGTTTGAGAGCTTCTGAATTTTGTGAAAGCTGTGTTTTTTGCCTTTATTTGTACAGCCACTTCTTTGGAGAACCAATAGGTTTCCTTTTCCTCTTGTTTTTATTTACTTTCCTTACTTATGTATCTGTTGCTCTTTTTATTGTTTTCTTTAGCCGATTGCAATTCTACTTCCCTTAACCCCTCCCACCCTACCAGCTCCTGCTTCAGGTACTTGGCCCTTTTACTGAAGTCAGTGTTTTTGAAGACTAAGACTTTGAGTTTGCTGTGATTGGATTCCACCTTGGCTTTTATCTCAAACCACACTGTTTGATGATCACTGCTGCACATATGGGCACCCACCTGGATATTCGACACGCTATCTATAGCTCATCCATCCAGACAGGTGTTCCAGGTGGAAACACAGTAATAAACTAATTAAAATTAATGCAAAAATATGTATAACATCATAGTCAGTCCTAATAACAATTAAACAATGGGAGGGGGATATGCAAAGCCATTTAGGGAGGAGTAGCCGCCTAGTGGTTAGAGCACTGACTTGGTAACCAAGAGACCAGGGTTCAATTTCCAAGTAGCATTTCTTTTGGCCTTGGGCAATTCACTTAACCCTCCATTGCCTTGGAAGAAAGGCCTGGGGCGGTCTACTTCCGGTCACACTGCCAAGAAAACACAGGAGCTGCTGGGTCGCCAGGAGTGGGAACTGACTCGAAGGCACACCAGTAGGATATTCATTGACAATAATCACTAACAAGAGGGGCACAGTGCCCCTGGGTACTGGATAAGGCCTTGGAGCAAAGGGAAAATGACAGGGTTTCCACTTTTATCTCCTTATTCTAATCTTTAGGTGACATGCTTGTCATGAAGTGTTCTTATAGGTCAACAGCATTTCAATATACTGAGGCCCATACTGTACTGGAACATAAGATTTACCATACTAGATCAGATCAAAGGTCCATCAAACCGAATATCCTGTTTCCCCACAGTGGCCAATCCAGGTCACAAGTACCTGTCGGGTTCCCAAAAGGTAGACAGGTCTGTTAAAACTGGAGTAGCACTTGCCTTTGCCTGTGTGCGTGATTCAATAGAAAAAGAGGGTGATTTTCTAGTTAACTCTCCTCACTGTGACTGGCCAAAGGAAGGGTTGGCGAGGTCACCAAGATTATAAATTTTTTGAAAGGAAGTTTGTCTCTGTTTCCCTTCTGCTATACTGACAAGAGGGGCACAGTGCTCCTGGGTACTGGATAAGGGCTTGGAGCAAAGGGAAAATGACAGGGTTTCCGATTTTGTCTCCTTTTATTCTGAAGAAAATTGAGGGGTTGACTGAAGGCCTATGACCAGTGTGGGACTGCTCTGGGCGAGATGATGAGCAGCTTGTGAGTCGTGGGCTGGAAGCCTGTGACCAATGGTGACATCTACTGGGCGAAAGGACATATAACAATTTTGTCGTATGCCCGAGGAGTTTTGGCAGTAATCAAGAAGAGTGTCATTTTTGGGAGATTACGAAAACGGAGTACCCTTGAGTTCAGGGAACCCCTTGAAGAGAAGAGAGGGAATGTGGTGCTTAGAGATGTCTTTGCAGTGGTCTGGAGGCACTGTCTGCAGAAGAGTTGGTAACCTAGTGAAGAGGAATCCTGATGAAGGATTCCAGAGAGCTAAAGGAAGAGAAGAGTCTTGATGACAAGAAGAAAACAGAGTAAAAGAAGTTAAAAGTAACTCAGTGTCATTTTTTGTATTTCTATGAATTTTGATTTTCCTATGTATGTAAAATCTAACATACACTGAAGTTTTTTCATTGACCTGGTAAATTTTATTTTTCTATGTAGCCTGCTGGAGGTGAGTGTAATCCATGAGAATGAAAAATGTGACACTGGAGACCCATGTACAGCATGCACTGAAGCAGGGCCTTGAAGTTGGTCTCCCCCCCCCCCCTTCATTCCTTAGGACCTGCAAAAAGAAAGTAAGGAGCAGTCACTTCTATTCTTGCAGCTCTGGGAACTGCCAAATAAACAGTCCACCAAAACAGCTGCTACATAGGTTTGACTGGAAAACCTCTTCAGATTTCAGTTACGGTTCATAGCCTCCCATCTACTTGTTTTCAACCCAAGAAAAGAACCAGCAAAGGGCATAATATGTTATTTATATTTTTCTCTTCACAGTCAGCAGCATTCGCAGATTTTGGGCATGCCATTTAGCTGCCTGTGTTCTAGTCCATCACATATAACCCAAGTGATGATCGGAATAATAAAATGATTATTTCTGACAATGTGGTCCTAAAGCACACATATTAAAATGTGATATGAGGATATGATATATTCAAGCAGCTTGCTGCCATACAAGCTCAATCTAATATATCAGTTTAGTTTCTTTTCTGCCTGTAAACAATGGAAACCATTTCAAAAGAAGCTGGATAAATCTGTCCCTTTCAAAATACATTCTCTAACCAGATAATGGGCAAAAAGTCAAGAAATTCTGCAGCTGAAAACGGATGCGTTCAAAGCTTAACACATTCCCTTCTACGTCCTAGTCAGTGGAAATGTTTTCTGCGCTTGATATCTATGGGAAAATCTTTGCGTAAAGCAGCAGTTAATATAACATGAAGTGTAGCCCTTTTAAGTTTACTTGGAGTCCAATACATCCTTGAGCAAGCAAGGACTTTCAAATTACTGTTTGAGTTTGATGTCTTAAGGGATGTGATCCTTTCATGGCCTTTCAAAGAGCAAAACTGGGGGGTGGGGGGGGGGGAGGTTCTTCTTAAGTATGAATATGGGTCTAATCGTTATATTAATCCTGGAAAAAACTGGAACCAGTATCTTGTACTGGATCATCAAAAGAACGGTGAGATACATGCTATTTTGATATCCCTTTTTGCAAATGCATAGATCACCATCTCTCGAATATTCTCACGCTGGTCCAATGACATATCACAGTCTGCAAAGAATGTGGCAGAAGAACAAAATTATCTTTGTCCCCTATTTACTGAAGTGTGTTAAAATGTTTGCAGTTACTACTCATTAATTTCCAACTTTTGGTAATGGCAAAGCCTCTTTGATAAGTGATGGGGTTGGGCCCAGCATCTTTATATACAGTTAATAGAGTCAATTCACTTACCACTATTGTCTGCCATGTTAACAGTTAAGGATTTGTTTTAGATGCGTTATTCACAATTTCCACCTGTAAAATGGCATCCGCGTGTAAATGTCACTGGTGGAGGTGTGCCCTGGGCAGACAAGGGAGATGCACATTGCGATGCGATTTCAGAGCAGCACAAGCAATTCAGGTCCTGGTTGTTGAGGCTTCCATGCCTCCACCTGCTCCTGATCACGAATGAGGTGCAAAAAGGTGCTCATTCCCCTGGAAGCAAGGCAGCCATGAAAAGAGCAAAATGCGCTTTCATCTCCATAATGAATATTTCAAGGCCAAAGAAACCTACATGTTAATGGGACGTTCATTTTTCAGAGTGGAGATGAAGCGATATCATTTGACACTTATATGTGTTTCCCTTCACTGCTGCCACTCCCCCAGATATTTGAATGCTCTGCTCTGGACATCCCAGATTGATTCTAGACGTCCCTTCTAACATGACACTTCATATGGATAACTATCCGAATAATATAGGACAGTAAAAAGCTGTCCTAAGGCTATATGGATACTGCCGGTACTGCCGACACTATCTGGATGATCAGGGATGGCCACTGTCTGGATACCAACGATTAATGTCCACATTATTTTAACATTGGCAGCTGGCTTAAAAAGAAAATGCTGACCTCTGTGGTTCAGTATTGACCCATTTGTCTTTTTCTGAATGTCTGAATGATACAAAGATTTGCAACAGAGTGGACACACCTGAGGGAATAGAGAGTATGAAAAATGATCTAAGAAAGTTTAAGGAGTAGTCAACTGCTTGAGAGTTATGGATTTGGGGTGCAAAAATCCAATAGAGTAGTACACAATGGGGGGAAAAGCATATCGATGTCCACAGAGCAGTAGGACACCTACGGGAAGATTGTATCTGATTCATTCAAGATAGTGAAATGATGCAAGAAGACAGTAGCTACAGCCAGAGAGGTGCTAAGGTTCACAGGGAGAGGCATAAATAATAACAAAAAGGAAGTGAGTACACTGTTGTATGGGTTGTTGGTGAGACTTTATCTGGAATATTGTGTAGAGTTCTGGAGGCCTTACCTCTCGAAGAATATAGATAGAGTGGAGACACTCCTGAGAACGGCAGGATATGTACCAAAACACCTAGGAATCTAGATATGTGTAATTGAGAAGCAAGAAGAGGAGAACTAGGGGAGAAAGACATTTAAATAACTAAGGCACAAGATATAAATACCTTTTTTCAATGGAAAGGAATGAGAAGAAAGGTCAAAATGGGTCCCCGAAGGGCCCTTCTAAAGCAGGTGGTGGAGGCTGAAATGAGAATAGATTTAAAGGAGGGATAGCATGCAGGATCCCTAGTTTCAGAAAAGACTTAAAAAGCATGACTTAGTACAACCTGAAGAGCCCTAGCCAAATGATTAAAGCACAGATGTTTGGGTTGCCAAAAGAAATGGCAAACTGCGAAAAATAAAAATCATAACTTCCTGTGGAAATATCGAGCAACCATGCAACTACGAGGTAGGTCTGTCTCGCAGTCTATGCAGGGGTAAAAAGGGAAAGACAGACATGCAAAAATCAAAGGCAAAAAGAAGAGTGGATCCAAATATGAAAAATAAAGGAAGAATCCAAATCGCAATGTTTAGACATAAAACTTTGTGGTTAGACAGTGGAAGGAAGAGGTGCTGGGTATGAACCATGCAGGGGATCTTGTATCCACATCTATCTCAGATAGTACAGAGGACGACTCAAAGACATTTCCAGCAGTAAAACAATATTTTTACCCATAGAAATGGGGACTTGAATTATAGCCCGTCTTCAATGAGGGCAAAGTTACCTGTGTTACTTTGCTCACATTGTAAGGAGGCATTTCCAGAGGCAGGGAAAGAAGAGGGGATGGAACCAAGGAAAGCAGATTCAATTCTTTGCAGGTAGTTTTTCAAGGAGCAATAATAAAAGCAGTAGCATGTCCTTATTTTTGCTTTCATTATTGCTACAAACCTCACCCAGTGCCATGACCGGACTCATTACTACCCCCTGGAGTACAAAGGAAAAAGATGAAATAAACTGTAATAGTTATGTTCTGGGTAAGAAGTTATATCTTACTGGTAAGGCTGACAGCTGGTATTTAGTCCTCTCCATCATGATAAGGATAATGAAGCAGAGTGGATAGGTCATTTGGTCTTTCTCTGCCTCCATCTACTTCATTACTATCCTGTTATTGTTACTATAAATATTACAGGGCAGAATTAGCCTTAGCTTCACCTATCAGGAATGGCCTGAATCAGATGTGAACCCAGATACCTGGAAGAGAGGCCTTCCATGCCTGGAAACTCACAAAGAAATAATAAAAGGGGGAAAATTAAGCATGAATGGCCTCTGTTAAAATAAATTAATTGATTTACCAACCAAAAGAAAGCTTGTTTTTGTATTTTACATACCTCCAGAATTATGGCCTGTTCACAAAGTATGAAAGAGGAACATGAGTTTGTAGCTTACAGGATTTAAAAGCCATAATCTCTGAACCACCAGATAAGCTTCACTTTGCTAGTCATCTCCAGTATAAACTCTGTGCCCTAATTACCACAACTATAATTAACAAGCCCCATAATTGATCTGGATTTCAGGAAATAATTTGAGGTGTACCACAAAAAAGACCGATTACCCCTCAGAAAACATGACATGAGGAGAACTAGTAGATTAAAATGTGGCAGAATCACAGGAAAAAAGATTTTATAAAAAGGAATAATTCACAGTATAGTGAGAGGGTAAAGGCCCAAGTTAGAAATTTTAGGACTGAACCAGGAACAAAAGCACCATGAAAAGTGGCAAAGCTATGGATAGGCAAGATGGCCACATGCTAATGGCTACTCATTGTGGTGTGTAACATCTTGTGAAGTCAGCCTGAGTGAAACAACCTGTTTTGGGGGTCAAGAAAATGGAAGGTTGAGATAGAAATATTATGAGTCATATGGGTCCAATGGATCATCGTGCTGATTCGGCAGTGGCCCCAGGAGTTGTGCAGGATTCCCTAGGGCGGAGGTTTGCCGCTGAATTCTCCCTCTTGGGGAATGTTTGAGCTCTGCACCTGGTAAGCTGCCTGTGCTCAGTTCGGATATCATTTTTTCCAGTCATGCTGCTGCCGGACTGGGGAGAGGCTCTGCTTTATCACCTGGCTTCTTCTGGCCTACAATGGCAGTGATGTTTGGTCCAGCCCTGCCATGTCGCATTCATGTATTGGCAGAAGTGGTCTTGATTTCGCCAGAGAGGAATGAAGAAGATGCTGCTTTGGATTCGTTGTTGGGTGCAGATGTTGTGAGTTTTCTGGCTGGCAAGGACTTAGGGGCTAGTGAAAGGAATTATCGATAGGGATGCCTTTGATTATAATGGCGGCTGCAAGCTTAATGAACCTTGTTAAGTGCTGGTATATAAATGAACATGGGAAATCTTCAGTGGGTCAAACCAAAAAGAATTTCAGCTCTTGAAAACAAATCGATTACTAGTCCTATTACCAAGGATAGAATGACTTTACAAAGAAGAGAGAGCTATTTTGAAAAGAACATTAAGATTAATAACCTGAAATGTATGTATTTTCAAAAAGGGAGGGCCATTTCTATTGCTGAATTCTTTAAGTGGTGTAGGTTGGAGGTGATTTGTATTTCTCTTTTACAATCATCTTTTATTTTGTATTTACAGAAACGTGCTAACAATGAACTTGATGTTGAAAGTCTGCTTTTGACACAAGAATTAGAAAATGTGGAAGGTTATATTAAGGGGCAGTCTACCTTGATTGCTTATTTTGTACTAATTCCAGACCATAATTGGGCATTGAAACTATTTATGCAGAATTGTGAAGTATTTTGCCTTAGATCATAAGATACCATTTTATCCTGATGTTACGCAGGGTATGCAATTGAAAGGGAGGAAATTTATAACTGTGACAGGGGCTTTGGCAATTGAAGGCTCATTTATGTTGAAATACTGCTGTAAGTATTTTATTAATTATAATAATGTAGCGGGAGAGCAATTTGAAAAATCATTTAAATAGCAATTTACGCAGGTAAACTGGCCTAACTGAAAATGTCCTTTTCTGCTTGGATTGCCATGGAACTTGACCTTTTAGGCTGAATAAGGAGAAGGCATTCTTGGAAGTAAGTTTAGGTTGGGAGAAAAAACGGCCTGCACACAAGGGATTTTCAAAGTACGAATGCTATTTTACCACCCTCTCAGTCAGCTTCACACATAACAGGTGCAAAGTACATGGATATTGTCAGGACATGCACTTTAAACTTTAAATGGAGAATACTTGGTTCTTTCTGTTTGAAGGTTAGCTGCAAGGTGGGCAGTAAACCCTAAGCTCCAGACTCCTGAGGAGAGCTTTAATCTTAGTATTACCCTGCAATGGATGTTTTCTGTAGTCATGTACTGACATTTTACCTTAAACTGTGACTCCGCCACGGTGGAAACTTCAGAAAAACATTAACCTCGTCCAGGTATTATTCTCCCAAAATTTAGGAAAGAGAGAGCTAGAGAAAGAAAATCTAACTTTTAATTTTGTTAAGGATCAAATCTTAAAGTAAACAATGTGATTTAACTCCTGGATGGTAAATAATAAACTAAATAGGCTTTAAGATAGGAGGTATGGAGGAGTATTTATTTAAATAAATAAGTTAAAATTTTAAAAATGTAGCTGCAGCCAGTTGAATTTAACACAGCCAATTAAAAACACTTTTAAAACAAATTGTCAAATGACACTATTGCGCAACTCTTCAGAGAAATTAAATACAGCTTTTTCATTTTACAGCACTTTGAGCATTTCACAACATTAAGGATCAGCTTATCAAATACGTGTTGTCAGAAGTTTTTACCCACATATGTATTATTTTCTTTACTCAAGTAAGTGGTATTTCTGAAACCTTTCTCTATTTTTTTTCAAGTACAATTACTAAAGAAACTTTCCCACTTAGAGCAGATAAGCATATAAGCAACTTTAGATAATACCTTTAAAACATGACTTTAATTTTTTTAAACTTCTGTAGGACTTTCAGGAAAAGCTGTCTATCCTTTCTTTTATTTTACAGATTCTTCTGATTTTTCCTTTTCAGAAATCCATAGTAAGTATACCCTTTTCCTTTACTATTGAACAACTTTTCCTTTTAAACGGTTTCTGCCGTTAACCTTCACTTCTTCACTAATGTTTCTCTTACAGAATTTCTTCAGCTCACAGAGGCATCAAGCCTCTGCCCTCCAGAGCTTTCTTGGCAAAAAAAAATCTACAAATGTTTCCATGCATGAACACTCAGACAAGTTCAGCCCTTTAAACCCAGAAAGCTCAGTTTCCCTTTCAAAAACCCCCCAAGTGCCTGAGCTATCGCTGTTTCTCTGTATTCTATGAGCCCAGAAAGTACTCCTTCGCCTTTCCCAGACAATAAATAGTCCCGAGAGCAGCTCTGTCCACCTTAATACTATCATCTTAATACAGCCTCATTTCTGGGCTGCCCTAAAGGTAGTGCAGAATTTTTGAGTGAGTTACATTGAATGGTCGAACCACAATTAAATAAAAACATAAAACCATGCCATTTCACTTAGTCCCCATGACTATTACACATTTTTTCAGTGCTGCCTCTTCTCGGCAGCCATATCATACTAGCCCATATTCACACAACCCACAGCGCACACATCCCTCAGCATGCATGCTCTGTCAGCCCAAACCTCTGGGCTCATGACCAGCTCTCTTTTTAGATTTAATTTAATTAATTTTCATAGTGAATGACAGCAGATAAAGGCCAGCATGGTCCGTCTAGTTGCCCAGTAATTTAGAAGTTACTTACGTTTGCTTTGATTCCATCCTCTTGCAATGCAGTGATCCTATGTTCCTGTCCCATGCAGGACAGAGAAGAGGACAGGGCACCTAGGAAAGATAGAAGATAGGAGGAGAGAAGGGACGGGCTATGTAATATGAATCTAGGTAGGAGGGAGGTCAGACGTGGGAGGAAGGTCAAAGGCGATGCCAAAGAAATGAGTCTTCAGCATCACCTTGAACCGAGGGAAAGATTACTCTGCTCGGAGGGTAGGCGGTAGGGAATTCCAAAGGGCTGGACCAAGAAAGAAAAATGCAGAGCGATGTGTAAGTTCCAGATGTGTCTGAGCCGGGGAGGGGAGAGACAGACAGTTATTGTGAATGGAGCGGAGGGCACGGGGGTGGGGGGGGGGGGGGAGAGGGGATAGGTAGATGTAGTAAATTGGCCAAATATTGTGAATACCAGTATGTAATGCACGATGCACGGTAATGAGAACCTTGTATTGAAATCGGTATTGGAGAGGGAGCCAGTGCAGATTGAACAGGAGGAGAGTCAAATGATCAGTACAAGAAGCATGAGCGATGAGCTGGGCAGTTGTATTTTGTAATAGCTGCAGACAGTGAAGCTGGTAACGGGGAAGTCTGGCTAGAACAGAATTACAGTAATCGAGTCTGTTGTCTACTGTCATGTACATATCAGCATTCTGGATCTCCATGTGCATATTGTATTCAGCATTAGATTTAAAGAAGAGATGTCTTTTGCCATTTATCCTCTTGCTGTTCTGCTGCTTGCAAGAGTCAGACAAAGAAGGGAGAAAAACAGAGACCCGAGAGAGGAGCATGAGGAGGTACATACTGCACCCATCATCATCATGAGACCCCACAGACAGCGCCTATTCAGAAACAGGGCAGTACAGTTACGTAGGCGTATGATGTCAATTGCATGCTCAACTGCACATGTCTTGTGTTTTATTTCTTTGCGCATGTGTTACTTTACTTTTTAACACCTGTGTTTTATGACCAACATTTCATTTATGCCAAGATTTTACGCGTCTTTCATTTGCATACATTCAATTTTACGCACCCTTCATTTGCATAGCATCTCTTTTCTGCATTGCGCACTAAGAGTTGTGCATTGTCGGGGTGCTATGTGAATGTGTAAAGCGTCAGTACAGCGCACGCCTAGCACCGGTTTTCTGAATTGGCCTGAAAGTTAGGACAGGTCAATGGCTGTCTAAAATTTATGCATCTGTGATACCCATTTAGTGGCTGGATAGCCACCGCGGTCAGAAGGGGAACTGGATATTCAGCATCGGATGCCGGATAGGCTTCGGTACTGACTATCTAGTTTCCTTTTGCCATGGCAGTCAAGTGCTTTAGTAATGCTGACTGCCGCAGTCTGAATATCGACCCCTCAGTCTTTTAACAGTGGTTGCAAAAAGTAGCCATATACTTTGCAACAATGTGGGCTATTTGAAAATTGAAACATAGAAACATGACAACAGAAAAAGACCACATGGTCTATCTAGTCTGTCCTTCCATATCAACCACTACAACAGTCCCCTTTTTTCCTTTAGAGATCCTCTGTGTTTGTCCCATGCTTCTTTGAATTCAGATACTGTCCTCATCTCTACCACCTCCACTGGGATACTATTCCACGGATCCACCACTCTTTCTGTAAAGAAATATTTCTGCATATTACTCCTGAGTCTATCCCCTTTCAGAGTCTATCCCCTTTCACCCTCATCCCAAGTCTCCTTATTCAATCGAAAGAGGCTCTCCCCCTGTGCATTTATGCTATGGAGGTATTTAAACGTCTCAATCATATCACTTCTATCCCACCTTTCCTCTAAGGTGTACATATTAAGATCCTTAAGTCTGTCCTCATATGCTTTATAATGAAGACCACTAACCATTTTAGTAGCCATCCTCTGCACTGACTCCAACCTGTTTATATCCTTTTGAAGGTGCGGTCTCCAGAACTGCACACAATACTCCAAATGAGGTCGTACTAAAGACTTATACAGAGGCATTATCACCTCCTTTCTTCTGCTGGCTATTCCTCTCCCTCTGCACCCAAGCATCCTTCTAGCTTTTGCCTTCGCCTTTTATACCTGTTTAGCTAGTTTAAGATCATCAGAGACAACCACACCTAGGTCCCATTCTTCTTTAGTGGACAAAAGTACTTCACCCTCTATACTATATTGCTCCCTTGGATTGCTGCAGCCCAAATGCATGTCCTTACATTTTTTAACATTAAATCCCAGCTGCCAAATTCTAGACCATTCTTCAAGTTTAGCTAGATCCCTCCTCATGTTATCCACACCTTCCTGGGTGTCTACTGTATTGCAAATGTTGGTATCATCTACAAAGAGGCAAACCTTACCCGACAGTCCTTCCGCTATATCACTAACAAAAATGTTAAAAAGAATCGGACCAAGGACAGATCCCTGGGGCACATCACTGGTAACCTCCTTCTCCTCAGAGTGAGCTCCATTTACCTGTACACTTTGTTGCCTCCCACTCAACCAATTTCTAACCCAAGCAGTAACTTTAGTTGTCCATCCCTAGGGTGCTCAGTTTGTTTATAAGTCGCCTGTGAGGAACAGTGTCAAAGGCTTTACTGAAATCTAAATACACCACATCTAGGGCTCTCCCTCGGTCCAACTCCCTGGTCACCCAGTCAAAGAAATCAATCAGATTTGTCTGACAAGACCTGCCTCTGGTGAATCCATGCTGCCTCGGATCCTGTAATCCGCTGGACTCCAGAAACCTCACTATTTTCTCTTTCAGCATCGTTTCCAATAATTTACTCACCACCGAAGTTAAACTAAGTGGCCTGTAGTTTTCAATCACATCCTTACTTCCGCTTTTGTGTAAAGGCACCACATGAGCCTCTCTCCAGTCCTTTGTCACCACACCTGACTCCAATAAGGCAGTCAAGTGCTTTAGCAATGCTGACTGCCGCATTCTGAATATTGACCCCTCAGTCTTTTAACAGTGGTTGCAAAAAGTAGCCATATATTTTGCAACAATGTGGGCTATTTGAAAATTGCTGCAAATGAATATTTTTTCTGACTCTGAACATCTGGCGGCTCTATGGAGAATGAAATTAAAAATCTAAATTTAGATTCCTTCTCCCATACTCCTAGCTAGATTCGGGGTATGTTTACTATGCCACACTAAGCGACTAGCATGGGTTTTAGCACTAATCATTAGTGCAGGCCCACTGTGTGGCAAAACCAGCCATACACCAAAAAACATGCACTGACTGCTTAGCGTAGGTTGGAGTGGACTCAGGGAAGAGGAGGAGTGTGGCTGGCACTGACAGCACATGGAAACCTAGTTTGACTGCGCGTAAGAGGTGGTATGTAGTGCAGCAGCACTACTAGCAGTCAGGTAGGACAGACCAAAAAATGTTCCTGATCCCTTCCCAATCAGGACCTCCCCCCCTTCACTCTCCCTCTCTAGACTGGACTATCCAAACAAAATTCTCCCCTAAACACCATACCCAGACTTCTACCCACTCCCTGCCTCCCCTGGGACTCACTCAAGGGTATTCCTGGTAGTCTAGTGGACCAGGGTGGGTGTGGTCCTCCTCTACTCCTGCCCATAGTTGACCTATAAAATAATCCAACAGCTAACTCAGCAATATAAAATTGTAATAATCCCCTTTTTTAAAGAAGTCAGGCAGAGCACTTGCTATAAAAAAAGCCAGAAAAATGACCTTTGTTTATGATCAGTTTCTCTTGGGATGGCGGGAGTTCCTGGAGTCCCTAGTTTGTTATAAAGCTCTAAAAATCCAGACTTTCAGGCAGTCCAGCCAACTAAACTCTCAGAAGCAACTGTGACTTCAAAGAGTATAATTAGCTTTTCTCCCCTTTGAACTAGAGATAAAAAAGAAAGGTCTACAGCAAACCAGCATTCTTTAACACCCCCCTTCTACAGAATAAAAAATAACTCAACAGCTAACCCAGCAATGTAAACTCTAAAAGCAATCCCCTGTTTTTGAAGAAATCGAGCAAAGTACTTGATATAAAAAACCAGAAAAATTACTTCAGTTTGTAATCAGTTCCTCTTGGATGTAATAGCTGCTTTTGACTGGCGATCATTGTATCTTATTGGAATAATTACAAACAGCAATTATAAGGGAACAGTGTCTGGCTAAGATTCTTTTTTTCCGATCAACAGAAATCAACAGGTGATATTAAATGGAGTGAACGCTTCTCCATTTTCCTTTTTAATATGGTGTCTCACAAGCTTCAATTCTAGTTTGCTCTTTGAGATAATTGATTCAGGAGATGGGTTTAATCCCTAATATTTTAACAACTACAGATCACAAAGTTCATAAATACCTTTCTAGTAGCCAACACAATTCTCCGAAAGACAACATTCAGTCCAGCAGTAGAATGAATCTAACGAAAGAGCAGAAAGATCTCACTTTCTGTGTACATTTTTCCTTTATTTCTTTTCTTCCCTAGGATTGCTTTGAAAGGAATATATAATCTCAGCATTTTTTTTGTCCCGTTTCATACAGATATAAAAAGGGGGGTGCTTATGAAAACAAACCGGAAGGAGATAACAATATGGAATTCTTGGCGCTTTTGAAAAGATGAAACAAACCTGGTTAAAATTCCCCCAGCGCTAGCATCAGCCCCTCTTCTCCAAGCCCCAATGGCAGCCTCTCTTTATACCAGCTCCAGCTCCCTCCCCTTACCTGACACAGAGCAACAGGAGCTTATGCCTTTGCTCCCACTGCTCTGTGCTTCTTCATGGACACCATAGGAGGATTTGAAATCAAAAAACAGGCATGTCCTGTTTCCTTTGAGAATACAGGAAGTGCCTGTTCTCACAGTTTAAAACCTCTTGAGCAGCCAGCAAAGAAGCAAAGAGTGGCAGAAATTAAAAAAAAAGACACAGGCCTGCCCTGATGGCATCAACTGGCTGCAGTGGCAGCTGCTGGATGATGTCATTGGATCTCCATGGGAGAGCATGATTTTGGGAGGTTTTCTGGTATAAACAGAAACACCAGTTTCCCCATTGGGTGGGGGTTATTGGGATTTTTTGGTTATAACAAAAAATCTAAATCTCTAATTATAACAACATTGATGATGTTTTCTGAAGTTCAGTAGAGTGGACCCAGCCTGAAACCCCATATAAATGGGCTTTATTTGGTTTTCACAAGATATGGATATGTAGGGCTAACTGGTCAGGCTCTCCTAACATAGAATTTGAATATTTTTATTTGCCAAAGTCAACTAATAACTTTCTGCTGGAAATTCTTCTAAGTCCTGAGTCTGGTGAATCCAAATGCAGAACATTAAGAGCAATTCATAAACAATTATAAGGAAAAGAAGCCTTTATGACATACGAGAGAACTACATAGGGGGCTACATACATGAAGCCATGCGTAATAAACATGAAGCATCTCTGATTTATAAGCTGAAACATCTTTGCTAGGGATGTGCATTCATTACCATGCCTTTAAAAAATTTAGCACATGCAAAATTGATTTAGCGCGTGTCAGTCTATGAAATTAATGTGTGCACAGCAGATTTGAAGCTAAAAAGTGCTGATGTATATTATTTTTTTTGTTAAAATGAATGTGTGAAACTAATCAGATTAAAAAATCTGAACTCTGGAAAAAATTCCAAAACCGAACTAAAAATATTTTGTCTGTGCACATTCCAAAATGTTGCCATTGCTATAACATGATAAGAAATCCACATTTCTTAGTAGGCCAAGCATTAAAAGATGTGTGCGTTTCTCTATTTAGGAAAAAGTGTAGGATACCTCATTTGATCATAAAGCTAAATAATATGCTGGATGCACTATGCAAGCCAACCTGTGTATCTCTCGCCTTGTAAAACTCTAAATTGGCTCTGACATGGCATCTTTTCTCGAGCATCTCCAATGTGCTCATCTCTTGAAGAAGAAAGGCAGGCAGCGAAGTGCCGCTTGTGACTCAGCAGCCCCTGACTGACAGTCGGGAGCCCAGTGGCAAAACAGCTGCTCAGATATCTAATACCCACGTCTTCCTTCACTAGCAACAATGGATTCAAACTCTGCAGTTGCCTTGGGCTATAGAATTTATTTGGATTTTTTGGCACACTTTAAAAATTAGGATTAGCATGCAGCAGTGCTACAGACTGAAACCTACTCTAACTCTGTAGTGGCATGTTTTCATAAAGTAGTTAATGACAGATTTTTTTTAATCTGTATATTATGAGAGAGATTAAAGAGCAAGCGCTGGACAGTTTGCATCTGCTGCTGAAATGCAGATCTCTCCATGATAATATGGATTTTACTAAGCTTAATAAACTCTTAAAGTTATTTCTCTCTAACTGCAGATGCTATTTTAATGAAACATCCCAATCAAATTGACTCAAAGTCAGCAAGGCTGAAATATTATTGGAAGGTGTATAGTGGCAAAACCAAGCGCCACACAATGAAATAGCAAGAGACCCCTCGTCTCCCTCACCCCACATTGTGCCAAGCATGTGCAGGCAGCTAACATTCCCAGAGCAGGTCTCTCGGAAGCTCTGCCGGGGGTTATGGGGAAGACAGATGCCCACCACCTGCAAAGTACGTCTGACATTTATAGGGGATAAGAGCTTCCAAATGAATATTTTCTTCTTTTCTGAGTGTTAACAACTGGCCTGATACTTAAAAAGACTTATGCAATAGGTACCAATAACAACCACCTAAATCTTTTTTTATATAATAATTGGGCCAGTTACAAAAGTGATGCTTTCCAATAAATACAACACAATAAATAAAACAGGGAGGCAGGGTTGCGGAAGGCAGAAAAGTTATATGGAGAATGGGGAAATTCAGATTCTCTCTGAATAACTTCAAAGTATAAGTTAAGCCACCATAAAAGTGGGTGAAAATTAGGCCTCACAGTAGTGACACATGGTTACCACTCACACATAAATAGTGGCATCATTTAAATGACTGGTGCTGCTGAAGTAATGGACAAAGTAAAGCCCCTCTGCCAGCGCTTTAGCTGCCAGCTACAGCTGTTGAAAATCAGGCCCAGAGGTAGCAGTACAATCTAGCCAACTTGCTAAAATTAGGATGAAATAACTCTTTAAACTATACTTTTGACTAGTTAAGATATACGAGAAATCCCCATCATTGTAACAATACATTGTGGGGGTCATTCTGATCATTAGCGGGTCTGGACGTCAGGACCATGCTTGTGGCAGACAAGCTCCCTGCATGTATTGCTGAGTTGTGTGGGGAGCTCTATTCGTGGGTGGGAGGGGGAGGGCCATGGGAGAAGCGAGGGTAGGCAGTGGGCAGGAATGCGACCCTGAACGTACAGGGCCGATTCTGAGGTCGGCCCTGTATCTTCAGGGTCAGCAGGGTAAACGGGGGAGGTGGAATAAGTCCCTCTGGACATTGGGGGACCACAGAACCTGGCAACCTCAAAGAGGTGAGGGGGTGTAGGGGGGAGCCCTGCATGGGAAGCCAGATCGGGGGTTGGGCTGTGGGGAAAGAGCCTTTTCTTCGGCAGCTGGGGATCATGACTCCTGAATGGGACACCATGGCTCTGCGGCTCCATTCAGGAGCCTGGATGAGGTAGCCAGGAATCTGCTGGGTGTGCGGCCGATCAAAATCGGGTCACGGACTGCATGTCCAGGCCAGTAGACTCAATTCTGATCACCAGGATAGAATTGCCTTCTGTATAAATAAAAATATAGAGTTTTCTATATTTCTGGAAATGTCACAGTTAATATAGACTTGAAATATTTCATTGTATTTCATCCTGTACTCTGGATGGTTGTTTCTGAAGAAGGGACTTATAGTGTCTTGAGATTAATGCTCATTTTTCTTATACAGCTCAGAAACATAGGGCCATGTTTGCTAAACCGTACCACCAGGATAGCTCAGGATTAGTACTCATTTTGTGCTGCACAGGCCCACGCGCTAAAAACTCCTATGCTGCCTTGGTATCACAGGGCAGGGGCTGGGCAGTATGTGGGCCGTATATGGGAGCTCCGCATGCATAGGAGTTAGCATGAGCATTAGTCACCCATGCTAGCCACGCTTAACTCCTGTGTTACGGCACTTGCATGTAGGCTGGCGTAGCGCCCTTGTGAACTGCAGGGGGATGAAGCATATGCCGCCTGCAGTTACCACACACACCGTTGCACCGGTAATGTGGCCGACACAAACATTACTAAGAAAAAAGAAAATCACCAATCAAACAATGATCCCAAAATCTATAAATAAACTGTGTCGGTATAACAACAGAAGGGAAATTGTCACAATCTTGAATGCTGGTCATAGCCCTTTTAGTCAAATATTTGGTTCAAACTCATAAAAAGAAACCACTTAGCTTAGAATCAGTAGTACTTGATTGTGAATGTTCTGAAGAGTGAAATCGCCACACGGCGTGCACATTTTGGGTCCCTGAAAGGATCCTGTTTCAAGTGCTTTAGGCAGGGGCGGCCCAAGGGGGTGCGAGGCCATGTGCGGAGATTAATTGTGGAGTCTCATTTGCATAAATGTTTGCACAATATTAACATGTGCTTTTAGTAAACGTGCCTCTTAATGAGTGTCTGGATAAAGACTAACAGATTTCTACATTACTATTTTTGCAGTGACAACCGCCAGGCCCATTAGGAAGTACTATAAACACTGATCCTTTAGAATCCATAGCAAATCCACCGTATCATAACAGCACTGCCAGGACTCACAAAGCACCAAACCCTACCTATCAAAAGGCAACACTGCAGATATTAAAACCAGTACATCTCAGAGAATACCAATACATCTCACTGAGGGAAATAGAACCAGTGGGACTGTCAAACAAAAACTACATGAACAGAATACCTCAGCTCAGTTACACAGAACATAGACCATCACCACACAAAGAACAAGGGATCACAATTTAGAAATAGGAAGATAATAATTAAACTGGAAACCCCAAAAGCCAAACATGAAATGTACAACACTGGAGAAATAAAACTATAAAGTAATTTCCTCTTGCACTAAAGAAAAACGCAGATGTTAGTAATACACACTTCCCAGACCTGACATATTCCAGTTAATAAATTCGAAATAAAAAGTATTTTTCTACTTTCTGTTTGGGCATTTTATTTTTCAGTTGCAATTGCTCCAGTCACTCCCTTCTGGTTTCTTCGTGTCTTCTGCGAGCTCTCCATTTGTCCTTTCTTCTCTTTTAGATTTTTTCCATTCTCTCTCTATATTCCTTTATTCACTCAAATTTCACCCTTCCATTCTTAATCCCCACTTACTCTCTCAATACCCGGCTCATCGTAGACTTTTCTTCCCTCCCAAACAAAATATCTTGTCCCCTCTCCATTCTCATTCCCCATCCCCATCCCCTTCTAGTCCTCCCCCAAAATCAGCTCCTTTATAGTTCTAGAGTAGACCCACCCAGCATCCGCTCCCTTCTAGTCCCATTCTCCCATGCCCCAAATCAGCCCATTTCCAGTCCTGTCCCTCCCATATGCTCTTTTCTAGTTCCATTCCAGCTCCCCATCAGCCCATTTCCACTCCAAGCTCCCCCATCAGCCAATTTCCAATCCTAGCCCCCCCATCAGCCTATTTCCATCTCTATTCCAACTCCCATCAGCCCGCTTCCAGTCCTGTTCCAGCCCCCATCACCCTATTTCCAGTCCTATTCCCCCATCAGCCATTTGCAGTCCAAGCTCCCCCATCAGTCCATTTCTAGTCCTATTCCAGTTCCCCATCAGCCCATTTCCAGTCCTAGCCCCCATATGCTCTTTTACAGTTCCATTCCAGCCCCCCATCAGCCAATTTCCACTCCAAGCTCCCCCATCAGCCAATTTCCAATCCTAGCCCCCTCGTCAGCCCACTTCCAGTCCTATTCCAGCTCTTCATCAGCCCATTTCCAATGCTAGCCCTCCTATCACAGCCCATTTGCAGTCCTAGTCCCCCCCAACAGCCCATTTCCAGCCCAAGTTTCCCCCATCACAGCCCATTTGCAGTCCTAGCCACCCCCCCACCATCACAGTCCATTTGCAGTCAAGTTTCCCCCCCCCCCACCATCACAGTCATCCAGTCCTAGCCCCCCCTCCTCTGAACAGCCCTGCGGCTGTCTAAGGGGCTTCAGAGGGAGATGGGGAAGCCCGCGCGAGGCCCCGGCTCCCTCTGCACAGCCGCCAGCGTGAAGAGCCTTTTCCCTCATGCTGGCGGCTGTTTCTGTGAAGCCGTGAATGCCAGGAAAGGTTAAAGGTCATTGCCTTTAACCTCTCCAGGCACCCGTTGCTTCACAGAAACAACCGCCAGCGTGAAGGAAAAGGCTCTTCACGCTGGCAGCTGTGCAGAGGGAGCCGGGGCCTCGAACGGGTTTCCCCAGCTCCCTCTGTTGTGCGATAATGAAGTTTGCGCGGGGCCCTGTGCGAATAACATTATCGCTCAATGGGCAGGCCGGCCCTGCCTCCATGGCTATTCAATCAGCAGTGATATTGTTGTTAACTGGATAGCAAAAACCATATAAAGGTAGAGCAGCCATTGACCTGTCCTAACTTTATGCAGTTACCTATCCGGTTAGCAAACTGAAAATCACTGCTGACCGGATAGATGCCGGGACCACCCTGGCACTATCTGGATTGTGCCAAAATGATCTCTGGGGATAGTCAACAGCACTGGATGGTTGATGCTGCTGAATATTGAGCTCCGTGGGGTTTCCTACTAACTGCATAAACCCTTTTATCTATGGGGTCCAAAGAAACGTTAGAGTCTCTATACTGCTGCAAGTTAAGTCTGAAAACGAGATTCCACATATGCGGCTGCTTTATGATTTCCACATCAGACTGCTTCGTTTTTCTAAGGAAAACCAACTTTTTACCCTCACAGAGTTTCACCTTGTCTAAGAAAATTCTCTGCTTCTTTAGTCTGTCTTTGCTTTATTTTCAAATTTGTAGCCCTGTGTATTTATTTTCTCTGTAACATATCAGCTTTCCTATAGGCATCTTTGTAATGTGAGCTCTAAAATTGCCCATAGTATTAAAGTTGGGATCAAGGTCCAGCATAACATTGTGATTACTGCCTTTGATCAACACATCAGTCCCTATTTTATGAATCCCTTATCACATTTTAAGGCTGCCAGATGTTGCCTCTGTGAGTTGGTGAGTCCAGTAGCGGATGATCATATTGAACCCATAATCCTTTTACTTGTATTTTGCTTTGCGTTTCACATTACACCCACCTACTTCCTGATACAGTTTAGAGACATGAATTAATTTTTATTCTAGCTTTGTAGGTTTAATAAAAAGAGCATTGATAGAATTTAACACAATCATTTTCTTTCAACAAAAAAGTTTAAACACTTTGGAGAACAATTCTTTTTAATAATATTGTTATTAATCCGGACTGAGTCCAAAATCTCTACCTTACACAACTTGAAAAGCTGCAATATAAGATACACACTCAGATCTTCAGATCATATTCAATTACAGCAGTTTCAACAATTACTGGTTGAGATTCATTTTTACCCTTTTAATTTTCCAAATGTCTCATTCTGCTTCATATTTAGCCGCATTCATGTTCATGTTCATCTTCCTATTTAAACCACTCAAATTACTGCAAAGTCTGTGGGAACATTGGCCCACAGTTATAGCACCAAAGCTCAAAAGGAAAGTGCACATATATTCACGTTGAAAAATGCTTATGGAAAAAGCATTTGCAGAGACTCTCACCTGCTTGATCTGTGGGTACTCTCTTGACTAAAACAAGGTGCATAGTTCTGAAAATCCAAAGTTATGCATGTTGTTAGTCCCCCACCTAGCTCCACTCTGGGGATTACCTGCCCTATGATCCAGGATAAAAGTGCACACATTGCGCAGCAAAGCTTTTACCGGCAGGCAGAATGGGAAGTTTTCTACATTGCTTTATCTCTAGAAACAACTTAAAAATTGCCCTTAAAGGGGGTAATTTCATGAAGCATTTTTTTGCATGGAAAGCAAAGTCCCTGCTAAGCAGCTCAAAACTACACAGGAGTCTTCTACCGGTTCCTGCCAGTGGGTGATGGTGCATCAATATCACAAAGGAAAGGCAGGTCTGGGATGCCAGCAGAAGAGTCCTGGCAGCTTCAAGCTGCTTAGTGAGAACACTGATGTAAAGCATGTTTTATAGGTGGGAAAGAGCCCATGGGCATAAACATGTATAAATTAGAAGCATGGAAAGAATGTGCCTACTGGGTGTTTCCAGGGGCCTTGTTTGAGCACAGTCCATACATGAAGTACACTCACAAATTTACACCTTCTTCATAGCAAATGTAAATTCATACATGAGGATTTGTGCACTACTGAATCTAGGTTCTAGGTGCTTATTTTGTAAAGCCACATAGATGCCTACGTTGCCTTTATAAAATATTTTAAAAACAAATAACCTAATGCGATCCGCTACAGTGAAACTCAAACAGATCAACACCACATGTACCCACAGATCTCATAAAAGTACACTATTTAACACTGATTAATAAATAGATGAAGTTTATTAAAATTTGATATACCACCCTTCATGGTAATGGTGAAGCGGTTTACAATAAAACACTTCCAAGCAGGGAAGAGGTGTGTAAAAGAAATCCATAAAATAACATAGGAGCAGTCCCGTTCATACTGAGAGAAGCAAAGAGAGGCAGGACGGAAGGAACGACGCCCATCTCACAGGTAACTGATAATGTCAGGTGATGGGCATATCACATAGGCATCAGAAAGGGGTGGGCCACATGGGCCCTGGCCCTACCAAAAATCATAATGCCAAGTGGCAGGCTGTCATGGGACCCATCCCCCATGAGCAGAAGAAGAAGAGACGCTGCAATTGCGGCAAAGACCCTTCTTGTCTGCCCGCAGGAGATCTGATCCCTCTGGGCAGAACAGGAAGTGTCTTTGCCACGATCGCGGCTTCTCTTCTTCTTCTGCCCCCGGGCAGCCTGCTGCCTGCCAGCCGCGATTGGGGCAAAGGTCCTTCCTGTTCTGCCCACGGGGTTGAGCTTGGAGCAGAGTTAGGGTAGAGCTTGGGTGGTCTTGGGCCCCCCCAAAAAATAAAAGGCCTTCTGCCGCCCCTGGTATATCGAAAGCTTTGTGAAATGGGACATTTTGAAGTTGGGATTTGAATTTTGTGTACAGTGATTCTAGACAGAGGTTGGGGGCAAGTTATTTATTTACAATCTCTTATATACCGTGCTATTCTGCATCAGTGCGGTTTACATTGAACAAACTGGAATTACATTGAACAGGGCATTATAACTTGGAGATAACTATTTTACAGGGAACATGGGCTATGGAGGGTTAAGTGGCTTGCCCAAGACCACAAGGAGCACCTGTGGGACTAGAAACCCCAGTCCTTCCGGCCCAAGGTTGCTGTCCTCTAGTGGGATTTGAACCCCCGACCTTCCGGTCTGAAGTACCTTGCCCCAACCACTAGGCCACTCCTCCACTCTGAGTTATTCCAGGGACTGGGATGCAGAAAGTAAAATGTTGGGTGGCGGGTTGATTCAAGCCTGGCTTGTGTAGCTGAGGGGAGATGGAGATGGCTGCAGTGAAGCGAGCGTAGTACATTGAATATCTGGGTTTGCTGCATTTGCTGATTACTAACCGGGCCGCGGCAATATTGAGTTTTGTTATGTTAACTATAGACCGCCCTTGATCTCTGGAAGGGGCGGTATATAAAAACACACAAATAAATAAATACAATAAATTAACTACCTGGTTAGCGATATGTGGTGAAAGTTAGGCCAACGTTTCTTGCACCTGGTTTTTACCATCACTAACCAGGTAGTGGCTCAATATTGCTGCTGTAAATGCTTCTGAATTTGGGGCCCTTAAATCCTTATCCTCACTGCATCCTCTCTTTGGGGCCAGCAAGAGAGATTTGACTGTCAAATTGGAAAGCCGAAGCACTTTCCCACTTTGTCCTCTGTGAGGCTAATTTAACAAAGCCTTTTTTGCACGTAACATATGCATGCTGACAAAACTACATATTTATATACAAACTGCAGGTAGTTATTCCCTGGGGTAGAGCTAGGACTAGCTGGGATGGAGTTGCAATTTAAGTGTATATTTTGTACACACACATTTTATGCTTTCCTCAGAGGTGCAGATTTATGCAAGAGTATTTTGGTGGTACTAGTGATCATCAGAGAAACCTAGTTTGTATAGGCGCATGGGTGCCTATCTTGTCTTTGTAAAATATTACCGCCATGAAGATTTGTAAGCAAAAGATTTTTATAAACTTAGACAAATTTTGAAAAATTATCTCCTTGACAGAAATCATCGAAATATGTAGGCATGCCGGGACACCTTGGGAGTTGGACACTAGACTGAATTCTTTAAACCATAAAATACATGAAAAAGAAAGAAAAGGGGGCTATGTTTGAATCTAGCACTCAGGACTTTTTAAATATAACTTTAAAGCATTTAAATCAAGTAAAAGGATATTACATGAGGATGGCCAATAGGTACAGATTCTATTGTGTCTGAGTATATTTGAAGTCCAACAAAAAAATATAATTTAAAGAACTATAAGGATGAGGTGTAATTTAGATTGAATAGATTATATACCTCAGAACTGGGACTGCAAGTTAATGGGTTTGTTTTGGAGCCTTTATTTAACAGATTTTTTATACCACTTTATCATTTCAGTCAAAACGGTTTTCATTGTAACTTAAACTTGGTAATGCATATTAAACAGGGACATTGATAATTTGAATTTTTCTGAGGCAATGGAGGGTTAAGTGACTTGCCCAAGGCCAAAAGGAGTGTTAATAGGAATTGAACTCTGATCTCTTGGTTTCTAAGCCAGTGCTCTAACCATTAGATTACTCCTCCAATACAAAACAGGAAGTTTTTGAACATCACATAGGCCCCTCTGTGATGAAACTACCAGTGTGTGATAGCCACTCTATAGGCCACCCTTACAAAGATTTCAGCCGTATTGCAAAAGAAATTTATGGAGCAATGCTGGGCAAGCCTTAAAACGAAAGAGTAGATTTCTTAAAGCTGCGTGAGGTTTGATCAGTTAACTTTATTCAAATGATCAGCCTGAACCTAACTAGGTAGATTAGCACTGAATATCCGAGCTAAAGTTAACCGGACAAAAATTGTCAGTTTAGATCTGCTAGTTGGGCAGCTCCAGTTAGACAGCTAAACTTGGCTGGCCAGCCTCAGTAATTAGCCATACTGTAACTGCGCCCTTGCAATGCCACTCCACCACGGCCTCTTTTTAGGCCAGCCAGATTTGAGTGTCTTCTGGCTGAAGGTGTAGAGATTTTGCCGGTGTGTGTGAGGGGAGGGGGTGTCAGTTTAAGAGATTGTATTAGTTAAGCCCTGGAGTTAACCATTGAAACCCCACCCCATGCTGAAGTGGGATTTCACACATATCATCAGTGCCAATACAATTCAGCAAAATTGTTTTCTCTTTGTTAACTAGACCACATATTAAAGTATTTCACAAAATTGTAAAATATGACAAAAAATCATTTTAAATTAATAGTTATACTGCTCTTGCCTTCCACATCATGCATATTTGTAGTTCTACCAAATGAAGGCACCAAAAGTCTGTTCTTTTTTTAAATTTGAAACTGGTTTATATATAGCTTCTGTTTATCATTGGGAATATTCTGGCAAGAGTAATTCTTAATAGAATAATGGAACAACTTGTGGACAGCATCTTTCTGGCAGCTCAATGCAGATTCAAACTGGCTGAAGGACAATAGACATGGTATCTTCAGCCAGGCAGATTCAAGAAAAATGCCTTCAGCAAAATCAAGATCTATATAAGGTCTTTAGAGACCCGACTAATGTCTTTGATATAATTGACCCCAAGGGCCTGTGGAAAATCTTTCAGAAACTTGGCTGCCTAGAGAAGTTTGTTTTCATCATCGGATCTCTCCATGAACGTACGCGGGCCAAAATGCAGGAACACAGCAAATCCTCTTATCCCTTCTCAGCCTTGAATGGTACAAAACAAGACTCTGCATCAATGCCAATGTTTTTCTGCATTGTCTTTTCCAGGATATCGATCAGAGAGTTTATATTCAGTCACAATCAGGTGGAAGATTAATTAACCTGAGACGCCTCTAGGTTCACACTAAGATGATAGAATCAGTGCTTAGGGACTTTATGGAAGACTGTACCCTAGTAGACCACTAACTGGAAGACATCCAGGTTCTTGAAGATTGGTTTGCTCAGGTAGGCAGATGCTTCAGGCTCATCTGCCTCAAAAATACAGCTTAGAGTGGTCTAAGTCCTGCATCAAGCTTGTGATAAGGAGCTTATCATAGTTCAGGAAGGAGCTATAATAGAGGTGAATTGGCTCTGAACAAGCAACCTGTCTTTGGTGGTAGAAATAATAAAACAGAATGTTTCCATAAAAGACTACCAGTCCCAGAATGCACCAGGTTTCCAACAGCCACTAGAAGAGCTGAAGTGGGGAAACGTGTGTTCAATCAGGAGAGCTATGAGGTAATCCCCAAGCACTCATCTCCAAGGGCAGGGCTTGATTCAGCACAGCTGCGCTGTGCTAGGGTGGAGCAGCCCTCTAAACAGGTTAAAAGTAAAGTCTATTCTATTCATCAGAATCATCAGAATCTTCATGATCATCATCACCATCAGCAGGAGCAGAGGCAGCAGAAGCCAGAGCTCACGGACAGAGAGAGCAAGAAACACTTTGGAAGAAAGAAGAGAAAAGCATCTTGGAGGTCTAAAGGAGTCCATAGCAGTACGTGTGCTGGGAGGCATTCCAAAGGCAAGCATACTCCATTGGACTGGGGAAAGCCAGAGGAGTG
This sequence comes from Ichthyophis bannanicus, assembly GCA_033557465.1. Lineage (NCBI taxonomy): Eukaryota > Metazoa > Chordata > Amphibia > Gymnophiona > Ichthyophiidae > Ichthyophis > Ichthyophis bannanicus. Next base: position 160,884,644 of record CM066043.1, on the reverse strand, counting down.
GGGTTAGAGAGCCAGGAATCCCCGGACGGCACCTGTGAGGGAGACGGCTGCATTTGGAAGGGGCCCTAAGACCAGTGCAAGAAGGTATGTGAAGAGAGACCCAGTGTCCAGGGATCTTGATTGGAAGGCTGGACATAAAAACTGGACTACATACTGGCCAGGATATCTGGAGAGGAACCCTAACAGCAATGGAAGCTCAGGTATGAACACTGATCTATGCCCTAGCTTTTCACTTGGAAGACAGCAGGGAGACAAGTATTGTCCTGAGAGTGCTCCATTAAGAAATTCCTCTGTGCCAATCCATGATATTGATTCTATGATAGTTGAAGAAGAAGGAAATATTGTAAATGAACAGTGTGAATACATGGATTGCTCTCCGTCTAAACTTCTGTGGTAATATACTTTTACAAAATACAACAACCATCACAAAGAAATATAAACTTGTTCTTTGTTCTACTCAGAAAAGCTTTTGAGCAGGATTTGAGTCACGGTTAAAAAGTAAACCAGCCAAGAGGTTTGCAGCTGGTTAATTGTTAGCAATTGAGCCTTGCTTAATTGCCTGTGAGCTCTGAAGAGACACTTCTGTGTGTGTGTGAAAATACCAGAAGTTAGCCTTGAAAAAGAACAGTTTTTCATTACTTTGTGGGTTTTGTTTGTTTTTGAAGCACTGCTAAAAAGATATTAGCAGGACCCACAGAAAAGACCTTTCTGTTCCCATCAAGGTCTTTATGATTTGATTTGATGGCTTAAGAAGTTCAGTTGTTGTTCTTCCTGATTTGTTTTTCTAAGTATAATACTGAAAGCAAGTATCCTTTTTTTGTGCTACCAAGCAAATCTGTGTTGGGAGAAATAACCCCATAAATAAAATATCTTTTCTTTGCTTAACACTCGAGCAAGCACAACTAATTTATTGTGAACGGCTGATTCTGGTATGAATGGACTACATTTCCCACAATCCTTTGCAAGTCATATTAATATTTGCCTTTGCCAAGACTGTGGACATTCTCACCCAGCGCCCCCGTTTACAAGCTACAGTATTCATTGAGGGTACTTGGCTAAAAACAATTGATAAATTCCATAAACTCAGAAGCATTATACAACACGTTGCCCATGCAAGCTCTTCCTTTGACAGACTCCATCATTGTCAGTGGGACAAGTGAGGCCTCAAACTGGCCATTAAGATCAAAGTCTACCAGACAGTAGTAACATCCACACCACTGTATGGATTCATGTTAAGTCACTAATAAATGTGCACATCAACTGCATTAATGCGGAATGTACTAAATATTATGAACATATGCCATATCCATTTCTAAAACATAAAAGTCTCCCTCAAGCTGCCTTTCCTTGTTAGTGCTATGAGGCAGGTCATGAACTCAGGCCTAGATGTGGAGCTAGGATTTTATGAAGAGGAGAGTGCCTTCTTTGGTTTTCTTCTGAATGTCTTGTGTCTATCTTCTGGAGTGAAAACTTGTGTGAAAGAAGGTGTGGTTTCTGTCCTATCAGCTCCCTTCTATCTTAGTGTTTAAAGGATGATAGAGGGTAGCACCTGGGAGTGCCACAGGTGAATGGCAGGGGAGCCGGTGAAAGTGAGAGGAGTCTGCCAGGTGCAAGAGAAAGGACTGAGAGTGTTGAGGAGGGTTCAGACAAGGGGGGATGGAAGATAAGAGCTGTGATAGGTGAGGGGGATGGAGTAAGGAAGAAGCAAGAGAGGACTTGAAGCTTAGTGAGTGCAGGTACAGGCCGAAGGGCAGCAGCTGGGGGAGAGGAAAGGTGAAACACGAGTCAGGAAAAGGAGGTGAGTGGAGAGGTGCAGGCAGGAGTCAGACAGTAGAGGGAAGCTGGGGAGGGGGAGAAGGAATGGGTAGGACAGAGAAGAGAGGAGAAAGAGTGCAAGGGAAGGGGGTCCAGGAGTGGGAGGATGAGCTCTCACTCAACTCAGACAGAAATGGTTCCAGACAGGGCCTGCGCTTGCCAATAGGCAAACTAGGCAGTCATCTAGAGTGCCAATGTTTTTGGGCAGCACATTGCCACCCCTCTCTGGGACTTGCAGAGGCAGCAATAATTTTAAAACAGCACTTACCAAAAGCCTCCGGCAACAACACTTACCAAAAGCCTCCGGCAATGCATGCAGTTTGTGCATACAACCCTCCAATACAGATTTCCTTTTGCATAGAAGCAGAGACGGGAACAGGGGGTGGCAGGAATGAGGTTTGCTTAAGGCGCCTCATTTTCTTGCACCAGCCCATCCAGAGGATCTGCAACTCAAGAGGGCATTTGGTGATTTGTTCATTCCACCTTACTTTTCCTGGCCATAAGATTCTTATCCAAAAGGCAATTTATTCATTCCAGTTTACTATTCTGCCTTATTTTGTGGATAGTCCAAAGTAGATTACAAGTGCAAAATAAAATACAAACCATTAAACGATGCATAATAAAATATTATACTGAAGAACTACAGTGTCTTCTATAGGGCAGAATCCCATGAACAGTCCAAAGCAGTGAGGGGCAACCTATAGAGAACCATTGCAACAGCAATAAAGAACCTGGGGCTTTCTGGAAGAACGATGGAGCAGTGTATGCACTAGCAGAACGACATCAATGCAAAGCTGAAGAAGAAAGTCAGCATCAAAAACCAATATCACTGGGAAACAGGAGGAGACCAGCTATCCAGTATCACCCTAACTCCAATAGAGGAATGGATAGCAGATGTCCTGGGCCAGATCACCCTTTGAAGCGTGCCACCATGCACCATGTTCTTCCAGCCACATCTTGAGGGCAGGATAAATGCAAGAAAGGGATAGGCAGGACACTAGTGCTAGGCAGAGAGTGAGGGAGCAAGAAGAGGATGCTGGGTAGAAAGAAAGAGAAAGGGGGATGTTATGCTGGAGCCACCACTGCTACCAAGGGAAGGGGGTGTCCCATGTGAGCTTCCGTAGTCTCATGAGACCCAGTGGCCCCATGTACTCCAGTTTCAGAGGCAAGTGGCAGCCAGCAGAGAAGAAGGCATCAAGCACAGGTAATAAGTGCTGCTTGCCAACTCACGCTGCCAGCCACAGGGGACAGTGAGGAGAGACCTTGCTGCAGGAAGCAGTTGTTTTAGTGGCCAAACCCCTTCCTCTTCTCACTGCATCAGCTGTTCTGGAAGGCAGCTCACCCTCATCTGCCTGCTTTCCTCACCTTTCCAGCAGCAGTGAAGTAGGGACAGGCTCAGCCTGGTCATCACCTCCTTCTCCATCCCACAGCTGTTTTTGCAACCCCATTCAGATTCTGGCACTCTGGATGATCACTTAGCTCAGTGGTTCTCAAACAAGTCCTCAGCGGCAGCTTGACTGGTCTGATTTTCAAGATATCGGCAATGAATATGCATGAGATAGATCTCCATACATGAAGGAAGCACATGCTGTTCTATCTCTTGCATATTTATGCTGGATATCCTGAAAACGTGACTGGCCAACTAGTCCCTAATGACTGGGTTGGGGACCACTGACCTAGCTCACGTGGAGTCCGATTCTGGAAGAGGGACATCTGTGCCGTCCGGACGTCCCCGCTGAAGACAGTGCTGTTAGGACCAGATTCTGGTCTGCAGGAACAAAACTTTCCAGTGGGAGCCAGAATCGGGCCAGAGGACGTTTCAACATCCTCCCCGCAGGCGCCCCAGACTACCATGGCTCTGGAACCCAAGATTCCCACTGCCCGACCCATGGCTGGCCTCCCACAGCCTAGATTGAGCAGCGGGACACCCCCTCCCCCCCCCCCACACCCGGCGGTGGCTGCCATGCCCCAATTTGCTGAAAAAAACTGCTTATACAACCTCTGAGGTGATATAAGCAGTATGGCCCAGCAGGCCCCGGCAGCATGTACAGGGCTGTTACCTTAACTGGCCCAGTACGTGCTACTGCGCGGCCCACATCCGCTCCACCCCCAATCCCGCCCCCCGCTAGCGCTCCCTGTCCGGAAGCACAGGATGTATAGGGAGAGCCAGTAGGGAAATAGGGTTTAGGCGGATTGTGGGATGTACAGCCCCAGCAGGATGTACAGCCCCGCAACCCGTGTTATAGAACGAGGGCCATAGTGCATAGGCAGCCTTGAGTCCCAACTTCTGAGACAGCTTCTGCTGAAACAGAGGTCCAGAGGTGTGCTGTTATTTTGAAATGGCAGCAAAATTTCTTCTCTCACTTTGTTATATCCATTCTAAAACATAAAAACCAACAAAATGTTGATGAGTTTGTTTTGTTTTAGATAGACTGACCCTTCCCCCAACACACGTTATGTCGGTGGTTAAGATATTGGAATGTATGACGAATGTTCTATGCATTATTGGTTTACATAAGATTTCAAGGCTGAAGAAAAGACTTTAAAAGTATTTTAATAATAATATAAATATATATAACATTACTAAAGTAAAATGGATCAGGTGGAAGAAGAGAATTAGCTATTGTGCTGGTTTTCAAGATAAGACAGTCTGACAAACAAAAATTTGTAATAAATGGAGTATGAGTGACTTCTAATATTTGAAAATTAGAAATTGTCCCCCCCCCCCCAGCACACACACATTTTAAAAAATATCTCCAGGCACAAATTAAATTGTACTCTGCTTCGGCCCCTCCCTCCAGGCCCATTGATTCTCAGGCCCCCAGCCTCCAAGGTCTGTGTCCGTTAAAGCCCCCCCCCCCACCTTAGCATCACCTGCCTGAGTACTAATGAGGCAGGAGTTATCCCCAGTTACTTCTCCATTGGCACCATAATCCATACTGGCAATGATCAGAAACACCATAATTGAAAATAGCACCAACCAGGGAAAGGGACAAGCATGGTGATGTGTCCAGGGGGTCTAAACAGGGACCTTAATTTGTGCTCTGTCGATGACACAATATGAAATATTAAGAAAAAAGGAAAATAATTACCACCTCTCCCCAATAAAATGAAAATAGCACCAAAATGAAAACTTCTCCCATGCAATCGAGGATGTAGAGGACTACATCCATGTGTTTCAGCTAGCAGAGGAGACTGCAGCCTAGTAAAAACTTGCTGAATAATCTCTAGCAGCCATTGCCGCCTTTCTCAACTACAGTTCAGCCACTCCCTCTCTCTAGCACACACATCTGGCACCACTATGCCTTTGCTAATTTTATTTCATTTATTAATTTCTAACCCGTCTAGCCAAAAATTCTAGACAGTTTACAAAACAAACATACACAATAAAAAAAGAACAAACAAAACATAAAACAAATACTGTATCAATAAACTATGAAACAATTAAATGTTCTTAACATTAAGGGGGTTAGTTTTAAAACCCTATTTGTGCTTTGGATATCTGAAAATGGGCATGGAGGCATCCTCAGAGCCATTTTAGAAGATGGCTCTATGGACATCCCTGGGGCGAGGACATCCAAGTTTGAATGGGGGTGTGGAGTAAGTGTGTCCAGGGTGTTCCCAGAACTTGAATATCCTTGCCCGATTTCAGAAAGGCCCTATACCTGCTCAAGGCACAAATAGGCATCTGAAAAGTGCTTGTTTTGTCAGACAGACATCTGGAGAGTATGGAGAAAGAAGTCCGCTCATGTCCCCTATATTTTCCATGCCGATAATGAACAGACGGGGAAGGAGGGCTTATGTTTTTTTGTTTTGTTATGCTGCTGGATACTAGCTTGCATGAGATGGACTTCCATGCCCCCTGCTTTCCTAATGGGGATATCTATGTGACCATCAGCACAGACGTCAACATCGGGGATGTCTAGGTTACTAAAATCAGGCAGAGACATACACTTCCCTGACATTTATCGGCATGTTCTGCCCTGGACGTCCCTGATGTGATTTGGACATTCTTTCTAAAATGCCACTTTAAATGTTCATAACCTTCAATTAAAAGCATCTGTAGAGATCCCACGTGATGCGTGAGTGAGCAGGACGTGTGCTTGCTTGCTCCGGGGCTGCCTTAAGCAATAATCTGCAAAATCGGGTCTTACTCTCCTTCAACTATCTCCTCTCCGGCTGGGGACGCAAACCTCGGGTCGCTGGATGAAGCGCAGTCTGAGAGCGGGCGGTGAAACTTCAACCTCGATGAAAAAGGAGCGAGAGAAACCCGGCAAGTCGGGGCCCGCTAGTAGCAACATGGCGATGCCGGCTTCCCCAGGAGCGCAGAGTACAGACTCGGCAGCGGCAGATTTGGCCAGGGAGGTGGCAGATCTACTCGAGCCTAAGTTTGACCAGGTCATGCAGAAACTCGACACTTTGAATGATTCCTTTGCTGACATGGGGAGGAGAGTGGAGGAGTTGGAGCACCGCGTCTCCAGCGTCGAAGAGGGCGAGGGGCACATGGAGAGAGAAATCGCGGAGCAGCGCAAACAGATAGAGACCCTTACCTCTAAACTTGATGACCTGGAAAACAGGTCCAGGAGGAACAACATACGACTTGTTGGTATTCCAGAGACTCAAACTGATCAGCTGCTTATGCCCCTACTCGAAGAATGGCTGCCTAAAGAGTTGGGCCTAGCTTCCCTGGTGGGGCAACTCCATATTGAGCGTGCCCACAGATTAGGCCGGAGACAGGATGACCAACAGCGACCGCGTGTTGTGATATTCCGGGTCCTTAACTTCCACCATAAAGTGCAGCTTCTGCGGGCCTATCGAGAGAAAGGAGAACTTCGATGGGAGAACCATAAACTGTTGATGTTCCAGGACTACTCAGTGTTGGTAACAGAGCAGCGCAGGGCCTACTCTGGGGTATGTGCGGCGCTGTTTCAGAGGAAAATACGCTTTACACTCGCGTTTCCAGCGACCCTACGGGTCTGGCATCAGGGAAAGAGCGTGGTGCTCCCAACCCCGGTAGCGGCGCAGCGTTTCCTGGAGGAAGGTAGAGGGGACCCGGACAGAGGGGAAGCAACACAACTCGACGCTAGGCGCTGAACGCCACGGAAACTCCCAAATCTGTTTCCCCCATGCTGGGGCCAGCGGGATACACGAAAAAAAAAAAAAAAAAAGTTGACAAGCCTGACTTTGATTGCGGGACTCCTGGGCATTCAGGGGAGAGTTTTGGATACCAGAGACTGTATGCATGCTGTTGACTGGTCTGTATAGAAAGATTTGGGTGTTTGTATATCTGTTGTTAACTGGTTAGTATGGAACAAAAATATATGTGGGGTTGGACCGCGTTATTGATGCTGCAGGGTGAGACCCCCCCCCTCTGCTACCATTTAAGCATGCGATAGACTGGAGGCAGCCCTGCAGCATGATCTCAGGTGGGATCTAATCTCAGCAGGGGCGGCTGAGTTTATTGGTTGACATGGTTTATGGGGAGGGGAGGGGGAGGGGGGGAGGCTTAGCGGGGGGGTGGGGGAGGGAATGGGGTGGTTGGGGGGATGGAGGGTGGGGTAGACCTGGAACGTTGCGATATGGGGGTTATATCCCAGATATGCTCACAGTTCCATTTATGCTATCTTCTGAGGGGCTTGGGCAGGGCGTGGATGGCAGCTCGCTGAAAAGGAGTGTGTGGCTCGAGGCTGAGGCTGGGCGGCCTGGAGCCAAAGCGAGAGTAGCGGCTTTGGCTTTGGTGAGTGTAGTGCTTCTTTCTGATGGGTGGACTTTCTGATCTGAGGATCACCACGTGGAATGTGGGAGGGATAGGCACTCCGGTAAAACGGACAAAAATCTTACAAGCCTTAAAGAAGGGGGGAGCCCAGGTTGCTCTGCTACAAGAAACCCACCTAATGCAATTGGAACATACTAAGTTGAAAAAAGATTGGGTGGGACAGGTCTTTTCCACTTCCTCTGGGGGCAGGAAGAGGGGGGTAGCCATTTTGATTCGACGGGGTCTCCTGCTAGAAGTTTTTAGAGAGGATGCAGACCCCCAGGGGAGATATCTCTTCCTGCATGTTAAGATCGCTGGAGAAGAGCTGCTCTTGGGTAACATTTATGCCCCTAACAATTATGATCATGCCTTCTTTAAATTGCTTCTGCGGAAGATAACGGAGGCGCCAAAACTTCCCCTATTACTTGCAGGTGATTTTAATTGCCCCCACGATCCCCAACTCGATCGATCGCAGGGTTTGAGGAAGGGAGAAGCAGGGGGGGGGGGTATTGGTCTAATAAGGGTGTGGGGTACTTATGTCGCTGGGGGGATCTGTGTGATGTGTGGAGAATCTTGCATGAGCAGGAAAGGGATTATACACATCTCTCGAGGGCGCATCAATCATGGTCCAGAATAGACTACATGTTAATCTCTAGAGACCTCTTTGACAAAGTACTGCGAGCAGAGATAGAGCCAATTGTTATCTCTGACCATGCTAAGGTCTTTTTGGACCTCAAGGGGCGGGCGCCCGGACGGGGGCGGTGGTCCTTCCCGAGACATCTGTGGCAGAATGCAAAGTTCCGGCAATATTTAACCCATAAATGGGAGGACTACCTCTCTCTGAATGAGTCCCCAGACCTGTCAGTATCGACTTTTTGGGAAGCGGGTAAAGCTGTCCTCCGGGGTCACATTATTGCGTATGTAGTGGGGGAAAGGAAGCGGGCTAATGCCACTATCTTAGAGCTAACGCAGACCCTTGAGCAGGCCAAGCGCGATGCTCTAGCGAACCGAGTTCATTTGGGAACCTATCTGCAACATCAAAAGGCTCTCAATGCCGCGCTGCAAGATAGGGCGGTTTATTCAGCACAATATTACCGCCATCAGCTGTTCCGCTTTGGGGACCGCTCAGGGAAATTGTTGGCACGTTTGGTGAAAGACCGTGGAGGGATCCAGAGTGTCATGACTATTAAAGATCCAGCCGGGACACGGCAACGTGACCCGGAAAGTATTTTACGGGTTTTTGCCCAATACTATCAGGCCTTATATACCCCGGAGGGGACCGACAAAGACCAGCAGCGTGCCTTCTTGCAGGACGTTCAACTCCCTAAGATTAAGGAGGAGGCCTTGCTGGCGTTGAATGCGCACATTACTGGAGATGAAGTGCAGCGGGTCATAGCACAGGGAAAACCATATAAGGCACCGGGGCCTGATGGATATAGCGCGGAGTTCTATAAAATCCTCTCTACGTCGCTTACTCCTACCTTGATGGCTCTCTATGAGGAGGCGAGAGAAGGGGGGTCCTTCCCGAGGGATATGCGGATGGCGGCAATCACTATTATCCCCAAACCAGGTAGGGATCCGGAGAACCCAGCCTCCTATAGACCTATATCCCTGATTAATTACGATATGAAAATTTTGGCCTCGCTCCTGGCAGGACGGCTGCAAAAAGTGCTGCCGGAACTCGTTGGGAGCCATCAAACGGGATTCGTCCGCGGCAGGGATGCCTTTACTAGCATCACGAGGGTTCTACTGGGTATGGAATGCTGTTTACAGCGTGATACTCCGCTCCTCCTGGTCAGCCTAGATGCTGAAAAGGCATTTGATAGGGTTGCTTGGGATTATATGTTTGAGGTATTGGCTCAATTTGGTCTTACAGGGGGTTTCCTGGACTGGGTGACAGCGTTGTACATGGAGCCGTTGGCGTGCGTCGTCAGCGGCGGCAGGGTTTCTCCGACCTTCTCATTGCGGCGCGGCACGCGGCAGGGGTGCCCTCTGTCTCCCTTGCTCTTTGTGCTTCAGTTAGAACCCCTGCTTCTGCGGCTTCTCCGGGAACCCGCAATTCGTGGGATAGAGTGGGCCGGCGGTGGTATCAAGCTTAGTGCATTTGCGGATGACATGCTGTTATGTCTCTGCAACCCGGAGGATTCCCTCCCCAGAGCCTTACAGCTTATGGAGGAGTTTGGCTCTTTCTCTGGACTGCGCATAAATCAAGATAAATCTTTGGCATTAGACGTGGGGGGCCGAGTTCAATCCCAATGGCAGGGCGCTTTTCCCTTGGTCTGGGCGAAGGAGAGTTTGAAGTATCTCGGTATTTATCTGCCAGCGCATATCGCCCATCTGTATGATATTAATGTTAACATTCTGCTGGAGAGCACTAGGGCGCGCTTATTGAAGTGGCGGGACCTCCCGATCTCACTCATGGGGCGTGTGGCTCTACTGAAGATGGTGGAATTTCCTAAGTGGATATATGTCCTGCGCCACCTCCCCCTTTGGTTGCGGAGGAAAGACCTACTGATGTTCCGGAAATATCTTGGCCTTTTTCTGTGGAGGGGTAGGAGACCCCGCATAGCCTTCTCAGTACTTATGCGACCTGGGGAGGAGGGGGGAGCTGGTCTCTTCTCTTTGCGACAATATAATGTGGCTTGTATGCTCCGGCCCCTGGTTGATTTAATTGAGAACGCTGGTTGTATTCTTCCTTTGGCCTTGCTGGATGGCCTCTCGGCCCCACATCACCCGGTCTATCTCTTGCATGCGCCGGGGGGGCTTTTGCCGGTGTCTTGGAAAGCGTCGATCTACCTTGGGGCATTGCGGCACGCGTGGCGGGCCATCTGCCAGCAGAAAGGGATAAATTGGAAATGCACGGAGTGTCTCCCGCTAGCGAGGAATAAGGATTTTGTCCCGGGTCTGCAGGGGTTGACCCCAGCCCAGTGGAACACCCGGGGAATCCGATATATTGGGCATATGCTTATGTCTGATGGTAGTGAACTGGACTCGTTTCGGTCGCTGGCGGGGCGCTACCAGCTGGCCCCTACCTCCTTCTTTTTTTATCTGCAGGCGAGACACTATGTGAGGGATCTTCAAAGGAGTGGGGGCTTACGTATAGGCAAAGGGGCTATTTGGGAGTTCTTGACGGTGCTGGAGGGAGGCTTTACCCTGCGCGTGGTACGGCAGGAACTCTGGCCAGGAGGGGATGGGGAGGCCCTAGAGAAGCTGGCGCAGCGCTGGGTTGCGGACGGGGTACAGGAGGTTACGGGGGCTTTGCTGGCGGCGGCCTTCTCTGCGATTGAGAATATATCTGAGTCGATTCGTCACCAAGAGCTGCAGTATAAACTTCTCTGGCGAGCATATATCCCTAACACCTGGGCTGCTAAGATGGGATTGGCCATCTCTGACCTGTGCCCACTCTGTGGGGAGGAGCACGGGACTCTGCTCCATCGCTTTTGGCACTGCATACAAATCCAGAGTTTCTGGCGGGGCGTGGAGCGCCAACTGAAGAGCTGGCGTTTGGTGAACAGATCCCTCTCCATACTTTGGTGCCTATTTGGGATCTTGGAGGAGGAGACGGGGATGAATCAACTAGTCCGGCAATTATATGGAAAGGGCTTCACCGTTGCGAAACTTTGCATTCTGCGACACTGGATGGAGGATTGCCCTCCGGGTCTCCACGAGTGGGAGACCCACATGCGCGAATTATACATTATGGAGGTGAAAACAGCCAATCAGCTAGGGCACCGAAGGGTGGAGGTGGTTAAGAAGCTCTGGGAGGAGATTTTCCTTGGCTAAGAGAACCTTCCCTAAGGTGGGCCGCTGAGAGTTCGGTTGCTAGACTGCCCTGATAACTGTGAGAGGTTTGGTTTGGATATAGGTCGGCAGGTCTGACCCCCCTCATGAGAGCTGCGGGCAAGGGATGGGGGGGAGGGGTAACGGGGAAGGGTTGGGAGGGGGGAGAGGGGGAAAGGGGGACTGTAGGGGAAATGGGGGTACCTTGTTACTTGTCTGGTAGTATTGATCGTGTGTTCATTTCACCTGGGGCTTTGAGTCATGATAGCTTTGTGGTACCGGGTGACTCTGGGGACTGAGGTTACTGTTGATGTTATGATTGCTAGCACTGTAGAGGGTAACTACTTTGTTGATTATATGTACTTAGGGTCGGGTACGGGGTGGGCTGTGCCTTGTAGATAATAAGGGATATAGTAGTATAGCCCCGGGCCGGCGGGAAAGTGGTTGCATCATGATCATGGTTGTATCGTTGATGCATTAATGTGCAATGTGTTTCTGGTTGATGTTCAAAAATGCCAATAAAAAACATTTTCATAAAAGCATCTGTAAACAGTGAAGCCAAAATGAAAAAAAAAAAATCTACTCCTCGATGCAGGGATAATGTTAACAGGTTCACATACTGAGAATATAAAATGACAATGCAGGAGAATGAACAGTCTTTGTCTGAGAACAATGTAACGAACACTTACAAAATTTTGATTGATAGAATGAAATTCTTAACCAAGTACAAAGACACAAATTAGATACTGCAAGTCAATATTCTTCCATACATGTTAAATTTTAAAAAACACACAAGCAACAGAGAGACTAGCCCCTCATACTAACCATACAGATGAAAAACAGTGGAAAGGTATTTTGTTACTATTAAAATCCCTGATGCAGGCAACTGCCAAAACACTGTTGTGCTGGGCTTTTATACTACTTTTTTTTAATGTATTATATGTTTTGGTTTTAATGGTATTTATTAAATATGTGTAAGTTTTGTATTTGTGTTGTTTTCTGATTTGTTACTACTGCCTCACAAATTTTTAAAACCATGCATAAAATCTTAAACTATGCATGGAATTTAACAGGAAGCAATGTAAACCCATTAGAACTGGTGTTATGTGCTTTACTCTTCCTAATCCAGCTACAACATGAGCAGCAGCTTTCTGTGTGACCTGTAATGACTTCATTGTTCTCTCAGGAAGAGCAACATAAATCAAGTTCCAATAGTCAATATATGGCAAATTTGACAGCTTGATAACACATTGAAAATCAGTGGGATCAAGAACATAACGTAATCTTCTGAGCATGCACAACTTAAAAAATATATTTCTTAACAACTTTTAGTACTTGACTTTTAAAAGTTAGCATCCTAACAATAATAATTCCTAAATATTGAATTTCTTCTCTTATTGAAATTTCATGTCCAGCTACTAAAATGCTCTTAGGCAGGTCATAAGCTTGATCTAGAGTTAAAATTAATGCTTCATTTTTTATTAATAGCCAGACCATTTTCCACACACCATTAATGTGATGAAAATCTATAACAAATCTTGAAGTTGGGACGTCATCTCAAATAAGAAAAGGACAAACAACATGACTTTCAGCATATAAGAGGAAATCAAACTTGTACAGTCTTTCACAAAAATAAATCATATAAAAACTAAACAATATAGCTGAAAGCACCAACTCCAAGTCTAATGAATACCAGTCAGACACATTCTAAACTTACTTGTTGGTGATAATGCGTTAGGTAAGAAGAAAGCCATTTTAGAACAGAAATTCCTGTATCAGCTAATCTCTGTAACAAGAAATTAGGATCCACTGTATCTAATACAGCTGTTCAGTCAACAAAAATAAGTAAATAAGCATGAGTCCATCTTTCTAACCCAAATGCAGGAGCATTTAGCAACATCTTAAGAAGAGTTTCTCGGCTATGATACTTATGAAATCCATGCTGTCTTTCATCAAGAATATGATTTTCATCTATAAAATCATCTAATTGCCTAGAATATGGGAGTTATTTTAGAAGCCTTATTTGTAATTTAAATGTGTGAAGCAGCTATATGCATGTGTAAATCACAGCCACATGTGGACGACCATACCACTTCCAAAGTCATGGTCATGCCCTAGGTGGGACAAAAATCTACATGTGCATCCTCCGTTTTATATAGGGTATTTCATATGTGTAAGCCACAAATCATCCATGTCCAAGTGTACACCTGTTCCCTGACACCAATAAGGGTTTGAAAAGTACTTCTTTCGGCCATCCCTTTGCAGGAGGGATTAAAACAGATTTCCCTTAATCCTCCAATGTTTATTTCCCTCTGAATTGAAATGGGGCAAGAACGTTTCCTCTGTAATTGACTAAGAGCATCTGTGTTTGCAAATAGCCCAGATACAGGTGTAGGTGCTGACATTTGCATATGCTCATTGTGAAATATTGATACTCACACATATAAACTGAGTTTCGCCCATCAATTTTTCCCATGCGTATCTTTCTGAAATTGTTCCTCCCACAGCCTCTGGATGTGTATTTTAGAAACGGCTCCTGTTCAGCAGAGCCTCTTCTGAAATACCAGCACGATTTTAAAGTGCTGACCTCAACATCTCAATTTTGATCTCCGTGTCCCTACCTAAAATGTGCCTTCACAAATTCAATTAATTTTCCAAAAACAAAGAGTACATTTGAAGTTAGTCTGTAATTCTCACAATCAGCAGAAGCTAGAAACCTTCTTAATTATTGGCTGCACCAAGGCCTATTTTAATCTTGCAGGCATGTATCCTTCATATAGTGAATAAACTAATGCAGTAAGAAAACCAGCAATGGTGACATGGAACCTGAGCTAGTCAGAGCCTGAGACCAAGGCACAAAAAGAAGAAGAGCCACATACAGGTAGGAAAGGAAAGCTACACTGGCATTTTGCAGGAGGTAATATAGTCCCTGAGGAAAATACTAGTTCACTTGCATTATGATCGCCACCACACGAATGGCATTCCTGAAGAAATTATGGTGATCATGATGCAGGACTTTAATAAAAAGTGACATCATCCAGGGCATCAATAGTACTCCGATTCAGGGCAATCATGCCATGGAGTGACAAAAGTCAACCATCATCATGCCCATCTCCACTACTCTATGTAGAAGTCCTTAACTGAAGAGCAGGGGTTGTGGTGGAAAATAAAAGCTACCCAAGTGGGAAAAGGTCACCAGGAGTACCTTGGTAAGGCAACATCAAGTCACAAATATTATTGTGATAACTACAAGTCTACTGAATCGTGTTGAATCAGGGCTGATCCAACATTAAATAAGGCTAGGCAGCCACCTAGGGCATCAGCTTCTGGGAGCAGCAGTCAAAGCAAAACAATGGATCCTGACAGCTAGACAAAGAGTTATCACCACATTATTTTACCTCTAGGAAGAATGGGCACACACACACGCATGCATAGAAAGTAAAGTTTAATATTGAAAAGCATGATGGCCAACTGTGCATTTTTAAAGGATTGTTGTTGGTAGGGTGATGATGACCATGGTTGATGAGTTTAATGATCAAAATCTCAGGAAGGGGAGGGGGATGGCATAAGGATGAAGGTTTGCCTAGGGTGTCCAATACCTTGACCAGTCCTGCTGAGATGCCAGCCTGATGAGCCTGTCTGAAGGTGAATCTGCATTGGAGATCCACTTTCCACAGACAATGGAAGCTGTGAAAAAGGAGAACACTGTAATAGGTTGTCCAAAGAGATTTATTAGGGATGTGCATTAATTTTTGGACTAATGGTAAAATGAGATGAATGAGGATCTTTTCAGTCTTTAAACAAACTGAATGAATGAGGGGCAGTTTAACTAAATCCTCATTCCTCCATTCATTTTTGGGTCTATTGCAATACAGTCTATGAGGCCAAACAGCAGAATCACTTTGGGAGGGAGAGAAGGCAAAAGCACGAGGCACTTCACCAATCATGTTGGAACCTTTCGCAGGCAACCAAACAAACCAATCCCTGCCTTCCTTCTCACAAATGTTTGTCTGAGGAGCACTTCAAAAGGAAGGTAAAACAAAGCAGCAGCAGAGCACCATTTTCTTTTCAGCAAACAGAAAATGTGCTGCAGATTGCTGGTTCACAAATGTATTATCCTGAAGTGCAAAATGTATAAACAAAATCTAGAAATTATACAAGGATCTGCTGTAGACACGGAGAAAGCTTTTGATCAGATGGTCTGGGATTGTATTTTTAGAATCATTTTAAAAGATGTTTCAGACTTACTTTCATGGCATAGGGGGGGTGTGATATTGAGAAAAAAAGGTCTGTACTAAAGTCAGTGGGTGTTATTCTGGTCTCTTTGGGTGGGGAGTGGTACTTGGGAGGGGTGCCTTCTGTTCCTGCTCTTTTGTGCCCTGTCAATTGAGTCTGGCTGCACAGGTAAGGATGAGTGTGGATATACGAGGTATAGAAGTAGGCAGCATGGACTACAGAATCTTTAGTTGTGGATATTTTATTTACTGTCGATGTGATGTGTGCATCAAAGTCAATGCTGACTCCTAGCAATCCAGCCCCTGGGGGTTTTGACAAGGTGTGATCGGAAGTAGATTACCAGGTCTTTCTTCCATGCAGCGAGTTGACAGCCCCTGGTATTCACCCATCCAAGTACTAACCAGGCCTGATTTATCATCTACCCACATATCGCTCTCCTGTTGCAAGGATAGAGATTGTCTGGTTTTAAAGTTAATACGAACAAATCTGAGATTCTGAAAATACCATTTACAAGTAGGCAGGAAGAACGGATACAGAATTAATTTTTCTTTTAGGTGGGCTAATGCCTATATTAAATACCTGGGCATTTAAATTAGGATTAACCATGCTTTTCCAGCTCAGTTATGAGGGTATAACCACATAATTGAAGAGTAAGAATCCTGGGGAAAAGACTGATTCTGTCCTGGCTAGGGTGGATAACTTATATAAAAATGGGGGCACTTCCCAGATTTCTTTACCTGTTGAGAAATCCTTTAGGATTATATGCAAAAAGATCATGTAATTCATCTGGAGAGCTAGGCCTCAAGAGTTGTGAGAACCATATTACATGTGGCACCTTCTTTCTTCTGCTGGCTATTCCTCTCCCTATACACCCAAGAATCTTCTGGTTTTCACAGTCACCTTTTCTACCTGTTTAGCTACTTTAAGAGTGTCAAACAGAAGTACCCACCACCTACACTGTACCGCTCCTTTGGATTTTTGCAGCCCAAATGCATGACATTGCATGTTTTAGCATTAAATTTCAGCTGCCAAATTCTAGACCATTCTTCAAGCTTAGCTAAATCCCTCCTCCTGTTATCTACACCTTCTTGGGTGTCTACTCTACTGTAGATTTTGGTATAATCCTCAAACAAGCAAACCTTACCCGACAGACCTTCTGCAATATCACTAACAAAGATGTTAAAAAGAAATCAGACCAAGGACAGAGCCCTGTGGCACACCACTGGTAACCTCCTTCTCCTCAGAGTGAACTCCATTTACCTGTACCCTTTGTCGCCTCCCACTCAACCAATTTCTAACCCAATCAGTAACTTTAGGGTCCATCCCTAGGGTGCTCAGTTTGTTTATAAGTCACCTGTGAGGAACAGTGTCAAAGGCTTTACTAAAATCTCAATATATCACATCTAGGGCTCTCCATTGGTTCAAGTCCCTGGTCACTCAGTCAAAGAAATCTATCAGATTTGTCCGAAAAGTCCTGCCTCTGATGAATCCATGTTCTGGTGGATCCTCTTCTGCTGCTCCAGATGATTCAGAGGGAGACCAGCAAGGAGCAGGTTACAATTGTCAAGATGGCAGGTGACTAAAGAATGCATAAGTGTCTTAGTAGTGTGTTCGGAAAGGAATGGGCTGATGTTGTTGATGTTACAGAGAAAGAAACGGCATGTTTTAGCTATCAGATGGATGGATGTGGAGAAGGAGAGAGAGGAGTCAAAGACGACCCCAAGGTTGCGAGCCAAGGAAACAGCAAGGAGTAGAGTGTTATCCACAGAGACTGAGAAAGGAGGAAGGGGAGAGGAGGGTTTAGGGGGAAAAATAAGCAGCTCAGTTTTGGCCATGTTCGATTTCAAGCAGCAGTGAGATATCCAAGCAGCAATGTCAGAAAGGCAGGCAGAGATCCGGGCCTGGATTGTTGGAGAGATTTCAAGTTTAGAGAGGTAGATCTGGGAGTCATCAGCATAAAGATGGGAAGAGATGAGTGCACCAAGGGACTGGGTATAGAGAGAGAAAAGGAGTAGACCCAAGACAGATCCTTGGGATACATCAACTGAGAGCGGGATAGCAGCAAAGGAAGATTCACCAGAACAAACACTGAAAGAACAATGGGAGAGATGAGAAGAGAACTAGGATAGTACAGAGCCCTTAAAACAGCGGTTCTCAACCTGTGGGTCGCGACCCCCATGGGGGGCACCACAGGATTTAGCTGGTGTCGCCTCACTCCGCCGTTAAAAAAAAAAAGCACACAAGTTGCTGCCGCTGCCGAGTCCACTTCTTGGCAGCGGCAAACTCACAGACTCCAATCTTCTGCAGCCGCGGCTCCCTGCCTCTTAGGGAACCACAGCTATGCCTGTAAAACCATTGCAAAACTTTCCTGCCTCTTGATGGGCTCCGTGCAGCATTGTCCCGCCTCCAAAGGAAGTTGTTTACCACTTCCTTTGGAGGTGGGACAATGCTGCATGGAGCCCGTTTAGAAACAAAAGGCTCCGCAACGGTTTTACAGGTATAGCCGCAGTTCCCTAGGAGACAGGGAGCCGTGGCTGCAGAAGGATGAGGCAGACATGGGGAGAGGGGAGCAGGGAACCTGCAATGAGGCTGACATGGGGGAGGGGGGCTGACATGGATGGATGGAGGGAGGGAGGGGGGCTGACATGGATGGAGGGGGGGCTGACATGGACAAGGGGGGATGACATGGAGAGAGGGGGCTGAAGCGGGTAGGGACAGAGCGCGGCTGGCATGGATAGAGGGAGGGAAGGGAGGGCTGACATGGAGGGAGGGAGGGGGTTGACATTGATGGATGGATGGATGGATGGATGGATGGAGGGAGGGAGGGAGGGGGGCTGACATGGATGGATGGATGGATGGAGGGAGGGGGGCTGACATGGAGGGAGGGGGGCTGACATGGATGGATGGATGGAGGGAGGGGGGCTGACATGGACAAAGGGAAGAGACAGGGGGACGTACTGGACAGATGGGGATAAATGCTGGACAGAGGGAAGAGACAGTGCAGGTTAGGATTATAATGGGCAGATGGGGGGCTAGGACTGTAATGGGTTGATTAGGGAAGGCTAGGACTGGGAATGGACTGATCAAGGGGGGGTTGGGACCGGTAATGTGCTGATAGGGGGGTAGGACTGGTAATGGACTGATGGGGGGCTAGCATTGGAAATGAGCTGATCGGGGAGGTTAGGACTGGAAATGGGCTGATGGGGGGGGGTAGAACTGGTAATGGGCTGATTAGGGGAGCCTAGCACTGGTAATGGGGTTGAGGAGGGACTAGCACTGGAAATGAGCTGATTAGGGGAGGCTAGGACTGGTAATGAGCTGATGGGGGGTAGGACTGGTATTGGGCTGATTAGGGGAGGCTAGCACTGGTAATGGGGTTGAGGGGGGACTAGCACTGGAAGCGAACTGATTGGGGGCTTCGACTGGGAATGGGCTGATTGTGGGGAGGGGAGGATAGAGTTGCTGGCCCTGGAAGAAAACTGGGGGCTAAGGCTACAAATGGGCTGATACGAGGGGATGGGAGAATGGAACTGGAAGGGAGAGGATCTGAGAGGGGCTGCCATTGTATTTGTACTAGAAGAGACTGGTCATTGGGGAAGGAGGGGGACTGGAAGGGAATGGACACCAGTGGCAGTCATGGGAATGCAAGTTGACATTGGAAGGTACTGAGAGTGAGGACTGGAAAGGGGCTGATACTGGGGAGGGTTACTGGGACTGTAAATAGGCTGATGGAAAGAAGTGAAGAAAACAAAAGAAGAGATAAGAAATGGCAGATGGACCATAGACCACAGAAAGAGAGCTAAGAGAAGACAGGAAAGCAGAAGCCTCAGATCGGGACCAGCATGATCAGAGAATAAATTGGTCAGACAACAAAGGTAGAAAAAATAATTTTATTTCATATTAGTGATTTGACTACAAAATCATCATAATTTTGAAAGCAAATATTGTTACTTGTTATTGTGATTAATTATTGTGTTTTAAATAAGTAAATTTTATAAATAAAAACATATTGCAAAGGCCTATAATATATTAATAATTCAACAAATGATTACAGCGACAATGCGTTAATGGTAAAGGAAAAGAGACGCATTTGATTTTATCATTGGGGGTCACCACAAGTTGGCCAATGGTAAAAGGGGTCACGGTACAAAAAAGGTTGAGAACCACTGTCTTAAAACCAAGCGAGAACAAGGTATCGAGGAGAAGGTTGTGGTCAACAATGTCAAAAGCAGCAAAAAGGTCAAGAAGGATAAGGATCAAGTATAGGCCCTTTGATTTTGCCAGGAACAAGTCTCTGGAGACTTAGGCAGGAGCCATGTCAGTAGAATGTAAAAGACGAAAGCCAGATTGTAAAGGATCCAGGAGGGCTATAGAGGAGAGAAAGTTGAGGCAATGGTGGTGAATCACACATTCAAGTAGTTTAGAAATGAAGGGGAGGAGGGAGATGGGCTGATAGAAGGACAGGTAGGATCTAGTGAGGGTTTCTTGAGGAGAGATATAACCACAGCATGCTTGAAGGCTGCAGGGACAGTTGCAGTGTAGAGCGATAGGTTGAGAATATTTTTTTTAAATATTTTATTTTTATGTTTTAACAACAAAAACCAAGAAAGTTAACAGCATTCTTGTATAGAAATAGAGCGTGCATAGCAGTAAACAAAACAAGGAAAAAAGCTTGTACAAAATAAGCAAACCAAGAAATAATAAACCCGTTTAGCTCACATCTGCCCACAATTGGGGGGGGGGGGGAGGGGCATACCAATTATAAGAAAAATACCACAGACAAAGCTACAAGAAATAAAGCAAGGCATCAACATTCAGTATACAATATCAAGGTACATTTAAAGTGGTTTCAATAGAGGCTTCTACACATCTTGCATTTACAAAGGCAAGCAGCTGGGAGGGCTCATAAAAAATATAAGAAAGTGACTGACATTTAACTGGATACTTATATGGGTGATTTAGAAAAAAAGATTCCCCCCCCCCCCAGCTGCAAAACCCCAGGATGCAGCAGTAAAAATTCCCTGTGGTGCCGTTGGGTGACTTTTGACAAGTCAGGAAACATATTAACTTTCAAACCACAAAACATAAGAAACCCTTTTAAAAAAAGAAGTTTCAATAGTTACTCGTTGTCCGATAGAAGAGCAAACGTAACAATCAATGTAGATGAAACTACAGGTTCATCCCGAGAGGATTCTAATAAATTAGTAACATTTACCAAATCTAGTTGTGGAACCTCAGAAACTACTGGGGAGACCACTCTCCTATCCTTAGGGAGATAGAATACTTTAACCATAGGGGGCAATGACTCCTGGCAGAAACAGGTGTGGAGGCCGCAAGGGTGAGAGGGCTTCAAAACCCCTTTAGCTTTACGCTTCTTACCCATAGATAGCGGACATCCTTACAAGCACCTCTCTCCAGCCATCTTAACTTGGCTCCACCCCCTCAGATAGGTTGAGACTATGAGAGATGGAAAGGACAACAGTGGAGGAGATGGGGCTTAGGAGACGGGTGGGAATAGGATCAGAGGAACAGGTAGTGAGTTTGGAGAAGGAAAGAAGGTGTGTGGTTTCCTCCTCAGAGATTACAGAAAAGGAAGAAAGGGTAGCAGAGGTGGGGGGGGGGGGGGGGAGGGGGAGGATTTGGGAGAGAAGAGGGGGAGGAGGGGAAGCAGCTGACCTCATGGGGAACTGGAGGACGATCTTGTGGATTTTGTCATGGAAATAGTCAGCCAGGGTTTGGGCAGAAAGGGAAGGTGGGGTCAGAGGTGGAGGCACCTTGAGGAGAGAGTTGAGAGTTGCAAAGAGAAGGCGAGGGTCAGAGGGGAGAACACTGAATGCTGGAGAGAAGGAATAAAATCTGCATGGGAGTGGGTAGACGAACATATGAGAAGAATGGAGGGAAAAAAAGGAGGATTATTGGTGCAGACATTTCAGAGAAAGGGAAGAAAACAGAATGAGAGAAGAAACAGAAAAGAAAAAGTGACCCTGAAAGGAAAAGATTGAAAAGGAGAAAGCAGAAAAAAAATCCAGGACCAACCTGATCAGAAAAATAAATGCAAATTACAAAAGGTACATTAAAGCATTATATTTTGAGTTTTAATATTTGTAATATGCACTTCTTGAGCTCTGAATTCTGCTCAGTGAGGGAGGACATGAATTTCTGCTTTATTTCTCTAGTGTTGCACTGCACATAGTCCAGCTTCTTGATAGATTCAGTTCAGATTTAGTCTGCGTATTTATTTCTTATTTAATTATTTAGCTATGAAACTATTTTTAGCCCGCTAATTCCAGCTTCCTCAGAGATTACAATCAGACATAATAAAAATGCACAAATTAAACATAAGAACACAAATACGGTAAAAAATGAATACAATACAAAACAATTACTTCAAGGCAATGTTCTTTGGGGAGATGTTCCCCACTAACTTTCATAAATCAAACATCAGATACACAACAAACATGTGGTCCTTTATTCTGCATTGGTTGAGAGTCTCTCTGTGTTCTGCATGTATGAGGTGAAGGATTTTATTTATTTATTTAGGTGGATCACATAAACATACATTAAACAAAAAACTGTCAAGTTGCTAAAAAGAAAAGTGGACTATCCGTTCTTGTTAGCATAGGGAAGGCCTGTTGAAATAAATGTGCTTTTAGCTTACGCCAGTAACTCAGAAACAGAACGCAATTCCTTTGATAAAGAATTCCAGAGGACTGGAGCAGTCATAGAAAATAAGCCTATTGCAAAGTGTTGGAAATGTATTCTTTTAAATGGCGGTGCGGAGAGATCATATAGGGTAATAAAGCCACAAAAGAGCCGAAAGGCTCAGGGGAGCTTGTTGATGAAGACATTAAAAGTAATTATAATAACTTTACATAAAATGAGGAATTTTAAGGGAAGCCAATGTAAATTGTATAACTACTGTGAGATATCCTCAGAACGCTTGCTAACATGTAGTTTCTGTGCAGAAACCTGCCACAGTCTGGCTTATTTTATTTTCCCAGTAAGAGATGGTGGACTAGGCCCGGTATAGTATTTACAGGACTTGCTGTGCTGTGTGAGTTCTAGAAGTCACTGCAGTTTTGTTACTGAATATTTTTTACACAGGTGCTGATGTTTTTTGCACAGTTCTTAGTAATTATTTTGACTGTCACAACAGCAGTGTATATGAATATAACACATATCTTTCACCATAAGTGATAGTTTTTTTGCAGAAGTCTATGCTTTTTGAATGTCTCTTTATTAGTGTTTTTTTAATACTTCCTTATTTTTTCATATAAAATAAATCATACAATATGATTTGTCAACAGTCAATTGCATATTGCTTACACAAACACCCATCTATATAGAGGGGGCACAAGTCTGAAGGTTCGCTTAGGACACAATACACTTGCACTGGCCCTACGCTTGTGATACTGAACATCGGCTGGGGCAAGGGGTTATGATATGGGGTGTATGCATGTGGAAGTGCCACAGAAGAGAAGAAGGGCAAGCTGGGAGGGAGGAAGGGTTTATGTACAGTGGGAGGGGAGAGAACTGCATGTGTGTGCACCAGGAGAGGGAAAGAGGGAGATATATGGGGATATATGGGAAGTGTAGGCCATGGAAGGCAGGGAGGAGGACTACGGTGAGGATGGTGATTGTGAACTATGGTGGGTGTGCGCAGGGCAAGTAGAATTTAGAAAAAGCTGAGAGGGAGGAGTGGCCTAGTGGTTGGGACAAGGTACTACAGGCCGGAAGGTCGGTGGTTCAAATCCCACTAGAGGACAGCAACCTTGGGACGGAAGGACTGGGGTTTCTAGTCCCATATTCATATTCATTTATTTGATAGACCGCCCTTCATTAATAGGCAGAGCGGTTTACAATAAAATTACAAATGAAAGGCACAAGGCCAGGAGTCAGAAAGGAAGTTACATATTAGATAGGAAAGAAGAGCGAGAGGAGTAACAGAAGGGTAGAGGAAGAGGTGAGAGGATCAAGGGTCGGGGGGGGGGGAAGGTCAAAGGCAAGGGAGAAGAAATGAGTTTTAAGGGAACGCTTGAAGGTGGGGTAGTGAGGCTCGAGGCGGAGAGATGGCGGAAGGGAGTTCCATAGAGCAGGGCCAATAAAGAAGAAAGCTGAGGATCGTGTGGACTGTAGATGGGCACTGGAAGGGGATGGTAGTACTAGGCAGTTGAGGTGGAAAGAGCGAGGGGTATGGCGGGGGGTATGGAAATGGAGAAGATCAGACAGGTATTGGGGGGTAGAGGTGTGGAGCGCTTTGTGAACTAGTGTAAGAAGTTTGAACTTGATGTGGAAGGAAATGGGGAGCCAGTGAAGTTGGAGAAGGAGGGGAGTGACGTGATCCCGAGGAGAAGAATGAGTGATAAGACGGGCGGCAGTGTTTTGAATGCGTTGGAGTCGTGAAAGTTGTAATTTAGAGATACCAGAAAAAATGGAATTAGAAAAATCAAGGCGTGAGATAACCAGGGTCAGTAACAATGTAGTTATGGCAGATGGAGAAAGGAAAGGACGGATAGCACGAATCTGACGAAGGTGAAAGAAGAGTTTAGAGACGTGAGAGATATGCGCTGAGAAGGACAGATCGGAATCAAAAAGAACCCCAAGGTACCGAAAAGTAGAGACTAGAGAAATGGGTGCATTAGGGAAGGATGGCGCCAGGGAAGGGGGTTGATGGCCATAGGAGAACCATATAGCTATAGTCTTTGATAAATTAAGGTGCAAGCAATTTTGCGTCAGCCAATCTGAAACGGCGGCTAGACAAGCATTAAGGGGAGCTAAGTCAGGGGAGACAGTGGAGGTGTGATGGAGGAGGAGTATATCATCAGCGTAAAAGAAAGCGGTGATTCCAAATTGCTGGATTAGTAAAGTGAGAGGAGTGAGAAAGAGATTGAAGAGAAGGGGGGCCAGGACAGAGCCTTGAGGAACACCACAAACAAGAGGAAATGGGTCGGAAGGGGAGTGTGATGAGGATGATGGTAAGAAAGCAGCAGAGTGAGAGAAGAGGAAAGAATGAAACCATCGTAAAACAGTGCTGTGAAGACCGGCATCGTGTAAGCGGGACAGAAGAAGGGAGTGATCAACCAGATCAAAGGCAGCAGAAAGGTCAAGTGCAACCGCCACCGAGAAGTCACCACGATCGTGAGCAGCGTGTAGAGAATTAGTGAAGGCTAAAAGGACAGTCTCAACGCTGTGCCCAGAGCGAAAACCGGATTGGTGTGGGTGAAGTAGATTGGTGGAATCGACGTGATGAGTGAGTTGGGCAAAAACGATTTTCTCAAGCAGTTTGGAAAGGAAAGGAAGGTTAGAGACAGGACGGTAGCTGTTGGGGTCGAGAGGGTCAAGAGTAGATTTTTTAAGAAGGGGGCGGATAAGGGCGTGTTTCCAGGAGGCAGGAAAGGATCCGGTGGAGAGGCTGGAATTCAACATAGTTTGAAGGTGAGGAAGGAGAGATAAGGAGGGGACAAGTAACCAAGAAGATGGGATGGGGTCAAGGGAGCAGAAAGTTTTGTTTGAGGAGGTGATGAGATGATGAAGCTCTGCAGTAGAGACAGGTGAGAAGGAAGACCAGGTGTGGGAAAGCGGTGAGGTGGGGGGTGGGAGGGTAAGGAGTCCCTCAAAGTAGTAATTTTGTTGGAAAAGGCCGAGGCCAAGAGAGAGGGGGCAGGAAGGGGGTGGGGGGGTTGAGCAGGAGTGGAAGGATGAAGGGAGGTAAGAAAATTAAGTGTAGAATATAGGTGGCGAGTCTGATTGGGTGCAGAGGTTCCTTGTGGTCTTGGGCAAGCCACTTAACCCTCCATTGCCCATGTTCCCTGTAAGTATTAGTGTATGTGTGTCTCATATCCCCTCGTGTTAAATGTATTCCCCAACCACTTTGACCCGGTGAAAAGCGGGATATAAATGCAGCTAAATAAATAAATAAATAAAAGCTATGGTGTGGGTGTGTGCCAGGGGTGTGCATAAAAGAAGCCCCCCAGCAGGGCAATCCTGAGCGTGCTGACAGGGACTCCAAACCTCTCTGGCAGAAAAAAAGCTGTAGTGTCCACACTAAAACCCAGCTGGCAAGAAAAAATGGAGAAAGCGGCAGTTCAAAAAAAAACAAACTTCACAGGTTGCCGATGGCAACCCAAAGATAAGGATATATGATATGCCATATTGGATCAGACTAAAGGTCCATCAAGCCCAATATCCCATTTTGAACAGGGGCCTATCTAGGTCACAAGTACCTGTCAGGTTCCCAAAAGGTAGACAGATTCCATGCTGCTTATACCAGGGGTAAGCAGCGGATTTCCTCAGTCCACTTTAATAATGATTATTTTGACTGTCACAATACTTTCCCTCCAGGAACTTGTCCAAACCTTTTTTAAACCCACCTATGCTAACAGCTCTTACGACATCCTTCAGCAACAAATTCCAGACTTTGATTGCATATCAAGCAAAAAAACACATTTTTTCCAATTAGCCTTAAATGTGCTGTATTGTACCTTCATTGCACGTTCCCTAGTCTTTCTACTTTTCGAAGGAGTAAAATGATCTATGTTTACCCGTTCCACTTCACTCATAATTTTATTGGCCTCTAATCATCTCACCTCCGCTGTCTCTTCTGCAAACTGAAGAACTCTATTCTTTTAAGCTGTTCCTCATTGGGGGATCCTTCCGGCAAAGGAATATAAGAGCTTCAGCCCTATCCATGCTGTCTGCTGCTGGGGGCCCAGCCCTGTCAGCAGAAAATAAAGGGAGCAGCGAGAGCAGGTGTGAACGGAAGGGACGAAGGAGGTAAGAGAAAGTGCGAGGGCAAGCAGGATGCGGAGATGGAAGGGGCAGAACACAGTAAGGGGAGATGAAGGGATAGGAAGGGAGAGAGTGCAAGTGGGGAAAGTGGATGGAAGGTAGGAGGAGTGTGTGGGGGAGGGAGACAGGAAAGAGTGGAAGGCAGTAGGTTGAGGAAGAGAATATTAAGGAGCAGAGGGACCTAGTGTCTATATGCCAAGAAGCAAAAACAGATATCCACATCCTCATTGATACACACCTACACTCTCAAGATAAACACACATATACACACACAATACCACTCACCCATAGGCACTGGAACAGGGTGGACCACACAGGCCATGACCCCACCAAAGTTTCCCTGCCGCTCAGGATCGTGGCCCAGAAGCAAGCTGTCTGCCAATGGGAATTCCATCTCCCATGGGCAGAAGAGCGCAGCTGCAATCTTCCTCGGAAATTTCAATTTACCATCACTCCAAAATTTTATTTATTTAAATTTATTTAAAAGTATTTATATCCCGCTTTATCCTTGAATCAAAGCGGATTTCACTGCAAACCAATCAAGTAGGGTAGTGTGGGGGTGTCGGCATGCAGTGGCTGTGAGGTAGTGTTCATGAGTGTGTGGATAGGAAAATCTTGATTTGGGGTGCAATATATACAGGTTGAGCTATCTACATTGGGCTATATACATTTTAATAAGAGTAATAGGATGTTTTTATGTTGTGAATGTCATGTCATGTGTAACTCAGTTTTTGGGGCGGTTTGGGTGGATTGGTGGTCTTCATTGAATTGTTCAATGAATAGGGTGGTTTTAAGTAGCACAATCCACCCTATTCCTCAATACATTAGATTACATGGGATTTCAACAGATAGTGAGCATGTCTACACATACTAAAGGCAATATACCCTGGACCTAGTATTCCTCCCAAAACTAACTACATCCCACCCCTTTTACTCATCTCCAAAAACAACTTCCCATGATCCGATCACTATATAATAAAATTCACCACACCAATGGCATCCCACAACCCCCATCAATCTAATGCAGCAACTAATATGAGAAGATTTAGACACTTCAATAAGGAAAACTTTTTTTAGAAGCATATTTCCTCACCTAAACAACTTATCAACAAATGTCAAGTACACCATAAACAATTGGAACACCACAACAGCAAATGCCAGAGCAACCCCAAATTCCCAAGTAATCAAAACACCTAGACCCTCAGAGATATGGTACATGAAAGAGCTCACAACTCTTAAAAAAGAACTGAGGACAAAAGAACACAAATGGAGGGCCACCAAATCAGCTGATGACAAACTAACCTATATTTTTATTTTATTTATTTAACAGTATTTCTAAACCGCCTTATCTTAATAATCAAGGTGGTATCACAGCAAACAATCAGGTCAAGTGAGTGTGTTATACATGCAGTGGGGGGGAAATTGAGTGTGTGTTGTGTAGAAATATCTGTAGAAATATAGAGAAACAATTCTCAGCAAAAATAAAGACTACCACACCAAAGTCCTTACCAAGTCAATTAATCGCCCCAGAGTGCTCTTTGAAATTGTTAAATCGCTTATCCAAACTCCAAACATTCATGCAAACACCACCACCATAACACCCCAAATTTTTGCCAACCACTTTGCAGATAAACATAGTAACACAACCTAGTAACATAGTATATGACGGCAGATAAAGACCAGTATGGTCCATCTAGTCTGCCCAGCAAGGCGGTAAGAGTAAGTGCACTTGCTGCTCCATGCAGGTCACCCCTCCCCATGCCTTTGTTTAGAGGTGTACCCACCGCTCCATGTAGGTCACCCCTATTTATTGAGATATAAGAGATAGTTATGTTTCTTTTGATTTTATCCTGTTGCTATAAAGGGATCCACTGTGTCTGTCCCATGCCATTTTGAATTCTGTCACTGTACAGTCAAACCTCGGTTTTAATGATTAATCCGTTCTAAGCAGTCTGACTAAAACCGAAACGTACGAAAACCGAAGCAATATTTCCCATAGGAAATAATGTAAATTCAATGTAATCCGTTCCAGACACCCAGCTCCTGTCACTTCTCTCACCTGCCCGATCGTCCACAGGACAGCAAACACACAGATATTGTACTGTACGGCACTGTAATCTGATCGCTGCCTCCCACATCCATGCAACATCTCCTGCTTACATTGACAGCTACCCTGCTACCTCCGAGCCTGAGGGGGCGCTCCAGAGAACAGGCAGGCGGTGGAGAGATCGGGGCCTTCCTCTCTGTGCAATCCTTGCATCTCTGGCTCGAGGATGTTGCTCAGCTGACATTGGCTTCTCAACACGCGATCGGGTGAGTCCGGGGGGGGGGGGGGGGTAGTGCTGCCGGGACTGGGCGGGCAGACCAGCGCGAGGGTGTAGATTTTCAGATCTGGCAGCACTGGTTCCTGACGAAAACCGAGGCGAAAACCGATAACCGAGACAAGATCTCAGTTAGAAAAGACGTCGAAAACCGAAACCAACGAAAACCGGGGCACACGAAAACCGAGGTTTGACTGTATTTGCCCCCACCACTTCCATCGGGAGGGCATTCCAAGCATCCACCACCCTTTCAGTGAAAAAGTATTTCCTGACGTTGCCTTTCAGTTTACCCCCTTGCAGCTTCATGTTATGCCCTCTAGTTTTACAGTTTCCCCGTTTTTGAAGCTAAATAGAAAAAGCACAGATGACACCACCTGCCCTCCTAAGGTTACTACAAACCCTAACACTTGGAACTCTTTTCACCTAATTGATCAAAAACAGCTTTTGAACACGATCATCCAAATCAACACCACATCCCCACTTGACCCTTGTCCCCAGTCAATTGGATAAAAGCAACCAAAACTGATTTAGCCCTGTTTCTCCTAACTATAGTAAACCAATCCCTTTCAAAAGGATACATGTCACGCGAGCTCAAACACACTATGATCCGCTCAATCCTAAAAACCATATCTCTCAACAAAATGAACCCCAACTCATACAGACCCATAGCGAGTATCCAATTTGTCTCCGAAGTAATCGAAAAAATGGTCCAAACTCAATTACAGGACTTTATAGACCTCAATGCCCCTCTGGATGACCACCAATATGGTTTTCGCCCCTCTCACGGCATAGAGACACTGTTACTGACCCTCATAGATAAACTTATATGTGGCATGGATGATACAAAACAAGCATTCATCCTTGTATTTCTTGACATTGCATCTACGTTTGACAATGTCAAGCATAATACATTACTTAAAAGACTGGATCAAATTGGAATAATGGGAACTACATTCCAATAGTTAAGGTCATACATATCTGACCGTTCACAACAAGTCCAAGTCGGCACAGAAACATCATCAAGCTTTAAAGAGGAGCAAGGTATTCCACAGGGTTCTGCCCTGTCAGCACTCTTATTCAATCTCTATCGTCAGCCATTATGGATTATTTTCAGAAAATTCAAAGTAGGATACCACATCTATATGGATGATATCATGCTGTATATCCCCAAAGACATAACCAACCCCAACCAGTACACCTTTTCATCCTGCATTAAAGAAGCAGAGGGATGGCTAAAATCAATTAACCTACAGATTAACGTCAAAAAAACTGAAGCTCTCTACACCACCTGGAACCAGAACTTCACCACCTCCCCCCCCCCCCTACTCTCTCTACATGCGAATCTGAATTACCAGTCAGAAAAGAGGCAAAATATTTGGGGGGTTACCTTAGACCAATCCCTCAGCATGGTATCGCACGTAAAACTGATCACAATAAGTATATTTTACAAACTGTGGATACAACACCACATTAGGCCATTGCTTGACCACCACGATTTCAGGTCAGTGGTTCAAGCCCTAGTCACTCCACACTTCGACTTCTGTAATAGTATACTCCATGGAATTCCCAAGAAGACCATTAACCATCTCCAACTCGCACAGAATGTCGCAGCTAGAATCATCTGCAAGGCCCCTCTGATTGACCACATTACACCCATCATGCACATGCTACACTGGCTCCCCATCGCAAGCAGAATAAAATGTAAAATACTGATGACCACTTTTAAATTACTCAACAACATATCACCCTCATTTCTTTCAACTCTAATCATCCCATCAACATATACAAGAGTCAAAAGAGGATGCTCCCAGAACACCATTAAAAACCCAGCAGACTTCCGCAAAACTAAACAATCCACAAGCAATAGAGTGTTTTCCTATGTCGCTCCCATGCTATGGAATGCCCTACCTGATACACTGAGATCCATCAAAGATCTCCAAACATTCAGAAAACAAATCAAGACATTACTATTTATTGAGCATTATGGCAGTAGTCTTAGCAAGAACGACATATACCCAACATAAAAAAAATCCTCTGAAATAATCAAACTTCATATCTTCCAAATGATCCTCCCGCATAATTTAGACAACTTCCCCCTTCACCCATAGCCTATTTCCACTTGAACCAAATCTCATATATGATATAACCTGTAAATAGTTCTATATGTAAAGAATTCACCCATTGATATTACTATTCTGTACC
The DNA here is from genome assembly GCA_033557465.1 of Ichthyophis bannanicus. Taxonomy (NCBI): domain Eukaryota; kingdom Metazoa; phylum Chordata; class Amphibia; order Gymnophiona; family Ichthyophiidae; genus Ichthyophis; species Ichthyophis bannanicus. Next base: position 160,853,747 of record CM066043.1, on the reverse strand, counting down.
TTGTTTGATATAACCTTAACTCATGTTTGATGTAAACCGCTCTCTGTAAACCACCCTTGATCTTGGGAAAGGGCGGTATAGAAAAGCATTACAAATAAATAAAATATTGTGGCAAAGACTCCTCCTCTCTGCCCTCAGGAGATCGGATCTTCATGGGTGGGAAAAGAGGGGAAGGCAGCAGGCTGCCCTGTCAGGGCCAGCAATTAAAAAAAAAAAGTTAGATGAGAGGGCTGGGAAGTCAAGCTGCAAAAACTTAAAGGGTAAGTAGCTTAAAAAGAAGGAAGGAGGGTAAGGTGGATGGAGGGCAAAGGGGTGGGAATGCTAGAGGAAGGGAGAAGGGGTGTTGAAGGGCAGAGTTAAGGCAGAGTTGGGGCAGAGGTTAGGGCCCCCCCCCCAAATAGGTCTTCTGCTGCTCCTGCACACATCCTCATAGTCCCCAGCCAGCCATACAGTCCCTCTCATTCCGAGTCCCCCATATAGACATGCATATATTTTCAAATTGAGGAACAATCATGTCACACTATAAGCATGTACTTTTCAGTTCATTTTTTAAAAATATTCTTACTGAATTAGGGACTTCAGAATTATTTCTCACTGGGGAATAGTTGGCCAGTCCTGACTCTTGGGCTTCAGTTCTCTTCCTTTCCCTACTAGGCCACCATCAATTCATTCCACTCCTGCCTGCCTACCTGTAAAGGGCAGCTGCAGCCCTCGCATGGGACTCTGGAGCCTGCATGTACTCGCAGTTCCTTTGGTGACCTTCCTTCTCAGTAAGGAGGCAGAGACACTGTATGGCCTGGGATCACGTGCTGGCTCGCAGACCTTGCGTTCCCTGCCTAACACTGCTGGCCACCACTACCAGGAGGGGCAGAATAGTAGGCATTTGCACAAGGGAAACAGATAGCACCATCTCTGCACTTGGTCAATCAACCAAATACTAGTTACATAGGGGTTGATATTCAAATGCCAAGCAGTGAGCTATGGCGCTTGAATTCCATCAGGATATTCAGCGGCAGTTTCCGGATAGGAGCTACAGCTGAATATTTGGGCTAAATGGCAGCATGTGGATAAGTGCAACAATCCAGTTAGTGGATTTTCAGTCAGTACTTATCTGGATTGCAATTTAGGCAGGCTTTTCAAGCTGCCTAAGTAGGTTGAATAGGTGTCGACTGACAATCAGTTAATTTAACCGATGTGTCAGCACTTATCCTGATAGCACTAGTACCACACTACTGGGGTTACCTGCTGGGGTAATCTGTGAGATATTTAGCAGCACTATCTGGATAGTGCTGCGGAATAATCACAGTCAGCACCCTTAGTTGGCCGGTCTCCCGTTGGGATTATGAATATAGTATGGTATAGTATATAACTATATTCTTAAAACAAAATGTGCCATACAGAAATTGAAAGGAATTTTGTTTTTAGGCTTATGTTCAAAATGTTCAGGGTAGCACATATTAGAAACCGTTAGCTCCCTTCCTTGAAGTTCTTTACCTCCTTACTGTACTCCAAAATGCAGGGCAACTGGAAGTGTCTCTGAAAGGGTCCCCGATGCTATAATCTAGTTTCTTTAGGGTCTCTTTTAACTAAAGGTGTGCATTTACCACGTGATTCGCGGCAGTACCATTGTGCAGTAAGCGCACCCCTCATAAGCTGTCAGGGGCGTTCCTGGCCATTAGCACATGATCACAAACACGAAGACCTGGCACACTTAACAAAAGGTGGCACCTGATGCCCATAGAGATGTATTTAGGTGCATCATGCTAAGCAGGGCCAGTCCAAGGACTGTTGCCATCCTAGGCAGTCCCACCATGCCACATCTCACCCAGAAGAAGAGGTGGCATGGTGATCCCTTGATCTTTTTTTTAAATTGAAAGCAGCAGCTTTGTGCTGTCACTTCAGCGCCACATCACACTGGGTCTTAAAGCGCGCACATGCACTCTCATGGCCTACCGCCCTGCCCCCTCCATCAGGAAGCTGTGTCAGAAGGGCAGGAGCAGCAGGACTGACGTATACAAGCATTGTGGAACCTGTGTCTTTTGGGGAAACTGCTAGGTACGTATGACCTAGATTGGCCACTGTTGGAAACAGGATACTGGGCTTGAGGGACCTTGGTCTGACCCAGTATGGCATATCTTATGTTCTGATATGCACACGTGCAGGCATTTTAAGGACCATCACAGTGCTAAAGCAGTAGCAGAAAGCTGCCCATTTTAAAAATTCTGGAGGGGCCGGGGGTTGCTGTGCCACGAACCTGGACCTGCCACCCTAGGCATCTGCCTGGTAATAGGGCATGGTGCTAAGTGCCACACTGCCACTGAGCACACATCAACTGCCCTTACACTGGTGGCAATGTGCTCTCCATGCCCACACACCACTCATTCCCTGCCCCATTGCCCTCTAACACACGGTAGCTGGCATATGCCCATATTAGTATTCCCAGCTGCTAGTTAAAATGCAAGTTAACCAGTTAGTGGCTCAGGGTCGGCCCAAGGGTTTCTGCTGCCCCAGGCAAAAGCCCCAGCTGTGACGCCCTGCCCCCCTCCCCAGCTGCTGCCAATTTGGTGAGCAGGGTGGGGGCCGCAACAGCAGGCCATATGCTTTGGCACACGCAGCCTGGCACTTCTGACCTCCCTCCGACATAACTTCAGAGACGGATCAGAAGCGGCAGGCCATGTGTGCCAAAGCACATAACCAGCCACGGGTGCCGGGCCACCCACAGAGATATGCCACTCTAGGCAGCCACCTAGCAGATGAGCCAGCCCTGACTAGTAAAAGGCACCTCAATGCTTAAAGAACCACAGAATTCCTAAAGTTTGAATCTGTAAACAATTTTAGTGTTATCTCTGCAAAACTGTTGCATTGATTTTCTTTAAATAGGAATGTTGCGGTTAGTCCACTTGCTTGTTATCTTTTAGTTCCAAACATTTTAACAAAGATGTAAACCATCTTGACTTATAGAAAGATTGTTAAATGAATGAATGAATGATGATTCCGTCTTATTAGACTAACTAAATACATTTCTTGACTAGGTTTCGGAAGCTAACTCTCCTTCCTTTGGTTCAGTTTTCTTTGAAATAGTTGTAGCTCCAAAAACTTTTATGATTTTAATTCTACCAAAAAAGATTTCTCCCATTCTAGGCCATACCCAAAAAGGTTGGAAAAGACGACTACCTGAATATTTCCTTTTATTTTTTTGTTACATTATTTCAGAAGTTTGTTAAAGTATCAAAAGAAAACAGAAATTGAACACTGAAAATGGTCAGTGATTTTTACCTTGTTTTAAATATAAAAGTTGGGTTAAAAGGGTAACTAAACAGCACAAAGTTGGAGGAAGTAAAACTCAAGTATTTAACTGATTATGTTGCATGATTAGTATTTAAACACATTCTTCTTTCGCCTTTTTTTTTTTCCTGGAGACGATGCACTCCCACTTTCGTTTTATAAAGCACAGTAATTGTTGCCATAGGTTCAAACCTCCCCCTCATCTGCAGCCAGCTCAAGAGAGGCCGATTGGCCACTGCTGTTACATAGACCCATCAACTTAATCCCTTGTCACTCATCCTCCCTCAGCTAAACTATAATCTGTGCTCCTCCACGCGGAAGGAAAAGTAGTCCGTTATGCATTGTTCCAGCGTCTTCAACTTTCACCACCAAAGGGAGGCACAGGCAGAAAGGTGGACTGCTGATCATTCAGCTGCTCTCTGCTGCCTTCAACGGCAGTAGCATTTACACTTAAACGGCTGCCCTTCGGTCAGAGGGAAAACTTAGATATGTAAATATGTTTATCTCCAAATGATTCTTGTAAAAATCTCCAGAAATAAAACAAAAAGATGGACTGTAGTCTTTAAATGATAAAATCAGAGAACACTTCCTTAAATGTTAGTAAATAGTTTTATTAGTGTTATGTGACATAAAATCAGGTGCAAGTAAAATGCAAGGTATATGGTGACAAAATCAAACTTTCTTCGAATAGAAAGGACCCCTTCCCCAATAATATCCAGAAGAGCAACGAGCCGCAACTACCTTCAGCCCCCTGCTTCCAGTAAAATCTAACAAATCCAGACCCACAGTAAATACAGGCAGGGTATTTATTCCAGTCAGAGTGAACTACCAGGGATCCTGGTGCCCAGCACTGCAAGACTCACACCAGTCATGATGCTCAGTTTATTCTTTTTCTGGATCCTAAAATGTTCATCCCAGCTATACAGACTTCTTTGGATACTACAGAATAGCTGTTTGGCTAGCAATCTGGAAGTTACAATAGAAACTTAGGGGTATGTTTACTAAACAGTGCTAATGTCGCAGCGGCGACGTTATCGCGCGATGTTAAATTACCATGCGATAACGTTACTTATTGCGTGATAACGTCTCCAGCGGCATTAAGGCGCACAGAGGGTGGAGTAAGTCTCTCCAGAAGGCGGAGAGAAGGGTTCAATGGGCAGAGAGTGGGTGGAGAGAGGCTCCAGGCACACTAATACTGTGAAATGAAGGTCTGAAAATTAACACCAGTAAAAACCTCGCATTAGAGGCACATTTGCAGGAGAGAGAAACCATTTCAGTCAGCAATGTACAGCAGAGGCAGGGAAACCAAGAAAAGTGATAGTAGTGATACATGTGCTGCAACACATAGCACCCAAGTATGAAAGGGCACGACGGTGAGGCTGCTAATGGGGTACAGGGGGCTGATGTCAGGACATACAGTGGGGCAGCTGGGGCACAGGGTGGATAGGCAGATGCCTAGGTGGCACATAGGAACGCAGAAATTGAAAATCAGCAAGACAGCAACTGACCAAAGTCAAACATGCCCACAAGTGTGTATCCCACAGTGTCCCAGGGGACGGTACCCAGCAGGTACCCCAAAGGGCACATAACATGGACAGGTGGTGCCGGGGGGGGGGGGGGGGAGAGGAGCGCAGATGTCTATGAAGGTACCCCTACCCCAGATCCAACACCATAGGCAGCCACCTACTGGCACACTGGATGGCCTGGGACTGCGCACCACCGGCATAAGGGCATGTCAGCATGGTGACGGAGGGGTGCTGGTGGTGGAGGGGGCAGTGGCACCTGCCCACAGCACACCAAGGCCAAGCCCTGTTCAGGTGGGTGGCGTGCAGTGCAACAGACAAGGGCTGTCTGATGAACAGTAATGGTATCCCCAGGGAATGACCTGCCCCTGTGGCAACAGTTTGGTGCAGTACACACAGCCAGTGTGTTCAGGGGCAGAAGGTCACAGGTTCAAGTCCCAGCTGTGGCTCCTGCAGACCATGTCCCTATATTTTACCCTACAGAGCACATACACCATAAACATGTGCAGGCCCTAAAGCAGAGATTCCCAAATGCAGTCCTGGAGGGCCAAACACCATTCAGGAGTTCATGCTGTCCCTACTAAATATGCATTGCTATGCAGTGCCCCCACTGAATGCAAATGTATCTCATGCATATTCATTAGGGACAGCCTGAAAACCTGAATGGTGTTGGGAACCACTGCCCTAGAGTATCGGCCAACAGGGGCACAAATACCCACACCCACAGGCTCCACTATCCAAAGCCTCACGGAGAGTCAAGCTGTTGGGCCCTGTGCGGAGCAGCAGCTACCAATACTAGCACCTGCATACCTTAGCAATGCCCACACTGTGCCCAGGACTTGTGTGGCGGCCTGGGCTGCCAACCACTGCTATCTTTGCACAATGCTGAAATAGGTGTGGGAGTGTGTGTATGTCTATCCAGTGTTTTGTGGCTGCCTACACCTTACTGAGCCCCCAATGCTTGCACTGTTTCCAGTGTTAGCCTGCCAAAGTGCATAATGAGAAGCAAGGTATTGTGGGTATGGCCCAGACACGGTGGTCTGGGCAGGATGCATCTGCACAGGACATAGGGCAATGGCTGGGACATTGTAGTGCCCGATCCCCACCTGCAAGGACAGGGTGGCCACAGCATGTCATGCTGGGAGGTTACTCTCACCCTGACTGAGCAGTGACCATGGCATGGCTAGGTTCCCCCATAGTGCTATACACTGTTTCTCTCAAGTGATATCTGTGAGTCCCCTTTTTTGGGGCCCAATCACTGACATACTTGCTTGGTGTGTGTGCTTATATCCCACTTTTGGGGGCACACAGTTCCTCCAGGAACATGCACTATGTACTAGCTGGCAGACTGTCTGCAGTTAGCATGTGTTTGGCTGGAACACCTTGCAGGGTGGAGACTGACTGTGCCCTCTGCTGGTGAGTCAGATTGTGGTAGGGAGCAGCTGAGCTTTTCCAGGCCTACTGCCATTGCCCTATGAAATAAGTACAGATCTGCACTGACTGCCCTGGAGGGTGCCTATTCCCCAACAGGACTGGGGTGGTGGTCCCCTCTACTGCCTCCGCTGTAGAGTGTGAACCTGTGGGTGGGAGATCCTGTCCCCCACCCTGACCCAGAGAGGACGGGTTGGGTGGTGCTACATAATCCTCTTTTGGGTCCACACAACACCCTTCTGCTATAACATGTGACCATGGCAACCACACAGGTTATGCACTATTCTGGGTGCATCATAGTCCACAAGGGTTAGACATGACTGGGAAATACAGGTGTATTATAGGTGTGTCTGCAAGGACTACCTGTCACACACTGGCACTGATGGAGACCTGTAGCACAGCCTATCTCAGCCAAGCCAGGTGCTGCAGACCTGGTGCTGGGCACCCCACCTCACCCTCAGGGTGAGCACAGGAACCGCAGTGTCAGTCTGTAGCTACTCTGTGCCAGTAACACACATGGTCAGTTCCCCCTACCAGGCTGAGGTGCTGTGGAGGCACATACCCCATCTTGTGATCAGATGTAGACTGCTGGTCTGCATGTGCAGTGCATCATGGGTACAGATGAGTATACCCCATCCTGGTAACCACAGCAGTTTGTGTCACGACCTGCAGTCTTGCTGTAGCCAGCCAGCACTGTGTTAGAAGCTAGAGAACTGTAACCCACTGGTTACTACAATGACTGGAGGCATAGGTCATGGGTTCAATCCCACAGTGGTGTTCTTTATTAGGGCTCTCTGAGGGGTTTCCTTTTAATTTACATCAGTGCTGTCAGCAAAACCACCCTCACAATGCCGTAACCTTAAGGTGCCTCATAAGGCGCCCTATAAAGGCACATTATAAGGTGCCTTGGCGGACTGGGCACTTTATAATGTGCCCTATAGGGCACCTTATGCGGCACCTTATGTTACAGCAGTGTGAGGGTGTTTTTGCTGGCAGCATTGATTCAAATAAAAAGGAAATCCCTCAGACATCCTTATTAAATACCACCGTGGGATCGAACTCATGATCTCTGCCTCCACAGTCAGTCATAATCAGTGGGCTACATCTCTATAGCTTCTAACACAACGCTGGCATGGACTTAAGGTTACCGCGCATTAATGAGCCAAGGCACCCTCTATCACACGATGCAGATTCTTGCTACCTTGCTGCTGGAACGCTCTCTGCCTTATATAGCATTCTTCACATTAACGCTGCAACTAGCGCCAGTAACATTAAGAAGGTTTAGTAGGACTTCCGGTGATGCGGTGAGCCCGGGCGGACGCACACCGCTCGAGCTCTGGGCCCCCTTGCTCCCCCGGCGCCGAATAATGCCCGATCGGGGCTAGAATCGGGGTTCCCCTGCACCCCCCGAGCTGCCTTACCCAGGTTGGAGCCCGGAAGGAGAATCCGGCGATCCCCTCTCCCCTGAGCCTGAGGATCGGCGGCGGCGGCCTGGAACCACGCGGCTCGCGCTGCAGGCACCGCGCTGGGGTGAGTGCCACGTGGAGCGGAGACTGGGCCGGTCGGTGAGCCTGAATCGGGACGGCAGGGGGCCCCGTGCGGCGGCTGCGGCTCCATAGTCGGGCTTCGTTCCCCCTCTCTGCTCCTGCCTCCAACTTGTCTGGCTGAGTTCGCTCTTCCCAAGCTTGGGTGTTTGACTGGTGAGGGACCGGGGGAGGCTGTGCTCCCAATCTGGGCCCGGCTGTGGGCTGTCCTCGGCTCTGCCTGCTTCCACCCACCCTCCAGGGTACCCACGCAGGGCTGAATGGTTCTGTCTCCAGCCCTCCTTCTACTTTCATGGGAAACAGAGACTAATGCCTTCTTCTGCCCGACGGGGGCCTTCCGGCGTTGGGGCATGCAGGATTAGCCCTTGATCTCCCTGTCTTCTGCATCTTGGAACCTCTGACCGGTGCCCTGCCCGCAGTGAAAACGAGCCTGTGACCTGGGACTGATGTTCTTTCTTCACTGAGCCGCCCCACCCTTGGCATCTCGGGACCCCAAGTCCGTGCGTGACCCCAGTGCACCAGAGCTTGTGACTCCGGCCCTCCCTCTAGCGCTCGGCTGACCGGGACCCTTGCCTTTCATCTAGCTCCTCTGAGGCCCGAGTCCGCATTTTCTTTCCTGTGTACAGAGGCCTGCGCTGCCCAGGCGACGCCTGAGGCTCGGATCTGGGGACTGTGCTGTGATCCAGGGAAGTCGACGCCTGAGACCCTCGTCGCCCGGCGTGTGGAGCAGGGACGGGAGAGCGACCTCCCCTCTCTTCGAGGGGACTACAGCAGCGGCCCTGGCGATGGCGGCGAAGGGAGGCCACCGGGTGGAGAAGGAGAAGACCCCCCTCCCGCCTAAGGGTGGGGAACCATCCTCACCGCTGAAGGGGGAGGCCAAGACCTCAGCAGGGATGGTGGATGAAATCTCCAAAGCCGTAGCGGGGGCGCTGTCGGCTCAGTTTGAGGACCTGCGGGGCCGTATGGACCTGGTCCAGACCTCCGTGGAGACCTTGGGCGGCCGCCTACAGGAGGTGGAACACCGGATCGAGAAGTCAGAGGAGCACGTGCTGGAGCTACAGCGGGAGATGGTCCGGGTAAAAAAACTACTCCAGGGGCAGGAAGCCAAACTAGAGGACCTCGAAAACAGATCCCGCCGCAATAACTTGAGGTTCCTTGGGATTCCAGACACCGTTGAGGATCGGGCCTTACAATCCTACTTGGAGGATCTGGTGAAACTACTCCTGGCAAACGACCCGGAGGGGGCCTCGGTGCAGCTGGAGAGGGCACACCGGGTTGGACCTAGGAGGACCAATGATACCCGACCCAGGGTGACAATTGCACGATTCCTGAGATTCCCACAGAAAGAAGCGGTTTTGCGTGCAGCGCGAAAACAAGGGACCATCCAGAAGGCCAACGCTCGGATACGTATCGTTCAGGACTACTCAGCAGCCCTAGGGCAGCGGCGGCGAGATTATGGACCATTGTGCCAGACCTTGATAGACAATCACATTAAATTTATGGTGCACTATCCCGCCCGTCTGGTCTTCACCCATGACGGGATTCGTCGGACTTTTGACTCCGCGGCAGCAGCAACGCCATACGTGGAGGAGATACGCCGGAGGGCCGCAGTGGCAGCCGAGACCTGAGGCTCGGAGGAGAGGACCGCAGCCTTGGTGAACAAGTTTGGAGCATTTTGTGTTGGACTGTAACATGAGGGTGATGGTGATTGGGGGGGGGGTGGTGGAGGGCTGCCGGGCTTGTTTTGATTGTCTTTGAGCAGAGATGTTGTGGGCTTCTCTGGGTGTGGGGGATGGGTGGGGGAGGCCCGGGAGGTGACTGTGTTTTGGGGGGGGCCGGGGGTGAGCCGCCCCATCGTGGAGCCGGGGCGCGGGGGGCGGGGGGGGGTGCCACACGCATCTAGGAATTCACGGAAGAGGAGAGGAGGATGGTAGTAGAAATTAAGGATCGGAGGGGGACGGGGGGAGGGAGGGGGAGGGGAAGAGAGGGAGAGGGAGTATTTCAGGGGGGGAGAGGAGAAGAGGGGGGATAGGGGTTGGGGGGGGAGATAAAATGCTGTCTTCTCAGGGACCAGTTGAAGAAGGGACGGATCCAGGACCGTCTTTGAAGGGTGGTGGGGGAGGGCCCCAGGCTGGGGGGGTGTCTCCCCTATATTTTGTATGGTATATAACAGACATCTCTGTGCCTAATTCACTGTTGCATGCCACTTAAGATAATTTCCTGGAATGTTTGTGGTCTCGGTAGTCCAATTAAGCGGGCAAAAATTTTGCAGGCCCTGGCTAGGCAGGGAGCAGACATCGCTATGCTTCAGGAAACCCACCAGACTGCGGACGAACACCGTAAACTCTGCCGGGAGTGGGTGGGGCAGGTCTGGGGGGCCCCAGCTCTTGGTAAGAAGGGCGGGGTGGTGCTTTTGATACACAAACGTGTAAGGATGGAGGTGGTGAAAGACCTCGTTGATCCGACGGGCAGATATGTACTGGTGCGGGGAGTCCTTGAAGGGAGGCCGGTAGTTCTTGGCAGCGTGTACTGTCCCAACGCACTGGACCTGTCCCTGTATGCGCGCATTGCCTCCACACTGGAGACGTGGCCGGAACATCCCGTTATTCTGGGGGGGGACTTTAACGGGGTCATGGATGTTGACCTCTATACCTCTAACGCGGGGGAACACAGAGACCGACTGGCGACGGTTCGGGCAATGCGACGTTTCTGTTCTAGGCTGGGGCTAGTGGATCCCTGGCGACTATTGCATCCGGTTGAGCGGGACTATACACACCAATCTCGGGCCCATGGCACAAGTGCACGTATAGACTACTTGTTGTTATCCGCTGGGCTGTTTGCCAAGGTGGGGGACGCCCAGATAGGCCCTCTGGAGATATCTGACCATGCATTTGTGTGGATGGAGGTCTTCTGGACTGGGAGTACTTCACGGACCTTTCAGTGGCGTTTCCCCTTGGAATTATACAGAGACGCTCAATTTCGCTCGTTCCTTCAGCGGCGGTGGCAGGAATTTGAAGCTGATCATAGGGGTCACCAGGATGACCCAGAATTGCTTTGGGAAACCGCGAAGGTTGTACTGAGGGGGGATATAATTGGCTTCCTTGCCAGAAAACGACTCTTAATTGCCGAACGTATTATTGTTTTGGAGAGTTTGGTGACGTAGTTGCGACGCCGTTGTGCTCACACTCCCACAGCATGATTGAAAAAGCAGCTGTGGGATTCTCAAGTGGAATTAAACGAACTCTTGCATCAGAGAGCAAAGAAGTCGGTCTTGTATTATCGCTATCAACTGTACCGATATGGGGACAAGCCGGGGAAGTTATTGGCCCGGTGCCTTCGTGGACCCCGGGGCTCTAAGTTGGTGCCTGCCTTGCGAGATGATCTTGGGACCCTGCACAGGGACAGCCCGGCGATAGCGCGTGTTTTTTCGCACCTTCTTTCAGACCCTCTACGCCGCGGAGGCGACTTCCCCCACGCGGATGGCGGACTATGTGAAGGGACTGGACTTGCCCCGTCTCTCCATAGAGCAAAGGGCCCAGTTAGATCGGCCAATTACGGTGGCCGAGTTGCAAGGGGCTATTTCTAAGGCCAGTTGCTACAAATCCCCAGGCTCCGATGGTTTAGGTGCCGAATTTTATAAGATACTGAATGAACAGATTTCCCCGACACTGGCTGCTGTACATAATCGGAGAGCGCAGCAGGGCTCATTTCGGTGGGGGGCTAACCATGCTCATATTGTTCTTATCCCCAAACCAGCAAAGGACCCGCTTGCAGCGGCCTCGTATCGTCCGATTTCCTTGCTTAATTTCGACCTTAAATTAATGGCCAAGATCTTGGCGGACCGTTTGGCGGAATTTTTGGGACAGCTGGTCCATGAGTCTCAGGTCGGTTTTGTTAAGGGGCGTTACGCGGTCCGTAACTTACGCAAGATTATTGCGTCCTTAGAGTGGGTTCAGCATAGACATCTGCCCTCCCTCTTGATTAGCTTTGATGCGGAAAAGGCCTTTGATAGAGTGGACTGGCAATACCTGAGATTCATCCTCCCTCAGTATGGTTTGGGGCCGTCGTTCTGTAGTATGGTTGACAGCCTGTATGCCAACCCCACCGCAGCGATACTCTGTAATGGGGTCCTCTCGGAGCCTTTTTCATTGCAGAGGGGGACCCGCCAGGGTTGCCCCCTCTCCCCTCTCCTCTTTGTCCTTTCTCTGGACCCTCTTCTACGCCGTGTGGCGGACTTGCGGGCAATCAGGGGGGTAAGTGTTGGGTCCCAGGTATTTAAGGTCTCGGCCTTTGCAGATGACTTGTTAGTGCACTTGCTTTCTCCCGAGGATTCCCTGCCCCTTCTATTGAGAGAGTTCCGCGCCTTTGGGCAGTTTGCGGGGTTCAGTATTAATAGGGATAAGTCTGAAGCCCTTGATGTTTCTGGACGACTTAGGGGCAGTTGGTTGGGTGACTTTCCTCTTCGATGGGCGGAGCACCAATTCCTCTACCTGGGGATTGTACTGGCCTGTCATTCCGGTCAGTTATATAGGGCCAATTTGCAACGGATGTTGACCAAGGTGAGAAATCAGCTGCAGGCGTGGCTACCCCTCCCTCTGTCCCTTATGGGGAGAATTGCGGCGATCAAACTGGTCCTCCTGCCGCGGATCCTATATTGGTTACAGACCCTCCCGGTTTGGCTTCTTCGTCGGGATGTCGGGCGCTTTGAGGCGGAATTTCGGGGCTTTCTCTGGCGGGGGTCGAGAGCTCGTATCTCCTATCGTAGACTAATGGGGAGGATTCGTGGGGGGGGATGGGGGCTCCCAGATCTTGGTGCTTATGCTTTGGCCTGTCAGGCCCGCCATCTGGGGGACTGGCTTGGAGATACCGATCTTTATACCCCCCGAGCACTTGAGGAGGCCTACGTGGCGCCCCACTCTTTACGAGCCCTCCTACACCTGGAGGCAAGCAGGTGGCCTACGCATCTAGTGGACAGCGTGTTGCTGGCCCCGGTTTATAAAACCTGGCGGAAATTGAATGCCTACTGGGGCCACCGGTGGCAGGTGTCTAGCTGGTTGCCTATTCGGGGCAATGCCAGTTTTACCCCGGGCACTGAAACCGCGGCGCTTCGGCTGTGGGGGGAGAGAGGAGTGTTGACTCTGGGCCATGTGGTGGACCTGGAGGGCAAACCTAAGCCCTTTCAAATGCTGGCCCGCGAATATGAATTGGGGCCCCTACATTTCTTTGCCTATATGCAAGTGGCCCATTATGTGGCTTCCCTTCCTAGGTCGGAACTCTGTGGCGACCGCTCGGCCCAGATAATAGCGTTCTTCGGGTTTGGCGAACTTGAACGGCCGTCTATTCGGACCTTTCATTCTCGGTTGGAACAATTTCGACCACAACCAGACTATAGTGGTGTGGAACGAGCCTGGGGGGTGGAACTGGGTCGGGAGATTCCTCGGGGCACTGTCTTGGCGGCCCTCCGGAGAGTGGCAAGCTTGGCAGATGGTGTTCGCTGGCGAGAAATTCAAATTAAGTGTTTAACTAGGGTTCACTTCTCCCCGCGGCGAGCCCTTCGTTGTCATTTGACAGCGGATGGCAGCTGTCCACGCTGTGCGGAGCCCCTGGCGACTTTGTATCATATGTGGTGGGGCTGCCGACGCATCCGCCCCTACTGGCATAGAATTGCCCTATTTATGGCCGACATTCTTGGACAACCTGTTTACTGGGATGCGGCCTTGATCGGTTTGGATCTCCTGGTCCCACCTCTCCAAAGGGGAAATGGAGTCGCTGGTTGGTGCGGAAGGCATGTCTGGTGGGTAAGGGCCCGATCCCTCCGGGGGTGGAGGGACAGCCACCCTCCCTCTTTTTGGGAGTGGCGGAACTCCTTCCATCAATTTATGCTCCTGGAGTGTCGGGCCGCGCGAGGTCATGTGAAGCGATGGTCTGCTTTCTGGTTACTATGGGAGCCCTATATTCAAAAGTTGAGCCCTCGGGCACGTAATGTAACCCTGCAATTGGGCTGTTGATAGCCCTCTTTGTATGTGGAGACCTATGGAGGCTCGGGAATGTTATATATCCTGGTCCAGGTGGGTATAGCCTTTAGGTGGGAAGGGGGGGGGGGTAGGGTTTCTTGGGGGGGAGGTGGGGTGGGGGGGATCTGGGGGTACTATACTTAAAAAATTATGTAACCATCTATGTATCGCGCACCTCGGGGATAAGAGTCTACCCCAGGGAGCGATTGTCTTATGTTCTGTATTTGCTGTTTTGTTTGATGGTTCAAAATAAAATATTGAAAAAAAAAAAAAAAAGAAGGTTTAGTAAACATACCCTTACGACGGCCTGGGCCCTATTAGGACATCAAAATGCTCTTTAAAGGGAGCATGGAGGATCTCACAAATGAATGAAGGTCAAGCTCAAACATATTTTGGCAAACACAAACTAAGAGAAAATCTCTTGAAAGTGAAGAAAAAGTCGAGCTATAAAGGGGACTCGAGCTGTAATTTTGTTCTTACCAATCGTTCTCTTAGATCTCCACTCCCCGTTGTTTTATACATTTATTTGAAAATATCCATGTGCTGTTTCATACAGACTTGCTTTACCTTTTTTCTTTCCAAGTTATACAAAACATGAACTTCAATCGTCTTGCATCAGATGTCAACACCGTCGCCATTATCTGTACTGGAAAAGGACTGGGACCCAGGGCCGCCTGCAGCAGCCCATGTGCTTCAGCACACAGGACCCACCGCTCTTACTGTTGGAAGGGGGGAGAGGGGGTAGAAGCGACAGAATGAAGCCCCTGGCCTGCTGCCCCCTCCTCCCAGATGGAGTCGGCAGCAGGGCTGCAGACACCCTTAGGCCAGCCTGCTGGGACCACTATCCCAAGAGAGTAATGGAGAACGAAGAGTTCTGACAACCTGGAACATTACTATTGTGATAAAAAGCTGGATGCGAGGAAAGCATACATCACAGTAAAGGACAGCACTGATAAGAGCAGGGCCAGCCCGAGTATCTGAACCAAATGAACCATCGGCCTTGCACACTCGCCCTGCCAACCCCCTCTCCAAGGTATCCACTATCTCCCTGTTTCCCCCTCCCAAGGTGTCCAGTATCTCTCCCTCTTCCCCTGCCATTTGGAGGAGACTAAAACAAATGTGCACAGATACGCAAAAGCCAGCGCTAACTGTGGCTTCAAAGGGCTTCTCTGTGCTGTTTGGCAGCTGTGGTGCTGTCTCCCAAAGCCTGCTGTCCTGAATAAAGGTGTTGGTTGCAAGTGATTATTCTGTGAATCACGTGGAGAGGGGGAAGATCCTCCTGTATCAAGAAATGCAATAAGAGACAAAGAACATGTGTCAGAAGGACTAAGACAGCTTTTCCATCGTATTGGGAGCCACACTGATGACGTTGCCTATACATTACATCTTATGGACTCCAGATGGACGCTCTATTTGGCAAAATGCAAGTGTTATGGTGAATTTAAGAGACTGAGAGCATACTCTACATACCCTAGTTCATTAGTGTCATAACCCATTTGTAGACATTTCCTAAAAAAGAAATCCAAAACATCTTGGGTAGTACATGCACCCTGGCTCTTTCTATGAGGCATTCAGTCTTAAGAAATTCTTATGATTTTGACACAAATGACACCAGAAAACCCCTTAGTAACAAAATACATGACACCTGACACAAAGGAGGAGCATAAGTTTGATAGAGACATTCTGTCCTCCAAATCTTATAAATAAGCTGAATGTTCCCCCCCCCCCCCCCGATGCAGGGCAGTTGTATTGATCTACTTTAACTGCTTGAAACATAGTGCTCGGTCGGGACCAAGGTTATACTGTCCCGATTTTTTGACAAATTGTCTTTGTTTTTATATATATATCATCCCCCTTCTTTTGCTCCTTTCTATATATTTCTTCATGAAACATAATACACGATGGCAGATAAAGACCAGCATAGCCTATCTAGTTGTCCATGCAAGGTGTTTAAGATTCGAACTGCCGGCTCTGTCACTATGCTTTACTTTTGAGCAAGAATACACCTCTCTTCCTTTGTAGGATACTCTATGCTTATCCCAGGCCATTTTGAATTCTGTCACCATTTTTGTCTCCACCATCTCCAGTCAGAGGGCATTCCGAACAGCGCTGTAGCTAGCCCTGTGTGAGCGGTACAGCTGCATAGGGGGCAAAGGCTTAGGGGTGCATTTTGAGCTTCTGGCCTTGGCTCCGCCCACACTGCCTGCTATTGCCCTGCCACCGCCATTTTTTGTTTTCGCAACGGCAGTGGCACCAGCGAAACAGATCCAACTTCCAATTTAACACAAAATAACTCCACCCAGGTCCTTCAACTTCACGCATGTATGCGGTTCTGGTCCATCTCTCCCTTCTCCGATGTAGGTCACGTCAGAGGGAGGGAGGGACCGACCAGGCCAGCCATTCAAACAGAGTTGCAAGACCCATGTTTGAATGGCTGGCCTACTCCCTCCCTTCTCCGACGCGACCTACATCATAGAAGGGAGGGAGGGAGGGACCAGAACTGCATATAAAACCTGTGTGTTTATTTTAAAACTGGAAGTCAGGTCTGTTTGGCAGCTGCTGCCTCCGAGAAGACAAAAAGTGGCAGCAGCAGGGCAAGGACAGGCAACCGGCTGGACATGGTGGTGATGAAATGATGATGGAGAGGAGGGGGGTGTGGGAAGACACATCAGATGTGCAAGTCACACAGGGCACAATTATGGCTCAGTACGGCTCTGATTCCAGGCATCCATAGTAACACAGTACATGACAGCAGATAAAGACCAGCATGGTCCAGCTAGTCTGCCTAGCAAGGTGACAAGAGTAGGTGCACCTGCTGTTCTGTTCAGGTCACCCCTCCCCATGCCTTTGTTTAGAGGATGTACCCGCCACACCATGCACGTCACCCTATTTGTTGAGATAGTTAAGTTTATTTTGATTTTATCCTGCTGCTATAAAGTGATCCACTGTGTCTATCCCATCCCATTTTGAATTCTGTCACTGTATTTGCCCCCACCACTTCCCTCAGAAGGGCATCCATCACCCTTTCAGTGAAAACGTATTTCCTGACGTTGCCTTTCAGTTTAACCCCTTGCAGCTTCACGTTATGCCCTCTAGTTTTACAGCTTCCTCATCTTTGAGAAAGGCTTTTTGTTTATTAATGCCCTTTAAGTATTTAAAGGTCTGTATCATATCTTCCCTGTCCCTCCTCTCCTCTAGCATACATATTTAGGTCTTCAAGTCTCTTCCCATACATCTTCTGGCATAGGCTCCAAATCATTTTGGTCGCCTTCACCTGAACCATTTCCAGTCTTTTTATATCCTTTGAGATAAAATCTCCAAAACTGAACACAATATTCCAAGTGAGGCCTCACCAGCTATTTGTACAGTGGCATTAGTACCTCCTCCTTTCTGCTGGTAATTCCTCTGTTTGCAACCCAGCATCCTTCTGGCTTTGGCCACTGCCTTATCACAGTTTCACCACCTTGAGAGCCTCAGAAACAATCACTCAGAGGTCCTTCTCCTGGTCTGCGCACACCAGCCTCTCGCCCCCCTACAGCATACAATTCCCTTGGATTTCTGCATCCCAAGTGCATGATTGCAATTCTTCACTTTAAATCGTTAACTGCCAAGCATTAAATCATTCTTTCAGCTTTCGTAGATCTTTCCTCATGATATCCACTCCCTCAGGGGAGTCCACGCTGTTGCAAATTTTTGTGTCTTCTGCAAAAAGACAGACTTTTCCATTCAGTCCTTCAGCAGTATCACCCACAAATACATTGAACAGTACTGATCCCGAGGGCATGCCACTAATCACTTTCCTTTCATCGGAGTTCCATTTACCATCACCTTCTGTCATCTGTCAGTCAACCAATTTCTGATCCAGGTCACCACCTCGAGACCCATCTCCAGGCTCTTCAGTTTATTGATAAGCCTCCTATGAGGAACAGTATCAAAGGCTGTCCTGAAATCTATGTAGATCACATCCATCGCATGCCAATGATCTAGTTCTCTGGTCACCCAATCAGATTTGTTTGGCATGATTGTCCTTTGGTAAAACCATGTTGCCTCGGGTCATGCAACCTATTGATTTTGAGAAAGTCCATTATTCTGTCTTTCGGAAACACCTCCACTACCTTTCCCGCCACCAAGGCAAGGCTTACTTATCTTTAGTTTGTCACTTCTTCCCTATTACCAATTTTGTGAAGAGGTATCACATAAGCCCTTCTCCAGTTCTGTGGAATTTCTCCTGTCTCCGAGGATCTAAACAGCCTTTAAAAGATCCTGCAAGAACCTCTCTGAGCTCTTTCAGAATCCTTAGATGTATCCCATCCAATCCCATGGCCTTGTCCACTTGCAGTTTTGCAAGCTGTTCAAACACATCTTCTATGAATGGTGTAGAATCTACTCTGTTCCCATTTATATATCCGTCAATCACAGGTTGTCCTTCTCCAGGATTTTCTTTAGTAAAAACAGAAGTATTTGTTTAGCATTTTCACTTTTTCAATGCCACTTTCCGTGAACCCGTCCTCAGCACAGTAGAGTCTGATAATTCCACCTCTGATCATCTTCTCCCAAATATACTGTATCCTAAAAAAGGTTTTGTCCCCACACCTCAGATCTTTATGCATCTTTTCTTCTGCCTTTGTAATCCTTATTTCTCTTTTAGCTTTATCCTGTATTCTTTTCTGTGTACCTCTTGTTTGCGAACTTCTGAATTTTGTGAAAGCTGTGTTTTTTGCCTCACTTGTGCAGCCACTTCTTTGGAGAACCACATAGGTTTCCCTTTCCTCTTGTTTTTATTTACTTTCCTTACATATGTATCCGTTGCCCCTTTTATTGCCTCCTTTAGTTTAGCTCACTGCAATTCTACTTCCCTTACCTCCTTCCACCCTGCCAACTCCTCCTTCAGGCACTTGGCAATTTTACTGAAGTCAGTATTTTTGAAGTCTAGAACTTTGAGCTTGCTGTGAGGACTCTACCTTGGCTTATATCTCAAACCACACCATGTGATGATCACTGCTGCTCATGTTGGCACCCACCCAGACATTTTACACGGTATCTCCGCTGGCGAGTACTAAATCCAGTATCAAACTTTCCTTGGTTGGTTCCATCACCATTTATCTAAGCAATGCATCTTGGAAGGCATTTTTTTTTTTTTTACTTCTTTCCACATTTGCAGAAGGAATACTCCAATCCACATCAGGTAGATTACACCACCCTTTTTGTGAAAAATAATCTTTTTCCTGTCAGCTTCATTTCATGTCCTCTAGTTTTAGTTTGCTCATCTTTGGAAAAGGTTTGTTTGCTCAATAATACTTTTCAAGTATTTAAACATCTGTAGCAAAGTCTTCAGGTCTCTTCTCATACAGCTTCTGACACGGGTCCCATACCATTTTGGTTGTTCTAAACTGAACCACTTCAAGTCTTTGTATATCCTTAACGAAATGTGGCCTCCAAATCGGAATACGGTATTCCAAGAGAAGCCTCACCATCAGTACATGGGCATCATCACCTCCTCTTTTCAGCTGCTTATGCCCCTCTGCTTAGCATGTTTCTGCTTTGGACTCTGCTTATCACATTACTTTGCAATCTTGAGGTCTTTGGACACCACCACCTCGAGGTCCCTTTCCTAGTCTGTATACATCATCCTCTCACCCCTTATCACATACTGCTCTTTCAGATTTCTGTACCCCAAGTGCATCAATTTGCACTACTTTGCATTAAACCTTAACTGCCAAGCATTAGACCATTCTAATTTTTGTGGATCATCTCTCATGTTGTTAAATCCCACTAGCATGTCCACTCTGTTGCAAATCTTTGTCTCATCCACAAAAAAATGCAAACTTTACCTTCTCTTTGTCAATGTCACTTAGAAAGATATTGAACAAATTCTGTCCCAGTACAGATCCTTGAGGCACTCCACTCACTTTTCTGTCTTCCAAGTGCCCTTCCTGTACAGCAGTGGTTCTCAACCCAGTCCTCTGGTACTCTGAGGCCAGGCAGGTTTTCAGGATATCCACAATTAATTATGCATAAGATAGATCTGCATACAAGGAAGCAGTGCATGCAGATCTCTCATGTATATTCGTTGTGGATATCCTGAAAACCTGACTGGCTTGGGGGTCCCAAAGGTCTGGGTTGAGAACCACTGCTGTAGAGGGACCCTAAATAATTTCATTGCTTTTTTATGTTGCTTTCATAATTGGAAAACCTGGCTTGAATTGATAAAGTGATCAATTTTTGCTTTGAAACCATGTATGAATTAGCAACAAGTAAGAATTAAAATCCTTAGTTTTGCATACTAAGGAAACTCCAAGCCAGTGGAACTAAGTATAATTAATTTTGGAAAGAATGCCTTGAAGACCTGATTTTAAAGCATTAGTCCTGAATAAAAAAAACCCTACAGTTTTCAATTTAAAAACAAGCTCGTAAAACTTTCCTACTTTGTTGCTATAATGATAGTTAAATGTTTCCAGTTTTCACACACACCAATAGTTATGGAATTCTGAAATTTAATTTGCTGAAATCCTATTTAAAAAAGGGGTTGAAGTATACAACCATTCAGGTTTCACTGCTATTGGGAGGTTCATTGACAGATGTATTAAAATTCTGAAAAATGGTAAAATTCCAGTTGGATTTGCAACTTCCCTTTTCACTTGTTTTCCCATAAATGATATCTAATGGGCATATTTGAGCTAGCTCATTAATAAATAAAAGTGTAGTGCTGCACCTTCTTAAGCTGCTGTTCACTCTTATTTTACTACTTATCCCTTGCTCACTGGGTTATACTGTAGCACTTCGAGGACCTATAATACTGAACACTATCTTTCCAAACTGCCTTTCATATAAACGAAATAATAGGAATCTCTTATGCACTTGTTCACTGATGCTTTCTCCCATTTTGTGTCTTACAGAAAGAAAAAACACACACTAAATATGACCCTTATTTTGCAAAATATGACTACTAAAGGATTTATTTTTTAATGAACCAACATCCATATGACCTATTTCAGTA
Source organism: Ichthyophis bannanicus (assembly GCA_033557465.1). NCBI lineage: Eukaryota > Metazoa > Chordata > Amphibia > Gymnophiona > Ichthyophiidae > Ichthyophis > Ichthyophis bannanicus. Next base: position 160,832,953 of record CM066043.1, on the reverse strand, counting down.
ATGGAATGCTCTTCTGATTGGGTTGAAAACTGAGAATAATAATAATAATAGGGGTGACCTGCATGGAGCAGCAAGTGCACCTACTTTTGCCACCTTGCTGGGCAGACTAGTGGACCATGCTGCTATATTACATTTTAGAAAAGGGTCAAAATGACTTTGTTCCCTATGGAAGAATAATTGTGGGTATGAACGTACAATAGAATTATTAGTCTAATGAACCAAATAAATTCTTTATATAATAATAATGCAGATTTGAATTTTAAATCTTGTAACTCATGCTATCCTTATTACTTTGTTTCCTCTTGTTATTGTTCTTTTTTAAATTATGTAAAACATTTTGAATGGCAATTAGTTACTAAAATGGTATATACATATTTTAAGCAAATGTTTTGAATTTTAAAATACAGAATCACTAACCTACTAATACAAATGGTAACTAGAGACATGTATATTAGCAACCCAGTTATTTCTGCAGCCAGTAAACAAAATGCAAAAGAGCCTTCTCTATTAGGTACGAACTTCAAGGACAGTGCAAATAACCTAGATTCTCATTTAACTACTATAGTGTAAATACTGTAAGTCACAGGTTACATGCACAGATTATAAAGGAAAATGAGAGAGAAACCCTTTCTAATGAACAGTAGTAAGGATAACAATAATATTTCAGTTTAATTGGAGTCTTTTGCAGATCACTCGGTAGTTTTATGATCGTACCTATAATGTTAGCCTGTTCAGATCCGAAGAGGATCTCAACAAGTGATAGCTGCTTTACACAACACACGGTATGGAATCACCAGTGTAGTAAGATGAAGGATTGCGGCTGACAGGTTGCCCCCTTCTACCTGCAGACAAGCGGACTCACTGTGCAGTTCTGTTAGTACGGAGACGCCCGGGAGACTCCCCAACTAACGCGTGGCCTCCGGGTGCCCGCTCCGTTCGCCAGCGCGCGGCCTCAGGGCGCATTTTTCCCTCCACTCGCTCTGGAGGCGCACTCGGCTTGCAGTAACTGGGAACTGCCAAGCCGGTCCGGCCCGCGTGCTCGAGCGATATCTGCCTGTGCGCACAGCTCCTGCATGGGGGAAAAAAGTAAGCAAGTACTGTAGACTGCGGGAAGTGGGAAGCCACAGAAACCAAACGAAGGGCCTGCTTCCAGGTCTTGGGCTCTGAGACTAAACAGCGCCTGTAAAGTATAAGCAAACAAGCAACGCCAGCCGTATTGTCATCGAGCCTTTCAGAGCTACAACATGAAAAAAATTTAAAACAAAAACTAGTCCTCCATGCTCCTTCCAGCCAAACGCTGCGCCCTCGGAAGTCTTGCTCTGCGCCAGTACCCCTCCTCCCTGCCTTGCACTGTATCGGCGGCCTGTGAGGGTCACCTGAAGAAGATATCCCCCGGCCGTCTTTCACCCGCCAAACCCACGCACGTCCCAAATACACCGCGACTCCCCCGAGCTTATAATAACGGGCTCGTTCTATTCAGCGGAGGGAAGCGGTGCGGAAATCCCCGCGCGCGCATTCTCCGTCCTCCCTTTGGCAGCACACTCCGGCTTCAGGAAAGAGTCGCGGAAGGGTTAAAGGCAGCCTTCTCATGCGCGCGCCCCTTCCTTTAGGCGGAGGGATACGGAGCACGGCGTGAACGTGGTGCTGAGGTTTACCAAGCAAAAATGTCTGCCTAAGGGAAACCCATAAGTTATCATTCGGGAAACCAAAATCAGGGGGAAAATACCTTACTTTAAGCTACAGGCTACTTTTTAAAGCAGAACGGCCGGAAGGAGGGTTCTCCGAGACGCTCTCGTAAAATAAACTTGCTCCTTATTGTTGGATGTTGAAACGGAGAAAAGGTAAACACGGTCTTGCAGTTGGCTGCAGAACGGGGTTCAACCAGGGTTAAAGAAGTTGGGTTTACGGGAGTGGGCTGTTTCTGCTTGATTTCCTCGGCCGTTGCTGGTGCTTCGAGTGTTGGGAAGCGAAAACAGCGCGGCGATTCTGCGCAAAACGCCTGCTTTTCACGCGTGTGAATGGACACGGAGGACCCTGCATGCATGAGTGTGTGTTTGCTTCTGTGCTGGCATTTGCCGATGGATAGTCTTCACTCTGGCAAGGTGCAGCACGTAAAGCCGAAGGCTTGCTAGTGCAACTGCAACCAAAAATCTTTGACAGCGAAGGCAGGAAAGTTGAGAAAGACATGTCCCCGAGCGTGCACAGATACAGAGCAGAGCCGGCAACGGGGAGGCTCGCAGAGGAGAGACCGCACTTATTTTGTGGTGGAAACAGATTGCTAGTTGCAGCGCAAATTTATTCTAGCAGCAGCTTTGGCTTTCGGTGGGTAGCAGAAAAAAAGCCAAACCAAACAAAAAGCAAAACAAATTGTGTGCGGCTAAACAAATTATCCCTTTGAAATGAGCAAGAATGCCCCCGTAGACAGCTCTTCCTGAGGCGTGTATAGGGAGGGGGATAGAGTCGCGGCACAACTTGTCAGTTCTATTGTTGAGAAGGATGGTGAGTCACTTGCATTTTTTTTGTAGCCAGACTTCGTTTTTTTTTCCTGTTCGTTTTTAGGATGTTGTGAATTTGCTTTTGATTAAACTTTTCTCCTCTTTACCGCGACACAAAGAAAAATTAAAGGTGAAGGGATGGAGGTGGGTGAAGATAAAGGCAATCGGGGGTGGGGGCTTATTTATTCAGCTTGCACAAACAGCAGCCAGTGCTTGGGTTAATGGCGAGGGAGGTCCAAAAAACTTAAGAGCGGGCGAGTTGTCAGCGCTAGGAGAAGACAGTAGCGGAAAGACAAGAAAACTAAAGTTTACAAAAAAAAAAAAAAAATCACAGCGCTTGAAATTCCCCTCCCCCTCTAAAGGAAATCAGTAGCAATTTTAATGCTAGGCTGGCTCGAGTCGAAGCCGATCCGTGCATGTTGCGGTTGCTGTAAGTGTGCCTCCTTTGCTGTGTCCTAGGAAGCGAGCTGAGTGGCTGAAGATGAATCCCCAGCAGCGGATGGCCCCTATAGGAACGGACAAGGAACTGAGTGACCTGCTGGACTTCAGTGCGGTACGCTATCTTCCCAGCCCTTACGCCGCCGGCGCTCAGCCAAGCTGGCCACCGGAACTTTTCCTGCAGCGTCTAGACTTCCTACATTTAATGACTTGTGGTGGGTGGGGGACCCTTTGGCTTTACTGGTTAACACAAAATCCCGGAGTAGTTGGAATAATCTCATTAATTTTTAATTTATCTGAGCCACTAAATATTTTTTGTTATCTTTTCTGAGGTTAATTTAAAAAAGTCCCTTGTGAACCCTTATTAGTGCCTAGGAAAAATGAAGGCACATTGAAGTATGATAGCAATGATTTGGGATGGTGTTTTTACCTCTTTTTGGTTTAATCTAAAAAAAACATTCTTTGCATTTTTACATATTGTTTTAAACTGTATTTATTTCAAATGTGTGTAATTTTAGAATACACTGGGGTCCATATCTACTACTCATGTCAAGTTCAAACAATAGATAAGGCTGTATATTATGGGTGGAGTGCTTGTGCACTCACTCTTCTGTAATTAAAAAATTAAAATGATTGAACACGGATTGCAATGTCTTTCGGTTACAGATCTGCATTATGCTGCTGTAGTTAGGGTAGCATTAGTGAAATCATTTGCTTTACTGACTGCATGCCTGTCCTAAAACTTATTTCATTTTCTAACTGAAACAATCCTCTAAGCCAGTCATTTGTGGAACCTGTTTTAGATGGGAAGAGTGATGACTGACATTGCATATCTATACCTAGAATTTAGGTATAGTTCACTGTTTTCTGTTTTGCAGATGTTTTCACCACCTGTTAATAGTGGGAAGACTAGACCGACTACACTAGGAAGCAGTCAGTTCAGTGGATCAGGTAAGATATCTGAAACATAAGCCTAAGGGTTGCAGCTTTTATCACACAAGTGACATTTATGTAATGTCCTGGTTTACAATTTAATGTTGGAGCTGCCTTAGAAAACGAAGTGGCTTTTATTCATTTATCTAGGGATGCATTTTGTTTTTGCATGGTGAACTATGATTGATGCAAAGGGAAACAAATTTCGGTACATACAGAGTTTGAATAAAATATTTTGTCATGATGAATAAACTTTGCAGTTGGATTTTATTATGGCTTTTATGAAGATCTGACATTTTAAGTTCTTTTTTATTTGTTTCTCTACTAACAGCCAGGCATCTACCAGAGGTTAGGCTGAAACTAATTGCACTGACATCTGGAAAGTGTTAGTTTACTTGTCGTCATAATTAAAATTTAGGGACAGTCACATATTCTAAAGCAAAGAATTTTTTTGAAATGGTGTCTCTGATTTTTGTACTGGAGCCATACTGTTTTCACAATGTAACATTATCTTTTCAAGGAGTCTTATGGGTTAGTACCTCCCTTTTTTGTTTTGTTTTGTTGGTATTGTAATAAAGTATTTTCAGTAGCATAGCTTTGAAAGTCAAGTTGATAGAGGAAGCTGCAGGTTGCATGTGTGCTGCTGGTCTGAAAAGTGCACAGGAATTAAATTAGCAATCTGTTTGGACTGAAATTTGATATCTTCTGGAACTCAAAGTTCCAAAGACCTATTTAAATGGTACTACAGAGGAACTGGGAGTATATGTGAATGGGATTTTTGTAGTTGAATAGCAATGCTTTAATATGCACTTCTAGGTTTACAGAAATGTGACATCTTTGAAGCAAGTATGAATAGCATTATAAGGTAAATGATTTTTAAAAGCTAGCGTTAGAATATAGAAAACAATAGCTGTACTTTCAAACTGTAAAGATTAAAAAAGAATGTTTATTCATAAATTGGTTCCATATGTTGCGTTTTACTTGTCATAAGGTAGTTGTATGAGCCAGATGCAGCACTGAATTAGTAGCCCAAGGTCCAAATGGAACGCACAGGGGTATTGAATATTTTCAAAGTGCGCTAAAGAGATCTTTTGATGTATTGGGGAAAAACTACTTTTTCATTCAGTATAATTGTGGTTTTTTTGTTGGAGTAAGATGCAAACACTTGGCTTATTTAAATTCAATAATTTGTGTTTCATTTTTTTAAGGGCCAGTCTACCTTGGCTCTTGTTCAATAACATTTGCTCTTTTTTGTGTGTTTTGTGGCTAAAATCCTCATCAGTTTTTGCCTAGAATATGGAAATAACCTCTTACTGAACAAAGCCATTGTTAAGATTACACTGCCATTTTAAAGGCCTCATGTGTAAGTTTCCCTGGAGCCTGTTTTGCTATGAAGAGATTATGATTTCCTGTACAACCCTACCTCTCAGAGCTAAGACAAGATTTTTTTTTCTATCTTTAGGGAGACAGCATATGCCTAAGTAAATTCTGTTAGATGTTTATGGGAACCATGAATATGGGAGTACTGCATTAAAGAATACTTAAATAATAGTTTGAACAGACTCTCCCAATTCCTCAAAGTTTCAATGAAAAGAACATTTAGATATTGCATTAAAAGGATTCTGTATATAGTAATTCTAAAAATGAAAACACTTTTCCCTTAGCAGATGAACATGTGTATTCAGTGTGATAAATCCATGTTTGAATGCACTTTTTTTTAAATAAGATAGGTTTTATATGTGGTGGTGTTTAAGAAGCTAAAAGAAATAATTTCTGTAGTTTTTCCTAAGCCAAAATTAAAAAAAATGTTTTTAACACAGTTCACAGTTGAATTAATTCTTTAGTGTGACTTTACCTACAAGTCATGTTTTAATAACACTTGTAGCGTTTTTTTTTGTTAAGGACACATAGTAACATTGGCAATGCCTGACTGCCAGATGGATTTGTGCGTGACGTTATTATGCATGCTCAGATACACTGGCTTTCATTCTACAGGATATATATGTAAGTGTGCAAAATATTATACACAGACATTACTCTCTGCAAACCAGAGCAGAATATTGCCTGAGTCAGGGCAAATGTTTTCTTGGCAGTAGCAGAAAATTGCTATAGGCCAAATCAGTCCTGGTATTTAGCAGCTTAAATAGCTCATGAATTTTTCAGAACTGAGACAGTTGTCTATTTTATCCCTTTATTTGATTACAAAATATATCAGTTCATAGTTTGTTTTTTTTGTTTTTTTAATTTAATAGACTTTCAAACACAGCAGAACCAGTCATCCTTGTGCTACTTTTTCTAGGATATCTACTTAGCACAGGATTTTTTTATTCTTTTCAAACCAACAGAATGTTGGAAATTTTACAAAAAAGGTAGGGGCGAGTAACTCTTCGAAAACTGAACAGAACAGGACAGAAGTGGCATGAAGTTTGAAAATGGGCCACATCTTCCAAAAGTCTCTCCAAAAATGGCCCAGTGTATTTGTATGGGAGAGAGAGTTCTAGTTCTGTGTAATATAATGTAACAGTACATAGAACTAGAACTACCTGTAGCATAGAAATATGATACATTTGAAACAGTACTTAGGAAATTGCTCCTTTGAAATTGCTGCTCCTTTCTCTTTTAGTCTTTGGTGTGTGTGTGTGTGTCTCTGTGACAGATATGTCCAGAGACATACACAACACACAAACAGAAGGATTGGCATACTTTTCTCACATCCTCCCCCCCCCTCCCTCTATGCTACCACACCCTTATCTCTGCTGGGTTGTCTTTTAGTGATCTAGATGTGTGTGTTAATTTTTGTTGTAAATTTAATTGGTTGCTGTGTATGGTAATACTTACTGGCAGAGCAGCTTGGCTCTTACCATGGGACAGTGGCATCCTATGGTTAAACTGTAACAACCAGCCTTTAAAGTTTGACAATGACATCTAATGGTTTAATACATTATCACACTGTTTCATTTTATTATACTTGCCAAACCAGCTCCATTCAAACCAATCTATCCCCTCTCCCCTCCAGACAAGTGACGCACACAGAGAAAATACAGGTCATGCAGATATGCAGAGGAATTGGAAAGAATTCCATTTGCCATGTTCTGCATGCTTTCCCCGCTTGTTTTGTTTCGAAACTGGACATGACAATCGATGCAGTTCATTGGCAGAAAATCTGGAATGCTTAGTTGTCACGTCTATTTTTATCTATTTGCCCTTGAGAGGTTTCCAAGTTAAGTGTTTGTGGAGCTCTGATCACTTTCCCTTGATTTTAGGTGAGAATTTTATTCTGCAAAGCAAAATGGACACTTTGTTTACCTTTTTGGTGTTATGCAATTATATTAGTCAAGTCTTTCCCTCTTAGAGAAGAATAAAAGGTATGAGGGTGATGTGGTACATTTTGTTGATTTTCTTCAATATTGTCAGGTAGCAAAAGAAAAGAAAGCATGTGATCACATTCTACAATGCCTGAGGCATGTCATACTTTGGTTAGGGCTTGCCTTACGTTTCTAGGGAGCTTAGAACCATAGTGAAAACTATTCTTTCTTCTTTCGACTTCCTGCACTTTCTGGATATGGCAGAATTCCAGTGCAGATCTGTCAGCATTTACATGGTTCCGAATATTAAATTTTCTTCATGCACACAATCCTATTTGGTAAGTTGCCAGGATATCATTGTTGAATGAAATTTCTTAAGGATAGGACCCAAAGATTTTGACATTTGCAGCATGTTTCACTATTATAGTATCTTGGATATAAATGTTTAAGAGACATCCTAATATTATTACAAGTTTTTAATGAAATATCTTAAGCTGTAATGCCTTTAAAAATGCACTTAAAGAATGGGAAAAGATACTAGGATACACATTTATATTGGAATGATTGGTAGTATGATGCTTCTGTATTTTAATTCTATATTGAAATGAATCCTCACAAGGAACCAAATAAGGAGTTTATCATTCTAATATTGGATAGTTATCAAAAGCCAAAAAAACAAGACAAAAGCAGATACCACGATAAAAAAATAAAAGTGAATAGTGCATAAAAATATATATCTCTATTAAAGAGTTAAAGACCTCAGTACCCCTCAAGGTCACAACATGACCTCAAGAACAGAGGGCTAGCCAACCAGTGTTTAAACCACTATGACTGGAAAAGCTCGAAGCATCAATAGTCTAAAAACCTCTTGTCCAAATAAATCATGCATTGAAATGCATACAATGAAAGTATGATCTATATGCTGTCACATAAAAGGTACAGTCCAATAGGATAATCTTCTGCAGGTACTTAGCTTTGATGTATCTTCTTTCACTGCGTCGTGTTCCGTTGTGTCACACATAAATTCAGCAATTTAAATAACCAGCACACGGCTGCCGGATTACAGCCAGTCATTCCAATGGCCCTCGGAGCCTCGACACTGGGTGTTTCACCATCCACGGTTTCCTCAGGGAGCCCAATAACTCTGTGTTTAAAAATCTACAAAAAATACCAACGCGCTTAAAAGATAACTTGACAAATAGCAGCAATACCCAGGGAAGAAATATAAAGAAATGAGGTATCAGGGAAAAACGTACAGAGACCAGGAACCGCCACTCATAAAGCAACCTGCAATGGGGTACATCAGCTAACAAACGCCAAGTATGCGCATTCTTAAGGAGATCCCTACAGACCAGATCAAAACAACAGCCTCATTCATAAAAAACAGTACGGTGAAACAGTCATACCGCCAAACTGACGGCTTTTTGGCGATATGAATCTGTTTCGCCATATTGTTTTTTATGAATGAGCCTGTTTTGATCTGGTCTGTGACGTCAGTAGGGATCTCCTTAAGAATGTGCATGCATGGCGTTTTTGCATTTTTAGCTGATGTACCCCATTGCAGGTTGCTTTATGAGTGGCGGTTCCTGGTCTCTGTACGTTTTCCCCGTTTAGCAAAAGAAAATCTTGTCTTACCAGTTGTAGTATATTTGGATATTTAGAAGTCATTTGACAAAGTCCTTCATGAAAGACTTCTCAGGAAATTTAAAAAGGAATTGGATAGGAGAGCGGTGTTAAAAGGCAAGTTAAATGGTCAGAGTTGCAAATGGGAAAAATTTAAATAGTGGCATGTCCCATGGATCTGTACTGGTACTTGTGCAGTTTAATATATTCCTAAATGATCTTGAGATACCTCATTTCTTTATACTTCTTCCCTGGGTATTGCTGCTATTTGGGTTTTTGTAGATTTTTAAGCACAGAGCTATTGGGCTCCCTGAGGAAGCTGTGGATGGCCAAACACCCGGCGTCGAGGCTCTGAGGGCCATTGGAATGACTGGCTGTAATCCGGCAGCCATGTGCTGGTTATTTAAATTGCTGAATTTATGTGACACAACGGAACACGACGCAGTGAAATAAGATACATCAAAGCTAAGTACCCGCAGAAGATTATCCTATTGGACTGTACCTTTTATGTGACAGCATATAGATCATACTTTCATTGTATGCATTTCAATGCATGATTTTCAGTGCATGCTTTATTTGGACAAGAGGTTTTTAGACTATTGATGCTTTGAGCTTTTCCAGTCATAGTGGTTTAAACAATGGTTGGCTTGCCCTCTGTTCTTGAGGTCATGTTGTGGCCTTGAGGGGTACTGAGGTCTTTTACTCTTTAACAGAGAGAGATATTCTTATGCACTATTCACATTCTTTTTATTTTTTTATCGTGGTATCTGCTTTTGTCTTGTTTTTTGGCTTCTGTATGCTATGGCATAGAGTTGAACAGGATGAAAGTCCGTAGGAAATAAGTGCAACATGTAATCTTTGTGGATAGGAATGCTATGTGTGATGAGATATAGACTTTATTTAAAATGCCATTTTGGAAGTCCAGATGAAATATATTTCATGCATTAAAAAAAAACATGTCAAAGAAAATGTTTGTTTGGTTTAATGATGAGGTGAAAGAGGCTGTTAAAGGCCAAAATGCATCATTCAAAACACAGAAAATCGACCAGCTAAGGGCTATAGGGATGAGCATAAGCATTGGCACATTAGAAAAGCAATAATAAAGCAGGCTGAGAGAATTTGAAAATGAGCTTGATGTAGAAGTAAAAACTATTAGTAAATACCTTTTTCAAGCACATTTTTGAGGGAGCAGTTGGGCCACTAGATGGCAAAGGGTTCAAAGGAGTGCTCAAGTAGGACAAGGTAATAGCACGAAAACAAAATGAATTGCCTCTATCTTTATTGAAGAGGAGGTTGGGGTCATACTCGCACCAGAAACATTCTTTGGGTGCCTTTTACTAAGGGGCACTAATGTTTTGTAACTTATGTGCCAACAGGTCCAAAACCATGGTGCAACACCACCACATTACTGTCGGGGGCATGGACAGAATTTTACCAGCAGCTAATGCGGAGCCCTGCTCCCTAACGTGTACCACATTAGCACGGGTACACTTCACTCTACCTTTTGAGGTGGCACTAGGTGAACTTATGCTTATTGTGCAGGATGTAGGTAGCGTGCAGTGTGTACCCCACGCTAACTGCTCAGAGCTCACCGTACCTACTCACACCCCTAATGCGGGATGCACAACAAGCATGGGAATCGACCTACGCTCACTGCCATGGCCCCATGCTAACTGCTCAGAGCTCACCGTACCTACTCACACCCCTAATGCGGGATGCACAGCAAGCATAAGAATCGACCTATGCTCACTGCCATGGCCCCACGCTAGCTGGCAGCATATTCAAGGCGTGCTTTTAGCACATGACAGACACGCACTGCCAGCTGCAGATTCAGAGCAATTTAAAGTAAGTCATGGTAAATCTAGAAGACAAAATAGAGCAAATTGACAAACTAAGGAGTAATGAATTGCCAGGGCTGGGTGGTATTCGCCAAAAAGTTCTGAAAGAACTAAAGTATGAAATTTATGTGTACAACTCTACATATATCCAGAAATGATAAATAGAAGTAGCTTGACGTTGGCGCCCGACAAGATGGTAGAAGCTATTCTATAAAACGTGATTACCGCCTGTAGAGATAAACATAACCTAATGGGAAGGAGTCGGCATGGGTTTAGCAAAAGAAAATCTTGTCTTACCAGTTGTAGTATATTTGGATATTTAGAAGTCATTTGACAAAGTCCTTCATGAAAGACTTCTCAGGAAATTTAAAAAGGAATTGGATAGGAGAGCGGTGTTAAAAGGCAAGTTAAATGGTCAGAGTTGCAAATGGGAAAAATTTAAATAGTGGCATGTCCCATGGATCTGTACTGGTACTTGTGCAGTTTAATATATTCATAAATGATCTTGAGACCGGAGCAATGAATGATCTAATTTGCAAAGGGCACAATTTCAAAGTAGTCAAAGCAGTAGAGGATTGTGAGAATGTGCAGAAGGATCTTGTGAGACTAGGAGACTGAGTATCTAAATGGTAGAGGAAATTTAATGTGGACACATACGTACAAAGTGATGAACATAATAAAAAAAAAAGAAAAAAAAAAAGAAAAAGAACTTTAGTCAGAGGTGGCCCAAGGGGGTGCGGGGCCATGTGCGGAGACTCATTACGGAGCCTCATTTGCATAAATATTTGCATTATGTTAATATCTACTAACTTTTAGTAAACATGCCTCTTAATAAGTGTATGGATAAAGAAAGAATACCAGACTTCTACACTACTATACCCCAGTGCCAACCGCCAGGCACATTAGGAAGTACTACAAACGCTGCCCATTTAGAATCCATAGCAAACCTGCCGTATCATAACAGCACTACCAGGACTCAGAAAGCACCAAACCCTACCTATCAAAAGGCAACACTGCAAATATTAAGCCATTGCATCTTAGAGAATACTAGTACATCTCCTACTGGGGAAAGAGAACAAATGGCACTGTCAAATAGAAACTACATAAACAGAATAGCTTAGCTCGGTTACACATGCAGAACATAGACCATCACCAATCAAAAAACATGGGATCACAATTTAGAAATAAGAAGTCAATAATTAAACTGGGAACCCCAAAACCAAACTTGGAATTTACAACAACACTGGAGAATAAAACTATAAATTAATTTCCTCTTGTACTAAACAAAATGCAAAGACGTTAATGATGCACTTTTCCCAGAGCTGACATATTCCAGTTAATAAATTCAAGATAAAAAAATATTTTTCTACCTTTTTGTTTGTGCATTTTATTTTTCAATTGCTCCAGTCACTTTATTCTGGTTTCTTTGTGTCTTCTGCTAACTCTCCATTGTCTGCGGTCCATTTGTCCTTTCTTCTCTCTTCTAGTTTTTTCCCATTCTCTCTTTACATCTACTTTAACATACTGATCTTTTCCCTTTTGCTCTTTCCTCCATTTCTTTATTCATTTTTCATCCACTCAAATTTCACCCCTCCATCCTCAATCCCCATTTACTCTCCCAGTATCTGCCAATTGTAGATTTTTCTTCCCTCCCACACTTTTTCCCCTCTCCATCCTCACTCCTCCAGCCCATCCTCTTCTACTCCTCCCCCAACATCAGCTCCCTTCTAGTTCCAGCCTACCCAGCATCCACTCCCTCCTAGTCCCCCCATCATCCCATTTCCAGTCCTAGCCCCATCAGCCATTTCCAGTCCTATCCTAGCTCCCCATTAGTCCATTTCCAGTCCTAGCCCTCCCATCAGCCATTTCTAGTCTTATCCAAGCCCCCATCAGCCCATTTCCAGTCCTAGCTCACCCCTATTCCAGTCCTATCCTAACCCCCCATCAGTCCACTTCCAATCCAAGCCCCCCCATCAGCTCATTTCCAGTCTTAGCCCCCCCATAAGCTATTTCCAGTCCTATCCTAGCCCCTCCATCAACCCTTTCCAATCCTTGGCCCTCCATCAGCCCATTTCCAGTCCAAGTCCCTCCCCCACTCAGCTCGTTTCCAGCCCTAGCCCCCCATCAACTATTTCCAGTCCTAGCCCCCTCTCCCCCCGGAGCCCCGCGGCTGTTCGACTGCTTTTAGAGAGCTCCCGGCAGGCCCTGGCTCACCTCTGACAGTGCCAAAGTGAAGAGCGCCATCTTTCTTCACTTCAGCAGCTGTGTTGTACTATAGGCTGCTGATGCGCTGAGTGTTGGAAAACAGGAAGTTCCCTTTGACCTGGTGCACCAACAGCCTATAGTACAACACAGCTGCTGAAGTGAAGAAAAATGGCGCTCTTCACTTCGACGCTGTCCGAGGTGAGCTGGGGTCTGCCGGGTTGCTCTTTAAAGCCGATGCTGTTGCTGCTGCTTTTGGTGCCGAATGTAAGATGTTGTTAGCGCGAGGCCTTGTGCGAACAACATTCTTGCACAATGGACGGGCCAGCCCTGACTTTACTTAATAAAATGCTGGGTTCTGATTTAGGAGTCACTATCCAATAAAGTCTTGGAGTTATTATGAATAATACATTGAGATTTGGAGCTCAGTGTGCTGTGGTTGCTGAAAAATCAAATAGAATGTTAAGGATTATTTGAAAAGAGATATAAAGAACAAAACCAAGAAAAACATTGTGCTTCTATATAGATCCATGGTGCAACCAGTCTTTGGGGCTGATGCAGTAAGCTCCCCTTTGGCACGGTGCTTTACTCTTGATTTTCCCATACTCCTGATGCAGTAAGAAATATTTGCACAGGGAAATCAATGTAAAACCACTGTGCTAAAGGGCAATGCAAATGACTCACAATGTGTGTTTTAAAAAATATATAGTCCTAGTGCTGGCATAAAGGTGCAGCCCAAAGCAAAAGGGTCATCCGAGATGAAGTGTGGCACGTCACTTCAGATCGCCCAAGATCCTTAGTGCCCCAAGTAGGCCCATGGATTACCCACCCCAACCACTTCCCCTCCAAAAAATTAATTGCTGATCCAAGTGGACCTTCCCCCCGGACCTGCCCACCCACGTCTAGTTACTGAAAGGCAAGAAAAATGTCCAGTTTTTCTCTTTCTAGTGTGCCATCTCCCAAAATAGCGGCATATGATACCTAGCAATGCATTTCAATACACCACTAGGGGTCAGCTTACCAAATAAGGTAAAGACTCAAAGGGAAGTCCATGGTAGTGTCCGCTTGGACCATTGGGTAAATTTATTATTCTTTTTTTCTTTTTTTAGGGTCAGGGGTCCAAGGTTCACTGGGCCACAAGGCAAATTTTGCGGTGTAGAGTATGGAGGGCAGGATCCCAGAGTCTGGCAGATTTGTATTTTAAATACCTCTCTTCCTGTCAGCAGGTGAATTGGGGATTCACTTGTGCTGATGGGAAAGGAGACATTTTACTTGTCAGTCAGCAAAAGGCATATATTAGTGTGGCTGTGTCTTCTGTCAGCACATGTTTTAACGCAGAGTTAATTTGTATGCCATTAGTTTACTGCATCAGAATAAAAGTGTTTTTAGGACATGTGTTAGAACACTGTGTGCTGAATCTTGGTGCGACGTTCTAATGCAGAGCTTACTGTACAGAGGCCCTTGAGTATTGTGCACTGTTCTGGTTGCCCCATCTTAAAAAAAGATATAGCAGAACTAGAAAAAGGTCAGACAAGGGAAACAAAAATGACAGAAGGAGGGTGAAGCACCTTGGGGCTATTCAGCTTGGAAAAGAGAAAGAGGGAAAATATGATAGTCTGTAAAATCATAAGTGCGGTAGGATGATTAAACGGGATGGTTGTGTTTAACCTTTCAAATAACAAAGGCAGGGGGGATACTCCATGAAACTACATACAAGCAGATTGAAAACAAATTTTATATAAACTTTTTTCATGCTGTGTAGAACTGAATGATTCTTATTGCTCCCTACTGGCCCAGACAGCCTTGGTTTCCCCTCCTGCTTCAACTCTCCAGTCTAGAGCCGCTGCAACTCGACTATGTGCCCGATCTAATAACACAAGAGGGCAGAATGATACTGCACCCCAACATCCGGTCCTTGGCCTTCACGGTATGGACGTTGAGAGGCTAATGTTGTCTCAGCTTAACCTGTGGATGGTGTAACCGAAGTCCTTTTGGCCTCCAGGAGGGCCTCTACAAGAAAGTCTTACTCTTGCAAATGGAAGAGGTTTGCTGTCTGGTGTGAGGGCCAGGCCCTGGATCCTTTAGTTTGTTCCACACAAAAACTGCTTGAATATCTTCTGCACCTCTCAGAATCGGAACTTAAGTCCAACTCAGTCAGGGTCCACCTCAGTGCAATTGGAGCTTGCCATCAAGGTGTGGAAGGCAGGTCCATCTTGATACAAACTTTAGTTGTTCACTTTATGCGGGGCTTGCTTTTCTTGAAGCCTTCCACAGTGTCTTGGGACCTCAGTGCGGTTCTTGCACAGCTCATGAAAGCTCCCTGTGAGTCATTCAATTCCTGTTCTCTGAAGTTCTTGACCTGAAAGGTATTGTTTCTGGTGGCAGTCACTTCAGCATGTGGAGTGAGCAAGTTTCAGGCTCTACTGGTTCATCCACCTTACACCAAATTCCACCATAACAGAGTGGTCCTTCATACTCATTCTAAATTGCTTCCAAAAGTGGTATCAGATTTCCACCTTAATCAGTCAATTGTTCTTCCAACATTTTTTCTGAGATCTCATGCACACGAAGAGGAAACTGCATTGCACATGTTGGACTGTAAGCGATTCTTAGCTTTCTTCTTGGAGCGAACACAAGCCCATTGAAAATCAATCCAACTTTTTGTTTCTTTTGACCCCAGCAAGCTATGGACTGCTGTTTCCAAATGTTCTCTTTCAATTTGGCTAGCAGATTACATTTCTTTCACTTATGCCCAGGCAGGCCGAAGCCTTGTGGTCATGTTACTGCTCATAATGTCAGAGTTTCGGCTGTGTAGATGGCCAATGTACGTTCGGTCTCTATGGAAGAGATCTGCAGGGCTGCAACATGGTCTTCACACATTCACATATCGCTACTGCCTAGATGGTGATTCCTGATGCGACAGCAACTTTGGCTAATCTGTACTTGGGAATCTGTTTGGAGATTAGAATCCAACTCCATTTCCCCTAGGCCCATTCTATTCTGTCCAGGCTATCAAAAAAAAACGGGGGTGGGAAGAGAGAATCACTGCTATTGTACATAGTTGCACTAGAGTTTTTACCCCTGTAAAAACTTGATGGCTTCCTTGGTTTTCGGTAGCCTGTAACTTGGGAGTCCCATATGTAAGGACTCATTTCTGCTTGTCCACAGAAAAAAGGTAGTTACTCACCTGTAGCATGTGTTAACCATAGACAGCAGGAATTAGTTCTCAGAACCCTCCTACCTCCTCAAAGAATTGTCTTCTGCTACAGCTATTTTATCAGACCGAATCAAGATGGCGCTGCGGCGGCAGGCAGGAAGGAGGAGTGCAGGCGCAGTGGAGCCTTCCAGAAGCTTCCAATAGAAGCTGGGGAGCATTCCCATGTGGGGCTCAATTGGGGATATCACCCATACGTGAGGACTAATTCCTGCTGTCCACGGAGAATACCTGCTACAGGTGAGTAACTACCTTTTTTCTATAACATGGGAAAGGTGAGACTATAGTTGTAAAACCTGAGTTGTGTGCTCATGGCCATATTCAAACTGAATCATGACTAAGGGGCATGTTTGCTAAAGTGTGTTAAAAGCACAGGGTTTAGTGCATGGTAAATAGTTACCGTGGGAGCTCAATAACCATTATTGTGTGCTAAAAATGTCAGTATGGTTTCAATCCTGCAGGGACTGGGAAGATTAGGGGTGGAGAATGGGCATTGCCTGCACATAGTGATTAGCGCAGGTGTCATTAGCACGCAGTAATCGCCAGTGTTGCAGTTAGAGTAGGTACACTTATTGCCACCTCAGTGGGTGGTGATAAGGGCACCCACCCCAATGGTGGTTGCAGGGTTCGTGCAGTGAGGTGCTTCCTACCACACTAGCTGCATGGGGACTTGTTTGGTATGTCCCCAACAGCTTGCATGGGTTGACTACCCCTCCCATGTTAATTTTTGGCACTAAATGCTTGCTAAGATGCTGATTTTTAGTGCAGTTTAGTAAACATGCCCCTAATGATATCAAAGGTATTGTAAGGGGATTTTTCAGGATTTCATAGTCAGCTGGTAGAAAAGCACTGTATATCTGTCACATCTGACCAAAGATGAGCATGTTGCCTTTTAATTCTTCCATGTTGGATGCCAGTTAAAGGTTGATTGAGATTTCAAAAGTTTTTTTTATTTATTTTTTTATTTTTTGAAAAGATAAATTGCATTTTCACCCTCTTTGGTGTATTGGAAACTTTAGCACTGAAAACATAGGGGAATATGTATTTTACATGCATTATTGCAATATTTTAACATGCTATTCAGTAAAGGACATAAAGCTTTCAGTCATGAAAGGTTTTTCCAAAATTATTGTGAATTACTGGTTAGAAGATGAGGCAGTTTGTCCAAAGGCAGATTTTAGGAAGGGTGTGGCAAGGGGAATTCATATGTCCATGTCAGGATGTGGAGAATTATGATGGTATTTTAGAAAAGGTTTTGCCAGATATAGAGCCCCTTGTGAAATAGGTGAAGGCTGCATAGATATGCCTCTCCATATCTGGCGCGAGCAGCAATTTTTTAAGAAGCTGCATGGGATGGGGGGTGGGAATGGACATGGAACCCCCACATGTATACACACGCGGGAGCAGCCTTTTAAAATTGCTGCTTCCACAGGGAAGGCCATCCGGTTCAGTGCCAAAGATTCCCCCCCCCCACTCGCTGCCATGCCCATGGGTACCCCCCCTATGTTGACCCTGAATGTTAACCACCAAACCTAAAGCCAGCCATGGGGCTCTTCGGGGAGGGGGGTGGCTAGGGCTTGAAATGGGCTGAGTGAGGGGGGGGCCTAAGATTGGAAATGGTCTGAGTGGGGAGGGCTAAGATTGGAAATGGGCTGATGGGGGGGGATGGGACAATGGAACTAGAAGGGAACGGATGCTGGGTGGGACTGGAACTAGAAGGGAGCTGATGTTGGGAGAGGACTAATTTTCTCATTTCTCAACAAACAGGGGTGTCCTACACAGAGCGGTGGGTTCACCCCTAAACAAAGATATGGGGAGGGGTGACCTTCACGGAGCGGCAGGTGCACCTACTCTTGCCATCTTACTGGGCAGACTAGATGGTCCATACTGGTCTTTATCTGCTGTCATTTACTATGTTACTATGACTAGAAGGGGATGGGCTGGGGGAATGAGGATGGCGGGGGAAAAGATATTTTGTGTGGGAGGGAAGAAAAATCTACGAGTGGACAAGTATTGGGAGAGTAAGTGGGGATTGATCGTGGAAGGGTGAAATTTGAGTGGATGATAAAGGAATAAAGAAAGGAAATGGATGAAAGAACAAAAGCGGAAAGATCAGTATGTTAAAGCAGATGTAGAAGAGAGAACGGGAAAAAATCTAGAAGAGAGAAGAAAGGACATATGGACCGCAGACAGTGGAGAATTAGCAGAAGACAGAAGACACCAGAAGAAAGTGACTGGAGCAATTGCAATTTAAAAATAAAATGCCCAAACAACAAAAGGTAGAAAGATACTTTTTTATTTTGACTTTATTAACTGGAATATGTCAGCTCTGGGAAATTTGCATTGCTAACGTCTGCATTTTTGTTTAGTACAAGAGGAAATTAATTTATAGTTTTATTTCTGCAGTGTTGTTATACATTCCAAGTTTGGCTTTAGGGGTTCCCAATTTAATTATTGTCTTTCTATTTCTAAACTGTGATCCCTTGTTTTCTTTGTTTGCTGGCAGTCTATGTAACTGAGCTGAGGTATTCTGTTCATGTAGTTTCTATGTGACATTGCCACTTGTTCTCTTTCCCCAGTAGGTCATGTATTGTTATTCTCTGAAATGTATTGGTTTAATATTTGCAGTGTTGCCTTTTGATAGGTAGGGTTTGGTGCTTTGTGAGTCCTGGTGGTGCTGTTATGATACGGCGGGTTTGCTATGGGTTCTAAATGGGCAGTGTTTGTAGTAGTTCCCAATATGCTTGGCGGTTGGCACTGGAGTATAGTAATGTAGAAATCTGGTCGTCTTTCTTTATCCAGGCACTCATTAAGAGGCATGTTAACATTATGCTAATATTTATGCAAATGAGACTCCTTATGCAAATGAGGCCCCGCAATGAGTCTCTGCACATGGCTCCACATCCCCCTTGGGCTGCCCCTGTTAACGGGGAAAACACATCTGCATTGTAGGCCCTTGCCCCATCTCTGACCACTCCCCAAGGGAACTTAGATGTTGTGAACATTGTCACATCTGAAAAACCCCTGTTTTAAAATGGAATTTCTACTTGTGTAAAGGGTGCTGTTTAGACATGGGAATGCTTCTAAAATAACCCCCATAATCTGTAAACTCGGAACTGCTATTTTTCTTTGCTTAAAAATTTAGAGAAGTTCAAGTGAGGCTACAAACTATTGAGTATCATTGCATATAAAATTATACAGTTTAGCAGTTCATTTTTTTTTGTTTGATTTTGAGTTGGTGTAGATAATATTTGTGATTCTACCACAAAGGGCAATACGTGAAAGCAAAGGATTAAGCTGGAACAGGATTATACATTAGAGCTTGCTGTGAAAACGAAGCTTGCGTGAATTGTGTTACTAGTTGGCCGCACGGCTTCTGATATGTGATATCATCACATTGACGCAGTACACTGCAACATGTGACAGGTGCTGCAACCAAAACAGAAGCTGTTTCCTCATAAGAATGTGGTGTTATGTCCTTTCACAATCTTAGTTTACTAATGTTTTGTTGAGGCATTTTATACCTGCCTTTCTCTGTTTGAGGTTGCTTAGTTAGGGATAACCATTTCACAATCTACTTTCCTTTCCTCCTCTTCCTCATCCTCATTTAGACCTTGCAGGATTTATGTGCTACAACACTTTTCTCCTTTTGACCTGGTGGGATTAGTTTGAATAAGACCGAGAAGGGAAGAATACTGAGTTAACCTATTTTGTTGGCTTTCTTTAAAAACTGAAGTAGCGGGGAGCTAGCTGAGATGTATAGCGAATCAGAAGAAATACATCTTTATTTTCTGACCAGCTGTGTGACTCTGGTAGTGTTCATTAGCTGGTTATGGACTAGGTCCAGGATATATGTATTAGGTGGTAATTGTAAGAAGGCATTTCTGCGGGTAAAGTAGTGGGTTATGTGCAGAAATGGCCTTCCCTCAAATCAGGTGGACTATATGCACTTAAAGTTACATCCTGTATACCTGTAAGGTTATCAGACCTGGTTGGAGGCATTCCTAGGGGTGGAGACGGGGCAGGGTTTGGGCTTATGCATGTAATTTTATAAAATATGTGTGCAATATAAACCACATTTGTGTATGCCAAAGAGCAGATGTAGAGGTGAGCGTATACTTTCCATAGGGTACTTTTGAAAGGAACAGTATGTGTATGCTGGCCCTTTGAAAATTGGTATAATTTATGTGAATACCTACCACATAAGTTAGGTGGCCTGTTAGGAAAAATTAGCATAGTTTTGCACGCATGGACTGCGATGAGCTATGCACCTCTTATTTTATTGCTGCTTCAGTCTTTGCATTAGACCGTGGAAGGTTGAGGATGGATGTGAGAGAGCAGAGTTCTTTCTGATTCATTCTGTATTGACTGCTAATTGTCATCTTCCACTGTGGTTCATGGGCTTCATAAACCTAAGGGCTTATTTTTTATATTCTGGCATTTTTGTATGATACTGTAAGTCAGGGCAGTGTACAGCAAATTACTTGCAGGTATCATGAGTCCCTTCCACAAAGAGCTTACAATCTAATTGGGTATCTGAGGGAAGTAGAGAGTGTGATTTTCCAGAGATGACGAGGATCATTAGGAACACATTTTGAACCCTTGGTTCCTAGGCAATTAATCTAACCCTTGTGCAATGCTTTTCTGAATATTTTGTTTGAGTAAGTAAAAATGTTGCCTAAGAGAGTCCTAACATCTTTCTAATTTATTACTTAAGACGTCTTGCTGAACAGCATCAGTGATCCCTCTAAAGAGTTAAAAAAATCCTTTGGACCATGGCAACATAATTACTCTTAGTATTCTTTATTACTAAAACACAGTTTTGAAAAATATCTGTTTCTTGCCAGAGTGTAATTTGGCAGAATTGTTGGCAACTTGATGGATCTTTACTTTATTTTTTATTTTTTTAAAATCAAATTTCAATATTACATAGTTAAGCATCAAGTTCACATTTAAACAAAAAAGAGCAGAAACGGCAATTTGACATGACCTAAAGTCCACATATACAAGGGGAAAACCAAAGGAAAGAAACCACCCTCTCTTTTTGGAGTATGAAATCGGGAAGAAAAAAATGCAAAAGACATTTCTGAAAAGGACATATTAAACTGAAGTTAACTTTTAAATCCACACATAGCTTCAAAATGCAGACACGTAGCCACAACACCCCCTAGACTTATTGTGAACCCAAGAAATTTCTTAGTTGGGAAGGTTTGTAAGATACATATTTAACACCATCATAACATAGAATACATTTAAAAGGAAACCGAATAATAAGAGACCCAAGACCAGAGCTTCAGGCTGCGTTACAGGAAACAACTTCTCCTGTTCAGAGTGTTCCAAGATAAATCAGGAAGAATCTGAACAGGTTTTCCAAAAGAATAATCACTGCCGATTCCTGAAATGGTATCAAAATTAGGTGCCTGTCCTAAGGAAAAATGCAAGTGACTAACAAAGTAGTTTGCTGCGCATTCTCATCTTCTGACTCATCCAGATTCTCTGCATTGAAAACCCAACTTGCGTTCTTCAAATAGAAAACCTTTCCTAGAAGGATATCTCTTGAACAACTACAGAGGAGACGCAAAAATAGGCTTTGGAAAATTTAAAACTCTCTCAAATTAAGGGATATATTTACTAAAGTGCTCTGACTGTTTGTTGGTATGGGGTTTGCTACGTAGTAAGCACGCTTTGGTTAGTGCGGAGCCCCAGTGTAAAACTCCTACACTAACTGGGTAATGCACAGATGGGTGGGGTAGGGGTAGGGGTGGGAGGTGTGCTTGACAGCATATTGTGCTTAGTGTGGTACGAAGGTTGCTGTTTAGCTCAGGTGCACATAGTGCCATCTAAAAGGGTAGAGGTAAGGGCATCCATGTGCTGGTTAGCATGACGTGGCACGTTACCAGTGTGCTATTGGCAAGGATATGGCTGCACGTGCCCCTAGAAAATAAGCACAGGCCTCTGCCCTAGTTTTGCACCATAAGTGCACTACCAGTGTGTCCTTTAGTAAACATGCCCCTAAGTGACCTAAATACACTTTCTATGTTTTCTAATTGCCAGTGAATTACAGTCCTATCCTGGACCAGAGTTGCCTGGACTCCATGAGTTTGACTCAGACTTTGCTGTAGCTTTTCAAGCTTGGAGTTCTGAGATGTCACAGGCTTACCCTCAGCAGCCTTTCTAGGGCAAATATCCAAAGTCAATATTGGCAAAGAAAACCACTTTTCCATGGCAGTCATGCAGTGTCAGATGTCATCTGTTGTTATTGTGGCCAGCTTTCAAATTGACTATGGCCTCTAAATACCTCTGGGGAAGTAGCTAAGTACATTCCCCCCAGTTGCTCCACAGCTCTAGAAAGATCTTTTCTAGAGGAGGCCCACACCAGCTCTGGGCAGCAGTCATCCTCCTGTTGCTTCCCGGGTTACGATACTTGATGTCACAGAGTCAAAGGCATCCTCTTGTGCCAGGGTGCTTTGCTGGCTCACATGCGTAGGAGGCTTGGGAGGAATTAGACTATCGGGATTCACTGTAATATCCTGCTCCGTTGCTGTATTGCGGCTAGAAAACGAGTGTGCATTTGAATCATGCAAGGCTTTGCCATATATCTCTGACATCGAGGTTTGTTGTAGTGGGAGCTGTGCTGGATAAGAGGAGGAATCCTTCTGGACAACCCTCTTAATGCTTGGCCAACTGCCTCCCCGCACACAACAAAGAAGACCAGAAAGTCAGAAAAGTAGTTTTTCAAGGGAGGCGTGGAGAGTTGTGTTAAGTATCTTTACTCACACTGCTAGCTTGGTTTTCCCCAGATTTTGAGTTTTAGATCTAAACTATTTGAATATTTGTCCAAGAAATATAGTGCAATAAGAGGACTATTTATTAAATGGCATCAGTATACATTGAGGGTAGTTTTATAAGGACTTGCATAAAGGTACATACCATTTATGTACAGAATCACAGTATTTTACTGTTAATTGTTTAAATGAGCTTTTATGTGCGTAACTGAGGCAATTGTTTTTAAAGTATGTGCCTCGGGCCGATGGCATGTATTTTTGCTGTCGGCATGTGAATGGATGCAATTTGGGCGGAGTACATAACTGTACATAAATGAAAAAATACTATAATTTATGCACATTCTTGAAGATTCTAGATGTGAGATGGCATAAGTGATCATGCTTTAGATTAATGCATGTATTTGGCCAGTTACGCAAGTATTCTATAAAGATCAGGAGGCTTGACATAGACACATGAAAATGTGCATTAGCTAGGCAGGACTTTATAAAATTACCCTCTAAATGCTTGTTTCCTTATCCTGCTATACCTGTCCAGCTATATGGGTTATGTTACCTTGCTAGCAGGTGTGAGCAACTTTCAGTGATGTCATTACTCGGTATATCCAGTGGCAGCCCTGAGTGAAGCCAGTATTTGTCTGACTCCAACAGGTGGCAAGATGTTTGGACTGACCTCATAGGCTGTGCTGTATGGATCTCCTGAAATTGTGGGCAGAACCCCCTATGTTATTACCTTTAGAAGAATCCTCCTGCGTTGGAGGCACTGGGATTGGAGGATCCTGGTCCATGCTTGCTTTCGGCCTGGTCCTTGAGAGGCGAAGGCTATCCAAGAAGGGCTACTTAGCAGTGCTAGCAGACACATTGCTTAAGGCACAGAGGGCCTCTACATCCTTAGATTATGTGAGAGTCTGTCATGTTTTTTTTTTTTTAATGAAGTTCCTCTCGGCTCTTGGAGGCCTGAAAGGTGGATATTGTCACAGTTTTGCACTTCTTACTGTCCAGCCTAGACCAGGGTTGGTCCTGAAATTAAGTTCAGTTGGTAGTCCCTAGATGCAACAAGGGCTGCATCTAGGGAGTGGAGGAGTGGCCTAGTGGTTGGGGCAAGGTACTTCAGGCCGGAAGGTCGGGGGTTCAAATCCCACTAGAGGACAGCAACCTTGGGCCGGAAGGACTGGGGTTTCTAGTCCCACAGGTGCTCCTTGTGGTCTTGGGCAAGCCACTTAACCCTCCATAGCCCATGTTCCCTGTAAAATAGTTATCTCCAAGTTATAATGCCCTGTTCAATGTAATTTCAGTTTGTTCAATGTAAACCGCACTGATGCAGAATAGCGCGGTATATAAGAGAATGTAAATAAAAATCCTCAAGGGAGTGCAGTAGATCTCCCATAAGTGTGTCCAGTTTCTTCTCTGTAGAGTCTCTTTGGTGTTTGAAGGCACTGAAAGGGCTTTCCTTTGAGAACATTCATAGGGCTTTTCTCAAGGATTTGACCTTTAATTTAGTGTTCCTGGTGGCTGTAGCATCCACTAGGTGGCTGTCAGAGCTGAAGTCCTTGACCTGAAAGAAATCTTTCTAGTCATCTCAATTGCTTCTGTCTCCTTGCAGACTGTGCTATTTTTCTCCCAAAGGTGCTGTCTTCCCATCTTAAATAGACTGTCATCCTACCCTCCTTTTTGGAGGAGGATCTTCAGAAGGATCCCTTGCTGCTTCTGGTTCAGAGGGTGTTTAGATACCTGGAAACGACTAATCTCTTCTGATGATTGGATCATCTGTTTCATGCTTTTTGGCAGTCTGAGAAAGGGGCTGGTGGCAACCAAGTCCTCCATTGCCCGCTGGCTTCAGGATGCCATTAGGTCAGCATACTGTGGAGTGGAGGAGTGGCCTAGTGGTTGGGGCAAGGTACTTCAGGCCGGAAGGTCGGGGGTTCAAATCCCACTAGAGGACAGCAACCTTGGGCCGGAAGGATTGGGGTTTCTAGTCCCACAGGTGCTCCTTGTGGTCTTGGGCAAGCCACTTAACCCTCCATAGCCCATGTTCCCTGTAAAATAGTTTTCTCCAAGTTATAATGCCCTGTTCAATGTAATTTCAGTTTGTTCAATGTAAACCGCACTGGTGCAGAATAGCGCGGTATATAAGAGAATGTAAATAAATAAATAAATACTTTCTGGCTGGTAAACATGTGATGAAGGGAGTCTGCTTCACTCCACTAGGGCGCAGGCTTCCTCCTGGGCAGAGTCCACCTTGATGTCTGCAGAGGACATCTATAAGGCAGCTACCTAGTCTCTGAGCATCTCTGTGAAGCACTACAGGTTACATATGGGAGTTAGAGCTGATGGTGGCTTTAGAAGAGCAGTTCTACCCAAAGTGTTGTCTTCCTGACTGTTGGGATACATCCCATTTGTCTGAACTGGTCTAGCAGGGTAAGGAAGGAGATATTTTAGATACCTGATCATTTTCTTTTCTTGAATCTTGATAGACCAGTCCAGGACCCGTCCTGGAAGACTTCTACAGATTTGAGAGCACTGCTACTTCTTGACTGCTTTGCCATTCTCCATGTCTGTGGCGTTATTTATAGTAGGAGCCAAATATTAGTTCCCAATGTTTTGTTACAATTTATGGTTTATTTATTTAGCTATATTTATATACTGCCTTTCTCCGGGTCAAAGCGGTTACAATTGGGGGATACATTTAACATGAGGGGATATGAGACATATACACTAATACTTACAGGGAACATGGGCAAAGGAGTGTTAAGTGGCTTGCCCAAGACCACAAGGAGCACCTGTGGGACTAGAAACCCCAGTCCTTCCAGCCCAAGGTTTCTGTCCTCCAGTGGGACTTGAACCTCCGACCCTCTGGCCCGAAGTACCTTGCCCCAACCACTAGGCCACTCCTCCACTCCTTTGTGAGTTTGTGATTAACAATGTTAGTTTTTCTTCTGAGCACTTTCTGAATTTTTAGTTCTTACTGCTTGGGAAGTTTTATACTGGCTTTTTCTCGGTGCTGTGCTGGTGAATATACCAAATGATGGGATTGCTGAAAGTTGCTCAACTCTGCTTCCACCTGCTGGCAAGAGAGCATAACCCATGCATTTGGACTGGTCAAGGAAAGAAAATTATCAGGTATGTAAAACTTCTCCATTACTGCTTAAAACATGTTAAAGTGCTGGGTGAGTTTCCCTGAAAAATGATAGATGAATATTAATGTTGATTTTTTTTGTTAAAATACAAAATTCTGATCGGCTGATTTAAAGCTTTTGGTTAAGGCATTAAAGTGCACTGTCCCATTTTAAGTACACATTCAGGGGGGTATTGAAAGGTGTAGCGGTAACAGTTCAGAGTGATGCATATGTACATGCTATATTTTAACATGCTTATTCAGAAAAGGATGTAAAGGCTTCAGAGAGCAATTTGCATACTATCTTCATAATTGTAAACCTGATTTTTACCTGTGGAGTTTGCATCAGTTTTCATACTGGAGGCATGTGTGTGCTTTCACTTTTGAAAATTTTTTAAAGTAAGTCTTTGCACCTACTCTTTCTGTCAAACGATGCACATGCTTTTTGAAATAGAAAACTTTTACATGTTGTTGCATTCTCTGCTCTAACCCTGCTCCTGGAAACTCTTCTGCGCAGTGTATACTTTGCCTGTGCTCTTCATGGGGAAGATCTTTAAATCAGTTTTCACAGGTAGAACACTGTTTTACTTGTGGGAAAAGGATTTGAAAATTGCCCTCTGCGTGGACAGTGTATTAAGAGGGTCATTTTCTATGGTCATGTAGAAAATGGCTATTACATGTGTGTATCTGGCCCCACAATTTTATAAGAACACACACCAACAGGACAGCATGTAGATGCTCCCATCAGTATAATTTGGGCACAGTGTGGGTGGAGTTGAGATGTATGTGCATATTATTTTATAGAAAACATGTGTAGACGCTTGGTGTGATTTTTATGAGGGGGCACATACTTTACGCGGTACAGTGTGTGCCTGTTTTGGCAGTATTTTAGTCATTTACACATATATGTGGCCCCATTATAAAATACTGGTCAGCCTGATGATATGCATGTTCACATGATGGTGTGGACTTTGCTGGTCAGTGTGCACATGATTGGATTGGGGGCAGAGTATTTATTATTGTAATGCTATAATTTATGTGCGTACTATAAAATTATAGGCATGGACATTTGCACCAGCTCTAGGTCTGTGCTTTAACTTAAGGCACAATCTCCGTCACTTAGGCTAGTATTTTATAAAGGCGAGGAGACACCTACTTGCCTTTATAAAATAGGCTCAGCATAGGTGCCTCAAAATATGCGTTAACTAGGCGGCCCCTTATAAAATGACATCCATACATTAACATCTTCAGAGCAGGTGTAAATTTTGTGCGTGAGGATTTGTGCGCTAACGGTGCTGGGTATGAGTGCCTATTTTATACAAGCACATGGACATCTATGTTGCTTTCTGGATGTTACACCTAGGTATTCTTTTATAAAACTGCCCCAAAAGGGGGTAGTTTTATAAACCTTCTCTGTGTGTAAAACTGCTTTAATGAAATTATCCCAGGGGTTACATGCAAAAAACTACACATGGTGACTAGAAAGCATGTGCTTTTATGCAACATGATTGTAGGCATGTTCTGGGGTGAGTTTGGGCAGAACTTGGGCAGAGTTGCGAACTTAGTGCCTACACAAGTATTTTATAAAATACGTGCAAACATTCACACCAGCTCCCGGGAAGACATTCATGTTTGTGGCTGCAACCTAGCTATGATTTCTGTCAGTTTACCACTAGTATTTTATAAAGATACATCAGTGCCTATGTGCCTTTATTAAATGGGTAGAAATAAGTGCCTACTAGCCTGCTCAACCCAGGTGACCTCTTATAAGATTGGCCTCATTATGTGCAATGGTAATGGATATAACCTTGTATTCTTAATGCAGGTTAGTAAATAGGGCCTTCAGGGGCATATTTTCTAAAGTGCATTCATGATTAACATGTGTTTTAGCATGGGACTGCTAATTAGTACTAAAGCAGCCAGCGCAGTAAAAAATCCTGTGCTAACTGCTTAGCATGCGATGGGGTGTGGACTGGCTGTGTTGGGGGGGGGGGGGGGAGAATGGTTATTGAGTGTACATTGCAATAGTGTGGAAGTAGTTAGTGCATGCTAATATCAATGTTGCAGTTAGTGTGGGTGCATCTAATGCCAGCAAAATGAGTGGTATTAAGCGCACCCATGTTAACTGAGCTTAACCTTTTAAGCATGGTGAGATACTTCTGAATGTGGGAACTGCTGGGCATGCCCCTAACATTTAGCATGAGGCTGTTGCACTTCCTATGCTATCTTTTGACTCTCAACACACATTAAAGTGCAAACCCTTAGTGCACTTTAGCAAACTGCCCCTCAGTGTTAAAAGAATTTGAGCTGTTTTCATTCATTGCAGTGATGACATAATTCTGTATAGTCATCCAATATTTTGATTGCTGAAAGCATTGTAAACTGTGAATCAAAACCATCGGTGGGAAAGAGAATGAAAATGGTTAATATAAAATCATCTTAGCGCCGTGCTGATGCCATGTGGCCAGCATTGACGTCTTCTGGATTTGCACTGTTTCTGGAACACTCAACTGTTGCGGTTGTGGGGATAATTCTGTGATCTTTATCAAAATTGTTTCCATTTCTGTTTCAAAAGTCATGGTACTTTATTAACTTTGGAAAATTCCTGCCTGCTACGGTTATTTAGAAGGTGTATTAAATACGTTTTGTCCATGAGGACGCCTGCTACTCCTTTAGCAATAATCTGAGGTTCTGTACTGTAGCATGTGGTTCTGTGCCGGTTCGCTTGCATCTCACATACACTCAGCTGTGTTCTGCTGACACGTACAAACTATACATGTGAATGGGTTGATAGAGATCTTTATTCCCTGGAACCAGTGGTACTTAATTTAGGAAATACCCACTCTTGCAGTGCAAGATATGATCTGGGCTGAGCTTGCCAGATATTAACCAGCATAAGTAAACAGGATGAATATATAATATACACAGTTTCTGAGGCACAGATCCAACCTATTGCTGCTGTTCCTTGCTATGACTGTGTGTGCTTGCAAAGATGTGAATATGTGAAACTAGTCCTATGCTATAAGGATGTATCAAACAAGGTCCAGTCTGCGCAGTTTTACATGCAATTGCTGGTACAACCAGGTTTTCTATTTCACTTTGTAAGCAAATTAAAAATAAATGTATTCAAAATATACAGGAAGAGCCTATAAACTTTTCTGTGTTGGTTATAAGCCATGAAAACGCCTTTTTCAACCTTAAAATAATATGAAAAATCTATGTCAGATATGATACGGATATGTATATGAGGTGATTTAATAGCAAGAGTCCTAAAAATGTTGATAAAAAAGAAAAGTATTTGTTTTATAAAAGCAACATAGATGCCTGTGTGCCTTTCATAAAATAGGCTCTCAGAACTATTCCCAGTAGAGCACACACATTCTCTCACAAACCTATACCTGCTCTGAAGATGTAAAGGGTGTGTGTATGTGTGTGTACAGATGTATTTTATAGAAGGCGTATGCATCATACGTCTGTCCCAGCTCTGCTCAAACTATGTCCTCAAGAATGCCATTGCACAGATTACATAAGTATTGGTGCTTATGGTGGTCTTTTGGTGCGATTATGTTTTATGTGTATGCCCTTGCACAACTTTATAATAGTGTTCTCCCCAGGACCTTCAGAATAGGGGTGCCACCTAGCTGATTTTACTGACCCCCGGCTGACTTAATCTAATGAATTGACATAGCAAAATAATGAGCTGGAATGGAAAAATGATTTAAGTGATTTTGCAATTAATACTTATGTTTACATATATTGTTAATGTTTTTATTATGAAATGAATCCGACACTTAGATGAATTTGGAAAAGTGACAAATGCATCCTATACGGAAGTTCCTGAAAGATGAGTACTTACTGTATATGTCTGCTGCTGGCCGGCTTATAGTGCGCCTACCCGGCTACTCCTTCATGCCACCCGGTTGGCAAAAGTTTCTGGGGAGTAATGTAATAGCAATATTTTGCATATAAATCATGAAATACACATGGAAAATGCTTTTAAAATTACACCTACAAAGCACAAGGGCAAGTGTTACATTTTTTTACAACATGCAGTATTATGAAACACTAATTGGAAAGTACCTCCATTATATATTATTTGATTCTTATTCCTATTTTTGTGGGGGCAGATCTTATCTCACTGCTTTTAAAAGGCTGAACCACAGACTGATATGTTCAAATTGTTCAAGCTTCCATCATAAAGCGCTATAATCATAACATCAGATGATATTATCGAGAGATCCTTATAGGAGCAGATAAATAGCTCTGGGTCTCTTTTTTTGGAATTTTGTTTGCTGTGAATAACTTGCTCAGATGCTGGTAGGTTGCAGTGTGCCATCCAGTAAAATGGTAAGGGGGATGGAAGGATGCCCCTATGAGGAAAGGCTTAAAAGGTTAGGGCTTTTTAACTTGGAGAAGAGACGGCTGAGGGGAGATATGATAAAGCTCTATAAATTAATGAATGGAATGCAACGAGTAAATGTAGATTTGGTTATTTACACCATCAAAAAGTAGAAAGACTAGGGGACATGCAATGAAGCTGCAACATAATCCATTTAAGACTAATAAAAGGAAATAATTTTTCATTCAATGCGCAATCAAACTCCGGAATTCGTTACCAGAGGATGTAGTGAAGGCTGTTAGTGTAGCAGTGTTTAAAAAAGATTTGGACAGATTCCTGGAGGAAAGGTCCATAAACAATTAATTAATGTTTTTTTTAAATATACCGCTTTATCATTTTAGTCAAAGTGGTGTACATTGTAATTTAAACTTGGCAATGTACATTAAACAGGGCCGTTGATAATTTGGATTTTTCTGAGGCATTATTTCTGGGAAATCCACTGCTTGCCCCGGGACAAGCATTGTGGAACCTGTGTGCCTTTTTGAGAACCTGCCAGGTACGTGTGACCTGGATTGGCCGTTGTTGGAAATAGAATACTGGGCTTGATACACCTTTGACACAGTATGACATTTCTTCTATTCACTACATGGGCTTTTCTCTGATCTTTATGAAGCATGGTAGCCTTGGCTGCACTTTATTAATTTGGAGGGAAAATGGCCATTTGAGTTTGAGCGAGTTAAAATACAGTATGGTTAGAGAGTTTCCTTAATTAGATTCAGAGGTTAATTTGGTGGCATGGAATGTGTTTCTGAAGATGAGACTACTTGCCCAATCTAACAAGGGCTGCAATTGTCAATCTTATAGGATGCTGCTGCTTTGGTAATCTCTCCACTGGATTACTGCAAATATGTGGGTCTGCCAAAGGACCTTTTAAGTAGGCTGCAGGTTTTGCAGAATATACGTAGCTGTGAGAATGAATTATAGATGTTCAAAATTGACTTTTGCCTCCTTCATAGGTTGTATTGCTTGCAGATCCTAGCTCAGATCAAATGTAAGCATAATAATCCTGCACACATTTGAGAAAAACAATCCTAAAGTTTTATACAGACAATGGACCAAATATTGCCACTATCCATAGTAGTGGCGCTTGCTGCTCTATATGTATATTCTCTGCCATCTGCTATTTGGATAGTGACACCAGATATATGTAAAATGTTTTCTTATTCTGCTAGACCAGTTCCGACGATTGGGTTATGCTCCCCAGCCAGCAGGTGCAGGCAGACCAGCAACTTTCAGTGAGATCATCACTTGGAATATCCTTTGGTGTAGCACTAAGAGAAGCCAGTATTGTCTTCCTTCAGCAGTAGTAAGGTATGTGGTCAGGTGCAGATAGGCCTGTCTCCTCTGGTCCAGTAAGCTCCATGTTTGCTTGGAGTTCAGACACATCTCTGTTTGTTTGAACAGACAGCTTACCCTGTGTTCAGCACTGCTACCCACAGGTTTCTAACTCTTGGTGGTCCAGAGAGTGGCAGGAGGGACCCTATGGGCATCAGAACAGACCTTGTCCTGCAGGGAGTTTTTTGTGACCATCTTGGCCGCTTCTGTCTCCATGTGGACTGTTCCTTCCTTTTCTCCTAAAGTGCTGTCTCCCTTTCAATTTATTCAGCTCATCATCCTGCTCTCCTTCACAGAGGATGACCTCTGGATGGTCCCCTCTGTGTCTGGAGATGAGGGTTTTGGTCAGATACTTGGAGATCACTGATTCTGTTGATTGGACCATCTCTTTATTCTCTTCAGCGGTCCAAGGGAAGGTCAAGCAGGTGCCAAGTCCTTGTTGCCTGCCGGATTAAGAGGGCTATTGGTTCAGCATACCTTCTGACTGATAAGCGCATGCTGGCAGAAGTCCGAGTTCCCTACACTAGAGCGCATGCCTCATCCTGGGCAGAGTCTGTCTGGTGTCTCTGCAGGACATCTGGAAGGTGGCTGCCTAGTTGTTTCTGAGCATCATTGTGAAACGCTACAGGTTGCATGTGGGATTTGGAGCACATGGCACCTTTTAGTAGGGCAGTTCTGTCCAGAGTGCCGCCATCCTCACACCCTGGGTCTGTCTTACTCACCTGGACTGATTTAACAGGATGGTAAGTAAGGAGGAATGTACATAGCTGATCATTTTCTTTCCTTAAATCCTCTTGGATCAGTCCAGAACCTGCTGTAGAAGACTCCCCCCCCCCCCTTCAGGTTTAGGAGTCCTGCTGCTACTTGTTTGCATTGTTCTACTTCAGAGCTTGATGCAGGTTTTTGTTGGTTAAGAGAGCCAAATACTTGCCCCTATTCATGGTTCTAAATCCTGGTTGTTGCTTACTGATTTTTATAGTTTGAGTTTTTCAGTTTTGCTTACTCTTTGGGAAATGTCATCCGGGCTTCTCTTAGTGGCACACTAGAGGCTATAGCAAGTGATGACATCACTGCAAGTTGCTCAAGTCTGCCTCCACTTGCTGGTTAGAGAGCATAACCTACTCATCTGTACTGGTCTAGTAGGATTCAAAGAAAGAAAATAATCAGATATGTAAATGGATTTAGCACATGCAGCTGGCATTTTAAATATTGGGCCAAAGATTTTTTTTTCTTTTAGGCATGTTTCGCTTAGATGTAGTGCCTGTGGCTGGGTATATTTTGTCTGTTCTCATGCTTCCTTGTGCATGTGTAAGCATTTGCAAATAAGCATGTGCATACTAGCCCCGATTTGGCTGCAACTCCTGAAAAACGTGGTGTTTCGCACTCCCCCGGCCCCCCCCCCCAATATCTGCTATCTGTATGGTTGCAGCGGAGGAAGTTCAACTGATTGTGCAAAATGAATAACTTGGATTAAGTTGAATTTTGCAAGCTGTGTTATTCATTGAAAGTTATTAGTTTTCCAACTGTCTCACAGGTTTATCGACTTATCATTGCACAAGTTGATGCTCCCGAGGATGCTGTCAAAATTGCCCCCTACCCCTGTTCCATTAGAAACAGTGTGCCCCAGCCTGACAGCATCTCTACTCTTGATTATTCTGCTCCTTTTTAAAAAGATTTAGTGACACTTGGTACCTCTGTATCCCCCACCATTTGTGGAAGAGTAGCCTAATGATTAGAGCAGCAAGCTGAAAATCAGGGAAGCCGGGGTTTAAACTTCACTGATGCTCCTTGTGACCTTGGGCAAGCCACTCATCTCTTAAGTACATAATTTTGGTTTGTGTTCCCTCTCGGTTCAGAGACATACCTGTTGTACTTGAATGTTAACTTTGCTCAAACCACTACTGAAAAGGTGTGAGCTAAAATCCAAAATCCCTATCCTTACTTTTTTTTCTTCAAATCAGGAATGTTGCTATCCCCTATCCACCACCTCTTCAGAACATACGTATTCTCTCTGGGGACCTAGCTCAGGGGCAATCCCCAGTCACTCCTGTCCAGTGGTTGCTGCTTCCAAAATGGGGTTACCTAAGCTGCAAGTGGTAATCTCATGGTACTACTGCTAGGGGTCAGGCTTCCAAATAAGCGGACCTTATTTGGCAGCAGTATAACGAATTCTGCAGTAAATTTTCATGCCGTAAAATAACACAACAATGAGGGGACTGGAAAATACCTTATTGTACTTGCCTGTACACAAGCTAAATCCATTTGGCTTGGCAAATAGGGGCCAAAGTTTCTCCCTTGGTGGCAGAGGAAGAAGTGACTTGTCAGAGGGCACAGCAGAGGGATTTGGACCCTGGCTTCCTTGGCTCTCAGCCTACTGCTTTAACCACTAAGTTACCTTTGCACTCACTATTATGGGATATACTGCCCAAACTGGAGAAAGAGATGTGGCACAATAACTTTTATTACCTTGTACATGTGAAGTAGACATGTTCTGTTCTATCAGAATTCTAAACACCCCCAATACCTGAACTCGGATTCTCTTGGCGTCTGAGATTTTGATTGGCTGATAGCCCTTTCTATTTCTTTAAAATATTATATGGAAATTGCTGGGACATTTGCTGAAAATGGTCTCTCTAGCTGTAGGCCGCATAAACCTAGATTGGGTAGCAAGTCCCAAAAACCACATACATGGGGAATCATTGTTGTTTTTACATGGTTAATTTTTTTTCCCTGCAGAAGCAAAAATTGTTTTGGTTCTTTTGGCATAATCTTGTTTCTTTTTGGATCTTTGGTAGTAGTGAGCATAGTCATTTTTTTGAGCGAACAGTTTTCAGGAATACGTGCTCTTTGCTAAAAGCAGTTACAAAACGGCTCATATTGTTCCTTCTCTGTATTGCATTCTGTGATATTCCTAGTGGTTTTGGGGGACAGGTTTGTTCTGTGACTTTCTAGGATGAGATAATTAATAATTTACATGAATGAATGCTTTTGTATTTCCCCTCCTCCCCCCCATCTCTACGATAAAGCTGCATTTGTAAACACAACAGACAGAAACATAAAGGAGTTTTTAGCGAAGATGTTAACTGAATACCAAGAAAAATCAGAAGAAGGACACTTTTGTTTGCTAAATGTTACAACATATCACTGTTTTCACTGGATAATTGTGTCGCTGGATGTATCGCTTTCTTCCAGCCCAAACATGAACATTGAAGTCCTCCAAAATCTTGTCTAAAATTAACTAGAATTTAGTTTTCTTTCGTTGTGTGGCCAAATGCTCAATTGTGAAACATTTCTAATACTATCAGATAGACTTGTGAATATAATTAGGAGAAAATAATTTTTTAAACATGCATCAAGATGAAAAGAAGCTGTTAGTCTCGTAGGAATTATCCTAATTTAGGGCTTTATTGTGTAAATGTTTTCTGCAGTTCTCCAGATATACCAGCAGCACCTTTAGAAAGTGAGAGTTTTGATTTTATTCCCCCTCCCCCCTCTTTGAATTGCCCGTAAAAACCCAGATGTGCTATTGTCTGACTATTTGTAGGTCTAGTAGTAAATAACGAAACACTTAGTATTTTCTATCATTTTAGTATTTCTTCCTATGAAGTCCGTCCAAACTTAAAACTACATCTTAGCCTAGCTGACATGTGACTATGTTGAAATGTGCAGTAGGGGATGCATAGTGTTGTTGGATAGCTGCTTCCTTTCATAATTCTGTGGCTGATTTATTGCTTCTCTGCTCTGTGTGGCTTCTGGCTCCACGGACCTCTGGGAGAAGTTTCCTGGAGCATCCTGATAGGTTCCCGCTTGGCTTAGAGAGCAATTAGGCAGTAACGGCGGTTTCTGGCAGACATGGATAGGGTAATAAAAATCAATGAAAAATAATTTTAAAAGACCTGATTTTCTTTTATTTGAAACAGGTTTATTTTTTAACTTTAAATTGGACACATGATACTTTTGATCTACTTTGTAACAAAAAAAAAAATCATCGTGAATAGTAGCAATACCTTCCTTTTGTGTTCTCTGAACATGCTTGTTAACAGCAGGATATGCAGATGAGAGAGAACGGACCCGATCAGTCCCTGCAGGAACTGGGCACGCACATGCGCACACACAGTCAGACTGTTGCCTATATACCCTAAAAGTGCAACAGTAGGAAAGTTTCAAATAGATGCTTTTGGTGAATATTTATTTATTTTATTTATTTATTTATTTACATTTTCTTATATACCGCGCTATTCTGCATCAGTGTGGTTTACATTGAACAAACTGAAATTACA
Organism: Ichthyophis bannanicus; assembly: GCA_033557465.1. Classification (NCBI taxonomy): domain Eukaryota; kingdom Metazoa; phylum Chordata; class Amphibia; order Gymnophiona; family Ichthyophiidae; genus Ichthyophis; species Ichthyophis bannanicus. Next base: position 160,796,994 of record CM066043.1, on the reverse strand, counting down.
TTGATCGGGGCATTATAACTTGGAGATAACTATTTTACAGGGAACATGGGCTATGGAGGGTTAAGTGGCTTGCTCAAGACCACAAGGAGCACCTGTGGGACTAGAAACCCCAGTCCTTCCGGTCCAAGGTTGCTGTCCTGTAGTGGGATTTGATCCCCCGACCTTCCGGCCTGAAGTATCTTGCCCCAACCACTAGGCCACTCCTCCACTCCATGGAGTAGATCTGAGCAAGGAAGGGGAGTTTTAATATAAATGCAAAGAATAGATAAGAGAGAGTAAAATGAATGGGTGGCAAAACATATTCATGTGCTCCTAAGGAACAACTTTCTAATTCTGAGCGTACATGTCATTGATATCTGAGTTTTATTGAGAAGATTATAGAAGGGAAAGCTTACCAATGGCAGCAGGCTGCAAAAGAAATCCCATTTGGGAATATTTTAATGATCAAATCCCTGTACTTACGGTTAAATCATGAAAAATGCAAACAGTGCAACAAAAAATGCTTGGTTGCCCAAATGAAACGCTGTCATGAAAATCCCAAACCTGAACATGAAGGATCTTCAGGTCAGTAAGTATTCTCCTATAATGTTGTTTTTATTTCTTAAGTACTTTCTGCCTTTGGACCTAGTTTTTGGATGGGCATCTAGACCGTGTCAAGCAGCTGCTGCTGTTGAATCTTTGGCTTGGATATTCAGTGCTGGGGTCATATCCAGCCACCAGGTCAGCCGGACGACACAGAAGCTAACCGGACAGCAGTGACATTCAGCCACTACCTAGTTAGCTTTGGCAGCAAAAGTTAGGACGGCCTTTACTGTGCCTAATTTTCACTGCTTTAGGATAACGGGATAGCAGCTGAACATAAGATATGCCATACTGGATCAGACCAAGGGTCCACGAAGCCCAGTATCCTGTTTCCATCAGTGGCTAGTCCAGGTCACAAGTACCAAAAGGTACACAGATTCCATGCTGCTTGTCCAATGGGTAAGCAGTGGATTTCCCCGGTCCTCTTTAGTTGTGGTTTATGGACTTTTCCTCCAGGAACTCGTCCAAACCTCTTTTAAATCTAGCTACACTAACAGCTTTGATTCCATCCTTTGATAACAAATTCCAAAGTTTGATTATGCGTTGAGTGAAAAAAATATTTTCTCTGATTAGTCTTAAATGGGCTATACTGTAGCTTCATTGCGTGTCCCCCTAGTCTTTTGATAAACCAGCAGGAACACACTAGTCATTCCCATGCAAAAACCAAAAAGCACCCAACAAGCATGCGCAAGAGCTTTTGAACTTTATGCACCATCCCTCTGGAACTCTCTCCCATATAAACTCAGAAGTACAATAGAACTCTTCACATTCCGCAAGCTGCTGAAAAATCATCTAGTCATCCAGCATTCTGGACCCGTAACATAGTCATATCCATATGATAATCATAGAAATAGAAAACTCTCATTCATAACACACCACACAATCAATGTATATACGTTAGGTTTATTATATTTAAGTTTAATGTTCTCTGTATTTGATGTATCCTTTAAGTTGATTGTAAACACATTTGACCTGGCAAAAAAATGGTATAGAAGCAATGCTAAATAAATAATATATGGTGATGAGAATTGCCTGCACCATGGAGCAATATAGAGGCATTATAATATTTTTTGTGTTATTGGCCATTCCTTTCTTTATGATTACTAGCATTCTATTTGCTTTCTTGGCCACCGCTGCACACAGGGAAGAGTCTCGAGGTATCCATGATGACTCCTAAATCCTTTTCCTGGGTGGTGGTTCCTAATGTGCAATCTTGCATCGTGTAACCGTAGTTTAGGTTGTTCTTCCCTAAGTGCCTAACTTTTCATTTGTCTGTATTAAATGCCATCTACCATTTGGATGCCCAGTCTCCAATTTATCAAGGTTCTCTTGAAATTTTTTACAATCCTCTTGAGGCCAATTCTAAGTTATGTGTCCCTGGGCTGTCCGGACGTTCAGACATCCGGATGGCCTGGGGATGCACCTGATTCTGCTCCCATGGGGGCTAGACATCCCCGCAGGAGCAGAATCACAGCATAGTGGCTGGACGTCCAGGATGTGCCCCGATACAGGCACCCCGGATGTCCTGCCAACTACCCGGCTAACTCAGCCAGGCTCCTGAATAGAGCCACAGTGCCATGGTATCCTGTTGCAATGGCACCATGGCTCCATTCAGGAGCTGCTATCCCCGGCTGCAGAAAATTAAACTCCTTTCCCTGCAGCCCGACCCCCCCCCCCCCCGATCTGGCCTCCCAGGGCCAGGGTCTGGATGTGGGGAACCCCTGCGCCCCCTTATCGCTTTGATTTTCACCTGGCTCTGCGGTCCCCTGACATCCAGGGGGATTTATTCCACCTCAGAGGTGGAATAAGTCCCCCGTCTGCATGGCCAACTCCGGATATACAGGGCCAACCTCAGAATTGGTCCTGTACGTCCGGGGTCACATTCTCACCCACCTCCCGCCCTAACTCCTTCCCTTGCCCACCCCCTCCTACCCATGAACAGAGCTTCCTGCACAAGTCGGCTTTATGTACGGTGGGTTCTGTGGCCACCAATGCAATCTGGACATTTAGCGGATCTGGACGTCTGGATTGGATGGACCCGCTAAACGAGGATTGGAATGACCCCCCCCCTTGTGTTTTAACAACTTTGAATAATTTTGTCTCATCTGGAAATTTGATCACCTCGCTCATTATTCCCATGTTCAGGTCATTTATAAATATGCTATAAAGCAGCGGGCCCAGCACAGATCACTGGGGTATTCCACTATTCACCTTTCTGTATTGAGAAAATTTGCCATTTAGCCCTACTTTCTGTCTTTCAACCAGTTCCTAATCCACAATAGTACATTCCCTCCTATCCCATGGCTTTTTAATTTCCCCGAGGGACTTTGTCAAAGGCTTTCTGACGATTGAGATGCTCAAAGAAAATATAACTAACTAATGCTTAATTATTTACAAGGGAATTAAAAAAAAAAGAGCCCCTTCTTCTTTGTGTTTCCCTTGATTAGATCCAGAAATATAGGAACAAGAAGATTTTTAAAGGACACATCTTCATTTTGAGAAGTCACTTACCATCTGACGTTAAAGCAAATGTTTCAGTTAAAGTAGCTAGAGTAACTAACTCTTCCTTAGAATTTTCTAAAATAGCAGATATATTCAAAACATCCATTTGGTGCATATTGGTAGAAAGAGAAGCACCAGAATCTTTCTTAGCAGAAGGCAAATAGCATAAACAAGATATAGGTGGATGCGATTCAACCGGAATCCCTAAAGCTTCAACCATATATATTTTTTTTAAACATTTCTCTTGCAGACACCCAGTGGAGATTTGAGAAAATTTAATCGCATGTAAATTTAGTTCTCCAAGATTCATGCTTAGCTTTCAGCAATACAGTGTTCTTACAGATGCTTCATTACAAGTCTCCAAACAGTGAACTCAAGTATCCGAATCCAAAACAGTAGCTTTAATAACTGAAATCTCCTCCTCATTCTTTTTAATGGAAGAAGCATTTACTTGAACTTGTGAAGAAACTGTGCTGCTGAGGTACCGGAGACTCCCCCACTTTAGAGATGGCACTCCAAATGGACTCCAAGGTGAAAGTCTCCGGAAGTTCTAGGGAAAAATAAATAACAAAGGGAGTCACATTCACTTTAGTCCCAGAGATAGTCTGATGAATTGGTCATGTCCTCCAAAACCTGAGAGGTAGCACGTCCTCCTGCTGCATCCACACCGGTCACCTCCCATTCATGTTGAACCAGCTGATTGTTGTTCCCCTGGTGGCAAAACCAATACCATGGCTGTCCTGGATATCTTCCCTTCCACAGCAGCTGCTCCCTTGCTCGACAAGTGGGCAGATGCTGAGAACTAACTGGTGATGCAAGGTCGGCTGGCTGACATGGGGGAATCCTGTTGTCGGGGAAAGCATAGTATCCAAGCCCAAGCCAGAGGCCGAGTCCTCAGACTCTGCTTCCGAAACAGCCAGGCACATCTCAGACAAAGCTGACTGGGGCTTGGAATGCTGAAGAAAGGTGTCCATTAGACTGAATTTAGCAGTAGGTAAGGCAGAGGTGGTCTAGCTGGTGTGGGAGGGCTCTTGACCAGCCTTACCCTTTCTTTTTCCTGTTGAAGAAAAGGCATCTCAGCCAGTTCCTGGCTGCTGCCATCTTGGGTCTCCCGCCCCAGTAATTGTGTTGTGGTTTTTTTTTTAAAATAATGGTTTCTACCATTTTGCTTGGTACTGATGTCAGGCTCATCGGTCTGTAGTTTCCTGGATCACCCCTGGAACGCAATTAATTAATTAATTAAGTTGGCTTTACACTGCCCACTCTCCAGTCTTTGGGTACTACTGATGGCTAATATTTCAGTTCTTTCAGCACCCTGGGATGTATGCCATCTGGTCCAGCTAATCTGCTGCTCTTTAGTTTATCAATTACTGTAGCTATATTACATCTTCCAATTTATCGAGGCTTGTTTTAATTCCTCTGAAATATCACCTTTTAAATATCATTTCTGGCATGGGTAAGTTTCCTACATCTTGGAGGGGAGGAGTGGCCTAGTGGTTAGGGGACAGTACTTCAGGCTGGAGGGCCAGGGGTTCAAGTCCCACCTGGGGCAGCAATCTCAGGCCGGAGGGTTTGGGGTTTCTAGTTCTATAGGTACTCCTTGTGGCTTTTGGCAAGCCAGTTAACCTTCAGACCATATGTCCACTGTAATGGATGTCATGTTATTCATTGAATTCCATGTATATATATATGGTGTCTGTGAAAAATTTCAGGTCTGAAAGGTTTAACCCTCCGTTGCCTCAGGTACACATAGATTGTGAGCCCTTTGGTGACAAGAGAATGTACCTGTTTGTAGTTATTACATAATGTAAACTGCTTTGATTGAAGGATAAGGCGGTATAGAAAACCGGTTAAATAAATAAATCTTCAGTAAAGACTGAAGCAAAAAATTAATTGTTTCTCCAGTATGGCCTCTCTCAGTGTACCTTTTACCCCTCCATCAACTAATGGTCCAACTGACTCCTTCATATACTTTGACATTTTTATTATGTGCTTTTGGTTCCACGTCAAGCTTCTTTTCAAATTTTCACTTTGCCTGCCTTATCAATGCTTTGCGTTTAACTTGCCAGTACTTATGCTGTTTCCTGTTTTCATCATTTGGCTATTCTTAGCTATAACAGCCTCTCTGACCTCACCTTTAAGCCATGCTGGCTGTCGTTTGACCTTCCTTCCGCCTTTCTTAAAGTATGGCATACATCTGGTCTGGGCTTCCAAGATAGTATTTTTAAATAATGCCCAGGCCTGATATAAACTCTTAATCTCTGCAATTGCTTCTTTTAGTTTTTTCTTAACCATTTTCCTCATTTTATTATAGTTTCCTTTATGAAAGTTAAATGCTAGTGTAGTCAATTTCCTTGCTATTTTTCCTCCATTTATTAAATCAAATATGATCATGTTATCACTGTTGCCACGTGGCCCCAAAACAGTTAACTCTCACACTAGATCCTGTGTTCCACTGAAGACTAGGTCTAAAATAGTGTCCCCTCACATTGGTTCCTGAACCAGCTGCTCCATGAAGCAGTCATTTACGTCTTCTAGGAACTTATCTCCCTAGCATGTACTGATCTGACATTGACCTAGTCAGTACCAGGGTAATTGAAATCTCCCATTGTTACTGTGTAGTAAAATTTGCTAGCTTCCCTAATTTATTTTATTTTATATTTATGCAATATTATACAATACAAGCGTACACACTAATTTTTGTTAGCATGTCATCTGCTCATTCTGTTGAGGCGGACGGTAGTATACCCTCACTGCCATTCCCTTCCCCCTTTTATATGGAATTTCTATCCACAGAGTTTCTACAGTGTATTTGTTTCCTGCAAAACTTTTATCCTCTTTGACTCGATGCCCTTTTTAACAAATAGTCACCCCTTCCCCCAGTGTTATATATTATAACTCTCCCATCTTATTTTATAGACTTCTAGAATTTGCATACAGACATTTCAAAGTTTGTTTTTGCTTATATTAACAGTCTGGCTATTTGATGAGAGAGTTAATTTGGAATCTTTCAACTTTGTCTGACTTTTACTTAAAGGCACCTGGGTATTTTTACCTTTATCGGAACCTCTCTATTGGGATGCCCTGACTTCTCTGTTTTGCTACTATCCTTTAAGGATACATCATTCTGAACCATGCGCTCTTGGACAACTGTTGGCTTTCTCCCATTATTTAGTTTAAAAGTTGCTCTTTCTCTTTTTTTAAAGGTTAATGCCAGCAGCCTGGTTCCACCCTGGTTAAGATAGAACCCATCCTTTTGGAAAAGCCCACCCCTCCCTCCCGAATATTGCCCAGTTCCTAACATATCCAAAACCCTCTTCCTTGCACCATTATCTCATCCATGTATTGAGGCTCCAGAGCGCTGTCTGCCTCTTGGGTCCTGAACGTGGAATGGGAGACATTTCTGGAAATGTTACCCTGGAATTTCAGGATTTCAACTTTTTACCTAAAAGCCTATATTTGGCTTCCAGAATCTCCCTCCCACACTTTCCTTTGTCATTGGTACCAGCATGACTCATCCCCAGCACTATCTAAGTCCTTGTTTAGGTGGCATGTGAGGTCCCCTGCCTTTGTACCTTGCAAGAATGTTACCAGGCAGTTCTCACGTCCACCAGCCACCCAGCTATCTATATGCCCAATGATCAAATCGCTAACTATAATGGCTATCCTAACCCTTCCCTTAATGGACACATAGTCCTGAAGACACATCCTCTGTGCGAGAGGGTATTACATCGCTTAGAGGACAGGTCACTATTTGTCACAGCGGGTGATGTTGTTGTTTCACGTGACCTGTCTCCTCCATGGCATCTGAGAGGCATGGAATATCACCGCTGCCTGATTATTCCTGGGTACCGCCCCTGGAATGGTCCGATGCTAGCAGGTTTGCTAAGCACCTTAATCACTTAAAATATTGGGCTCCGTGAGTTCAGGGATTTAACTTGCATGAAATTCACCCTGATATAAATGTTAATTTTAGTGATTTGATTTAAATCAACAATGCCCTGGATATGGTTCACTTGGCCTACAAGTCTGCTCAATTGCTCCTGTTTAGTGTGTCATCACAGACACTGCCTCCATCTCTCCGTTTTGCTCTTTGCTGTACACTGCGTCATGCATGCTTGAGGTCTGTCACAGCTGGGTTACTGTTACCTCTTCCATTAGCTTATTCCAGACATCCATCACCCTCGTAGTGAAAAAAGCATTTCCTGATGTTTTCCTTTGAACCCTGATCCTTCCAAATTTATATCCTGACCCTCACACCCTGGAGCTTGTTTCTCAGTAGAAAATTCTGTTACCATATATTTTATTGACTTGTGCTAGATATTTGAATGTCTCTATCACATCCTGCATTTCCAAGAAAATGAATGTGGCATTTACTACAACAAGATTCCCAGAGAGAATATTGTATGTATATCTTTAAAAAAAATGTTTCCTTACATTGTTCATATTTATGGCTGCATAATGCTCTGTAGTAGCACTGAGCACCATCAGCTGTGCAGTTCAGCATAGCTCATTTTTCCTTGAGCTGTGTAGTTTTGTTGCCGTAAGATGTTTCTTGTTAGGGAGCACATATCTCAAATACTGTATAGAGACTGAAAAAGGAATGTCAGGTTATTGGGGCAATTTTCAGAACTTTGTAGGGAGGTGCAAAGTCGGCAATACTTCCCCCACTTACTTTTGACTTGTTCTAAAGGGGAAAGTAGCACTTTTCCTTTGAAAACTGACTAGGGGACAGCACCTGTTTTTTTTATTATGTGGATACTTTTTTCCTTGAAAATCAAAGCATGTACAGTAGTAGTGAACATGCAAGCTATGCTTGTTTTTTGCTTCCTCCAACCTATCCCTGCCTCTGAGCCTATCTCTACTTTAGCTTCTGGTGAAAGTGCTTATACAGATGCTTCCACATACTTTCACCTGTGTATAGGATGGGAGGTTTTGTGGCATTTACCTGTTTACCCAGGTAAATGGCTTTAGAAAATTGTCCTCCATATGATCTAGCTAAAGTGTGGCATATCGTCCCTCTATTTTTATTTCTATTTAATCTCTCTAAAACGTCATTGATTGCAAATCAAAGGGAATAGGTGGTACAGAAGTAAATAATGCTACTGTTGTCTCTTGCTGTACTGGGGACAACTATCTGCAGAGTCTGCAAGGGCACCTTTTTAACCCACACCCTATGCACTTTGTAGATATCTTTCCCCATGGTAATTTTTTGCTCCTTCTGTGGGTGCTTCTTGCATAGAAATGTGTAAATGAAATATTTGCATTATTGCCCTTCTGCCCTCGATGTAAACAGTTTCATGAATGCCTCTTTTACTTAACCGAGCAAGTAAAGCAAGTTCTCACTCTCAGCTTGTCGGGCCCCCCATAGTATAATTAAATCCCATAAGTTGTAATGTGTCATCTGGCTAACTAGTGGTCTTGACTGGTCTCTCTCTAGACAATATAGACATCAACCTCTTGACATTAATATATCATGATGGTTCATAGTGTGTTTCTGGTCAATAATTTTCCAATCCAGTATAGCAACTTCTTGTTTAACCTTGCCTAGAGTTCATTTCCAGCAGTCCATTACACCTTGGTTTGTTGGACTTTCCCCAGTAGGCTTCCTGTTTTTAATTTACTGGGTGGATGCTTTACCATGGCTCCTGATCAGGACCTTTTACAACCTACACTCCCAGCTCCTGGCCAGACAAACCCAAGATGTATTTCCAACAGGCAGTAAAGGTCCCTCTTTCAGCTAGTCTGACTTTCAATAGTACATAATAAAGCCTTGAAGATTGTCCTGCCAATGCTCTGTTCCTAAATTAATTGCTTAAATCTGTAGCAGCATTCTTTGCATCAGGATCGTACCTTATTTTAGGGTTTTGGCATTTCTGACAATGAAACCTAGTAGCATTGCCAGTTGAAGGACCGGTTCCATGTGCAGGGTGCCTGCATGCTGACGCTCTGAGGAAACAAGTGGAGGAACTCAGAGAGGAGGTGGCGAGGCTGAGAAGCATTCAAGACAGTGAGAAGTATATTGATGAGATGCTTCTTGCAGCAGCCAAGCTCTCCAGCAGAGGAGAAGATGGGTGCCAACAGAATGTTGATGTTTGGACACAAGTCACCAGGGCCTGCAGAATCACCAATCCAACTTCTCCAGCCCTTGAATTGAAGAACCATTATGCAGCCCTGGAAGTGGAGGAGGTGAAAGCATCCCTGGAAAGGGAAGAACCAGAGCTCAAGTACCCCAAAGTTGCAGAATCAGTGACCACAAGGAAGCGAAGGGTAGTGGTGGTTGGAGACTCTCTTCTGAGGGGTACTGAGGCGTCCATCTGCCGACAAGACTTGATGTCCAGAGAGGTATGCTGTCTGCCTGGTGCCAAAATCCAAGATGTTACGGAGAGTTTGCTGAGACTCATCAAGCCCACTGACTGTTACCCAATGTTGCTAATCCATGTTGGAACAAATGATACTGCCAGGTATCCCTCGGAACGTATCAAAAGTGACTTCATGGCTCTGGGACAGAGGGTGAAGCAGTTATGTGCACAGGTGGTGTTCTCTTCAATCCTCCCTGTTGAGGGTAAAGGTCAAGGCAGAGAGGCTCACATCCTGGAGATGAATGCATGGCTGCGTGGATGGTGTCATCAAGAGCGTTTTGGTTTCCTAGACCATGGGATGCTGTTCCAAGGGTTGCAGAGCAGAGATGGCATCCATCTGTCCAAGAAAGGTCAACGCATCTTCGGTAGTAGACTGGCTAATCTACTGAAGAGGGCTTTAAACTAGATTCATTGGGGATGGGTGAAGAAAGCCCCCCAGGTAGATGAAAGCCCCCAGGTAGGTGACACATTAAATACCTTTATGGAAATGGGTAACAGGGGTAACATATGGAAAGCAGTGTGTATAGATACCCGTAGCATGGGAAATAAGATCCCTGATGTTGAAGCTTTGATGGGAGTGGCTGACTTGGATTTAGTGGCAGTTACAGAAACATAGTTCACAGAAAACCATGATTGGGATGTAACTATACCTGGCTATGCTTTATTCAGAAAGGACAGGGTAGGAGGAAGGGGAGGAGGAGTGGCACTATATGTAAAAACTACTATTAAAGCTTTGGAATTACAGAGGTTAAAAGGGAGAGAGGAGGCATTGTGGGTTAAACTAGAAAGAGGGAAAGAGAAATCTATTTGCATTGGTGTGATATACAGACCTCTCTCACAAGAGGAAGAGGTGGACAGAGAGTTAATTGGAGACATACGCAGCATTGCTAGGAAAGGGGAAGTGCTAATGATAGGAGATTTCAATATGACAGATGTTGATTGACACACTCCTGCTGCAGTATCATCTAGAAGTAAGGAGATCCTGGATTCTCTACAGGGAGATCTATTCAGGCAATTGGTAACAGACCCCACATGTGAAGGGGCCATACTGGACTTGGTACTTACCAATGGTGAAAGTGTTTTTGATGTTGTAGTGGGAGATCATTTTGCATCCAGTGATCACCAGATGGTATGGTTCAGTATTAGGACTAGGGCTGTTAGAATCCATTCAAAGGTGAGGATCTTAGACTTTAGGAAGACTAACTTTGCCAAGATGGGCCAATACCTCAGGGAGTCGTTAGTGGGATGAGATCACAGAGAGAGGAAGACAGGCATCTATATTTGGAAAAACTTAGAGAAGCTAGCAAAGTAGTCAAGAAAGCAAAAATTCAAAAGGAGGAGGAAATAGCCAATGCAATAAAATGGGGGGATAGGACATTTTTCAGATATGTTAGTGAGAAGAGGAAGGGCAAAAGTGGTATTGTCAGACTCAAGGGTGCAGGGGAGGAATATGTAGAAACTGATAATGATAAAGCGGAATTGCTTAACAAATATTTCTGTTCTGTGTTCATAAGAACATAAGATATGCCATACTGGGTCAGACCAAGGTCCATCAAGCCCAGTATCCTGTTTCCAACAGTGGCCAATCTAGGTCATACGTACCTAGCAGTTTCCCCAAAAGACACAGGTTCCGCAATGCTTGTACTGGGTCAAGCATTGATATCCTGGGTCCCTTCTTAATAATGGTTTATGGACCTTTCCTCCAGGAACTTGTCCAAACCTTTTTTAAAGCCAGCTACACTAACAGCCTTTACTACATCCTCCAGTAACAAATTCCAGAGTTTGATTACACATTGAGTGAAAAATATTTTCTTTTATTAGTCCTAAATAGTTTACCCTGTAGCTTCATTGCATGTCCCCTAGTCTTTCTATATTCTGATAACGTAAACAAACGATCTACGTTTACCCGTTCCACTCCGTTCATTAATTTATAGACTTCTATCATATCTCCCCTCAGCCGTCTCTTTTCCAGGTTAAAGAGCCCTAACCTTTTTAGCCTTTCTTCAAAGGAGTATTCTTCCATCCCCTTTACCATTTTGGTGGCTCTTCTCTGAACCTTTTCTAATAACTCTATATCCTTTTTAAGATACGGCGACCAGAATTGCACACAATATTCAAGGTGCGGTCTCACCATGGAACGATATAGAGGCATTATAATATCTTTTGTTTTATTTTCCATTCCTTTCCTTATGATACCTAGCATTCTATTTGCTCTCTTGGCTGCCGCTGCACACTGGACCTAGGGTTTTAACATGTTATCCACAATGACGCCTAAATCTTTTTCCTGGGTGGTGGTTCCTAATGTAGAACCTTGCATTGTGTAACCATGGTTTGGGTTGTTCTTCCCTAGGTGCAAAACTTTGCACTTGTCCACATTAAATTTCATCTGCCATATTGATGCCCAGTCTTCTAATTTATCAAGATCCTCTTGCAATTTTCCACAATCCTCTTGGGTTTTAACAACTTTAAATAGTTTTGTGTCATCTGCAAATTTGATAACCTCACTCGTTATTCCACTTTCCAGGTCATTTATGAATATGTCAAAAAACAGCGGACCCAGCACAGATCCCTGGGGTACACCACTATTCACCTTTCTCCATTGGGAAAATTGGCCATTTAGCCCAACCCTCTGCTTTCTATCTTTTAACCAGTTCTTGATCCACAGTAGTACACTGCCTCCTATCCCATGACTCTTTAGTTTTGCCAAAAGTCTCTGATGAGGGACCTTGTCAAAGGCTTTCTGAAAGTCCAGATACACTATATCAACAGACTCACCTTTGTCCACCTGTTTATTCACACTTTCAAAAAAACATAACAGATTAGTAAGACAAGATCTTCCTTGTCTAAAGCCATGTTGACTGTCTCCCATTAGGCCATGACTATCTACATGCTGAGTAATTTTGTTCTTTATGATGGTTTCTGCCATTTTTCCCGGTACTGACGTGAGGCTCACCGGTCTGTAGTTTCCCGGATCACCTCTGGAACCCTTTTTAAAAATTGGTGTTACGTTGGCGATCCTCCAATCTTCAGGTATTAGAGATTATTTTAATGATAGTTCACAGATTACTAATAGCAGGTCTGCAATCTCATATTTCTGTTCTTTCAACACCCTTGGATGTATACCATCCGGCCCAGGTGATTTGCTACTCTTCAGTTTATCTAATAGTTGTAATACATCTTCCCGATGTATCGATATTTCCTTCAATTCTTCCACACCTTTAGATACCACTTCAGTCATGGGTAACATCCCTACAACTTCCTCAGTAAAGACCGAAGCAAAGAATTCTCCGCTATCGCCTTGTCGCCTCTTAGTGCCCCTTTAACCCCTCTTTCATCTAATGGACCAACTGACTCTCTCACACGTTTTTTGCTACGAATGTACTTGAAAAAATCTTTATTTCGTGTTTTTGCTTCCACTGCAAGCTTCTTCTCAAATTCTCCCTTTGCCTGCTTTATCAATGCCTTGCATTTGATTTGCCAATGCTTGTGCTGTTTCCAGGTTTCATCGTTTGGCTCTTTTTTCTATTTCCTGAAAGATGCTTTTTTGGCAACAACAGCCTCTCTGACCTCACCTTTAAACCATGCTGGCAGTTTTTTGGACTTCCTTTCACTTTTCTTAAAGCGTGGAATACAGCTGGTCTGGGCTGCCAAGATAGTATTTTTCAACAACACCCAGATGAAGAACCAGGAGCAGGACCTCAGAAAACACCCACAAAAAAGAACAGAAGCAAGGGACATCTAGAACAATTTTCAGAAGACTGTGTTTGTGAGAAACAAGCTCAACTGAAAGTAGACAAAGCGATGGGACAGGATGGGATACACCCTAGAATACTGAGGGAACTTGGGGACGTTCTAGCAGCTCCACTGACTGACCTTTTCAATGCCTCGTTGGAGTCTGGAGTGGTGCCAAAGGACTGGAGAGAGGCTCATGTGGTGCCTTTACACAAAAGCGGAAGTAAGGATATGGTTGAAAACGACAGGCTGGTTAGTTTAACTTCGGTGGTGAGTAAATTATTGGAAACGCTTCTGAAAGAGAAAATAGTGAGGTTTCTGGAGTCCAGCGGACTACAGGATCCGAGGCAGCATGGATTCACCAGAGGCAGGTCTTGTCAGACAAATCTGATTGATTTGTTTGACTGGGTGACCAGGGAGTTGGACCGAGGGAAAGCCCTAGATGTGGTGTATTTAGATTTCAGTAAAGCCTTTAACACTGTTCCTCACAGGCGACTTATAAACAAACTGAGCACCCTAGGGATGGACAACTAAAGTTACTGCTTGGGTTAGAAATTGGTTGGGAAGGAGGCGACAAAGAGTACAGGTAAATGGAGCTCACTCTGAGGAGAAGGATGTTACCAGTGTTGTGCTCCAGGGATCTGTCCTTGGTCCGATTCTTTTTAACATCTTTGTTAGTGATATAGCGGAAGGGCTGTCGGGTAAGGTTTGCCTCTTTGCGGATGATACCAAAATCTGCAATAGAGTAGACACCCAGGAAGGTGTAGATAACATGAGGAGGGATCTAGCTAAGCTTGAAGGAATGGTCTAGAATTTGGCAGCTGGCATTTAATGTTAAAAAATGTAAGGTCATGCATTTGGGCTGCAGCAATCCAAGGGAGCAATATAGTATAGGGGACGAAGTACTTTTGTCCACTAAAGAAGAGCGGAACCTAGGCGTGGTTGTGTCTGATGATCTTAAAGTAGCTAAACAGGTAGAAAAGACGATGGCAAAAGCTAGAAGGATGCTTGGGTGCATACGGAGAGGAATGGCTAGCAGAAAAAAAGGAGGTGATAATGCCTCTGTATAAGTTGTTGGTGCGACCTCATTTGGAATATAGGGGCTTGTTTACAAAGCTGCGGTAGCGGTTCGTGATCGTTATCAGAGCCGCGACCCCATTGATTTCAATGGGGCCGCGGCTCCGATAACGACCGCGAACCGCTACCGCGGCTTTGTAAACAAGCCCCATAGTGTGCAATTCTGGAGACCGCATCTTCAAATGGATGTGAACAGGATGGAGTCGGTGCAGAGGGTGGCTACTAAAATGATTAGTGGTCTTCATTATAAAGCATATGAGGACAGTCTTAAGGATCTTAATATTTATTTGTTTATTTATACATTTCTTCTATAACGCCCCTTCCAGAGATCAAGGGCGGTTTACAGTTAACAATTGATCAACTTTTACATGGAACAGTGATATTAACTATTTACAAGGAACATATTGAACTAAGAAACTTGTGTACACCTTAGAGGAAAGGCGGGATAGAGGTGATATGATTGAGATGTTTAAATACCTCCATGGCATAAATGTTCAGGGAGAGAGCCTCTTTCAATTGAAAGCAAGTTCTCCTACGAGGGGACATGGGATGAGGGTGAAGGGAGATAGATTCAGGAGTGATATGCGGAAATATTTCTTTACGGAAAGAGTAGTGGATCCGTGGAATAGTCTCCCAGTGGAGGTTGTAGAGATGAGGACAGTAACTGAATTCAAAAAAGCATGGGACAAGCACAGAGGATCTCTAAAGGTAAAAAGGGGACTGTTGTAGTTGTTGATATGGAAGGACAGACTAGATAGGCCATATGGTCTTTTTCTGTCGTCATATTTCTATGTTTCCATGTTTCTATTCATCTCCACTTGTACATCCCCCTGCTTGTCTACACAGCCTGACTTTTGTTTCGTTCCCCAGCAGTTTCCAAGATTTGTTCCAGGTGCCTAACAGACTGCATTTATGTCCTGAACCCTGGCTATTTACTCACTACATCTTTCCTGTCTTTCTCCAGTATGACTTCACGTCCTTCCAGTTCAGGACCTTCATGAGCTACATCTCCCAGCACTAACATGAGCTAACTTGCTTGTTCTCTGTACAATGTGAAAGGCTGCCAAGTGCATTACAAATGAAACACATGATAATAATATGTTTAAAACTGTACCACCAGAGCAGAAGTACCAAGAACACAAATGGGAAGAAAATATTCCATTGATGATTTATGTTTAAATCTTTTTATTCATTTTAAACATATTAAAACATTAAAAACAGCTTACATATAGAAACATTGAAAATAAAAAGCATGATAAAACATTGTAAGCAGCATACATTTTAAAACTCTGTAAGCAGCATACATATTGAAACATTGTAGGCAGTATACATTTTGAAACATTGTAAACAGCATACATATTAAAACATAATAAACTTATCTACCACCACCCTTCCCTTCTCCCCCCTATTCCTCACCTCTACCCCCCCACTCCCACCCTCACCTTCAACCCCCCTTCTCCTTTAGTACTCTAGTCCTAATTATGCCAACTTTAACTGCTAAGATATATTTTTTACCAACTTAAACTGTTAAAATATCATTTCTTGCCCTGGCCGACACCCTTTCAAGATAAGGTGAGAGGAGTGGCCTAGTGGTTAGGGCAAGGTACTTCGGGCCGGAGGGCCGAGGGTTCAAGTCCCACCTGGGGACAGCAATCTCAGGCCGGAGGGACTGGGATTTCTAGTCCTATAGGCACTCCTTGTGGTCTTGGGCAAGCCACTTAACCCTCCATTGCCCATGTTCCCTGTAAGTATTAGCGTATGTGTGTCATATCCCCTCGTGTTAAATGTATCTCCCAATTGACCGCTTTGACCCGGTGAAAAGCGGGATATAAATACAGCTAAATAAAAAAAAAAAAAAAAAAAAAAATGGAGACCAAGTCATCAAAAAACATGCTGCTCTACGAACATGTCTTCTAGAAGCCTCTCCCTCCCATAATACCAGTTGATGTAAAACATTTCACCATTCCCAATATTCTGGATCTCCAAATTCTCTCCATTTCCGAAGGATACAATGTTTTGCAAGCAGACATTTTCTTACTAATAATCTATTCCCTGATGATAAAAATCCCTAAAAAGGAGCATCCAAAGCAGCAAACCCCAAGGTTAATTTCAATGTTTGCCCTAATATCCTCATTAGAAAATTTTGAATACCATTCCAGAACTTCCTTACTCATTTACATGTCCAGAACATATGCCCCAAATGTGCCCGCTCCATTCCACACCACGGACAATCACCGTGACATGCAAAACCTGCCTTCCATGCTCTGTATGGCGAGATATAAGCACGCTCTAGTATTTTGAATTGCATATCTCGTAATTTTGCCCCTATAACTATTTTAGGGATTCGCCCAATGGCTTTTTCCCATTCAAATGTTTCAAGATTAAGTCCAAGATCCCTCCCCCATTGTAAACTCAAGTGTCTATAGCTCTTGACTTGCGTTAGGCTATTCAAGGCTTCTTGACTTGCGTTAGGCTATTCAAGGCTTTATTATAATCAGCGACCGATATTCATTCTTTGTCTTTTATCGCAAACCATTTCTCCAACTTTTCAAATTTTTCCTCTTTCAATCCTTGTCTCCCATCTTTCATTGAAATCAAATAATACTTTAATTGTAAGTAAGCATGATAATGTCCCTGTGGCAATCCATAGCATTTTTTTAATTCCAAGAAAGGTTTAAGTGTGCCTTCTCCATTTATTACTTGCCACATTTGTTGTAGACCTTTTTTTCTCCCACCCCTTGAAAAAAATAGACGTTATACTTGACTGAAAGGCTAAATTACCTTGCAATAGCAAATATCCTGACACATCACTTGGAATGTCCAATTTTCCACAGAGCGTCTGACAACTCCAGCGAACACCTTGCCATAAAATATTATTTCTAAAATCCTTCAGCAACTTCACTTTCGTCACGTGTAACACAGACCAAAGTGAATAAGGGGTTACTAACACGGACTCAAAATCATATGAGGTATATACTGATGTCCCTGCTAACCAATCCCTAACATGTGGAAGCAGACATCCTAAATTATATTGTTCTATTCGAGGCAACCCAATACCATCCTGTTCCCACGGCCCATATAATCGATCAATTCTAAGTCTAGGTTTTTTCCCTCTCCAAAAAAAATTCTGTAATAATCTTTCCATTTTTTGAACATCTTGCCTCAATAGCCGCAACGGAATAAGTTGTAAAACATATAAAATTTTAGGAAAGACCATCATTTTATAAGCAGCCACTCTGCCGCCTAAAGATAGAGGCAATGGTGTCCAATCTTGCAACTTATTTTGCATATCTTGTAGTAGCAGCCTAATATTTTGCCAATACAGATGACGTGGATCTTTAGGTAACCATATTCCTAAATACTTAAATTTATTTTTTGCCCAGTGTAAAGGAAACTCTACGCCCCAATCATTTTGTAACCCCCCATTAACATCTAACGCTTCTGATTTAGCCATATTCAACTTAAAACCTGCTATCCTTCCATAATGTCCAATCACATCCATACATTTTGATAAAGATTTGCGAGGTTCCGTCAACATAACTAGTAAATCATCCGTAAAAGCCGACACCTTAAATATGCAAGACCCAACTTTCACACCTCATATATCATCACGAGCATAAATCATTCTTAGCAAAGGGTCTAATGAGAGCACAAATAACAACGGAGACAATGGGCAACCTTGTCTAGTTACTCGAGCTGGTTAGTATAATGAAGATTTTTATGACTCCAGATTCTAACCTGGTTCTGAATGAGCTGCAGAGAAGAGGAACAGAAGAACTAAAAACAAAAGATTAAAAAAAAAAAAAAATTAACGCTTAGATGCTTTGAAATGGAATTGTCCAAATTGATATAGACAAATATATTGTCATCTTGGAAGTTCTTGTTTTGTAAATATCAAAAGAAGAAATGTCTACAATATAAATATTGATTACATATTTTTACAGTTGTGCACATTAGTGACGTGGATGGAAGATTCTGCCACTAAAGGGACACAGAAAGATTAAGACAATAAAATATGGTTTTCAACATGGTATTGGTAAACTAATACATGCTCTAGAACAGGGGTCTCAAACTCAAATTGCTTTGAGGGCCAAATGAGGACTTGTAAAGTAACCCGGGGGCCGCATAAGACGCGGGGCCTCATTTGCATAAGGGGCCTCATTTGCATAAATATTTGCATAATGTTACCATACACTAACTTTTAGTAAACATGCCTCTTTAATGAGTATGGATAAAGAAAGACTAAAAGATTTAGAAACAGGAAGACAATAATTAAACTGGGAACCCCAAAAGCCAAACTTGGAATGTACAACAACACTGTAGAAATAAAACTATAAATTAATTTCCTCTTGTACTAAACAAAGCGCAAACATTAATGATGCACATTTCCCAGAGCTGACATATTCCAGTTAATAAATTCAAAATAAAGAGATATTTTTCTACCTTTTGTGCATTTTTTTCAGTTGCAATTGTTCCAGCCACTTTCTTCTGGTTTCTTCATGTCTTCTGCTAACTCTCCATCGTCTGCTGTCCATTTGCCCTTTCTTCTCTCTCCTAGTTTTTTTTCCATTCTCTCTCTACATCTGCTTTAACATACTAATCTTTCTCCTTTTTCTCTTTCCTTATTCCTATTTCATCCACTCAAATTTTACCCCTCCATCCTCAATCCCCACTTACTCTCCCAATACCTGGCCAATTGTAGATTTGTCTTCTCTCCCAGACAAAATATTTTTCCCCTTTCCATTTCACTTTCCCAGCTCCATCCCATTCTAATCCTCCCCCAACATCAGCTCCCTTCTAGTTCCAGCCCCACCCAGCATCTGCTCCCTTCTAGTCCCTGCATCAGTCCATTTCCAGTCCTATCCTAGCCTCACCATCAGCCCATTTCCAATCCTAGCCCCCCATCAGTCATAACCCCCCCTGCTAATAGCCCATTACCAGTCATAACCCCCCCCCTGCCAATAGCCCACTTCCAGTCATAACCCCCCCTGCCAATAACCCATTTCCAGTCCTACCCCCCCTGCCAATAGCCCATTTCCAGTCATAACCCCCCCTGCCAATAGCCCATTTCCAGTCATAACCCCCCCCCCATCAACCCAGGTAAATTAAAAAAAAAACCTGGCTTCTGCTGCTGCAGCAGAAAATCAGCTGTCCCGCGGCCCCTTCCCCTCTGCGCGGAGAGCCCTGAGTGTGCTTCATCAGCGGGTGCTTTTTAAGCCACGAAGAGAGTATTTCCCTCTCGCGCGGCTAAAGCCTATTCACTTTTCAAGCCTCGCGAGAGGGGAATACTCTCTTCGCGGCTTGAAAAGCACCCGCTGATGGAGCACACACTCAGGGAACTACGGGCAGAGGGGAAGGGGCCGCAGGACAGCTGATTTTGCTGCTTGAGCAGCAGAAGCCAGTTTTTTTTTTTTATTTTGACAGTCGATTCTGCCGCTGCCACGGCGGCAACGGCAGCAGCAGAAGCCAGGCTTTTTTGTTTCCCTCCGTCGCGGGTCGCACAACGTTCTCTCGCGGGCCGCATGCGGCCCGCAGGCCGCGTGTTTGAGACCCCTGCTCTAGAATGATGACCTACTAAGCAGAATTTGGTGGAATGCTCTCTAGAACTGAGATATGCTGCATATATGTACAACAATTTAGAAGTGGCACATGTTGCAATTGGTCATAATCTTGCGTAGGGTCCTCATGAACTCTTCATAGACAAAATGAGAGTAATTTACTTAGCCTATGGTCAAGACTTGTTCACTTTTGCTTCTAAAACCTCCAATTTGATTTTGGTAGAAGATTTGCCGTACTTTCTTGAAGAAAAAAATTCATGTTAAATTTCAGTATATGGATACATGGAACTTTTTTGACTTTCAAAATGTATAAATTAATGGAAACACTGTTTATGCTGTAAGAGAATCCTAGAAAGATTAAACTGGAAGAAATATCAGGGACTGGGTAGTTCACCTCCTGGCAGGTTCCACTGTTCCTCAATCATCCCAAATGGATTTTTTGGATGTTATGCCCTCCCAGAATATTAAACAAAAGGCATTTCCACCACTTGACTGTTCTCACTGCTCATGAATTCCTTAATGTCTGACCTATGTCTCTTCTGCTGCAAGTCAAGCTAGTTATCTATTGTCCTTTTATTCCCAGTCCAACTAGAACAGTTATCTCCCTCTAATTAGTTTCTGAGATTATGATTTCCAATTATCCCTCCTTTCACACTAATAAATAATTATTGGATTATGCAAGGGTAATTTAGAGCATTGGGTCTCAGACATCCAATGGCTCTACTCGCAGTAGTACGCCTTTTTAGCATCAACGACCCATTACTGTTCTTAAACTGATTTCTTTGCCAATCTCTTGTCAATCCTTAATTTCCAAACAGTAACACTAATAAGTGTTACTTTTAAAACTAACTAAAAGTAACTTTTATTCCCAGTGGCAATGGAGAATAACTGCCCCCTCCCTGTTTATAATCCTCCACCCTCCTTCTCCCTTTTTGTGTTTAAAGGCTCTGCTCTAGTCTTTTCAGTCATCAATTTTTGTAGGCTGAATACGTCTCCTTCCGTCTGTCTTCATAGTTCATTCTCATCAAGGCCTCTAATCATTTTTTTTGCTGTTTTTCTCTCTACTTCATCCACCCCCCCCCCCCATTTGAGCTTGGACAGTGCTGCATGGCTGACAGTAATTCTTTCATAAATGTTGCTAAGTTGATTCATGCAGGATTGACATACTCGTGTAATCTTGTTTTGGTCTTAAGTGGAGAGGGTATTTTTTTTTAAGTTTGAATTTCCTTCCTCTACATATTCATTTATATTGAGCATAGTATGAGATGACAGTCATAGCAAAATGAAGGTACTTCACAATCAACTTAAAGTAGCTTCTAATGATCAACGTGATTTTAAGAAGATAAATAGAATATATCTCAGTAGATTCAGAGCATTCTGACACGAACATATGTCATTAGTTGCTTGGAGTTGCTTGATCTTACAGAATTAACCTTTCATAAGGATGCTGTTGGCTGCTTGTTTTATTAAAAAATACTTTAGAGGGAGGGGGAATTTGTATATGCTAGCCTGACAAAGGTCTCCAGTTTGCAAAAAAGACGCTTTATCGCGCTGAACAGCAACTGTCCTGGAGAACACACACTTTCTTCACTTTGAGGCCAAGCGGACGGTTTTTATGCAACGCAATGTGTTCCTTCGAGTCATTGCTGACTCCTGGTGATCCAGCAGCTCCTGGCTTTTCTTGGCAGTGTGATTGGAAGTAGATTGCCAGTCCTTCTTTCCGAGGTAATAGAGAGTTAAGTGACTTGCCCAAGATCACAAAGAGTGCCAGTAGGAATTGAACTCTGGTCGTCTTAGTTACCAAGTCAGTACTCTTAACAACTAGGCTCTTCTAAGTGAAAATAATTTCTCAAGTACATGAAATGATTTGACTTGGAGTTAAAGAAACAATTTGGTGTGGTGTTTTTTTTTGGATAGCTTAAATGCATTTGACGCTTTAATATTTTTATCAAATTTTTCAATATAGAAATGTAGGCCATGTGGTCTTTTTCTGCAGTCATGTTTCTATCTAGTCTGCCCTTCCATATCAACTATAGTAGTCCCCTTTTTCCCTTTAGAGATGCTCTGTGTTCCATGCTTTTTTGAATTCAGATACTGTCCTTGTGTCCACCACCTCCACTGGGAGACTATTCCATGCATCTGCCACTCTTTCCGTAAAGAAATATTTCCGCATATTACTCCTAAGTCTATCCCCTTTCATTCTCATCCTATAACACCTCGTAGCAGAGCATGCCTTCATTTGAAAGAGACCCTCCTGTGCATTTATACCACGGAAGTATTTAAAGGAATCTCCAGGAACAAGCAGGAATGTAGTCTTCACATATGGGTATCGTCGGTACCGACGGAGCCTGCATGGGAACGCTCCCCAGCGTCCAATAGGAAAGCTTTTGGGAGCATCCCACAGTGCCTGCGTGCTGCCTTTCCGCCTTTCCAACTGTCCCTCTCCAGTTCTTTGTTTTCTGCGGAGCCGACAGGTCCCATACCCTGTCACCACAGAAAAAGTTTGTCTTTAATCTTTGTTTTTTGTGGTCGCGTCTGCCTTCCCTCAACGCTATACCGGTACCGCCGGTTCATTCTTCTTTCTTCTTTAAAAAAACAAAACAAAACAAAAAAACCCCAAACAAACTATAGTTTCTGAGCTATTTTACTTCAGAAACTTTTTTTCCTTTGTGCTTGGTGCCATTTTGGGCACTAGGCCCAATTTTTCCTTAAAAATGGAAAAACCAACATCTGGTTTAAAAAAAAATGTTCTAAGTGTGGCGGTACCATCTCCGTCACCGACACCCATGATTGGTGTCTCAAATGTTTTAGGTCCTGACCACTCTACTTCGGATTGCCTCTCCTGTGGAATGATGTCAAAAAGGGGTCGGCAGAATTGAGCTGCAAAGCTTAGCACCCTTTTTCCCTCAGATGCGGTGTCTGTTGCATCTTCCTCCCATGGATCTCAGGTAACTAAACATAAATCTAGCCATTCCTCAAAGGGTAGATCTCCTTTTAAGTATCGAGATGCCACTGACGTTGCCCTTGAGGAATTTTCACTAGCAAAACTGCCCCGGCGGGAGGCTTCGGCTTCCAAAGCATCAACGGGGCTCCAGGATATTCTCGAGGCCTCAACCTCGGCAGAACTACTGGTGCCATGCTCTGGGGTTCAGGCCGCTTCTATCGGTACCGAAACCGAAGCATCGGCAGCGCTGATAGACCAGAGATTTCTTCCTATCGAACGCAGTCTAGTGGCTCTTCTCACAGCTTCGGTACCATTGAAACCATTTCAGACACCTCAACCGGTACCGATGGCATCGACGTCGATGGGTATGCCACCCATACCGAGTTATGCATCTGTCTCCGGCATCGACAGATCGGTACTGCAGCAATCCGATATTGACTTTGATCGATACCGGTACCATGCGCTGCACGATCACCGGGATCGGAGGTATTTTGAATCCTCTGAGTCTGATGACTCCGAAGACTCTACTGATACAAGAGTACGTCTCCCAGAGGATTCTTCTTCTCCTCAGCGCAGAATGTCTCTGCCAGAGGATATGTCCTTTCAGGATTTTATCCGTGATGTGGCCAGAGGCCTTTCCATCACAGTAGCTTCTGAAAAAGAGCCTAGGGCAAAGGAGTTGGAGATTCTCCAATACCCTAAGGCTCCCAAAGAGGCAGCTACTCTGCCTATTCATGAGATCTTACATGATCTTATGCTAAGAATGTGGGAAACACCTCTAACCACATCTTGGAGACTCGATACTATGTATCGAGTTCTACTTTGTCCTGGCTTTCAAAAAACTCAATTACCACACCATTCAGTGGTAGTGGAATCAGCCATGCGTAGGATGAAAAGTGCAAAGAGACATGCATCCAATCCTCCAGGTCGTGAATGCAGGACTCTTGATGCCTTTGGGCGTGATGCTTTCAAGCTTCCATGCTCTCAGCTAGGATCAGTTCCTATATCTTGTATATGGGAATGTTCCTTAAAGAGGTCACAGGAGACTTGGAGCGTATGAGCCCCTTTCTTCCTGATAACAAAAGACAGGACTATCTTACTCTTGTCAAACATGCCCAGGATGTTTCCAGGTTTGTAAATCGTGCAGCTTTTGACTGTTTTGAGTGCCTAAGCAGAACCTCTGATATTGCCATTGATGCACGTCGGATTGCCTGGCTTCAGGCATCCAACTTGGAAATTTGGGTACAGGATAAATTAGGAAACATTCCTTGAACAGGAGAAAATCTCTTTGGCAAGAATTGGCAGGAGAAGGCTAATGAGATAGATGCAGACAATATCACTTTGGATAGATTGTCCAAATCTACAGCCGATCCTGCAAGGAAAAGGTCCTCTAAAAAGGTCAATAAGAAAAAGAAGTTTTATCCTTCCCTATACCCAACAGGGACACCGTCCAGGTCAACCTGCCCAAAAGGGACAACAGCAACAACCTAGACAACAAAAGAAGCCAAAAGAGGTAAAACCTCAGCCAGCTTAGCAGGCTCAGCCTCCTCAGGGGCTTTGACAACTCTCTAGAGAACTTCACCTTCCTGCCCCTGAAGGGTCCAGATCCCTTGGACATCCCAGGCAGGTTATTTTGTTTTTCCCCACAGATGGTACCAAATAACAGCAGAAAATTGGACTCTCCATTTGTACGAGAGGGGTACAAGCTTCATTTTCACAGCATGCTCTCCCCTACAATGGTAAGGCAGTTCAATTCTCAGACCTCTCTCGACAATCTCTTAGGTCAAGAAGTCACAACACTCCTTGCGCAAGGAGCAATAGAGGAAGTACCCATTCCACAAAACAGTACAGGGTTCTACTCCCCCTATTTTCTTATTCCAAGGCCCATTTTAGATCTCAGAAAATTGAACAAATATCTGTTCCGAGAGAAGTTCAAAATGGTCTCTCTAGGAACTCTGCTGCCATACCTTCAAAGTCAGGATTGGCTTTGTTCTCTAGATCTCAAGGATGCGTATACTCATATTCTCATCCATCCAAATTACAGAAGGTTCCTCCAATTCCTTTTTCAAGGAAAGTACTTCCAGTACAGGGTTCTTCCCTTTGACCTGGCTTCTGCACCAAGAGTATTCACAAAATGCATGGCTGTGGTAGCTGCATTTCTCCGCACTCTGGGAATATTCGTCTTCCCCTACTTAGACGACTGGCTCATTCGAGCCCCTACAGTGCCAGAGGCCAGCTCTGCTTTGTTTCTCACAATGCAAATCCTTCAGTATTTGGGACTAGTCATATACCTCCCAAAATCCAATCTTGCTCCCACTCAATCCCTACAGTTCATAGGAACTCATCTGGATACCATAGACAACGGCTTTCCTTCTGCAGCCCCGCTGTCTTCGCATAATACAGCTAGCTTCCCAAGCAGTGCTCAAACCTTATCTCACTGCTCGAGAAATGCTACAACTGCTGGGCCACATGGCATCCACCGTGCATGTGGTTCCTTATGCTCGCCTCCACATGTGCGGAGCCCAGTGTACTTTATTCACTCAGTGGACATAGGCCTCAGGTTGCCTGTCAGACAAAATAACAAACTCAGACCGTCTTATTTCGTCCCTCCAATGGTGGCAATCGCTCAGAAATCTTCTCGTGGGGTCTCCTTTCCAGCAACCCCTATTCCAAGCCACCCTAACAACAGATGCATCTCAGGTGGGATGGGGAGCCCACCTGCACGATCTCTCTACCTTAGGGTACCTGGACTCCACAGGAGGTCTGTCTTCACATCAACCTTCTGGAACTCAGAGCAATCTTCCTTGCTCTTTGAGTATTTCACGCCCAGCTCAGATACAAGACAGTCCTAGTTCAAACGGACAATCAGGTAGCCATGTTCTATGTGAACAAGCATGGCAGAACAGGCTCTCTGTTGCTCCGCAACAAAGCTTTGTGACTATGGGCCCTCGCCAGAGAGCATCAGATTCATCTCCTTGCGATGTATCTTCCAGGCATTCAAAACTCTTGGGCAGACAAACTCAGTCGAGTTCTGCTACCACACGAATGGTCTCTCCATGCAGACCAGGTTGCCCAAATACTTCAGATTTGGGGAACCCCGGACATAGACCTCTTTGCAAGTCCGCTGAATGCCAAACTTCCCTGGTTCTGTTCCAGAATCCCGGCCCGACATTGTCAGGCAAGGGACGCCTTCCTCCTTCACTGGGGTCAGGACTTCCTATATGCCTTCCCACCCATTCCCCTAACCCTAAAACACTATTCAAGCTTCAGAGAGACAGGTCATATGATTCTCATAGCTCCACGTTGGCCACAGCAAACGTGGTACCCTTTGCTTCTACATCACTCTCAAGCTCCACCTCTGGAGTTGGGATCTGCTCCAGATCTTCTCTCCCAAGCGAACGGGACGCTGTGGCATCCCAGTCCCCAGTCTCTGCATCTCATGGCCTGGTTGCTGAAGGCCTAGAGCTTCAGGATCTCAACCATTCTCAACAGGTAAAGGTTATCCTTTATGCTTCTAGGAAATCCTCCACAAGACGCTCATACGTCTTTAAGTGGAAAAGGTTTACCATATGGTGCTTGCAGAAGGGTCTGAACCCTCTTGCGATACCTCTAGAAGCGATACTGGAGAATCTCCTTAATTTGTCAAATGCGGGTCTTAAGACAAATTCAGTAAGAGTCCATCTTAGTGCTATTGCAGCTTCTTAGAAGCCTCTAAGTGGACAACCTATTTCCTCTCATCCTCTCATAGCGAGATTTATGAGAGGTCTTCTTTTAACAAAGCCTCCCATTAAGTCACCACCGGTGGCATGGGACTTGAATCTGGTGCTTGGGCAGCTCATGAAACCGCCCTTTGAACCATTAGCCACTACATCTCTGAAATTCCTTTCCTGGAAAGTCATCTTCCTCATTGCAATCACATCAGCACGTCGCATCAGTGAATTGCAAGCATTAGTGGCTTTTCCTCCTTACACAAGGTTCCACCATGATAAGGTAGTTCTTAGGACTCATCCACACTTTATACCAAAGGTGGTTTCACCTTTCCGTTTAAACCAAGCAGTTTACCTTCCTGTATTCTTTCCGAGGCCTCATGCCTCCATTGCAGAAAGGAACCTTCATACTTTGGACTGTAAAAGAGCTTTAGCCTTTTACTTGCAGAGGACACAGCAGCATCGAAAATCTTCTCAACTCTTTGTTGCTTTTGATCTTAGTCATTTGGGACTTCCAGTGTCCAAAAGAACTCTGACTAACTGGATTGTACAATGCATATCCTTTGCCTATGAGAGTAAGAACCTTCCTCGAAGGCCATGTCAGAGCTCACATTGTGAGAGCCATAGCAGCCTCAATGGCTCATCTTCACTCTGTGTCTATCGACGACATCTGTCGAGCAGCTACTTGGGCTTCGGTACATACCTTCACGGCCCATTACAGCTTAGACAAAGACTCCCACCAGGATGCCTTGTTTGGTCAGGCTGTTCTTCAACATCTTTTTCAGACTTAAGTCAACTCGTACCCACCATCCCTGGTAGGATGCCAGAGATCCATGGGGGGGGGGAAGCATAGCCCTTTCACAAGGGCTGACAACTTCCTGGAGCCATCTCCCTGGCATCTGCAGCTAGGGAGTCCCCATATGTTAAGACTACATTCCTGCTTGTTCCTGGAGATAGCGTAGTTACTCACCTGTAACAGGTGATCTCCGGGAACAGCAGGAATTTAGTCTTCACAACCCGCCCACCTCCCCTAGGAGTTGTATCTCTCTCTCTTCCTTTCTCTTTCTCTCTCTCGTTCTCTTTCTCTCTCTCCCTCTCTCTTTTGTCTCAGCTTTAAACTGAACTGGAGAGGGACAGTTGGGAAAGGCGGGAAGGCAGCACGCAGGCACTGTGGGATGCTCCCAAAAGTTTTCCTATTGGACACTGCAGAGCGTTCCCGCGCAGGCTCCGTCGGTGCCGATGATACCCATATGTGAAGACTAAATTCCTGCTGTTCCCGGAGATCACCTGTTACAGGTGAGTAACTACGCTTTCTGTCATATTGCCCCATCCTGCCTTCCTCTAAAGTATACATATTAAGATCTTTAAGTCTGTCCTCATATGTTTCATATCAAAGATCTCTAACCATTTTAGTAGCCACCCTCCGCACTGACTCCAACCTGCTTATATCCTTTTGAAGGTGCCGTCTCCAGAATTGCACACAATACTCCAACAAATGAGGTTGCACTAGAAAACAGAAGCATTATCACCTTCTTTTTTCTGCTGGCCATTCCTCTCCCTACACACCCAAGCATTCTTCTGGCTTTCGCAGTCGTCTTTTCTACCTGTTTAGCTGCTTTAAGATAGTCAGACACAATTATGCCCAGGTCCCGCTCTTCTTTTGTGAACAGAAGTACCTCAGCCCCTACACTGTACAGTTCCTTTGGATTTTTGCATCCTAAATGCATGACCTTGCATTTTTTAGCATTAAATTTCAGCTGCCATATTCTAGACCATTTTTCAAGTTTAGCTAGATCCCTTCTCATGTTGTCGACTCCTTCCTGTGTGTCTATTGCAGATCTTGGTATTGTCTGCAAACAAGCAAACCTTACAGACCTTTCACAATATCACTAACAATGATGTTAAACAGGATCAGACCAAGGACAGATCCCTGCGGCACATCACTGGTAACCATCTTCTCCTCAGAGTGAGTTTCATCTACCTGTACACTTTGTGTCCTCCCACTCAATCAATTTCTAACCCATTCAGTAACTTTAGGGTCCATCCCTAGGGTGTTCAGTTTGTTTATGAGTTGCCTGTGTGGAATGGTGTCAAAGACTTTACTGAAATCTTAAATCACCACATCTAGGGCTCTCATTCGGTCCAACTCCCTGGTCACTCGGTCAAAGAAATCTATCAGATCTATCTGACAAGACCTGCCTCTTGTGAATCCAAGCTGCCTGATCCTGCAATCCATTGGATTCCAGAAGCCTCATTATTCTCTCCTTTAGTAGCCTTTCCACTAATTTGCTCACCATAGAGGTTATACTAACCGGCATGTAGTTTTCATCCTCATCCGCTTTTATATAAAGGGACCACATGTGCCTTTCTCCAGTCCTCTGCCACCACTCCCGACTCCAAAGAGACATTGAAGAGGTCAGACAGTGGAGCCGCTAGAATGCCCCCATGTTCCTTCAGTATTCTTGGATGTATCCCATCCAGATCCATGGCTTTGTCTACTTTTATTTTAGCTAGTTCCTCATGAACACAGTTTTCTGAAAATCGTTCAAGGTCCCCGTTGCTTCGGTTCCTATTTGTGGGTGTTTTCTGAAGTTCTGCTCCTGGCCTTTCATCTATGAATACAGAACAGAAATATTTGTTAAGCAGTTCTGCTTTATCCTCATCATTCTGCATATTCCTCCCCTGCATCCTTACGTCCTTTTGCCCTTCCTCCTCTCACTAACATATCTGAAAAATGTCTTATCCCCGCATTTTATTGAATTGGCTATTTCTTCTTCTTTTTGTACCTTTGCTTTCCTGACTACTTTGCTAGCTTTTCTAAGTTTTTTCCAAATATAGATGCCTGTCTTCCTCTCTCTGTGATCTGTTGTATTTCATGAAGGTCTCCCTCTCTTTCTTCATCTTTTCAGCTACTTCTTTTGAGAAACCATAGTGGCCTTTTTTTCCTTTTACATTTATTTACCTTTTTAACAAAAAGGTTTGTTGCCCTTTCAGTTTTGCCCACCACTGTTTTTCTACATTCCCCAGCTGTTCCCATCCCGCTAATGACTCTCTGAGGTATTGTCCCATCTTTGCAAAGTTAGTTTTCCTAAAGTCTAAGACCCTCACTTTTGAATAAATTTTATCAGCCCTAGTACTAATACTGAACCATACCATCTGGTGATCACTGGATGCGAGATGATCTACTGTAACATTAGAAACACTTTCCCTGTTGGTAAGCACTAAGTCCAGTATGGCCCCATCACATGTGTGTTCTGTTACCAGTTGCCTGAATAGTTCTCCCGGTAGAGAATCCAAGATCTCGTTATTTCTAGATGACACTGCAGTAGGGATGTGCCAATCCAAATCTGGCATATTGGAATCACCTATCAGTAGTATTTCTCCTTTCATGGCAATATTGTCTGTCTTCTATTAAATCTTTGTCCACTTCTATGCCCTGTGAGGAGGATCTGTATATAACTCCAATGCAAATGGATTTCTCTTTCCCTCTTTCTAGTTAAACCCACAGTGCCGCCTCCTCTTCCTTTTAAGTCTTGCAATTCTATAGCTTTAATACTCTTTTTGACATATAGTGCCACTCCACCTCCCCTTCTTCCTGCCCTGTCCTTCCTGAATAAAGTATAGCGCGGTATAATTACATCCCAGTCATGTTTTTCCGTGAACCATGTCTCCGTAACCGCCACTAAATCCGTCAGCCTCTTCCATTAAAGCCTCAACATCTGGGATCTTATTTCCCATGCTACGGGCATTTATACACACCACTTTCTAGATGTTGCCACTTTTATCCATTTCTACAGAGATATTTAATGCTTCACTTACCTGGGGGCTCTCTTCACCCATTCCCAACGAATCTAGTTTAAAGCCCTCTTCAGTAGGTTAGCCAGTCTGCTGCTGAAGACACTTCAACCCTTCTTGATCAGATGGATACCATCTCTGCTCTGCAGCCCTTGGAAAATCATCCCATGATCCAGGAAAACAAAATGCTCTCAATGACACCATCTACGCAGCCATGCATTGATCAAGTTTTCAATTTTGAAGGAGTTTTTTGGGTTGGTTGATTATTTCCTCCTGATATACCTTTACAGGCACAGCAATTAGTTATAAGTACTGTGGTCATTTTACTCCTTTAATAAAACTTTCCTTTGATGATATATTTTTTTGTTCAAAGATCTTTTTATAAGTAGTGATAATTTTTAAAAGACATTTCTTTGGGTAAAATGGTGAATTTATATATAGAAATAGCAGTATTTGTATGTAACCTATATATGCATAAATTTATCCAGCTTGAGCGGAGGCATACCTAGGAGGGTAGGATTAGGGAGGAGCTTATATTTATGTGCAGATTGTATAGAATATGCAAGCATGTGCCTAAATAGACAGGGAAATTCAGGCATATCAGATGTAATTGTGTGTGTGCACTTCCTATGGGGTAGTTTTGAAAGGGAAAATGGGTATAGTCAATCCTCAGTATGCACGTGTTCCCGTTTTCGCAGATTTGCTTATTCACACAAAATAAACAGTGACCTGATGTTTGGTATTCATGGGCACCTCTCAGCGGTTTGCAGATATGCGGACTAGTTTAGATTCTCGGCATGCAGTCCAGCAAGGTGACACTTCTTCCATGCCCTCGTGGATCTCAAGGAAGTATTGAGATAAGTACAACTCTCCTTCCTAAATGCATTTTCTTTTATATTTCTGGACATTTTCAAAAATTGCAACTGTATTTGGCACACGGACAGGAGTCCAAAGTTTAGGCAGCTGTCGTTTACCCACCCATGACTCTGAAACAGCTTACCAAAACGAACATATAACTGAATATTAAACTCTGAAACAGCTCATCTTACCAAAATGAACATTCATCTGAACATTGAGCTGGATATTACAGAATGGCATCCAAGCGTAGTGCAAGTGCTAATGAAAATGTGCCTAAACGAAAGAAGGCTATTATGAGTTTCGGTGATAAAGTTCATGTGCTAGGCAAACTTTACTTTGGGATGTCTCTAGTAGCGGTAGGCCGTGAATTTAGGGTGAACAAATCCACAATTCAGTCAATCCACCATAAGGAAGAAGAGATTCATAAATCTGTGCATGAATCTGCAGCAGAAAGTGCAAAAGTCACGTCAGTAGTTCGTGATGAGGACATGGGAAAAATGGAAAGACATCTAAGTCTGTGGATCAATGAGATGGTGAATGATAAAGAGTTGTGGACACCACCGCAATATGACTTAAAGCCAGGCAGATCTGTGAACATTTCACAAAGGATCAAGAAAACGTGAAAGTCTTCTTGGCTAGTAGTGAGTGACTTGCTCGTATCAAAAACAGATACAGCCTGAAAAACATCAAACTTACTGGTGAAGTGGGTTCCGTGGATGTGGAAGCTGCTCAAGCATTTCAAAAATATCTCCTTGAGCTCATGAAGAACGACGAGTACATACTTGAGTAAGTATTCAGTGCTGATGAGATAGGCTTGTTCTACAAGCAGACAGGAAAGCGTACCTATATTTCAAAAACTGTCTCCAAAGCGTCTAGCTTTAAAGCATTTAAGGATCGTTCCACGCTGCTTTTCTGTACAAATGCTCCAAATGCAAGCCTTTGATGGTGTACAGAGACCAAAACCCTCAGGCACTGAAATGAAAAAAATGTGAACCACATGCCGGTGCATTGGAGGTGAAACCGGAAAGCTTGGACGACATCTGAAATGTTTTGGGTTGGTCCAGCAATTGCTTCATTTGAGACATTAAACAATACCTTGATGGCAAAAACCTTGGGTTCAAGGTTTTCTTGATGTTAGACAATGCGCCGGTTCACATTCGAAAGGAGCTGGAAAATACACACTCAAACGTCAGTCATTTTCACCCCCCCCAAACACCATTTCTCTGATCCAGCCATTGGATTAGGGAATCATGCAAAATGCAATGTGTACCTTCGAGTCCGTGCTGACTCCTGGTGACCCAGAAGCTCCTGGGTTTTCTTGGCAGTGTGACCAGGGCTTTTCAAAGCCACTATATGCAGAAGCTCTACCGCAGTGCATATAATGCTTTGGATGTGAACCCAGAAACCATGATGATGGACTTCTGGAAATCCATTACGATTTGTGATGTTGTTAACTATGTTGAAGTAGCATGGCAAAATGTTTCTCGGGCAACAATAAACAACTGCCGGAAGAAGGTTTGTCCATAGTGTTTCACAGATTTTGAAGGCTTTTCTGATGTCTAACATGTAAACAACAATGTGTATGCAATCAGAGTTGGCACATAAGATGGGTGGCAAAGGTTTCAAAGATATGCAGGAGGATGTTGCAGACATTTTAACAGAATGTGTGGTAGAGCTCACCAATGAAGAATTGGATATGATGGCTCAGCAGAACATTAAGGACAGTGATGATGATGACGACAGTGAGCAACAATCAACTCCAAAGATTGTGCCTCTCACGATAGCTAAAATTGAGAGATGGGCATCAATGGTGGAACAGCTATCAAAGAAGATAGAGGAATCGGATTCCATCCTGGAATGCTGCCTGAAGTTCAAAAAGGAACTCGACACCATATTTCTTCCCTGATGCTTTGACATTGCGTGGTATATCAAGTGCCACAATAAAGATAAAGATACATTGAAAAGCTGAAACAATTGAGAGGGAAATCCAAATAAAGCATTCTGACTCAGTAGTTCAAGCCAGTATTGCCACCACAAGTTCCCACACCTTCAACCAGTGATGCAGGGCTCATTACAGAGGAAGAGGCAGCTGATGTTGCAGATGTTGAGCTACCTTCCATCTTGCCATGTCCATCACCCACTCCATAGAATGGCAGCAACTTCTACCTTGATTATTTTGAGGGCAGCCAAGGTCGAGAGGTTTCCAAACAAAACCATGCCCTTGACGACATCTGTGCACAACACTATCATTCATCTTGCATGGCAGCAACCTCTCCTTGGTTATTTTGTGACACATACTAGCCAAATTTTCTTCCATTAGTGCCCTCCCAAATACAGGGTGAGCCAGTCAAACCTGCATTTTTGAAATGACTGTAAAAAATAAACGGATGGATATTTCAAAATTTTATTGTTACTATCTTAATGTACATTAAAAAGCATTTAAGAAACAACATTCACTGTTTAAAAATAACGCCAGTAAGATGGTGTAGGCGATTTCTGAAACTGCCCATAACATCACGGAGCATACGCTGAGGAATTCTCTCTATTTCCAACCGGATTCTCCTCTTGAGTTCCCCAAGCGTTGGAGGTCGTTGTTCAAAGACTTTACTCTTCAGGTACCCCCACAAGAAAAAATCGCACACTGTGAGGTCGGGCGATCGGGGAGGCCAAGAAATTGCTCCATTTCGGGATATCACCCGATTTGGAAAAACATTGTTGAGAACATTCATGCTCACACGGGCTGTATGACTTGTGGCACCGTCTTGCTGGAATAAGGTTTCATTGTTCATTCCATGTTGACGAAGCTGAGGAATGAAGAACGAATGCAACATTTCCGAATAGCGTTGTGCATTCACAGTAACTGCTTGCTCCCTGTCATTTTCAAAAACATAAGGGCCTATGATTCCCAATGAGGACATTGCGCACCAAACTGTTACCTTGCTTGAATGGAGTGGTTTTTGATGGAGTTGTTGAGGGTTTTCATCACTCCAATATCGGAAATTTTGTTTATTCACAAAACCGGAGAGAAGGAAATGTGCCTCATCGCTCATCCACAGGTTGTGAACAAGGTCCTCGTTTTCATCAAACATGTCCAACAATGTTTGACAAAAACGCTGTCGAGCTGCAAAATCATTTTCATTCATAGCCTGAACAACCTGAATTTTGTACGGGTGATGGTGTAAATCTAACCTCAAGATTCTCCGGACACTCGTGTTTGCCATGCCAAGCGCAGCACTCTGTCGACGCGCCGATCTCCGAGGGCTTCTTTCCACAGCAACTCTCACACGGTCAATATTCGCGGGAGTTCGCACTGATCTTGCACTGCCACCCCTTCTGCTTCTCGTTTCACCAATTGCTTCAAAGTTTGTCACCCACAATTTGATTGAATTAACAGACGGCACTGGCTTATTTCGATTAATTTGAAAATTCGTCCGGAAACGACGCTGAGCGGCTGCATAACTACCACTTTGGTAAAACGCTTTCACAGCGAATGAACGTTGTTGTTTAGACCACTGCTCCATGGCGACTGAAATGCTTAGTTGTGGGGGACACAATGGTAACCTTGCTAACTCGCTCCGCCCACTTTCACGGCTCTCCCGCCCTTTTCAAAAATGCAGGTTTGACTGGCTCACCCTTTACAAAGAAAGCATCCTGGACAACATCTGTGGTTATTTGGAGTACGGGTTCCCTCCCCTCCTTGAGTATAAGTGCCTCCACAGGTAGACCAATCGCTACAAGAGGATGTCCTCCCCAGCATCCTAGCAGAGACGATTGTGGATCCTCCAGCGCCATCTTCCTTGGTAATAGGCTGTTTGTTTCCTACATTGTATTGTATGTTGATAGGTAGTAATGATTCAGTATTTGTTTTCGGAGCATCTGTCCCCCGTGGATACCGAGGATTGAGCATACATACTTTCCCTATTGAAAAATGGGTGCAAACTATATGCATACCTGTTACCAGAGCTTAATTTGTGGACAAAAAGGAAGTGGAATTGTGCAGCCAGGAGAAGGGGAGGGTGAGGCAGGGGTAGGAGCAACAGGTGAGCAGGGCTGGATTAAGGACCAGAGTGACTTCTCTGCTCTGCTCAGAATTAGCCTGCACTGATGGGGAAGAGGATATGTGGAAAAGAGAGGTCAAGTAAGCCCCACCATAACACAAGTTAGGTGGTCTGTTGTAAAATTGTTCTCTTGTCTCTGTAAAACACATGTACATCTTAAATGCACAGCGTAGATCAAAGCACATACATATCTTTAATGAACTATGTAGATCATATTGATTAATTTTATTATTAGCCTGTTATTCATTTAGGGGCATGTTTACTAAACAGCGCTATTAGCGCGATACACTATGGGTTAGGGGTCCCACACTAAAATCCTGTGATAATAGGTTAGTGCACGAATGGGCCAGAGACAGGGCAATTTGGGGTTGGAATGTGGGTGTTGACGGTGAATCGTGGTTAGTGTGGGAATTGTGGGTGTTCACTAACTGATTTTTGCCATTAGTGTGGGTGCCCCCTCATTGGGTGCTGTTAAATACACCTGTGTGTCAGTTTCCATGGTGCTGCATGTTAGCAATGTGCCAATTGCAGGGGGATGGGCACACATTGCCCTCTGAAGCTGACACAGGCTTCCACACTAGTTTCATGGCCCAACTGTATGCTAAAGACATGTCCCCTTGTAAACACGACCCTTAGTGAATCCATCCTTTAACTGCCGAAAATTACTTTCAGGTGACTTGACTCATAATGCATTGTAATGAGAGCATACATTTAGCATAAGAAAATAAGAAATCTCATACTAGGTCAGACCAAGGGTCCATCAAATTCAGTATCCCGTTTCCAACAGCGGCCAGTCCAGCTCACATGTACCTGTCAGGTTCCCAAAAAGGGACACAGATTCCATGTTGTTTATCCCAGGTTAAGCAGTTACATTTGACTAATTTAACTCTGGTTTTGAAACCTGGGTGCTATCTGTATGATTTGCAGTTTATTTGCAAGTTCATTTACTGAAGGTTAACAGGCACTGTTAATGAGTGGTATGTGCTGCAGGAGCCTTTTTATGCAATAGACTTTAAAGCAAACACATGTTAATGGCCTCAGTGTATGCTAATTGTTAGTAAATAACACTCTTGGGGGCATGGTTTCTAAAGTGTGCTGATGGTGAACGTAGGACCACGGTAATGGTATTAACGGCCAGCGTGATAAAAATCTCAGAGGTGGGTAGTTGGTGTGAATTTCGGGTTGCACAGGGGGAATTACTTCATGCTAACTGTCACTGTTTCAGTTAGCTCAGGTGCACATAAGCCACCACAGTGGTTGGTATTAGGTACATCCACGTTAATTGCAAACGATGTTACTGCATGGTAAAACCTTTTTTTTCTATGTGGTAACTGCAGGGGGCATGCTGGGCACGTCTCCAGAGTTAGCGCACAACCTTTGCAGTTGTCATGTGCTAACGTCTGCCCTTAGTACATTAAGTTCCAAAACTTACTGCACTTCAGTAAATGCATTCCTTACTGTAGAAAACGTTATTTTTGATGGTGGTTTTGATCTGCATTTGTCTAGGAGGTTTCTTGTTACAGAAATGCAAAGATCTTTACACTATACCACCCTTAAAAATTCAGAAACTTTTCATACTACAAAATATAATTAACTTGAGCAGCAGTTCAGCTACTAATTTACTTTGTAGTTTCAATCTTGGCCGATGGATAGGGCAGGAGCGCATAGGATCAGTAAGTGTGACTGAATCAACGGAAGCGTCAGTTCCATGAGGAGGGCGATCTATGCTATTTCTTCGGGTTAAACGAACGAACGAAGTTTAAAAGGCAGGACGCTGAAGCTCCAGGGGGCGAGACGCATTAATCAGATGAGTACAAGGGTCAGCAGATTTTTAAGCGTTGAAACAGGGCCAGAAATTGGAGTGTGGCTCTAAACGCAGTACTGTGTTCGACAATATCTGCAACATTGAGTTATGAAGTCGTTATTGTGATATAGCATTAAGTTTGGATGCGATTATTTCACAATATTTTATGCAGTGGTTAGGTTACCACAAAATTGATTAAAAGGGAAGTTACGCTTCAAGAGGGAGGAATCTCTCATGGCAAAAATTTCCGACATAAAAATAGTGGTGTATCAGTTACTGTAGATTCACTCAATAGGTAGGGTGTTGGTATAGATTAGAGTGAAGGGTTTGAGGTTAATACAGAATAAAATTGCAAAGCATTCTCTTTCTTGCTTTGTCTTTTAACGTACACTGGACATTAAGAGACTGTTTGGCTGGAACGTCAGCACTCGTAGAATACAATCGGTGTACGGAGTCCATCTCATGGCATGATGTTTCAATTGACCCCGGACTAGTAACACTAGGCGGTCCATTAACATTAACTCTTCTGTTTTCGATTTCCAGGCTACCATTGTAGGGCCTTTTACTGGTTTCCACCTGTGGGTTACAACCATTCGGGCACTGAGTTGCAAGATTTCCACTAATTTCCTCCGTTTGGGCGGGATTCCAAGAGAAGCGTCCAAGAAACCCAGCAGGCAACTGCTAGGGGAGGCTTCTATATCACATCCAATGATCTCATTAATTGAGGAGACTAGCACCCCCCAGAAATTTTTGACTCGTGAACATTCTCATCACATATGGATAAAGGAGCCAGGTTGACCACACTCCCTCCAGCAGTCATTCCCTGGTTGGAGTCCTAGATGGCGTAAGCGTACTGGAGTAAGGTATGCCTATATTAGCAGTTGATATTTGGTCTGCCTACAATATATGTTACGAATACATCGGTAACCTCTTCTGTGAATAATATTCCACGCAGCTTCATCAAAAGCTCTACCTATCATTTGGTGCCATAGTTCACAGTGATGATCCTTTTGGGGTCCATATCTCTCTAACAGTACCCCGTAAAGCCGCGATAGCAGTATTTTCCAGATCGTGGCCTTATAGAAGAGGACTGTTTCCAAAGGTGTGGGCGCCCGGGTGAGATGAATCAAATGTCCCGGTCGCATAATAAAGTAGCGTACCTGGAAATATTAATAGAAAGAAACTGATATTCCACATTTATCAATCACCTGAGCCATACTCATACATGTCTGATCCATAAGCAGATCAGCAAAACAAATTAGACTTTTAGAATGCCATTCTCACTGAAGGTTGGCGAAGGCTGGACCACTGAAGGGTAAGAAGTCTGCAAGCTGGGATTTGGGACAAAGCAAAAGCTGCACTCCTGTCTTGTGCCAAATTTGGTTTCATATTCTTGAGGGGTTCCTACAAAATGTGTGTGTGGGGGGGCGGGGGTAGTGATGGTCGCATTAGATGGCATATCTTCAAATACCGAATAAGGGGCTAGCAAAAGGCATTCCATTTCTACCTAGTGCGTGTCTGGGGGTCGCACATAATGATATCATAAGCCTCGCAATACTGCCACCTTATAATACAAAGAGAACTTGGGACAGTTCATACCTCCGTCCTCTACTGGGACTATCATTCGCATCCATCCAATTTGCGATTTAGGCATGCCCCACACGAATCTACTAAATTTCTCCTCTATTTTCCAAAAAACTACAGCGGGATGTGGATGGGGTTGATGACATTATAGTGTACTGAATCCTCCTTAGATTTCAACTGAGCTGAACTGACTTGTTTTCTGTAGGAAACTGAGCTAAAAACAGAAGGGGATTCTATGTGCTGGGAATGTGGGGAATAAATGAAAAATATGCAAGGACCACAGCTAGCGCCCCCAATCTATGGCATGAAATTGGATGAATGTTTTGAAAATTTACTAGACAAGGACTGACAGAAAGAAGGACATGGGGGTCTTAGGCCAGTTTCCTTACAGGAAGCAAATACATCTGAGAACAGTGATTTAAAGGCAGAAGATCGAACCGTGTATTCATTGTCTTGGATTTTGCAAAGTAACACATTTCTGTCTACTTTTAAAACTGAACATCTGAGTCTGCCTGCATTAAATGCAATTGTGGCCTCTTAACATTTTGTTTTCATTGTCAACTACTTGTATTGAAATCACTAACTTAGCTGCTACGATTAATGTAACCTTCCTAACATGCAAAGAAAATTCTTAAATTTCATTTTGTTAATTTGTGAATTCATTGATATATTCTTATTTACTTTAGGAAGTTGAGGTACAGTGAGCATATCCCCTTGCACACTTTTGACTTAACTTGGTTCATTTTTTAAGTGTGCAGATTAAATGTCTTTGTATTTTGGGACACTAAAGCAGTGGTCAGGAGCAGGTCTTGTTCCACAGGTGGTTGCGACAATAGTTGCCTTGTAGTCGATTTAAATTAAATATGATTGCCGGCCCAGTGGCTTAGTGCAGCACTATGCATTATGTGGAAAACCTTAGTCTAGTTTCCAATTTGGAGAAAGTATTTTTTCACTCAGCACATAGTCAAAAGTCTGGAATTCATTGCTGGAGGGTGTAGTAAAAGCTGTTAGTGTAGCAGGGTTTAAAAGAGGTTTGGACAGTTTCCTAGTGAGAAAGTCTATAAACCATTATTAAAGTGAACTGGGGAAATCCACTGCTTACCTCTGGGATGAGCAGCATGGAATCTGTCTACCTTTTGGGATCCTGATAGGTACTTGTGACCTGGATTTGCCGCTGTTTGGAAACAGGATACTGGGCTAGATGGATCTTTTGGTCTGACCCAGTATGGCATATCTTATTTTCTTATGTTTCAGTGTCTATGCAATTTTCAGAAGATGCCAGATTATATAGACTTTTTTGTATCTTAATTGAAATGTTTTTTTATGTGCCAGTGATTGGAACTGCTCTGCAGTCCCTGGTTCTAACTACATTAGATTGTTGTAATTCAGTTTGTATTGGGTTGCCAGATTGTTTACAATATATACTTCAATTAATTCAAAACTCTGCTGCTAGGTTTTTGGCGAACACTTGTTCTGAGATCTTATTGCCCCTTATTTGAGGGGATTGCATTCATTTGCCAGGTGTCTGAAGAATTAATTTTAAAGTAGCTGTGCTTATTTTTAAAGTGCTTATAGGTATGTTGTTAAGTGCAATCAAGTCAATGTTGCCTCTTGACAACACTATGGATAGCTGTCCAGGATGTGGCAATCCCATGGTCTGGAGTATGTAAAAGTCCAGACACTGGTTTACAGTATTAGCTGTCCCTATGGTGAAACAGGTGAAATTAGTCTCAACAAGAGTTTGGAGTTTTTAATTGGTGTAGAGTAAGATTATGTAATTTATTACTTACCAGTGTTTGAATGGAGCCAGACTACTTGCCCTTTTTTTTCCTAAAATGGTGAAGGTTGTTTATTTTGCACTAGCTTTCTGATTTCTGTTTTACTGTTAGTGTTTTGTTACTGAATTTGCCATACTGCTTTTCATAATTAAAATACAAAAGTGGTTTGTTATGCTCTGCCGGTGCTTACTATGTAATCTGCCTTGAATGTTTTTGATGGATTGGTGGGATATGAGATTTGATCAATAAAATGTGGAACTATTACATCTGTCATAGCTAAAGACAGTTCCTCCACTGGTTGGCTTATCAGAATAATTTTGCAAATGATGCAAATACGGATTTCCGTTCCTTATCGTTCCTCCATTTCGGTCCTCCACCTCTGAGTTGTGCACCTCCTGCAGCATGGAGACTGGACAAATCAAGCTCATGACATCACTGGATATATCCTACTAGTCTTCTCCCATCAGCCCCCAGTGTGCCCAGTCTCCATGCAGCAGGAGGACTTAGTGAGCCTAGGTGCTGGGCTCACTTGAGAAGTGGATAAGGAACAGTTAGTTAGGGGTTAAATTTTAAATTTTATTTTTTTAATTTCTGTTTATCTTTAAAAAAATAAAAAAATAAATAATAAAAAGATAGCGATTTGATTTAACAACACTTACAGCCTCGAGCCAGTGCTCATCTTATTTCCCCATTCTATTCCGCTCGGTATTTCGTTGGTCAGCTGTCCCCTCTCGGACTGTACGGAGGGGAGCCCGGTAGAGGACAGAGCAAGCGGCTTGCGTGCTACCCCAAGTCACTTGGGGCAGCAAAGGGAGCCGAGGAGTTAATGTAGCCTGCCCTCACCGTGAACGCTGCTTGCAGTGGGAACGAGCAGTGTAGCGGTTTGCAGGGCGGTGATTGGATCCGCGCTCGGAGGGGAGCTGTGGGGGCCGAAATCACAAGGTGAGTGCCGTTTCTGCGGCACAGTTTCCTGCCGGCGGGGCTTGAGCGGGAGAGATAATTTGGGCGCGAAACAGAGCCGGTCGGGTCCTGAGCCGTTTCCCGCGCTCCGCGGCCTCGTGGCAGCAGCAGCACTCGGCGGCACGCTGTCAGGGAGGTAGGATAAGCGGACAATGTACTGTTTTTTGTTTTACACAGCTTAATTCTAATTAGTTTGCCTGCTTAATTCTAATTAGTTTGATTGCCTGCATTTAATTTCAAGTAAAGTAAAGATCCTTGCAAGTATAAAAACAAAACAAAACGTGGGAGCAGCGCTGGGGCCTTTTCCTCGGCTACGCTGACAGACCCTGCATTGAAGGGGAATTAGTCAACTGATCTTCACTTCCTCTACCCATTTATATGATGACTTTGATTGCCCTTTGGTTTAATTATGTATATTATATATACTATTATAGGCCGTTTAGTTTACCTTTTATTTGATGAATGTTGTTCCTTTATTTCTATACTTTTTAATGGTTCTATGGCCTGTATGTGCTGTACCCTAAGGCCAAGGCACGGTTGCCTTTCCAGGGGTCTGTTTTTATTTTCCCCTCTTCAATTCACTGGCAGGTGCAAAAGGCGAAGGCGCCACTTTGGCTGGCTGAAAGTTGGTATGGGACGTTTCTTGCTATGCGGATTTCTTCAGTGCTGTGCAATCAGAGGCCCAGAGCCTTATGTCTCATATATATAAAAAGAGAATAGTAGGAATAGGAGTTTCCCGGTGGCGCAGTTCCATAAGGCCAGGAGGTTGGCTAGCTGGAAGGACAATTTTGAGCAGCAGGGGTGGCTCCAGAACCTTGAGCGCTGGCAGCTCAGGAACAGCAATCTGACTCTGAGAAGGTTGGAGGCAACATAAGATATGCCATACTGGGTTAGACCAAGGTCCATCAAGCCCAGTATCCTGTTAATAAACCTGAGGGGGTTTATTAAGGAGGCTTGGTCTCTTGGTAGTCAGCCCTTGGAGCCAGGATGGCTGAATAGGGAAGGCATAGCTCCAGAGCCCGAATCAGGAATGGAAGAACTCAAGGGTCATAGGAACTAACAGTAATTCCCCCTCAACACAAAGGTGCTCCAGCCTGAAAGGAGCCAACTCTTTTTGGTAGGGAGGTATTTCTACCAGTGAATGCTCAATGTTTCCATCTCTAAGAGTCTGCAAAGACCTGGCAGAGATAGGGTTAGAGTTAATCAGCCGTTTGCATCTTACTTAACAATCATAAATTATATGGTATCTTGGCAGAATTGCATGATACAAGGTGTGTTGCTAGAGTGTACAGGATTATCCAAGATTAGGGTATCTTAGACTAGCATATATTAGCAGAGCATGTGCCAGAACTTAGTTGTGCTGGCAGGTCTGGCCATGTTGGAGTGTTAAGAATTGGGGAAGTCTTCCATGGAACGCCATGAAAAACTCTGCACAGGGCGGCTTATACTATGCCTAGATTTAGCTGATGTCCATTGTGTCTAAAATAGACTTAGTTACTCAGTCTTCCACTCCCCAAAAACAAAAAATATTTTAATTACCTTTCACTAATTTCTTGAGCAGTTGGGGCTGATACTACAGTTGAAGGTAGACTGTATGGACTCCCTCTTGTGTTCGTCTTGGGTGGAGTATATGTCTTGGTAAGAAAAGCTCCTGGCTTGTATGACCTTGACCTTGAAGGTCTGTTAGAAGCGGTCATTTGGCCTCCTGTTCTGGACCTCCCACCCTGTGGTGGAGGCTCAGAACAGGCATTGGCCTTTGCAGAAATTGGTCTCCAGATGGGCTTAGGAGTCTGTGAGCGAGATCTCAACCATCTGGTCCTTTTGGAAGCTGGGGGGAAAAGACCTAGATCGATCAAGGGGCTGGGATCGGCCCCTAACTAGGGAGATCTTTGTTTTATTAAGAGAGCGAGATCTGAGTGGAATTTTTTGGGGGGCAATAAAGATTTGACTCCTGTCACATGGGGTGCCCCAAGCCTGAATGGAAAGTGTTAGTATCCGTCCAATGGGTCCTAGAGGTAATGCGCGAGGGTTAAGCTCGCAAATTGGCTCGCCACTTCTAGATTGGTTTGTCCTGGGCCATTGCAAGGATCGGTAAGGGACGTCTGCCTTCCGGCAAACGTTTGTTCGCCTCTGGTAGATAGTAGCAGTTGTAACAGTGACAGGGATCGTACGGCGATGGTCGTTGCCGTGCTTATCTCATAGTACCAAAGAGGGACAGGTTCCTACGTACTAGTCTGGATCTCATTCGACGGCTTTGCAGGTTTGAGAGTGTCCGACCTTTGGATGGAAATGTTGCGATCGCTGATGGTGGCGGTTCAGAAGGTGGAATTCTTGACAGTCCATCGTCTACAGAGGCATGACTGCATATCCCGTCCGGATTGGATTGTCAGAGGTTCCTAAGGTTCGCACCCCAGTAGGGGCATTTTCAGTTTCAGGCATGGCCCTGTGGGTCACCACCAAGGTAAGAAGGGTGATAGTGGCAGTCCAGCAAAAAAAAAAAAAAAAAAAGAAAATCTTAGTTTTCCCTTCTCCCGGCGTTTGGCTGATACGAGCAAAGTTGAGGGGTGAGTGATTTCAGTTTACCAACAGAGTAGTGTTTTTTTGCTTTCAGAAGCCGGTTAATTCTGTCTTAAGTCCTTGACTACATATAAGTACAGTTCGTCACCCAGTAGGGGCGGTGTTCTGGTTGGTTTGGCAAGCTCAGACCGTTTGATGGCGGGGACACCAGTTTCGGACTTCCGTCGATGACAGCTTGGAGCTATCTTCAAGGGCTAGGATCAGTGGCGGCGGTCCTGGCTTTCGTGCTATGGCCAGAGCGCACATGCATTCCTGGTAGAGGTCGTTTCCTCGACTCTGGTTGCCCAGAGCGAGGCTCAACAGCAGATTCCTTGCCTTTTGCAAATCAGGCGGCCGCTTCAGCGGTGGTTTGCCCAGACAATCTGGCGTCGTGCCGGCTACTGGAGCACCCACAATGGCTTCCAGTGTTGACAGATGCGAGACTTGTAGGTTAGGGGGTGTACAGCGGGGAGCTGTTCGCACAAGGAACTCTGTTCGGCCAGGAGGGCCAGGGATCAATCAACCGTCTGGTGCTGCGA
The DNA here is from genome assembly GCA_033557465.1 of Ichthyophis bannanicus. Taxonomy (NCBI): domain Eukaryota; kingdom Metazoa; phylum Chordata; class Amphibia; order Gymnophiona; family Ichthyophiidae; genus Ichthyophis; species Ichthyophis bannanicus. Next base: position 160,752,598 of record CM066043.1, on the reverse strand, counting down.
GCGGTGGTCTACTTTTTTCATCCGCTCAAAGCCGCGGTGAAAGTTCAAGCGGGGCGAGCCCGGTTGGTCAGTTCTGCGACGGTGGCCTACCTCACTCGATGTGGCAGTACAGGCAGCGCGGCCATGGAGGTAGGAGGAGCTCTGTTTTCCTGGGTGGAGTCTCGCCAACAGGTTAGCTTGGCGGCGTCCTTGCAGGATCGGAGAATGTGATGATAGATTTTCCCAGCAAGTCCGGCTGGATGCCGGAGAGTGGGATCTTCATCTGGAGGTTTGTTTTTGCACAGATAGTCCACAGGTGGGATTCCCCAAGCATGGATCTCGGGGCGACAGTTAATCGACCACGGCGATTCATTTTCAGCAGGAGACGAGAGGATGGATAGCTGACCTGATGCAAGTGTGGTCTTCGCCTGGTTGTCTCTAGGTTTCTTCCCTCTGGGGGCACCCATAGGAAGAGTTTCTGACTCCGGTCCCGCTTGAATGGCTTAGTTGGATTGTTTTCACGCTCCCAGTTTGACAATTGAAAGGGCAAGGTTATGAAGTAAAGGTTATCTTGGTGCGGTACTTGCGTGTCTGCTTCGGGGAAGTTCGAGGTCCGTCTGCCTGGCGTAGGTGCAAGTATGGTATATTCCTGAGTATTAGTTCTCTCAGCAGCAGGTCCGGGCTTACATGGTTTGCGTGGTTATGGTATTAAGTTTCTTGCAGGACAGTCTGGTTGAGGTATTAGCAGTGGTTCCCTAAAGGTTCGATTCACAGCTCAGACTTGCTATAGAGGCAAAGTCCAGGAAGTGGTTTTGGGCTTGCACTTCGACGTGGTGCATCTGCTAAAGGCGGTTTCTAGCCAATGTCCTTATCGCAGGGGGGGGGGGGCAGTGCGACTGCAGGATCTCAATTTGGTCTTGGGGGTGTTATCTAGGTTCCCTTGGGCCTTTGCATCTCGCTCGGTCGAGGATTTAAGGACAGTGTTTTTAGGGGACTTCTGTTTGGAATGATGAGGTTCGGAGCTACAGGCGTTTCCCTGCCAAGAGCTGTTTGTTGGACCTTTTCTAGAGCAAAGGTAGTGTTGAGGCCAGTACCGTCATTTTTACTGTTTTTACCATAGGTAGTTTCTCCTATTCTCCACATTCGGCGTCAGTATTTCTGGGTCTCAGAGATTTTTAGTAAGGCTGTTCGCCTATTCATTCTGTTGGAGGTTCCTGTAAAGGGGAAGTGGCAGCGATGGCTTCAATTCCAGATGGGTTCGAGAAGCATTGGCGACAGCATCTATCTGTCTGTCTATCTATCTATATATCACAAGGGCATCAGGTGCAGATGGGGTTAAGGGCTCACCCCGCTAGAGCGCAAGCGACGTCTTGGGTGGAGCACAATTTAGTTCCACCAGGAGAGATTTGCAGAGAGGTCTCTTAGCCGTTTTCTTCAGGCATTCGGTAAACACTATCACCTGGATGGCCAGGCAGCGAAAGATATCTGTTTCGGCTCATCGGTATTGCGATCCAGATGGAAAGGTCCCTCCCAATGATTATTGCTCTTACATTCCAGAGGTGGAGGACTGAACTGGAGGACCGATAAGGAAATGGAAATTACACTTACCTGGTAATTGTTGTTCCTTGAGGAACTCCAGTTCAATCCTCATTCCCGCCCAGGGAGGACCATTGCTGAAGTTGGTTTCAGTTTCGGGGGGGGGGGGGGTGTGTATCAGTAGATAAATGTCTGTTCGCAGGGATCACTGTGATGTCTGCTATTCTGTCTTTTCTCTTCTTTCTGTCCTATGCTGTTTATGGAGGAAAGAGATAGTGCAAGAAGTAGTTTTCTCCTTACCGGGAAGGGGATTTACTTTAAAAGTTGAGTTTAAAAGTTTTAGTTTTAAAAGTTTAAAGTTGGAATTAATTCTATAGCTACTTATTTGTTGCTCCTTTTGAGTCTGCTTTGTCAATAGTTCACTGGGGGCTGATGAGAGAAGACCAGCAGGATATATCCAGTGATGTCATGAGTTTGACTTTCCAGTCTCCATGCTGCAGGAGGAGGTGCACAACCCAGAGGTGGAGGACTGAACTGGAGTTCCTCAAGGAACAACAATTACCAGGTAAGTATAATATCCATTTTTGCACTGTGCCTGCAGTATGTATTTATGATAAACATCTTGTAACATGTTTGGGGTTGAGCTTTCATTTTGTTTGATGAGAAATCAGCATTAAGAGTAATTTCATAACAGGCTGCCTAATAAAAATGTGCTTGGCCAAAAAAGTTCAGTTTGTCTTTGTTTTAAATGAAGTTATTACAGTTTTGCATGCGGTTTTGCACATATCTGTCATAATTGCATGTCTTTTATTCATGCAACATCTATTTTGATTGTACGCACATAAATTTGTAGGCATGTGCATACACAAGCAATTTGTGTGCACACACATTTTTTAGGTGCCCAATAAACTATGATGAATGAATATCCCTACTATGAAATCTATCTGAGTTATTTGTGTAACTTAAACTAATTTTCAAAGGAAAAGTATGCACCTACTTTCTCTTTTGATAATTACCCCATGAAAACAGGGCCAGCAGTCTCATTAGGTGAATTAGCTGGTTAGCTAGAGTGCGGACGTGTCAAGGCACCCCCATTGCCACTGTTACCGCCCCTCTCCAGGACCTGCAGTGGGGCAATGGCATTGAAATCGCGATGCAGCACTTAACTCTCCAGCGCTGTGTCGTGGTTCCAGTCCTCTGTGATCTGCTGATTTCCCCACCCCCCCCGCTTTGACACAGAGTTCCCATTTGCATGCCCCCATGATTATGATTAAAAAAAACATTTAATGATCAAAATCTCAAGGGGGGGGGGGGTTGGGCATAAGGCTGAAAGTTTGAACGCCTATGGTGCCCAGTACTCTTGCACCAGCTCTGCACACACATAGATGTATTTTATAAAGTATACAGGTGAATCCTAATTGTATATAAGACATCTAAGTAGGAAATGTGCTAACCAGGTTGGGACATGCACTATTTCACAAGTATTTGTAAAATACATATAGGGATGCAGGGGAATACATATGTAGCTTGCAGTGGGAACAGGCACTGAAAAAAGAGCATATTTCGAGTTTGATTATACAACCTACAACTATAAGTGCTGGAGTTTACAAAACCAGACGTCCAGAACAAGCCAACTAAGAAGGCAAGTAAAAAAACCTTTTATGTTTCCAATTTTTGATCCCACCTGCAGCTCTCCACCATGCCAGCGTTTACGTGCTTTAAAATGCCTCCCTGGGTAAAACCTATTAGTCTTTTTGACATCTTGGTGCAGGTGACTTGGGTATCTTGATAGGTTGCTGATGTATGCACATCTGCAGAGGTACCAATACAATACACTGCCTCTCTCTAGCAGCCCAGCCAAGCCTCCATCCTACTTCTACCTGCTGACCCTTTTAGCAACCACAGCAGCTATGATGGAGCCAGGAGAAAGGGCTTCCATCCCCCTTCTTTCTCTCCTTCCTTATCTGTTGAGACTGACCAGTGGATCAAATTTACCCAATCCATCACTTTACTCTTTCATAGGGAGCTCTGAGCGTATCCATACTACTTAATAGTTCATACTGTTGTTCTGCTATGTTTGGCTCCCTTAACTGATAACCCCTATGCAATTGGGCCAGATTAGGCTAAATTAGTTGGGCATGGACAAGGAGCATCATTAGGGGTGCAGACTTCAGACTTTTCTTAAGAAATCTGTCAAATGATAGCTCTTATGACTTGGTGTTTTTGTTTTTGTGAATTGGTCCAGGAATTCTGTGTTTGCAAAATCCTTTTTGATGTACATGTAACTGGTTAAGGTGAATTTATATGAGCAGACACTGTGATATATCAGACTCCTGGTGGAGGGGAGGCAATAGTGTTCTAAGGGCCATGAGAAAGTTTTGGTCTTATTCTGGCACGTAGAGCCAGGAAGTTCTTTTTGGAAGGCAAAGTTTCAGTACAGCTTTATCACTTTTTCTAAACATTACTGTATGGGGGCATTGTGTTAGGCAGTATGATGCAAATCACTGGTCAACATTGAAATCGTTACTGACTTTAAAAGGCCCTAATCTGTAGTATCTTGGTGAGCTGAACACGAATATAACATTAAAAAAAATTATTGGCTCTCGTTTTGAAGATATTGCATATAGTTCATTTTTGACGTTTCACTGTGTAAATGTATCCAGTAGGACATCAACAATGTCCCAAATAAGCCTTGAATGATGTAATATTGCATCACATTGCATAATACCAGCATGCACACATCATCCAGAGTTGATTGCATCATTTTCTGATGCAATGCAATACTACTGCCAGATGGCTGCTGAAGCCATCTGACGTCAGCAGTGACTATACACAGTCGGAAAGGTTGAGCATTTAAAATATTTCAGACTGTGTGTGAGACAGTTTAAGCTACTGTTACATGCAACTTTTATTAATCATACAATTTTAGCCATTTAGGTACAATACAGAACAGTAATGCCACGAAAGTGCTTTAATACCATTGACAATTTCTGCTACATTTGTGGGAAAGTGACATTTGCCAACCAGAAGAAAAGTATCACTTCTCAACTGAAGAAGGCATATCATCTTTACTTCGGATGCAAGATTGGTGACCAAGACAAGCCTTGGGCCCCGCATATATGCTGCGCTACATGTACAACACAGCTTTCACAGTGGTTGAATTGCAAAAGACCATCAATGCCGTTTGCAGTCCCCATGGTGTGGAGAGAGCCAAGCAACCACATACATGACTGTTACTTCTTCTTGGTTCCTCCTCTTTCCAGCGGAATAACGAAGCAAGAGAAGTCTAGCATAGTCTACCCAAACATTCCGTCTGCATTGAGGCCAGTTCCACATGGAGAGGGACTTCCTATTCCAGAACCTCCATCAGAATATTCTCTTGATTCATCTGATGAGGACAAGGGTGAGCCGACCTGTTCTTCTCATGGTCCGTCAGCATGCAGTCACCCAAATTTTCACTGGGATGCATTATCAACTCCACACAGAATAACACAGGAAGAACTAAATGACCTGGTTCGTGATTTGGACTTATCCAAGAACAAGGCAGAATTGCTAGGATCAAGACTCCAACAATGGAATCTTCTAGAAGAAGATGTCAACATTACTTCATATCGAAAGTACCACCAGCAGTTGGAGCCTTTCTTCAGAAAGGAAAGTAATTTGGTATTCTGTTCCGATATTGAAAGCCTCATGAATGCCTTAAAAATCACTCATGACCCACAAGACTGGAGACTATTTATAGACTCTTCAAAACTGAGTCTGAAGGCTGTGCTTTGGAACAACGGAAACCGTTTTCTATCTATTCCAGTAGCGCATGCCATCCACTTGAAAGACATACGATAATGGAAGTCAGTAGATGCTTTAAGTTAACTATAACAAGTACAGCTGGCACCTCTGTGGTGACTTGAAGGTAGTTGCCCTTTTAATGGGACTGCAGCAGGGATGTATAAAATACATGTGTTTCTTATGTGAGTGGGATAGCCAAGCAAGGGATTGGCACTACTTGCAGAAGGAATGGAATCACAGACAAAATGTAACAGTTGGAGAGAAGAATATCCACCACCCAGCTCAGGTTGAGGCTCATAAAATCCTGCTACCACCCCTTCACATCAGACTAGGTTTGATGAAAAACTTCGTGAAAGCCATGGACCGCACTTCGCTAGCTTTCCGATTCCTGCATGAAAAATTCCCTCGACTCAGCGAAGCAAAGATTAAAGAGGGAGTTTTTGGGGTCCTCAGATTCGAGAGCTCTTCAAAGATGACCGGTTCAACAACTTGCAGCAGGGTGATGTGAAAAAGCATGGAATGCTTTTCGCTTAGTGTCAACAAACTTTTTCGGGAATGTTAGGACAGAAAACTACAAGGAACTAGTAGAAGACATGCTGATGCAGTATCAGAAACTTGGCTGCAATATGTCTCTAAAGATCCATTTCCTTGATTCCCATCTCGATTTCTTTCCTGACAACTGTGGTATGGTTAGTGATGAACAGGGCGAACGTTTTCACCAGGATATCGCAACGATGGAGCAAAGATACCAGGGAAAATGGTCCACTACAATGCTGGCTGACTATTGCTGGACACTCCCCAGAGACGCTCCCGAACAGCTGTACAAGAGACAGGCGAAAAAATCTAAGAAGTAGTCTATGACTTGGTTTTTTACAGGTATTAACCGAAGGCCTATTATATTTACTATTGACATGCATTTTGTGATGTAAACATTAATTCTTGTAGATTACAAAAAAACTAGAGCCAACTTTGCAATTTCACTGTCATATTTGTCTTCAGCATATAAAAATTGATAAGAAATGACTATTTTTATTTCAGTAACATGACTTTTGTAAAACTTTGTTGACCATATTTGACCCAGTTACTTCATTCTCAAAACACAGGTGGTGCCATGTCTGTCTGTCTGTACCATTTGACGCTTGTGGTCGTAGAGGTACTTCTCATTTTACGTATGGTCTCTGTTCTGGCCTGCAGTATAAAAGACAGACTTGATTGCACAAGTTGGGTAATTCTGAGTTCTCAAAAGCTCTGTGTAGGGGATGTCAGGAAGTGGTTAACATTAGCCTTATATATAGTCCTTGCATGACATACATTGAATTGTTGGAGTGCCAATTACAGTGCTACAAGACTTGAGTTTTCAAAACCCCAATTAGTATTTCATGAATGCTGCCAAATATGCCTGCTTTTCTTTTAAGCATTCATATGTTCTGCTGACCTTTTGATAAGGTATCTGCAGCATTCAGCAAGCAATAAAACATTATGAGTAACAGAGTCTCTCTGATTTTTACACTCTTTAGATCTTTAACTTTACAAAGAGTCATAGAATATAACAGTTTGGAAATGACCTTTCTTTCCTGAGTAGAATAGCAAAATTCATGAAACATTGAATCAAACTAGAGATTAACTGTGTCTAGATGAACTGTCACAGTATTATATTGTTTAATTTACAGAACTGAAAATACTGTAACAATTTTAGTCTAAATTTCTTCAGAAATATGAAGGAGCATTAGCTGCTTTACGCAGGAAGTTATGCACATTAATCGCTTAACACACATTGAAAAAAACCCTAATACTCAGTAAATACAGTTAATCTGTGTTAAAATTCCTAAACTAGCTGCCTAAACAGAAATTACATTAATATAGGGAAGCAGTGGAGAGTGCTTTATAGTTAATAGGGACTTTCTTTAACATAAATTAACAACAAATCATGAAGATAACATAGGAAACAGTTACCTAACCTTTAAAGGCAGCGTGCTGTTTAATGTGTTACCCGCCAGCATGCTGCTCTCCACATAACCAGCAATGCTTCTTTTCAGTCTTTACATGCAAATTTTGCATTTAACGCACCTACAGAATTGGCATTACACAATTTTAGTGCTAATACAGTTTAGTAAATAAGCCCCTAAGGGGTGTATATATTAGAGTGCGTTAAGGGAAAAATGTAGGATTTTTACCCCTTCACGCATGTTATTTGCCTTTTAATGCATGCTACTTTATTGTAGTGCATGCTATATAATGAGATGTAAATACGTGCAAAACACTTAATTATTATGCAAATAAAATAACACAGCTCATGTTGAACCTCACAAGCTGCATTATTCATGTAAGAATAATGCCAGCTCTGAGCTGACGTTATTTTTCCTCTCCAGGAGCATCAGACTGTAAACATGCAGCCCGATGCTCCTGGAGAGATCTCAGAGGGATAGGTACATATGGAATTGGCTTGCAGCCCCCCCCCTACCCCTGCCTCCCCAAAGACCTCTCCCTTGGCACCTTCCTGGTATCTAGCAGCTGGGGCAGAAGTGCTTTCTATTTACTGCAGGTTAGTGACTCCCATGGTAAATTTTTAAACTGCTTAGCAACTTTTCCCCACTCAGGGACTTATGTATTATAGCTGTTAGTTTGCATAGTTTGTATGTGTGCTAGTGTTGACATCAAATTCTCCATTACTGTTAATGCACATATAAATATAGGGCCCTATTTACTAAAATGTTTCATATGCATGTAATGAGAGAAACCCTTTAGCACAGTGGTGTTCACTCTGTCCTGGAGGGCCGCCAACAGGTCAGATTTTCAGGATATCTCTCATGTATATATACATGAGAGAGATTTTAGAAACATAGAAACATGATGCAGATAAGACCATACGGCCTGTCCAGTCAGCCCTTCCTTATGAACCACTAGACTGTACAGTCCCTTCTTTTCTTTAGAGATCTTCTGTGTTCCATGTTTTCTTGAATTCAGATGCAGTTTTTGTCACTACTACCTCTACTGGGAGACTATTCCACGTATTTACCACTCTGACCATAAAGAAATATATTTATTGTATTTATTTATTTGGTTTCATTTGTATACCGCTACTTCCAGCGATCAGAAGTAGTTTACTCTACACATCAAACATTGGTTACATATGGTAAGAATCAACAATTTACATTTTCATTGAGATGTACTTGACTGTACATTTATACATATTTACATTTTACATTGTTTTGCTTGCTTTTTTACAGATTTGAATATTGAAATTTTGTTTTCATTTATACAGTGTAAGACATCTATATAGTATTTAAACAGTATGGGCCATGCACAGTTTTGTTTCAGTGGTTGCAATATATACATTTTGGTTACAACAAATCGGTTCTTAATACTTTTGTTCATTTGGGTTGCGAGGTTATGTTCATTCTGGATTGTTTATGTTAAGTTGTAATGATCCTGGAAGAGATGGGTCTTTAGTTTTCTCCTAAAGTCCTGTAGGTCGCTGTTCGATCTTAGTTTGTTTGGTAGCTGATTCCATAATGTGGGTGCTGAGTAGGTAAATGCTCTGTTCCTTGTACAAACTTTTACAGTTCGGATGTTAGTTAAGGGTGTTTAAGTTGTGAGTCCTTCTGCTTCTGTTAGGGGGTTGAGTGGTGATGAGGTTGGAGAGGTAGGATGGTGCTGTTATGTATCAGCTTGAATACAGTTACTAATAGTTTGTATTTTATGCGGGCTGTAATGGGACGCCAGTGTAGCTCAATTAGTATAGGTGTAATATGTTCGGTGAGTTTTCTGTTGATGATAATCCTGGCTGTGATGTTTTGCACCATTTGCAGTATGTTATCCGCAAATTACTCCTGAGTCTATCTCCTTTCACCCTCCCCACTGCAGAGCTTGCTTTCAGTTGAAAGAGGCTCTCCTGCTGTGCATTTATGCCGTAGAGGTATTTACATGTCTCTATCATATCTCCCCCTCCTGTCTTCTAAAGTATACATATTGTGATTTTTAAATCTGGTTTCTAGAATTGCACACAATACTCTAAATTAGGTCTCACCAAAGACTTATCGCCTCCTTTTTCCTGCTGGCCATTCCTCTCCCTGTACACCCAAGCATCTTTCTGGCTTTCACTGTCACCTTTTCTATCTTTTTAGCCACCTTAAAATCATCAGAAACAATTACTCCTAGGTCCTGTTCTTTCGTAGATAGAAGCACTTCGCACCCTATATTGTACAGCTCCCTTGGATTTTTGCAGCCCAAATGCATGATCCTACATTTTTTAGTGTTAAATCTCAGCTGCCAAGTTCTTGACCATTCTTCAAGCTTTGCTAAATCCCTCCTCATGTTATCTACACTTCCTGGGTGTCTACTCTATTGCAGATTTTGGTATCATCCGCAAAGAGGCAAACCTTACCTGACAGCCCTTCCACAATATCACTTACAAAAATATTGAAAAGAATCAGGCCAAGGATGGATCCCTGCGGCCCCAGTGGCAACATCCTTCTCCTCAGAGTAAGCACCATTTACCTGTACCCTTTGTAATCTCCCACTCAACCAATTTCTAACCCAGTCACTTTAGGGTCCATTCTTGGTGCATTCAATTTATTTATTTGCATGTCTGCTACCTCCATTGTATGCAGATCTCTCTCATGCATATTCATTAGGGGTATTATGAAAACTTGATCCATTTGTGGCTCCCCAGAACTGGGAATGAATACTAAGGCTTTAGCAAATAGGCCCTTAAGAGGACCAGTTACTCCCCCAAGGCTCGGCACTCTCATCCATACTATTCAACATTTACATCCAGCCACTGTGTGATGTCATTCAAAGCTTCAATATCAATTACCAAGTATATGTTGATGACATTATGATTTACATGCCGTTCTGTACCCACACCAGACTACTCCACAATAACCACATGCTTCATAGTGATAAAAAAGTGGCTTCAAAATAATATCCTCAACATTAACTGCGGCAAAACTAAAATACTGCATATAACTGAAGACAACAGTTTCAGACCTCCAGCCATAATACAGATGGGTACCACAGACCTCACAGTTAAAACAGAAGCCCAATATTTAGGAGTCATTATTGACCAGAAAGCCTTTGGGAGATGCACCATGCATGTGTGGTCCCCTTCCTGCCCAAGGGTGCCATCTTGCTTCAGTCTCCTTTTTTCCAAGGAGCCCTTTGGACGTCTGTCCTGTTTCCCTGGAAAAAGTGTCTTAAAATTATCATAGAATTATCTTTTTTCCAGTACACGTACTGGGTCCTCTTCCCGCCCCTGAGCCAGCTCACCCCGGCATCGCTCCATGGGTTTGTTTTTTGTTTTCTCAACTGGCGCTTTCCGCCCTTTTTTGGCCAGTGGGCCTTGGGCCCCTTTTTTTTTTCCCGATGGCCTCTAGTGGCTTCAAAAAATGTGATTGGTGCAGTAAAATGATGTCCCTCATGACACACAACTGCTGCCTCCATTGCCTTGGGCCAGACCATGACAGCTTGGACTGTGACCTCTGCAAGTCCATGTCTGCAAAGGCCATCAAGAGCCGTCAGTTGCAGCAGAAGTTCTTCCATAAATCTGACTCTGCACTGAATTCCCTGGTGACACCACGCTCCAGAGCCCCCTCTTTTACCTTGGTGCCCTGCGATGCTTGGGCCGCCTCGGAGACCCGTGGCCACGAGTTCTCTGAGAGGAAATCCCAGAGGTGGAAGAGCTCCCAATCCTCGAAGGCCGCCTTGAAGGACGGGTCTAGAAAAGCAGGTAAATCCCACACCAGGTCTCGGTGTGTCCGAGGGATCTGAGCAGGAGGAGCCTCACAAGCTGCCCCAGAAGGAGTCATCTGCATCGGGTGACTGGCCTCGGACCACTGAGGCCATCCTGGTCAAGGACTCCCCCTCAATGGAACAGATGCCAGACCTGAAAATTTTGGTGCCCACATCGCGAGCTGTGGAGCCAACTGGCATGGAGACCAGGATGGCGGCTTTGGAGCGCAGTATCTCTGCCCTCCTAGCCTAGCAGTGGGTGCTGATGTCTGGTTCCTCTGATTCATCCACCCCGGCAACTGGACCCTTAACATCGAAGGTTTCCCCGGACATTGAGCCGATCCTTGAGTGCCACTGCCTTGGGAGAGCCATTGGCACCGGACAAGGTCCCAATCTCATTCCTCAGGACACTGGTCCTCTCCAGTGAGCGCATATGGCTTGGACCACAGCTCTTCCAGGCGTCACGGGCCTTTGGGCTCGGGCCTCGACCGCAGGAGTCACGGAGCCTCGAATTCTTCCTCTGATTTTTGAGTCAGACTGGGAGACTGAGGATGAGGAGTCCCTGGACACACTGCAACACTGAGACATGCCCTTGGACCCGTCTCCACTGATGATCTGGTGCCATTCCCTGCCCGAGGATGTTGCCTTCCTTGACTTTGTGCAGGACATGGCAAAGGCACTCGCGTTTCAGACTGAGGTGGAGGAGGAACATACATGGAGGAACTTGAGATCCTCCAGTATGAGGCCCCTCCAAAGGAGGCCCTCATGGTGCCCGTCCCTCTGTTTCTCGAGCGCTTCCTTCTCCACATGTTGGAAACATCAGCATCTGTGCCCATAGGGAGCAGATGGCTCGACTCCATGTACCAAGTCCACTGAAGCCTGGGGTTTCAAAAAAACCCCAGTTCCCTCATAACACAATGGTCGTTGAGTCAGCTATGCGGTGACTCAGAAGACAAAAGACTCACTCCTCAGTGCTGCCTGGTAGGGAGGCCCGGACCCTGGATGCCCTCAGCCAAAAAGGCTTCCAAGGCTCCATCCTGGCTTGCTAAGTCCAATCCCAACAGTTGTACATCGGTATGTACCTCAAGGAACTGGCGAGGGAACTTGCTGGTTTCTCTGCAGGCCTTGATAGGGAACCCCTCCAGCGGTTTAAGTCACTGGCTTGGCAGTCAAGGAGTGCTCGAAGATTTTGTCTTGAGCAACATACAATGGCTTTGAGTCTTCAGCCAGAGTAGCTGCCACGGGCATCGGGGCCTGATGTCAGGCATGGCTGCAGTTGTCTGACCTCGGGCAATAGGTCCAGGACAAACTCATCAATGTCCTTCCACTGGAGAGAACCTCTTCAGGAAACCAATGGCAGACAAGGCTGCAGAGATAGAGACCGAGTTCCTGACCGGGACCAGACTCTCTAAGAAAACCTCTGTACATCCCCATAAGGAAGCCCCGGGGAAGAAGCCTTTCTTTCCGAGGAAAAAGGGGATTTTTGGTAATGCCCCATAGTACCAAGCCTTCTCTGCCCCACAGCAAGGATAAAACCCCAGGGGGCAAGGGCCCAGTTCTTGCAAGTAGAAGACTCCAAAGGCCCAGGCACCAGCCCCAGCTCAACCGGGGGGGGGGGGGAGTTATTGACTCCTTGGGCATGGCCTTCTCAACCCCAGGAGGCTCTCAGCAGCCTACAGGGGGCATCTGGCCCTGTTTGCCCACTGGTGGTCCTCCATCACCACCGATTCCTGGGTGCTGTGAGTAGTCAAGGAATGTTACCTTCTCCACCTGCAACAGATGCCACCCTTGTTCTTTCCAGGAGAATCTGTAAGGCCTCTCCTTCACCATACTCTGCTCCTCAAAAAGCTCACAGGCCTCCTCGAGGAAAGGCAGTGGATCCAGTGTCCCAACATCTCTGGGGCAAAGGCTTCTACTCCAGATATTTCCTCATCCCCAAGTGAACAGGGGGCCTCAGGCCCATCCTGGACCTGCAGGACGTACAGATTTCTAGTCAGGGAGAAGTTCAAGATGCTCTCCCTTGGAACAATGCTGCCATACCTTCAGTATGGAGACTGACTATGCTCCTTAGACCTGAAGGATGCTTATAAACACATCCTGATCAATCCCACCCAACGAAAATACCTCCAGTTCGTGGTGGGAAGAGGTCACTACCAATACAGGGTGCTATCTTCTGGGCTGGCCTCATCGCCAAGGGTCTTCACCTAGTGCCTCGCAGTGGTGGCAGCCCACCTTTGTCTTCAAGGAACCTTCGTCCCTGGATGACTGGTTAATAAGGGGAGGCACACCTGCAGAAGTGCACCATGCCACCAAGCACACGACTCTCATCCTGCACCATCTGGGGTTCATCATCAACTACCCCGTCCCACCTCTCTCCGGCTCAGTGCCTGGAGTTCATAGGGGCACAGCTAGACAACCTCCAGACTAAGGCCTTCCTCCTTATGGAGAGGGCAGAATGCCTTAGGGTGATAGTTGCAGAATTTCAGCACTGCCAGTTGGTGCCCACTCGTTTCCTCCTCTGCCTGCTGGGCCACATGGTTTCCATAGTCCATGTGACCCCTAATGTCCGCCTATACATGAGGACGGATCAGTGGTGTCTCCACTCCCAGTTCACACAAACCAAAGGCATGCTTCGAGACAGGATAAGAGTGACCCACCAGCTGGCAAACTCCCTTCACTGGTGGCAGCTTCCCCGCCACCTTCAGGCCGGGATGCCCTTCCAGGCACCCACCCCCAAGAATGTCCTTACCATGGATGCCTCTCTGCTGGAATGGTGAGCTCACTGTGAGGACCTCTGCACGCAAGGCAGTTGGTCCCAGATGGAATGCCAGTTGCAGATCAACCTTCTGGAGCTCCAGGCGGTCTACCTCCCGGGCAAGGACAGTGCCCTGGCAGACAGGCTGAACAGAGTCCTCCAGCTGCACGTGGACCCCAGTGGCCTCCCAGCTGTGCTGTCTCTGGGGCATTAGACCTGTTTGCCAGCCTGGACAACACACAGTTGCCCCACTTCTGCTCCTGCCAGCCACACATGTGCAGGGTGGCGGCAGATGCATTGCTCTTTCTGTGGATAGAAGGCTGCCTTTACACCTTTCTGACAACACCTCTGGTTGCCAAGACCCTCCTTCAAGGTCCATTGCGATAGGGCGTCACTGATACTGATAGCCCCCCCGGTGGCCCAGGCAACCCTGGTTCCCACTGCTTCTCTACCTGGAGGCGGTATCTCCAATTCCCCTGAGCTGCACCTCAGGACTAGCCAACTTGGGGTCCTTGTCGCTCATGGCTTGGTTGCTGAAAGGATAGCTTTAGCTCTCTTCAACCTCCCACAAGACGTGGAGGAGGTCCTTTTGGCCTGCCGCAAGGCCTCCATGAGAAGGGTGTATGCCTTTAAGTGGTGCCAATTTTCAGTGTGGTATGCCGAGAGGCGGCTAAACCTGTTCTCCTGCTTGGTGCAACTGGTACTCCAGTACCTACTCCACCTATCCCAGGTGGGACTGAAGTCCAACTCAGTCAGAGTGTACCTGAGAGCCATTGAGGCACACCACCACTCCATCGAGGGCAAGCTCCTCTCGGCTTGGCCCCTGGTTTCCTGCAGGAAATGAGACTTCATGTTGTCCAAGTCCCCTTTCTGCCCTCCACCAGTGGAGTGGGATCTCAATGTGGTACTTTCACAGCTCACTAAGCTATCATTTGAGCCCTTGGCTACTTGCTACCTGCGGTACCACTCCTGAAAGGTCGTTTTTCTTGTGGCACTTATGTCGGCTCGCAGGGTCCGTGAGCTCCATGCTCTGATGGCAGAGCCTCCATACACAAGGTTCTACAAGAACAGGGTGGTGCTCCGCACACACCCCAAGTTTCTGCCAAAACATGGTGTCTCCCTTCCATCTCAGTCAGGAGGTAGTGCTCCTCCCCTTCTTCTTGAGGCCTCACACCAGCAAGGCGGAGACTGTTCTCCATACTCTGGATTCTAAGATGGCCCTGTCCTATCTGCAACAGACTTGGGGCAACGGCAAAGCGACTTAGCTTTTCGTCTCCGATGAAGCCAGTCAACTGGAACTTCCAGTGACAAAGCAAACACTGTCCACTTGGGTGGTGGACTGTATTGCCCTCGCTTTATGAGTAGGCTGAGATCTCACTGGACCACTAGGTCATGGTGCACCGTGTGAGGGCCATGGCTACCTCCATTGCAAATCTGCTTTCTGTACCTGTGGTGGAAATCTGCCAGGCTGCCACCTGATATTTGGTCCATACCTTCACAGCTACCTGGAGAGGGAGTCCTGACAGGACAGCTTCTTTGGCTAGGCCGTGCTTCGTAATCTCTTTGGGGTATAGGCAACTGCCCTCCGACCCTTCTGTGTTCAGGCAACTGGAGTGCTGGTTCCCCACCAGACACTTGGGTCTTGCGAGAGTCTCTCAATTGGGACTCAACTGCTGCAGCACACGGCTTGCCTTCTTTGATCACCCATAGCTTTTTGTACAAATTCTCGGTAACCTGTAGCTGGGGAGTCCCATAAGTGAGGACTGAGTTCCTGCTTGTTCCCAGAGTAAGCGTAGTTACTCACCTATAACAAGTGTTCTCTGGGGACAGCAGGAATCAGTCCTCACAACTCTCCCTCCTCCTCGTGGAGTTGCTTTTCTATCATTTTTGCCATCTTTAGCTATGTCATTTGAATAATGCAAGATGGCAACTTTGGGCAGGAAGGGGACCACACGTGTGGTGCATCTCCCAAAGGCTTTCTTTGAAAGCTGGGGAGATGCTTCTGCTCGGGCTCCATTGGTACCAATGTCACCTATATGTGAGGACTGATTCCTGCTGTCCCTTGAGAACACCTGTTACAGGTGAGCAACTATGCTTTCTCAGGACCATAGACTCCACTGAAGAATTCCAAAAGAAGCTAAAAACTCATCTATTCCTAGAATTCTACAGGGCAGATCCCCATCTGGGCTAAGGTCCGGATCCCATTAATCGCGCATAAATCCTTCCATCTCATCTCACCATGTTCCTTGTAGTGTACATAAGTTAAGTTGCCTTTCCCACCTTACATAATATGTATTTTGTTGTATTGCATATTAATAATTTATTTTCTCCATCTATTATGCTTTTCTAGCGTTAACTGTAAAACACACTGCTTCCTAATTGTCCCTCCAGGCCAGTCCAGGAATCCAGATACGCTTGGGTAGTCGCCATTCTCCAGCAGCTGAGAACTAAGCATGTCAGGATTCTGAGAACCTAGTAGAAGAGCTCCCCTTTGAGCCCCAGCATCCAGTCTCTCAGTTCTCAGCAGCTGAAAGAGGAACTCCCCTGGCATCTGGTGTTTAGTTACTTGGTTTCTAGAGTCTTCGGAGCTTTCAGTGTTCAGGTATTTAAGGTTTTGGATAGTTGCACAGGAGCCTTCAGTGCAGTTGAAGTGTCTTGCCAAAAAAAAAAGCTTTAAGGGGGCAGCTGGGGTGTTGGGGTGTGTGTGTGTGGGGGGGGGGGGCAGAGCCTGCCCTTCCATTTTGCTTGGGGCTGAACTACCTGGGAGTCCCCCCTCCTCTGCATAGGGACCCTGGCTTCCCTGTTGGCTACGGGGAGTGGGGTTCCGGAACTCTCATTGTGCTGTGCTTCTGCTTTTGAGGCTAGGAGGCTTTTTGGCTTACTTTGCGAAGTGCAGTCCATAGTGGTCCTGAGAATGGGGGCGTCTAGCGGTAATACAACTAGGCTCAGCCTTTTGCTCGGCATTAGTATTCCTTGTTTCCCTCCTTCTGGTCAGAGCCGCTTCGTAGAAATTAAAGGACTGTGCATGCTGTCCCCTGTCCACGCGGTGTGCTGTTGTTGGAGCAGCCAGTGTCGCTTCATCAGGTTTGTGCCGGCACTGTTTTTCGCAGGGCCAGCAGTTGATTCATTCTCCGGCCCTGCCATGATTTCGGGGTCAGAAAAGGAGCGAGAATAAAACTGAAGAGACTGCGCTGGATTTGGCGGGAATTGCAGCCATTTTGGGTGGGGTGGCCTTTTCCCTGGAGATAGCGGCTAAGCGTGGGAAAAAGAAATAAAGCGGTCGGCATTATTAAAAGTAGCTGCTCCAGCATTGTGATCTGCCTCAGAATTGTCAGAGGGGTTTTTCTCTCCCGATTTCATTCTCTCTTTCCACAGGGCATACTGCTTAAAGAGAAAACAAGCCCTGGAGGGGAGTTCTAGCAAGCGTGACTGTTTTGGGTTAGAGAGACCATAGACTGGGACAGAACCTTTGCTGGAAAATGCAGATGTTAAGGACAATTTGGGGGATACTGAAGCTTGGCTAGCTCAGGATTCCCCACGGTCATAAACCTCAGAGGATTTGGGAGAGGGTCCCTCAGACCTCTGGGGGGAGCAGGCGGCTACAGAAGTGAAAGAAGTGGGTACTCTCTCCAGGGAAGATCTCAATGTCTTTCAAGTATTTCATAAGGAGGAGTTGGCAGAGCTTATTGCCTATTCCTTGATGGCGCTCAATATTGTACCCATCGCCTCAGTGGAAGAGCCTTTGGAGGATCCGCTATTGCAAGAGTTCAAAGGAACCCAAATGTGTTTTCTGGTGCACAGGGTTATTAAGATGATGATTGATGTGGAGTGGGAATTTCCTGAAGCCACTCTGCGAGGTAACTGAGAATTAGGGAAGCTTTATACCATCTCGCAGGAGGAGAAAGAGCTCTTCAGAATGCCCAAGGTGGAAGCCTTGGTGTCGGTTGTCACCAAGAAGACCACCATTCCCGTGGAGACAGGCAGAGCAGCCTTCAAGGACTTGCAGGACCAGAGGTTGGAGTTGCTGCTTAAACAGGCGTACAACTCCAGTGCGTTGGCTCTCCAGATGGTTATTTGCGGTGCCTACGTTTCCTAAGCCTCCATCTGATGGATTCAGAGGATGGCACCGGGGGGGAGGGGGAGGGTCAGGAGAGCTGGTAGCAGAGGAAGGTTGCAGGCTGGAGTCAGCAGCAGCCTACATGGCAGATACCTTTTATGATCTCGTTTGGGTAGCCTCTAAGACCATGGCTTCAGTGGTGGAGACTCAGGAATTGGGCAGCTGCTTTTGGAGAGGTGTTGGAGAAGGTAGTAAAGGACTTGGGGATGGTAAAGGGGGCCGATTGTCAGAGTAGGCCTAAAGTGACAAAGACAGGGGCTCCACAGCGGGGTCAAGCTAAGGACTTTCGGTGCTTTCGGGAGGGAGGGGATGCGCTTCTCTCCCTATCAGAGAGGCTGATTTGCTTCACACATTTCCTCCATTTTGGGGGGTCCCAGGGATTTGGATGGGATTTCAACTCCCGGCTCCCTGGATCAGAACAAGAAAATACAATGAAGCCAAGCAAGCCCAGGCGGTGGTGCCAGTAGGAGATTGGCTACAGCAGTTTTATGCTGCCTGGGTTTTCCTCACAACTGACCAGTAGTTCTTGGATAATTCGGGAGGGGGTTGCGATGTCTCAATTAGCATGATGTTTGCTTACGGCATGGCTCTTGAGAGGGCATGCTTAACACAGCAGAGCTTTGCGCCTGCCGTCATAGCACAATGTTACAAGCTAGAAAGCGCTCAATCACCTTGGTGTATGTCAGAGTGTGGCGGGTTTTTGAGGGTTGGTGTGGAGCTAGAGATATCAACCCTTTTGTTGTCCGCTACCGGACATCCTGCTATTTCTGCAGCATGGCCAGGAAAAAGGGCTGGTGCTTAGCTCCCTCAGAGTTCAGGTTGTGGCATTGGCTTGTTACAGGGGTCGTATCCAGTGACATTCCCTTTCAGCACACCCAGATGTGGTGTGATTTTTGCAGGTGGTGCAACAGCTAAGATCGCCCAGGAGGGCAATGGTTCCTCCTTGGGACCTCAATTTTGTGTTGTCTGGTCTGACAGCCCCTTTTGAGCTGATTGCAAAGGCATCTATCAAGGATCTCACCCTGAAGACGGTATTTTTAGTAGTGCTCTGCTCGGCGCAAAGGGTTTCGGAGCTTCAGACTCTATCCTGTATAGAGCCTTTTCTGCGTTTTCTAGGGAGAAGGTGGTCTTGCGCCCAGTTCCTTCCTTTCTGCCTAAGGTGGTATCTTGTTTTCATTTGAATCAGACAATTACCTTACCGTCTTTTCCAGAGTTAGGGGACTCTGAGGAGGAGAGGCAGTTACACTGCCTAGATCTGCGCAGGCTACTGCAGAAATATCTTCTGGAGACAGAGTCCCTGCGCAAGTTGGATAGGTTGTTTGTATTGTTCGGAGATCCTCGCGCTGGGGAAGCAGCTTCCAAGGCCACGATTGCCGGTGGGGATCAGAGCACACTCGACTCGTTCCCTAGTGATGTCCGGGGTGGAGCCGGGATTAGTTCCCCCAGTAGAGATCTGCAGAGCGGCAGCTTGGTCGTCATTGCATATGTTCACTAAGCATTATTGTCTAGATATGCAGGCGATGGAGGATGCTAGATTTAGTTTTGTTGTTTTTAGAACTGGTCTCAAAGGTCCTGCCTGGGTCTAGTCACTGCTTTTGTACATCCCAAGCGAATCTGGATTCCTGGACTGTCCTGGAGGGACGATTAGGAAGGAGAAATTAGACCTTACTTGCTAATTGTCTTTCCAGGAGTCCCTCCAGGCCAGACCAGGGCCCTCCCATTCCAGAGACCAGAATTATCACTGTGAGCTACGATTAAGAGGTACAGCATGATACAGTAGCAGGATCCATTCAGGAGGGGACGTGTCCTGGCTGGCTTTCCGTTTTGGCTCACTGCAACTATCTACAGAAAAAAACTCCAGAGGAAAAGGACAAGAAGGCAGTGGTCAGCTGGAGTGTTGTGCATAGTTGGGCTGAGCAGTGTCATTAGGGGAAGATTAGGCTGCTTGGTTAGTAGGAGACTAGATGCTGGGGCTCGAGGGGGAGCTCTTCTACTGGGTTCTCAGAATCCTGACATGCTCAGTTCTCAGCTGCTGGAGAATGGTGACTACCCAAGTGTATGTGGATTCCTGGACTGGCCTGGAGGGACTCCAGGAAAGACAATTAGCAGGTAAGGTCTAATTTCTCCGTGTTAAAGTTACTTTGCTTGCATGCATGAGTTCACTGTAAACTGTCTTGACTGGTAGAAAGACAGTATAAAAAAGGTGTAGGTTAAATAAATAAAATTCAGCAGTTGCTGGACCCATTGTAAGAGGGCTTGGACCATTAAGCCTGTATACTGCTTGAGAGGCATTCTTAAACAGGGCCTCTACTCTCCTGTCATGAGACTCCTTGAGTATTGTGCCCCCTTTCCACCATGATGGCCATGTGCTTTGTTATAGCCATGATGAGGGCACCCAGCTGAGGGAACCCAAAAAGACAATCCAACTTATCCTGGGGCAACAGGTACCACCGAGAAAGGGCCTCTAAGGCCCAGCTCAAGAGTCTTCTATTCAGAGATGATGAGCTGATACATAGGCTCAGGGAGGGCAAAAATTCTGAAGGAAGCCAAATACTTTCCAGAATAGGGTTCACTTGCAAACTTGCACAGATGCAGGGTCTACAATAGGTAAGGCTGCCATAGCATCCTGACTAAAAATGGGAAGACCATCTCTCTGTGAAATAGGGAGATCATGAATTGCTCCTCACCTTTCATTAGGGGAAGTTCTCACTCTTCTGATTTGCTCTCTGAAGAAAGGGAATCCTCTTCTGCATCCCAAACAACCCCTGGAGGAACATATGGGCAAAAGGGAGAGATGGTCATTTACACCCCTTGCTGCTAGTGAGAGAGGCATTTGAGGGCTTGGGTCCCCTGTACGGGAAGCTTGTTTCCTGGAACCCTGTGAACGGGTCTTTCCAAGCAGTGAGTAAGGACTGAAAACAGCCCATGAACTTTTTTAAAAGCTGCTGTTCCAAAACAGTTGAGAAAGGGCCCAAGAGGGACTGCAGGATTGAGCTTGTGGCCTGGTCACTGTGCTCCTCCTCTGTGGGCAGGAAAATCATGGGAGACTGACTAGGTGGAGGCATTTTGAATCGGCATTAGACCTCAGGCCCCTTGGGGTCCAAAACAGCCAAAAAATTGGAGACCAAGGTATCTCCTTCATACTTGGGTCAAAAAGAGTCTGCTCTGGAACTGACACTGTGGGAGCCACAAGAAGCAAGGTGCTGAGCATGTGGCAGAGCTCCACACAATAAAAAGAAAAATATGCAAACATAAAAGAATTACCAAAAGACTTCAAGGGCTGCAGCAAAAGGTATCTCCATTTCAGGGTTCATAGCACCTATCAGGCTGGCTGAGGAATTCCGAGGAGGGCTGCCCCAGCTGCCCGACGGGCCTGGATGCAGGAGAAAAAAATCGTAGATCGATTGTTTACGTCATCAGAATATAGAAAGACTAGGGGACATCCAATGAAGCTACAGGGTAAACTATTTAAGACTAATAAGAGAAAATATTTTTTCACTCAAGTGTAATCAAACTCTGGAATTTACTGGAGGATGTAGTAAAAGCTGTTAGTGTAGCTGGGTTTAAAAAAGGTTTAAACAAGTTCCTAGAGGAAAGGTCCATAAACCATTATTAAAAGGGACCCAGGATATCACTGCTTGACCCAGTACAAGCATTGAGGAACCTGTGCCTTTTGGGGAAACTGCTAGGCACTTATGATCTAGATTGGCCACTGTTGGAAACAGGATACTGGGCCTGATGGACCTTGGTCTGACCCAGTATGGCATATCTTATGTTCTTAAAAATTGAAGCTGCATTATTGTAAGCAGACAAAAGAGATCCAAATACTGCCAATGAAAAGAATGGAAATAGTTTAAAAAGTTCAGAAAAAAATATTAGAAAGCTCAGCAAGTAGATAGCGGGCAGCAAGAGGGAAGGGGGCCTGAACCAAAACTTACCACCCCCACTCAGGGGCCCAAGTGCTGGAACCTGTGGATAATGGTGCTGGACATAGGGCAACTGTCTGCTCTGAACATATTTTGGTCCTACTGGTCTGAACCACACAGAACACAGTACCATGGTCTGGACCAGGAGAGATGGGCCTATTTGCACTGCTGCACTAGTTTAAACACCTTGCCACCTGCTGGAGTCAGACAAATACTGGTTTCTCTTAGTATTGCACCAGTGGATATACCGAGTGATGACATCACTGAATGTTGCTCAAGTCTGCCTCCACTTACTGACTGGGTAACATAACCCATTTGTTTGGATTGGTCTAGCAGGATGATAAGTATACATTATGAAATGTTGGCACTTACATGTGTGAGTTGAAGGTTTCCTTCATCAAAATTCAGCTCCCTCCCTCCATTGTACATTTGTGACATGGCTCTTCCTGCTGCATGTGGTTGTACATCTCCATGTGCCTCTGCACTGCCTTATATGTGTTTTAGAAATGGCTCTACCTTTTTAGCAGAGCTGTTTCTAAAATGCTGGCACAACTGTAAATGGTAGTGACCTTGACATCTCAATTCTGATCTCCACATCCTTTCTAAAATGTGCCTTCATACCTTTTGACAAAAATGTGACCGAGTCAGTACTGATGCACGCTCTTAAGGGCATGTTTACTAAACTACATTAGCTGTCAGTGCAGTAGATAGCCCATAATATCGTGCTGTGTTGTCAGGTAACATGGGCAAAAGCAGATAGTGTGGCAATTTTCCATGCTATGTGGTGTTAAATGCAGCCAAGTGCTGCCCTGTGGGCCCCCCCCTGGTGCTCCCTCTGCTGGACATGTCAAGGCAAACCTCCCCTTTCAGAACCTCAATCCCCGCCCCCAGACAGCACCCAGCCCTTGGATTATGCTGTTTGGGGGGCCCCCGAAAACTCCCACCCCCTTGGGTTATATTGTCCAGGAGGGGCCCCCCTCCTCTCTCCCCGACATTGACCATCCCAGCTAGCAAGCCGGGTTCCCACCTGGCCTCCCTCGAAGACACCTGAACCTTACTATGTGAGTCCCTTATGGTCCAGCAGTATATGGGGTGGGAGTGACCCCTTTCTGCTGCTGTCCTGGGCTCCAATGCCTTCCAAAAGGGGTTGGGTGCTGTCCAGGGGGTTATGATCTCGAAGGGGAGGTTGCATTTTATTTTATTTATTTACATTCTCTTATATACCGCATTGACATGTGCTGGTGCCGAGAATCCTCCAATCTACAGTACTGGCACCATTTCTCCAGTCCGGGGAAGGGGCATGTGGGTGGGGGCCGCAGGTGGTGCCACGATGTTGCTGGGGATCAGGGAGGGTAGAGCATCTTGCTTTGTCCTCCGCCTGTAGTTCCCTGCATCGGCAGGCAGTGCGGGAATACCCGAGGCCTATTGCGGTAATGGCCTGCCTTCTATGGTATTTGCAGGGCAGATGCTTGACATTCCCCCTGCAGCTACAGCACAGGTTTTGCACCTTCCTCTGGGCATTTTGACATATTGCACTTTAGTAAACATACCCCTTAATGTAACCTGTTAGCGTGTGCAATGTAATCTGGTCTGCTTCTTCTCTTCGGCTTTTCCTTTTTTGATCACCTTTTATTTGTTTAGGTGAAGCTGTTTTTATTGTTAGCTTATGAGGTGACTTAGGTTATCCGTCATCAAATACTGCTGGATACCTGTCATGGCTGCAAGTGAAGTCTTTGTGGTAATGTTGCCTTGTGCTGCATGGAAGAATCCGTCACTGGGCGTCTTTCGTTTCTGTGCCATGGGTTGACTCCAGCTTGGTTACTGTGGAGCATGCTGTTCCCATAGCAATGGAGGTTCTTTGGAGGCAGAATTCTTGGCAAGGTTTGTTGCACCTTTTAAAGTGTTCGGTGTGATGATATGAAAGTATACTGTCAGCATAAGCATTTAACTGTAGCTCTGTAGGAAGAGGAAATGATAGTAATAATAACTTTCCCTTGGATGGATTAATCCTGCAGAGGTGAAAATATTGTGCTTTACATTCCATTTCATCACATTAGGGTTTTGGCATAAGCACGCTTTTGTATGCTGCTGATTATTGGATATCCCAAAAATGAAGATGTTGCAGTGGGAGTACTTGAGTGCATGGGAATTTTTTTTTTAATATTGCTGCCTTTGCTTTATGAAGCCATAATGGTTTTATATGTTGAAACGGCTCCCCCCCCCCCACCAAAAAAAAAGAAAATCTTACATGTTAGATTTCTGCTGTAGTGCTGCTTGATACACTGGTGTGTGCCATTTCTGTACATTAACAGCTATGTGATTTTTGCAAGGCGTGCTTAAGGCCTGCTTTAGTGCAGGTGGTGCATTGGGTGAGAATGCTAGTGCTGCTCACCTCCCATGAGTCCCCGTGGGAATTTTGATGGTGGCACTTCCCTCACTGGTCTTTGCCTTCCTATAAACTTCTTTGCCACTTTTTCTTTGTATAGAAAAGCAATAACAGTGGCCTGGAAAGGTTAGAAGTCACAGTCCAAGGCAGGAGAGGCTGTTGGCTATTTTGTGATGAACACTTAACCCATGCTGATGAAAGGCAGGAAAATGTTTGTGAGACAGGGCAGGAGGGGAGGGAGGAAATTTTCTACTAGTTTGCACACACTTTCACTCTCAATTTCAGTCTTCCTTACTGCCAGACCTGGCTTGGGACTCCTAGTGATGCCCCTTGTTGCACAATGCTCAGGGCAGCTGCCTTGATCTTCTTACTTTAAATTCGGCCCTGGTTGGGATTGCTGAGATTGACTAGACCATTCTTATTTTATTCTGGGAGGCTCCATGTTCCTAAAACAAGCTTGATAGAATTGGGTGACCTGTGGCAGCACCCAGCAAAATTGAATCCAGTGGAGCTTTGAGATGCAGGAAATAGTAGCAACAGTCGTTCAGTGGTTTCCACAGGGTTTGGAATCTTTTTTTCCCAGTCTTGGGTAGTATTACAATGCTGCCTAGACATAATCAGCACATCTTTCAGTTATTGACCTGGAAATCCCTGGATCAGGGTTTAGATTCCAGTGAGTGAAAACTGCTGGATTTGTGATATTGACAGGAGTAGAAAGCAGTGAGGAGAGGATTCTCTTCCAGAGGTCACAGAGTCCAGTCTTAAAGTAGCATTATGCTTCTGTTTAGCTCAGATACTTTCAAAACCTGGCGCCTTAGCAGTTGCTTGTGCCTAAATCCGGGCCTAGGTGGAAAGGGCTATGCATATTAATAACCGAGAATAAAATAACGTTATTTTATTTATTTTGCAGTATTTGTTATACAGCCTTAAAAGTATGTCGAAACAGTTTACAATCATCATGCATAGTGAAAACATCAAAAGGCAAGATGGACAATCATTGAAGATGCAATCAAAGCATTCAAAAATCTCTTAATTGATGAAGGACAAAAAACTATCATGTACAAGAGTAATAAAACAATAATCCATTATCCTAAATGTCCAATTGTAGGAATAAGGAGAGGAGGACAAAAAGACTGCGACTGAAGCTACCTGCCATAAATGCTAACATGTTTAGTGCCACTGATTATCGACGGCACCTGCCACTGTACGCCCGATGCTAGCCGGTTAGCATTGAGGTGTTCCGGGGGCAACACTCGGGGTTAACCGGGCAGTGGAGATATTCAGCCGCTGCTAGGGTTGCCAGCTTCTTGAAAGAGAAAACCCTGCCACCTGCGGCTGGCCATGCTCCACCCATGCCTACCCTACCCCACCCCTTCCCTGCCCCTGTTCTGCCACACCCCACCCTTGCCCCACCCCCTGCCCTGCCCCCTGTTCCCAAAAACTAATTGCAAAGAGGGCAATGTGCAAACTGAACAAGCAAGATTGCTACACATACTTAAATAGAAATTCCATATTAAAAGAATACCCAACATTGGTTGTGTACACACACACAC
This sequence comes from Ichthyophis bannanicus, assembly GCA_033557465.1. Lineage (NCBI taxonomy): Eukaryota > Metazoa > Chordata > Amphibia > Gymnophiona > Ichthyophiidae > Ichthyophis > Ichthyophis bannanicus. Next base: position 160,726,830 of record CM066043.1, on the reverse strand, counting down.
GCCTTGTGATAAGGAAGCTTATCATAGCTCAGGAAGGAGCTATAGAAAAGGTGAAGTGACTCTGAACAAGCAACCTGTCAGTTCTGGTAGAAATAAGAAAACAGAATTTTTCCATAAAAGACTACCAGTCCCAGAATGCACCAGGTTTCCAACAGCCATTAGAGGAGCTGAAGTGAGGAAACGTGGGTTCAATCAGGAGGGCTATGAGGTAATCCCCAAGCACTCATCTCAAAGGGCAGGGCCTGATTCAGCACTGCTGCGCTGTGCTAAGGTGGAGCACTCATCTAAGCTGAATAAAGGTAGAGTTTATTCTACAGAGAATTATCCTCAGATTCAGCTTGGACATCCTCAGTATCTTGGACAGCTTCATCATCTGGAGGATCATCAGAAGCAGAAGCCAGAGCGGACGGACAGAGAGGGCAAGAAACCCTTTGGAAGAAAGAAGAGAAAAGCATTTGGGAGGTCTAAAGGAGTCCAGAGCAGTACGTATACTGGGAGACATTCAAAAGGCCAGCATACACCATTGGACTGGGGAAAACCAGAGGAGTGGTGCGGCAGAGCCAGGAATCTCCAGACGGTACCTCTGAGGGAGACGGCTGCACTTGGAAGGGACCCTAGGACCCGTGCCAGAAGGTATGTGAAGAGAGATCCAGTGTCCAGGGATCTGGATTGGAAGGCTGGACATAAGAACTGGACTACATACTGGCCAGGCTATTTAGAGAGGAACTCTAACAGCAATGGAAGCTCAGGTATGAACACTGATCTATGCCCTAGCTATACCCTTGAAAGACAGCAGGGAAACAAGTATTTATTTATTTATTTATTTATTTATTACAGTTTCTTATATACCGCGCTATTTAGAATCAGCGCGGTTTACATCATAAACTGAGAGTGCTCCATTGAGAAATTCCTCTGTGCCAATCCATGATATTGAACCCATGATTGTTGAAGAAGGGGGAGAGGTTATAGACACAGGCTGTGAATACATGGATTGCTCTCTGTCTAAACTCCTTTGGTAATTTACTGTTACAAAGTACAACAACCATCACAAAGAAATACAAACTTGTTCTTTAATCTACTCAGAAAAGCTCCTGAGTAGGATTTTGAGCCACGCAGTAGAAAGTAAGCCAGCTAAGGGGTTTCAGCTGGATAACTGCTAGCAATTGAGCCTTACCTAATTGCTTGTGAGCTCTGAGGGAATCACTTCTGAGTCTATGTGTGAAGATATAAGAAGATAACCTGAAAAGAACAGTTTTTCCCTTCTTTGTGGGTTTTGCTTGTTGTTTGAAACACTGCTAAGAAAATATTAGCTAGAGCCTACAGAAAAGACCATTCTGTTAGCATCATGGTCTTTATTCTTTTGATTTGATTGCCTGACAAGTTCAGCTGTTGTTTTCCTGATTTTGTTTTTCTAAGTTTAACACTGAAAGCAAGTATCCTGTTTTATGTGCTACCAAGCATATCTGTGTTGGGAGAAATAACCCCATAAATAAATATCTTATTGGCTTTACACTCAAGCACAACTAATTATTGTGAACGGCTGTGTCTGGTGTGAATGGACTACATTTCCCACAATCCCTTGCAAATCATATTACTATATGCCTTTGCCAAGATTGTGAACATTCTCACCCAGGCACCCGTCTGACAGCCTTCAACAATAAATGAACACAAGACAAAAAGAGAAATATATAGACACAAATTAAACTGAAATCCCATGAAGCCAAACTCCGCATGCAGTGCAACATCAGATAAATAAGAGATGCAGTTCCCCATACTGTGTAAAATGTAAAGACAGCACAAAGTCCAATCAGTAAAATGTAAATACAATTATTTTTTCTGTCTTTGTTGTCTGTCCATTTTATCCTCTGATCATGCTGGTCCCGATCTGAGGCTTCTGCTTTCCTGCCTTCTCTTAGCTCTCTTTCTGTGGTCTATGGTCCATCTGCCATTTCTTGTCTCTTCTTTAGTTTTCTTCACTTCCTTCCATCAGCCTATTTCCAGTCCCAGTAACCCTCCCCAGTATCAGCCCCTTTCCAGTCCTCACTCCCATTACCTTCAATGGCAACCCCCTTGCATTCTCGGGGCTGCCAGTGGTATCCATGCCCTTCTAATCCCCCCTCCTTTCCCACTGTCCAGCCCCTTCTAGTCCCAGTACCATCCCAGGTATCATCTCACTTCCACTCCTAGTGCCACCTCTGTGTCAGCTCCCTTCCAGTCACCCTACCCTCTGTCCATCCCCCTTCCAGTGCCACCCCCACATGTCTTCTCCCTTCCAGTCCCAGTACCCACTCCCTATTACCCAGCCACTTACAGTCCCATCCCCAAGTGTCAGCTTCCTTCCAACCCCCCCGCCCCATTACCCAGCCATCTACCAGTCCCATCCGCAAGTGTCAGCTCCCTCCAGTCCCACCCTCAGGTGTCAGATCCCTTCCAGCTCTCTCCTTCCTCCCTCTGTCAGCTCACTTCCTGCCACCTCCTTCCAGTCCCCACCTTCCCCCATGTCAGCTGCCTTCCAGCCACCTCCTTCTCCCCCTCTTTCAGCTCCCTTTCAAAGCCTCACCTTCCCTCCTCTTTCAGCTCCTTCCAAACTTCACCTTCCTTCCTCTCTCAGCTCCCTTCCAGCCCCTCACCTTCCTTCCTCTCTCAGCTCCCTTCCAGCCCCTCACCTTCCTTCCTCTTTCAGCTCCCTTCCAGCCCCTCCACTTCCTTCCTCTTTCAGCTCCCAGCCACCTCCTTACCCCCTCTTTCTGCTGCCTTCCTGCCTCCACCTCCCCCCCCCCGTGTCAGTCCCTTCCTGCCACCTCCTTCCCTCCTCTTTCAGCTGCCTTCCTGCCTCCACTTTCGCTCCGTGTCAGTCCCTTCCTGCCATATCCTTCCGCCCTTATTCAGCTGCCTTCCTGCCTCCACCTTCCCTCCATGTCAAACGTTTAAAAACGGGCCAGGTTGGCTGAAAACCGGCTGGTTGGCAACCCTAGCCGCTGCCCCGTTATCTATCCCTAAGCGGCAAAGCTTAGACACAGAAATGGCTGTCTGAACGTTTGCTGCACAAGCTAACCAGGCAGTGACTGACTATCATTGCTGCCCAGTGAGCTTCTGGTTTCTGTGGTCGACCCGAATATGGCCCGGCATTGAATATCTGGGTCTAAGGTTCAGCGCCAGCGGCTGGCTGCCGTAGGAGCAGCAGCCTCTGCCAATGAATATTAGGCCCCATGTCTTCAAAGCTGATTAAATTTCACAGTAGACTGTTCCAATCGAATATAATTCAGCAATGAGTTCCAAAGAAAAAGTCACACTTGCAATAGTATTTACATGTGGATTCATAACACAAAATCCTGCACGGAGGAATAATTAAAAGATTCGCCTATTGAGAACTCAAAGTATGTTGGGGAACATATGGAATTAGCAAAGAAAACAGATACGTTGGAACCAATGTTCCCTCTAATTTTCTGTAGGCTGTGTGCGCATAAAATATCAGCTGTGCAGCTTTTGAAGGAAGGTTAAATTTTTGTGCGCCACATAACGACACTCAGCGTTATATACTTTAAAATTTGACTACACATCAGAATACAGTATGTACACCACATTGATTTTAATCAAATTAAATTAAAATAGACGATTACTAAATGAAGCGGAAAATTTCTAGTAATTACAATCACAACTTTTAAATTTTAAGATGTCTCTGTTGTTTTCTATCAGAATCAGAACCATAATTTTTGTGCGCTCTGTTGTAAAGTATGTGCGCTCGCTCGGCGAGGTGTGTGCGCGCGCACACGCGCACAGCTTAGAGGGAACAGTGGTTGGAACCCTAGAGTTCAAGATCTGAAAAATTATCTTAAATTTGATCCGGAATTGAACCCATAACTAATTCTGCTCTTCAGCAGAGGGGTAACATGATCATATCATTTAGCCCTGTATATCATCCTCACTGCAGTATTCTGTAACATTTGAATCCATTTTAACTTTATCTATGCAACCCCTACTAACAATGAATTGTAATAATCCAATTTTGTCATTACAAGGGACAAAATAAGCATGTTTAATGAAGAAGTTTTTTGTGGCCTTGCGGAGAATTTGTGCCCTTAGATCTTGTTTACATTTGAAATCATTAATGTTGAAATATGGGACATAAAGGAAAGATCAGTTCAGTAACGCACCCAAAGAACAGATACTGTCTTTAATAAGTATAACTGTATGACTGAACAAACAGAATCAAAGCAGTTATTGTCCTGTCGTTTTAGGTTTCTGTCTGTAGTTTCACAGAAAATTTGTACTAGGGGAAAATGTGTACTGTAAAAGGTGTCCATTTAAACTGCCAACTTTCAGAGCTTTTTTTGAGAGGGTACTCTGTACGGAGTATATGCAGCTTTTTCATTGCCTGCTAAAATTGACTCCTGGTCCTCATGTATTAATGAAGAGCCCTGCATATGAGCACCGGCACTTTTTTTTTGCTAGGAACAATATCATTGGCAAATTTTATACTTATATAGATTGTGAATGTAGAATAAAATTTGAGTATTAGAAAGCCCATCTTTACCATGCAGTGAAACACGATTTTATCATCACCTTTCTTTTTGCCTCAGTTGTTTGCTGTAGGAGCATTCTTGGTACTTTTTCACCTTTGACACGTAATTATTAAATAATGCACAGGGTATGGAAGCAAAGCTTTTATTATCTAGGGCCTTGGTTATTGAGAAGCCCGTGGGCTGAATCGGCATGGAGAAAGAATAACCCTCTGACCTCTGTGGCTGTGCCCTCGAGAAGAGCATTGAAATGTGGGTAGGGAGGGATGAGGTAGCTCGCGCTCCCTGTGCAATAGCTGTTCTGTGGAGACCTCAAACCCTTCACTGTTTAGTGCTGTCAGTCTTTGCACCTTGAGTCGGCTCTAAATAGAGCCAACATAAAATTTACAGATCTCTGTGTCACTTTCTAAAATTGTATGAAGACCCTGGGCATCGTTTTCATGTGTTGGTCTAAGTTAAGAAAAATCTTTTTTAATGGCTTACTGTTTTTTGATTTAGGCAGTTCATTTATACATGCTGGGCCTGATACTGGAAGCGATTAATGTGGTTAGAGCTGCGAACTGTGTTACTTGTGGTGAACGGGATATTCAGCAGTACTAACGTGGTTAGTGTCGCTGAATATCTGCGGGTGCCACCGCCGCATGCTCCGATGCCAGCCGGCTAGCATCGGGGCAGCCTCTGGGCAGCCTCCGGGCAGTGGCGATATTGAGCTGCTGCCCGGTTATCCCTCAGCAGCCAAAGTCAGGCACGGTAAAGGCTGTCCTAACTTTTGTCACTAAAGCTAACTGTGCGGCGGCTGAATATTGCTGCTGCGTGTTTAGCTTCCCGGCAGTCCTGCAAGCCCAGCATTGAATATCCAGGTTTACAGCTCAGTGGCGGGGGCCAGCCACTTCAGAGCTCTAGCCGCCGCTGCTGAATATCAGGCCCACTATCAATGTTCCCTCTAATTTTCTGTAGGCTGTGTGCGCATAAAATATCAGCTGTGTGCAGCTTTTGAAGGAAGGTTAAATTTTTGTGCGCCACATAACGACACTCGGAGTTATATACTTTAAAATTTGACTACACGTCAGAATACAGTATGTACACCACATTGATTTTAATAAAATTAAATGAAAATAGACGATTACTAAATGAAAGGGGTAATTTCTAGTAATTACAATCATAACTTTTAAATTTTAAGACGTCTGTGTTGTTTTCTGTCAGAATCAGAGCTGTAATTTTTGTGCGCTCTGTTGTAAAGTATGTGCGCTCGCTCGGCGAGGTGTGTGCGCGCGCACACGCGCACAGCTTAGAGGGAACAGTGCCCACTATGGATATATTTGTAATATTTGGATACTAGCGATCTTTTTTGACCTGACTTTCCAAGGCTAGTGGTGGGCAGGTGGCACCCTGGGCAGGAGCATCTATAGTGCCTCCTTCCTCTCCCCCAGTTGGTGAGGGCTGCAAAGCTGCATGGCACTTCTGGCTTACATGTGCTTGGTACAGGGCAGGTTGGATGGAAGATGCGCGGCGCTCCTTGTTCATGTAAGTATTTGTGATGGATTGAACTGAGCGGCGTTCCTAGCAGAATGCTTTGTCATGTGGCATCCTGGACAAACGCCCCACTTGCCTTACCCTAAAGCTGCCTCTGTGGCTCTCCTTCCACATCTAAGTTTGTAGCCCATTCAGAACCTGTCTCAGCCCCACTCGCTGCCCTTGATGACAAGGGAATGGCTAAAATGGAGCTTTGAGGGCTTTTGTTTTCAGTCATCGCATGTATTTATAGAGATACACAATATAATGGCAGATAAGGACTGCGGGGCCCATCCAGCCTGTTCTCTGCTGTAGATCCCGGTTATTCACTCTTTTCTTAACTTCTGCATGTCTCTCGTCCTTTCTTATATTCTTTTAATGTTATAGCCCCCTTTACGTCTTCCCTAAGGTAGTTCCATGCATTCTGATGTTGCTCCTTATCCTATTCTCTTACAGCTTTTCAAGGCCATCTTAAAAGCCTGCTTGGAATTTACGCATGTAAATTACTTGCCCCGTAAATAATGATTTTAGAAAGCTGCAGTTTACACCTTCAGATCTGTAGTTTGGGAGGAGGGGTATTGTGGGCATATATTTCTGATTTTAAAATGGTGCTACAGCATACTGTAAAAAAAAAAAAAAAAAAAATCTGGATATCGACATTTCTTTCCGCTCTGAGGCAAATGTATGTGTCTGCTAACAGACTGATTAGAGATCCTGGATTTGTACTAGTGATTGAGGGGGCCACCTCAAAATGTCAAAGATTTTTCACATGGCTACTTAATTGATTCTTCCTGGACGTTCAATTTTAAAAAATCTACCACTTTTATGTTTGTTTTGGCATTTTACAAAAGTCTGGCTGAATGCAGTCTTCTGTAAAATGCTCCTATGTACCGTTGAGTTCATGCTGACTCTTGGTGACCCAGTAGCTCCTGGGCTTTCTTAACAAGGTGTGACCAGAATTAGATTGCCAGGCTTTTCTTCCGAAGCACTGCAGGATAAAGTGACTTGCACAAGGAACACCACACGGTCCTCCCAATAGATCCAATCCATCCTAGGAGTGGAGGAGTAGCCTAGTGGTTAGAGCAGTGGCCTAGTGACCAAGAGAATTGATTCCCACTGACGCTCCTTGTGGCCTTGAGCAAGTCACTTTACCCTCTGTGGCTTCGGATTTCTTATGAATTCTAAGAAGCAAAGTCTGAGTGATACCTCTATTTAGTATTGCTTGTGTGCGCACTCCTGATGCAGCGAGGATGAGCAAAAAGGAGGCCTTGTCAAATGTGCCACATAACTGATGTTAAGAGAAGTACTTGTCAAGGGGGACAGTGGTAGTTTAGGGTTGCATAAGTAGCTGAATTTAAAGTCTCACAAGGAGGGTGTCCTCTTTTGTTTTCTTCCTCTCCTTTCCTTTTCCCTTCTGTTTCGTTTCCTTCCTTTCCTGTACTATGATGGCTTTCTTTTCTGTTCTGATTTGTAAATGATAGCTGTAAACCGCTCTGTATGTCCTCACAAAGAGCGGTATATCAAGATTGAATAAACAAAATTATAAAAAGTATTTTTTTTTCTTGACCTATGAGGAACAGTCCCTTTGTAGGATATCTCATGGCTAGCCAATTTGATTGAGGATATTGTCTAAAGTATTTTCCTCTTTACAATGGATATCAGTCAGTGATTTTGGTATCTGTATTGTGATTGGATGTCACCTTTGATTTGTGTTTGTTATAACGGTATTTTACCACAACATCTAATACTTATTTGTAGTTTTGTCCCCAAAAGCATGATGGGGCACTTCATTATTTCTCTGAATAGGCCTCTCTTCCAGCCCCCCCTCTTGTATCCTAGTCAGTGTAGTAACAGTCTCTGCAGGAGCCCCATCACCACTAACATTTATAGTGTGCATATGTTTACTCCATGTTTAAAAAAATAAAAATAAAAAGGTGTTCCTGCTGGCATGTTTAGATCTGGGAGAAATCTGCATGCATATAACTGAATTAAAAAAAATACTGCATATTTTCCCATGTCTGAGCCATCCACAGATACTGCAGTGTAGAGGATGTGGGTACTTTTAGATCCATGCAAATTTAAGTGAGTATTCAGAGTGAAGCTGCCCAGAAATTTAATTGCAAGTTATGGAGGTACAAGCACCCATCTATCTTGCCATTAGTTGGCATAGTGAAAATTTCTTTAGAGATGAAGATCAAACCGCTTATAAGCTGGTTTCTCAGATGGTGATAGGGCAAACGTGTTGGTTTGTTTATGCTTCTGACCAGGTCATCGTTCTTGACACAGCATCGGCTTGACTGGGGAGCTTGACTTGCATCCAAGTTTCCTTTCTGGCTTCAGAAGAGAGCTAGAAATGGAATATCCAGCTTGGTTGTGCGCACACAAAAAATGCATCCTAATCAGCAGCATGATGTCTCAACACAGGCCAGCTGCAGTAAGCCCTGTCCCCCATAGACATAGAATGGGAGAAAAGCCTTCGTGACTTGGGGTTTTGAATGGACCGTTGAAATTGATGGTTTCAGCTCTGAGAGAGAAAACCTGGCACTTCAGCTAATTTTCAGATTGACATGATCAGGTTGCACTGACAGACTTGCCCAAACTCCTTTGCCATTTATTTTCCCTGGCAGTTAGTTTTCGTTCTGAAAGCGTTTAATTTCTCATGTCAGTGGGTTTAGCTTTGCAGCACTAAGGATTTTCTCCTATTCTGTGCCTATGGGGGCAGAGGGGAGAACTCAGTGAATCAGGCACTTGATGTCATATTCGTTACCTGTACCAATCTCTTAGTGAACAATGTAGGCTAGGGATTTGCCCAGGCCAAAAAAATTGTCAGTTTTCATATTTTTTTCACAAATTTTTCCTGATTTTTCAGGTGTTTTTTTTTCAGTTTATTTCACACACTGGTTTAACACATAGACTATTTAAGTCACGCTAAATCAATTAACATGTATTAAATCAGTTTTACGCACGCTAACATTTTTTGAGGTACCTTAGTAAATTAAATCTGTCAAAAATTATGTGAAATGAGATTGATGACCCCAAATGTGGTATACCAAAGAGGAGAGATCAGGGAGATATAATGTTTTAAATAGGTGAAAGGTATCAATGCAAATATGGCCATGATACTCTGAGTGCACTCAATTTTGTCTGATCTCCGAAACTAAGCAGGGTTCGGCTTGGTTACTACTTGGATGGGAAAGCATCTTGGACTACCAGGTGCTGTAGGCTTACTGTGTGGAAGAAAAACCTTACAATTATACTTCCAGTCATATCTTACCAAGAAAATCTAGGGAATAGTCACGACATGGACAGCTGTCCACAGGGTTGCCAAGCATTGACATAGACTTGATTGCATTTAACAACAACAATCAATAATGCAAAAGAAGCAAGCTTTTTTCCACAGGATAGAACGTTCTTGAATAAGAGGTCATAATACAAACGGGTGGGGGGAGGGGTGGAGACACTATGGGCCAACACTATGGGCCAGAGTTTATTACAGGATGCATATGTGAAGTTCAAAAAAGTGCCTGTTTAATAAAGGCAGCATAGGCACTTGTGTGCCTTTTTATTAAAGGCTCCCAGATCCAACCCCAATGTAAACATTTGCACCCGTTCTGAAAAAAGTGAAAATGTGTGCATGTACTTTTACACGGGTACATTGCAACTGCGCTCATGCTCTGTCCAAACTATGTCTCTTGGTATGCATACACACAGTAGTACATGACATCTTGTTAGTGCACATAGTTATAGGCAGATATACTGTGGGGCAAATTTATGAAAGGCTGCCTCTTTATGTATAAAAGTCTTTGCACATATGATTGCTACAGACCAAATGCTCACTCTGTACTCTTCATGCAAGGTTTTTTTTCCCCATGTTTTCAACTGGATAACTTCAGACATAGTAATCCAATTTATTCATGTGAACCAAAAACAGCAAAAAATGGAGGTAAGAAACAAGGCATGAGAAAAATCCAATTAAACGTTTATTTCAAGGTGTGCTGAAAGACTCAACTTGGCTGAGTTTCGGCAAACTCGCCTGTATCAGGGTTCAATGCAGGTAATCAAAGTTCTAATTGTGCAGTAAAGTGGCTGCTCATAGACTGAACCTTGTGGTAGAACAGCTGGCTCACAATATTCAGTCCATGAGCAGCTGTTCTACTGCACAGTTAGAACTTTATTGATTATCCACATTGACTCCTGATGCAGGCGAGTTTGCCATAACTCAGCCGAGTCAGATCTTACAACACACCTTGAAATAAAAGCTTCATTGGACTTTTCTTGTACTGTGTATCTACCTCCATCTTTGTTGTTTTTGGGATTTGCATTGTCCTTTTAGAAGTTCCTTCTCTTTGTTTCTTGCATTAATCATTTTTCCTTATCGTCTCTCCAGTCCAGTCTCTCTCTTCTGGGTTATGCAACCCTTCCAGCTGCTTGGAGGCTGAGCCTATCATCGCTTTGATGATGCTCGGGTATAAGTACCGCTGGCACCACCACTGGCACCAGTAAACTCAGCCTCCAAGCAGCTGGAGGTTGCCAGTAAGCCAGAGGGCTTACAGGAGAGATTGCAGGCAGGGAGTTAGTGTTAGGGACTGCCAAGAGCTAGATTTATCTTAATTTAAATTGGCTTTTAATTTTGACTTTACTTGCAATTTGGTTTAATTTTAAGTTGACTGTAGCTTTAAGTCTGAACTCCCTCCTTCCCCCCTCCTCCTCACCCTCCTCCTCCTACCTTCCGACTCTCCTCCGTTCAGAGGGCGGCGAAAGCCCGATCTCCCGTTGCCGAACGCGGAGGAGAAGTGCCGGCAGCCACGTGGGGGAGACTGAAGAGAAGCCTCGCTTAGAGCGCAGAGCCAGCCGGCGTGCTAGGACTCCGGGATCGGCCTGCTCCGCCTCGTGCCGAAGCCCTCTGGGTGGCTGAGCGCTTGAGGCGGGCCCACGGAGCCTAGGGGTGCAGTGCGACGACAACGGCAGCAAGAGAGGCCGTCTGAGCGCCTGAAACAGAAGCGGCGAAAAGCGGCACGGCAGACGGCGACAGGCGCGAGTGAGGCCTGTTGCATGCCGAGCTCGGTTCCACATGGCCATGGCCTAGCACGTGGGAAATCAGCGGAGGCCTTCTGATTTCCATGCGGCTGTGAGACAGGGGGAGAGGAACTGGATTAATGGCAAGTACTGTATTTATTTAACTGTTTTATTCAAAGTTAAGGTTTAGGTTGATTTAATTTTGATTGAATAAGCTTACAGCTAAGCTTCCTATTTTTATCTCAGTTTTGTTTGGGGGGACTTGTTGTTTAATTTAATTCTAATTTTAATTTAATATCTGGACTCCACACTATGCCCAGCAAGCCACGGTATCTAGCCTGCGGCACCCGTCGGGGCATGGGCTCGGAAGCAGGAATCTGCAGAGGTTGCACGGCAGAAGCTGCTTCCTTGGAGAAAGAAATCCAACAGGCATTATCTCAGGATTCCCATGGATCAGGAGGTTCTCTGGAGGAAGGGGAGGGCCGATCCTCTCCTCCTTCTCCAGCCATGGACTTGCCTGGAACTTCCCGGTCCCACCCCTCTATCTCCTCGGGGGAAGATGGGGCCTGGGGACACTTCTCACCTGAATTTGTCTGCCTGCTGCACAAGGCCTACTGCATGCGCCAGCAGGGGGCAGGAGGACCGGGAGTGCTGCAGGCAAGCATGTCTTCCAGAAGGGCTATGGCGGGGACACAGGACGCAGGGGCCCCTCCTAAGCGCGCTAGGCTGATGAACGATAAGAGCCCTATGTCACCGATACCTGATGCTGGAGAAGAGGAAGCCTCGGACAAGGAAGTAGGGGAAGATGAAGAAGAACTTGAGGAGGGAGTAATCCCGGAGGAGGAACAAGCCCGTATAGTACGAGTATTTTGCCGGAAAGAGCTCCCAGCATTAATTACTGAATCGCTGAGGGTCCTTAATATGGCTCCTGACACGCCAGCAGACAAGGAGTCCTTGGAAGATCCATTGATCCAAGCTGTTAGGAAGTCACAGAAGGTGTTTCCACTGCACAGAGTGGTACGGCAGATGATCCAGGAGGAATGGAATCAACCGGAATCCAGCCTAAGGGGAGTACGTTCTATGTCTCGTCTGTATCCTTTACCGGAACAAGACGAGGAGTTACTGAAGCCTCCCAAAGTGGATGCGGCGGTCTCAGCAGTCACAATAAAGACGACTATCCCGGTCAAGGGCAGTGCGGCCCTGAAAGATTCCAAGGATAGAAAGCTTGATACGTTGCTAAAGCAAGCCTTTGATGTAAATGCCCTCGCCTTACAGGCTTCCGTATCAGGGCCTTGGGTGGCAAGAGTCTGTCTGAGGTGGTCTCAACAACTTCAATTAGCAGGTGGCCTGGCCGGAAACGCGCAAACTGAAGCGGCTAGGATGGAATCCAGAGCAGCCTACCTGGCGGATAGTCAGTATGACCTCATTAGAAGCCTAGCAAAGAATATGGCCTCGGTGGTGGCAGCCAGGCGATACTTTTGGCTACGTAACTGGGCGGCGGATGCCTCTTCAAAAGCACGCCTGAGTAGACTTCCCTCTAAGGGTAAGTTGCTCTTTGGAGAAGATTTGGACAAACTAGTAAAGGAGCTAGGCAAGACCAAGGGAGGCAGACTCCCAGAGGATAGACCAAAACAAGGCAGTCCCTCGGCCCCCACGCATATCCAACCAAGAGATTTCCGGAGGTTTCGACCAGCTAGGTCGACCCCCTTCCACAGGGGACGTTTCCCCTCGAGGAGTCAAAGCTTCCGGGGGTTTCGCGGAGCGGGAAGAGGCTTTGGGGCCTCCTCCTCCTCCACGGGTCCTACAAAACTGCAATGAAGCAACAGGGGTCCGGTAGGGGTGCCTTCCCTTGGGAGGTCAGTTAAGACAGTTTCTTCCCGCCTGGACCCGGGTGACTTCTGATCAATGGGTTTTAGAAGTGATCAGAGGGCTACGCTCTTGAATTTGCAAAGCCGATTCGACCAGCGTTTGTTCAGTCTCCCTGCAGATCCCTAACAAAGAGAGTGGCGGTAGAAGACACCCTTTTAAGACTGCTATTGCTCGGGTCAGTGGTCCCCGTGCCGGTAAACCAATGCGGGTCCGGTCGATACTCGATTTATTTTGTCGTACCAAAGAAAGAAGGAAGTTTTCGACCAATCCTTGACCTAAAACAAATCAATCGATGCCTCAGGGTACCACATTTTCGGATGGAAACCCTGACGTCAGTAATTGTGGCGGTAAGGCGGGGAGAGTTCTTAACCTCCTTAGACCTGACAGAAGCATATTTGCATATTCCCATTCAAAAGGCTTATCAGCAGTTTCTGAGATTTGCTGTCCCGAGAGGACATTTTCAGTTTCAGGCTCTGCCCTTCGGCCTGGCAATGGCCCCCTGAACTTTCACCAAGGTGATGGTGGTGGTGGCCGCAGCTCTGCGAAAGGAAGGAATTTTGGTACATCCATACCTGGACGACTGGCTGGTCATGGTGAAATCAGAAGCGGAAAGTCTCAAGGCGACAGCCAGAGTGGTAACATTCCTGGAGGAGTTGGGGTGGGTCATCAATCGAACAAAGAGCAGATTAGTACCCACGCAAGAACTCGAGTACCTCGGAGCAAGATTCGACACCGCGAGAGGAAAGGTGTTCCTGCCAGCGCAAAGACTAGAGGATCTGAGGAACCTCATCTCTTAGTTCCTGGGCAAGTGGAACCCTATGACCTGGCTTTACCTGCAAGTGCTAGGAACCATGGCGGCAACGATAGAGGTGGTGCCGTGGGCCAGAGCACATATGCGGCCACTCCAGCGGACTTTGCTGCGACGTTGGTCCCATCAGCCTCATCCATGGTGCATGAGGTTACCCTGCCCTCACCTGACCAGGAGGTCCCTGCAGTGGTAGCGTTGCCCAAAGAACTTAGAATGCGGAATGCCCCTCGAACCTCCACTGTGGGTGCAGTTGTCGATGGATGCAAGTCTGATAAGATGGGGGGCTCATTGCAAGGGCCAGTTCGCCAGGGTCACTGGAGTACGCTAGAGACTCAGTGGTCATTCAACAGACTGGAATTGTGGGCAGTGGTGTTAGCACTCAAAGCTTTCGAACCCCTAGTCCGACAAAGAGCAGTCCGCATCCTCTCCAACAACGTCACGACAGTGGCCTACATCAACTGCCAGGGAGGAACAAGCAGTCCACCTTTGGAAGAGGAAGCAGACAGCCTGTTACAGTGGGCAGAAGCCCACTTAATAGCTCTATCAGCACAGCATGTGGCCGGCATAGACAACGTCATGGCCGACTACCTGTGCAGGTGCAAGATAGACCACAGAGAGTGGGAATTGGCCTAGGAGGTGTTCGACCAAGTGGTAGCCTGTTGGGGGACTCCGATCATGGATCTCATGGCAAGATGGGAATTGGCCAAGGCGAATCGATTATTCAGTCGCAGGAAGGAAAGGATGTCGGAAGGCCTGGACGCTCTGGTCCAGAAGTGGCCTTCGGAAGGTCCCCTGTACGTTTTCCCTCCCTGGGCCCTCGTAGGGAGAGTCCTGCAGCGGATGGAAGCCCACCAAGGATTGGTAATTCTCATAGCCCCGGACTGGCCACGTCGACCATGGTATGCGGATTTGGTGAGATTAATGGCCGTCCGTCCATGGCGGCTTCCCTGCAGGAGCGATCTGTTACGTCAAGAACCGTTACGGATGCCCCAGGTGGATCGGTTCTCACTTACGGCCTGGCTATTGAAAGGGCGCGGATCCTGAAGCGGGGATATTCGGGAGCAGTAATCTTGACATTGTTGAGCGCGCAGAAGCCTGTCTCGTACATGAGGGTATGGCATATTTTTGAAGCATGGTGCACGAGACAAGAGAAGAAGCCCCTCACAGCCTCCGTTCCGGAGGTCCTGGAGTTTTTACAAGCAGGGTTCGAAAAAGGCCTAGCGGCTAGCTCCTTACGAGTTCAGTTAGCGGCCATTTCGTGTTATAGAGGTAAGGTACGTGGGAAGCCCTTGGGGGACCACGCTGACATTTCCAGGTTCCTTCGAGCAGTTAGGCATTTGAGACCCCAGCTGAGGTCGGTGGTTCCCCCATGGGACCTCCATCTAGTCTTGAATGGCTTAATGGGGGAATCTTTCTAACCAGGGGGAAAATCCTCTTTGAAGGATTTGACCCTAAAGACAGTTTTTCTAGTAGCTATCTGCTCAGCTAGGCGTATTTCTGAACTTCAGATAGTGTCTTCTCTGCCGCCTTTTCTCTCTTTCTTCAAGGAGAAGGTGGTGTTGCGGACAGTTCCCTCCTTTTTACCTAAGGTCGTTTCTCCCTTTCATGTAAACCAGGTTGTATCCCTCCCATCCTTTTCTAGTAAAGAGCGGAAAGGGGATGATGGGAGGCTGCGCCTCTTGGATGTGCGCAGAGTATTGAAACATTACCTGTCTCGCACGGCGTCCTTTCGAAAGTCCGAATGGTTATTCGTGCAGTTCGGAGGGCCGCGCAAGTGGGAGGCAGCAGCCAAGGCGTCCATTTCTAGATGGATCAGGGAGACTATTATGTCGGCGTATCTCCTGAAAGGAAGAAGGGCTCTGGTGGGGCTGTGAGCCCATTCGACTCGAGCCCAGGCGACTTCATGGGCGGAACATAGCTTGGTTTGGCCACTGGACATCTGCAGAGTGGCCACTTGGTCCTCGCTGCATACCTTTGCCAAACATTACAGATGTCCAGTCGGCAGCGGATGCTGGTTTTGGATATGTAGTGCTTCAGTCCGGTATGGCGAACCCCTCCCAGGCTTGAACTGCTCTGATACATCCCAGAAGAGAGGGACTGGAAAGGAGAGACAATAAGATAGAAGTAATTAGACCTTACCTGCTAATTAGCATTCCTGAAGGAACTCCAGTCCAGACCCTGATCCCACCCAGTTACTTCATTTACAGGATTCCCTTTTCCAGGGGAAGAGCCGGACCGAAGACAGAGTGAAGAAGAGGTCGCGCTCCTTGCTAGGAGGTCCATAGGTGAAGTGGGATGCTATGGCGGACCCTTTGGTGGAAAGGATTAACACGGATTCAGGTATATCTCCTCCTCCTCCCCCCCTTTTTTTCCCTTCTTTCCGGGGCTTTGGAAAAAGTTCCTGCAGGGAGGGAGGGGAGAGGTTAATCTATAAGTTTACAAGTTTAAAAAAAAAAAAAAAAGAAGAAAAATTTGTTTTTCTTGGAATTTGGTAGTCTTTAATGCTTCCTTGAAAAGTTATAGTTGGTTAATTGTTCTTTCCAGTAAGTCTGCTTTTTCAATAGATTACTTGTGCCAGTGGGTGGTGCCAGCGGTACTTATACCCGAGCATCATCAAAGCGATGATAGGCTCAGCCTCCAAGCTGCTGGAAGGGTTGTACAACCCAGAAGAGAGGGACTGGACTGGAGTTCCTTCAGGAACACTAATTAGCAGGTAAGGTCTAATTACTTAGTAACATAGTAACATAGTAAATGACGGCAGATAAAGACCAGCATGGTCCATCCAGTCTGCCCAGCAATATGGCAAGAGTAGGTGCACCTGTCGCTCTGTGCAGGTCATCCCTCCCCATGCCTTTATTTAGGGGTGGACCCACCACTCCATGTAGGACACTCCTATTTGTTGAGAAGTTAGATGGTTCAGTTTATTTTGTTTTTATCCTGTTGCTGTAAAGGGATCTGCTGTGCTTGTCCCATGCTGTTTTGAATTCCGTCACCGTGTTTGCCCCCACCACTTCCATCGGGAGAGCATTCCAAGCATCCACCACCCTTTCAGTGAAAAAATATTTCCTGACATTGCCTTTCAATTTACCACCTTGCAGCTTCATGCTATGCCCTCTAGTTTTGCAGCTTCCCCGTCTTTGGAAGAGGTTTGTTTGTTCATCGTTCCTCTTTAAGAATTTAAAGGTCTGAATCATATCTCCCCTATCCCTCCTCTCCTCCAAAGTGTACATATTTAGGTCTTCAAGTCTCTTCTCATAAGGTTTCTTAAGCAGGTTCCAAATCATTTTGGTCGCCTTTCTCTGAACAGTTTCCAGTCTTTTTACATCTTTTGCAAGATACGGTCTCCAAAACTGAACACAGTATTCCAAGTTAGGCCTCACCAGTGACCTGTACAGTGGCATAAGTACCTCTTCCTTTCTGCTGGTAATCCCACTTTGTATGCAGCCCAACATCCTCCTGGCGTTTGCCACCACCTTGTCACACTGTTTTGCCACCTTGAGATCATCAGAGATAATCACACCAAGGTCTTTCTCCTGAACCGTGCACACCAACCTCTCGCCCCCTATTGTGTATATTTCCCTTGGATTTCTGCTACCCAAGTGCATGACACTGCACTTTTTCGCATTAAATCGTAATTGCCAAGCATTAGACCATTCTTCCAGTTTTTGTAGATCTTTCCTCATGTTATCCACTCCCTCGGGGGAGTCCACTCTGTTGCAAATTTTTGTGTCATCTGCAAGAAGAGAGACCCTTCCATTCAGTCCTTCAGCAATATCACTCACAAATACATTGAACAGTGCCAGGCCCAGGACCGAACCCTGGGGCACCCCGCTAATCACTTCCTTTCATCCGAGTGAACTCCATGTACCATTACCTTCTGTTGTCTGTCAGTCAACCAATTTCTAATCCAGTTTAACATCTTGGGACCCAACCCCAAGCTACTGAGTTTATTGACAAGCCTCCTATGAGGAACAGTATCAAAGGCTTTGCTGAAATTCAGGTGATGACATCCATCGCATTCCCCTGCTCTAGTTCCTTGGTCACCTAGTCAAAGAACTCAATCAGGTTTGTTTGGCAAGACCGTCCTTCAGTAGAACCATGTTGCCTCGGATCTTGCAACCTGTTGGTTTTGAGAAAGTTCACTATTCGCTCTTTCAGGAGCTCCTCCATTACTTTTCCCGCCACCGAGGTAAGGCTCACAGGCCTGTAGTTTGACACTTCTTCCCTGTCACCACTTTTGTGTAGAGGTACGACATCAGCCATTCTCCAGTCCTGAGGAACCTCTCCTGTTTCCAAGAATCTGTTGAATACATCCTTTAACGGCCTTGCAAGAACCTCTCTGTGCTCTTTCATTGTGCTGGGATGTATCCCATGTGGTCCCATGGCTTTGTACACTTTCAGTTTAGCAAGTTGTTCCAACACCTCGTCTTCTGTAAATGGTGTGGTATCTACTTCATTCCCATTTTTATATTTGGGAGTCACAGCTGGTCCATCTCCAGGATTTTCTTTAGTAAAAACAGAGCAGAAGTATTTGTTTAGCAATTTCGCTTTTTCTATGTCACTTTCCACGAGACCTTTCCCAGCACTTCTGAGTTCTGCAATTCCAACTCTGATCTTCTTCCTTTCCCGAATATACCTGAAGAAAGTTTTGTCGCCATCCTTAACATCTTTAGCCATCTTTTCCTCTGCCTTTGATTTTGCTATCCTTATTTCTCTTTTTGACTCTTTGAGTTTGGTCCTGTATTCATTTCTGTGTTCTTCTGTTTGCAAGCTTTTGAATTTTGTGAAAGCTGTGTTTTTTGCCTTTAATTGAGCTGCCACTTCTTTGGAAAACCAAATAGGTTTCCTTCTCCTCTTGTTTTTATTTACTTTTTTTAAACATATTTATCTGTTGCCCCTTTTATTGCCACCTTCAGTTTAGCCCATTGCAATTCCACTTCCCTTATTTCCTTCCACCCTGTCATCACCTCCTTTAGGTACTCGGCCATTTTATTGAAGTCGGTGTTTTTGAAGTTTAGGACTTTGAGCTTGCTGTGTTTGGCCGGTACCTTGGCTTTTATCTCAAACCACATCATGTGATGATCGCTATTGCTCACAGGGGCACTCACGTAGACATTTGACACGCTATCACTGTTGGTGAGCACTAAATCCAGCCTTGAACTTTGCTTGGTTCGTTCCATGACCATTTGTCTAAGTGATGCATCTTGGAGAGCATCTACAATTTTTATGCTTCTTTCCAGATGTGCAGAAGGAGTAATCCAATCCACATCAGGTAGATTAAAGTCACCCAAAATGATCGCTTCCCCCTTTGTGGCTATCTTGGCAATCAATTCGTTATCTATCTCCAAGTTGATTCTGAGGTCTGTAGACTACAGCAGTATGGATGACAGTGCCATCTCCTCTTTTATTTATTTATTTATTTAGCAAGCATTTGTAGCCCGCTCCTTCCAGCGATCAGAAGCGGGTAGGATTACTATTGTGAAACTGCCGAATCAAGGCAGGTACAAATTTTGTTTACATACAGATTGTCAGAAAAGCACATCATACAGAGTTAACACTTCTTAGCTATGGGGGAGTTCATTTACATATATACATAAATACATATATACAGGATAATCTTCTTGGACACAGTGGTCAGGGGCTGCTCCATCTGTGGGTTTAGTTCAGGTTGAAATGTGATTGGAAAATGTGCGTTTTGAGTTTCTTTCTGAAGTCTAGAAGGTCATTGCTAGCTCGTAGTTCTGGTGGGAGTTGGTTCCACAGTGTTGGCGCCGCATATGAGAAAGCCCTGTGGCTGGTGTTAGCTTTGGCAGATCTTATATCTGTTGGAGTGTGAAGGATGTTGGAATTGTGGGTTCTTCTGTTTCGGGTAGGAGGTTGCAATCTTACTAGGTTGTTGAGGAAGGAAGGTGCTAAGTTGTGGATGAGTTTGAAGGTGGTTGTTAGTATTTTGTATTTTGTGCGAGCTGTTATGGGTAGCCAGTGTAATTGAATTAGTACTGGTGTGATGTGGTCACTTAGATTTTTCTTCATTATGACCCTGGCAGCTACATTTTGTGCCATTTGTAATATGTTTAGGGTTTTTTTTAGGTAAACCTTGTAGGATGGCGTTGCAGTAGTCAAAATGTGGCATGATGAGTGCTTGGGCCACTGTTCTGAAGTCTTGGGGATCAATAATATTCCGAATGGGTTGGAGCACTCTAAGCTTGTGGAAAACTGCTCTGTTGGTCTTTCGGAGGTGTTTTTCCATCTTTAGGTCACAGTCAAATGTGACTCCTAGATACTTTATTTCTTTTTTTGTTTGGTAAGTGTTGTTACATAGTGTTATTGATGTGGGAGGGTCAAAATTCGGTTCTTTGGAGATATACATTACTTCGGTTTTTTTGTGATTAATTGACATACTACTTTGTTGTAGCCAGTCTTGCATCTCTCCGATACATGTCTCCAGTGGGTTGTAGTCTGGGTTTTTAGTGTCTAGTTGTCTTTCCAACACAATCCAGAGCGCTTCTTCTTTTCCCCATGTCCCCTTCATTTCAGTAGCTTTAATATTGCTTTTGACATACAAGGTTGCTACTCCTCCTTTTCCATTTTCTCTGTCTCTTCTGAATAGATTATAGCCAGCTATGGCTATATCCCAATCATGCGATTCATTAAACTTTGTTTCTGTAATGGCCACAATGTCCAATTCCATTTCCACCATTAGGGCTTCCAGGTCCGGAACTTTGTTGGCTAAGCTACGAGCATTTGTGCTCATTGTTTTCCAGCATTTACCTGGCTTGTGTGTATTTTGCATTGATTTTGTTCTGCCCACATCTCCCCACTTGTTTTTGATGTGTGGTTTAAAAGTATGGCTGTTTCTGATGTTTTGCTTTTGCAGGGGGTGGCATGCAGGTCTTCATTCATACCATTGTATTAAAAACAAAACACAAAACTACTTCTTATGGAGCAAAACGTGCTTGCAGCAAAATGGATATACGATCAGAATTCCAAAAGGTGCTCGCACCTTGGACTTATTTTGGCTGCCACCAACCTTTTTAACTTTGTATATCAGCTTCAATTACTGCCACTTTTTAAATTTGAGCACCACTAGATAATAGCATTGGATTTGTAGTGTTGCTAGAAAAAAGATTGGTGGTATTGTCTTTTCCAATTATTAGTTTATTTTATTTAGAGCAACATGCAATCCACCTATAACAATACCGCGCTAGACGATGTATTTAAGAAAAACAAGTAGCAAAAAACCCCAAACAACTTACAGTAGTGATGCATTGTGCATTAAAATATGCTTTCATTGGAGAGTGAGTTCCTTTTATCTGTAAGTGTCTTGATAAAGCATTTGTTTGTAATCCCAGTTGATAACCAGCTGTAGGTTCAGCCTATGTGCAGTAAGTCAAAAGCAAGGACATTTCAAACAGGCAGTTTGTGTTTTAAATGATTTTTTTTGTTTCCCCTGGCATGTGTCTTCTCCATTAGATGTCCAGCTCAGTTGGAAACTGTTTTTCTCCTTTAATATATAAAATATTTATTTTATATCCCCTCCTAACATGCATTGCATTGATAGTCTGCAACCCTGCAGTCATGGGCCCTAAATTTGGTACTAGATGTCATCATTGTGATGGCTGCACCTCCTTTCCACACCCTCCCTCCCTCCAGGGGCTGTGAGCACTGCATCTGCATCGTCACTAGACCTGGCCTATGGTGTGGGGGGGGGGGGGGGGGGGGGGCGGGGAAGGGTTAGAGGGAGAGTGGAAAATATGAGCCAGGATATGAACCCAGTTCCCCCTGCATGTCAGTACATAGCAGTGCCACTGTGACAACAGGCTGATACCATAATTCATTCTTTTACAGCAGGTTTCTTTGCAAATGCCGCACCAAAGTCTTGTCTAGACACATCCAAGCATGGCAGGACATCCATAGCTGACATTTAAAGATTCCCTAGGGAAAGGGAGGACTTGTGTAATGTGTAAGAGTTTACTGCTCTGCCCTCCGCATCTTTATAAACACCTTCTTATAGGTGAATGATGGACAATTCAGCAGGAGACTTCTGGCAAATATCATATCTCCTCCTCATGTTTTTTTTTATTTCAGTGGCGTATAGTGGTGTAAGATGTAAAGAGGTATTTAATCTTCATGGTGAATAATAATCCCTGCGATTTTTTTTCTTATAATTTATAAACGCTATTTCATGCGTGCAGTGTCCTGTAGGTGTATCTCCAGGAACAAGCAGGAATGAGTCTTCACATATGGGTACGTTGGTACCGACGGAGTCTGCGCGGGAACGCTTCCCAGCGTCCAATCAAAGAGCTTTTGGAAGCATCCCACCACGCCTGCGTGCTGCCTTCCTGCCTTTCCCAACTGCCTCTCCTCAGTTTTTTGTTTTTCCGCGGAGCCGGCAGGACGTCCTCCTGTCACCGCAGAAAATTCTTATGTTTTATTTTTAGTTTTCTTGTGGTCGCGGCTGCCTTCTCGACGCCACCGGTACTGCCGGTGTTTTTCTTTTCTTTCTTGTAAAATTCTCCTTTTCAATGGAATATTTTTTCTTCATAGTGTCCCACGGGACCTTAGGCCTTTCAGGCCTCCCCTATTTTTCCTTCATGGCCGCGAAATGTTCAGATTGTGGCGGTACAACTTTATGTTTAGAACCTCGAAGTCGGTGTCTAACCTGTTTGGGTCCTGACAACAATTTGGTGAGAAGACATCTTCAACATCGAGAATCCCTCGATACACGGTTGCCCTCCAACTTCGGGGCACAGTCCCCTTCTTCTTCCACTTTGATTCAGGTAACCCACAAACAGTCTGTTAAGACTAGCCAGTCCTCGAGTGGTACGTCTCATGCACAGCATGTAGACAGCTCCAGCTTTGCCCTCGATGGCCTCCTGGCTTCAAAACCCCGGCGGGAGTCTTTGGTCTCCAAAGCGTATAAGGGGTTTCAGGTTGTTCCTGGGGTTCACCCCCCACAGAACATACCTGAGCCGTGCACGGTGGTGGCATCCGCTTTGAGCGGTACCGATACCCCTGCATCGGCACTGGTGTTGGATGAAACACTCCTCACCAGGGATCGTCATCTGGCCTCCTCGGTGCCTTTGGGACTGATGGATACGTCCCAGATTGTCTTTCCCTTATCGGTTCTAGCACCGATACTGCCACCGACATTGGTACCCTCCAGATGTGCATCGACAGCCTCGCTTCCCTCGATGCCGAGTCTGGAATCCATCTCCAGTTTGGAGGACTGGGTACCGACTCGCCTTGGTACTGTCTCGCGGTGGTACCGAAGGCCCAGTTCCGATGGCTCGGATCCGCAACTCTCGGTTCCCCTTAGGCCGCTTGAGTTGCCACTGGTAGACCTTCATTCACCAGTATCGGACACGGTACCGAAGCCGGTACCAATGTCTTCATTACCCTCACAGTCGGTGCCTTCCATGCTTCGCTTCTCAGGCTCCTTGCCCTCGATGCCGAGTTTGGAATCCATTTCTAGTCTGGAAGACTGGGTACCAATAGATTTTGGTACTGGCACCGATCGATACCGGTGGCTCGGTACCGAGGATAGCAGCCGGAGGTTTTCGGTTCCCTCGGTACTGATTAAAGTATCACCGATGACTACTCCGATGTCTTTGTCGAGCCCGCCTCTGACATCGGTACCGGTATTGACTTCAATACTGGTCTCCACAGTAGCATCGTGGCAAACTCCTACCATGCTTTTTACAACAGCATCACTCCATTCTATACCAAGCTTGGAGTCGATACCTGGCATGGACAATGTGGTAAGGACGGTTGCTGTTCCTAACAACCACTCCAAGCAACCATCCCTTAAACATTCCACGCTGCACCCTGCAGGATCTTCTATTTCTATATTTCTGGATAACTCTGTGGGTGCTCAGGCTAGTTCTTTAGATCTACCCTGTCCAAGGGAGATTCCTGTTAGGGATCCCTCTTTTCAGAGTTTCCTCCTGGATATAGCAAGATCCCTTGCCATTCCTATTCCAGGACATGATCCTGCACCAGGCTCTGTTTCCACCAAAGCAAAGGACAACATAATGCTTCCTTTGCGTCATTCCTTGCAGGATCTCCTTCTAGGAATGTGGGAAACACCTTTTAGGGTACCCCCACCTCCCAGAGCAACTGATCTCTTATATCAGGTGCCCCCCTCTCCAGGGTTCCAAAAGACTCAACTTCCTCATCATTCCATAGTAGTGGAATCAGCAATGAGGCGCATAAAGAGTAAGAAAAAGCACTCTTCTTATCCGCCAGGTCGTGAGTCTAAGACACTAGATACCTTTGGACATCAAACCTTCCAGACATCTATGCTTTCTGCAAGAATTCTCTCATATATTTTTTATATGAGTCTTTCTCTTGAGGAGGTCACCAAGCAATTACATCTTTGGACTCCTTTCCTTCCAGATTCCAGGAGTACAGACTATTCCTCACTGCTTAAGCATATCCAGAATATCTCTTGGTTTCTTTCTCGTGCTTCCCTAGACTCTTTTGAGTCTGTTAGCAGGACTTCTGCTATAGCTATAGGGGCACGACGTAGAGCCTGGCTCCAAGCTTCAGATTTGGCCAAGTGGGAACAACAACGACTGGGACATACTCCTTGCACTGGAGAAAATCTTTTCAACAAGGAGTCTTTACGTCAGGTTACTCAGTTGTCCACTGATTTACCTGTTCCTAAGGGTTCTTCTACACCTTCTTCTGTCCCAGTAAATAGGAAATGTCCTACAGGGGAGCCATCGTCCTGGTCTGAAGAATCCAACCTCTCACCAGGCTCAGCAAACACGGTCTCTGCAGGGTTTCTGATCAGTCATCATCAAATGCTTGTGACCCTTGGGGTTAGAATCCACAGTTGCTTCTTCTCAACAGAGGCGATCCATTACTTCTTCTAACCCCTACACATGGATCTCTTTCCAAAAGACATCCATTTTTTCTATGAGCTGTCAGAATGTTCATGCTTATAAGTCACAGGTTTCTCCTCTTCTCCTGCCGGAGAAAGAGGTCTGACCACTATCAAATGATAGTTCCTGTGCCAGCATGTATTTTTCCTTTCTATAAACTTACTACTTGGTAAGTCTTCTTCAGCTCTATTCTCTTCACCCTCTTACCACTGTAAGAGCGGAATTACTTACTGGAGGGATTTTCTTCAGCCTCTCTAGGTTTGTCACTTTCTAGTGCGGAGTTTTCCTCCCTGAGTTTCCTCCCCTGTCTCAAATTTACTTTAAGGCAGCTTCTCAGACATGTCCAGAGTTTTCTACTCCTGTTCTGTCCTTTCTAGTTTTAAACAGTAATATTCTTTCTGCTGTCTTGCTAGCAGCTGCCTATGTAGGAGCTTTAATGTTTGGTCCACTGGTTCTTGCCCAAAAACAACCAGATTTGTCCTCCTCTAACATTCTATCTGGTCTTAGTAGTGGCTCCAAGTCAGTGTTTTTCATCTATCTTGGAAATAATCCCACTACAAGCTTTCTGGGTTGGTCTTCTATTTCTGCCATCTCCATTCCCCTGGATTTGGCAGCATAGTGGACTAAGATACTGGCTCTAGCAGCCAGTCCTATCTCCTCATTCTCCTGCATCATGCTCTCTGCAATTCTACAGAGAAGCTTTCCACTATGGGCCCTTGCTAGAGAGCATGGGTTTTTTTTTCTCCAACAGCTATCTTAGATGGTTAGAAAAGGCTTTTCAGTCATGTCTCCATGACTAGAAGGTTCTCCCTTCTTTTACTATCTCCTTTTGCCATAAAGGACATAGGCCTTCTCTTACCTAAGGGCTTAAGGAGTTGCCAATTCCCTGCTTTGGTCCATAGCATTCCCAATCGGAGATATGCTCTTTCTCCTTGCAGCTCGTCCTCATGGTAAGAACCTATGATACTTTTTGCCCTTAAGCAGGTCAACATGGTACCTCATCCTTATCTGTCTTCTGTCTACTTACCATGCTAGAGTCTTGCACGACTCAGGTCTTGCTGGCTACAGATTGATATTATCCTCTGTTTTCATATAACCATCCTGATTATTTTTCTAGCTAGCATCCTTGCGGATCATAACCAGGGGGAATAGATTCTCTATATATCTTCTCAGGTAGGTTGCACCTCCTTGTTATTAGATGAATCTTTCCTCTCCACATGTCCTATGTGAATACCATGCTGTAGGCATATATCTGTCTGTTTAATTACGGACACCCATATTTAGGCCTACATATTTATAATTATCTTTGTGTGTATTTTATGCCCTTCCATATCTCACTATAGATATATTCTTATATGTTTATTCATATATCTATATCTATCTATCTATCTATATCTATATCTATATCTATATATATATATATCTATATCTATATCTATATCTATATATAGATATATATATCTATATATATGTATCTGACGAGATATTTCCTTATAGATAGATCTGTCTTCACATACTTATCTATCTCACTGTCTATGCTCATATAGCTATCTGTCTCTGACAGAGGGATTTTGCCCATACCTCTGCTATTCAGCAGGTTTGGGATTCTACACACACAACCACTCCTGTGGTAGTCAACAATTCTTATACCATAACCTAACAGGTTTAGGTACCCCTGAAGCTCTCCGTACCTAATATCTCTCCTAGCTTACCCCAGTTAGGAGAGATATTGTGGATCTTCAGTTACTCACGGGCTTAACGCCTCAGGCATTTGTCTTCACCCTGGGATACAAGGGGTTCCCATACCCTTTCTCCCCACAAGGACTGTGCCTGTTTGTCCAAATCGGTTAGCCTTTCTCTTTTGCTCCCAAGAGTGAGATACTCTGCCGCCAAAAGAGTTTGGTTTTTACCATACAGCTTTCGCTGAAGGCCCACCGTTTTTGTACTACCCCAGTTTTTCCTACCAGGGGTGCCTGTTACCTTTCAGGATTCTGACCTCCTCTGTTTTTTCCTACAGGTTTATTACCTCCACTTTTCAGTGAGGTCCTCTTCACGGTTCCTCTACTGGCTTCCCAGTAGATCCATGAACCTCCCTACTTCTATGAAATCCTGTTGGCGGAGGTCCATATTGCAACATTCTTTGCAATATCATTGATAACAATCATTATCCATACATGGACTCCTTTCCTGCAGTCCTGTGCTAGCTTAGCTGTTCCACAGCATCTTCTTTCTTCAGCTCCTACCCACCATCCTCAGGATGCCTGGTGTTGTGGGGGATAGCATGTTCCAACCCATGGCATGCTCGGACTCCAGGCATCTCAGCTTGGGAGTTCCCATATGTGAAGACTCATTCCTGCTTGTTCCTGGAGATAGCACAGTTACTTACCTGTAACAGGTGATCTCTGGGAACAGCAGGAATAAGTCTTCACAACCCACCCACCTCCCCAGGAGTTGTATCTCTATCTATCTTTCCTTTCCTCTCTCTCTTGGTCTCAGCTTTAAAACTTAACTGAGGAGAGGCAGTTGGGAAAGGCGGGAAGGCAGCATGCAGGCATGGTGGGATGCTTCCAAAAGCTCTTTGATTGGACGCTGGGAAGCGTTCCCGCGCAGACTCCGTCGGTACCGATGTACCCATATGTGAAGACTTATTCCTGCTGTTCCCAGAGATCACAGTAAGTAACTGTGCTTTCTCTGTGAATACTGTATGACGACACATACGACTTTTCATCAGCAGCAGCTTCTTTTGTGTCACCCTCCCATGCAAGCCGTGTTTGTAGACCATTCTGGAAATTGTTAAACAGTCCATATTTTCCCCATTCTCAACCAGAGACCTTGATAGTTTGTGCAAGGTAATCATAAGCCTTGCACAGACCTTCCTTATCAGATCTGCTCACCTATGGTTACTGATTTTGGAGGGATGGTCTGTTTATTTATTTATTTATTTACATTCTCTTATATACCGCGCTATTCTGCATCAGTGCGGTTTACATTGAACAAACTGAAATTACATTGAACAGGGCATTATAACTTGGAGATAACTATTGTCTTGTTGAAGGGCCTGAGAGTGCGCTGAAAGATATTACAGCAATCTGTACCTTGAATAACTTTAGCTCAGATTTCTTTGGGTATCTCTGTGTTTAGCATGTTTAGACCTTTGCTTCAGATTATCATTGCACAAGAGAAACAGCTTTATTTTCATCCAGAAATATTTGAATTAGCTCAGCTACTATGATTGATTACAGATGAGCTTTATTTGACTTTTTATGGACCTTGTTAAAGCAATTTTTGGATGGAGTTATTTTGGTTTGTTGTGATGTTGAAGGCTTATGAAGTAGACATTATTTACTTTTTGAATATTTCTATAATTCATGTTGAATGTCTGTGGAGTATGTTGTGTAGATCAATGCAACAAATTACTATTTTAATGTATTTTAAGACATTTTTTAAGAACAGTAGTATGTGAAAATGGGCAAAGGTGTGAAGACTTATACAAGGCACTGTATCAGAGATGCATATACCCGTTCCCAAACCTGAAGTTTGTGACGCAGTGCCAGGCACAGAAGCTATGGAGACCGATAGCGACCCCCTGGTAGAGTCTGGTACTGCAGGCAAAGAAGGAGTTTTACACTCTCAGCACAGCTGGCAAACAACCAATCAAGTCACTTCAGAGCTGGAGAGAAGTGAACCCATGGATTGGGCACGCCCTAGGAGGAGGCGGGTTCCCCAGAATAAGGGTCCCTTCTTAAACACAGAGACAGGAACAGGAAGGGGAGACGAAACGGGAACAGGGACAAAGGCAAGGATAAAGACAGGAACAGAGACGGAGAGTGGAAGAAGAAGAAGAAGCATTAGAAGGAATACAGAACCAGGACCTTTTGAGAGCACATGGAGAAAGAATGAAAGAGTGAATGCTGCAGGTGGTTGGAAAAAGGAAGTCCCTTTTTACCCACGAGAGAGAAAGCAGAAGGTACTGAAGAGACAGGAAGTTCCTTTAGCTGTAGAACCCTGTGACCTCTCTGCACAAACTCTGCCCAGCTGTATCAGGAAGGCAGCTAATTCCTCAGCAGGAGAAAACCTCACGTTCCTGAGGAACAATTTCCTTCCGTGGAGAGAAAGACATGCTGACCAGATAATTCCTGAGCACTCTCAAGACAAGGTACCTGCTATTCTTAAACCTTATGCTGATTTTTATAAAGACAAAAGAGAGAATCCTGTATCCAGAGAACAGGACAGTTTCAGGGAATATAGAAGCAGTTTTTACCCTGAAAGCTCTCCCTGTAAACCTACTTTTACCCAGCCTGTAATTCCCGTGCTTAAGAGAGAGGCTGAGGGAACAAGTTTAGCAAAAGAGTTTACAGACAGATTGAATTGTCCTAATTTAGGAGGACCTGCTTTAGAAGCGTTGTTAAGAGCCAAAACTGCTACCAGCAGATGTGAGATTCCACCACTTAATAGCAGAGCACAGTGGGGGCAGGGAATCTTCACCTCAGAGCCAGAGTGTTTAGCAAGGGAAAGCCCGGTTACCTCATCGCAGCCTATTAATCAGCTGTTCAAACCACAGCCGGCTTTACCCTTAACTCCTGCTAGCAGCCAAACAGAATTTCTCCTAAATGAGCTGACAAAGCTATTAAATAAGAGAGACATTGCATTACCTGAGAATATCCAAGCAGGGAACAATCCTGAGGGAAGGATTTTTACCCATGTTCCTTTACCCATGCAAGACATCAATCAGCCGATGGACTGTTCGGTAGGGCTGATTGACAAGGCTAAGGAATCAAAGGCTTGAGTGTTTATTCCTGAATTTAAACGTGTTTAGTACTGAGCCAGAATTGCTAAGATTTTACCCACCGGGACTGTGATTGGGTAATCATAAGAAAAGGCTTTTGTGCTTGATCTGTATCCAGGACTGTGAAGTTAACTGTCCACGAGGATTATTATAAGTTATATCCACTCACCTGTACCTGTCCAAGAAAGACACATGAAGGAATGTGTTTTCTTCTGAAGAAGTTTTTGTGTTAGAGCACTTCATTGAAAACCCTCTGTTTGCACAATCCTAAGTTGATAAGTTTTTCTGTTCCTGTGTGCCTCACGTAGCGGGAAAATAAACATCCTTTTGGAAAAATAAATATTCTTGTCACCCCATTTATTCATTTGGGCCCCCACAACTACACAAGCCCTTTCCCTCCCTGACCACCAGGTTGGGGAGTGAGTGAAGGTGTTGACAAGTGGCGTAGATCAAGAGGATTTCAACGCAGGCGCAGAACAGCTGTCTTCAGGAGCTGCAGAGACCTCATCATTAACTGGACCCAGCTGGAGGAGCTGACGAGGCCCAGCAGAGACGGAGGCAGTGCAGAGGGCTACAGGAGCCATATCCCTGAAGTGCTTGTCTTTCACCTAACCCAGGTAACAGGTATACACCCCGGGGTGGTGGAAATACCAGGGTAGAAGGTGACCCCTAGGGATAGCTGAAAAAGAAAAAAAAAAAAAAAAAAAAAAAAGGGAAAACAGGTTTATTTCTGGAGGAAAGCCCAGAGAGTGCTAGTGATACCGCACTTGGGTCCCTGTTTTTTTCTCTGTTTCAGTTGCAGTGAACATCAAGGATGACGCTCGAGCCAAAGGAGATCATCCAGTGGATGGCAACCCAATTCAAACGACAGGCTGATTTGGCGCTGGAAGCTCAGAAGAGAGCCGACGCAGCACTCAAAGAGCAGCAACAACCTCTTCTCACTCTTCTAGAAGAACTGCTAAAGGAGAAGAAGATGAACACTGTTCAACCACCAGAGACAGGTTCCGTAAGAGATAACATGTCTGCTGTGAATGTACCAGCAGAGACACTCTTTAATTTTGGACCTTGGTCTAATAAGGATGATATAGATGATTATCTTGAAAGTTTCGAAAGAGTGGCACAACTTAGTCTGTGGCCGAAACAACACTGGGCCTTGAGGTTAGCCGCGTCCCTGACGGGCGAGGCTAGAGCAGCTTATAGAGCCATGCCACCAGAATTAGCTGGCAATTTTGAAGAGCTAAAGAAAGCCGTACGAGAGAGGTTGGGACTCACCCCACTCCTGTATCATAAGCGCCTAAGGAGTGTGAGACTCGAGTTGGGTGAAACCCCCAAGTCTCTTTATTATCGTGTAAGAGCCTTACTGTTTAAATGGTTGACCCCAGAAGGGCGGTCAATAGAGTCTATTTTAGATGACTTAATTTTGGAGCAGTATATGGAGGCAATGCCAAGGGAAATACGCACTTTTCTGATCCTCCAAAATTGCAAGAATCCGCAGGAAGCAGTTGCCCTGGCCGAAAGATACATAGAGGCAGAGCAAGTAGCTTCGACACCTGGTAGCCAATGTTCGGCGTACGCCAGCAGAGGATCAGAAATGAGGCGCAAGGTCCTAGAGGATCCTATGAAAATAGCCAGGCCTAACAGGCCAGAGTCTGTAACTAGGATGAAATGCTTTAGATGTGGACAGATAGGCCACATACAGAAACATTGCTTGGTGAAAAATGCTTTGGTGGCCGATTCTTATATGGAAGACAGGCCAGGTTTCCTGTTAGCAGTAGCCATCCAGGGAATAACCACTCAAGCTCTGTTAGATTCAGGTGCTGAACTCAGCATGATTTCGGAGGAGTTTTGGAGGGCTATTAATGCTAAAGCAGCCCCAGAAACACTACATCCTGTAGAGGAAGTAAAAATAAGGTGTGTCCATGGGGGAACCTCTTCCTACCCCGTTTATAACCTCCAAATAACAGGCTTAGGGGCTGAGAGAGAGATTCCACTGGCGGTTGTTCCCCATCTTCCACATTCCATGATCTTGGGAAAGGATTGGCCCCAATTTCACCAAGGTTTAGTTCAGGGGATAAGGGAAAGAGAGAGTTCCCATGGGGAGGAGGACCCTGAGGAAGTACAGGCCCTAGCCATAGAAAAGGTAAAGTCCCTACTTCGGCCTTTAATGCCCCAGGTCAAAAAGGGTAAAAAGGACAGTATTCAGAAGGATAGCACCCCTGAAAAACCCCGTTTTGTGCTGAAATACTGTAAAATAACCCCCACTGCTCAAGCGCCTAAGAGGGCTACCCCAAACGCCGCAGGATGGGATCTTGCCAGTGCAGAAGATGTAATGGTTCCTGCGGGTGGAAAAGCCCTGATTGATACAGCCCTTCAGATAGAGCTGCCGCCGGGTTGTTATGGTCGGCTGGCTCCAAGGTCGGGTTTGGCACTGAAGCATTTTATTGATATAGGTGCCGGGGTGATAGACCCGGACTACCGAGGGTCAGTAAAAGTGCTGCTTTTTAATTTTGGAAAGGACAATTTCCAAGTAAAAGCTGGGGACCGTATAGCCCAGCTCATCTGTGAGCGAATTGGAATTCCCCCGTTGGAGGAGGTACCCGCTTTGTCTGTAACTATGCGAGGAACGCAGGGCTTCGGGTCCACAGGAACGAATAACCTGCAAGGATTAGTGGCTGCAGTGGAGAGGGAGGACCTGGAAGAGGAGGACCTCGGACCCCAGCTGGCCGACTGCCACGCGAACCCGGAACCCCGATTGGATGAGGGACTCTCTTGGGCCCAACAACAGGAGCTGAGGCAAGTCTTATCCAGATATAAAGATGTCCTCACCTCCCTACCTGGGAAAACCCAGTTAATAACCCATGATATAGAGACAACCCCAGGGGAAGTAGTCAGGCAAAGGCCTTACAGGCTTCCGGAGGCCAAGAAGGTGGAAGTGATCCGACAGGTGAAGGAGATGCTCGCCATGGGGGTCATCGAAGAATCGCGGAGCCCTTGGAACAGTCCGATTGTCATGGTGCCGAAGCCGGACGGGTCGATCCGCTTCTGCATAGACTTCAGGAAGGTGAATATGATCTCCCGTTTTGACTCATACCCAATGCCGCGGATTGAGGAGCTGCTCGACCGTCTGGGACAGGCCAAGTTCCTTACGACCTTGGATATGTCAAAAGGTTATTGGCAGGTTCCCCTCACAAGAGAGGCAAAGCAAAAGACTGCCTTTAGCACTCCCATTGGCCTATACCAATTCCGAAGGATGCCTTTTGGACTCCACGGCGCCGCAGCAACGTGCCAGCGTCTCATGGACATGGTCCTACGTCCTCACCACGCATACGCTGTGGCCTACCTGGATGACGTGGTGATCCACAGTGAAACCTGGACCCAGCATCTTCAGAGAATTGAAGCAGTCCTCCTGTCGATCCGCAAGGCCGGTCTTACCTTAAACCCAGCAAAATGCCTCTTTGGGGGACAAGAGGTAAAATACCTGGGCCATGTGGTTGGTAGAGGGATGGTAAAACCTCTTCTGAGCAAGATAGCCAGTGTGCAGGCATTCCCACAACCCATTAACAAAAAGCAATTGCGCAGCTTTTTAGGGCTCGTGGGCTATTATCGGAGGTTCATTCCCCATTTTTCCGAGAAAACTGCCCATTTGACGGAGATGCTAAAAAAGAATGCCCCCAATAAACTGATATGGAAGGCGGAAGCGGAAGGAACGTTTAACCTCCTAAAGAAACAACTCTGTGAGGCTCCGATCTTAAAAGGAGTAGACTTTGCTAAGAAGTTTATCGTACAGACGGACGCTTCAGACACCGGTCTCGGAGCGGTTCTCTCACAGCAGCATGAAGGGGTAGAACACCCGGTACTGTTTCTGAGCAGGAGGCTAACACCGCCAGAAAGAAATTATTCGACTATTGAACGGGAATGTTTAGCGATTAAGTGGGCAGTAGATGCGCTACGTTTTTATTTGATGGGAAGAAAATTTATTTTGATCACTGACCACGCTCCCTTAAAGTGGTTGAACCAGATGCACAACCACAACGCACGTCTCACACGGTGGTTCCTCGCACTTCAGGCTTTTGACTTTCAGGTGGAGCACCGTGCGGGTAAACTTCATCAAAACGCGGATGCCTTAAGTCGTATCCCGTGCTGTCCAGGTTCCCTTGGAGCAGCCCGTGATATCTTAAGGGGGGGGATCTGTGACGCAGTGCCAGGCACAGAAGCTATGGAGACCGATAGCGACCCCCTGGTAGAGTCTGGTACTGCAGGCAAAGAAGGAGTTTTACACTCTCAGCACAGCTGGCAAACAACCAATCAAGTCACTTCAGAGCTGGAGAGAGAAGTGAACCCATGGATTGGGCACGCCCTAGGAGGAGGCGGGTTCCCCAGAATAAGGGTCCCTTCTTAAACACAGAGACAGGAACAGGAAGGGGAGACGAAACGGGAACAGGGACAAAGGCAAGGATAAAGACAGGAACAGAGACGGAGAGTGGAAGAAGAAGAAGAAGCATTAGAAGGAATACAGAACCAGGACCTTTTGAGAGCACATGGAGAAAGAATGAAAGAGTGAATGCTGCAGGTGGTTGGAAAAAGGAAGTCCCTTTTTACCCACGAGAGAGAAAGCAGAAGGTACTGAAGAGACAGGAAGTTCCTTTAGCTGTAGAACCCTGTGACCTCTCTGCACAAACTCTGCCCAGCTGTATCAGGAAGGCAGCTAATTCCTCAGCAGGAGAAAACCTCACGTTCCTGAGGAACAATTTCCTTCCGTGGAGAGAAAGACATGCTGACCAGATAATTCCTGAGCACTCTCAAGACAAGGTACCTGCTATTCTTAAACCTTATGCTGATTTTTATAAAGACAAAAGAGAGAATCCTGTATCCAGAGAACAGGACAGTTTCAGGGAATATAGAAGCAGTTTTTACCCTGAAAGCTCTCCCTGTAAACCTACTTTTACCCAGCCTGTAATTCCCGTGCTTAAGAGAGAGGCTGAGGGAACAAGTTTAGCAAAAGAGTTTACAGACAGATTGAATTGTCCTAATTTAGGAGGACCTGCTTTAGAAGCGTTGTTAAGAGCCAAAACTGCTACCAGCAGATGTGAGATTCCACCACTTAATAGCAGAGCACAGTGGGGGCAGGGAATCTTCACCTCAGAGCCAGAGTGTTTAGCAAGGGAAAGCCCGGTTACCTCATCGCAGCCTATTAATCAGCTGTTCAAACCACAGCCGGCTTTACCCTTAACTCCTGCTAGCAGCCAAACAGAATTTCTCCTAAATGAGCTGACAAAGCTATTAAATAAGAGAGACATTGCATTACCTGAGAATATCCAAGCAGGGAACAATCCTGAGGGAAGGATTTTTACCCATGTTCCTTTACCCATGCAAGACATCAATCAGCCGATGGACTGTTCGGTAGGGCTGATTGACAAGGCTAAGGAATCAAAGGCTTGAGTGTTTATTCCTGAATTTAAACGTGTTTAGTACTGAGCCAGAATTGCTAAGATTTTACCCACCGGGACTGTGATTGGGTAATCATAAGAAAAGGCTTTTGTGCTTGATCTGTATCCAGGACTGTGAAGTTAACTGTCCACGAGGATTATTATAAGTTATATCCACTCACCTGTACCTGTCCAAGAAAGACACATGAAGGAATGTGTTTTCTTCTGAAGAAGTTTTTGTGTTAGAGCACTTCATTGAAAACCCTCTGTTTGCACAATCCTAAGTTGATAAGTTTTTCTGTTCCTGTGTGCCTCACGTAGCGGGGAAAATAAACATCCTTTTGGAAAAATAAATATTCTTGTCACCCCATTTATTCATTTGGGCCCCCACAACTACACAAGCCCTTTCCCTCCCTGACCACCAGGTTGGGGAGTGAGTGAAGGTGTTGACAAGTTAGAATCGCTAAACCAGAAATACAATTTTTCTTTTCTCTCTCTTGTTGGATATTTTGAGCCCTAACATAACACCTTCTGACAAAATGATGTCAGGGACTTGGCCCCATCATAAAATTTCATCCTATGGCAGCCGTAATATAATGCTTCTCTCTGTCTCTCTCGCCTTCTTTCCCTTTCTCCCTGTGACAGCAGGCCCCCCCTCCCTACCTTCCTTGTGGCCGCCTTGATGCATTTTCCCCATTCCCTTGGTAGAAAGTCATGATGCACTCACCTCACCCCTGCTTTCATTTGAAGCATTGATGCCTCCGCATATCCTTTTCCCTTCTGATAAATGCAGTGCTCTCTCTCCACCTCTTCCTGTGAGATAGCCATGATTTTCTCTTCCCATCTTTTCTCGGTAGCCAGGGTACTCCAATTGCTCTATTCTCTTGAAAGTCATGATTTCTGTACGTTGCATATTTGATGGGAGCTAGTGGCTCACAAGTGTCTTTTAACTGGTGCTGCCCCTTTAAAGGGATCAGTAAATAGCAGCACTCTCCATGGCTGCCAATGCACAGATTGTGGTTTTTTTCCTGTGTGGAAGTAGTCTGCGCCCCAGTTGACTCCCTTGTTTGTTGTTTAACCATGGCCCAATCATTAAGAAGTCTTGGTGGAGGTGGGAGGGAGAGAGAGAGAGGAGGTAGCATTAATGTCTATAAGTCTGTTGAGTGTCTTGGAGAGGGAAGCTGGAAAGAGAGATCACATAGCAGGAATACCTATGACAGCTCCCATTACTGTTGGCTGTAGTAGTGCCAGGCTATGGAAAAGGGATCCAGGACTGTTCCAGGAATAATCCTTATGGACCAGCTGGAGGAGGCAGCATTCAGAGCACTGGGTGTTACAGGAGGGGAGCAGTGTTTGTGATGGTTCCAACTTAGCTGGTGGCTAACAGGAAAAAAGCCCTAGTTTCATCCCCACACCCTAAATTGAGAGGAGGAGTATTTTTTGTTGTAAACTTGAAATGCCTTTTAAACTTTCTTGAGTGCTAATCTTTATCTTTCAAGTTACAATATGCAGCTTGGCTCCCAAATAAGTTACATTTTAAACTATTTCCCTTTAAGGGTCCTTTTCTTGGCTCATCTTCCACTTAGCCCCAGCATACCAGTGACACCTGGAGTGGAAGAGTAGCCTAGTGGTTAGAGCAGCAGCCTAACACCCAGGAGATTGGGGTTCGATTTCCCACTGGCACAGTAAGTAAGGATTTGAGGGTTTCTTTGTTTGGTTTTTTTTTTATTACATTGCTAGCTCTCTGACTGGGAGCTCTTAAAAGGGTTTTGTGTATACTTTTTAAAAGCAAGGTTACTTACATTTTTGCTGTTTTAGGGGAACTTTACTGGAGCACAGTAGGCTGCTGAACTCTGTAACCTCCTCAGATTCAGAAACTGCTAACACCTAATCAGGAGTTAGTGGGCCTGTTTCCTGAGTGCAGTTGAAGCCTGCATAAAAGGCTCCTGTGCCCTGCCCTTTTAAGGCTTTCCTAACCAGGGCTCCACACATCAAACAGTAAGTAAGGATTTGAGGGTTTCTTTGTTTGGTTTTGTTTTTATTACATTGCTAGCTCTCTGACTGGGAGCTCTTAAAAGGGTTTTGTGTATACTTTTTAAAAGCAAGGTTACTTACATTTTTGTTGTTTTAGGGGAACTTTACTGGAGCACAGTAGGCTGCTGAACTCTGTAACCTCCTCAGATTCAGAAACTGCTAACACCTAATCAGGTGTTAGTTCCCTCCCTACCCACCCCGGCACCCACCCACCCCTAGTGAGCAGTCTTGCTTTATAGGGCACCTCCCCCTTTAGCAAATCACAGTGAATTGGACCAGCACATATTGAATATAATTAAAGAGATTTAACTGCTTTTTCTCTGAAAGGACAGCTGCGAAACCAGCTGGTACTTGGTAGATCTCTCTCTTTTGCTTTAACAGATACCTAAGCTCCACAAACAGAACAATGGCTGGGAAAAATTGTATTGCTAAAGCTGTTGCCCCCGTTACAGCTTCTGCCTCGGTCCAGACAGAGGTCCTAATGCCAGTTGAAGAACCGGTTCCATGTGCAGGGTGCCTGCATGCTGAAGCTCTGAGGAAACAAGTGGAGGAACTCAGAGAGGAGGTGGCGAGGCTGAGGAGCATTCAAGACAGTGAGCAATACATTGATGAGATGCTTCTTGCAGCAACCAGGCTCTCCAGCACAGGAGAAGATGGGTGCCAACAGAATGTCGATGGTTGGACAACAGTCACCAGAGCCTGCAAAATCACCAATCCAACTTCTCCAGCCCTTGAATTGAAGAACCATTATGCAGCCCTGGAAGTGGAGGAGGTGAAAGCATCCCTGGAAAGGGAAGAACCAGAGTTCAAGTACCCCATAGTTGCGGAATCAGTGACCAGAAGGAAACGAAGGGTAGTGGTTGTTGGAGACTCTCTTCTGAGGGGTACTGAGGCGTGCATCTGCCGACCAGACTTGATGTCCAGAGAGGTGTGCTGTCTGCCTGGTGCCAAGATCCAAGATGTTACGGAGAGTTTGCCGAGACTCATCAAGCCCACTGACTATTACCCAATGTTGCTAATCCATGTTGGAACAAATGATACTGCCAGGTATACCTCAGAACGTATCAAAAGTGACTTCATGGCTCTGGGACAGAGGGTGAAGTAGGTAGGTGCACAGGTGGTGTTCTCTTCAATCCTCCCTGTTGAGGGTAAAGGCCAAGGCAGAGAGGCTCGCATCCTGGAGATGAATGCATGGCTGCGTGGATGGTGTCTTCGAGAGCGTTTTGGTTTCCTAGACCATGGGATGCTGTTCCAAGGGTTGCAGAGCAGAGATGGCATCCATCTGTCCAAGAAAGGTCAACGCATCTTTGGTAGTAGACTGGCTAATCTACTGAAGAGGACTTTAAACTAGATTCGTTGGGGATGGGTGAAGAAAGCCCCCAGGTAAGTGAAAGCCCCCAGGTAGGTGATACATTAAATACCTTTATGGAAATGGGTAACAGGGGTAACACATGGAAAGCAGTGTGTATTAATGCCCGTAGCATGGGAAATAAGATCCCTGAAGTTGAAGCTTTGGTGGGAGTGGCTGACTTGGATTTAGTGGCAGTTACAGAAACATGGTTCACAGAAAACCATGACTGGGATGTAACTATACCTGGCTATACTTTATTCAGAAAGGACAGGGTAGGAAGAAGGGGAGGAGGAGTGGCACTATATGTAAAAACTACTATTAAAGCTTTGGAATTACAGAGCTTAAAAGGGAGAGAGGAGGCATTGTGGGTTAAACTAGAAAGAGGGAAAGAGAAATCTATTTGCATTGGTGTGATATACAGACCTCCCTCACAAGAGGAAGAGGTGGACAGAGAGTTAATTGAAGACATACGCAGCATTGCTAGGAAAGGGGAAGTGCTACTGCTAGGAGATTTCAATATGCCAGATGTTGATTGGCACATTCCTGCTGCAGTATCATCTAGAAAAGTGATGGCTAACCTTTTTGAGCCCGAGTGCCCAAACTGCCGCACAAAACCAAAGAATTTCCTCAAAGTGCCAGCACGTCATTTGCATAAGTGGTCTTATTTGCATAAATATTTGCATAATGTTACCATACACTAACTTTTAGTAAACATGTCTCTTAATGAGTGTATGGATAAAGAAAGACTAAAGGATTTCTACATTACTATAATCCAGTGCCAACCGCCAGGCACATTAGGAACTACTACAAACGCTGCCCATTTAGAACCCATAGCAAACCCGCCGTATCCTGACAGCATTACCAGGACTCACAAAGCACCATACCCTACCTATCAAAAGGCAACACTGCAAATATTAAACCAATACATTTCAGAGAATACTGGGGAAAGAGAACAAGTGGCAACGTCAAATAGGAATTTCCTCTTGTACCAAACAAAGCGCAGATGTTAATGATGCACATTTCCCAGAGCTGACATATTCCAGTTAATAAATTCAAAATAAAGAGATATCTTTCTACCTTTTGTGCATTTTCTTTTTCAGTTGCAATTGGTCCAGCCACTTTCTTCTGGTTTCTTCATGTTTTCTGCTAACTCTCCATCGTCTGCTGTCCATTTGTCCTTTCTTCTCTCTTCTAGTTTTTTTTCCATTCTCTCTCTCTCTACATCTGCTTTAACATACTAATCTTTCTCCTTTTGCTCTTTCCTCATTCCTATTTCATCCACACAAATTTTACCCCTCCATCCTCAATCCCCAATTACTCTCCCAATACCTGGCCAATTGTAGATTTTTCATCCCTCCTACACAAAATATTTTTCCCCTCTCCATTTTACTCTCCCAGCCCCATCCCATTCTAATCCTCCCCCAACATCAGCTCCCTTCTAGTTCCAGTCTCACCCAGCATCCATTCCCTTCTAGTCCCTGCATCAGCCCATTTCCAGTCCTAGCCCCCCATCAGCCCATTTCCAGTCCTAGCTCCCCCATCCATTTCCAGTCCAAGTCCCTTCATCAGCTCATTTTCAATCCTAGCCCCCCCATCAGCCCATTTCTAGTCATTTCCTAGCCCCACCATCAGCCCATGTCAAATCATAGCTCCCCTCCACTCAGCCCAATTCCAGTCCAAGCCCCCCCATGAGCCTACTTCCAGTTCTAGCCCCTCCATGAGTCCATTTCAATTCAAGCCCCCACCACAGCCCATTTCCAATCTTAGCTCCCCCCAACAGCCCATTTCCAGTCCTATCCTAGCTGTTCCATCAGCCCATTTTCAGTCCTAGCTCCCTTCCCTCACAGCCCATTTCCATTCCAAGCCCCCTCCCCATCAGCTATTTGCAGTTCAAGCCTCCCCTTCCACTCAGCCCATTTCCAGTCCTAGCAACACCCCAACCCATTACCAGTCCTAGCCCCCCGTCAATCAACTTCCAGTCCTAACCCCCATCACCCCATTTTCAGTTTAAGCCCCCCCCTATAACCCATTACCAGTCCTAACCCCCCCCATCAGCCCATTTCCAGTCAGCCCCCCATAGCCCATTGCCAGTCCTAACCCCCCCCATCAGCCCACAGCCCATTACCAGTCCTAACCACATCAGCCCACCTCAAGTCCTAACCCCTCCCCATCAGCCCATTTCCTGTCCTAGCCCCCCCATAACCCATTATCAGTCCTACCCCCCATCAGCCCACTACCAGTCTTAACCCCCCCATAGCCCATTACCAGTCCTAACAACCCCCCATCAGACCACTAACTGTCTTAACCCCCCCCCATAGCCCATTACCAGTCCTAACCCCCCCATCACCCCATTTCCAGACAGCCCTCATCAGCCCACAGCCCATTGCCAGTCTTAACCCCCCCCATAGCCCATTGCCAGTCTTAACCCCCCCATAGCCCATTGCCAGTCTTAACCCCCCCCATAGCCCATTGCCAGCCCTCATCAGCCCACAGCCCATTGCTAGTCTTAACCCCCCCAAAGCCCACTGCCAGTCTTAACCCCCCCAGCCCACTGCCAGTCTTAACCCCCCCTCCCTAGCCCATTGCCAGTCTTAACCCCCCCTCCCTAGCCCATTGCCAGTCTCAACCCCTCTCCCTAGCCCATTGCCAGTCTCAACCCCCCTCCCTCCCTAGCCCATTGCCAGTCTCAACCCCCTCCCTCCCTCCCTAGCCCATTGCCAGTCTCAACCCCCCTCCCTCCCTCCCTCCCTAGCCCATTGCCAGTCTCAACCTCCCTCCCTCCCTAGCCCATTGCCAGTCTCAACCCCCCTCCCTCCCTAGCCCATTGCCAGTCTCAACCCCCCTCCCTCCCTCCCTAGCCCATTGCCAGTCTCAACCCCCCTCCCTCCCTAGCCCATTGCCAGTCTCAACTCCCCTCCCTCCCTCCCTCCCTAGCCCATTGCCAGTCTCAACCTCCCTCCCTCCCTAGCCCATTGCCAGTCTCAACCCCCCTCCCTCCCTAGCCCATTGCCAGTCTCAACCCCCCTCCCTCCCTCCCTCCGTTGCCGATTGCCAGTCTCAACCTCCCTCCCTCCCTAGCCCATTGCCAGTCTCAACCTCCCTCCCTCCCTCCCCCATTGCCAGTCTCAACCTCCCTCCCTCCCTCCCTAGCCCATTGCCAGTCTCAACCTCCCTCCCTCCCTCCCCCCTCCCTAGCCCATTGCCAGTCTCAACCTCCCACCCACCCTAGCCCATTGCCAGTCTTAACCTCCCCCCAAGCCCGTTGCCAGTCTCAACCCCCCTCCCTCCCTAGCCCATTGCCAGTCTCAACCCCCCTCCCTCCCTAGCCCATTGCCAGTCTCAACCTCCCTCCCTCCCACCCCCATTGCCAGTCTCAACCTCCCTCCCACCCTAGCCCATTGCCAGTCTTAACCTCCCTCCCTCCCTCCCTAGCCCATTGCCAGTCTTAACCCCCCTCCCTCCCTCGCCCATTGCCAGTCTTAACCCCCCCCCCCAGCCCTTTGCCAGTCCTACCCGCCCCCCCTCGGCTAATGGCAATTTAAAAAAAAAAAAAAGCTGGCCGCCGCGGCGGCATGGAGTGTCCCGCGGGGCTTCCTCTGCCCGGCGGGACTCTCCCGGCGCAGCTCAGCCCCTCTCTGCCGGCTTGCAGATACGCGAAGGGAGAGAGAGTCTCCCTCGCGTCTCTGTTAAGCCCGCAGGGGCAGATGGGAAATTTGCCAGAGACTTTCCCTTCGCGTATCTGCAAGCCGGCAGAGAGGGGCTGAGCTGCGCCGGGAGAGTCCCGCCGGGCAGAGGAAGCCCCGCGGGACACTCCATGCCGCCGCGGCGGCCAGCTTTTTTTTTTTTTTTAATTGCCATGAGCCGGCATATATTAATTTGCGACCTTCCCGCGTGCCAGCTGCAAGGCCTTCGCGTGCCACAGCTGGCACGCGTGCCAAAGGTTCGCCATCGCTGATCTAGAAGTAAGGAAATCCTGGATTCTCTACATGGAGAACTATTCAGGCAATTGGTAACAGACCCCACACGTGAAGGGGCCATACTGGACTTGGTGCTTACCAATGGTGAGAGTGTTTCTGATGTTGTAGTGGGAGATCATTTTGCATCCAGTGATCACCAGATGGTGTGGTTCAGTATTAGGACTAGGGCTGTTAGAATCCATTCCAAGGTGAAGATCTTAGACTTTAGCAAGACTAACTTTGCGAAGATGGGCCAATACCTCAGGGAGTCGTTAGTGGGATGGGAACAGCTGGGGGATGTAGAAAAACAGTGGGCAAAACTGAAAGGGGGTATTTTAAAGGCAACCAACCTTTTTGTTAAAATGGTAAATAAAGGCAAAAGGAACAGGAGACCGCTATGGTTTTCGAAGGAAGTAGCTGAAAAAGTGAAGAAAAAGAGGGAGGCCTTCATGAAATACAAGAGATCACAGAGAGAGGAAGACAGGCATCTGTATTTGGAAAAACTTAGAGAAGCTAGCAAAGTAGTCAAGAAGGCAAAGATTCAAAAGGAGGAGGAAATAGCCAATGCAATAAAATGGGGGGATAAGACATTTTTCAGATATATTAGTGAGAAGAGGAAGGGCAAAAGTGGTATTGTCAGACTCAAGGGTGCAGGGGGGAATATGTAGAAGCTGATAAGGATAAAGCGGAATTGCTTAACAAATATTTTTGTTCTGTGTTCACAGATGAAGAACCAGGAGCAGGACCTCAGAAAACACCCACAAATAAGAACAGAAGCGAGGGACATCTTGAACAATTTTCAGAAGACTGTGTTCGTGAGAAACTAGCTCAACTTAAAGTAGACAAAGCGATGGGACCGGATGGGATACACCCTAGAATACTGAGGGAACTTGGGGACGTTCTAGCAACTCCACTGACTGACCTTTTCAATGCCTCGTTGGAGTCGGGAGTGGTGCCAAAGGACTGGAGAGAGGCTCATGTGGTGCCTTTACACAAAAGCGGAAGTAAGGATGTGGTTGAAAACTACAGGCCGGTTAGTTTAACTTCGGTGGTGAGTAAATTATTGGAAACGCTGCTGAAAGAGAAAATAGTGAGGTTTCTGGAGTCCAGCGGATTACAGGATCCGAGGCAGCATGGATTCACCAGAGGCAGGTCTTGTCAGACAAATCTGATCGATTTCTTTGACTGGGTGACCAGGGAGTTGGACCGAGGGAGAGCTCTAGATGTGGTGTATTTAAATTTCAGTAAAGCCTTTGACACTGTTCCTCACAGGCGACTTATAAACAAACTGAGCACCCTAGGGATGGACCCTAAAGTTACTGCTTGGGTTAGAAATTGGTTGGGTGGGAGGCGACAAAGAGTACAAGTAAATGGAGCTCACTCTGAGGAGAAGGATGTTACCAGTGGTGTGCCCCAGGGATCTGTCCTTGGTCCGATTCTTTTTAACATCTTTGTTAGTGATATAGCGGAAGGGCTGTCGGGTAAGGTTTGCCTCTTTGCGGATGATACCAAAATCTGTAATAGAGTAGACACCCAGGAAGGTGTAGATAGCATGAGGAGGGATCTAGCTAAGCTTGAAGAATGGTCTAGAATTTGGCAGCTGGGATTTAATGTTAAAAAATGTAAGGTCATGCATTTGGGCTGCAGCAATCCAAGGGAGCAATACAGTATCGGAGGTGAAGTACTTTTGTCCACTAAAGAAGAGCGGGACCTAGGCGTGGTTGTGTCTGATGATCTTAAAGTAGCTAAACAGGTAGAAAAGGCGACGGCAAAAGCTAGAAGGATGCTTGGGTGCATACGGAGAGGAATGGCTAGCAGAAAAAAGGAGGTGATAATACCTCTGTATAAGTCTTTGGTGCGACCTCATTTGGAGTATGGTGTGCAATTCTGGAGACCGCACCTTCAAAAGGATGTGAACAGGATGGAGTCGGTGCAGAGGGTTTCTACTAAAATGATTAATGGGCTTCATTATAAAGCATATGAGGACAGACTTAAGGATCTTAATATGTACACCTTAGAGGAAAGGCGGGATAGAGGTGATATGATTGAGATGTTTAAATACCTCCGTGGCATAAATGTTCAGGGAGAGAGCCTCTTTCAATTGAAAGCAAGTTCTGCTACGAGGGGACATGGGATGAGGGTGAAGGGAGATAGATTCAGGAGTGATATGCGGAAATATTTCTTTACAGAAAGAGTAGTGGATCCGTGGAATAGTCTCCCAGTGGAGGTGGTAGAGATGAGGACAGTAACTGAATTCAAAAAAGCATGGGACCAACACAGAGGATCTCTAAAGGTAAAAAGTGGACTGTTGTAGTTGTTGTTATGGAAGGACAGACTAGATGGGCCTTGTGGTCTTTTTCTGTTATCATGTTTCTGTTTCCTTGTGACCTTGGGCAAGTCACTTTACCCTCTCTTGCCTCGGAAGAAAAGGCCTGACAATCTCCTAGGTCACCAGGAGTCAGCATTTACTTGACGCCACTTAAAAAAACAAAAACAAACCAGTGACCCCAGTATGACATGTAGTGCATAGACAGGTCTGTTGTGCGGGATTGGAAAGCCAGGTGACCATTCAGGGCATCAAGCCTGGAAGATAGTGCAAGAGTAGCACAGT
This sequence comes from Ichthyophis bannanicus, assembly GCA_033557465.1. NCBI lineage: Eukaryota > Metazoa > Chordata > Amphibia > Gymnophiona > Ichthyophiidae > Ichthyophis > Ichthyophis bannanicus. Next base: position 160,682,052 of record CM066043.1, on the reverse strand, counting down.
GCCTTTCCCTCCTGCCATATGCCTGACTCGCACAACAGCCTTTGAACCACACAGTTCTTGGTAAATAGAGAGAACTGCAACAGGGAAAAGAGGCACCATAGCAAAAGGAGCAGCTGGAGTTAAAGTGGAGGGGTTTCTGAAGAGATTGAGAGCAGGGACTTCCAGACCACGTGGTTAGCTATGACCATGGAATAAGATCTCCACCACCCCATCCAAAGCGATGTTTAAAGTGGAGACTGTCTCGCGTATAGAAAGGGCTAGTGAAAACTTCCATGGTGGAAATTATCTCTGAAGCTTCCCTTGAGTTATTTTTGGACTTTGGGATAGTTAAGACATTAATTTATCTGTCTTCCTGCTCGCCTTTTGCTCTCCAGCACTCTTAATTTGCTCAAAGTGTGAACTTTGGAGTTAGAAGGGACTGATTGGGCTTCAGAGAGGCTGCGTCTCTGGGAGCTACCAGGGATCGCTTGGTAGCAGGGGCATGGTTTCCACCTTCTGTGGCTCGACGAATTGCCTCTCATCTTCATTTCTCCAAGGGACTTGTATAGTCTAGGATTCTCAGTTCAGTCATTTTCAGATTAACTCTGTTTAAATTGTAATGCATGCATGTGAATTTTCTATCTATGTGCTTTAAGGGTACAGAATTCTGAGAACTCAACTTGAGAATCGGAGCCAAGCAGACAGTTTCCCCAGGGAAAACATTTGCATCTCAAACTACAATGTGCAACATAGAAAGAAATCTACTGTGAAACTTGATGCATGTTTTAATAATTACATTATTTGTTTTTAACCATGTGAATGCTACCAGTTTTGTAATATGTTAGTGTAAAAATATGCACCACTGGAATAATTCAGAGGAAAAACCCATAACGGCTGCTTCCTGAAACTAGAAGACCCTGACTTTAAAGAAAATAAAGTAGCCCAAATAAAGCTTTTTGTGATATATAAATGGAAGGCAGTCTTGTCTGTAGCTCTCTTTTAGCTAATGGATTAAATTCACTTTGACAGCTTGATATGTGGACCAATGTCTTGCCCATGGCCACGATCTAATAACCATGGATATAGTAACCAGTCATCTAAAACATTCAGTAATGAAATATTTTTTGACAAAACATACTCTGACTGAAACAAGAAATAAGGCTGTAATAATGTGACTAAACCTGCAACTGTGCCCTAAATTTTGAATATTTAGTAAGTGCCTTTAGGATACAGTGAGAGTGAATATATGTTTTGAGAGATGGCAGAGCTAATGGTAGCATGAAAGAGGACATCATTTTCCTATGACTATACATAGAAAGGATTTCTTAAATGTCTATGGGGCATGCTTTCTGAAGGACACACCAGTAGCATGCGCTTTGTGGCACAGAGCTAGCATGAGGCCTGCACTAACGTTTGGGGGCATGTGTGGCCATCCCCCCGCTGATAGCATGTTGGTAACGTGCCACGTCGTGATGCAGCATGCAGGTGCACTTAAGGTGGCGGCATCTGCATCCGCGCAAATGGCGACATGTGGTTCGTGCGTGCCCGTAACAGCTGCACTGGCAGTGATGTAACAGCAATGTAACATCCACATTCTTCCCTAATCTGCCCAGTCCCCACCCATTCGCACGCTACTCGGTTAACATGGGATTTTTACTGCGGGACCCTGTGCTACCAATACAATGTGCTTAACATATGGCAAACCCTGCACTAATGATTAACATATGGCAAACCCTGCACTTTAGTAGACATGCCCCTATAGGTTGAATAACCTGAAGGTGTTAAAATGTGTGTTTCCTACAATTGCTTTTTTTTCTCTAAAATCAAGGGCAGATCTGTTTTGTACAGTGATGGAAAAGTTCAGTTTCAAACTAACATTTCTTATCATCCTGCTAGACCAGTTCAGACGTGTGGGTTATGCTTCCTTGTCAGCAGGTGGATGAAGACTTGAGCAACTTTAAATGATGTCATCACTTTGTATATCTTCTTGTGCAGCACCGAGAGAAGCCAGTATTTATCTGCCTCCAGCAGATGGGGAGATTATTCCTAAACTATCAGTCTTGTGTTCAGAAGGTATCTCTGACCGCTAGCAGTAGTCTTAAGATACTACTACTAGGATTCAAGCTGCCAAATAAGGGCAAAAGCTCCTTATTTTGCATTTTGAACTCAAGCGGTGTTACTGATTAGACTGCTGCTTGGGGGTCAGAGCTGCCAATTTGAACCCAGGGCTCTACGGGGCATGAGTGACTGGGATCATTCCTGCTCCCAACTAAACACCAGAGACCACTGGTAGTAGCCTAGCTTAGCTTATGTGAATGTCTGGAGAGTCTTTGAGAGAATGGTAATCTCCAGGAACAAGCAGGAATGCAGTTTTCACATATGGGTATCGTCGGTACCGACGGAGCCTGCGCGGGAACGCTCCCCAGCATCCAATAGGAAAGCTTTTGGGAGCATCCCACTGTGCCTGCATGCTGCCTTCCCGCCTTTCCCAACTGTCCCTCTCCAGTTCATTTTCCGCGGAGCCGACAGGTCACATATCCTGTCACCGTAGAAAATAATTCCCTTGTATTCTTCTTTTTTGTGGTCGCATCTGCCTTCCTTCGACGCTACACTGCTACCGCCGGTGGTTCTTTCTTTTTTTTTTTCCAAAAAAAACAAAACAAAACCCTTTCTTCTTGAGTCTTTTCCAGTTATTTTCTCCTCAGGTGCCATGCGCCATTTTGGGCACTAGGCCCAACATTTTCCTTTAAAATGGAAAAACCCGCTTTGAGTTTTAAAAAGTGTTCCAAGTGTGGCGGTACCATCTCCGTCACCGACACCCATGAGTGGTGCCTCAAATGTTTAGGTCCTGACCACTCTATTTCGGAGTGTGTTGTCTGTGGGATGATGTCGAAAAGGGGCCGGCAGAACCGAGCTGCTAAACTTAGCACCCTTTTTCCCCTCCGATGCAGCCTCTGTGGCATCGACGTCTTCCAGAGCTTCGTCTTCCTCCCATGGATCTCAGGTAACTAAACATAAATCTAGCCGGTCCTCAAAGGGTAGATCTCCCTCTAAGCATCAAGATGCCTCTGGCGTTGCCCTTGAGGGACTTTCACCGGCAAAATTGCCCCGGCGGGAGGCTTCGGCTTCCAAAGCACTAACGGGGCTCCAGGATGTTCTCGAGGCCTCAACCTCGGCAGAACTACTGGTGCCATGCTCTGGGGTACCGGCTGCTTCATCTGGTAACGATATCCAAGCATCGGCAGCATCAATAGACCAGAGATTCTTGGCTATTGAAAGCAGTCTGGTGGCTCTTCTCACTGCCTCAATGCCCCTGAAACCACTTCAGACAATTCAACCGGTACCGGCACCGACTCCGGTACCGGTACTGACTGCATCGACATCGGCAGGTATTCTACCGGGACCGAGTCATGCTTATCCATCCGGTATCGACAAGTCGGTACTGGGCCCCTCCGATGCCGACTTCAATCGGTACCGGTACCGTGCCTTGCACGATCACCCGGATCGGAGATACTTGGTATCCTCGGATGAGTCTGAAGACTCTGAAAGCTCTGCCGATACCAGAGTACTTCTTCCTGAGGATTCTTCTTCTCCTCAGCGTAGGATGTCTCCACCAGAGGATAAGTCCTTTCAGCATTTTATCCGAGATGTGGCTTGAGGTCTTTCCATCACAGTGGCTCCTGAAAAAGAGCCTAGGGCAAAGGAATTAGAAATCCTACAATACCCTAAAGCTCCCAAGGAGGCGGCTACCTTACCTATTCATGAGATCTTGTATGATCTCATGTTAAGGATGTGGGAAACACCTCTAACCACATCTCCTCACTCTCGAAGACTCAACACCATGTATCGAGTTCCTCCTTGTCCTGGGTTTCAGAAGACTCAGCTACCACACCATTCCATGGTGGTGGAATCAGCTATGAGAAGGATCAAGAGTGCAAAAAGGCATGCATCTAATCCTCCAGGACGTGAGTGTAGGACTCTTTGACACCTTTGGATGTCGAACCTTCCAGGCTTCCATGCTTTCTGCTAGGATCAGTTCCTATATATTATATATGGGAATGTTCCTTAAGGAGGTCATGGGAGATTTAGAGCTTATGAGCCCTCTCCTTCCTGATGATAAGAGGCAGGATTACCTCGCCCTTGTCAGACATGCTCAGGATGCTTCCAAGTTTGTGAATCGTGCAGCCTTTGACTGCTTTGAGTGCATAAGCAGAACCTCTGCTATTGCTATTGGTGCACGTAGGATTGCCTGGCTCCAGGCATCTGACTTGGAACTTTGGGTACAGGATAAACTAGGGAATATTCCTTGCACAGTAGAGAATCTCTTTGGCAAGAATTGGCAGGAAAAAGCTAATGAGATAGATGCTGAGAATATCACTTTGGATAGATTGTTTAAATCTATAGCTGATCCTGCAAGGAAAAAATCCTACAAGAAACCATTCTTCAGTAAGAAGAAGAATTTTTATCCCTCCTATACCTGGCAGGGGCATCGTTTAGGTCAGTCTGCCCAAAAGGGACAGCAGCAACAACCTAGGCAAAGAAAAACAAAAGCTGCTAAGCCTCAACCGGCTCAGCAGACTCAGCCTCCACAGGGGTTTGACTCCTATCTAGAGAACTTTGCCTTCCTGGCCCTGAACGGCCCAGAGCCTTCCACCATTCCAGGAAGGTTATGTCATTTTGCCCCCAGATGGGGGCAGATAACAGCAGAAAATTGGACTCTGTCTATTGTCAGAGAGGGGTACAAGCTTCATTTCCTCAGCATGCCCCCTCCTACAATGGTAAGACAGTTCAATTCTCAGACCTCTCTCAACGACCAGTTAGGTCAAGAGGTCACTTTGCTTCTTGCCCAGGGGGCAATAGAGAAGTTCAAAATGATTTCTCTAGGAACTCTGCTTCCATACCTTCAGAGTCAGGATTGGCTTTGTTCTCTAGATCTCAAGGATGTGTACACTCATGTTCTCATCCATCCAACTCATCGAAAGTTCCTTCGTTTCTGTTTCAAGGGAAGCACTACGAATACAGGGTTCTTCCTTTGGGCCTGGTCTCGGCACCAAGGGTGTTCACAAAATTCATGGCTGTGGTGGCAGCATTTCTTCGCACCCTAGGAATATTCGTCTTCCCTTACTTAGATAACTGGCTCATTCGAGCCCCTTCAGAGCCAGAGGCCAGGGTTGCTCTCTCTCACACAATGCGCATCCTTCAGTATTTGGGACTTGTCCTAAACTTCCCAAAATCCAACCTTGCTCCCACTCAGTCCCTAGAGTTTATAGGAGCTTTGCTGGATACCAGACAGACAAGGGCCTACCTGCAAGGCTTCTCTACCCAGGAGACCTATCTACATCAGTCTCCTGGAACTCAGAGCAATCTTCCTTGCTCTTTGAGTATTCCACACCCAGCTCAGCTACAAGACAGTCATAGTTCAAATGGACAATCAAGTAGCCATGTTCTATGTGAACAAGCAGGACGGAACAGGCTCTCTGTCGCTATGCAATGAAGCTTTGCGACTATGGGCCCTCACCAGAGAGCATCAGATTCATCTCCTTGCGGTGTATCTTCCAGGCATTCAAAACTCTTGGGCAGACAGACTCAGCCGAGTTCTGCTTCCATACGAATGGTCTCTCCATGCAGACCAGGTGGCCAGATTTTTTCAAATTTGGGGAACCCCGGACATAGACCTCTTTGCAAGTCTGCTGAATGCCAAACTTCCCCGGTTCTGTTCCAGAATTCCGGCTCAGGGTTGTCAGGCCAGGGATGCTTTCCTCCTCCATTGGGGTCAGGACTTCCTGTATGCCTTAACACCCATTCCCCTAATTCCCAAAACCCTGTTCAAGCTTCAGAGAGACAGAGGTCATATGATTTTCATAGCTCCACGTTGGCCATGGCAAATGTGTTACCCTCTGTTCTTACATCTCTCTCAAGCTCCGCCTCTGGAGTTAGGATCTGCTCCAGATCTCCTTTCTCAGGAGGACGGGATGCTGTGGCATCCCAATCCCCAGTCTCTGCATCTCAGGGCCTGGTTGTTGAAAGCCTAGAGCTTCATGGTCTTAACCTTTCTCAGCAGGTAAAGGATATCCTTTATGCTTCCAGGAAGCCTTCCACAGGACGCTCTTATGCTTTCAAGTGGAAAAGGTTTACCATATGGTGCTCGCAGAAGGGTCTTAACTCTCTTGCAATATCTCTGGAATCATTACTGGAGTATCTCCTTCATTTATCTAATGCAGGGCTTAAGACCAATTCAGTGAGAGTTCATTTGAGTGCTATTGCAGCTTCTTTCAAGCCTCTAAATGGGCAGCCTATTTCCTCTCATCCTGTCATAGCGAGATTTATGAGAGGCCTTCTTTTAACTAAGCCTCCCATTAAGCCACCACCGGTGGCATGGGACTTAAATTTGGTTCTTGGGCAGCTTACGAAACCACCTTTTGAGCCATTAGCCACTACCTCCTTGAAATTCCTTTCCTGGAAGGTCATCTTTCTTATTGCATTCACATCAGCACGTCACATCAGTGAATTGCAAGCATTGGTGGCTGATCCTCCTTATACAAGGTTCCATCATGATAAGGTAGTCCTTAGGACTCATCCTCACTTTATGCCAAAGGTGGTGTCACCTTTTCTTTTAAACCAAGCGGTTTACCTTCCTGTATTCTTCCCAAGGCCTCATGCCTCAAATGCAGAAAGGAATCTTCATACTTTGGATTGTAAAAGGGCTCTGGCCTTTTACTTACAAAGGATTCAGCAACATGGGAAGTCCTCTCAACCTTTTGTTGCTTTTGATCCTAGTCATTTGGGACTTCCAGTCTCCAAAAGAACACTGTCTAACTGGATTGCACAGTGTATATCTTTTGCCTATGAGAGTAAAAACCTTCCTCTGGAAGGCCATGTCACAGCTCACAATGTGAGAGCCATGGCAGCCTCTATGGCTCATCTTCACTCTGTGTCTATTGACGATATCTGCCGAGTAGCTACTTGGGCTTCGGTTCATACCTTCACAGCCCATTACTGCTTAGACAAGGACTCCCGCCGGGATGCCTTGTTTGGTCAGGCTGTTCTTCAACACATGTTCCATACTTAATCAAGTATGCCAGAGATCCATGGGGGGAAGTGGAGCCCTTTCGCAAGGGCACACAACTTCTGGGATTTTCTCCCTGGCATCTGCAGCTAGGGAGTCCCCATATGTGAAGACTACATTCCTTTTTGTTCCTGGAGATAGCATAGTCACTCACCTGTAACAGGTGATCTCCGGGAACAGCAGGAATTTAGTCCTCACAACCCACCCACCTCCCCTAGGAGTTGTATCTCTGTATCTCTCTCTTTCTCTCTTTCCCTCTCTCTTTTGTCTCAGCTTTAAACTCAACTGGAGAGGGACAGTTGGGAAAGGCGGGAAGGCAGCACGCAGATGCTGTGGGATGCTCCGAAAAGCTTTCCTATTGGACGCTGGGGAGAGTTTCCACGCAGGCTCGGTAGGTACCGACGATACCCATATGTGAAGATTAAATTCCTGCTGTTCCAGGAGATAATCTGTTACAGGTGAGTAACTATGCTTTCTTCTCTGGGAACAAGCAGGAAGTCGGCCCTCGATATGGGTAATGTCAGTACCAGTTGAGCCTGCGCTAAATCATCTCCCCAGCTTTCAAAGAAAGCTTTTGGGAGATGCACCACGCATGCATAGTCCCCTTACTACCAAGGGTGCCATCTTGCCTCAGTCTCCTTTTTTTCATGGAGCCCTCCTGTCCTCTATCCAGTTTCCCCTGGAAAAAGTGTGTGTGTTGTTTTTTTTATCCTGTTTTTGTCTGGTATGCGTACTGGTTCCTTTCCTGCTCCCGAGCCAGCTTGCCTTGACTTTGCTCCTCGGGCTCATTCGTTTGTGTTTGTTTTTTGTTTCTCTCGAGATATCCTTTGACCGGCACTTTGCGCCCTTTTTTGCTGCAGGCCTCGGACCCCTGCTGGGATGCAGGCCCCCCTTTTACCCGATGGCCTCCAGCAGCTTCAAGAAAAGTGATCGGCGCAGTAAGATAATGTCCTGCACAGACCTTCATAACGGCTGCCTCCACTGCCTTGGGGATGGCGCATGATGACTCGGACTGCGAATTCTGCAGGACCATGACCACAAAGACCATCAAGAGCCATCAGCTGCAGCAGGAACAGTTCTTTCACAAGTTCTAGTCTGCACTGGAGTCTCTGGCGACATCGTGTTCCGGAGCCCCCTCCAGTACCTCAGTCCCCTGTGAGGCCCAGGCTGCCTCATAGTCCCACGCTGCGGGTCCTCCAAGAGGAAGTCTCCAGAGTTGGAATGTAAGAAGTCAAAACTCTTGAAGATCACCTCAGGGGACAGATCCGGGAAGAAGGATAAATCCAATTCCATGCCCCGCAGTTCCTAGATGTCGAGCCGATCCTCGAGCGCCACCAGCTTCGAGAGACCCATCGGCATCAGACGAGGTCCTGTCCCATTCCTCGGGACACCGGTCCTCTCCAGTGAGTGCACGTGGTTCGGAATGCAGGTCCCCTGGAGTTCACAGGCTTTTGGGCCCGGGCCTCGACCTCAGTGACCACGGCGTCTCAGACTTGTCCTCAGACTTCCAGTCGGACTGGGAGTCTGAGGATGTGGAGTCCCTGGGCACTCGGAAACACAGAGATGTACCCTCAGACCCATCTCCCCTGGTGTCCCGGCACCGTTCCCCACCCGAAGACATCACTTTCCTCAACTTTGTGCGGGACATAGCTAAGGCGCTTGCACCAAGTCCAAAGAGGATCCACGCACGGAGGAATTGGAGATTCTCCAGTAGGAGGGCCCCTCCTCACAAAGCCCTTATGGTGCCTGTTCCTCCGATCCTCGAGCGCTGCTTCTCCCTATATGGGAGACATCAGCGTCGGTACCCATTGTCAGCAGGCGACTCGACTCTATGTACAGAGTGCGCCGAAGCCCTGGGTTCCAGAAGACTCAACTTCCCCACAACTTGATGGTCATTTAGTTGTCCAGGTGCAGACTCAAGAGTCAAAAGACCCATTCTTTGGTGCTTCCCCCCCCCCCGAAGAGAGGCTTAGACCCTCGATGCCTTCAGCCGAAAGGCCTTCTGTGGCTCGATGCTTGCATGCCAAATGCAATCCTATTTAACTGTACATCGATATGTACCTCAAAGAACTGATGAGAGAGATCGCAGGCTTTTCAGCAGGTCTTGATGGGGAACTCCTGCAGGTTCAAGCCTCTAGCCTCGGTGGTCAAGTAGTGCTCAAAGTTTTTATCCCAAGCAGCTTACGACGGCTTTGAGTCCTCAGCCATATTGCTTCTGTGGGCATTGTGGCCCAATGCCAGGCATGGCTGCAGTCATCTGACCTCAAAACAATGGGTTCAGGACAAACTTATTGATGCCCCTGTAATGGAGAGAATCTCTTTGGGAAACCCATGGCAGACAAGGGGGCTGAAATAAAGACTGAGTTCCTGACAAGGATCAGACTCTCTAAAAAGACCTTGCTGCAGGCCCGTAAGAAGGCCCCAGGGAAGAAGCCCTTCTTCCCAAGATAAAAGGGAGGTTTCTGCAATGCCTCACTGTTCCAAACCTCAGCCCTGCAGCAAAGCCAACAGCACAAGGGGCAGGGGCATGGCCCCCGCAAAGAAAAAAAAAATAGTCCCAGGCACAGGCACCGGCTCCAGCTTAGCCTGGGGGGAGCTTTTGACTCCTTGGGCACGACATCCTCTCCCCCAGGGGGTCTTCTACAGCCCACAGGGAGGTGTCTGGACCTGTTTGCCTACAGGTGGTCCACCATGACCACCGATTCTTGGGTACTGTAAGTGGTCAAGGAGGACTACCTCCTCCACCTGCAATGAGCGCTGCCCTCCATACTTTCCAGGAGAGCCTGTAAGCCCTCTTCCCTCACCAGACTCTGCTACTCGCTGAGCTTTCAGGTCTTCTCGAGGACAAGGTGGTGAAACCAGTGCCCAAGCATGTCTGGGGCACCGGCTTCTACGACAGGTATTTCCTCATTCCCAGGCAAAGAGGGGGCCTTGGGCCCATCTTGGACCTGTGGCACCTGAACAGATTTCTGGAAAGGAAGAGGTTCAAGATGCTCTCCCTTGGAAAACTACTGCCATACCTCCAGCAGAGAGATTGGCTATGCTCCTTAGATCTGAAGGATGCCTATATGCACATCCTGATCCATCCCAACAACCGAAAATACCTCCCCTTCATGGTGGGAGGAGATAATTACCAATGCAAGGTGTTACCCTTTGGGCTGGCCTCATCGCCAAGGGTCTTCACCAAATGCCTAGCGGTGGTTGCAGCCCACCTTCGTTTCCAAGGGGCCTCCATCTTTTCCTACCTGGATGACTGGCTCATAAAGGGAGGCACAGCTGCAGAGGTGCACTACGCCACTGAGTGCACCATCCATGTCCTGCATCACCTGGGGTTCATCATCAACCTCCCCAAGTCCTACCTCCCTCTGGCTCAGTGCCTGGAGTTAATAGTAGCTCAGCTAGACACTCTCCAGACCAATGCTTTCTTCCTTTAGGAAAGGTCAGAATGCCTCAGGAGGCTAGCCACAGAGGTACAGCACCACCAGTTGCTGCCCGCCCAGCTTCTCTTCTGCCTACTGGGCACATGGCCTCTACGGTCCACGTGACCCTATACACCCGCCTATACATGAGGATGTCCCAGTGGTGCCTTCACTCTGTGGACACAGGCCATGGGCGGCTCCAGGAGAAGGGTGAAAGTGACCTGCCAGCTTGTGAACTCTCGACTGGTGGCAGATCCCCCGCTACCTGCAGGCCGGAATGCCCTACCAGGCACCCACCTCCCAGAGGGTCCTCACCACGGACGCCTCCCTGCTGGGCTGGGGACCTTGCACAAAAGGCAGCTGGTCCCAGATGGTGCGCCAGCTGCAGATCTACCTTCGTGAGCTCTGAGCGATATTCTTGGCTCTCCGAGCCTTCCGCCACCGGCTGCAGCACCAGTCGGTACTGATCCAGACCAACAACCAAGTCACAGTGTTCTACGTGAACAAGCAAGGGGGCACGAGGTCGTACTCCCTCAGCCAGGAGGCAGCAGCCCTCTGCTCATATGCGACATGCAACGGGATGCTCCTAAGGGCGGTCTACCTCCCAGGCCAGGACAATGCCCTGTCAGACAAGCTGAGCAGAGTCCTCCAGCCACATCAGTGGTGCCTGGATTCCAGGGTGGGCCTCCCAGCTATTCTGATTTTGGGGTGTCCCTCTAGTGGACCTGTTTGCCAGCCCAGACAACGCACAGTTGCCCAGCTGTCCCAGGTGGCAGCAGATGCATTCCCGATTCCATGGATGGAAGGCATCCTTTACGCCTTCCTGCTGACTCCACTGGTTGCAAAGACCCTCTTCAAGGTTCAGAGCAACAGGGCATCACTGATACAGCCCCCCCCGGTGGCCCAGGAAACCTTGGCTCCTGCTGTTTCTCCACCTGTCGGTGGTGGCACTGATTTCCCTGGGCCGTGCCCAGGACTACTATTTCAGGAGAAGGGCTCTCTCCTGTACCCCAACTTGGGATCCCAGTCTGTTACGGCTTGGCTGCTGAAACCTCCCACAGGATGTGGAAGAGGTTCTTCTGGCTTCCCACAAGGCCTCCATGAGGAAGACATTCACCTTCAAGTGGCATCGCTTCTTTGTCTGGTGCACCGAGAAGCGGGCTCACCTGTTCTCCTGTTTGGTTGAGATGGTGCTCCAGTACTTACTCCACCTGTCACAGGTGGGACTAAAGTCCAATTCATAGTGTACATGTGCGCTAACACAGTGCATCACCATGCTGTTCAGGGAAAACCTCTCTCGGCCCAGCCCCTTGTTTCATGGTTCCTACATAGCCTCATGCTATCCAAACCCCCGTCTGCCCACCAGTGGCAGGATGGGATCTCAACATGGTGCTCTCGCAGCTTACTAAGCTGCTGTTTGAGCCCCTGGCTACCTGCCACTTGCAGTACCTCTCCTGGAAGTGGCACTTCCTTGTGGCGCTCACATCAGCTCGCAGAGTCAGCAAGCTCCAGGCACTGGTGGCAGAGCCCCCCTACACGAGGTTCTACAAGAACAGAGTGGTGCTCTGCACACTTTCCAAGTTTCTGCTGAAGGTGGTGTCCCCTTTCCACCTCCGTCAGGATGTGGTGCTCCCCACCTTCTTTCCAAGGCCTCATGCTGGCAGGTCGGAGACTGTTCTCCATACTTTGGATTATAAAAGGGCCCTGTCCTTCTATCTGCAACAGACTCAGGACCACCGCAAAGCACCTCATCTTTTTGTCTCCTATTACCCCAGTCGACTGGGGCTCCCAGTGACTAAGCAAACTCTGCCCACTTGGGTGGCGGACTGCTTTGCCCTCACCTATGAGCAGGCTGGGATTTCACTAAACAAGCAGGTAGATCATGGCACACCATATGTCAGGGCCATGGCTACTTCCGTGGCAAATCTGTGTTTTGTACCTGTGATGGAAATCTCCTTTGTTATCTTGGTAGTGGGACCAGAAGTAGATGGCCAGGTCTTTCTTGCGAGGCAATGAAGGGTTAAATGACTTACCCAAGGCCACAAGGAGTGCTAGTGGGAGTTGAACCCTGCTCTCTTGGTTACCGAGACAGTGCTCTAACCACTAGGCTACTCTGCCACTCCTATTCAAACTTATTTCAAAATACATCAAGATTTTTTTTATCAGCTTCACTTAGTCACCCCCCCTCTCCATCAGCATAGTCCTGTTAGCACAACTGTCACAATATAGCTCTCGCACACAAGAGCTGATTGATCCTTATTGATTATTCTGTCACAGATGAGATCTCACACACTGCATGGTCAGGTGTCCTTCCATTCTGTGTGATGCCATTGTTAATATCTTTTTATAATGACTTCTCCCAGAATTCAGAGAGGAATTAGAAAGGAGGTGTTCTAAAGTTTTTACAAATAATTTCAAAGTAAACTCTTTAAAAAACATACTGTGTATCAATTTAAAAACTTCCCCCATGATAAGGAACAATCTTGCTTACTGCATAATGATGGAATTTAAGTTCTGCAAAGTCCACTTGATCAAACAAAAAACAAGCTGTTGGTGGGTAGCAACATGTTTGATATTTTTACTGCCTTGCATAGCTGGGAGCTTCAGGGCCAGTAAAGAGTCAGACTGAGGAGAAAGGGAGACATGTTTATATGAGTTAACTAAAGATCACTTCACTCATGCATCAGTGTGAACATGTCTCTGTACTTCCTATACAGCCATGTCAGGGAACACTCTAGTAGCACTATCTGACTGAGCAGCTGTAATACCAGCCAGCAGCTGTGGTACAGAAAGGCCTCTAGCTCACAGCTGCTGTAAATTCATCTTTCCATTCTACTCCACTTTACCTAGTGGTTTCCCAAGTTCTTGCCACCTGCACTTCCATTCATCATCTTAGGCTGTAGGAGTGTATATTTTTGTTGGCTGTATTCCAAGATTGTCTTTTTGTTACATTGATATACTATTCCTTGCATTTTATGTTTTTATTATTTTACTTATTAATATTTATGGTCAAGTTAAGTACTCTGCTTGTTATGAGCTTTGTTTCCCTGAGATCATTTTGCTCTTAGTGGACTTCGGATGTATCAGTATGGTGGCTAATAATAAACCATTCTTTATGCCTTTTGCTATTATCCGTGGCTCCCACATCTGGTCCTTCAAAGCCCTTTGACAGTCCTAGTTTTCAGGGCTCTACACTAAGGAGTATGTTAACTAAAGCACGTTAGGTTTTTCGTTTGCAGCTAACATGGTACTTATCTGTTGGGATGTACACACCATTTCCCCAGCAGATAACTCACTGAAATTGCAGAGAGCGTGGCGTGAGAGCACTGTGGATACACATAATGGCTACCCATTCTGGTGGTGATATCTGCACCCGTGCTGTCTTCAGCTGTGATTGTTGGCATGCGCTGTTGATGCTTGTGGCAACTGCACGTCGCAGACACGCCCATTTTCCGCCCACACTGGCAGTTAAAGTGGTTTTTGCAGATAATGCAGCAAATCACTGTGCTATCTGTATTTGCCCTGTGCTTTCTGTTAGCGCACACTAACCGGCCGCATTAACAGAAAGCACAGGGCAAATTCAGATTGCACACTTTATCCGGCTGCGTTACCCGAATTTGCCCTGTTCTTTCTGTTAATGGGGCTGGATAGAGTGTGCTGTCTGCATTTAACATAGAACATGACGGCAGATAAAGACCAGTGTGGTCCAACTAGTCTGCCCAGCAAGGTGGCAAGAGTAGGTACACCTGCCGCACAGTGCAGGTCACTCCTCCCCATGCCTTTGTTTAGGGGTGTACCCACCGCTTCATGTAGGTCACCCCTATTTGTTGAGATATAAAAGATAGTTATGTTTGTTTTCATTTTATCCTGTCGCATGCCATTTTGAATTCCGCCACTGTATTTGCCCCCACCACTTCCATCGGGAGGGCATTCCAGGCATCCACTACCCTTTTGCCCTGTGCTTTCTGTTAACAGGGCCGGATAGAGTGTGCTATCTGCCATGTTTAGTAAACATGCCCCTTAGTGCCTACAGATTTGCATGCACTTGGCCTAAGGAGGACAGGCATATTGATATATTTTGATTTTACTGAAAGCACGGACATATTTGCAACCCTTATAGACCAGATTTGGGAATCACTAACCTTCGTCTTGGTGAAGTGAATTGCCAGGTTTGAAGAATTTCTGAAGTTTTCAGTCTTTAAGCTGAAACGACAAGGAATACAAAGGACACATTGACAGCTTTGCTTCTGTTTCACTACTCTTTCTTGGTTTTATTGCAAGTTTAAGTTTTATTCTTTCTTTCTTTCTTCACCTGCCCGGCTTGGGCAGTAATGAGCTGCTGTTAGCTTGTTACCTTCCCCCTCTATTTGTACTGGAAAGGCACAGTTCGAGGTCCAGAGCTGATTTTTAAAGCATAGTGATTCCAGCTTCAGCTGGCTTGCTGCCCTTCTCATCGTGTGCTCTTCCATTTCAGTTCCTGTTTTCCTTCCGTGCAGGACCACATATTGGCTCTTCAGAGTTAGTTTATTAGTGTAGTTTATTAAACGATTTTAGCCTTGGTGAACCAGCAGAAAGTGGCTCTAAATATTCAATCTTTGCTACTCTTGAGGGACTTCTGTGCACATTTTAAAGCTGAGCAGAATTCTGCAGACTTTTTGTCAAAGCAACACAATACAACCACTGTCTGAGTAAAAATTAGTTTAAAATGCAATGCAGACTTCTGCTTTAAATTAAGATGCAGAATTCTTCCAGGAATACTGTAAAAGTCCATTATATAATTTACCTCCTCATCCCAGGCTTGGCCCTCATTCCCTTATCTTTCTCTCCTCCAGCCCTTACTAGGCTCAGCCCCAATGCTCATTATTCCATCTCAGGCCACGCTGTACAGTGCCACAGCAGTTGCCTTCTAGCCCATATAGGTTCATTGGTTCCCCTCCTCCCCTTTATACTGAGCTCACACTTTTCCAGTAGTAGTTCAAGGCAAGTTAAATTCAGGCGCAGTAGGCATTTGCCTGTCCCTGGAGGGTTTTCATTCAAATGTTGTACCTGAGGCAATGGATGATTAAATGATTTGCCTAAAGCTACAAGGAGCATCACTGGGATTTGAACCATGCTGCTGTCCCCTTCTCTTTTCAGCCCATGCTGATACCCCACCTTCTTGTTCTTCAAATCCTTTGTGATTAAATATGAAATTCTGCATGTTGCCATTACATAGAATTCCCCAGGAATACTTGTCATCTCACTATAGGCTTGCCATCCTCTCTGTAACTTCTGTGGTTTAAGGACCAGGAGGGTGTAGATAGTGCTCTGTAGTTTTTTCTTCCAAAGCTCCAGGTCACTGTTTTGTCTACACTCTCTCATTTTGTAGAGCTTTATTTGTAAGTTCGTCTTAATCTATGCCGGACCAGTGGGATCTGCCCTTCTTCCAGGTGATGGAGATAGAGCAAATATGCTTGCCTTTCCTACATATGCTGGTGCAGCCAGGAAGCAGATCAGTATTTCTCTGTCTTGGGCAGATGAGAGACGTGTCTGGTGCAGCAAGACAGAGATAGTTCTGGCAGGACAGGGGTCTGGGGCCTTAGGGAGTTCTCTCCGAAAGTCAGCAGGCAGTGTGCTCTTCCTTCCCCCTCTCAGAACTCCTTTGGTAGGGATCCTGGAAACCAGGCAGGAATCCTTAGGCCTTAGAGCTCCCTGCCTGGGGTTTTGGTACATAAGAGTTGGTAATTAAAATTTAAAAAATAAAAAAAAAAGAGCAGCACAGGATTTGGAGAGAGTTAAGCAGGGCAGAAGGCCACAGGCACTGCCTAATGGTGTGCAGGCCCTGGGGTACCTCAGAGATGTTATCCCCCGCCAGCCCAACAGAACCCAGAGGGCTTCTAGTATGAAAATTGCAGTTCTGGGCTGCAGGCACTCCTACACTGATAAGTACTCTGTACTGTTGGTACACTTTGTTGGCCGGTACAGAAGCAAACGGAACAAATTATCAACAGCACTTTGAAAAAATAGTCCAACAAACTACCATTACCAGTACTCTTGAACTATGACACATCAAAGCTAAAAGTTTCAAAAATGTGTGACCCTTTTCACCACACCCTCTCCAACAACTATCCTGGTTCTCCAGGAACATGTTTCAGCCTTTCTGGCTTCAGATACTACCTCTTTAACACCTTGTAGTTTTCCCATGTAGAATCAGCCAGAGAGACGCTTCCGAGAGTTTTTACATTTCCCTCCACTTCTGCTCATTGTATTCCACTTCTAGTTCCCTCTCTCATGCCCGTCTTTCTTCTTTCTTTTGTCTCATTTACTGCTGCCATTATATATGGTTTATATTTGTTTTAGTTGCCCCTCACACAGGCATTGTTCGCCAAAACACGGCCGTGTTGGAAATACTAAAAGATTTCTCCTTCATTTTAGTATCCCTGCTCTTTTTCCTGCTCCCTTTACCAGTGTCCATTAGGTACTGATACAGAAGCGGTACAGTATTGGCACCCTAGCATTTTAGTTATGTTTTGTACAATGTCTTGAGAAATAACTGGAAATATTTCAACTGTATGTCATAATATTTTAATAGTCTGTTCAAAGGTATACAACAAAAATAAAGATATCTGTGCAACTTAGACGTAATAATTTGTGAGGAAAAAAAATATGACCTGGAGAGGATTAATGGCACCCTTCACTAATATTCGGTTGCACAATCCTTGGCAGTGATGACAGCCTCTAAAAGTTTCTTGTCACCATCTATAACTTTTTTTTTCTTTTTTTTTTTAAATTAAGATTTTGAAAATCAATACAATTCTACTTAATCATGAAAAAACGAAGTACATCAGAAAATATCACCCTCTTTATGCTAAGAAAGAAGGTCAAGCCCACATCACAGGAAACAGCTTCAGCCCAAATTCAACACATCAATTAAAGGAAAAAAAGGCGCACAACCCAGGTGCCAAAATTATGGAGATTCCATAAAACTAAACTAAACCCACCACCCATCAATCTACTGGGCCTCCCTATCTTGCAGAAAACTTTGTAAATGGGAAACATCCAGGAAAATATAAGTATGACTCTGATGAACAATAATACATTTACAGGGGCATTTTAAATATAATGTAGCTCCCAGCAGTAACACCCGCTGTTACAATTCCAGAAAACTGACATCTCCGAGCCTGAGTCTGACTAGTTACATCCGGGAAAATATTAAGCTTGTATCCACAAAATAAATCATTCTTATGTTGAAAAAAGGCCTTCAAAATTCAAAATTTTACAGTTTCAGATCCCAGTGTCACCACTAGGTTACTTTGCCTAGAAATTATGTCTGGAGTCCTCCTCAAATCCTGACTAACTCCCTGGGGGGGTCTGACCACCGCTACCCGGAGATGACTCCTTAATTTTACCCGGGAGATAGTAAGCTTGAACCACATCAATAAGATAATGTTGACCACAACTTTATTAATCCCTTCATAGACTTGACATACTGATGCATGGTCCTTAAAAGGAAATCTCCCTACTACAAATTTCTGCTTATTTCCCTACTGCTTAACAAATGTATGATCTGCATATAGGCAAACAAGTGAGACACAAGAAGTCAATATTCCTTTTGAAAAACTCCTTCTGGATCAGCTGTCCCCAGTACCCCCAACCTCTTCCCCTCCAAACCTGTTGCATTTCTCCATGAAGGAGCAGGCTGTCTTGGATTGGGTTCAAGCCCGAAAAATGGTCCATCGATTCCCCAAAGATGCCTATCTCAAATGTCAAAAGTGTGATCTGTAAAAGATGATGTTTCTCCTCCCTGTTCTGAACTGCCTATATACCCTGGGGATTCACATCAATGGTACAAGCAGCACTCTCTACGAATCATTGCTTGCTCCTGTATTCAGACCTTAGTATCCCTTCCATTTGTTTTCCATTCAATTGCTGTCCTCAGTTTGTTTGTTTATTTATTTATTTAGCAGGTTTTTTTTTCTACCACTTTATCATTTCAGTCAAAGTGGTTTACATTGTAACTTCAACTTGATAGTGTACATTTTATTTATTTATTATTTATTTATTTTATTTATAATCTTTTTTTATACCACGCTATTCAGCATCAGCGCGGTTTACAATAAACAATGAAAACACACATTTCCAATAGTACTTTGTGTTTACATATGAACAGTGGAGTGGAGGAGTGGCCTAGTGGTTGGGGCAAGGTACTTCAGGCCGGAAGGTCGGGGGTTCAAATCCCACTAGAGGACAGCAACCTTGGGCCGGAAGGACTGGGGTTTCTAGTCCCACAGGTGCTCCTTGTGGTCTTGGGCAAGCCACTTAACCCTCCATAGCCCATGTTCCCTGTAAAATAGTTCTCTGTGTGCTGTGCTTTCCTGTCTAATCAATGTGTTTATACCTCAAAAATTTCCTGTCATGATTTGACAATTTCCAATCTGTAATCAAACCGCTACTGATCGCTGGAAGTAGCGGTATACAAAATGTATACTAAATAAATAAAATAAATAAACAGGAAATTCAACTTGGCTAGCAGGGGAACTATATACAATAAACAATAACAATATATACAAATCACAAACTGGTCATGTGCTCATGTTGGTTTCAGACAATGGAGATTTGGGTGGTTTCAGCAGTTGGTGCTGAGCTTCTATTGGTTTCCGGGTAATGCAGGAGGAAGAGGTAGTGTTTCAAGGCCTTCCTGAATTGGAGTATGTCTGGGATTGCTCGGATGTTGTGGGGGAGGTTATTCCAGATCATTGGTGCATAAAATTTGTAGGCCCTGTTGGATGTTGACTTGGTGCATTGAGTTATTGATCTTGGGACTATCAAGGTGTTTTGTGCTACTGACCTTCTGTCCCTGTTGTGGGGTGTCATCTGGATTAGCTCTGCTAGTGATGCTGACGAGAGACCTTTGGTGGCTTTGAAGGTGAGTAGCAAGGTCTTAAATGTAAGTCTACCTTGTATCGGGAGCCAGTGGAGTTGTTTCATAATGGGTGAGACATGGTCTTTCCTGGATGCTCCGTGTAGTACTCTTGCTGCGGTGTTCATTGCCATTTGCAGTGGGTTCACATTGAACAGGGACATTGAAAACTTGGAATTTTCTGAGGCAATGGGGGTTTAAGTGACTTGCCCAAGGTCACAAGGAGTGCTAGTGAGAATTGAACCCTTGTCTCTTGATTCCCAAACCAGTGCTCTAATCATTGACAAGCCTGATAGTATTGCAGAATAATAGGCACAGCCATTCCCCCTTTTCTTTGTTCCATGGGTTTGGAAGTTCTGTACCTTTTTGGTTTTATCATTTGTATCAGTGTCTGATGCAGAGTCATTTATAAGAGAGCGAAATACTTGTTTCAACTGTTTGTTCCAGTTTGATTGGTTATTATCGTTCATAGTTGTTGAAATTTTCCTAAGATTTTCAGTCTTGCTTACTGATTGGGATGTGTCATACCTGCTTTTCTCAGTGCTGCACCAGAGCTTATGCAAATTGATGACATCACTGAAAGTTGTTCATGTCTGGCTCCATCTGTTGGCAAGGGAACATAACCCACTCTGGACTGATCTAGCAAGATTAAAAAAAAAAGAATGATCGGATAGTAAATTTCTGCTTACTACTACTACTACTTTTATATAGCCCTACTAGCTCTACTTTTATATGTATGTATATCATTGCACTGTCCACATACATATAAAAGACAGTCTCTGCTTCACCGTTTGCAGTCTGCTAAGATGGTAAATGGAACAAACCGTAAGATCATACTTCAGTGAGTCAGCAGAAACTTGGTTCCAGGCAGTTATTGTATCTCAGCTGGATTATTGCATTGTACTTTATCTTGGTTTACTACAAAAAACATTATCCAAATTGCAAATTATACAAAATACAGTGTCTAAAGTAATTCTAAAAGGTACTGAATGGGATCACTTAACACCCTTTTTCATTAAATTGCATTGGTTACCCATCCACTTGAGAACTGCATATAAACTATTTTATAAAAATACTGAAATAACATTTAAATTAAAGATCTGGATTTTTCTTTAACATATTTTAGAGCATAAAATTCTATTGCTTTGTCACCTTCTGATCACCCATCCATCTCTTCCATCTCTCCCCTCACCTTTTCTCCTTCAGACCATCATTTGAAAGCTTTTATGATTCACTTAAATTTATGTTCTAATATTGTCATCTTGTACTCATTCTATCCTGACACAAAGGAAGGGGTTTTTAGTGCCAAAAAGCTAGTCAAAAAATACATGAAGTTAGTCCATTTAAAACAAATATTGGCTTATGTTCATTTTTTTGTTTTTATGTATTAACCTTTAGTTCTCCACCCCCCCCCCCCCCCGTGGCCGCATGTACCATTGCCAGCAAGATAATATTTGGAAGTCTACTTCAACCACCAAGAGAGGTTCCTTTTTTGTCAGCACTCGGGAGTAGCTGATGCCTTCCAGATGCCTTTATATTATTGTCTTTCCAAATTAGTAGTGGCTGTCCATCGAATAATATTCTCAAGAACCTTTCCTGAGATACATGCTTGGCTTATTAATCATGATTTGAATATTATTTTTGCAAAATCAGAAGCTATGATATTATGTAAAGAGAAATGGCTTGTACAGATCATTTGGGTGGTGAGGGGGGGGGGGGGGGCAGAATGTTGTAATGGAAGCTGAGGCCCATTACATAGGGGTCTGTTTGTACTCCTCCTTGTCCTGTGATATTCAGGAAATGTTTGATTATGGTCCAGGCATTGATGTTAACATTACTAGATTATTGTAATGCCATTTATATGGGGCTACCTAAGCAGTGGTTGGATTCTTTACAAATGACACAGAATGTTTAATATGTCTCCCCGTGACGTGGGCTAAAGACTTTGGTATTAATATTCTGTTGATGACTAATTATTTTGTACTATTGGGTTTCTGTACACTATGTGGTATTTAATGTATTAAAATCTTAATTTAAAAAAAACTTTAATTTCAAGTGTTTTTTGCATAAGAATATGCAATCAATATCCGATTTAATGACAAGTATCATGCTTCTCTGAGAGATTTACGTACAAGTCAAAAAGATAAATTTGTAATTCGATTTGTTAAAGCAGCGTGGTTGGTAAAAGCAAGAAGAAGAATTATTTCAGTGATGGGATCTCTGTTATGGAATGCACTGCCTGCAGGTTTACGTGCTGGTTTACACTACATGATATTTCGGAAAAAATTAAAAACTACGTCGTTTCTTGCTATTGATAATTAGTTTTAAGCCTGTATTAACCAAACCATGTCACATAATTTTGCATTAAGTTGTGTCATTGTAATATATATATATATTTTAATTATGAATGTGTTTTTTAAACTCACCTAGAAATTTATTATAGTCGAGAGAGAAATACATTTTTAATTTAATCAAAACCCAGCTCTCAGGGATTTTGAGCCACACAGAGCCTCTCCTTTTGTACTGAGCTTGCAAGACTGGCTGCAAAACTAGCCAAGAGTACAGGCATCTAGGGCCGACCCAAGCATTTGTGCCGTCCTAGGCAGGGCCATGTGACACTGCCCCCCCCCCCTACCCGCAGGTGACCCCAGGGCATCCATCATCTGCCTGTCCCTCTCACCTGGGAGAGCAGCACCATGACTTCTCCTCCATTCTTCAAAGCACCTCAGAGGCTGAGAGCAAGTCACTTCGGCACCACGGTAGGCTTGATGCACCTCTGTATTTGCACTCATGGACTGCTAGTCCTGCCCCCTTTGACGTAAACTTCTGATGGAGGTTACAGGAGCGGCACGCAGTTTGTGTGCGCATGCGCTTGCCAGTGATTCAAGGTACACTGTAGCACTTAATTAATGTGCTCTGAGCCACTGTACCCACTGGAGTCTGCTGCCTTTGGTGGTTGCCTGCTCCACATAGTGGGTGGGCCTACCCTGCAGATACAGTGTGGCCACATAGTAGTGGAAGGCCGTAGCTGGTTTGGGGGGTGGTATGGGATTGATGGTCAGTGGTGAAGCAAGGTGTGAGGGTATTGGCTGGGTAATGTGGGTTGGGTTTGGAGGTAGGAGGGAGAAGAGAAGTACAAGGACCTTGGTGGCTTTCACTCCTGGTAACTTAGACCAATAAAATTTAAGCAGCAGCCTATTGTAAAACTCTGCAGGGAGGGGAATTCTGTGCAGTTACACAGAATTCCTTCAAGAGTAATATAAGTAATTCATCTTAAATTAAAGAACAAAACACACTGTGTCATAATCAGCTTAATACTGTTGATTGATGAGATGCTTCTCGTTCATTGATGAGATGCTTCTTGAAACGTCCAAACTCTTTGACAGAGGTGAAGATGGGAGGCTACAGAATGAAGAAAGTTGGACACGAGTCACCACAGACTGCAGAATAAACACTTCAACTTCTCCAGCCTTTGAACTGAAGAACCAGTATGCAGCCCTGGAAGTGGAAGAGGTGAAAGCATCCCAGGAAAGGGAAGAACTAGAGCTTGAGCACCCCAAAGTTGCAGAATCAGTGACCATAAAGAAGCGAAAGGTAATGATGGTTGGTGACCACCTTCTGAGGAGTACGGAGGAGGCGTCCATCTGCCAACCATACTTGATGTCCAGAGAGGTGTGCTATCTGCCAAGTGCCAAAATCCGCGATGTTAAGGAGAGTTTGCCGAGACTCATCAAACCTACTGACTATTATCCAATGTTGTTAATCCATGTCAGCACAAATGAAACTGCTAGGTATCCCTCTGAGGGTATCAAAAGTGACTTAATGACTCTGGGACAGAGGGTGAAGCAGACAGATGTGCAGGTGGTGTTCTCTTCAATTATCCCTGTTGAGGGTTAAGGCTAAGCCATAGAAGCTCACATCCTGGAGATGAATGCATGGCTGCGTGGATGGTGCCATCGAGAGCATTTGGTTTCCTGGACATGGGATGATGATCCAAGGGCTGCAGAACAGAGATGGTGTCCATCTGTCCAAGAAGGGTCGAAGAGTCTTTAACAGTAGACTTGCTAACCTACTAAAGAAGACTTTAAACTAGATTCATTGGGGATGGGTGATGAAAGCTCCCAGGTAAGTGAAACATTAAATACCTCTGTAGAAATGGATAAAAGGGGCACCATCTGGAAAACGGTGTGTACAAATGTCCATTGCAAATAAGAACCCAGATGTTGAGGCTTTAATGGAAGAGGCTGACTTGGATTTAGTGATTACGGCGACATGGTTCACGGACAATCATGACTGGGATGTATTTATACCAGGCTATATTTTATTATATATATATAAAAAATAATATTAAAGCTATAGAATTACAGGGCTTAAAAGGGAGAGAGGAAGCACTGTTGGTTAAAGTAGAACAGTGGTTCTCATCCTTTTTTGTACCGTGACCCCTTTTACCATTGGTGAACTTGTGGTGATCCCCAATGATAAAATCAAATGCATCTCTCTTTCTTTACCGTTAACGCATTGTCGCTGTAATCATTTGTTGTTGTAATCATTGTTAAAAAAAATTTTTAAACTGCCTCTAATGTTTCGATTGATTTTTACGTTTTTTGGTGCGCTGAATCCAAATCTGGTAACCAATTTGCTCCATCACATACAGATTTTTTGCTACATTGGGTTAGCAGTTTGAGGTGAACGTTTCAGACTGAGTGCGATCGAGATAAAAGTTTCTTGGATGAATTCTTTATACTAATTGTTTAGTAGTTATTCAAATAAGAATAAAGAAAATTGTAACAAGGCAGCACATAAGAATAGAGTAATGTCAACAAAACACACTGTGATGGTAGCAAAATTGTCTGCACTTAAAACAGCCACATACATGTGCACGAACATTGAGCATATAAGAGCGAGGTTAGACACAAAGCAAAGCAAAGAAATGTGCAAAAAATGTTGTACAGGTATGTATGTAAGAATAGAAAACGCAAACCGCACCATTGCAATACATGAAGACAAACACCCGATGGTGTGAAAATAAAATTCTAATAAATGAGATCCGACACTGTGGTAATAACTAGCAAATTTTAATTTCAAAGTTTAGTAAAAACACGATATTTGTCAACACAGTTTAGATTTTAAAGTCATTCTTGGGTCAATCAATCTCCTGGTGGGCCCGTTTCTTCTTCCCCCGAATGCTTCTCTTGGTGTGCTGCTTGGCGTATTTTTCATCTGGGGTTTCCCGCAGCAGCAACCAGCAGAAATCAGCCATCATAGTGGTGTTCCATCTTCCTTGGTACCTTCTCTCTGCGTCCTTGATGTCCTGGTGAAACCTTTCACCTTGTTCTTCACTGTACGCCCCCAAGTTTTCGGGAAAGTAGTTCACATGGGAGTGCAAGAAATGGACTTTCAGGCTCATGTTACAGCCTTGTTCTTTGAAGGCATTGAGCATCCTGGCAACAATATCCTTATAGTTCTCATCCCGCCTGTTCCCCAAGAATTTGAGAACAACATCCTTGAAGGAATCCCAGGCTTCTTTTTCCTTCTCAGACATCGTTTCAGCGAATGCTCCATCTGAAATGAGTTTCCTTATATCAGGGCCAACAAACACTCCTTCCTTTAGCTTTGCTTCAGAAAGTCGGGGGAATTTTGAGCAAAGCTACCGAAAGCACTCACCATCTTTTGGAAGAGACTTGATGAATTGCTTAATGAGACCCAACTTAATGTGGAGAGGTGGTAATAGAATTTTATCACGAGGTACCAAGCTCTCATGAAGAACATTTTTCTCACCGGGTCTCAAATACTCCCGAATTGGCCAGTCTTTTTTCCCCCAGTGTAGGTCGCGGGCCCGGCTATCCCACAAGCAAAGGAAGCAGGGATATTTGGTGAAACCGGATTGCTGCCCTAATAGCATGGATAGAATTTTAAAGTCTCCACAAATCATCCACTTATGCTCATCATAACGAATCTTCTGAAGAATCAGGGCCAAATTCTCGTATTTTTCTTGGAGAATAACAGAGTGAGCAATAGGAACTGAAGCGAATGTGTTGCCATTATGAAGAAGAACACCTTTTATGCTGTCTTTTGACGAATCAATGAACAGCCGCCATTCAGCAGGATCATACTTGAGTTTAAACTTTTCCATCACTCCGTATATATCGTTGCAAAATACCAAATCTTCCTCTTTGCTGAAATACTTCAAAAATTGTGTCTCGCGGTTGCGGCGGTACCAATAAAAAGTTGTTCCTGGTGACAATAGATTTTTCTGTTTAAGCCGAGAACCTAGCAGTTGGGCAGCATCTTTTGGGAGTCCTAAATCCCGGACTAAATCATTCAATTCAGCTTGAGAGAAAAAGTTCAGGTTTCGGATCTGGTTCAGTTTCAAACTCGGAAGTACTGGACTCATCAGGAAAAGCCATCTGATGAGTCTCATCATGATCAGAACCGTCCACACAAATATGATCCAAAGATTTTGGTGGTTCAGGCACAGGTACTTCGTTGCTATGAGGCATAGGCCTAATTGCTGAGGGAAGGTTGGGGTAACGTATTACGTTCTTATTTTTTAAGTTGTATCCCTTCACAATGCAAGAGCAAAAATAGCAGTCACTGCTGTGGTCTCTTTGTTCACGCCACATCATAGGTATTCCGAAACGAAATGCTTGTTTTTTACCTTTCATCCATAAGCGTAGATCTTCCTCACATGTCTTGCACACTTTGTGAGGAGCCCACGATTTGTCTTGATCGCCTAACTTCAAACCGAAATAGGCGAAATATACTTTTTTAATAAATGCAGAAATGTTCCTCTGCCGCTTTTTCACGGTATATTCCCCACAAATAAAACAAAAACTGTCCGGAGAGTTGACGCAACCTCTGGCTCTGTGAGCCATCACAAATACACAGCACTGCAAACTACAACTGTAGTGAACCACTTCGGAATAAAACTGGATTACGACTGAGCAAACAAAAGGTAATAATGAACTTGCAAGAAACTGAAATTTGACAGGAACGTTCATGTCGCAACCACTGTGTTTGAGCGAGCGAGCGAACGAGGCGAGGCGAACAGGAAAGAACATGCGCCAGCGCGAGTACTGGATTTAGCTCCCCGCCTCCCAATTGTCCTGTTAATGTATAAAATGAATACAAAACACTCTAAAATATCATGAGGGAGTGTTTCTAGTTAGTTAACCATTACAACCTCTATTTTGGGCCAAGAAAATAAACTGCAGTCGGCTAAAAAGAAATTATGTGAACATTCCTTATATGGGTAAGAAATCTAATTTTGCAAGAAAACGTGACGTGATGGAACATTTTGGCTATTTTTCCTGGATTCAGCACCCCAAAATCTATAGGAATCAGTTGCAAAACTGGAGGCAGTTTTTTGGTAGTGTACCTGTGTTATTAATATATTATAGGCCTTTGCAATATGTCTTTATTTATAAAATGTACTTATTTAAACCACAATAATTAATCACAATAACAAGTAACAATATTTGATTTCAAAATTATTATGATTTTGTAGTCAAATCACTAATATGAAATAAAATTATTTTTTCAACCTTTGTTGTCTGACCAATTTATTCTCTGATCATGCTGGTCCTGATCTGAGGCTTCTGCTTTCCTGTCTTCTCTTAGCTCTCTTTCTGTGGTCTATGGTCCATCTGCCATTTCTTATCTCTTCTTTCGTTTTCTTCACTTCTTTCCATCAGCCTATTTCCAGTCCCAGTAACCCCTCCCCAGTATCAGCCCCTTTCCAGTCCTCACTCCCAGTACCTTCCAATGTCAACTTGCATTCCCATGACTGCCACTGGTGTCCATTCCCTTCCAGTCCCCCTCCTTCCACACTGACCAGTCCCTTCTAATACAAATACCATGGCAGCCCCTCTCAGATCCACTCCCTTCCAGTTCCATTCTCCCATCCCCTCATATCAGCCCATTTGTAGCCTTAGCCCCCAGTTTTCATCCAGGGCCAGCAGCTTTATCTTCCCCTCCACTCAATCAGCCCATTCCCAGTCAAAGCCCCCCAATCAGCTCACTTCTAGTGCTAATCCCCCCTCAACCCCATTACCAGTGCTAGCCTCCCCTAATCAGCCCAATACCAGTCCTACCCCCCCATCAGCTCATTACCAGTCCTAGCCTCCACTAATCAGCTCATTTCCAGTCATAGCCCCCCCCGATCAGCTCATTTCCAATGCTAGCCTCCCATCAGTCCGTTACCAGTCCTACCCCATCCCATCAGCCCTTTACCAGTCCTAGCCTCCCCTAATCAGCTCATTTCCAGTACTAGTCCCCCCCTCAACCCCATTACCAGTGCTAGGCTCCCCTAATCAGCCCATTACCAGTCCCAACCCTCCCTTGATCAGTCCATTCCCAGTCCTAGCCTTCCCTAATCAACCCATTACCAGTCCTAGCTCCCCATCTGCCCATTACCAGTGTTAGCTCCCCCATCAGCCCATTATAATCCTAACCTGCACTGTCTCTCGCCTCTGTCCAGTATTTATCCCGTCTATCCAGTATGTCCCCTTGTGTCTCCCCTTTGTCCATGCCAGCCCCCCTCCCTCCATCCATCCATATCAGCCCCCCTCCCTCCATCCATCCATATCAGTCCCCTCCCTCCCTCCATCCATGTCAGCCCCATCCCTCCCTCCATGTCAGCCCCATCCCTCCCTCGTTCCCTCCCTCCATGTCAGCCCCCCTCCCTCCATCCCTCCCTCCATGTCAGCCCCCCTCCCTCCCTCCATCCATATCAGCCCCCTCCCTCCCTCCATGTCAGCCCCCTCCCTCCATCCATCCATATCAGCCCCCTCCATCCTTGTCAGCCCCCTCCCTCCATCCATCCATATCAGCCCCCTCACTCCCTCCCTCTGTCCATGTCAGCCCCCCTCCCTCCATCCATCCATCCATATCAGCTCCCTCCCTCCATGTCAGCCCCCCTCCGTCCAGGTCAGCCCCTCCTCTCTCCATCCCTCCATGTCAGCCCCCTCTGTCCATGTCAGCCCCCCTCCCTCCATATCAGCCCCCCTCCCTCCATATCAGCCCCCTCCCTCCCTCCCTCTGTCCATGTCAGTCCCCCTCCCCCATCCATCCATATCAACTCCCTCCCTCTATGTCAGCCCCCCTCTGTCCATGTCAGCCCCCCTCCCTCCCTCCATCCATCCATATCAGTCCCCCCTACCCCCCCTGTCGATGTCAGCCGTGTTGCAGGTTCCCTGCCCCCTCATCACCTCTCCCCATGTCTGCCTCCCTTCTAATGCAGCCGTGGCTCCCTGCCTCTTAGGGAACTGCGGCTGTGCCTGTAAAATCATTGCGGAGCCTCCCTGTCTCTCGACGGGCTCTGTGCAGCATTGTCCCGCCTCCAAAGGAAGTGGTAAAGAACTTCCTTTGGAGGCGGGACAATGCTGCACGGAGCCCGTCGAGAGACAGGGAGGCTCCGCAATGATTTTACAGGCACAGCTGCGGTTCCCTAAGAGGCAGGGAGCCGCGGCTGCATCAGAAGGAAGGGGGTGAGTTTGCCGCTGCCGAGAAGCAGACTTGGCAGTGGCAGCAACTTGGGCGCGTTTTAGTTTTAATTAATTAATTTTTTTAACTTGGCGGAGACGAGGCGACCCCCGCTAAATCTTGTGGCGACCCCCGTGGGGGTCGCGACCCACAGGTTGAGAATCGCTGAACTAGAAAGAAGGAAATGGAAATCAATTTGCATTGGTGTGATATACAGATCTCCCTCACAGGGAGAAGTGGACAGAGATTTAATAGAAGACATACACAGCATTGCCATGAAAAAAGTGGTGCTACTGATAGGTGATTTCAATTTGCTGGATGTTGATTGGCACATCCCTGTTGTGATGTCATCTAGAAGTAAGGAGATCCTGAATTCTCTGCAGGGAGAACTAGTCAGGCAACTGGTAACAGAACCCCACACGTGAAGGGGCCATACTGGACTTGGTGCTTACCAATGGAGAAAGTGTTTCTGATGTTATAGTGGGAGATCATCTCTCATCCAGTGATCACCAGATGATGTGGTTCAGTATTAGGACTAGGACTGATAAAATCCATTCAAAAGCAAAGGTCTTTGATTTTAGGAAAACAAATTTTGTCAAGATGGGGCAATACCTCAAGGAATCGTTAGCGGGATGGGAATAGCTGGGGGATGTAGAAAAGTAGTGGGCAAAACTGAAAGGGGATAGTTTAAGGGCAACAAAACTTTTTGTTAGAAAGGTAAATGAATATAAAAGGAAAAGGAGGCTGCCATAGTTCTCAAAAGAAGTAACTGAAAAGGTGGAGAAAAAGAGGGAGGCCTTCAGGAAATACAAGCGATCACACAGAGAGGAAGACAAGCATCTATATTTTGAAAAACTTAGAGAAGCTAATAAAGTAGACAGGAAAGCAAAGATACAAAAAGAAGAAATAGCCAATGCAATAAAATGGGAGATAAGACATTTTTCAGATATGTTAATGAGAGGAGGAAGGCAAAAGTGGTATTGTCATACTCAAGGGTGAAGGGGAGCAATATGTAGAAGCTGATGAGGATAAAGCAGAATTGCTTAACAAATATTTCTGTTTTGTGTTCATAGATAAAGGGCCAGGAGCAGGATCTCAGAAAACACCCAAAAATAGGAACAGAAGTGACGGAGAGCTCAACCGATTTTCAGAAGACTGCGTAAAATAGCTCAAATTGGTTGAGGGGTTGCACTCTCTTAGAGAGGGCATTGAATCACAGAGGATTAAAGTTTTGCAGGAAACAAAATACACTGTAGAATCTCTATAGATCGAAATCCTATGTAAAAAGGGGAAGGCTATGGAAGTGGGTGTGTATTAGAACCGCCTGGCCAGAATGAACAAATGGAGGATGAAATACTCAAAGAAATCAGGGAAGCTAACAAAAGTTACAATACAATAATAATAATGGGTGATTTCAGTTACCCCGGTATCGACTGGGTCAGTGTCATGACAGGACATGCTAGAAACATAAAAACATGACTGCAGAAAAAGACTACATGGCTTAATCTTGTCTGCCCTTCCATATGAACTACAAAGTGCGGTTTTTTGCCTTTAGAGATCCTCTGTGTTTGTGCCATGCTTTTTTGAATTCAGATTCTGTCCTCATCCCTGCCACCTCCACTGGGAGACTATTCTATGCATCTACCACTCTTTCTGTAAAGAAATATTTCTGCATATTACTCCTGAGTCTATCCCCTTTTACCCTCATCTTATGTTCCCTCGTAGCAGAGCTTGCCTTCAGTTGAACGAGACTCTCCTGTGCATTTATGCCATGGAAGTATTCAAATGTGTCTATCATATCTCCCTTATCCTGCCTTTCTTCTAAAGTATACGTATTAAGATCTTTAAATCTGTCCTCATACGCTTCATAACAAAGACCACTAACCATTTTAGTAGCCACCCTTTGCACAGACTCCAACCTGCTTATATCCTTTTGAAGGTGCAGTCTCCAGAATTGCACTCAATACTCCAAATTATGTCGCACCAGAGACTTATAAAGAGGCATAATCACCTACTTTTTTCTGCTGGCTATTCCTCTCCCTATACACCCAAGCATCCTTCTGGCTTTTGCAGTCACCTTTAGCTAGGGAGCTAAAGTTTCTTAGATGAAATAAATTACTTCTTGGAGCAGCTGGTTCATGAACTGACAAGATGGGAAGCCATTTGGATCTAGTTCTTAGTGGAACAGAAGATTTGGTGCAAGAGATAAGGGTGTTGGGGCCACTTGGCAATAGTGATCATAGTATGATCATGTTTGATTTAATAAATGGAGGAAGGGCAGCAAGGAAAGCCACAGTACTACCTTTTAACTGTCAGAAGGGAGACTACGATAAAATGAGGAAAGTAGTTAAGAAAAAACTAAAAGGAGCAGCTGCAATGGTTAAAGATTTAAATCAAATATGGCCATTGTTTAAAAAGACTATCTTCGAAGCCCTGACCAGCTGTATTCCATGCTTGAAGAAAAGTGGAAGGAAGGCCAAAAAACTGCCAGCATGGTTTAAAGGTGAGGTCAGAGAGGTTGTTGTAGCCATAAAAGCATCTTTTAGGAAAAAGGAGCCAACGACTTGTACAGTGGCATTAGTACCTCTTCCTTGTTGATATTGCAGAGATAGCCATGAAGGGGGAAGTGATCATATTGGGTGACTTTAATCTCCCCGATGTGGATTGGAGTGTTCCTTCTGCAAATCTGGAAAGAAGTAAAAAAAATTGTCTATGCCTTCCAAGATGCATTACTTAAACAGATGGTGCTCACCAACAGAGATAGTGTGTCGAATATCCGGGTGCGTGCCAATTTGAGAAGCAGCGATCATCACACGGTGTAGTTTGAGATAAAAGCCAAGGTAGAATCCAATCACAGCAAGCTCAAAGTCCTAGACTTCAAAAATACTGACCAGTAAAATGGCCAAGTACCTGAAGGAGGAGTTGGCAGGGTGAGAGAGGATAAGGGAAGTGGAATTGCAATGGGCTAAACTAAAGGAGGTAATTTAAAGGTGCAACAGATACATACATATGGAAAGTAAATAAAAACAAGAGGAAAAGGAAACCTATTTGGTTCTCCAAAGAAGTGGCTACACAAATAAAGGCAAAAACCACAGCTTTCACAAAATTCAGAAGCTCACAAACAGAGGAACACAGAAAAGAATACAAGATCAAATTAAAAGAGACAAAAAGAGAAATAAGGATAGCAAAATCAAAGGCAGAAGAAAAGATGGCTAAAGATTTGAAGTGTGGCGACAAAGCTTTTTTCAGGTATTTATTTATTTATTTTATTTATTTATTTAACAGTATTTCTAAACCGCCTTATCTTAATAATCAAGGTGGTATCACAGCAAGCAATCAGGTAAAGTGTGTGTGTTGTACATGCAGTGAGGATAAAACTTAGTTGTGTGAGGGATGTGTTGGGTGCTTGATTTGTTTGAGCTATATACAGGGTGGGCTATTTATTTATTTCTCTTATGTACTGTGCTATTCGACATCAGTGCGGTTTACATGGAACAATACAATTCTTACGGTGGGGGATTACACCATAAGTTACAAGTAACAGGGAGCACAACTTGGATAACCAGAGTAACTATTTACACATATATACAACACTTTGTAGGGTAATTAGAGGGTAGTCATGGGACTTTGTAGTGAGTGGGGCGAGTTGGTGTTCCTTCCTCTGGGTAGCACTTGAGGAAGAGGTGGTGCTTCAATGCCCTCCTGAATTTAGTTAGGTCTGTGATTGCACATATGTTGGGTGGTAGGGCGTTTCAGGAGCTGGGCGCGCAGAGACTAAACGCCCTTTGTGCAGTCGCTTGTGTGCAGTGGGTCTTTGTTTTGGGTATTATCAGTGTGTTTATTGCTGTTGGTCATCTGGCCCTGTTGGGGGGGGGGGGTATTGAGCATAAGTCCCGCAAGTGTTGAGGGGGCGAGTCCACTGATTTTAATTTTAATTTAATTTAATTTAATTTAATTTAATTTAATTTTAATTTAATTTACAGATTTTTTATATACCGCTCCTTCCATTGATCAGGTGCGGTTTACATGGAACAACAATAAAACAGTGAACTGTTTTTACAGATAACAAGTTGTAACTTACATTTAACAATTTGTGAACTATGTACAGAGTAACAGAGTTAAAACTATATAGAGGCTTAAATATTATTCGTTAGTCATTGAATACATTGTTTTCAGGCTTTAGTGGTTCGACCTTTTTTGGAATAGTTGTATTGGCTGAAATATGACTATCCTTTATCTATCTGTGAGGTGGGAGGTGAGTTCGCCAAGGGTGCATAGTACATTGTGAATAAGTGTGTTTTGAGTTTTTTCCTAAACTCCATGATTTTGGGTAAGGATCTTAATTCTGATGGGATAGTGTTCCAAAGTATGGGGGCAGCATGGGAGAAGGCTTTCTTGTTTGTGGTCTTTTTGGCCTTAATAAATTCTTTTGGTGTAGTTAATTTGTTTAGCTGGTCTCTCCTTTGAAGGTTATGAGTAGGCTCAGTTTTAATGAGGTTATTTATAGACAGGGGTGCTGTTTTATTTAGAGCTTTGTAGGTGGTTAAAATAGTTTTATATTCTATTCGACTTTGAATCGGGAGCCAGTGTAGATATTCTAAAATCGGGGTTATATGTTGGAAAGGTGGCTTTAAATGTTAGTAGCAAGGCTTTGATGGCTTTAAATGTTAGTAGCAAGGTCTTGAAGGCGATCCTACAGTGGATTGGGAGCCAATGGAGCCTTTTGAGGATGGGTGTTACATGGTCTCGCCTGGAAGCCCTGTCTAGGACTCTGGTTGCAGAGTTCATGGCGAGTTGAAGTGGGTTAAGGGTGGATTTTGGGAGCCCTTGCAGGATTGCATTGGCGTAGTCTAGATGAGGAATGGTTAGAGCCTTAAAGATTGTTCTGAAATCCTCCAGTTGTAGCGTGGAGCGTAGATGCCTAAGTATCCTGATCTTATGATATGTTGCCTTTACCATGTTGCCAATGTGCGTTTTCATGTCCAGTCGTTGGTCTAGTGTGACTCCCAGGTATGTTTGGGAGAAGAGGAAAATCAGAGATGGAATTACAGGACTCAAAAGTGCTGGGAACGGATTTGTGGAAAGTTGCATTGAAAAAGCTAAAACGCTAAACAAATACTTTTGCTCTGTTTTTACTAGAGAAAATCCTGGAGAAGGACCATCTGTGATTGATAAATATACAAATGGGAATGGAGTAGATACCACACCAGTCACAAAAGATGATGTGTTAGAACAGCTTGCAAAATGAAAGTGATCAAGGCTATGGGACACATCCTAGGATAATGAAAGAGCTCAGAGGGGTTCTTGCACGGCTGTTAAAGGATGTTTTTAATAGGTCCTTGGAGACAGGAGAAGTTCCACAGGACTGGAGAAGGGCTGATGTGGTACCTCTTCACAAAAGTGGTAGTTGGGAAGAAGTGACAAACTACAGGCCAGTAAGCCTTACCTTGGTGGTGGAAAAAGTAATAGAGGTGCTGCTGAAAGAGTGGATAGTGGACTTCCCCAATACCAACAGGTTGCATGATCCGAGGCAACATCTTTTTACCAAAGGACAATCTTGCCAAACAAATCTGATTGATTTCTTTGACTGAGTGACCAGAGAACTAGATCAAGGGTATACAATGGATGTGATCTACCTAGATTTCAGCAAAGCCTCATAGGAGGCTTATCAATAAACTCAATAGCTTGGGGATGGGTTCCAAGGTAGTGAACTGGATCAGAAATTGGTTGACTGACGGACGGCAGAATGTGATGGTAAACTCGGATGAAAGGAAGGTGATTGGATAGCATGAGGAAAGATCTACAAAAGCTGGAAGAATGGTCTAATGCTTGGCAGTTAAGATTTAATGTGAAGAAGTGCAGTGTCATGCACTTGGGAAGCAGAAATCCAAAGGAATTGTATGCAATAGGGGGCGAGAGGTTGGTGTGCATGGACCAGGAGAAGGACCATGGTGCGATTGTTTCTGAGAATCTCAAGGCGGCAAAACAGTGTGATAAGGTGGTTGCAAAAGCCAAAAGGATGCTGGTTTGCATACAGAGAGGAATTACCAGCAGAAAGGAGGAGGTACTAATGCCTCTGTACAAGTTGCTGGTGTGGCCTCACTTGGAATATTGTGTTCAGTTTTGGAGATCATATCTTGTAAAGGATATAAAAAGTCTGGAAGCAGTTCAGAGGAAGGTGACCAAAATGATTTGGAGCCTGCGTCAGAAGACTTAAGAGAAGAGACTTGAAGTCCTAAATATGTACACTCTGGAGGAGAGGAGGGACAAAGGAAATATGATTCAAACCTTTAAATATTTAGAGTATTAATGAACAAACAAACCACCCAGGAAAAAGATTTAGGCATCATCCTGGATAACATGTTGAAACCCTCTGACTAGTGTGTAGCGGCAGCCAAGCAGGCAAAGAAAATGCTAGGAATCATAAGGAAAGGAATGACAGATAAAACAAAGTATATTATAATGTCTCTGTATCATTCCATGACCACACCTTGGATATTGTGTGCAATTCTGGTCACCGTGTTTTAAAAAGAAAATAGTGGAAATAGAAAAGGTACAGAGAAGACCCATCAAAATGGTAAAGGAGATGGGCGTATACCCCTATGAAGAGAGGCTTTTAAGGTTAGGGCTCTTTCTTGGAAAAGATATGGCTGAGTGGGGGGATATGATAAAGGGGCCCAATTTTCTAAGGCAGTTACACGGGTAACAGCCCACGTTACCAGTGTAAATGCCTTAATCGGGATTTTACAAAGGCACCTCCCTTTGGAAAATCTCATTTAAGTCCCTAACATGCCCAGATGCTATCTGCTTAGAATCGGGGCATGTTTGGGGCATTCTGGAATGGAGTGGAGGCGGGGAATGGTACTAGGCAGGTAGCAGCGATTTTCAATGCTGCCTCTTTAGCGCTCTACGCCTTAAAAATAGGCAAGGGTTTTCCTCGCCTATCTTTAAGGCACTGGGGGTAAATGGGCAGCATTCTTTAATCGCTGCTACCTGCTTAGCCTCGGTGTCTGCTGACCTGTGCGGCAAGACCCAGATTTTCATTTCTGTTGCCGCAGAAATGAAAATCCGGGTTAAGGGGGTCGACGGGCAAGCTATGCACCGATGCAGCGCATAGCCTGCAAAAATGAAAATTGGGCCCGAGGTCTATAAATTAATGAATGGAATGCAATGGGTAAATATAGATCAATGGTTTATGCCATCAAAAAGTAGAAAGACTTGGGGACATGCAATAAAGCTACAGTATAACCCATTTA
The DNA here is from genome assembly GCA_033557465.1 of Ichthyophis bannanicus. Classification (NCBI taxonomy): domain Eukaryota; kingdom Metazoa; phylum Chordata; class Amphibia; order Gymnophiona; family Ichthyophiidae; genus Ichthyophis; species Ichthyophis bannanicus. The sequence continues at coordinate 160,645,950 of CM066043.1, read as the reverse complement.
AAACTAATAAGAGAAAATATTTTTTCACTCAACACATAATCAAACTCTGGACTTCGTTACCGGAGGATGTAGTAAAAGCTGTTATCCTGGAGGAAAGGTCCATAAAAAGAGGACCCTGGAAATCAACTTCTTGCCCTAAAGCAAGCATTGTGGAACCTGTGTGTCTTTTTGGAAAACTGCTAGGTACGTGTGACCTGGATTAGCCACTTTTGGAAACAGGATACTGGACTTGAAGGACCTTGGTCTGACCCAGTATGACTTATCTTATGTTCTTAACTAGCTAAACTAAAAGTAGATAAAGCGATGGGACTGGGATACATCTGAAAATACTGAAGGAACCTTGGGATGTTCTAGCAGTTTCACTGACTGACCTTTTCAATGCTTTTTTGGAGTAGGGAGTGGTCCCAGAGGACTGGATAAAGGCACATGTGGTCCCTTTACACAAAAATGAAAGTCAGGATGAAAACTACAGGCCGGTTAATATAACCCCTGTGGTGAGTAAATTATTGGAAATGGTGCTAAAAGAGAGAATAGTGAGGTTTCTGGAGTCCAATGGATTTCAGGATCTGTGGAAGCATGAGTTTGCCAGAGGCAGGTCTTGTCAGATAAAACTGATTGACGACTTTAACTGGGTGACCAGGGAGTTGGACTGAGGGAGAACCCTAGATGTGGTGTACTTAGATTTTAGTAAAGCCTTTGACACCATTCCACACAGTCAACTTATAAACAAACTGAGCGCCCTAGTGATAGACCCTAAAATTACTGATGGGGTTAGAAATTGGTTGAGTGGGAGGCAGCAAAGGGTACAGATAAATGGAGCTCACCCTGAGGAGAAAGAGGTTACCAGTGATATTGCAGAAGGACTGTCTGGTAGGATTTGCCTGTTTGCAGATGATACCAAAATCTGCAATAGAGTAGACACTCAGGAAGGAGTAGATAACATGAGGAGGGATCTAGTTAAGCTTGAAGAATGGTCTAGAATTTGGCAGCTGAGATTTAATGCTAAAAAAATTAAGGGTCATGCATTTTGGGCTGCAAAAAAACAAAGGATCGGTACAGTGTAAGGAGTGAAGTACTTCTGTCCACAAAAGAAGAGTGGGACATGGGGGTGATTATGTTTGACAATCTTAAAGTAGCTAAACAGGTAGAAAAGGCGATGGCAAAAGTCAGAAGGATGCTTGGGTGCATAGGGAGAGGAATGGCCAGCAGAAGAAAAAGGAGGTGATAGTGCCTCTATATAAGTCTTTGGTGTGACCTTATTTGGAGCATTGTGTGCAATGAGACCACACCTTCACAAGGATATAAACAGATTGGAGTCTGTGCAGAGGGTGGCTATTAAAATCGTTAATGGTCTTAGTTATAAAGCACATGAGGACAGACAGAGACTTTATTATATATACTTTAGAAAAAGGCGGGGTAGAGGAGATATTTTATTTATTTAACTGTATTTGGTATACCGTTATTCTACAAGGCATAATGGTTTACATAGAACAAGTCAATAACGGTACAGATAACTTTATAGAACAGTGCAGTCAACTATGTACAAGGCCAATTCCGGCAATTATATGCAGACAGCAATGCGGAGATAAGTTAGGTTGATGGGAGTTGATATAGTGGATGAAGGTAGTGTGGAGCATGTGTAGAGAATATGTGGGTTTATGTCTTGGAGGGGGAAAAGAGGGTTATGGTGGGGGGAGAGGGGGATAGTGTGAGAGAGTGTGGGATGGTCTTGCACTGGGTTGGATGCACCAGTAATGTTTTGAGGTGCTTCTTAAAGGTGATGTGATATTGTATGCAACGTAAGGTGGGGGGGGGGAGGGGGGAGGGGTTGGTTCCATAAGGTAGGGGCTCTGATGCAAGTGCGTTGGGGTTTCTTGCAGAATTGCGTTGATGGAAGTAGAAGATTGACTGCATTTTGTCGATAAAGTCTGTTAATAGCTTGCTTAGATTAGGGATTGGATCTGTTCAGTCAAAGTGTTGAAATAAGCTCTGTGGATGATGGTGAGTATCTTAAATTTAATGCAGGACGCAACAGGGAGCTAGTGGAGGGAATTCAATGTTGGGGTGACGTGTGACTGTCTTGGAACACCGGCTATGATGCGAGCTACGGTGTTTTGAGCAAGCTGGAGAGGAGCAATGGTAGACTTAGGGAGCCCATGGAGAACAGAGATATGATTGAGGTGTTTAAATACCTCCATGTCATAAATGCACAGGAGGAAAGTCTCTCTTTTGAGTGAAAGCAAGCTCTGCTATGAGGGAACATAGGATGAGGGTGAAAGGGGATAGACTCAGGAATAATATGTGGAAATATTTCTTTACGGAAAGAGTGGTAGATGCATGGAATACTTTCCCAGTGGAGGTGGTAGAGATGAGGACAGTATCTGAATTCAAAGAAGCATTGGACTAACACGGAGGCTCTCTAAAGGTTAAAAGGGGACTATTGTAGTTGATATTTAAGGGCAGACCCGATAGGCCATGTGGTCTTTCTCCGTTTTTATATCCCATGGATACTTAATAGAGAAAAAACTCTATTAACCCTTAGGCGTTGGTCCGTGGCGTCTGTTTCTGGAGTCTATATTGATGTCCTGCTTATATATCAGGGTAACTTGCTGTTCCGTGTCCTTCTCCTTCTCTTATCTGTTTGACTGTTTCTGTCCTCTACTCTGTCCTATCTTATAATGGCATTCTTTTCTTATTTCCTTAAATGATGTAGTATTGTAAACCGCTCTAGTACCTTTTGGTCTGAGCGGTATATCAAATTCAAATAAACATAAACATAACAGTCCCACAGTGTGCGTATAGCATTCTCTAAGATGTGCTCACGTTCAGAAGATTATAAACCTACTGCTAGATTTCTGTTTCTGGTCTCTGCTAGAATAAATACCAGAGGTTTAAGATGAGCTGCTTTTTGACTTAAAAGATTTTTACACAGTCAGCAATTTACAACAGGACACAGTGTAATACCAAAATGGAAACCACTTAATCAACACCTCACTCCTGGAAACAGCAGTTCATATGTAGCAGGCAGGCTGGTATCGTACAAGAACCTAGAGCTAAAACCTCCACAGAGAACTAGTAAAGCACAAAAGAATGGTATTTTTACAGACATATCAACTATTTGCCATGACTGTCTCTGCTATATTTATTTAAGATTGCATTAAGTTCATAGTCAATGTGGAAAACCTACATAGGAAATAAGTTGCCCTGAAGTGAAATGCTGAAATCTATAGTTTTGTATAATGCTTGAAAAATGTACTTCGCATCTGCAAAAAAAAAAAAAGCAAACATTTTTCTTCTGATTTAAAAGTGTAATTACCCTTAAGAACTAATCTTAAAGCAGTGGTGTTCTCCACATACACAAGTTATGTGAGTGAGATTTGAAGTGCCAGATTCACATCTTGTGCTCCAGGAGTTATGTCCGACCAAAGAGGGACTTACATGCCAGACAAAATTGACTAAACTGACTAAAAATAGCTCTCCTTAGAAGCAGCTTTAAAAGAGAACAACAAAATATCTATCTTGTATGGCTGGGAAGAGGTAGAGGATTTTTGTGATGGATTGCTTTGGTTTCCTGATGGCTCCTCTTGAAAGACATCTCCCAGTTTAAAGCAGCTTTCTTTCTACAGGGCCTCTTGACAGCATTGTTTTAAGGTAATGACTCTATATCAAATCAGGGGCTAAATCTTGTAATTCAGAGAGGGAGGGAAACTGACTGTTGATCAAAAGAAGTAAGGCTAGCTTCTATAGAATGTTAATACGTAGTAATATAGTGGCTGATGTCAGATAAGGAATGCCGTGATCCATCCAATCTGCCCAGTAGAGTTGCTAGGATAGAATCTATGACATGTCTAAGGAAGTAGCTGAAAAAGTGAAGAAAAAGAGGGAGGCCTTCATGAAATACAAGAGATCACAGAGAGAGGAAGACAGGCATCTGTATTTGGAAAAACTTAGAGAAGCTAGCAAAGTAGTCAGGAAAGCAAAGATTCAAAAGGAGGAGGAAATAGCCAATGCAATAAAATGGGGGGATAAGACATTTTTCAGATATATTAGTGAGAAGAGGAAGGGCAAAAGTGGTATTGTCAGACTCAAGGGTGTAGGGGGGGAATATGTAGAAGCTGATAAGGATAAAGCGGAATTGCTTAACAAATATTTTTGTTCTGTGTTCACAGATGAAGAACCAGGAGCAGGACCTCAGAAAACACCCACAAATAGGAACAGAAGCGAGGGACATCTTGAACAATTTTCAGAAGACTGTGTTCGTGAGAAACTAGCTCAACTTAAAGTAGACAAAGCGATGGGACCGGATGGGATACACCCTAGAATACTGAGGGAACTTGGGGACGTTCTAGCAACTCCACTGACTGACCTTTTCAATGCCTCGTTGGAGTCGGGAGTGGTGCCAAAGGACTGGAGAGAGGCTCATGTGGTGCCTTTACACAAAAGCGGAAGTAAGGATGTGGTTGAAAACTACAGGCCGGTTAGTTTAACTTTGGTGGTGAGTAAATTATTGGAAACGCTGCTGAAATAGTGAGGTTTCTGGAGTCCAGCGGATTACAGGATCCAAGGCAGCATGGATTCACCAGAGGCAGGTCTTGTCAGACAAATCTGATTGATTTCTTTGACTGGGTGACCAGGGAGTTGGACCGAGGGAGAGCTCTAGATGTGGTGTATTTAGATTTCAGTAAAGCCTTTGACACTGTTCCTCACAGGCGACTTATAAACAAACTGAGCACCCTAGGGATGGACCCTAAAGTTACTGCTTGGGTTAGAAATTGGTTGGGTGGGAGGCGACAAGGAGTACAAGTAAATGGAGCTCACTCTGAGGAGAAGGATGTTACCAGTGGTGTGCCCCAGGGATCTGTCCTTGGTCCGATTTTTTTAACATCTTTGTTAGTGATATAGCGGAAGGGCTGTCGGGTAAGGTTTGCCTCTTTGCAGATGATACCAAAATCTGCAATAGAGTAGACACCCAGGAAGGTGTAGATAACATGAGTAGGGATCTAGCTAAGCTTGAAGAATGGTCTAGAATTTGGCAGTTGGGATTTAATGTTAAAAAATGTAAGGTCATGCATTTGGGCTGCAGCAATCCAAGGGAGCAATACAGTATAGGAGGTGAAGTACTTTTGTCCACTAAAGAAGAGCAGGACCTAGGCGTGGTTGTGTCTGATGATCTTAAAGTAGCTCAACAGGTAGAAAAGGCGACGGCAAAAGCTAGAAGGATGCTTGGGTGCATACGGAGAGGAATGGCTAGCAGAAAAAAGGAGGTGATAATGCCTCTGTATAAGTCTTTGGTGCGACCTCATTTGGAGTATAGTGTGCAATTCTGGAGAATGCACCTTCAAAAGGATGTGAACAGGATGGAGTCGGTGCAGAGGGTAGCTATTAAAATGATTAGTGGGCTTCATTATAAAGCATATGAGGACAGACTTAAGGATCTTAATATGTACACCTTAGAGGAAAGGCGGGATAGAGGTGATATGATTGAGATGTTTAAATACCTCCGTGGAATAAATGTTCAGGGAGAGAGCCTCTTTCAATTGAAAGCAAGTTCTGCTACGAGGGGACATGGGATGAGGGTGAAGGGAGATAGATTCAGGAGTGATATGCGGAAATATTTCTTTACGGAAAGAGTAGTGGATCCGTGGAATAGTCTGCCAGTGGAGGTGGTAGAGATGAGGACAGTAACTGAATTTAAATAAGCATGGGACAAACACAGAGGATCTCTAAAGGTAAAAAGTGGACTGTTGTAGTTGTTGATATGGAAGGACAGACTAGATAGGCCAAGTGGTCTCTTTCTATCATCATGTTTCTATGTTTCTATGTTTCATGTTTCTATATACCCCAAGCCTTTGGTTTATATCGGTCCCCAAACATATTGCACTTAACCAAGTCCCCAGCCTGCCATGGAATCAGCAACCAGTCCAGGGACTCCCTCTATACAGCAAGAGAGCCTCTCCATAGTCACAACTATCCCAGTTGTGCCACGCGGCTGCTTGTTCTTTCCACAAACTGTCCAGGGCCCCCCGATGTTCATCTAGGAAGCCCATCTACAGACAAGTTTGCTTTTATTACATCCTCTTGCTATATAGGAATTATCTGTGTTTATCCCATGCCATCACAGTTTTTGTCCCCACCACCTCCACTGGGAGGTTATTCCAGGCATCCACTATCTTTCCATGAAAAAGTATTTCCTGATGTTGCTTTTAAGTTCACATCCTTAGTTTCATTTCATGTCCTCTTGTTGTATAACTTCTTTCTCCAGGAACAAGCAGAAAGTCAGTCCTCACATATGGGTGACGGCATCGACGGAGCCCGCACGGAGCTTTTCCCCAGCTTTCAAAGAAAGCCTTTGGGAATGCCACCATGCATGCGTGGTCCCCTTCCTGCCCAAAGGTGCCATCTTACCCAGTCTCCCTTTTCCTGCGGAGCCCTTTGTACGTGTGTCTCGTCCCTGGAAAAAATGTCTCTATTTCTAGCCGGCTTTTGCTCTCCAGCCTTCACCGGTCCTCTTCCCATCTCCTGAGCCATCTCTGCTTCGGCCCTGGTCTCGTTTTTTTTTTCCTTTTTCCTTTTCTTTTTGTTTTTACCTTTTGCGCCCTTTTTAACCCCTAGCCATGTCAAGGATCTTCAACCTCACTTGGGTCCTTTTTCCCCCCCATTGGGCTCCAGTTTTAAGAAATATGATGTGTTCAAAAAATGTCACTCATGGACATCCATGACTGTTGTCTCAGGTGTCTAGGAGCCGACCATGACCTGGAGCTATGCTCCCTCTGTAAGAAGATGTTCTCCAAGGCTATTCAGAGTCGTAAGCAGAAGCTGGATGATATCTTCCATAAGGCAGCCCCAGTATCCGTGGTAGCCTCTAGCTCTTCGGCCCCGCAACCTCGAGTCGCCCAAGCACTGTTCCCTCTAAGCTGTGCGCGTGTGCGCGCGCACACACCTCGCCGAGCGAGCGCACATACTTTACAACAGAGCGCACAAAAATTACGGCTCTGATTCTGATAGAAAACACCACAGACGTCTTAAAATTTAAAAGTTATGATTGTAATTACTAGAAATTTCCCGCTTCATTTAGTAATCATCTATTTTCATTTAATTTGATTAAAATCAATGTGGTGTACATACTGTATTCTGACGTGTAGTCAAATTTTAAAGTATATAACTCTGAGTGTGGTTATGTGGCGCACAAAAATGTAACCTTCCTTCAAAAGCTGCACACAGCTGATATTTTATGCGCACACAGGCTACAGAAAATTAGAGGGAACATTGCGCCCAAGGCTCCTTCCCGGGCCCGGCGGCACTCTGACCAGGGGTCGCCCGAACGTGAGTGGAAGAAGAAGAAGGCTGCAAGGACTCTGTCGGGGGCAGCAGACAAGCCTGAGAGGTCACGCGCCTGGTCTCTCAGCCCCCCTCAGCAGTCTCGAGTCGGAGAGGGAGCGGCCCCAGTAAGGTTCCTCGAACCGATATGGAGGCTTCTGATGAAGGCGCCCGGTCTCCTCAGGGTCATCCCGGTCAACCCTCTCATCCTCAACACCCGATCCGGTCACCCCAGCGTCTGTGTCACAGGGCCCCATCCCCGAGTGGGAGGCCCGAATGCTGGCCTTGGAACGCAGCGTTTCTGCGTTCCTTGCTGCTCAGCAGATGCTGGTGCCAGGTCCCGCCAGCACATGCCTTGAGACCACAGGGACCTCGACCTTGAGGACTCCCCGGGCTACTGCAGTGACCTCCGAGAGCCAGAAATCTCGTGAGGATCCTCAGCACGGGTCTCATTCTCCGTCCCGTTCCTCAGGCATGAGATCTTCATGGGCGAGCGCCTCCGGCTCCAGGCAAGGTTTGACCTTGGAGATCCGGCGCAGGTCACCGACCCATCTTGAGACACCCAACCTTGAGTCCTCCACGGACTATTCAGAATGGGAGTCCAATGGAGAGACCTCCCTGGAGACTCGGTCCCACCGAGACCTCCCATCCGACTCCTCCCCACTGAGCCAGAGGTGGCAGTCACCTCCCGAAGACGACTCCTTTCTGGAGTTCGTCTGGGACATGGTGCGGGCCCTGGCACTTGCCACCGAGTCGGAGGAGGAACCCCGCACTGAGGAGCTTGATATTCTGCAATATGAAGCCCCTCTGAAAGTGCTGGTTCCGCCCATTTTGAACAGTCTCCTCCTCTGCATATGGGAGACCCCGGTCTCTGTCCCGATCGTGAGCAAGCGCCTGGACGCTATGTATAGGGTGCAGCGAGGCCTGGGGTTTCAGAAAGCCCAGCTTCCCCACACCTTGATGGTGATCGAATCAATCATGCAGAAGTTCAAGAGCCCAGAGAGTCTTGTACCTTTGATGTTTTTGGGCACAAGGCTTATCAGGACTCCAGGCTGTCATGCCACATCCAAGTTTACCAATTATACATCGGGATGTTCCTCCGTGACCTTGCTAGAGAACGCGAAGGCTTTGCAGCGGGCCTTGACGGAGACCATCTCCATCATTTTTAGGCCCTTTCAAAATTCATTGGGGAATGCTCAAAGTACCTTTCGCGAGCAGCATACAATGGCTTCGAGACTTCCGCCCGGGTTGTGGCTGCTGAGATTGGAGCCCGCCAGCAGGCTTGGCTCCAGTCTTCAGACTTGGAACAGTAGGTCCAGGAGAAGCTGCTGGACGTCCCTTGCCTCAGGAGGCAGCTATTTGGCAAGCCCATGGAGGATAAGGCAGCGGAGATTGAAACGGAGCACGTGACTCATACTCGCCTCTCCTGGAAAACTTCTTCCTCTCTCCCCAGGAAGAAGCAACAATGCAAGAAGCCTATCTTCCATCGGAAGGGGCTCCTGTACAGGGGCTACCAGGCCTATCTGCTGGCGCCGACCCCCGTTCAGGATGGTCAGGGTAAGACAACGGTCCACTGCCCTCGTAAGCTGAAGAGTCCCAAGACACAACACTTGGCACTGGGTCAGCCACTCTTGGGATTTTGACACCATCAGCATAGCCTCTCATCCTCTGGCAGGGTGGGCGGCTGTCCATTGTGGGGTGTCTGGTCCTTTTCTCCCACAGGTGGGAGTCCATCTTCACCAATGCCTGGGTCCTCCAGGTTGTTTGGGAGGGCTATCTTCTCCATATGGACCAGGTCCCTCCCCCGGAGAGCCACATCAGCTTCCCCAGCACCAGGCCCTACTGAGTCAAGAGCTCACAGGCCTCCTTGAGGGCGGCATGGTAGAACCAGTCTCACCACATTCCCATGGACGGGGGTTGTTCTCCCGATACTTCCTCGTCATGAAGCGGACAGGGGGCCTTCGGCTCATCCTCGTGGAACCTCAACAGTTTCTTGGTACGGGAGAAGTTCAAGATGCTCTCCCTTGGAATGTTATTGCCCTACCTCCAGCAGGGCGATTGGCTATGCTCCTTGGACTTGATACTTATGTTCACATCCTCGTCCACCCCAAACACAAAAGTACCTCTGCTTCACGGTTCAGGGAAACCATTACCAGTACAGGATACTTCCCTTTAGCCTCGCGTCCACCCCGCGGGTCTTCACGAAGTGCCTGGCTGTAGCTGCACCCATCTGCAGCTGCAGGGCACCTTCTATCCATATCTAAATGACTGGCTCGTAACAGGAGGCCCGGCCTCCAAAGCCAGGCAGGCCACGGATCGCACCATTTGCCTCCTGGAGCATCTGGGGTTCGTAATCAATTACCCAAAGTCCCACCTTACTCCAGTTCAGTCTCTGGAGTTCATCGGGGATCGCCTAGACACCCTCTGGGCCATTGCTTTTCTTTTTCAGGACAGGGCGGACCGCCTCGTGTCCCTGGTGTCTGAGGTGTGGTGCCACGACACCGTACTGGCCCGGATGATGCATTGCCTTCTTGGCCATGTGGCTTGCATGGTTCAAGTTGTGCCCAATGCCCGTCTCCACATGTGGGCGACGAAGTGGTGCTTCTGAGCACAATGGGCTCAGTCGACCAACTGCCTCCAAGACCCCATTTCGGTCTCTCCCAGTGCGGCGGAGTCTCTGGCTTGGTGGCAGGAGTCTCGGAACCTGCTTTGAGGTATGCCCTTTCAAGCTCCAGTGGATCAGGTGGTCTTAACGATGGATGCCTCCCTGGCGGGCTGGGGAGCCCACTGCGAGGGGTGGCGCACTCAAGGGACCTGGTTCCTTGAGGAGTCCTGGCAGCAGATCAACCTGCTAGAGCTCCAGGCCATTTGCCTCGGTCTCAAGGTTTTCAGGGACCGCCTGCAGCACCGAGTGGTGCTGGTCCAGAAAGACAACCAGGTCATGATGTTCTATGTGAACAAACAGGGAGGTATTGGCTCCTATAGCCTCTGTTCAGAGGTGACAACCCTGTGCTCCTTTGTGGTGAGCCAGGGCATGACTGTCCAGGCCACTTACTCTCCCAGGTCAGGACAATGCATTGGTGGACCGGCTCAGCAGAGTCCTCCGGCTGCACAAGTGGCGCCTGTGTCCCCGAATGGCGCAGCGGGTCTTCCAGCATTGGGGGACTCCAGACCTGGACCTCTTTGCCAGCCCTGCGAACTCACAGCTCCCCTGGTTCTGCGGTCCCCTTCCGCACCAGGACAGGGTGACTCCCAATGCCTTCCTCATCTCGTGGGAAACGGGCCTGCTATATGCCTTCCCCCAATGCCTCTAATTGCCCAGACCCTTCTCAAGGTCCAGCGGGACAGGGCCTCAATGATTCTCATAGCCCCGAGGTGGCTCAGGCAACTTTGGTTTCCTCTGCTGCTCCATCTCTCGAAGGAGCTCCCAGTCCCGCTCGGGTTCTCACCAGAACTGCTGACGCAGGAGGAGGGTCTGCTTCTTCACCCCAATCTGAGGTCCCTGTCCCTCACGGCTTGGCGGCTGAGCAGGTCGCTCTAGCCTCCTACCATCTCCCTATGGAGATCGAGGACGTTCTTTTGGCCTCACGAAAGGACTCGACCAGGCAGGCTTACGCCTTCAAGTGGCGTCTGTGTTTGGTGTGGTGCTTGGAGCTCTGAGCGAACCCATTTTCATGCCCTACCGGTTTGGTCTTGCAGTACCTGCTCCATCTCTCGCAGTTTGGGCTGAAGTCTAACTTGGTCAGGGTTCACTTGAGTGCCATCTCAGCGAACCACCACCCCATTGAGGGCAAACCTCTTTTGGGGCAACTGCTTGTCTCTCTTTGTTGTGCAGGGAGTGATTGGCCAGAGCGGTGGCGGGAGGTGAGGGGGGTACCTAGGGCTTACCTCCCTTATCCTAGTAGTTTGGCCCAAAACCTTGATCACTGGCCCATTCTAAAGGCCATGCTTACGGGCCCTTTGGCATGGCCCTTAGTAACGGGCCCGCCTGCTAGAGTGTTCCTTTTATGTTGAGGTGCAGCTCTGGGTAATGATGTTTCTGGATGGGTGGAGTTCAGCATCGTGATGTGCAGAGGCCTTTGTTTTGCAGGCTGGGGCTTCCCTCATGTGATCGGGTGCCATGTGAACATTGCTGCCAGTCTCAGGGAAGGGGGTCCAGTACCTCTCCTGTGCCTGCCGGAGTGTTCTTTTTATGTTGAGGTGCGGTGCTGGTTGATGTCTCTGGGTGAGCAGAGCTCAGCATTGCAGTATGCAGAGACCTTTGTTGCATGCCCAGTCCCTGGATTTCCTGGGATACGTTGCGATAGTAGAGTGTGCAGTCTTCCTGCCACAGGAGAAAGTTAAGTCTGTTGATTAGACTAGTGCTGTAATATTCGCGGCAGGCTCCCAGAGTCTGGGTTGCTCTTCCGCTCCTCAGATGGATGGCGACGACAACTGAGATTGTGCCATAGGTGCATGCTCATATGTGACCCTTCCAATGGTCCTTACTGATTTTGTAGTCCCTGAGTTCTCAGCAGTTGAGGACTGGGTGGTTCGAGTGTTCTCGGACAATGCCATGGTGGTGGTTTATGTCAATCGGCACGGGGGTACGAGGAGTGCCGGGGCACGGGGGTACGAGGAGTGCCGGGGTAGCACTGAGGATGGCTCTCCTGTTTGCCTGAGTGGTGAAGATCCTCCTATTTTGTCAACTCTGCACATTTCTGGGATGGATGCTCTAGAAACAGACTTTCTCAGCCAGTACTCTCTGGTTCCAGGAGAGTGTGAGTTGAGTTAAGAAGTGTTTCAGTCGTTTCTGTGCCACTGGGGTCACCCCGAGAGTGATCTGAAGGTGATCCGCTCCAATGTCAAAGTGTGCCACTTCTTCAGTCGCTGCATGGAGATGAGATCCGAGGGTGTTGGCACCCTGGCTCAAACTTGACCAATTCAACACCTGCTGTATGTGTTTCTTCCTTGGCCCCTTGTGGGGTGTGTTAGTCAGTATATGAAGTGCCACCCAAAAAGGATTATTCTGGCGGCGCCAAATTGATCTGATGCTGTTCCTGCAACATAAGAACATAGGAAATGTCATACTGGGTTAGACCAAGGTCCATTAAATCCAGTATCCTGTTTCCAGCAGTGGTCAAGCCTGGTCACAAGTACCTGGCAGGTTCCCAAAAAGGTACATAGCGCCACCTCTTAGTTTTGTCTCAGTCTTGGGGCCTATTGGGTCAGGGGCTGCTTGTCTTAGAAGACCCGGCTCCCTTCTTGCTTACGGCTTGGCTCCTGTAAGGAGACAGCACGTACAGGCTATTCTATGGCGGTGGTTTTCCACTCTGCTCAGAGCCCGGAGGTAGTCTACTAACCTGGCATAAGTGCAGTTCTAGTGCCTTGAGTGCTGGTGTGATGCACGGCAGCTGGCTCCTGAGATGGCCAAGGTGCTGTCTCTGTTGGCCTTTTCTGCAACACGGTCTAGAGAAGGGCCTTTTCTCTTAGCTCCCTGAAGGTTCAGGTAGCATCTTTGGCCTGTCTCAGAGGTCCGTTGGCTGGTAAGTCTCTAGCCTTACACCCGGATGTTTCATGCCTTCTTCACGGCATTCAGCATCTGTGTCCTCCCCTCTGATCTATGGTCCCTTCTTGGGATCTGTCTCTGATGCTCGGGGCCATGATGTCTGAGCCCATTGAACCACTGAAGCACACTATTCTGAAGGATTTAATGCTCAAGATGGTCTTGTTCACGATTTGTTCCACAAGGAGGATTCTGAGCTGCCGCTTCTGTCTTGCTAAGATCCTTACCTATCTTTTCTGAGGAGGCTGTTTGCATTCTTCCTTACCTTCCTTCTTCCCTGAAGTGATTTCTCTTTCATGTGCACCAGGCGGTTTGTCTGCCCTCCTTCTCTAAGGAGTAGTGTCGAGGGAATGGTAAAGATCTTCGCCTTGTGGATGTCCAGAGGGTGTCTTTCTGGTTCTTGGAGGTTATGAATTTTTTTCTAAGGCCATCTTTTTGTGCTGTTTGCTGGCCCGTGCAAAGTGATGCGGCAACTAAGTCTGCATTGGGGCACTGGATTAAGGAGACCATTGCCTCGGCGGATCTGTTGCAGGACCAGCTGGTTCCAGAGGGTTTGTGCACCCATTCTACCTGAGGCTAGTACCCTTGTGGTTGGAGCAGAGCTCAGTGGCCCCTGCAGACAGTTTGTTGGGTGGCAGTGTAGGCATCGCTTTCCACCTTTGTCAAGCATTTCCAATTGGATATCCAAACTCGGGCAGACATGACCTTTGTCTCTAAGGTTTTGTGAGCTGCACTGTCTTATTCCTGCCCAGTGGAGGCTTAGCTTTGGTTCATCCCACTTGTCTGGACTGCTTGGGTTAGAAATTGGTTGGGTGGGAGGCGACAAAGAGTACAAGTAAATGGAGCTCACTCTGAGGAGAAGGATGTTATCAGTGGTGTGCCCCAGGGATCTGTCCTTGGTCTGATTCTTTTTAACATCTTTGTTAGTGATATAGCGGAAGGGCTTTCAGGTAAGGTATGCCTCTTTGCGGATGATACCAAAATCTGCAATAGAGTAGACACCCAGGAAGGGGTAGATAACATGAGGAGGGATCTAGCTAAGCTTGAAGAATGGTCTAGAATTTGGCAGCTGGGATTTAATGTTAAAAAATGTAAGGTCATGCATTTGGGCTGCAGCAATCCAAGGGAGCAATATAGTATAGGGGGTGAAGTACTTTTGTCCACTAAAGAAGAGCGGGACCTAGGAGTGGTTGTGTCTGATGATCTTAAAGTAGCTAAACAGGTAGAAAAGGCGACGGCAAAAGCTAGAAGGATGCTTGGGTGCATACGAAGAGGAATGGCTAGCAGAAAAAAGAAGGTGATAATGCCTCTATAAATCTTTGGTGTGACCTCATTTGGAGTATAGTGTGCAATTCTGGAGACTGCACCTTCAAAAGGATTTGAACAGGATGGAGTCTGTGCAGAGGGTGGCTACTAAAATGATTAGTGGTCTTCATTATAAAGCATATGAGGACAGACTGAAGGATCTTAATATGTACACCTTAGAGGAAAGGCGGGATAGAGGGTGATATGATTGAGATGTTTAAATACCTCCGTGGCATAAATGTTCAGGGAGAGAGCCTCTTTCAATTGAAAGCAAGTTCTGCTATGAGAGGACATGGGATGAGGGTGAAGGGAGATAGATTCAGGAGTGATATGCGGAAATATTTCTTTACGGAAAGAGTAGTGGATCCGTGGAATAGTCTGCCAGTGGAGGTGGTAGAGATGAGGACAGTAACTGAATTTAAATAAGCATGGGACAAACACAGAGGATCTCTAAAGGTAAAAAGGGGACTGTTGTAGTTGTTATGGAAGGACAGACTAGATAGGCCATGTGGTCTTTTTCTGTCGTCATATTTCTATGTTTCTATGATATTTTACATTATTTTACCTACCAGATAATGTCCTTTCCTTGAATCCTGCTAGACTAGTCCAGGGCCTGTCCCTGGACCTGTTTTTGCTCTGTTCTTCTGCGGCAATATCTTTGGGTCTGCTATGATTTATATACTGCCCCACAGGTCCATCTTCTATAGACAGCCTTTTGTTTATACTTTCCTGTACATAGTGTCTGATTACTCATTGTTGTCCATGTTGCGGTTGTGTAAGGTTTGCCATCTTTTCCCTTATGTTTTGGGATGAATACTGAAGTGACCTATGGTGGCTGAGGCAGATTGAGGCATGGAAGGGATGTCATTGAAACCTGAGCTTTTCATTGGTTCTTTGTCTCCACCAGTCTGCTGATAGGGGAACACAGCCCAGTTGTCTGGACTGGTCTAGCAGGATTCAGAGAGATGACATTTTCTGGTATGTAAAATGTCACTTTCTTGTCTCTTCATCTCCGTTGTTACTGGTGAGTAAGTTAAGATTATTGAGGTATGTTTACTAAAGTGTGTTAGCTGCTACCGCAGGGTGTTAATCCAGCATTAATCCCACAGTAGCAACCAACTCACAAAAAAAAAAAAAATTGCAGGCAGTTTCGTGTGGTATCTACTTTTCCTGTGTTGGAGCTTCTGAGGGGCGGGATTGGGGTGGGCATTGGGGGTGACCATTGTTGGCAGTCACCACATGAAAAAGATTTTCTGTGGTGGTTGCCAAAATTGGCCCCAATAGCAGTGGCAGATAATTCCAATTAAACAGGTGGCATTATCTGCCAGGAGGCCCAGTAATGTGGGCTCTTCCCTGCTGACAATCGGGGCTCTCTCCTACAATATTGTTGGTGCTGCAGTGCTGTGATCTGTGGCACCGACAATATTACAAAACGAAATGGGTGCACCGATTTTTCTATTTTTCTTTTTTTCCCTCTTCCCCCACCCCAGACAATTTCCGATCCTCATTGGGAGCTGCCCGGGGGGGGAGGGAAATCGGTGCAACCCTTGATTTTAGAAAAAATCTTGGTTAGCCAGTCTGCTAAGCCCCTGCCTCCCTCCTCCATGGTGCCGTAAAGAGTGGGGGGACCACAGGGTCCCTTAAAAAAAAGTGTATTCCGGCTAGTAAGTCAGCAAGGGGAGCCCTGCAGCCCCCCAGCCCCCCCCCCCGGCTTCCCTCCCTTACATACCTAGTAGTCCGTGGAGGTCTAGTGGAGAATGGGGCAGGAGTGATCCTATATGCTCCTGCCACATCCATTGGCCAATTCAGAATGGCCGCTGTCATGGGGTGCTGCCCTCTAGCCTCTTACTAGGGGGCAGCACCATGAGATCTTGGCCATCTATGATTGGGCCTATGAGAAGGGCAGGAGAGAAAAATGTGCACCGTCATGAGGTGCTGCCTTATAGCTTTTCACGCTTCTCACCTGCCCTTTTCATAGGCCCTGTCAAAAATGGCCATGCTCTCACAGTGCTGCCCATTAGTGAGAGGCTAGAGGCAGCACCTTGTGACTGTGGCCATTTTGAATTGGCTGATGGAAGGGGCAAGAGCATATAGGATTGCTCCTGTCCCATTTTCCACTAGACCACCATGGACTGTGGGGGGGGGGGGGGAGGGAGGATTGTGGGGCCCTTCCTTGCTGGGCAGCTCCTGATGGGGATTGGGAGCAGTCCATGGGAGATCAGTGCGGAAGGGTGTGACACAGACTGTACTTTTTGATATTGTCTGTGCTGTGATTCATGGCACCAACAATATTGTGGGGGGACCAGGCCCGATTGAGGCAGTTGGGGGGGCATGGCAGCGATTGGGGTACAGAGCTACTGAAAGCTCTATGCACCCAATCACTGCCATCCCTCCCCATGGTTTTACTGCAGGGACCTGTGGTGCCTGCCTCAGCAGACACTATGGGGACCTTTCTCGTGGCAGGTAAAGCGGGGGTCCTCATGGGAAATCCAAATCTCCGCAGTATCTGCAGGATCCTCCCCTGGGAGTGCCCCCTGCAGATACTACAGAGGGATTGCCCCTTACCTTGTGGTTTTGGCAGCCAAAACTAATGTGGTTTAGTAGACATACCCGTAGGTGTCTCTTGATTTTCTCCCCTACTGTAATGCTTTTTCTGAAGGTGACATTTTGAACTTGTTTTCTTCCATCCACTACCCCTTTCCTCTAGTTTAAACACCTGTCTGGTGTTTGGAAGTCTTTGCACTGCAGAGTGCTGTTTCTTGCCAGGGGCTTTGTTCAGAGGTGGATAGTGACATCAATTTTGAAATCCTTACTTTTCACTATGATTTCACTAACAATTTGGTTAATTATTCTTCTTGCTATCTTTCTTCTGTCCCTTTAACTGTTCTCCTAAGTTAAGGCCTCTAATAATGGAGCGAGTAATCAATTTTCTGTTTTGAGATCTTTTGACATTGCATGAGGGATTTCTGGTGCTTTGGGTGTTATCCTTCTCTAAGGGCACTTCAGGTTTCATTATTGAAGCATTGTTTTCATCATCTACTAAGTCAGAGAAGGCATTTTGCAGGGTATCGTGTTTCTGTATTAGAGGTCATACCTTACCAGAACCCACTGTGAGGCATTTCTTACTGGAGTAGTGGATTGTCTTCATATTGTTTCATAGGGAAGCCCTTTTATTACAGCTGATTCCTCCCTTGGTTGAGTCAACTCTTCAGCAGATAGTTGGAGACAGATGGGGTAAGTTTTAAGACCCCAAATGGTTTCCCTTAGGATTAAAGCAACACAGCTATTGCATTCAATGAAACACATTTTGATTACTGGGATTAGTATAGATCAGTTGTATTATCAAAAACAACACAAGTGTGCTTTCATCCTATCTGAGGACAATTAGCTATCTGTATTAGGAAAACTATACAAGAAAATCCAGCCCCGTGGAAGGGGTAGGGAGGGAGGGATTAGAAGTGCACAAGGTCCTGTACACCCTTCTGAACTGAAGGCAATCCCAAATCTTATTTTCAAAGCCTAGATATGAAAAATGGAGAAAGTAGATTTTCTAAAGTAATAGCCAATAATTTCAGCAGTTTACCTACAGATTGTACTATAGAAATGCAACAAATAGGTAGAAATCTTTTGGAGAAAGCAAGGCAAAGTTAGGATTTTTGCCCCCCCCCTTTTTTTTTAATTATACAAATTAGACAATATATGATAGATTTTATACTATATATTTCTTATTGCTCTAAGGTCAAGCCCTAGCCAAGCGATGAAATATACAAATGAAGCTATAAAATCTTAGCCAGAAAACGTCTTGCCCTACACCAAAACCAGATCAAGAAGGTGTGTGATCATTTAATTTATGTCTCATTTCCTTCATTGCTACAGAAATTTGTACATTGATTATGACAATGTTTGTGAATTACTGTTTGCCAAAGTTTGAAGTAAACTAGGCTACAGGAATTAACCAATAGCTGGGCAGCTTTCAAAATGCTTGATGACGTTATAGTATCCTGAGTCCTTCCTAGATTTCAACTGAGCTGAACTGACTTGTTTTCTGTAGGAAACTGAGCTAAAAACAGAAGGGGATTCTATGTGCTGGGAATGTGGGGAATAAATGAAAAATATGCAAGGACCACAGCTAGCGCCCCAATCTATGGCACAAATTTGAACGAAATTGGATAGGGGGGTTTTAGGCCAGTTTTCTTTGTGTTGTTTTTTTTTTTTAAGTGCCTTCAAATCAATGTTGACTCCTGGTGACCCAGCAGCCCCTGGGTTTTCTTGGCAAGGCATGACCGAAAGTAGATTGCCAGGCCTTTTCTTCCGAGGCAATGGAGGGTAAAGTGGCTTGCCCAAGGCCACAAGGAATGCCAGTGAGAATCAAACCCTGATCTTCAGGGTAGTAGGCTGTTGCTCTAACCACTTTTGCTACAGCAGTGATTTAAAGGCAGAAGATGGAACCGCGTATTCATTGTCTTGGATTTTGCAAAGTAGCACATTTCAGTCTACTTTTAAAACTGAACATGAGTCTGCATGCATTAAATGCAATTGCGGCCAGTTAACATTTTGTTTTCGCTATCAACTACTTGTTTTGAGATCACTAACATACTATGTATGATTGCTGATAAGCTGACGTGACTATCAGTCACATAGGCCATCAAAGAATACATTTGTAACCTCTCTAATATGCAAGGAAAATTCTGAAAACATTTAATTAGTTAATTGTGAATTCATTCATATGTTTTTACTTACTTTAGGATGTCTAGAAGTACAGTGAGCATGTCCACTTGTACACTGTTGACTTAACTGGGTTCTATTTTTAAAGGTGCAAATTAAACGGCTTTGTATTTTGGGACACTAAAGCACTGGTCAGGAGTAGGTCTTGAGGACTGTTCCACAGGCCATTGCGACAATAGTTGCCTTGTAGTCTGTTTAAAAGTTTGTTTAAATTAAATATGATTGTCGGCCCAGTGGCTTAGTGCAACACTGTGCATTGCTATATAGAAAACCTTAGTCCAGTTCCCGGTTTGCAGAAAATATTTTTTCATGCGGCACATATTCAAAGTCTGGAATTCAATCTCCAGGAACAAGCAGAAATGAGTCTTCACATATGGGTACGTCGGTACCGACGGAGTCTGCGCAGGAACGCTTCCCAGCGTCCAATCAAAAAGCTTTTGGAAGCATCCCACCACGCCTGCGTGCTGCCTTCCCGCCTTTCCCAACTGCCTCTCCTCAGTTTTCGTTTTCCGCGGAGCCGGCAGGACGTCCTCCTGTCACCGCAGAAAATTCTTGTTTTATTTCTTTAGTTTTCTTGTAGTTGCGGCTGTCTTCCCCGACGCCACCGGTACCGCTGGTGTTTTCTTTTTCTTTTCTTATAAAATTTTCCCTTTTGAGGAATATTTTTTCTTCAAAGTGTCTTACGGTTTCCCAGGCCTTTTAGGCCTTTCCTTTTTCCTTCATGGAACCGCCAGCCACTTTCTCCAAGAAATGTTCAAACTGTGGCGGTACAACTTTATTTTTAGACCCTCAAAGTTGGTGTCTAACCTGTTTGGGTCCTTACCTTTTTTCTCCGGAGCCTCTGGGCACCAGTTTGGTGAGAAGAGGGTTTCAGCATCGAGGTTCCCTCGACACACAGTTCCCCTCCAACTTCAGGGCACCGTCCCCTTCTTCTTCTACACAGGATCAGGTAACCCAAAAACAATCTGTTAAGACTAGCCAGTCCTCGAGTGGTAGGTCTCATGCACAGCATGTAGACGGCTCCGGCCTTGCCCTCGAGGGCCCACTGGCTTCAAAACCCCGGCAGGAGTCTTCGGCCTCCAAAAACCATAAGGGGTTTCAGGTTGTTCCTGGGGCTTACCCCTCACAGAACATACCTGAGCCGTGTCCGGTGGTGGCATCCGCTTCGAGCGGTACCGATACCCCGGCATCGGCACTGGTGTTGGATGAAACACTCCTCACCAGGGATCGTCATCTGGCATCCTCGGTACCTTCGGGACCGGTGGATATCACCCAGACTGATTTTCCGGTATCGGTTCCGGCACCGATACGATCACCGATTTCCAGTCTGGAGGACTGGGAACCGACTCGCCTCGGTACCGGGTTCCGTCGGTGCCGAAGGCTCGGTTCCGATGATTCGGATCCACAGCTCTCGGTTCCTCTGATGCCGTTTGAGTTGCCACCGGCTGGCTTGCATCCACCGGTGTCAGACACGGTACCGAAGCCGGTACCGATATCTACATTGCTGTCGGTACCTTCCATGCTTCGCTCGTCAAGCTCGCTGCCCTCGATGCTGAGTTTGGAATCGACCTCTAGTCTAGAAGACTGGGTACCGACACGCCTTGGTACTGACACCTTTCGGTATCGAGGGCTCGGTACCGAGGATGACTGCCGAAGGCTTTCGATTACCTCGGTACCGATTGAGCTGTCACCGATGGCTGTTCCGATGTCTGTGTCAGCCTCGGTTCCGACATCGGTACCGGTATCGGCTTCGGTGCCGGTATCCACAGTAGCATCGTGGCCAGCTCCTTCCATGCTTCTTTCAACAGGATCGCTCCCTTCTATACCAAGTTTGGAGTTGATACCTGGCATGGACAATGTGGTATTGTCTGTTGCTGGTCCTCACCTCCAGTACCGACGTCCATCCTTTAAGGATCCCACATTGCACCGTGCAGGATCTTCTATTCCAATAGACTTGGATAGATCCTTGGGTGCTCAGGCTAGTTCTTCAGATCTAACCTGTCCAAGGGAGATTCCCATTGGAGATCCTTCTTTTCAGAGTTTCCTCCTGGATATAGCAAGTTTTCTTGCCATTCCTATCCCTGGACATGATCCTGCACAAGGCTCTGTTCCTTCCAAAGCAAAGGAGAACATAATGCTTCCTTTGCATCATTCCTTGCAGGATCTCCTTCTAGGAATGTGGGAAGCACCTTTAAGGGTACCCCCACCTTCCAGAGCAACTGATCTCCTATATCAGGTGCCCCCCTCTCCAGGGTTTCAGAAGACTCAACTTCCTCATCATTCCATTGTAGTGGAATCAGCAATGAGGCGGGTAAAGAGTAAGAAAAGGCACTCTTCTTGTCCGCCAGGTCGTGAGTCTAAGACACTAGATGCCTTTGGGCGTCAAACCTTCCAGACATCTATGCTTTCTGCAAGAATTCTCTCATATATATTTTATATGAGTCTATCTCTTGAGGAGGTCACAAAGAAATTACATCTTTTGACTCCTTTTCTTCCAGATTCCAAGAGTGCAGACTATTCCTCACTGTTAAGGCATATTCAGAATATCTCTTGGTTTCTTTCTCGTGCTTCCCTAGACTCTTTTGAGTCTGTTAGCAGGACTTCTGCTATACCTATAGGGGCATGACGTAGGGCCTGGCTCCAAGCTTCAGACTTGGACAAATGGGCACAACAAAGACTGGGACATACTCCTTGCACTGGAGAAAATCTTTTCAACAAGGAGTCTTTACGTCAGGTTGCTCAGTTGTCCACTGACTTACCTGTTCCTAAGGGCTGTTCTACGCCTTCTTCTGTCCCAGTAGGTAGGCAATGTCCTACTAAACTTTCTTCCCATAGGAGAAGAAGGTTTTATTCATCATCTGCCCATCATACAGATGTTCCCAAACAAGGGAAGCATCGTCCTGGTCTGAAGAATCCAAACTCTCACCAGGCTCAGCAAACCCAGCAACCGCAGGGTTTTTGATCAATCATCATAAGATGCTTGTGCCTCTTGGGTTCAGAATCTGCAGTTTGCTTCTTCTCAATAGAGGCCTTCCACTGCTCTCATTCTAAACCCCAGACATGGATCTCTTTCCATAAGACATCCATTTCTATGTTCTGCGAGCTATCAGGATGTTCATGCCTATAGGTCACAGGGTTTCCTCTTTTTCCTGTTAGGGAAAGAGGTTTAACAACTATCAAATGATAGTCTTCCTGTTCCAGCATGTATATTTTTTTTTCCTTTCTACAGACTTACTAGATTGTTAGTCTCCTTCAGCTCTATTCTCTGTACCCTCTTACCAAGCATTTCCTCTGTAAGAGTGGTACTACTTCACTGGAGGGCTTCTTTCTTCAGCCTCTCTAGTTCTTGTCACTTTTCCAGTGCGGAGTTTTCTCCTTGAGTTAACTCCTCCTTTTCAATCTTGCTTTGGGGCAGCTTATCAGACATGTCCAGAGTTTTTACTCCTGTTCTGTCTGTTCTTTCTGTTTTTAAACAGAAAGATTCTTCTGCTGTCTTGCTAGCAGCTGCCTATGCAGGAGCCTTAGTGATTGGACCACTGGTTCGTGTCCACAAGCAACCAGATTGTCCTCCACTAGCATTCTCTTTGGCCTTAGTAGTGGCTCCAAGTCAGTGCTTTCCTCTATCTTGTAAATTTATCTCACTACAGGCTGCTTACATTGTCCTCTATTCCTGCCATCTCCATTCCCTTGGATTTGGCAGCATAGTTTGACATAGAACTGGCTGTTGGAAAGCCAGTACCTATCTCCTCATTCTCCTGCATCATGCTCTCTGCAATCCTACAGAGAAGCTCTCCACTATGGGCCCTTGCTAGAGAGCATGAGGGTTTTTCTCCAACAGCTATCCTAGATGGTTGGAAAAGGCTTTTTCAGTCATGTCTCCCATGACTAGAAGGGTTCTCCCTTCCTTACTATCTCCTTTTTAATATAAAGGACATAGGCCTTCTCTTACATGAAAGTTAAAGAGTTGCCAATTCCCTCTTTTGGTTCATAGTATGTCCAATCGGGAATATACTCTTTTTCTCCTTGCAGCTCGTCCTCATGGTATTCTGATCATTCATGGACAGCGCATGTTCAGCTAAGAATGCATGATACCTTTTTGCCCTTAACCAGGTCAACATGGTATCTCTTCTATGCGTCTTCTGTCCACTTACCATGCTAGAGTTCTGCAAGACTCGGGACTTGCTGACTGCAGACTGATATTATCCTCTGCTTTTCACGTAACCTTCTTGGTTATTTCACTTGCTAGCATCCTTGCAGATCATAACTAGTGGGAATAGATTCTCTATATATCTTCTCAAGTAGGTTCCACCTTCTTTTTATTAGATGAGCCTTTCCTCTCCACATATCCTATGTGAACACTGTTCTGTAGGCATATCTCTGTCCGCTTAATTGCAGACACCCATATATAAGCCTACATATTCATATCTGTAGCATACATCTCTACAGATGTCTATGTCTATCATTTGTGTGTATTATATGCCTTTTCAGATCTCGCTATAGATATATGCTATATGTCCATCTATCTATCTATCTATCTATATATCTATATCTATATATATATATATCTATCTATCTATATCTATCTATATCTATATCTATCTATCTATCTATCTATCTATCTATATATATATATGTCGAGATATTTCACTATAGGTAGATATGTATTCACATATTTCTCTATCTCACTGTCTATGCTCATATGGCTATATATATCTCTATATGATTCTGACAGTTGGGCTCTACCCATACCCATGCTGTTCCAGCATGTTTGTGGTTCTACACACACCACCACTTTCTGTGGTAGTTAATAACCTTTATACCATAACCTCAAAGGTTAGGTACCTCTGAAGCTCTCCATGTCCAGTATTTTCCTAGCTGACACCAGTTAGGAAAGACATTGCGGATCTTCAGTTCCTCAGAGGCTCTAACGCCTCAGATATCTGTCCTTTCTTTTGGGATACAAGGGTTTTCCATACCCCTTCTTCCCACAAGGACTACTTTTTTTTTTGGTCCAAATCGGTCGGCTTTTGCCTCTTTCTGCTCCTAAGAGTGAGCTACTCTGCAGCAAAAGGGTTTGGGCTTTTTTCATAAAGCCTTCCACTGAAGGCCTACCGTTTTGTACTACCCCAGTTTGTCCCTGGGGTTACCTCTCACCTTTCAGGATTCTGACCTCCACTTTCAGTGAGGTCCTCCTTGAGGTTCCTCTACTGGGTTCCCCAGTAGATTCCATCAACCTCCATACTTCTGTGCAATCCTGTTAGGGGAGGTCCATATTGCAATATTTCATTTTCAATATATCTGATGATACTTATCATCCACACAAGGACTTCTTGTCTGCAGTCCTATGCTAGGTTAGCTGTTTTTCCCACAGCACCTTTCTCTTTTCAACTCCTACCCTCCATCCCCAGGATGCCTGGTGTTATGAGGTATAGCATGTTCCAGTCTGTGGCATGCTGGGACTCCAGGCATCTTAGCTTGGGAGTCCCCATATGTGAAGACTCATTCCTGCTTGTTCCTGGAGATAGCACAGTTACTTACCTGTAACAGGTGATCTCTGGGAACAGCAGGAATAAGTCTTCACAACCCACCCACCTCCCCTAGGAGTTGTATCTCTATATCTCTATCTTTCACTTCTCTCTCTCTCTCTCTCTCTCTTTGTCTCAGCTTTGAAACTTAACTGAGGAGAGGCAGTTGGGAAAGGCGGGAAGGCAGCACGCAGGCGTGGTGGGATGCTTCCAAAAGCTTTTTGATTGGACGCTGGGAAGCGTTCCCGCGCAGACTCCGTTGGTACCGACGTACCCATATGTGAAGACTCATTCCTGCTTTTCCCAGAGATCACCTGTTACAGGTAAGTAACTGTGCTTTGCCAGAAGATGAAGTAAAAGCTGTTAGGGTAGCTGGGTTTAAAAGAGTTTGAAGGAAGATTCCGTAAACAAAAAGTGAACTGGGGAAATCCACTGCTTACCCCTGGGATAAGCAGCATGGAATCTGTCTAGCTTTTGGGATCTTGACAGGTACTTGTGACCTGGATTGGCTGCCGTTGGGAAACAGGATACTGGGCTGGATGGACCTTTTGGTCTAACCCAATATGGCATCTCTTATGTTCTTATGTAATAGTGCAGAGAGAATGTTCACAGTCTATGGGGGAAAGAGGAGCAAGGGGAGATTCTGTCATGCAACAGTAACGCCTAGTGGCTGGACTTTGAGACCGAGGCTGCAGGCTTCTGTAGAAGTGCTGGTGTTTGGCTCCTGGCCAAGGATTTTCACTGCAAGGTCTGGGCCAAGTGAATTGGGAGAGGGATATAAAATAAGGGAAAAGCCCTCAGTTAGATGCAAATGAAGGCACATTGTTCTATAGCCCTGCAGATGAGCAGGAGGAAACTGATAAACCAGAACAAAAAAATAATGGTACCGTAGTAGGTGTGATGTTGTCGAACATCGTTTTAAACTGGTTTCAGTTTGTCCCTGGGAGGGCTTTCTGGAATTCTAGAGCTGAACTGAATTGTACCTACAGGAGGTAATTTTATAAGGGCCATATTACGTGCCATCAACGTGTGTAAGTGGTATATTTTTGATGACATAAGTGCATACTTCAGCTGTCGCTATTCTCTAAGTACGTACATACTTAGAGCACAAATTTACACGTGTAAAGTTATGAAATACTATAGTTTATGTGCATGTTTTAGAAATCTAGGTGCAGATATTTACAGCAGTCCTAGGGCTGGTGTAAGTGCTCATGCCTAGATTTAATGTGTGTTTTTGGACACAATGTCCCTTTTTTATTTTTTTATTTACATTCTCTTATATACCGCGCTTTTCTGTATCAGTGCGGTTTACATTGAACGAACTGAAATTACATTGAACAGGGCATTATAACTTGGAGATAACTATTTTACAGGGAACATGGGCTATGGAGGGTTAAGTGGCTTGCCCAAGACCACAAGGAGCACCTGTGGGACTAGAAACCCCAGTCCTTCCAGCCCAAGGTTGCTGTCCTCTAGTGGGATTTGAACCCCCGACCTTCCGGCCTGAAGTACCTTGCCCCAACCACTAGGCCACTCCTCCACTTTATAAAGAAAAGTAAGGGCTTTCTTTACTTTGAGATAGTCAGTCATATTCTGGTGCATAAATGTAGGCACCCTGTTATAAAATTACCCTCATTGTGCATATTAATTAGAATAATGACATTCTAAATTACTTAAAATTACTCTCCAGTGTAAAACTTGTATTTATTTTAAAAGGTTTTCTGCTCTGTTACTTCCAGTTGAATAGATTTTCTGTTACCTTTAGTTTCCTGTGGCATGTTAGAGAGAGATTCTGCAGCAAAACTTAAACACTTCAGTATATTTGCATAAATTTGAATGAATTTGTTTGTTCAATTTTGCGAATTTATTTTGTATAGTAAAAAATAGATTTCCAGCCTTGCTTTTTGTGTTGGTATAATTAATTTTGTTCTTCTGGGAGTTTATGGGTGAGGGATCTTGAGTATGCATGTAGGTGAGGAAAGGAAGAGGATTTCTTGGGGACGCACAGAGGTGAGGGAAGCAGGATTGTGGGGAGTAAGGAGGGATGGATCAGGGAGGGCGAGCAGAAATGCTTTTAGATTGGGAATGGGGGGAGAGGTGAGAGAGGTCTGGGATCTTGAGGAATGGATTCAGAGAGCGTGGTGTCCTTCCCCTGGCTCCAGGCCTACTTCCTGTGACATCCTTTCTCTACCTTCAACCTTATTTTTCTTCTTTCCATTTTTCCTCCCCCTGCCCCAGTGTTTCTCTCTCTCTCTGTCTCATTAATGTTCCCCATCCTAAATGCTGTAGTGTGCATGATACTTACCCCAGTCCCTCTCTCAGCTCTCCACCCACCTTGTTTTACTATTTTTTTAAAACCCTCTTGACTGGCCAACAGCAATTTGGTAAACTGATCCTATCTTTCCCCCTTCTCTTTCTACTTTGACTGGAATGAGAAGGAGGCAAGAAGCAGAATTTTGACCGTTCCTCATCTGCTACCAGTAGCATGATTTTTGCTTTGAAATGTGTGAGATACTCATAGTGTTGCATCTTTCAAAGCTGTAGTCTTGCGCTGGGTGGGTGGAAGACCCACCTCTTTACCGTTGCATTCAGATCCTGACTTCTGTCCTCATCCTACCCTAACCCCCATTAACGTTTATGACCAAACTTTAGACCAAGCTGTACCAAACTGTACCACACCGTACCTTCTGCAGAACTGACTAATGCTCTGTTCTGCTCTAACTAGATTGTAAGCTCCGATGAGCATGACTCTGACGGGCAGGGACTGTCCCTTGTATGTTAGCCACCTCTTGTAGGCTAGCTGTGCAGCGCTGCGTGTGTGGCGCTCTATAAGTGCTAAATAGTAGTAGTAGTGGTAGAGGAGGGCCTAATCATCAAATGGGAAATCATTGAGAGGAGGAGGGAATTGCAAAAGCACAAGCTGACCATTTACCACCTCCACAAGCCAGTTCTCTGTTTCCCATAGTCAGTTCCACAGCAAGGGTTGGATTTTGCGGCCCCTCCCATGGCCATGGAATTGTAAAAGCCTGGGACTCTGGAATACACGTAACACCATGAATAGTATTCTTTAATGTCCTTGATTTGACCAGTGTGGTGGGAATCAATTATCAGGATTTGCTTTCTATTCATAGAAGAACTGTGGTATGTATCCATTGTTGCATTGTAATCATTTTACTGTGTACTAGAAGACGTTAAATTGTTCTTGCGTGCTTTTATGTGTATAAATGAAGATGTGCAAGCAGTGGTCCATTTTATCTCAAATCGATACATGTTAACAGACCTATCTCTGTAGGAATTTGTGGGGCGGGGGGTGCATATTCAGTAGCAGCGGTTAGCTGTCACCACTGAACCATTATTAAGAAGGGACCCAGGATATCAATGCTTGACCCAGTACAAGCATTGTGGAACCTGTGTCTTTTGGGGAAACTGCTAGGTACGTATGACCTAGATTGGCCACTGTTGGAAACAGAATACTGGGCTTGATGGACCTTGGTCTGACCCAGTACGGCATATCTTATGTTCTTATAAGCTAAGATGCAGATATTCAATATCGGGGTCATATC
This sequence comes from Ichthyophis bannanicus, assembly GCA_033557465.1. Lineage (NCBI taxonomy): Eukaryota > Metazoa > Chordata > Amphibia > Gymnophiona > Ichthyophiidae > Ichthyophis > Ichthyophis bannanicus. Next base: position 160,617,970 of record CM066043.1, on the reverse strand, counting down.
CAGACCTGGCATTGAATGTCCACGATTCCCAGATTGCGGTTTTGCAGTCTGATCAGTGGGCAATATTCAGCCACTGGCCAGATTGAAAAAGCGGCTAAAGCTAGGAAAGCCATTCAGCTGTCCTAAATTTAGCCGGCTAGGGTTAACTGGGCAGTGGCTGAATATCACTTCTGCCTGTTTCACCTGGGGTGTTGCCCCTGCTCCGCCCCTGGAATTAGAATTGGGGCATTTAACGGTCCAAACCAGGAATATTCTGTGGCACCGAGTTAGTGTCGCTATCTTAACGAGTGTCTTTTACAGTTTGCAAGTCTGCAAACCACGTAAATGCCTTTGAATATCTCCCTCCCCCTGTAGTTTCTCTTGGAAACTTTATGTAATCTAAAAATTGATTATGTGTTACAATATGTTTAATAGAACTTTCTTTTTCTAATCTAGTAAACAGTCTATATATGTGGTCAGAGACCAGAAGGGAAACCTACAGTGCTAAAACTTATTGTGCCTCATAGTGCCAGCGGGTGTTACTCTTGCATGAAGGGATAATTTTATAGGGGGTATGCACTTTAAAGTATGTTCCTGCTTTAGTGCTATTTTAGTCTTCTACACATGTGTGTAGTCTCTTATAAAATACTGACTAGCATAAAGGATGCTTGTTGCTATGATGGCATGTGCTTTGCTGATGGGTATGCATATGGGCAGAATGTGGGCGGTGTGCATAAGCGCACATATATAGATTATAACATACTGTTATTTACGTGTATGCATGAAAAATATAGACATGGGCATTTACACCAGTTCTAAGGCTGGTCTTAACTTAAGGTGCGCTCTCTGCTAATATTTTATAAGGAAAAGTAGATGCCTACTTGTCTTTATAAAATAGGCTAAAACATAAGCCCCTTAAAGCATGCTTTAACTAGGCACCCCTATTAAAATTACCCTCCATGGGGATAATTTTCACCGGAGTACACATGAGTGAAAAATGTTTTATCTGTGTTAATCAGCTGTCTGAACATTGCCCGTCCTTAGCATGGATAGAAGACCATGCATTGTACTACTGTGTGTATTCTTTTAGATGTATTGAGAGGAGGTGTATTCAAGCAGGGGAAAAAAAAGTATACCTGTAGATTGTACTTTCAAATATATAGTTATACTTTCCAAACAAAATTCTATCCACAGAAAAAGTCGCTGCAAGTGACCTCATGTGCCCCCTGGCAACTTTTAAAGTGAAAGTATTTACACATGCTCACTTTAAAGTTTGGTGTAAAGCCTGGGGTAAACATTACGGGTGGTCTATGTACAATGTGGGCAGCTTGAAAATTGCATCCTACTGTGCTTCCTAAACACCATCGCTCAACTGTGCCACCCCAATGATAACTGTTGCTATGACACAAAGGAAATCATCTTTACTAACTTGAGCCTTCCACTTGACTGACCCCAGTCTTCTTAAGCTGGTGGCCAAAATTAACATCTAGTGTCCACTTCCTTTTCTGAAATATATTAGTGATGTGAATTTGATTCATATTGCAAACTCTCTTCACGTTTCACATTCAGGTTAGATGTCTCTGCAAAGATGACAAAGAATGCATGGAAAGAGAGGAGTTAGACTAAAAAGAAAGAAAGAGAGAGAAATTGCCCTTAAAGAAGTAATGTATCTTTTGATGTGAGATTAGCAGCTTTCTCTTAGCTGTTCCATTGTTTGTCTCTGGAGGTGCATTTGCAAAATGGTGCCAAGTAATTTTCAGCCAGGCGATCAGTTTTAATTGAAACCCCAGCATCTGTATAGTCAGCAGTACTGAATATACGTGTTTACACTGACCTCATCCGCTATCCGTATAGCAGGTCTGAACTAACCTTGCAGCTTATAGGAATAGTGACTGAATTTTGCTGTTATCTGGATAGGTTTTGACTGCTGCCCTCCCTCCGCCACTTTAATATCAGGGCAGTTAGATACATGTTCAGTCTAATACAGTTGTATAGTGGCTAAAAATACATGGATTGTTGTTAAGTGCCCTTGAGTCGATGTCTACTTATGGCGACCCTGTGGCTACTTGTTCTGAACTGTGCTTGGTCTTCAGTCAGGCAGCTAATTGTTGATAGGGTGGCATCCATAACTTGTTGTTGTATTTCTGGCCTTCCTCTTTTGTTGACCTTCTACCTTGCCAAGAATGATGTCTTTCTCGAATGATCTGTCTCTTCGCATGATGTGTCCAAAATATGAAAGTTGAAGTCTTGTCATTTCATCTTCTAAAGAAAGCTTAGGTTTGATCTCCTCTATTACAGCCTGATTTGTTCTTCAGGCAGTCCATGTTATATGTAGTATTCTTCACAAGCACCATAATTGAAAGGCAACAATTTTCTTCCTGTCTTTCTATTTCACTTTCCAACTTTTGCATCCATATGTTAATTGAAAATGTTATGGCTTGGATGTTGAATCTCTGTATGCAGAGATACATACATGGATAGTGAAGTGTTACCGGTATGTATACCTCTGAAAATTGACCCCAGCATGGCTACATTTGTATGGTTGCTGTTTCTTCTGCGTCTGCGCTGTTGATTGGAGACCTCTGATTAATTGTAGTATTATTCTAGTGTGCTGCACAAGTGTTTCTTTAAGATGTATTTCTTTTATGCGGATATAGATTTTATTTCGTTTTGCTAAGAACTTGGATTTAAAGTTAGTTTATTTCTTGTTAGCAAATTGCCCTCTGTTTAATATCTAAACTTCTACATTCTAGGTCAGTGTATCGGGTGCTCTTTTTGCTTAAACGTGCTGTTCAGACCAAGTGCCATCTCCATTTATCTGTAATGATCTGTGTATCTAATGAAAGGGAATATATTTGGAACAGGGCAGCAGAGGAAATAAGGCTTCATGCTGTTTCCTGAATATCCCTACTTGCAAAAGCATTCTTTTTTTGATAGATTTACATACACTTAATCGTAGCCAGTGGGGATTTTGTGTTAAGACTTGCTGCAAATATGGTCATTTGTATTTTAAGGATAAAAATGTTTTTAGGGAATCTTTCGGGGAGACAAGTGTGCGCATTATTGACATGTATGACTTACCACCGATCAGCAATTAGAGAGAACCCCCCCTCCCCCCCCAGCTATTTTTGTGTTGAATTCTAGGCTGTGTTTAGTAAGGTGAATTGTGCATCATCCTGGAAGTACTGTTCGTAATGGACAATGAGTGCTAATTAGTTTCTAATATGCGCAGAATTGCTGCTATTAGCTGTGCTCCACATGTTTGCTGTTTCCCTCTGGCATTCTTCAGAGAGGAGCAGATGGGTGATCTGAGGGCAGAGGTAATGTGTGCTGGGATAGGCTGCGGATGTATTCCAAACCCCCTCCCCCCCAGACATAGGGAAGTTGTTGGGAAATGTTGAGCTTCCCTCCTCCCTCCCGCTCCTCAGTAGTTTTACAGAGGGGCAAAAGTTCAGATTAGGATTTTAGAGTATTATTACTTTTCTGTATTATCAGTTGCTGTGCTTCCAATTTGTCATGTTCCTCAGCAGAGGCAAGGCTGTAAAATGTGTTTTGTTAACCAAGTTTAATTGTTCAGTAAAAATCGAAGTGCCTGGGCTGGCTCGGTGCCTCAGTGGCACTGCTGTGCATGGGCATGCTCTGGGATCTAGGTTTGATTCCAGGGTTGACTGTGCCAGGGACTGCTGCAAACTCGTCCTTCGGAGTGGCCAAATTTAGGCCCATCATTATGGGGCTCCTGAGCAGCTCTAGTGCATAGAGCCCAACCAAGAACTGTTGCTGCAAGGACTGAATGAAAGTAAGTCCCTAGGTAGTTGTGAATAATAGTTCATAGCACTAGATCCCAACCCTGATTCCAACCAAGTTGGAAGTGTAAAGGAGCAGAAGGAAACTACAGGGACAAACATATGCAAAGAGGTTATCTACTTAGGCGACATCTTCAGTAGCAGAGTCCACGCTTCGCATTTTCTCCACCCTACCCACTCACTCATGCAGACAAAAGTTCCATCTCCATCGCAAAACTTATTTGAGGCCACCACTTCGCTATTTCAGAGGAATCTGGGTTCCTCTAGGAAGCTAACAGCATGTGCTGTTGCTTGGATGTTTGTGTGGTTCTCAGCAATATAAAGAGGCTATCTACATCACAAATCTATGGCTATTGAATGGATCAAAGGAAGGCAGCTCACAACAAAGAGGAAGATAGGAAGCGAACACAGGGGCATAAAGGCATGACTGGGAGAGCAGTTAGTGAGAAGAAAGTATGGTGACTGGATCAGTGAAATACAGTTGGGTTTCGCAGGATCACACCCTACTCTTCATTGATTTTGTGTGATGTCAGAAAAGCCGATCTCCTTGTGGCCCTCCATGTATTTTAAAACATGACTGGCAGCCATTATTTTTAAGTTAGAAGAATGCATGGTTTAAACGTTCATATGCAATGCTTAACAGCTACTTTTGTAAAGCATGTTTTACTCGTGGAAAATAGCCATTATAAAATTTTGCAGGGGTGTATGTGTGTAAAAAGTAGATTCACAAAAACATAACACCTACTTTTTATGGTATACACATAGGTGTTCCCATGGGGGGAGTTTGGGCAGAGTGGGGCAGCATTGTACATGTGTGTACACCCATAGAGCACATACACATGTTTTACCTGTTTTGGAGCACATATAAATTTGCATGAAAGCATATGTGCACTAGTGGGGCTGATTCTCGGCACATATTTTATAAAAGCACAAAGGCACTTTATGTTGCCTTTATAAGATGAGTGAGTTTTGAAATTTTTTATAGGCACTCTATTGTAAAATTGCCCCTTACAAGACTGATAAGTAGCTGGATTTGGTTCTTTGCACACATGTTCATATGTCACAGTCAGGCCCACTAGATGAACATTTTCAGCTGTAACAATCTCTTCGTCTCTGGTTGAGCCATCCGGTATTTGGAATCTACCAGGACTTGAAGCACGAATGTTCCTACGAGGCTGGCGTGGACACTGGAAATCTGGCAGAGGTGGAGGCAAGAGAAATACCCAATGAGAAAGCAATCTAAAACAGCAGGCAGAGGGTGGAGTCCAAGAAAAGGCAAAAGTTATGGCAGGCACAATAGATTGGACAGAGCCCAAGAATCAGCATAGAACAAGACTTTCAGGACTCCCATGAGAGAAGTGAGGACAGAATAGACTGGGAGTTGCAAGGTATAGACACAGAATGAGTGCCTTCTACAAAACCCAATCAGTTCAAGGGATATTTAGAAGGGGCCAACTGGGTAGCGCCGCAGCATAAAGGCAGGAAGAAACCTGGGCTTACTTCTATTTAGGACCTGACTCCTAGGAGGTAAGTGTATGACATCATACCTGTTGATTTTACTATGAAAGTGCCAGTAGTTCACAGCTTAAAGTTTTAAATTGGGGAGTTATTTGCCATCACTGTACCATTCAGGCTGTCTGTTTCCATGAAAGTCTTACGTTTATTCTTTTATTCTTTTAGGAACGGTGAAGGGCAATTTTCAAAGCCATTTACCCAGATAAATACTTATTTACCTGGGTAAATTCTGCACAACTAAAACATATTTATGGGCTTCCATAGCATGTCTGCCTTTAGCTGGATTAAAAATTAATGTGCTTCCTGCACTGCGTTTTTTCATTACTTCAAGAACTTATTTTCCTCCTTCCGTTAGTTTTTAGTCTTTTGCCTCTGTCCTCCTTGATATAAGAACATAAGAATTGCTATACTAGATGAGACTAAAGGTACATCAAGCCCAGTAAGTATTCTGTTTCCAACAGTAGCCAATCTATTCACCAAGTACCTGTCAGGATCCTAAAAAGTAGTTAAATTCCATGTTGCTTATGCCCCAGGATAAGCTCATGCCCCAAGCTCATCTTAATATGTTATGGACTTTCACTCCAGGAACTTTTTAAAAGCTTTTTTAAATCCAAGCTCTGCTAACTGCTTATCTCCAGGAACAAGCAGGAATGTAGTCTTCACATATGAGTTTCGTCGGTACCGACGGAACCTGCGTGGGAACGCTCCCCAGCGTCCAATTAAAAAGCTTTTGGGAGAATCCCACAGCGCCTGCTGCTGCCTTCCTGCCTTTCCCAACTGCCTCTCTCCAGTTCTTCGTTTTCCGCAGAGCCAGCAGGTCATTGTTCCTGTCACCGCAGAAAATGTTTCCTTATTCTCTTTTTTTGTGGTCGCATCTGCCTTCCTTGACCCTATACCGGTACCACCGGTTCTCCTTTCTTTCTAAAAAAAAACAAACAAAACAAAACAAACAAAACAAAAAACATATATATATATATATATCTATATATATATATATATATATAAATTTTTTTTCCAAACTTTTATTTACCAGGTGCACGTGCCATTTTGGTCCTTAGGCCCAAAATTTCCTCCACTATGGAAAAACCCGCTTCGGGTTTCAAAACGTGCACCAAGTGTGGCGGTACCATCTCCGTCACCGACACGCATGAGTGGTGTCTCAAATGTTTAGGTCCTGACCACTCCATCTCCGAGTGTATGGCTTGTGCCGTGATGTCCAAGAGGGGTCGACAAAACCGAGCTGCTAAGCTCAGTACCCTTTTTCCCTCCGATGCAGCTTCTGTAGCATCGACGTCTTCCAGGGCTTCGTCTTCCTCCCATGGATCTCAGGTAACTAAACATAAGTCTGGCCGGTCCTCAAAGGGTAGATCTCCTACTAAGCATCGAGATGCCTCTGGCGTTGCCCTTGAGGGTTCTGTACCGGCAAAATTGCCCGGCGGGAGGCTTCGGCTTCCAAAGCATTATCGGGGCTCCAGGATGTTCTCGAGGCCTCAACCTCGGCAGAACTACTGGTGCCATGCTCTGGGGTACTGGCTGCTTTCTCCGGTACCGATACCCAGGCATCGGCAGCGTCAATAGACCAGAGGTTCCTGGCAATTGAACGCAGTCTGGCGGCTCTCGTTGCGGCATCGACACCCTTGGAATCGCGTCAGACAATTCAACCGGTACCGGTATCGGTACCAGTACCGACAGCATCGACATCGGTGTCTGCTTTGCCGGCACCCAGTCATGCGATGCCTTCCAGTACCGATTCCCTTAGGTCGGTACGGGTATCGGGCTCTTCAAGAGCATCCGGACAGAAGGAACTTCGAATCTTCGGAGGACTCCGAGGATTCTGACAGCTCTGTTGGTACCGGAATACTTCTCCCGGAGGAGCCTTCCTCTCCTAAACTTAGGATGTCTCCTCCAGAAGATATCTCCTTTCAGGATTTTATCAGGGAGGTGGCTCGAGGTCTTTCCATTACTGTGGCTCCCGAAACAGAGCCCAGAGCAAAGGAGTTGGAGATTCTACAATATCCCAAGGCTCCTAAAGAGGCAGCTAGTTTGCCTATCCATGAGATCTTACATGATCTGATGTTGAGAATGTGGGAAACACCTCTTACCACTTCTCCTCATTCTCGTAGACTGGATACCATGTATCGAGTCCCTCCTTGTCCTGGGTTCCAGAAGACTCAACTTCCTCACCACTCTGTTGTAGTGGAATCAGCTATGAGGAGGATCAGGAGTGCAAAGAGGCATGCCTCTAATCCTTCAGGATGTGAGTGTAGAACTTTGGATGCCTTTGGACGTCATACTTTCCAGGCTTCCATGCTTTCTGCCAGGATCAGTTGCTATATTTTATATATGGGAATGTTCCTTAAGGAAGTCACAGGAGATTTAGAGGTTTTGAGCCCTCCTCTTCCTGATAATAAGAGGCAGGATTTTCTCACACTGGTTAAACATGCCCAAGATGTTTCTAAGTTTGTCAACCGTGCAGCTTTTGACTGTTTTGAGTGCATAAGCAGAACCTCTGTCATTGCCATAGGTGCACATAGAATTGCCTGGCTCCAGGCATCCGATTTGGAGCTCTGGGTGCAGGACAAACTGGGCAATATTCCTTGTACAGGTGAGAATCTATTTGGCAAGAATTGGCAAGAGAAAGCCAATGAATTAGATGCTGACAACTCTACTTTGGATTATCCAAAGCCATAGCTGATCCTGCAAGAAAGAAATCTTTCAAGAAACCATTCTTCTCCAAGAAGAAGAGGTTTTATTCCTCTTATTCCCAGCAGGGACATTCTGCAGGTCAATCTGCCCGAAAGAGTCAGCAACCACCTAAACAAAGGAAAGCAAAGACTGCTAAGACTCAACCGTCTCAGCAGTCTCAGCCTCCACAAGGCCTTTGACTTTCAATTAGAGAACTTAGCCTTCCTGGCTCTCAATGTACCAGAGCCTTCCACCATTCCAGGAAGGTTGTGTCACTTTGCCCCCAGATGGGGGCAGATAACAGCAGAACATTGGACACTTTCCATTATAAAAGAGGGGTACAAGCTTCACTTTTCGTGCATGCCCCCTCGCACAATGGTAAGACAGTTCAATTCTCAGACCTCTCTCATCAACCTGTTAGATCAAGAGGTCACTATGCTTCTTGCCCAAGGGGAAATAGAAGAAGTACCCATTCATCAACAGGGTACAGGGTTTTACTCCCCCTATTTCTTTATCCCAAAGAAAATAGGGGGACACAGATCCATTTTAGACCTCAGAGAATTGAACAAATTTCTGTTCAAGGAGAAATTCAAGATGATTTCTCTAGGAACTCTGCTACCATACCTTCAGAGTCAGGATTGGCTTTGTTCTCTAGATCTCAAGGATGCGTACACTCATCTCCTCATCCATCCAACTCACCGAAGGTTCCTTCGGTTCCTTTTTCAAGGAAAGCAACACCAGTACAGGGTGCTTCCTTTTGGCCTGGCCTCTGCACCAAGGGTGTTTACGAAATGCATGGCTGTGTTAGCAGCATTTCTTCACACTCTAGGAATATTCGTCTTCCCTTACTTAGACGACTGGCTCATTTGAGCCCCATCAGAGTCAGAGGCCAGGATTTCTCTATCTTGCACAATGCGTATCTTTCAGTATTTGGGTCTAGTCATAAATGCCCCAAAATCCAGTCTAACTCCCACTCAGTCTTTAGAGTTCATAGGAGCATTGCTGCATACCAGAAAAGCAAGGGCCTATCTTCCTCAGCCCCTTTGCTTTTGCATGGTGCAGTTAGCTTCTCAAGCAGTGCTAAAACCTCATCTCACCGCTCGAGAGATGTTACAACTGCTAGGCCACATGGCATCTACCGTGCATGTGGTTTCCTATGCTCGCCTCCATATGAGAGCAGCCCAGTGGACTTTATCCACTCAATGGACCCAGGCATCAGGGTGCCTGTCAGACAAAATAGCAAACACAAATCGCCTTATTTTGTCCCTCCAATGGTGGCAGTCCACTCAAAACCTGTTGCTGGGGTCCCCATTTCAACAACCTTTACCCCAGGCAACTCTCACAACAGATGCTTTTTCAATGGGTTGGGGAGCTCATCTGCAAGACCTCTCCACCCAAGGCACTTGGACTCCACAGGAGACTCATCTACATATCAATCTCTCAGAGCTCAGAGCAATCTTCCTTGCTCTTCAAGAGTTCCACACCCTACTCAGCTACAAGACAGTCCTCATTCACACGGACAATCAAGTAGCCATGTTCTATGTGAACAAGCAGGGGGGAACAGGCTCTCTGTCGCTTTTCAACGAAGCTTTGCGACTATGGGCCCTCGCCAGATAGCATCAGATTCATCTCCTGGCAGTGTATCTTCCAGGCATACAAAACTCTTGGGCAGACAGACTCAGTTGAGTTCTGCTTCCACACGAATGGTCTCTGCATGCAGACCAGGTGGCCAAGATTTTTCAAATTTGGGGAAATCCGGACATAGACCTCTTTGCAAGTGAGTTGATTGCCAAACTTCCCCGGTTCTGTTCCAGAATTCCGGCTCAGGGCTCTCAGGCCAGGGATGCTTTCCTCCTTCACTGGGGTCAAGACTTTCTTTATGCCTTTCCACCCATTCCAGTAATTCCCAAAACTCTGTTAAAGCTTCAGAGAGACAGAGGCCGTATGATTCTCATAGCTCCACATTGGCCATGGCAAGTGTGGTATCCTCTGCTTCTACATCTCTCTCAAGCTCCCTCTCTGGAGTTAGGGTCTGCTCCAGATCTCCTGTCCCAGGAGGATGGAATGTTATGGCATCCCAATCCCCAGTCTCTGCATCTCAGGGCTTGGTTGCTGAAGGCCTAGATCTCCATGATTTTAACCTCCCTCAGCAAGTAAAGCATATCCTTTATGCTTCCAGGAAGCCTTCCACAAGACGCTCTTATGCTTTCAAGTGGAAAAGGTCTACCATATGGTGTTCACAGAAGGGTTTTAACCCCCTTGCGATACCTCTGGAATCATTACTGGAGTATCTCTTTCATTTATCCAATGCAGGACTTAAGACTAACTCAGTAAGAGTCCATTTGAGTGCTATTGCAGCTTCTTTCAAGCCTCTAAATGGACAACCTATTTCCTCCCGTCCTCTTATAGCAAGATTTATGAGAGGCCGCCTTCTAACTAAGCCTTCTCCGAAATGCTTCCCGTTCCACGTTGTGATAAGGAAGCTTATCATAGCTCAGGAACGAGCTATAGAAAAGGCGAAGTGACTCTGAACAAGCAACCTGTCAGTTCTGGTAGAAATAAGAAAACAGAATTTTGCCATAAAAGACTACCAGTCCCAGAATGCACCAGGTTTCCAACAGCCATTAGAGGAGCTGAAGTGGAGAAACGTGTGTTCAATCAGGAGGGCTATGAGGTAATCCCTAAGCACTCATCTCAAAGGGCAGGGCCTGATTCAGCACAGCTGCGCTGTGTTAGGGAGGAGCACTCATCTAAGCAGAATAAGAGTAGAGTTTATTCTACAGATGACCATCTTCATGATCACCTTGGATATACAGAGAATTATCCTCAGTTTCATCTGAAGGACTATCAGAAGCAGAAGCCAAACCGGACGGACAGAGAGGGAAAGAGACCCTCTGGAAGAAAGAGGAGAAAAGCCTTTGAGAGGTCTAGAAGAGTCCAAAGCAGTACGTATACTGGGAGGTATTCCAAGGGCCAGCATACTCCATTGGACTGGGGAAAGCCAGAGGAATGGTGCTGCAGAGCTAGGAATCTCCAGACGCTACCTGTGAGGGAGACGGCTGCACGTGGAAGGGACCCTAAGACCCGTGCCAGAAGGTATGTGAAGAGAGATCCAGTGTTCAGGGATCTGGATTGGAAGGCTGGACATAAGAACTGGACTACATACTGGCCAGGCTATATAGAGAGAAACTTTAACAGCAATGGAAGCTCAGATATGAACACTGATCTATGCCCTAGCTATAACCTTGAAAGACAGCAGGGAAACAAGTATTCTCCTGAAAGTGCTTCATTGAGAGATTCATCTGTGCCAATCCATGATATTGAACCCATGCTTGTTGAACAAGGGGGAATAATAGCAGATGAAGATCCTGTTTATATGGACTGTTCTCTATCTAAACTCCGTTGGTAACTTTCTGTTATAAAGTACAGCAACCATCACAAAGAAATACAAATTTGTTCTTTAATCTACTCAAAAAAAAAGCTCCTGAAGCAGGTTTTGACCCACACAGTAGAAAGCAAGCCAGCTAAGGGGTTTCAGCTGGATAACTGCTAGCAATTAAGCCTTACCTAATTGCTTGTGAGCTAGGAGAGAATCATTTCTGTATCTATGTGGGAAGTAATCAGAAGTTAACCTGAAAAGAACAGTTTGTTTCTTGCTTTGTGGCTTTCATTTGTTGTTTTCCTGATTTTGACTTTGTTTTTCCAAGTTAACACTGAAAGCAAGTTACCTGATTTATGTGCTACCAAGCATATCTGTGTTGGGAGAAATAACCCCATAAATAAATATCTTATTGGCTTTACCCAAGAGCACAACTAAATTATTGTCAGCAGCTGTCTGGTGTGAATGAACTACATTGCCCACAATCCCTTGCAAATCATATAGATATATGCACTTGCCAAGACTGTGAAGAGTCTCACCCAGGCAGCCGTCTGACAAATGGCGTAGTTTTTCGGATTGCTTTTGCACAAAAGGGATTTACTTGCTGAGGATTACAACTAAAGTTCAAGTTTAAAGCTGGAAAAAAAGATTTTCCCTCAACTGCACTTTGGAGGAGAAGTGATGGTTCCAGGAAGCTGTCCCAGGAGGAAAAGACCCTGTGCAGAGCTGGATTCATCACTGAGACAAGGTAATAAGTACCTGGGCATGTCTAGTGGTGGATGGGAGTAAGCACAGGGGTAATTGAAAAAAAAAAAAAGTAGAAAAAACCCCACACCTGTTTGGAAGGTGGTGCACTTTGGTTTTTTTTTCTTTGTTTCTTGCAGGGATCAAGATGGATCCAAGGGAGATGGCTGAATGGATGGCAGCCCAATTTAGCAGGCAACAGGAGCTAGCACAGCAGGCTCAGGACACTGCTATGAAAGCCATAATGGAGCAGCAGAGGCCAGTGCTTGATCTGGTGCAAGCCCTAGTTCAGCTGCAGAACCAAAGTGGAACAGATGCAAGACCAGCAGTAAATACTGGTACACCACATGTGGACAGTGTGGGACTCAATCAAGGGATTGGGGCATTTAGTTTTGGGAAGCTAACTCCAGATGATAATGTTGATGATTTTCTAGAGTCTTTTGAAAGAGTGGCACAAGCATTAGCATGGCCAGAGACCCAGTGGGCGGTAAGGTTGGCAGCCTCATTAACTGGAGAGGCGCTTGCAGCTTACAGAGCAATGCCAGCAGCCCAGGCTTTGAATTATAAGGATGTAAAGGCTGCTATTAGAGATCGCCTAGGGTTGTCTATTTCAGAGTATAGGCGAATGTTTAGAGCTACTACTTTGAGAGTGGGTGAAACACCCAGGGCTCTGAGTCAGAGAATCAGAGATTTAGCTGTAAAATGGTTGGAGCCTGAGCAAAAGACGGTAGAAATGTTATTAGACATTATTATGCTGGAACAATTTATGTCTGGGGTGCCTAAAGATTTGCACACTTTCCTTATACAGCAAAATTGCCAAAATCTTGGAGAGGCAACCATGCTAGCAGAGAGATTCTTGGAAGCCACGCAGGCTTGCCATAGAATGGGTAGCCCTCTGAAGATTGGTGCTGAGGCAAGATGTGCTGTATCAGAAAAGAAAATAATTAAAAATGTTTCTGAAAATGAATGTACTGTATCAATCCACAGTACTACCTTTTAACTTTCGAAAGGGAGACTATGATAAAATGAGGAAAATTGTTAAGAAAAAAACTAAAAGGAGCAGTTGCAAAGGTTAAAGACTTACATCAAGCTTGGGTGTTGTTGAAAAATACTATCTTGGAAGCCCAGACCAGCTGTATTCCACACTTTAAGAAAAGTGGAAGGAAGTCCAAAAAACTGCCAGCATGGTATAAAGGTGAGGTCAGAGAGGCTGTTGCCAAAAAGGCATCTTTCAGGAAATGGAAAAAAGACCAAACGCCGAAACCTGGAAACAGCACAAGCACTGGCAAGTCAAATGCAGGGCATTGATAAAGCAGGCAAAGGGAGAATTTAAGAAGAAGCTTGCTGCGGAAGCAAAAACGCGAAATAAAGATTTTTTCAAGTACATTCGTAGCAAAAAACCTGTGAGAGAGTCAGTTGGTCCATTAGATGATAGAGGAGTTAAAGGGGCACTAAGAGGCGACAAGGCAATAGCGGAGAAACTGAATGAATTCTTTGCTTCGGTCTTTACTGAGGAAGATGTAGGGATGTTACCCATGACTGAAGTGGTATTTAAAGGTGCGGAAGAATTGAAGGAAATATCGATACATCGGGAAGATGTATTACAACTATTAGATAAACTGAAGAGTAGCATATCACCTGAGCCAGATGGTATACATCCAAGGGTGTTAAAAGAACGGAAATATGAGATTGCAGACCTGCTATTAGTAATCTGTGAACTATCATTAAAATCATCTCTAATACTTGAAGATTGGAGGATCGCCAATGTAACACCAATTTTTAAAAAGGGTTCCAGGGGTGATCCGGGAAACTACAGACCAGTGAGCCTCACGTCCGTATCGGGAAAAATGGTAGAAACCATCATAAAGAATAAAATTACTCAACAGGAAGATCTTGTCTTACTAATCTGTTATGTTTTTTTGAAAGTGTGAATAAACAGGTGGACAAAGGTGAGTCGGTTGATATAGTGTATCTGGACTTTCAGAAAGCCTTTGACAAGGTCCCTCATCAGAGATGTTTGGCAAAACTAAAGAGCCATGGGATAGGAGGCAGTGTACTACTGTAGATCAAGAACTGGTTAAAAGATAGAAAGCAGAGGGTTGGGCTAAATGGCCAATTTTCCCAATGGAGAAAGGTGAATAGTGGTGTGCCCCAGGGATCTGTGCTGGGTCTGCTGCTTTTTGACATATTCATAAATGACCTGGAATATGGAACAACAAGTGAGGTTATCATATTTGCAGATGACACAAAACTATTTAAAGTTGTTAAAACCCAAGAGGATTGTGGAAAATTTCAAGAGGATCTTGATAAATTGGAAGACTGGGCATCAAAATGGCAGATGAATTTTAATGTGAACAAGTGCAAAGTTATGCATCTAGGGAAGAACAACCCAAACTATGGTTACACAATGCAAGGTTCTACATTAGGAACCACCACCCAGGAAAAAGATTTAGGCGTCATTGTGGATAACATGTTAAAACTCTCGGCCCAGTGTGCAGCGGCAGCCAAGAGAGCAAATAGAATGCTAGGTATCATAAGGAAAGGCATGGAAAATAAAACAAAAGATATTATAATGTCTCTATATCGTTCCATGGTAGACCGCACCTTGAATATTGTGTGCAATTCTGGTCGCCGTATCTTAAAAAGGATATAGCGTTATTAGAGAAGGTTCAGAGAAGAGCCACCAAAATGGTAAAGGGGATGGAAGGATACTCCTATGAGGAAAGGCTAAAAAGGTTAGGGCTCTTTAACCTGGAAAAGAGACGGCTGAGGGGAGATATGATAGAAGTCTATAAATTAGTGAACGGAGTGGAACGGGTAAACGTAGATCGATTGTTTACGTTATCAGAATATAGAAAGACTAGGGGACATGCAATGAAGCTACAGGGTAAACTATTTAAGACTAATAAAAGGAAATATTTTTTCACTCAACGTGTAATCAAGCTCTGGAATTTGTTACCGGAGGATGTAGTTAGGGTTGTTAGTGTAGCTGGGTTTAAGAAAGGTTTGGATAAGTTCCTGGAGGAAAGGTCCATAAACCATTATTAAGAAGGGACCCAGGATATCAGTGCTTGACCCAGTACAAGCATTGTGGAACCTGTGTCTTTTGGGGAAACTGCTAGGTACGTATGACCTAGATTGGCCACTGTTGGAAACAGGATACTGGGCTTGATGGACCTTGGTCCGACCCAGTATGGCATATCTTATGTTCTTATGTTCTTATCATGACAAGGTAGTCCTTAGGACTCATTCACACTTTATGCCAAAGGTGGTCTCGCCTTTTCATCTAAACCAAGCGGTTTACCTGCCTGTGTTTTTTCCAAGGCCTCATGCATCAAATGCAGAAAGGAATCTTCATACTTTGGACTGTAAAGAGCTTTAGTCTTTTACTTACAGTGAACACAGCAACATAGAAAGTCCTCTCAACTCTTTGTTGTTTTTGATCCTTCTCATTTGGGACTTCCAGTCTCCAAGAGAACACTGTCTAACTGGATTGCTCAGTGTATTTCCTTTGCCTATTTGAGTAAGAATCTTCCTCTGGAGGGCCATGTCACAGCTTACAATGTGAGAGCCATGGCAGCTTCAATGGCTCATCTGCGCTCTGTGTCTATCAACGACATCTGTCGAGCAGCCACCTGGGCCTTGGTTCATTCCTTCACAGCCCATTACTGCTTGGAAAAGGACTCCCGCTGGGATGCCTTGTTTGGTCAGGCTGTTCTCCAACACCTGTTCCCCAACACCTGTTCCATACCTTATCAACTCCTACCCACCATCCCTGGTTGGATGCTAGAGATCCATGGGGGGAAGTGGAGCCCTTTCACAGGGACACACAACCTCTTGGGTCTCTCCCTGGCATCTAAAGCTAGGGAGTCCCCCATATGTGAAGACTACATTCCTGCTTGTTCCTGGAGATAGCATAGTTACTCACCTGTAACAGGTGATCTCCGGGAACAGCAGGAATTTAGTCTTCACAACCCGCCCACCTCCCCTAGGAGTTGTAGCTCTCTGTCTATCTCTTTCTCTTTCCCTCTCTCTCTCTTTGTCTCAGTTTTAAAACTCAACTGGAGAGAGGCAGTTGGGAAAGGCGGGAAGGCAGCACGCAGGTGCTGTGGGATGCTCCCAAAAGCTTTCTAATTGGACGCTGGGGAGCGTTCCCGCGCAGGTTCCGTCGGTACCGACGATACCCATATGTGAAGACTAAATTCCTGCTGTTCCCGGAGATCACCTGTTACAAGTGAGTAACTATGCTTTACCATATCCTCCGGCAACAAATTCCAAAGTTAATTATGCATTAAGTGAAAAAATATTTTCTCCAGTTTGCCCATCAAGAGTGTAATTTTCTAAGGGGGTGCCTAGTTTAAGTGTGTTTTCAGGTACCTTTATTAAGGCAATTTTATAAAGACAAGAAGGAGCCTACTTGTCTTTATAAAATGCTAATGTAAGTGGCAGATCTCCCACCTACATGGCAGGCATAGATATTTTCACCAGCCCCGTAGCTGTTGTCAATTTTGATGTGCATGTAAATTAAAGTATTTTATATATTACACATGTACTTTGTAAATTTACTTGTGCACTCTTCTACTACTACTACTACTGATTATTTGTATAGCACTACAAGATATACGCAGCGCTGCACAGATGCATGTAAAAAACGGTCCCTGTTCATAAGAGCTTACAATCTAGTCAAGACAGGTAACACAGTAGCTGTAGATATGGAATACATCTAGGAGGAATGATAAGGAAACACAAAGGAGATGAGGTGAGTCAAGATCCGAAAGCGGCAGCAAAGAGGTGAGTTTTCAGTCTTTATTTGAAAAGGGTCAGAGAAGGCGCCTGATGTACAGACTCAGGTAGTTTGTTCCAGGCATGAGGAGCAGCAAGGTGAAAGGAGTGAAGTCTGGAGTTAGCAATAGAAGAGAAGGACCCATGTACTGTTCAAATTCCACCCTTGTGCATGCCTGCTAGCAAAGTATGTACCATGTGAAAGCGTATACTCTTACACTGGGCAGAATTCTATAAAAGGCCATTTATGTGCGTATGTGCATGGAAATAGTTTTACAAAGCCATCTCTCATGTGTCACCCTTAAGCAGTAACCAAGACTATCCTCCCCACTGAGGCTATGAACATTGCTTCCACAACATCCTTGGACTTTTTCTTTTTTGTGAACAATTTTTGGGTTAGCTTCACATTATCAATTTTATAAATGTTTGCTGAAATTTTCATCTCTGCTTCATTTTCGAAAGTACGTTTCACTGATCTGACTGATTCAATTTGTCATGCTATATATCTTTTCTATTATGTCTTTTATTTTCCATTTGTTTCCTTTTTGCTGTATTTTTCCTCTAATTATCTTTTCACCTTTCCTCGTCTATTTCACTCTCCTGATTTTTGCTAGAGTCTAAAATTTCTCACATCTTTAAAATGTTCAACCACCCACCCTGTCCCCTCCTATCTTTTATATTTAGGTCTGTCTGTCTCCTTCTCACTTCACATTTGTTTCCCTTTTCCACCTCTCTGTCTCTATTCTCCTTTCCTTCCCTGGGTCTGTGATCTTCTCAAACTGTGTCTCCCCCTCCCTCTCCAGTCTCCTTAGCTGGGACAGGGACTAGCAGTAGATCAGGGACAGTGAATGAAAGAAAATGCACCTCTTTGTTGTCCTGCTTCTTCACTTCTCCCTATATTTTTCTGGTTTACTTACTCTTCCGCTCTATCTTAAAAAGAAGAATATCCCAGTGGAAAGAGCAGGAGGCTGAGAACCAGGGAAGCCAGGGTTTGGATCTGCTTCTCCTACTGATCCTTTTTCTGACCTTAGGCAAGTAACTTAATCCCCTATTGTCTCAGGTGCAAACTTAGGGGCTGCTTTATTAAAGCACGCTACCCGGGTAGTGCATGGGCAGCATGTGTTTTTGGCACTATGTTACAAAGTAGCTAAGGGTTATGCGCTAAAAACCCCATGCTACCTGGGCAACACATGTCTGAGCGACTCCTGGGCATCCCTGCCATGGCACGGCTAGTGTGGGCCTGGAAAGCCTGGAGTTTGGCGAGGAACAATTACAGTCAGCACTGTGGGTGGAGTTGGTTACTCCCTGGAGTGCTATTACTGCAGTGAGCTGTGCTAAATTGAGGGGATACTGTCCCTGCCTTCTAAATCTAGCACAGTGCCCCATACTGGTATTGCAGCCTAAACCTGTGTTACTAGCTTGGGGCTTAGTAAACTGGCCCCTTGGATTGTAAGCTCTCAGGTGATAGGGAAATACCTACTGTACCTGAATGTAACTCAATTTGAGCTACCACTGAAAAGGCATGAGCCAAACTTAAAAAAAATTTTGATAAACAATTCTTAGACAAGCTTAATATAGTTCTTGACTGGCTTTCTGTTCATATCTAATGAATGGAACATAGCTCCTGAAAACTAGTCAAGAACTGTTGTGAAGTTAGTTCAACAGAAAGGTATCATCTTATATTGTGTTTAGTGACCTTTATTTTCATCCACTGAAGTGGGTTGTCGCAGCAACCACAATATTACTTCCTAGAAAATGTCCATTGCAAGGTGAAGGACACAAAGATGAAAGGATAGTCAGCGATTGTCTTTCTCAATGTCATCATGACGTTATTACATATGTCTAATGTGATATGAGCTTTTCGGTCGGGAGACCTGCTGGATAGAGTGGGAACTAGAAAAGCAAGGAGGAGAGGTGAAGTGCCTTTGAACAACCAAGCTAAATGGAAGTTGGACCACAAAGGAACACATACTTCCATAAGATGCTTTCTGAAAGCTAAAATCATGAGTCAATTGGAAATTAATTTGGTTTATACTATGTCAGCCTCTGAAATAAATAAATAAATAAATAAATCTAAGCCCTGGTTCATGTTTACTGTGCAGTAAGGGCTAGATTTACTAAACCAGGCTTTGCTTGCATGATTGCAGAGTTCTTGGAAGGACCTCTGTTGCATGACACGAAACCCCAG
The DNA here is from genome assembly GCA_033557465.1 of Ichthyophis bannanicus. NCBI lineage: Eukaryota > Metazoa > Chordata > Amphibia > Gymnophiona > Ichthyophiidae > Ichthyophis > Ichthyophis bannanicus. Next base: position 160,598,895 of record CM066043.1, on the reverse strand, counting down.
GCCTACCACTGAGGAGCTATGAATGAAGGTTCATAGGTCCTTATACCAGCCCTTGTTTCAACTGAATAGGAAATACAATGAACTGGAGGAAACTGCTGGTGAAGCCAAAAAAATAATTCTAAATGAGGTATGCATTGTTACCTTGTACAGGACTGCACACACACGTTTTAAAGGTACACACATGCTCCACACTCGAGCTAAACATTCTGGGGTCAGATTTCATAAGAACATAAGAATAGCAATGCTGAGTGAGACCAGTGTCCATTGGTGTCCTTTTTCTGACAGTGGACAGTCCTACAGTGCCTTTTCCTAGACTTGAAAAGGTGGGGGGGGGGGGGGGGGGATAATGCAGAGTATGAAGGTTCAGTGTTACGTTTTAGTTCCTTTTGAATTATTTGATTGTGTCTTCTAACTTGTCTGTTTATATTCCATTTTGCTTTCTTTTTTTGTGTCCTTTTAGTTTATTATATATTTAACTACTTTTGTATTCATTGTGAACTGGTAAGATAATTGATATGTGGCATATCAAACTAATAAACCACAAACAAAAACCTGGCAGATCCCAAATAAACCAGACCTATTCATGGAGAGTGATATGTAAGGTAGCAAGTCAACAAAGTCAGCTGGAAAGCGGCAGGATTAGTGCTGTGTATTTGTGTTATAAATTATTGGGTTTTATTACCTCACCACATAAAGGTTAATTTTTAAACAGGTTCTTAATAAAACTGTATGCAGGTACACCAGCATCAAAAGTAGGTGTAGTGTAAATAGTGCCTACTTCTTTGGGATCCGTATGTAGACATTCCTGGGGGTTATGGTTTGGCAGAACCGGGGCGGCATTGTAATGAATGGGTGCATTTTCTAAATGTATACATGAGCACACACACATATATGCACCTGCCCCAAAGAAAGTGTAGACTTGTATGCGAGAACATTTGTGAATTACTGTGGTCAGTACATACAAGCTTATTTTGTAAAGGCACATCAGTGGCTTTTTGGACATGCATACATGAGCCTTTCCCAGCTTCTATTTTCTATTTCCCCATTTAGTCACCTTCTAGGGCTGACTGCTCAAGCAGTATAGGACTGCTTTGCTGTTCAGGGAGTGGGACCTGAGGTAGAGGAGCCTTCTCTGAGACTCGGCTTAGTGTCACTCCGCAGTAAGCCATGGAGTTAATAACTGAGCATATGATTTTGTGTGGAATAAGCAGAAGAATGAAGTGTGGGAATAAAAATATTTGAATTGATGCTATTTGCATAAAACCGTTTATCTGGCCTCACATCTCTGTTTACAGATTGTCTAGTGAGCATTTTAACTGTTAACCTTTGTCTAGCTCTTAGAAAATAGCTTGTTTCCTTTTTTCTGTCTTTTTACCCCTTAACAAACAGTTTAAATCTTTGGTGTTACTTTGGATTTATCTTTATTAAACATACCCAGTTGATAGGACTTGGCCTAGTTTAAAGAATTTGAAAAGGTATTTTACAAAGAGGAGAGAGCAAAGATTTGAAAATGTGAGATTCTCATGTTGGTTAAGGTGACAACTAAATTAAATGAACCGTTGAGTGCACAGTTTCAATATTGATCGTGTGGTCTGAGATGACAGAAATCTGGCGCTCTGCTGTATGAGAATGGAGGAAACTTAAGCAGAAATATGTCACTGTGGCATATTTGTAAGCTCCTTTGTGCCAACTTTGAGCTGGACTCTAAATCATCCATATTGCAGTAGCTACAGTTTCTCAACAGGTCTTAAGATATATGATCTATATTTCTAATAAATTAATTTTATGCCACCTTTGCTAGACTGCGGTGATTTGACACCATATGTTTTTTTTTGAATATTTAATATTTTGTGTTTTTTGTAAACGTGGTTGTTCAAGACGAAGGTCAAAGGGGCCAATAATTGTTCTCGCTTTAGTGCGTTCTACCTAATTAGAGCATAGGCCCCATCAAGTTTACAAGTACCCATGTTGTTATCATGCTGGTCCAATGAAAAGTGTCACAGCATGCAAAGAATCCAGTTCTCTTCAGAACCAAAATGGTTACTGGAAATCTGCAATACAACATGTTTTAGTTAAAGAAGTGAAAAGGCAAACCCTCAGCTTTTTAGAAGGTACCACAAAAACGTCTGCTTACATTTATTATGCTATTTATAATAAGATATATCTGCACAGATCCAAATGTGTTTGGGTCACTCTTTAATTAGTGGGTTCTTTCCGAAATACTTGGATAGTTCTTGGATCTGTGATTATAGGATTTTTTGACCCAGTGTGGATTAATTCAGATAATGCATTATCCGCTTCTAGTTGTTTTGGGTTAAACACATAATTAAACTGGAAGGGTTAGCAGTTATCTTGTGAAATTATCCATGTTATCTACATTTGATGTGCCTTTAATCTCCAGGCAATATACCAGCGAAGGTAATGGAAGTAAAAAAATACTGGATAATGATACTTTAGTTTGCAGTTGATTTGGGAAAGGTCACACCTGGAGCATGATCGAAGCAGCAGTTACTATACTATCAAAAGTAGCACTGCCTAAGACGGCCAGGGCTGGATTTGCTGAGGAGGTAAACATTTACATCTCCAGGGGTTGAGGAGAGTTGTGACCATTGCATAGACAGCTAATTAGAGGCTCATTTTGTCAAGTTCCAAAAAGAAACCCATGTCTTTTAGTCCAGGGTTATCATGATGATAGCCCAACTAAGGGGGCTATTCCTTATCATCCTGCTAGACCAGTCCTGATGAGTGGGTTATGCTCGCTTGCCAGCAGGTGGTGGCAGACTTGAGCAATTTTCAGCAATGTCACTAGGTATATCCTCTTTTGCAGCATTGAGAGAAGCCAGTATTGTCTGCCTCAAGCAGGGGGCAGGGTGTGTGGACTGATGCAGCAGTGCAGTTAGGCCTGTCTCCCCTGGCCCAGATCACTATCTTGTGGTTCCTGATCGTGTCCCCCGTCTAGTCCCGGAACCTCTGGGTTGTCCATCTTATCCAGCAGCTTGGAGACTGAGAAACTCCCACTTTTGTGACCTCATGAGTATATCTCTCCGGTGTCCGCCTCCAATCGTCAGTTACCTCAGTCTCCAAGCAGCTGGATACATGGGAGCCCGGGGGTCCGGGCTCACAAGAGAAACAATTTGACAGTTGGTTTTGAGGAATTGACTTTAATTTTTGGTGTAGTGAGGGTGGTTCAGTCCCGGGGTCTCCCTCTACCTCAGGTCTGTGGCTTTTGTCCCAGCACAGGTCAGCGTCTTTATTTCTAGCTTTGTCTGCTCCTCCCTCCCTGTCCTTCTCCTCCTCTCTGTCTCCCTGCTCATTGCTTTGGGGAGTGGGGTCCCTTCAGTCACCAGCGGTAAGAGGACACCGTCTCCCTGCAGCAGCTGCATAGTCGCTGCTTCACAGACTGCTCGCACGGAGTTGAGCCGACGCCGCGCAGAAGTCTTGCCTGCTCGTGCGTCTAGCGGCTCCCTCCGGTGCAAGCGGCCGGCGGCTTGAATTTTTCTGCAGCATCGGGAGTGCCTCTCGGGCCTGCGGCGTCTCGAGCGCTCCCGGGGTCGGTGGCCGCAGCCCTGCTTCCTGCACGCTCTTTCCCCGAGTTCTCAGGCCAGAGGTGAGTGTTGCGACGGGCTTCTTTCCCCTCAGCGCGTTTTCGCACGCTTTTGCTCCGCTCGGCCCTGCCGCGTGGCGTCGGCGTGCCGGCTCTTCTGGCCTGCCGCACAGGAGTTTCGGGGCCTGCAGCAGGCGGTTGAGTGCCTCAGCGTTTCTTTAAGAACATAAAAAAAAAATAAATAAATAAAAATAAAATAAATTAACTATACATTTTACGAACGGCGCTGTGAAGGGGGCATAACTTTACAGGGGGGGGCTTTGGGCCTCTTATCTGCTGCAGGAGTAAGGCAGTTTTTTGTGGTGTTTTTTTCTCTTTTGACACTTAGTTTGCAAGATCTTTGTCTGCCTGCCTTGAAGTTTTCTGCCCTAGGCAAGCCCGGGGTCAGTGTACTATATATCATGCCTTCCAAGTCCCTGTGTTTGGTGTGTGGGATGAGGAAGACGTCTACCGGAGTCTGCAAGTCTTGTGTGGGTGACTCCGGGGAGGTGTCTTCGGAACAGGTGCAGCAGGAGGCCGTCCCGGCTTCCACGGCTGACCTTGCCATGCCAGGGGGGCAGGACGCTTCCCCATTGGAGTCTGTTGCGGGTCCTTCCTCCGGCTTGGTTGTTTCCTCCGCTTTACCGGCGTTGCCATTAGACCTGTCCTCTATTTTTTCCCAACAGTTCATTGCTCTCCTGCAACAGTCCGTCTTTGGAGGCCCTCCACAGCAGCAGCAGCCTCCAAGGGGCGGTATCCGTAAGCGCCTGGCTTCTCCTCGTGCGGACTGCGCCCCTTTGGAGGGTAAGAAACCTCGGGGAGCAGGTGACCTCTGTGCGCAGTCGGAGGCTTCCGAGGATCCTCTTTCGGATGAGGAGTCGCACAGCCTTCAGTTGGATGAGGAGCTGGAGGAAGGAGAGATCTCAGAGAGAGAGGACCAGTCACGGATTGTGAGAGTCTTTCGAAGGGAGGAACTTCCAGCCCTCATCATTGAGACGCTTAAGGCGCTCAATATGCCGGTCCCAGGGACGTCTGCTGATGAATCCTTGGAGGATCCGTTGTTGCAGGTGTTTCGGAAGACTCAACGAGCGTTCCCAGTTCATAGGGTATTTCAGGAGATGATTCAGGAGGAATGGAATCTGCCCGAGGCTCCGCTGAAAGGCTCCCGGGTTATGGGGCGTTTGTATCCCTTGTTAGATCAAGATAGAGAGGTGTTTAAGTTGCCTAAGGTGGATGCGGCCGTCTCGGCGGTTACTAAAAAGACGACCATTCCCGTGGAGGGCAGTGCGGCCCTTAAAGATGGGCAAGACAGGAAATTGGACTCCTTGTTGCGACAGGTTTTCGAAGTCAATGCCATTTCGCTCCTGGCAGCGATCTGTGGTGCGTGGGTGGCTAGAGCCTGCCTGCGGTGGTCCCAGCGGGTGCAGGAGGGGCAGCCCAGTGCGTTGGCGGAAGAAGCTGCCCGTCTGGAGTCCGGGACGGCTTACTTGGCGGATGTTCAGTATGATCTTATGCGCGGGCTTTCCAAAAGTATGGCCTCCTCTGTCGCAGCGCGTCGATATTTGTGGCTCCGAATTGGTCGGCTGATAACTCCTCTAAGGCTCGATTGAGTAAACTTCCCTTTAAGGGTCGTCTTCTGTTTGGTGAGGACTTGGAGAAGCTGGTTAAGGATCTCGGTGAATCCAAAGGCGGGCGGTTACCGGAGGATAAGCCCAAGGTGTCCCTTGGAGCACCGGGGGGTAGGGGGCTCTTGCGCGATTCCCGGCGTTTTCGCTCCCAACGATTTTTTCCGAGCCAGCGCGGCCGTTTCTCCAACAGGTCGCAGGGCTTTCGTGGGTTTCGGGGATCAGGCAAGGGGTTCGGTGCCTCGTCCTCCTCCTCGACTACCTTCAAGAAGCAGCAATGAAGCGAGGAGGGCCCAGACTCCCCTCATCCCTGTGGGGGGGCGTTTGCAGGACTTTCTTCCTGCCTGGGCCCAAATCACCTCGGATCAGTGGGTCCTAGAGGTCATTCGAGAGGGTTATGCCCTGGTGTTCCTCCGTCCAGTGCGGGACGCCTTTGTTCGGTCTCCCGGTCGGTCCGTGGTGAAGCGAGCGGCACTCCGGGAGACGGTGCAAAGGTTACTCGAACTCAAGGCCATCGTCCCCATGCCTCCAGACCAATGCGGGTGCGGTCGTTACTCCATTTATTTCGTGGTGTCAAAGAAGGACGGGGGAGTGCGTCCCATTTTGGATCTCAAGCGTGTCAACCGCTGTCTTCGAGTGTCTCATTTTCACATGGAAACTCTGCGGTCTGTCATTGTGGCAGTTCAGCGCGGGGAATTCCTTACGTCGCTGGACCTCTCGGAGGCTTATCTGCATATTCCCATCCGACCGGACCATTACCGATTCCTCAGGTTTGCAGTTCCGTTCGGTCACTATCAATTTCAAGCGTTGCCCTTCGGGCTTGCCACGGCCCCGCGGGTCTTCACCAAAGTCATGGTGGTGGTAGCGGTGGCTCTGCGCAAGGAGGGCATCCTCGTCCACCCGTACCTGGACGACTGGCTGATCCGAGCGAAATCCCACGCCGAGAGCGTGAAAACGACGGCCAGAGTAGTCTCGTTCCTGGAAAGTCTGGGGTGGGTGGTCAATGTGGCGAAGAGTTGCTTGCTCCCTTCTCAGAACCTAGAATATCTCGGTGCGCGTTTCGACACCCAGTTGGGCAGAGTGTTCCTCATGGCACAAAGGGCCCAGCACCTCCGCCACCTGGTGGAGCGGTTCCGGCAGCGAAGGGCTCCTTCGGCTTGGCATTATCTGCAAGTGCTGGGCACCATGGCGGCGTCCATCGAGACGGTGCCATGGGCACGGGCTCATATGAGGCCGTTGCAGCGCGCATTGTTAAGTCGGTGGTCGCATCAGCGGGACCCTCTGTCACGGAGACTAGTTTGTCCGGCGGAGGTCCTGCAGGATCTGCTCTGGTGGCTGATTCCCGAGTCGTTAGAGCGGGGAAGGTCACTGGTGGCCCCAGACTGGGTGGCAGTAACGACGGATGCCAGTCTCCTGGGCTGGGGCGCTCATTGTCAGGGCCGCTTCGTTCAAGGCCGGTGGACTCCCCAGGAGGCGACGTGGCCGATCAACCGCCTCGAGCTGAGGGCGGCGAGTCTGGCCCTGCAAGGGTTTCGCCCCTTGCTGGTCGGCAAGGCGGTCCGGGTGCTGTCCGACAACGCGACAGCAGTGGCCTATATCAACAAGCAGGGCGGCACCAGCAGTGTCGCCTTGGAGGCCGAGGCCGCAGCTCTGTGTGTCTGGGCGGAGTTGACTCTCTCCGACTTGTCGGCCGCTCATATTGCAGGAGTGGACAATGTGGAAACCGACTTCCTCAGTCGGGTGCGCGTGGATCCGGGGGAATGGGTCATTCATCCCGACGTCTTCGAAATGGTAGCTCGCCGGTCATGGATCTCATGGCGACCTTCGCGTCCGCGAAGGCAAGTCGCTTCTTCAGCAGGCGCCGCGAACGGATGTCGGAGGGTCTGGATGCTCTGATTCAAGTTTGGCCGGCGGGTCAACTGCTGTATGTCTTCCCCCCTTGGGTCTTGATCGGCAGGGTGCTCCAAAGGATAGAAAAATTCCAGGGGTCCGTGATTTTGATAGCGCCGGATTGGCCCCGACGTCCTTGGTACGGGGACCTGATGAGGCTGGTGGCGGCGAAGCCTTGGCGTCTTCCATGTCGGGAGGACCTTCTTTCTCGGGGACCTCTTCTCATGCAGTACGTGGATCGATTCTCGCTTACGGCTTGGCTCTTGAAAGGGCTCGGTTGACGTCCAAGGGGTATTCCGCGGCGGTTGTTTCTACCTTATTGAAGTCCAGGAAGCGCTCTACGTCCCTGGCGTACATTCGCGTCTGGCGCATTTTCGAGGCGTGGTGCGGGGACAGAAAGTGCAGACCCCTGCAGGCTTCTGTTCCTCAGATTCTGGCGTTTTTGCAAGATGGCTTTGACAAGGGGCTGGCGGCGGCTTCGTTGCGAGTTCAGGCGGCGGCTTTGTCCTGTTTCAGGGGCCGAGTCCAAGGTCAGTCCGTTATGTCGCATCGGGATGTGAAGCGTTTTTTCCGAGCGGTTGCTCTAATTCGGCCGCCTTCTCATAATGTTTTTCCTAGGTGGCATCTGCCTTTCGTCCTGGATGCTTTAGAGCAGGCTCCTTTCGAGCCCGTAGCGAATGCCTCTCTTAAAGATCTCACGCTGAAGATGGTGTTTTTAGTGGCCATATGTTCGGCGCGTCGGGTGTCCGAGCTTCAGGCGCTTTCCTGTAGGGAGCCCTACCTTTCCTTTTTTTCGGGTAAGGTGGTTCCTCCCGAAAGTCGTGTCGGCGTTTCATCTGCACCAGGAAATCGTTTTGCCTGTTTTTTCTACGGCTGGCTCTGCCTCTTCCTCACGGAACCTACATCTCTTGGATGTTCGCAGAATCTTGAAGAAGTATCTGAGGCACACAGCGTCTTTTCGGAAGTCCGACAGGCTTTTTGTGTTGTTTGGGGGCCCGAGGAAGGGCGACGCGGCTTCCAAGGCCACCATTTCTCACTGGATCAAGGAGGCGATTGCCTCCGCATATGTGCTGAAAGGTCGAGTTGTGCCGGAAGGGCTTCGGGCGCACTCCACTAGAGCGCCAGCAACTTCCTGGGCCGAGCATCGCTTAGTGTCGCCGGGCGACATTTGTAAGGCGGCTACGTGGTCCTCTTTGAATACTTTTGTTCAACACTATCGTCTGGATGTGCAGAGGATGGAGGAGTCCTCCTTTGGAAGGGCTGTTCTTCAGGCTGGTTTGCCGGGTCCCTCCCGTGCTTGATTAATTTCTACTGCTCTGGTACTAACCCAGAGGTTCCGGGACTAGACGGGGGACACGATCAGGAAGATGAAATTAGACTTACCTGCTAATTATGGTTCCTGGAGTGGAACCCGTCTAGTCCCGGGTCCCGCCCCGGCTGTGCATGCGCACTGCTGCCTGAAGTGTCTCCCAGGATTACCGGTAAGATTTGTCTTTTTCTTCCTTCAGTTTTGTACAAAAAACAAAACAAAAAAAAAAAGTCAGATTGAACGCCATGCAAAGACGTACACAAGATTGCTTAATGCATGAGTACACGAGGGTGGGGGTCAGACGCCTTCCTTTCAGGGGGGTTTCTTTCTCTCCGTTCCTTCTTTTCTGCTAAGATCCTGATCTGTTCGAGGGTCTGTCGTCACAGTGAGGACGGGGATGTTTCTTCGTTCTTCGTTCCTGTTATTTTCCCTTGGGCCATTAGCTGTAGTAGGTATATTTACTTGTTTCTCTGGTGAGTCTGCTTTGTCATAGGTTACTGACGATTGGAGGCGGACACCGGAGAGATATACTCATGAGGTCACAAAAGTGGGAGTTTCTCAGTCTCCAAGCTGCTGGATAAGATGGACAACCCAGAGGTTCCGGGACTAGACGGGTTCCACTCCAGGAACCATAATTAGCAGGTAAGTCTAATTTCATCTTTATGAGATTGAGACCTTGGCCCAGTGTATACTTGAGCTTGGGTACACCCATTGACTTGAGCCGACAGTTGCCCTGTGTCTAGTGCTATTACCCACTGGTTGCAGCGTTGATGGGCCAGAGAGTAGATACAGTAGAAGCCCATGGGGCCCTTGACAAGGGTTGGGGAATCTGGGGTCAGGTCCCCTTCCCTCTTACTGTCTTGTATCTACATGTTCTGCTCTTTTTCTGTTTTTTGCTAAGTTTTCATTATTTTGGTCCTTTATCTTTAGAGGCTTTCTTCTGCACTGCTTGAATAAAGCAGCTTTAAATTAAAAAAACAAAACAAAAAGAAAACAAATCCGGCAGCTGGGCTTTCCCAGCCCTATGTGGGCAGCTGGGAAGGCCTTTTTGGGTTTCTCTGACTGGCCTGACAGATGCAGGGATTTCCTCATGATTGCTGGTTCCTTTATTGTCATGGTATTGTCTGGCTTTTTTGCTTCATGTTTTTCCTTGACTGTGTTTGAATTCAGCTGCAATGCTGGGTGCATGGAAGTGTGCTGCTTGTGCTTCCCATTGTGTGAGCTCTTTGGCTGTCTTTTTGACTCGAATGCAGTAGAGGAATCTCTGGGCACATTTTGTGACGACGTCTGGACAGCTCTGTGGATACCTTGGGCCTGATGCTAATTTTGCTGCCTCTGCCATATCTCCCACAATTTTCCCCTGACAAGAATTGTGGCCATCTTGGATGGCCACATGGTCCTGGCGGAAGGGGAGCATGGTGAGGAGGCCACAACATCTGGCACCAGAGTTCAAGGGCCTGTTTTCAGCTGGTTTTGAGCTATAGCTCCTGAAACAGCTCATGGGCTGTTTTTAGTCTCTGATAACATAGTAAATGACAGATAAAGACCAACATGGCCCATCTTATTATATTTTATTTATTTATTTTACAGGGTTTTTTTATCATTTCAGCCAAAGTGGTTTACATTGTAATTCAAACTTGGTAATGTATATTTAAACAGCAATGGAGGGTTAAGTGACTTGCCCAAGGCCACAAGGAGTGCTAGTGAGAATCAAACCCTGGTCTCTTGGTTCCTAGGCCAGTACTCTAACCATTAGGCTTCTCCTCAAGTTCATCTGGTCTGCCCAGAAAGGAGGCTAGAGTGTTCTCCGGGAACAAGCAGGAAGTCGGTCCTCACATATGGGTGATGTCGGCAATGATGGAGCCCTCGCAGAAGCATCCCCCCAGCTTTCAAAGAAAGACTTTGGGAGATGCCACCACACATGTGCAGTCCCCTTCCCGACCAAGGGTGCCGTCTTGCTCAGTCTCCTTTTTTCCACAGAGCCCTTCAGATGCTGTCTGACTTTCCCCCGGAAAGTTGATTCTCCAGGACCAAGCAGGAAGTCAGTCCTCACTTATGGGTGACGTCGGCGCCGACGGAGCCCTCGCGGAGCAATTTTCCCCAGCTTTCAAAGAAAGCCTTTGGGAATTGCAGCGCGCATGCGCGGTCCTCTTCCCGCCCAAGGGTGCCATCTTAGCCAGTCTTCTTTTTTTTCCGCGGAGCCCTACAGACGTCCCCGTCTTGTCCCCGCGAAAAAGTCGATATTTCTTCATTATTTTATTCTTTTTCCTTCGGTTCGACGCCGGTCTTTTTCCCGCCCGGACTCGCGACGCCGGTCACGAGTCCTCTTCTTCTTTTCGGTTTTTCTGACTTAGTCAGTTTTCGTTTTCGATTTTTCCCTGGCAGCCCGGTCCTTTGACCTCGCCGGGGCCCTTTTTCCCCCGATGGCTGCCAGTGGTTTCAAGCGGTGTGGTCAGTGTGACCGAAATATGTCACTAACTGACACACACGACTTTTGCCTCCGCTGCCTGGGCCCGGATCATGAAGAAATGATCTGTGGGCCCTGCGGCAAAATGTCCTCCAAAGCGTTGAGAAGTCGGCGGCATCAGCGGGATAGGATCTTCGCTGACCCCAGCCGTACCCGGACCTCGTCGGAGACCTCCGCGTCCAAAGGTTCCAGCTCGGACCGTCGCCGGAGTTCCTCCGACAGGGGTTCTCCCTCCGGGGACCATCGACGTCAGGTGAAACCCGCGAGGGCGGCGTCGGTGGACGCTCCTGGCTCCGCGAGGGCCAGGTCGCATAGCCCCGATAGCCGCCCCGGGTCCTTGGAGAAGGAGCACCTCCCGAAGCGACCTCGCCTGGAGTCGGAGCTGCCTGCTCGGGTAAGTCCTGTGGTCCTCCTGGACTCGCCTCCGCGACAGCCGACGTCGGGCCCGACGCCGTCGGGGCCCGAGTCGGGGGCTGCTGGGTCACCTGAGCTCGGACTCAGGTTGACGGCCTTGGAGAGCAGACTGTCTGCCTTCATGGACCAGCAGCGGGCACTGCTCGCTGGCTTCGCTGGCGTCGCTGCCCCGACCGCCGGGACGTCGACGTCCAAGTCGACCCCGGAGACCGAGCCGATCCTCGAGTCCATGCGAACTCGAGTCGATCCTCGGTCGAGGTCACCCTCGGCCTCCCGTTCGGGACCGATGTCGCCGACGCCGACTCCCTCGGCGTCGGGGCGGCAGGCGCCGCGCCCTGCCCGGGCCGACCCCACCGAGTCCTCGTCGGAGTCGGTCTGGGAGTCTGAAGAGGAAGAGTCGCCTGATTCTTTCCGGACTCGGTGTGTCCCCTCGGACTCACCGGAGTCCGAACCTCGGAAGCAGTCCCCCCCGGAGGATGCCCGGTTCTCGGACTTCGTCAGGGATATGGCCAAGGCTTTGGCCTTCCCTGCGGACCCCGAGGAGGAGCCTCGAGCCGAAGAGCTCGACGCCCTCCAGTATGACTCTCCCGCAAGGGAACACTTTACTGTACCGGTTCCTCCTATGCTGGAACGACTACTCTTCCGCATGTGGGAGAGTCCGGCCACCTCGCCGGTCCTGAGCAAGCGGGTCGATTCTATCTATCGAGTCCGCAAGAGCCCTGGCTTCCAAAAAGCACAGCTACCACACCATTCCATGGTAGTGGAATCGGCCATGCATCGTCTTAAGAGCCAGAAGATGCACTCCTCGGTGCCTCCCGGCAGGGAGGCCCGTAACCTGGATGGCCTTGGTAAGAAGTGTTTCCAGGGCTCTATGCTTGCGTGTCGTGTCCAGACCTACCAGCTATACATGGGCATGTATCTCCGAGACCTGGCTAAAGAGCTAGCCGGATTCTCCGCTGGCTTGTCCGAGGAACCCTTGCGGAGGTTCCTGGCCTTGTCCACTGGCATTCGGGAATGCTCAAAATTCATGTCCCGAGCAGCCTATGATGGCTTTGAAGCATCGGCTCGAGTGGCCGCAGCCGGCATCGGTGCCCGCCGACAGGCTTGGCTTCAGTCGTCTGACCTTGAGCCCTGGGTGCAGGACAAGTTGGTCGATGTCCCCTGCCGAGGCGAAAACCTCTTTGGCAAGCCCATGGCTGAAAAGGCTGCACAGATTGAGACGGAGACTCTCACCAGGACCAGGCTTTCTAGGAAGACCTCCGCCCCTTCCCAGAAAAAGAAGGGCTCGGGAAAAAAGTCCTTTTACCCGAGGAAGGCGGCTGCCTACAAACCATACCCCCATTATCAGGCCCCTGCAGCTCCCCAACAGGGCCAGCAGGCCAAGGGACGGGGTAACGGGTCCCGTAGGCAGCAAGCCCCCAAGCCTGCACCACCAGCCCCTGCTCAGCAGGGTGGGGGTTTTTGACTCCTTAAGCATAGCCTCTCCCCCCCCGCTGGTTCCTCCCAGCACCGGAGGCCGGCTGGTTCACTTCGCCCACAGGTGGTCCAGCATCACCTCAGATGCCTGGGTGCTTCAAGTCGTGCGAGAAGGCTATCTTCTCCACTTCCACCAGGTCCCTCCCTCCTATTTTCCGGGAGAACCTCCTCGACCCCCTCTGCACAGGGAATTACTCCTTCAGGAGTTAGCAGGTCTTCTACAGGAACGGGCGGTGGAACCGGTGCCCCACCACCTAAAAGGTCAAGGCTTTTATTCCAGGTATTTTCTGATACCAAAGAGAACAGGGGGCCTCAGACCCATCCTGGACTTGCGCAACCTCAACAAGTTCCTTGTGCGAGAGAAGTTCAAAATGCTTACCCTTGGAATCCTTCTGCCCTACCTCCAGCAGGGAGATTGGCTATGCTCCTTGGATCTAAAGGATGCCTACACGCACATCCTCATCCACCCAAGCCACCGCCAATACCTAAGGTTTGTGGTGGCAGGAAATCATTACCAGTACAGAGTACTGCCCTTTGGCCTGTCCTCCGCACCGCGAGTCTTCACAAAATGTCTCGCGGTGGTGGCGGCCCATCTCCGGCTTCACGGCCTATATGTCTTTCCGTACCTCGACGACTGGCTCATCAGAGCAGCGTCCGCTCCGGAGGTCACCAACGCCACACGCCGCACGGTGACTCTTCTGCAGTACTTGGGCTTTGTTATAAACTTCGCAAAGTCCACTTTGCTCCCCTCACAGGATCTCGAGTTCATCGGCGCAAGGATGCACACTCCTCAGGCACGAGCGTACCTACCGCTCGACAGGGCTCAACGGCTCATGGACCTAGCCGACCGTTTTCGCAGCCAGCCCCTGGTCTCCGCCAGGCGCTTCCTGAGACTACTCGGCCATATGGCTTCCACCGTCCATGTGACCCCCAATGCCCGCCTGAATATGCGGCCTGCTCAATGGTGTCTCCGCCAGCAGTGGCGACAAGCCACAGGCGGCCTAGCAGACCTAGTGCGCGTCTCCGAGCCGCTGATCTCGTCTCTCCGGTGGTGGTTTCAGCAGCCGAACCTGATCTGCGGAATGCCTTTCCAGCCTCCTCAGCCGGCCCGGGTGCTGACAACAGATGCATCCCTCCTGGGCTGGGGAGCGCATTGCCAAGGGGCACGTACTCAGGGCCTCTGGACCACGTGGGAGTCTGCTCAGCAGATCAACTTCCTGGAGCTCAGGGCGATCCGCCTGGCTCTCAAGGCCTTCTCCCACCTGACTTCTCACCAGTCCGTCCTTGTCCAGACGGACAATCAAGTTGCCATGTTCTACGTGAACAAGCAGGGGGGCACGGGCTCCTTCCTCCTCTGCCGGGAGGCACAGAAGGTCTGCTCTTGGGCCGTCAGTCACGGCATTCTCCTCAAGGCAGTTTATCTCCCAGGCCAAGAGAATTACCTGGGGGACAAACTCAGCAGGATCCTCCAGCCGCACGAGTGGCGTCTGGATCCCTTGGTAGTTCAGAAGCTCTTTCTAAAGTGGGGCCTCCCCACCATGGATCTCTTTGCCAGTCCTCCCAACCGGCAACTTCCTCGCTTCTGCTCTCGTCAGCCACACCCCCTTCGGGTTGCGGCGGACGCTTTTCTGCTCTCATGGTCGGGGAGCCTTCTGTACGCTTTCCCTCCCATCCCGCTAGTCTCTCGGACTCTTTTCAAGGTTCTCCGAGACAAAGCCTTCATGATCCTGGTGGCCCCTCGCTGGCCCAGACAGCCGTGGTTTCCGCTCCTGCTGCAATTAGCGGTAGAGGATCCATTCCCTCTGGGATTTCAACCGGATCTCCTCACTCAGGATCAGGGGTCTCTGCTACACCCCAACCTCAGATCTCTCAATCTAATGGCCTGGCTGCTGAGAGGGTAGTCCTTGCTCCCCTTCTCCTGCCGGCAGAGGTGGAGGAGGTCGTCCTAGCTTCCCGGCGACCTTCTACCCGCAAATGCTACGCCCTTAAATGGCGTCGCTTTTCCGTTTGGTGTACCCAACAGTCTCAGGATCCCTTCTCCTGCTCGGTGTCGGTGATCTTGCAGTACTTGCTATACCTCTCTAATCTGGGACTTAAGTCCAACTCCGTCAAAGTTCACCTCAGTGCTCTTTCAGCACATCATGTGCCGGTGGACGGCAGACCTCTTTCCAGCGACCCTCTTGTAGCGAGGTTTCTCCGAGGTCTCCTTCTACTTAAACCACCTCTGCGCCCGCCAGCGCCTGACTGGGATCTGAATGTGGTTTTACAGCGGATCACCTGTCCGCCTTTTGAACCTATGGCTACCTGTTCTCTCCGTTTTCTTTCTTGGAAAACACTGTTCTTGATAGCCCTCACTTCCGCTAGACGCGTAAGTGAATTGCAGGCCCTCGTGTCTGATCCCCCTTACACTCGGTTCTACAAGAATAGGGTAGTCCTACGGACTCACCCAAAATTTCTTCCAAAAGTGGTCTCCCCTTTTCACATCAATCAGGAGGTGGTACTTCCGACCTTCTTTCCCAGACCACACTCCAGCCGAGCTGAAACGGTCCTCCATACCCTGGACTGTAGAAGAGCTTTGAACTTCTACCTTGACCGTACGCGGGAGCACCGTAAAGCTGCTCAGCTTTTTGTATCTTTTGACCCCAATAAATTGGGGCTCCCGGTCTCCAAGCGTACACTGTCCATCTGGGTTGCGGACTGTATCACTTGGGCTTATGGGGCAGCCGGACTCTCCTTGGATGGTCGAGTCACGGCTCATTGCGTTCGGGCAAAGGCCACGTCAGTGGCTTACCTCCGCTCTGTTCCGCTGGCAGACATCTGCCGGGCCGCTACTTGGTCTTCGAGCCAGACTTTTGCGGTCCATTACTGTCTCGAGAGGGAGTCCCGCAGGGACAGTGCTTTCGGACAGGCAGTCCTCCGTAATCTCTTTGAGGTCTGAGCAACTCCTACCCTCCATCCCGGATGTGGGCTACCGGTGGGTAATAATTCAGCGAAGATTCTTTCCTTCTGTGCTGCTGAGCTAGAGGGAGCTCATTTTTGTGCTTAGGGTCTCCGGTAGCCTTAAGCTTGGGAGTCCCATAAGTGAGGACTGACTTCCTGCTTGGTCCTGGAGAAAACGTAGTTACTCACCTGTAACAGGTGTTCTCCAGGAGCAGCAGGAATCAGTCCTCACAACCCTCCCTCCTCCCCTTGGAGTTGCAATCGTCTGCTTTACTTTTTTGCAAATTTTTATGCTGTCTTTTTTAGCTATGTCATCTGACTGGCTAAGATGGCACCCTTGGGCGGGAAGAGGACCGCGCATGCGCGCTGCAATTCCCAAAGGCTTTCTTTGAAAGCTGGGGAAAATTGCTCCGCGAGGGCTCCGTCGGCGCCGACGTCACCCATAAGTGAGGACTGATTCCTGCTGCTCCTGGAGAACACCTGTTACAGGTGAGTAACTACGCTTTTTCTTACATTATTTTGCCACCTTGAGACCCTCAGACACTCTCACCCTGAGATTCCTCTCCTGGTCCATGCACACCTGTCTCTCACTCCCTATCCCATACCGCTCCTTTGGATTTCTGCATCCCAAGTGCATCACTCAGCACTTCTTTGCATTAAATTTTAACTGCCAAGCATTAGACCATTCCTCTAATTTTCATAGATCTTTTCTCATGTTTGTTCTTTCTGAGGTGTCCATTCTGTTTAAAATCTTTGTGTCATTCACAAAAAGACCAACTTTTTTCCTTTCAATCCTTTGGCAATATTACTCACACAGACATTGAATAGTAGTGGTCCCAGGACCCAATCCCTGAGGCACTCTACTACTCGCCTTTCTTTCTTCTGAGTGAATTCCATTTACCACCACCTTCTGTTGTATGTCAGTCAACCAATTTTTTAGCCTCTTTTACCACTTTAGGATCTATCCCCATGCTGCACAGTTTATTCATAACCCTCCTATGAGGAATAGTATCAAAGGCTTTGCTGAAATCTAAGTAAATAACATCCATTGCATGCCATCTATCTAGTTCTTTGATCTTGAAGGACTAACAAAAGGGACTGCTTGTGCTGGAAAGAAATCTGCACTTCTAAGTATTTACCTGCTGAGAAATTCTCTAAATCTTGAGGAAAAGGGAACTCTTTGGATTAAAGTTGGTACATCTGTGTATTTTAGAATTCAGTGTTTTTGTTAAGTCATTCAAGGCTTCGTACCACTTTTCATTTAAATCTAAATCGGAGTATAGCTTAGCATAGAAGGTAGAATAAGGTAAATATTTTTTGAGTAGAAAGCAGTAAATTATTTCTAGAGACCTTTACAAAGAGGCCTTCTAGTCAGAAGAGAGAGACCTATGAAATTGTTTTAAATAGTTGTTAATGCCAAGTGACAGATCAAAGGGGCAATGTGAAAGGCTCCCTCTATCAAACCAAGGATTTTGTGAATTATCCAGGACATTGTTACAAGATTACTTTAGGAAGTATAGGTGAGGGCACTGTGTAACAAGCTAGCTTTTTAAATTCACTTTAAGGTTCAGCTGGTTATCTTCATCAGGAATAGATTAATTAAGGCCCTGAAATTAATTAATCTTGAGGTGAACAAATTCCCTTGCACTTATTAGGTATAGTTGTAGTGGTACAAGTATCCCTAGCAGCTTGAAGTAAGTAAACAACTTAAATATCTAAACACATCCTTAAAACTAAGATGTAGATAGCAGTCTAGCAGCGAGATGAAGCCTATCCAGTCTTTTTTGCATTGAGTGTCACATCTACGATTTTCTCCTAGGTGAAAGGAGCTCTTTGCTCTCAAGGAATGAGTCCAGTCTCTGGAGGTTAGAGTGCAGACTTGGAGGAGCTAAGGAAGACAGAGAAGTATATAGACAAGACCTACAGTGACGTAGTACTGAAGTCCCACCTTCAGTCTGCTAGCCTCTCTGTTGTGTGGCGGTCGCGCCCCTACCAGGCGGTCGCGCCCCTACCAGGCGGTCGCCTAGTAGGGACGGGAAGCCATCTTGAATTCCTCTTTCCCAAGGATTGTAGTTGTGTATGGAGAGCAATGAACCAAGTGGTTATTTTAAAGCACACAGGAATTTTATTAGCATCCGTGTCAAATGGGTAACAAAATCTTCAAAGCAAATGTACACATTCAGGTCAAAGAAAAATACAGGATAATTCTTCTCCTCTTAAGGTAACACTTGTAACCAGTGTTGTAGTAACTCTATTTACACAAGCTTCTTTTCTCAGGCTTCCATTACTCAGCCTTCATGCACACATTACAGTCCATCTCAGAACAAACTGAAGTTAGGTCACTTTCTTGGCCTGCAACTTCCATGCTTTCAACTGAGCTGTAACTTGGCAATGCTTGTAAGCGTTCTGGCAGTTTATCCTTAATATTCTTTAGCAGATTAAATAGCCTATGCCACTGAATGACCCTTTCTCCTTTTGGTAGGATTTCACTGGGCTTTTCCTGTTCAGTGTCCCTGGCAAACCCCTTACTCCTATTCCGGGTTTTCCTAGGCTTTAACTTCTCTTCTGAGTCAGAGCACGTAACACAGGGTTTAGGCTTTATGGCTTTATCCCTCCTACCTTGGAGTCTGGTTGCAGCACCTTCCTGGCTGAGGCTTGGAACTCCTTCTGTCTCTGAGCTAGACAGGGACTCAGGGTAAGCTCTCCACTTCCCTTCCTGGGGCTTCTGCTGCCTGCAGATAGACCCTTCCTCAGATGCGTCTAAGCACTCTTGCCTTCGCCTTCTTAAAGCCAACCTTTTCTCTTTCTCCCTGTTGCCAGTCTGTTTGGTCCTTTGCCTGGAACCTTCCCTTCCTGGGCTGCAGTGCTGGCTGCTCTTGTCTCTGCTGCTGCTCACTCTGTATCTGCTTCTTTCATGGTTGCTGGTTCTGCTGTTTGCTCTCTCCTGCTTCTTTGCAGTTCCTGGCCTTTCTGGAGTCCTTGGCCCCTCTGCTCACTTTGTTTGTTCTCTCAAACTTAAACGCTGAGCAGGGCAACTCCCTTCCTGACTCCACCCACTTGCACCTCCTACTCTTGCCTGAGGTTGTCATGAGGTCTGGGAGTGGCTTAAACCTAGCACTACCCTCTTGGTTTCTCTCAGGGATTCTGCTGTGATGTATGTGTTCTAATGAATCCATCCCCCGAGAAGAAGAAAAAGTTCTTCTTTCTCCTTTATTTTCATGCTGGGCTGCCTCCTCCTCACCACAGTTGCCATGGACTAGAGAGTTCACATGAAAGGAGAGAAAGAAGTGATCCTGTAGTTGGAACCTGCCCTCCAGGTGTTGAAAAACACTCTTGCACCGAGGTGGTTTCTCCAAGGCCATGTGCCCATGAGGGAAGGATTAGGATGGCCATTATAGTTGGCTATTCAGTCCTCATGGATGTGAGGATTGCCTGGCAACATGCCTGTCTGGTGCAAAGGTAGCGGACTCATGCACCACCTAGATAACGTTTAGATAGTGCTGGGGAGGAGCCTGGTGTCTTGGTACATGTTGGTACCAATGATATAGGGAAATGTGGGAGGTAGGTTCTGGAGGACAAATTTAAGCTTTTAAGTAGGAAGTTGAAATCCAGAACTTCCAGGGTAGCATTCTCAGAAATGCTAACCATTCTACGCGCAGGACCCAAAAGACAGGCAGAGCACCGGAATCTCAATGCATGGATGAGACGATAATGCAAGGAAGACAGTTTTAGATTTGTTAGGAACTGTGGGTAACATTCTGGGGCTTTTCCGAAAGGATAGGCTCCACCTTAACCAGGGTGGAACCAGGCTGCTGGCATTAACCCTTAAAAAGGAGAGAGAGAAACTTTTAAACTAGATAACAGGGGAAAGTTGACAGTCACCCAAGAGCACATGGTTCAGAAGGATGTATCCTTGAAGGATACTAGCAAAAGAAAAGAGGGAAGTTAGGGCATGCTGATAGGGAGGTTCCAATAAAGATAGAAGTAACCCAGATGCCTTTAAGTACAGAGCAGATGGAGCTGAAAGATTCCAAATTACCCTTGACAACTAATAACTAGATTGTTGATATGAATAAAATACAACCTCTAAAATGCCTGTATGCAAATGCTTTTTTTTATTTTTTAAAGTCATTGCTGATTCCTGGTGACCCAGCAGTCTCTTGTTTTTTTTCTTGGCAGTGTATAACCGGAAGTAGATTGCCAGGCCTTTTTTTCCGAGGCAAAGGAGGGTTGTGACTTGCCCAAGGTCACAAGGAGCACCAGTGGGAATCAAACCCTTGATCTTTTGGGTACTAGGCAGTTGTTCTAACCACTAGGCAGCTAATCCACTCTAGCAAATGCTAGAAGTTTAAAAAATAAGATGGGAAAGCTAGAATATATAGCAGTAAATGAAAGGTTAGATATAATTAGCATCTCAGAGACCTGGTGGAAGGAGGATAACCAGTGGGATACCGTGATAACTGGGTACAAATTATATCACAATGATAAGATAGATCAAATTGGTGGAGGGGTTGCACTCTGCTAGAGAGGGCATTGAGTCACACAGGATAAATGTTTTGCCTTATTGCCTGATGACATGTCTTCAGGAGGTTGGCTGATGCGTAGAGTTAGCGGCTTTTTAAACGCCTTTAGATTTGAATTTGAGATGCCAAATGAAAATGGATGAAGAGCAGGAGCCCTGGCAAGATATAGGGAAAAGTGGATGTAATAGAGGCCCTTGAAATAAGAATTAAAAAGAAGCAATAAAAAGTGTTTTTTCTGGATCAATGATCTTGGAGTAGATGCCAGATAAATTTGATAATATTTTAGCTGGTTCACTGAGATCCTTTTTCTCCTTGAATGAAACATCAGTTTTTTCCCCCCCAAAGATTTATGGTGTTGGGAAGTTACCCATGCTTGAAATGGTATTTAAAGGTGATGTATCAGAAGAATTGAAACAAATTTTGATAAACTGGAAAGATGTATTACAAGTATTTGATAAACTAAAGAGTAGCAAATCACTTGGATCATATGGTATACATCCGAGGATGCGGAAACAACTGAAAATATGAGATTGCAGACCTACTATAAGTAATCTGTAAACTATCATTAAAGCCAACTGTAGTACCTGAAGATTGAATAATGGCCAATGTAGCACCAATTTTTAAAAAGAGTTCCGGGGTGATCCGGGAAACTACAGACTGGTGAGCCTGACATCTGTACCAGACAAAATGGTAGAAACTATTATAAAGAACAAAGTTACTGAACATGTAGCTAGTGATGGTTTAATGGGAGAAAGCCAACATGTATGTAGCCATGGAAGATCTTGTCTTATTAATCTGCTATATATTTTTTAATAAATAGGAAGCTAAAGGTGCGCCGGTTGGTGTAGAGTATCTGAATTTTCAGAAAGCCTTTGACGAAGTCCCTCATGAAAGACTTTTGGCTAAATTAAAAAGTCATGGGATAGGAGGAACTGGATCAGGAACTGGTTAAAAGATAGAAAGCAGAGAATAGGGCTAAATGGCCATTTTTCTCATTGGAGAAAGGTGAACAGTGGAGTACCTCAGGGATCTGTGCTTGGTTCGCTACTTTTTAACGTATTCATAAATGACCTGGAAATGGGAGTAATAAGTGAGGTGATCAGATTTGCAAATGACACAAAATTATTCAAAGTTGTTAAAACACAAGAGGATTGTGAAAAATTGGAAGAGGACCTTGATAAATTGAGGGACTTGGACGTTCAAATGGCAGATGAAATATAATGTGGACAAGTGCAAACTTATGCACTTAGGAAAGAACAACCCAAACTATGGTTACATGATGCAAGGTTCCACATTAGGAACCACTACCTAAGAAAAGGATTTAGGTGTCATCGTGGATAATACGTTGAAACCCTCTGCCCAGTGTGCAGTGGCAGCCAAGAAGGCAAATAGAATACTAGGAATCATAAGGAATGGAATGGAGAATAAAACAAAGGATATTATAATACCTCTGTTTCGTTCCATGGTGGGGACTGCCACTTGAATATTGTGTGCAAGTCTTGTCGCCATATCTTAAAAAGGATATAGCAGAATTAGAAAAGATTCAAAGAGCCACCAAAATGGTAAAGGAAATGGAAGAATACCCCTATGAGGAAAGGCTTAAATGGTTAGGGCTGTTTAACTTGGAAAAGAGATGGCTGAGGGGACATTCTTTATGATAGAGGCCTATAAATTAATGAATGGAATAGAACAGGTAAACATAGATTAATTGTATAGTTCATCAAAAAGTAGAAAGACTAGGGGACATATAATGAAGTTACAATATAACCCAATTAAGACTAATAAGAGAAAATATTTTTCACTCAATGTATAATCAAACTCTGGAATTCATTACCAGAGGATGTAGTAAAAGCTGTTAGTGCAGCTGGGTTTAAAAAAGGTTTAGCCAAGTTTCTGGAGGAAAGGTCCATAAACCATTATTAAAGAGGACCCTGGAAATCCACTCTTTACCCCGGAACAAGCTTTGTGGAACGTATGTACCTTTTTGGGAACCTGCCAGGTACTTGTGCCCTGGATTGGCCATTGTTGGAAACAAGATACTGGGTTTGATGGCTCTTGGTCTGACCCTGTATGGCATTTCTTTTGTTTGCCCAGTCAAAGAAATCAATCGGATTCGTTTGGCGTGATCATCCTTTGGTTAAACCGGGTAACCTTGAATCATGCAAGCCACTGGATTTGAGAGAGCCCCCTATCCTTTCTTTTCTATTACTTTTCCCATCACTGAGGTGAAGCTAACTGTTCTATAGTTTGCCACCTCTTTTCTATTACCACTTTTGTGAAGAGTTTGCATCAGCCCTTTTCCAATTGAGTGGAACTTCCCCATCTCCAAGGATCTATAAAAAGCCCTAAAAATTAAAAAAAAAAAAAATTACGTCTGATTTCATTTTCTAAACAGCTGTCTTTCTAATAATTATTTAACAGAAATTTCCTAAATAAATACGTTTTCAATAACTGACACATTAAATAGTTCATCATACTTCTGATTTCTTTTGGAAGTTCATTCCATGCAATGGCAGCTCTGTACTTTAAAGGTTTATCCAAAGATAGTTTATAAACAAGTTACCTACATGAGGATATCTTCAAAATATTTTGTTATTTGAGAAGGCCTATATTTGCACCAGTGGTAACTTACAAGCAATGTTACATACATCTGCAACCACCTGCCATCTGGAACTCCCTTCCTGAAGCACTGAGATCCACCACGGACTTAAGAGACTTCTGAAAAAAGCTGAAAACAGTCCTCTCCATAGAACATTTCAATGACTTAACACTGCAATCCACCTGACAAGCCTAAACAGCGCCTCCCCAACGCTCTGATCAATCGGTGCAGAAATGTTAAAATGTATATAAGTTATGCTTCCAAGCATGTTCCGCATGCCACCCCTACCTATTCTATGAGTTCTTTGTAAAATTGTTGAATTCTTCTGTAAACCACTTTGATTTTTTTATGATAAGGCGGTACAAAAATACTTGTTAAATAAATAAAATAATGAATTTAAGATTCTAAAAACAAAACACAATTTAAAATCTATTCTTGCAGTTATTTATTGGAAGCCACTGTAGATTAATCTAAAATGGTTTTGCTCGGGGAGGAAGTGACGTCACCCCTCATTATGGCCGCGTGAGAGGCGAGCTCCGATCCCAACCCTGAGCAAAAGTGAGAAATTTTGCCTGTAGCAGAAGCGGAAAGCTAAGGAGGTGGTGGTGGAGGCAATCGCAAGTGGTGGAGCACATGGCGACTCGCAAAAAGACGGCAGACTTGCGGGATTATGCTTTCGGTGCGGCGAGTGCCAGCGGGACAGCTGCCGAAGCTAAAATGGCGGCCAAGGAGCATGGGACGTGTGAGCAGGCTGAGCTGCGTGGAGCAGACACTGCAAGGAGTACAGGAGGTGGAGGAGAGGCGGCGGGACGAGCAGCAACGCGAGAGGAATTGAAGGAGTGGTTTGCTGAGCTGAAGGCTGAGGTGCAATCAGCGAAGAAGGTGCTGGGCGACATAATAAGCGACCTGCGGGAGGAGGTGGAAGAAGTTACCCACAGGATGGAGGATCACGAAAACCGATTACAAGTGTTGGAAATGCAGCAGGAGGAGCAGGAGGCGCAAGCCAAAGGTGAGGAGGAATGGAAGGAGCAAATCCAGTTGAAGTTAGAAGATCTGGAGAATCGCTCCAGGAGGAATAACTTATGTATAAAAGGGGTGCCAGAAGAACCAGAATTTCGGGACTGTGTTAAAGTGGCGGAGGCAGTGTGCCGGGAGGCTTTGAAGCAAGGAGGAGAGGTGGTGGAGGTGGGTGACATCCACCTGGACAGGGCACACCGAGCGTTGGGCCCCGCTCGCAACAATAGACCTAGAGACATAGTGGTTTGTTTGAAGGACTACAAATTGAAAGAAAAGATTTGCAAACAGGATGAGAGGGTTGAGTACATTCCAATGGCAGGGATATCCAGTGGCCATATATGCAGATCTTTCCTTGGGTACTTTACAGCGGAGGAGGGCTATGGCGCCAATCACCAGCCAGTTAAGGAAGCAGGAACTGCGGTATCGCTGGCTCTACCCATTTGGACTTGCTTTTACAAAGGGGGAAAGGACTTTGAAAGTACAGTCGTTGGAGGAGGCTTATGAGGCCCTGAAGGCGGCCGGGGTGGTGGTGCCTGGAGAGGAGGTGCAAGCAGGAGAACCGGGTCAGGAGCTGGAAGTGGGGAAGCAGCAGCTTCGAGAGAAAGAACCCGGGGAGCACCGTCTGGCATTGGAGCGGGACCAGAGGAGACCGCAAAGAAGAGGGGCGAAGCGGTGACCGGAGGAAGGAAGAAGGGACTGTCTCTGTTTGTATATCGTGGGTCACTGTAAAAAGGGACAATAAGTTACTACTGTGTGTATACGGGATAATCTGGGAGGGGGGAGGAGGGCGGCTTGCTCCATGAAGTTAATATTGGGGGGTAAACGATGTGGGTAAGGAGGGGAAGGTGGGGGGGAAGGAGGTTGCCAGGGAAGGGGGCTATGGCAGTAGAGTGGAGGGGAGGAAGAGGAGGGTGGGGGAGGGGGAAGGTTTGGTGGGGTGGAGGTTGGTGGGGGAGAGTTCAGGGATGTGGAAGGGGGGTTGGCAAGAGGTGGGGGTAGTGAAGGGCGGGTAGGGGAGTTCTAAGGGGTTGGGGTTCAGGGGGTGGCGGGTGGTGCACGGCTCCAAGATGGCCTCGTGGAGGAGCGAGGGGGGGGAGCAGTGGGGAGGGAGGGAGGGGGGTGGGGGGGAGGACGGGAGGGGAGGGGGTGGAGGGTAGTTAAAGAACAGCTAGTGGTGAGCACGATCAATGTCAAGGGTTTGCAAACATGGCGTAAGAGGCGACTGCTTGAAAGAGAAGGGGGCGGATGAAAGCAAATTTCTTGTGCATTCAAGAGACACATTTGAGGGTGGGTCAGGAGGGTCTGGTTTATTCCAATAAGTATCCCAGGGCATTGCTCGCAGGCCAAAGAGGGCAGCCAAGGAAAGGGGGGTGGGGATAATGATAGGGCAGGAGTATAAGGACGCTGTGCGGGAGGAAAAACGGGATAAACACGGAAGGTGGGTGGCAGTGCGGGTAGAGATAGGGGAAGAGCAAGTTTGGATAGTGAGTGTGTATGCTCCTAATGTACAACGGGGAGAGTTCTTTGACAAGCTGCTGGCTGAAGTGGAGGGGTGGGGTGCGGTACCTCTGATTATAGGGGGGGATTTTAACATCACAGTCAGTCCTAAGCTGGATAATATGGGGGGAGGAGGGGAAGGGGGGGAAGGATCGGCGGAGTCTGTTGCGCTTGCAGGAGAGATTGGGTCTGGTGGATATGTGGAGAGGGAGGCATCAAGGAGAGAAGGGGTACACATTCTATTCAGCGGTCCATGGGACGTATAGTAGGTTGGATATGCTGTGGGTAAGTGGGGAATGGCAAGCAAGGACATCGGGAGTTGAAATTGGTAGCATTACTTGGTCTGACCATGCACCTGTGTATATTGTGTTTGAATTGGGGGAAAAGGACACGGGGACCAAATTCTGGAGGCTAAACGATGGACTCCTAGCGGAGCAGAAGCATGTTGAAAGTCTGAAGGGAATACAGGAATATATAGAGTTCAACGTAGGGGGGGAAGTGCCACTAGGGGTGACGTGGGATGGCATGAAGGCGGTGGTGAGAGGGCATCTCATCTGTTTAGGAGCACAGGAGAAGGCTAAGAGGAAGAAAGTGGAGGTGGAGCTGTTACAAAAAATAAGTGAGCTTGAACACCAACATCAGGTATGGGCGGACCCTAAAATACTGGCACAATTGCTAAAGTTAAGGAGTGGCTTGAACCAGTTGGGGGCAGCGGAAATTGCATATAATTTGGCGAGGTTAAAGCAGGAGTGGTTTGAGGGGGGGAATAGAATAGGAAGGAAGTTAGCACGGCGGTTAAAGGCAAAACAGCAGAGGGCTAATATTGGAGGAATTTGAAATAAGCAGGGGGAAATGGTTCATAAACCCAAGGAGATTTGTGGAATTCTATGAGAAGCTTTATAGAAGTGAAGTGCACGGCAAAGAGATGATGGGGGCAGCGTTTTTGGAGGAGTGTCAGCTCCCACGTATTTCGAATCAGGAGGCTGAGGAGTTAGGGAAGCCGGTGAGCCCGGAGGAGGTGAGAGTGGCAATTAAATCTCTTAAAGAGGGGAAGGCACCCGGATTAGACGGGCTAACAGCAAAATTCTACAGAGTGATGCAGGAGGGGCTTAGTGACTACTTGGCAAAAGTGTTTAATGGGGTATTACAGGGGGAGAAGCTGCCTGGTTCTATGGCGGAGGCCGGAATAACTGTCATTCCTAAGCCGGGGAAGGACCACACGACCTGCAGGGCATACCGGCCGATTTCCCTTATCAGTTTAGACGCAAAGCTACTAGCCAAAATTCTAGCAGCCAGGCTACAAAGGTTAATGCAGCAGTTGGTGCACAAGGACCAGACAGGCTTTATCAAAGGGAGGCAGGGAGGGGACAATATTAGAAAGCTATTAAATGTAGTATGGGGGCTGCAAGAGGCGGGGACGGAGGCGGTCTTTTTAACAGTAGATGCTGAGAAGGCATTTGATAGGGTGGAGTGGGGTTTTATGTGGCAGGTGCTGGAAACAATGGGACTAGGAGGGCGATTTATAGGGTGGATAAAGGCACTGTATAATGGTCCGAAAGCCCGGATTCGGATAAATGGGGGCTATTCAGATTGTTTCAGTCTGGGCAGGGGGACGAGGCAGGGATGCCCACTGTCGTCGTTGCTGTTTGCACTCGTTATTGAGCCTCTGGCTGCGTATATTAGGAAACAGAAGGATATAGCAGGGGTGCGGGTGGGGGAGCAGCTCAGTAAAGTGGCATTGTTTGCGGACGATGTGATCTTCACGTTGAGTAAGCCATTTTTGAGTCTGCCAAACCTAATGCAAGCTCTTGGGAGCACTGTTCCCTCTAAGCTGTGCGCGTGTGCGCACGCACACACCTTGCCGAGCGAGCACACATACTTTACAACAGAGCGCACAAAAATTACGGTTCTGAAGAAAACAACACAGATGTCTTAAAATTTAAAAGTTGTTGAGTATTTACGGTTTTCACAAGTTCTACAATATTTTCTAGTGCAATTAATGTGGTGTACATACTGTATTCTGACATGTAGTCAAATTTTAAAGTATATAACTCCAAGTGTCGTTATGTTGCGCACAAAAATTTAACCTTCCTTCAAAAGCTGCACAGCTGATTATTTTATGTGCACACAGCCTACAGAAAATTAGAGGGAACATTGCTTGGGAGGTATAGTGAGGTAGCGGGGTATAAGCTGAATGTTAGTAAGACAGAAATTCTGGGGTTCAACCTAGGGGAGGGGCTGGAACAGAGGTTAAGGGAGGCATTCCCCTTTAAATGGGTGAAGGGCAGTTTCCGATACCTGGGAATACAACTGGGGAGTTCCCTGAGAAGGCTTGGCGATTGGAATTTTAAGCCCTTGTTAAAGAACCTAAGGCAGGATCTGGCGAGATGGCAGGGGTTACACCTATCCTGGTTGGGGAGGATAGCCACAATCAAGATGAATGTACTTCCACGGATCTTGTTTGTTTTTATGGCATTGCCGAGCAAGATCCCGGGGCGGGGCCTCAAGGATCTTCAGGATCTGCTTATGAGATTCATATGGGCCGGAAAAGCACCTCGAGTGAGTCGGGAGACGATGTTTAGAGCACGAGAGGACGGAGGGCTAGGGGTCCCGAATTTAGCGCATTACTATGCTGCGGCGCAGTTGAAGGCTGTATTTGTGTGACGGGACAGGGGGGAAACTCCGCAATGGGTGTACATGGAAAGAGAGAGAGAGGAGAACTTAGAGGCGGAGGTCTGGGGTAGGTTGCGGGGTAAAGGGGGGAACACAGCAAGGAACCCGTACAAAGATCTAACTTGGAATATATGGGACAAATAGAAGAGATTATTGACACAGGATAAGGGATGTCGCGGGAGATGTACTTGCAACGAATGCCTGGATTCGAGTCAGGAAGGGGTGGGGGGATCTTCAGAGCCTGGGCAGAAAGGGGCCTGGTGAGAGTGGGCCAGGTGGTAGATAAAAGGGGGAGGATGGTACCATTTCAGGAATTAAAGGATACGTTTGGGGCACTAGACAAAGAACACTATGCATATATGCAGTTGTGGTACTTCCTGCAGCGGGGAGAGGTGAGAAAGGATCTCGCTAGGAGGAGTACTGAGTTTGAGGAGCTCATGGAAAAGACAGATAATCTTAAAGGTATGATTTCCAGGCTGTATAAACTTCTGAATATTAAAAAGGGTGGTAAAGTGGGGTGGCAGGAGAAATGGGAGGTGGAAATTGGAGGCTCGTGGGAGGAGGGGAGATGGCGGGATATATACGAAAGTGAGCGTAGACTGGGGTGGGGTACAACGTTGGTAGAGAACTGTTTAAAAATGCGGTTGAGAATGGTGTGGACGCCAGCCCGGCTTCAAGCCATATTTAGGGATAGAGAGGGGAATTGCTGGAGGGGTGTGGGCAATGGGGGGGACCTGGTGCATATGATTTGGGCATGTGTATCTGGACTTTCAGAAAGCCTTTGACAAGGTCCCTCATGAGAGACTTTTGGCAAAACTAAAGAGTCATGGGATAGGAGGCAGTGTACTACTGTGGATCAGGAACTGGTTAAAAGATAGAAAGCAGAGGGTAGGGCTAAATGGCCAATTTTCCCAATGGAGAAAGGTGAAGAGTGGTGTACCCCAGGGATCTGTGCTGGGTCCGCTGCTTTTTGACATATTCATAAATGACCTGGAAAGTGGAATAACGAGTGAGGTTATCAAATTTGCTGATGACACAAAACTATTTAAAGTTGTTAAAACCCAGGAGGATTGTGGAAAATTGCAAGAGGATCTTGATAAATTGGAAGACTGGGCATCAAAATGGCAGATGAAATTTAATGTGGAGAAGTGCAAGGTTATGCACCTAGGGAAGAACAACCCAAACTATGGTTACACGATGCAAGGTTCCACATTAGGAACCACCACCCAAGAAAAAGATTTAGGCGTCCTTGTGGATACCATGTTAAAACCCTCGGCCCAGTGTGCAGCGGCGGCCAAGAGAGCAAATAGAATGCTAGGTATGATAAGGAAAGGAATGGAAAATAAAACAAAAGATATTATAATGCCTCTATATCGTTCCATGGTGAGACCGCACCTTGAATATTGTGTGCAATTCTGGTCGCCATATCTTAAAAAGGATATAGCAATTTTAGAAAAGGTTCAGAGAAGAGCCACCAAAATGGTAAAGGGGATGGAAGGCTACTCCTATGAAGAAAGGCTAAAAAGGTTGGGGCTCTTTAACCTGGAAAAGAGACGGCTGAGGGGAGATATGATAGAAGTCTATAAATTAATGAACGGAGTGGAACGGGTAAACGTAGATCGATTGTTTACCTTATCAGAATATAGAAAGACTAGGGGACATGCAATGAAGCTACAAGGTAAACTATTTAAGACTAATAAAAGAAAATATTTTTTCACTCAACGTGTAATCAAACTCTGGAATTTGTTACCGGAGGATGTAGTAAAGGCTGTTAGTGTAGCTGGTTTAAAAAAGGTTTGGACAAGTTCCTGGAGGAAAGGTCCATAAACCATTATTAAGAAGGGACCCAGGATATCAATGCTTGAACCAATACAAGCATTGTGGAACCTGTGTCCCTTGGGGAAACTGCTAGGTACGTATGACCTAGATTGGCCACTGTTGGAAACAGAATACTGGGCTTGATGGACCTTGGTCTGACCCAGTATGGCATATCTTATGTTCTTATGCCCAAAAATACAGCGGGTGTGGAAGGAAGTAGGTAAGCTCTATCAGGAGGTGATGGGGGTGCAAATGTAGCTCGACCTAGGAAGTATTGGTCTGTTGGATGGGGGGGGAAGAGGGACCTATGGAGCACACCAGGTTTTGGCATTATTGTGTGGTAGCATGCCGCTTGGCTATATTGCAGAGGTGGAAAGGGAAGGAGGGCCCTACGATGGGGGACATAATGGGTAGAATCGAGAGTCTTTGGCATATGAGTATGGTGGGTGCACACAGGAGGGGTCAGAGGGTGAAACACTTGGAAATATGGCAAGCCTATGAGGAGTGGAGGGAGGAGGGGTGGAGTTAATGGGTGGTGGGGTAGGATGGGGAGAGATGGGGGTGGCCAGGGGGAGGAGGTGTGGGGGACTTTCCTGAGGAGCTGTGCTGAGCATCATGGGTGCAGGATAGGGTCTGGGAGGGCAGTAGTCTGGATAGGGGGCTAAACTAAGGGTGACAATGGGACAGCTGGACACGGTCGGGCGGGTAGGGTGGGGGGGGGGGTTCTGGATTGGCTGGTTGTTTTGATATATGGTAGTTAGGTACTGTTTGTTAATTATGTTGTGTGGGAAGGGGGGTGGGGGGACAGTGTAAAAGGTAACAAGGGGTGGGGGGTGTAGACGCTGGTGTATATTGTATGCTGTGTAAACAGGTTGAAAAGCTAATAAAATTTAAATTACAAAAAAAAAAAAGGTTTTGCTCTTTTCCATCAATGCCCATTCAAAATTACTTTTGCTGCAGTATTTTACAATATTTGCACATTAATAAGGTGCTTTTTTGACACATCTAGATAAGCAAAACCTAAATAATCAGACTGTGACATTACTATAGATTTGCAACATGGTTTTTAAATATTCAGTAGATGAGAATGCCCTAATTTGTAGAATAAGACTTAACTTAAATACATTCTTTGTTAGTATAGCAATTTTCTCATCCTTTGAAAGCGCTGAATTTAACATGATCCCTAATATTCTAACTGA
The DNA here is from genome assembly GCA_033557465.1 of Ichthyophis bannanicus. Classification (NCBI taxonomy): domain Eukaryota; kingdom Metazoa; phylum Chordata; class Amphibia; order Gymnophiona; family Ichthyophiidae; genus Ichthyophis; species Ichthyophis bannanicus. Next base: position 160,567,865 of record CM066043.1, on the reverse strand, counting down.
ATGACATAAATGAACTTTCTCTTGATAGAGAACATCTCGTCAAATACATTTTGTCAAATCTTGACCAATCCACAATAACTCTGTTTCCAAAGTTAAGTTTCATTAACTATAGTAGGGCCCTGAACAAAGGTACTTTGTCTTATAAGTTGGGCCATTGGTTCTACAGCAAAGTTAAAGCAACTGATCACTGCCTGTGGGAGCTCCACACTCAAGTCTGCTGTCTAGAAGCACATTACCTTACCCCTAGTCTTAATAACCTTAATAGCTGTGGATATTAATATAAAATTTGATAATAAGGTATGGAAAGGCTACCTGGTTGTTGTTTTAAGTATTGTTTTTTGTAAGAATAAAAATTGAAGATGCCAGTGGAAAGGAGATGGTAGAGGCCATCACCATAACAAGAATTTGAGTATTCTTAAGACAGACATGGATACATGGATAGCAGTAATGTATGAAAAGGGTTGTGAGTTTGGGATAAAAAAACACGCCAGTATTAGGTTGTGAATGAGAATTTCAACGTACATCTACCCAAAATGGATGATTTTCAGCTGGGCAAATTAGGTGAACCTCTTGATCTTCCATCATTTTCTATGTTGCTGTGATACGACTTTCTTGATCCTTTCAATATCATTTCCTATGCTTCCGAATTTCTCTCTTTTCCAGCCATTATTTATACTGAGTAATAACTGTTTGGAAAAACATGTATATTTTCAGCTGTTTGACCTCTGGAGATAAAAATGGATATAGGTGAATTGAGCCTACAGCCACAGTCCCTTCAATGTAGAGCTAGTTTCACGTAAGACTTTATTTGTTAAATATGGAGACTTAGCAGTCACATAACCTTTACGAAACATTTCATCTGTGTAGTACTTAACCATTTTTTAAAGATGCTGTCTGTGCTTCTGTCTTGGCTTGAATTCATGGTAATTTCAACTATGTTAGGGTTAACTATGGATTAGCATGCAGATTTTTCTTTAATGAAGAAGGCAGCTTGATGTTCTGATAAAGTTCTGTCATCCGTGCATGTATACTGAGAGTATCGCTGACATTAACGTGACAGCCACACTACTTCAACGACCTTCGTCAAACTTTACCAAGATTTATTTTCCTTTGATATCCGTGCTGTCAAGATACATATGGCAAAGCTGCGATTTGGAACAGGTCTTTTAGAACTGAAGGTGCACGCAAAACTACTACTACTACTACTAATTATTTGAATGGCGTTTCAGGGTGTATGTAGCGCTGTACATATAGATGTAAGACACAGTCTCTGCTCATCAGAGCTTACAATCTAGTCAAGACAAAACACATAGCGAAACTGGGGGATAGTGTATGGTAAGATACACATAAGTAGCGAGGAGTATCAAGATTTAAAAGTGGCTTCAAAGAGGTGGGTTTTTAGCCTGGATTTGAATAGGGCTAGAAAAGGAGCCCAATGCACAGACTCAGGTAGTTTGTTCCAGGCATATGGAGCAGCAAAGTGGAATGAACAAAGTCTGGAGTTTAGTGGCTGAGAAAGGCACAGTTAAAAGGGATCTGCCACAGATAGTTCATAAAATTCTGATCTTAAAATACTCAAGGTATTGTTTATTGGCCCATTTCATTCTTTCCATCTAAATGTTTATTAGTACAGAGCTCTTTTTTTTTTCTTACAAAAAGAAAACTTTGGCCCCTAATAAACCACTTTTAATCCTAATTGAATTTGTCAGTGTGACATACTTAATTTTAACATGGCAACATCTCACCTTTTGTGCCTTTTAGGTAACTGTTAAACCAATTTGCCTCATGATGCTATAGGTATGTATATGTAAGAGTTTCATGTAGGGTCAATATTTAAGTGTCTATTTTTTTAAAGTGCCTAACCTTGCACTTCGTTAGATGTAATTGCAATTAACATAAACCACTTCCATAATGTACAATTTTTGAAATTGAGGTGACCACTTACAATGTTGTATGTTTGCCATAGCCTTAATAAATGAAACAGTATATTTAACGGCATTAACTTGACTCTGTGGGTGTTGAATGGTAGGGTGAGTGTGTTGTGACTTTAGATCAGTCCTTCAAGCACTGATAACACCCCACCTTGATTATTGCAACAGTATTCTGTATGGCCTACCCAAAAACACCATCCATCAACTCCAGTTAGCTCAAAGCCTAGCCGCACGCATTATACACAAGGCTAACTACTCCGACCACATCACACCGCTCCTCCACTCCCTCCACTGGCTGCCCATTCCAATGAGGGCCAAATTCAAATACCTCATAATTACCTTCAAATTATATAATAAAATTACCCTATCCTTCCTCATCTCCCTCCTTAGCCCACTCAACAACTCGAGAACCAGGAGTACTTGCTCCCAAAATACACTAATAATCCCCACCCACATCCGCAATGCCAACAAAACTGTCAGCAATAGAGCCTTCTCTTATGTAGCCCCTTCCATTTGGAATGCATTACCAGACAACCTCAGAGACATCAAAGACCTCCAAACTTTCCAGAAAGAGCTTAAAACCCACCTATTTGTTGAGTACTATGGTCCCTCCATCAATAACAATCTCCCCCAAACCCTCCCACCCCCCTTGATGGCCCTTGCTTCCCCATCCCCTCCCTTTCACGCACCTTCACATATGCTATACAACATCTCCATATCCTACATAGTACAGCTTAACAATTTGCATAACTATCTTGATTTATAAATAAGTTTTTCAAAGTTATAATGTAAATTTCCAGTTTTATTCTCTGTAAACCGCCACTGATCTTTGGAAGTGGTGGTATATAAGTTCTAATAAATAAAAATAAATAAAATGTGTCTAGTGTAGCTGCTGCTCGCTAGCTGCTAGGTAAAAATGGATGTCCAATGTATAAGTCTTCCTTGAAAAAATATACATAATCTTTCCATCAGCAAGACTGTATGGTGTCTTCTCATGCAACACACAGGCAACTGGGACATTTCAGCTGCAGGTTAAACTGCTATAGATCTTGAAGTAGCATAGACCACAGAAGCAATATGTACAGGCTCTCCAGGGTTTTGATGCACTCTGGCCTTTTTCACAAGGAGGACTTCTTCACCCTTACTCAGGACACCATGATGGAGCCCCCTCTGTGGGTTTTACAAGTGGACCGTATCCCAGAGGGATTGCGGTGTCCATCCAGCTTCTTTCCCCTCACTGAACCCTTGAGAAAGTTAGCGTTCTCTCAATGAGAGACACCAAAACTGGGGCTGAGGGTACTAAAGTCTCACAGTTGTATCCTCTACCCCAGGGGGAGAAGGAAGAATTTTTCAGAATCCCAAAGATGGATGCCCTGGTCATGGCAGTGACGAAGTGTATGATCATTTCAGTGGACTGTGGCACAGCATTGAAGGAGCCTCGTGATGAGTCTCAAGAATACCTTCACCGCTTTGACTTAGAATTAGCACACTGGTGGTATTTGTGATCCTCACACTATCTACACGGTACTTGCTCGTCGATCAAACTATTTATATAGTGATTCGACCAAATTGTCTTAATGAGACATTTCATCTGGCACAGCACTGCTGTGTGTCCCCCGAGGAAGGCGTTTGCCGAAACGCGTAGGGACTATTATCAATAAAGCAGTCTGGTCCAAACCTACATCTCTTGCTCCGTTTGTTCCTTCTCTACCTGCAAGAGTCACGCTCCTCCCTTCGTTACATATCATTTCAGGCCAGTATGTCCATGAGGTACTTGAACAAGGGTACACACTGGAGTTTGTGGAGCTTCTTTGGGATTCCTTTGTGGAATCTTCTTTTGGCTCCCTTGTCAAGCGAATCCAAGCAACCAGGGTTCTGTTCCAACTAGCACTCCTTGTGGCCTTGGGAAAGTCACTTAATCCTCCATTGCCTTGGAAGAAAGGCCTGGCAATCTGCTTCCAGTCACACTGCCAAGAAAACCCAGGAGCTTCTGGGTCACCAGAGTCAGCATTGACTCAAAGGCACGCATTGCATTGTCAAGAGAATGGCGGTTGAGGAAACTCTTCAGTGCCTGATGCAGTTGCAGGCTATTGTACCCATGCCCTCTGCAGAACCAGGTCAGGAGCAGTATTTCAGACAGGGCCTTCCGACTCATTCTGGACCTGAAGGTGATCAATGCCAAGCTAAGAGTGCCCTAATTCTGCAAGGAGATCCACAAGTTGGTCATACCATTGGTCCAGTAAGGGCATTTTCTAACCTCCTTGGACCTTTTTTGAAGAATACTTCCATATTCTGATCTGGGAGCAACATCAGCAGTTCCTCCACTTTTTGTATCTTGGGCCACCATTTTCAGTTTTGTGCTCTGTCTTTTGCCCTGGCCAAGGCGCTTCTCACTCTCTTAAAGGTCTTGATGCTGATGACTGTGGTGGCCTTCCTGCACAAGCAAGGAACCTGGTTCACTCATACCTCAACAACTGGCTGATTGGGTCCAACTCCATGGAGACGTCTAGGACAGACATGACCCAGGTGATCCAGCGGTTGGAGTAGCTGGAATAGGCAATCGGCTACCTCAAGAATAACCTAGTTCCCTTCCAGGACTTGGCTTATTTGGGGGCCCACATTCAATATTTGCTTGGAAGGGTTGGACATGCTGTAGTTGCAGCTCAGGAGTTTTTGCTCTTAGGCAGCAACCAGGGCCTGGGACTACCAGCAGCTCCTGGGATCAATGGCGTCAACCCTGGAACTTGTACCTTAAGCTAGAACGCACATGCACCTCCTGCAGGGTGACTGTCTGATTCACTGATGGTCTCATTCAGGCCTACTTCTTCCCTGGAAGATCAAGGGGGAGTAGGCCTGGTGGCTACAAACTCTTCCTCTGATGGATGGAATGCCATGAGATGCCAGATTGGGTAATTGGTTCAATTATTTATTTATTTAAATTTGATATGCCGCTATTCAAATTTACATCATAATAGTTTACATAACAAAGTTACAGTATTGGATGAAAAACTATACTATATATAATAAACATAAACTTTACTAATCCATTAAAAAGCACACGGGGGGGGGGGGGGAGGAGGGAGGGAATTTGTATAGAACAACAATTTTAAGCATGGATGCCTGCCTGCTGGGTTGGAGCGTGCATTGTCTGGGTAAGTTTGTTCAGGGGCACTGGTCCACTCAGGAAGCGACTGATCAACAAACTAGAGGCTAGTATGATATACCTGGCTCTGGAGAGGTTTCAGTCACTCCTGGAGGGCAAAGCAGTCATAGTGTTTACTTGCTGTGCTGTGGTAGACATAGAGGGGGTGGAGCTCTGTCAATGGGTAGAAGTTCAACTGATGCCTTTGCTTGTGGCCAACATAGCGGGTGTTGACAACATTGCAAGCTGGCTTTTGGAGTTGGAACATTGTGGTTTCCGGCAAGTGGAATCTAAGTCTTTGTGCTTGCTAACTCATTGTGTGAAGATGGGGCCTGTCAATCTTCAATCTGATGGTCACATGGAAATGCCGAGATGAAAACTTTTTCAGTTGCAGGAAGGATCCACAGGTGGCGGGCTTGGATGCCATTCTTCAGGAGTGTATGTATGTCCTTCCTCCCATGGCCCTGGGTGAGCTGACTTTTGTGCAGAATTCAGTCTCACAAGGGCTTGGTCATTCTAGTGGCGCTAGACTGGCCACGCAGGCGATAGTATGTGGATCTCTTAAGCCTGTTGGTAGAGTCCCTTCTATTGCTACCTCAGAAGAGGGGGCTTCTGTGGCAAGGTCCTCTGCTCATGGAGGATTCTGTAGCTTGCAGCCTGGTCCTTGAGATGTTAAGCTATTTAAGAAAAGATACTCAGGAGCAGTACTTGACACCCTTCTTAGGGCCTGGAGAGTCTATATCCTTGACCTATAGCGGTATTTGAGAGGTGATGTTCTTCTCAGGCCCTGGATGAAAGGAAGGTGGACATAATCACCATTTTGTCCTTCTTGCAGCCTTTGTCGGACCAGGGGTTAGCTCTGAACTCTCTCAAAGTTCAGGCAGCAGGCTTTGTGTGATACCAGGGGTGTATTCAAGGAGTGTCCTTAGCAGTGCACCCTGCTGTGTCCTGCTTCCTCAAAGGAATGAAGTAGATCCAATTTGTACCACAGTGGAGTCTTTCTCTGGTATTTAAGGTAGTGAAAGATGCCCCTTCCCCTTTGAGCCTCCTTGGATGGCCTCTCTCAAGGATTTGACCCTGAAGGTAGTATTCCTGGTGGCTGTTGCATGTGCTAAGTGGGTATTGCAACTACAGGCCCTTTTTCTGTAGGGAGTCCTTTCTAGTCATCTGGACAGAGTTGGTCTCTCTGAGGAGGGACTATCCTTTCTCCTATGGTGTTGGCATTATTTCATGTTAATCAGACTATGATCCTGCCCTCCTTAGAGGAGGACCTTTGGACGGATCCCTCTTTGGATATGTTGGATGTGAGGAGGGTGTTAATGAAGTATTTGGAGGTTACTAATTCCTTCTGTTAGTTGTACCACCCGTTTGTCCTATTTGGTGGTCCTTGGAAGGACAGACAGCAGCCAAGTCCTCATTTGCCCACTGGAATAATGAGGCTATTAGTTCAGCCTACCTTATATGTGGAAAATGTGTTTCGGAGGGAATTGGAGCACATTCTATAGGGTGCGAGTCATCTCCTGGGCAGAATTGTCTCTCCAGGCATCGATAAGGTGGCTATGCTCTCAGAGCACTTTTTGTGGATCACTATGGCTTGCATGTGGAAGCTGGAAAGGATGGCACCTTTGGCAGAGCAGGTCTGTCTGGAGCATCGTCTTTTTCCCCACTCTGGGGTCCTGACTGTTTGGGTACATCCCACTTGTCTGGACTGGTCTTGCAGAATAAGGAAGGTAAATTTTCCATACCTACTGATTTCATTTCTTTGAATCCTGCCAGATCAGTCCTGGACCTACCCTGGAAGGCGACTCCTGCAGGTTTGGGAGCCCTGCTGCCTTTTAACTGCATTTTTCAGTATCAGTGGCTGATGTTGATTAATACTTTTTCTGAGCTTTTCAGTCTTTCTTTATGCTTCAGAAGTGTCATATTTCACTTTTCTCAGTGCTTCACCAGTGTATATGCGGATGATGATGTCGCAGAAAGTTGCTCTGGCCTTCTTTCACCTGCTGGCTGGGGAGCATAACCTACTCGAAAGGTCTAGTCTGGTCTAATAAGATGCAAATAAAGGAAATTATTAGGTAGGGACATTTTCTCCTTTTAGCTGCTGTGCTGTGTGAGCTGTGCCTATCTCTTTCTCTCTCTCTCTCTTTATATATATATGTTTTTTAAATTCCAGTTTGAAGGAATGTATTTGCTTTGGAACTTCCATTGCTGCTCATGCGTCTCCTCTGACCTGTCATTTGAAACACTAGGAACATTAAATCATGTGGTGTTTAAATTTTATTTTCATCTTTGAGTTGGGACCATCTAATAAAAAAGCCAACATTAATCATAAGCCATATCAGAAACTGCAAAGATTTCCAAGAATAGACATCCAAGAAAAAAGATCATATATATCATAAACAAGACAGGATTTTTAGAAAAATACATTATTTTTCATGAATAGTAATAGGCAAGTATAAGTTCTGTATGTTGGAACCCATTTAAAACTAAAATAGCATGGTATCAGTGTAGTACACCTTGCAGCGTTGATCATGAAGATTATGTCTAAAGTTTAATAGCTGCATTCTCTCTTTTCACATGTAGAATTTATTTTGGAAAGAAAAATATTTTCAACTGTATATACATTCCGTATGTATAACTTCTGTTATGTTGTTTAATCTTACACTTATACATTTGTTTTGCTATTTTTCATGGTAATATATTTTTGCTACAGCACAGTAAACATATTCTATTTTTTATATTTTTCACTTTTTATTATTTATTTGAATCCATAAATAGTAACAAAAGTGCTTAGTATTAGCTTTATTACCTATGTAATAATAATTAATTATTATTATTAATGTGTTTGCTAAATTATTTGAGTGCACATTTCTTAATAAATGCTTAGGGGCTAATTTTATACGTGATCTGGGCATGTAAGGCACATAAAAGTAGATGCTAGGTAAGTATAATGCGCATTCTTACTGACGTGTACACAAAGATTTCTTCCTGACTTGGAACAAATTTAATTTTGTGTGACAGCTTTCCGGGTGACAATTTCCTGAAATTACGTAGGCAAATATTTTATCTGTTTTATAAAATGGGTGCAACATATGCGCTTATGTGCCTTGACAGTTTTAAGTGCCCTGTTATAAAATTATCCTCTATGCACTCAATCCTCTTAATGCTGAATTGAGTAGAAAAGTTCCTTTACAGTATGATAAGGATGGAAACCTTAAGATAATAATTGTAGGGATAATTCTATCACATTTACAGGGGAAGTTAGTAAATTTCTCATTTTACTGCAGCTTAATTTATCATAAGAGTTACTAACTTGCGGTGACTCAGTAGCACAGTTTAGTGACTCTCATGGGAAATGGATAATGCAGCTCATGATCAATCTCACAAGCTGCATTATTCTGCTCCTTGGGATCATTGAATCACTGACATGCAAACTGATGCTTCTGGGGGGCTGCCTTAAAGGGGCTGGTGTTTGTAAAACGGAGCATGAACCTCCCCTATTCCCGCCCCCCTAGTCAAGACTCTCTCCTGCCCCAAAACTTTCCTTGCTAATCTCTGGTAGTTTAGCAGGGATGGGGCAGAAGCAATCCCCAAGTTGCTTCTGCCCCATGTGGTTCTCTGTTCAAAATGGCAACTTGCGACCTCTAGTTACTACTACTACTACTATTACTATTAATCATTTATATAGCACTACAAGGCGTAAGCAGCTCTGTACAGAAACATGTAAAATGCAGTCCTTGCTCGTTAGTTTACAGTCTAGTCAAGACAGACAATACAACAAGGATACAAATAGGGAAAGGTAAGGAGAAGCATAGGAGACTAAGTGGATCAGGATCCAAAAGCAGCCTCAAAGAGGTGAGCTTGTAGCATGGATTTGAAAAGGGGCAGAGATGAAATCTGAGTATGGTGGTACTATCACTAGGGGTCAAGCTGCCATAAAAGGCTTTTTAGTAAAATAGCACATGACATTTGTCATTTAACATGCATTAAGGGGGGGAAAATTGTGCATTATGCCCTTAATGCACATTAGTAACTACTTCTCCTAAAGAAATGTTTTTTTATTTTACCATCACTTTCATTTATTTCATTAATCTTTTTAATGACATTCTGATATTTTGAATGTGCAACATTCTTGGCTGACCTGATAAACAGTATCATTTCTTAGTGAGAAACCCATCTTGGACTCTCTAACCTGCCCTGCTGCTCCTTAGACTTGAAGCACGTGTTGAAAGCACATTTTTGAGGGAAGCGGTCCCAGCTCTTTAGTAGTGATGTATCTCCAGGAACAAGCAGGAATGTAGTCTTCACATATGGGTATCGTCGGTACCGACGGAGCCTGTGCAGGAACGCTCCCCAGCGTCCAATTAGAAAGCTTTTGGGAGCATCCCACAGCGCCTGCGTGCTGCCTTCCCGCCTTTCCCAACTGCCTCTCTCCAGTTCTTCGTTTTCCGTGGAGCCAGCAGGTCGTTTTCCTGTCACCGCAGAAATTATCCCATATTTTTCATTCTTTTTTGTGGTAGGGTCTGCCTTTCTCGACGCTATACCGGTACCGCCGGTTCTTTCTTTCTTCTTTAAAAAAAAAGAAAATAAAAAAATTTCTAATCTTTTATCTGGATTTTCCAGCCTTTTTTCTCTCGGGTGCCACGCACCATTTTGGGCACTAGGCCCAATTTTTCCTCAACATGGAAAAACCCGCTTCGGGTATTAAAAAGTGTTCCAAGTGTGGCGGTACCATCTCCGTCACCGACACTCATGAGTGGTACCTCAAATGTTTAGGTCCTGACCACTCCATCTCGGAGTGTGTTGCCTGTGGGATGATGTCGAAGAGGGGCCGGCAGAACCGAGCTGCTCAGCTTATCACCCTTTTTCCCTCCGATGCAGCATCTGTGGCATCGACGTCTTCCAGGGCGTCGTCTTTCTCCCATGGATCTCAGGTAACCAAACATAAATCTGACCGGTCCTCAAAGGGTAGATCTCCTTCCAAGCATCGAGATGCCTCTGGCGTTGCCCTTGAGGGACTTGTACCGGCAAAATTGCCCCAGCGGGAGGCTTCGGCTTCCAAAGCACTATCGGGGCTCCGGGATGTTCTCGAGGCCTCAACCTCGGCAGAACTACTGGTGCCATGCTCTGGGGTACCGGCCGCTTCATCCGGTACCGACACCCAGGCATCGGCAGCGTCAATTGACCAGAGATTCCTGGCCATTGAGCGCAGTCTGGCGGCTCTCCTTGCAGCATCGGTGCCTTTGGGACCGCTTCAGACAGTTCAACCGGTACTGACACCGGTTCCGGCACCGACATTGGTACTGGTACCGACAGCATCGACATCGGCGAGTATGCTACCAACACCAAGTCATGCTGTTCCCTCCGGTATCGACAGGCCGGTACCGGACCCCTCCGGTACCGACTTTGATTGGTATTGGTATCGTGCTTTACAAGAGCACCCGTACAGAAGATACTTCGAATCCTCCGATGACTCTAAGGATCCTGATAGCTCTGTCGATGCCGGAGTACTTCTCTCTGAGGAGCCTTCTTCTCCTAAACATAGGATGTCTCCTCCAGAGGATATCTCCTTTCAGGATTTTATCAGGGAGGTGGCTAGGGGTCTTTCCATCATAGTGGCTCCTGAAACAGAGCCCAGAGCAAAGGAGTTGGAGATTTTACAATATCCTAAAGCTCCCAAGGAAGCGGCTACTTTGCCTATTCATGAGATCTTGCATGATCTCATGTTAAGAATGTGGGAAACACCTCTTACCACCGCTCCTCATTCCCGTAGGCTGGATACCATGTATCGAGTACCTCCAAAAAACTCAATTGCCACACCACTCCATAGTGGTGAAGTCAGCTATGAGAAGGATCAAGAGTGCAAAGAGACATGCATCTAATCCTCCAGGATGTGAATGTAGGACTCTTGATGCCTTTGGGCGTCGAACATTCCAGGTCTGTATGCTTTCTGCCAGGATTAGTTCCTACATCTTATAAATGGGAATGTTCCTTAAGGAGGTCACAGGAGATCTAGAGGTTATGAGCCCTCTCCTTCCTGATAATAAGAGGCAGGATTATCTTACACTTGTCAAACACTCCCAGGATGTTTCCAAGTTTGTTAATCGTGCAGCTTTTGACTGTTTTGAGTGCATAAGCAGAACCTCTGCCATTGCCATAGGTGCTCGTAGGATTGCCTGGCTCCAGGCATCTGACTTAGAACTTTGGGTACAGGACAAACTGGGGAATATCCCTTGCACAGGCGAAAATCTCTTTGGCAAAAATTGGCAAGAGAAAGCTAATGAGTTGGATGCTGATAACACCACGTTGGATAGGCTATCCAAGGCTACAGCTGATCCTGCAAGGAGAAAATCCTACAAGAAACCATTCTTCTCTAAAAAGAAGAGGTTTTATCCCTCCTATACCCAGCAGGTCCATTCTGCAGGTCAGTCTGCCCGAAAGGGACAGCAGCCCCCAAAGCAAAGGAAATCAAAGATTGCTAAGCCTCAACCGGCCCAGCAGACTCAGCCTCCACAGGGGCTTTGACTCTCATATAGAGAACATGACCTTCCTGGCCCTAAACGGGCCAGAGCCTTCCACCATCCCAGGAAGGTTGTGTCATTTTGCCCCCAGATGGGGGCAGATAACAGCAGAAGAATGGACTCTTTCCATTGTAAGAGAGGGGTACAAGCTTCATTTCTTCAACATGACCCCTCCTATGGTGGTAAGACAGTTCAATTCTCAGGCTTCTCGCAGCACTCAGTTGAGTCAAGAGGTCAATTTACTTCTTGCCCAGGGGGCAATAGAAGACGTACCCATTTCCCAACAGGGTTACAGGGTTTTACTCCCCTTTATTTTCTTATTCCAAAGAAAACAGGGGGACACAGACCCATTTTAGAACTCGGAGAACTGAACAAATTCCTGTTCAAAGAGAAATTCAAGATGATTTCTCTGGGAACTCTGCTGCCATACCTTCATAGTCAGGATTGGCTTTGTTCTCTAGATCTCAAGGATGCGTACACTCATCTCCTCATCCATCCAACTCACCGAAGGTTCCTTCGCTTCCTGTTTCAAGGGCAGCACTACCAATACAGGGTGCTTTCTTTTGGCCTGGCCTCAGCACCAAGGGTGTTTACGAAATGCATGGCTGTAGTGGCAGTATTTCTTCACACTCTAGGAATATTCGTCTTCCCCTATTTAGACGACTGGCTCATTCGAGCCCCATCAGAGTCAGAGGCCAGAATTTCCCTATCTTGCACAATGCGTATCTTTCAGTATTTGGGCCTGGTTATAAACATCCCAAAATCCAGCCTAACTCCCACTCAATCTCTAGATTTTATAGGAGCTTTGCTGGACACCAGAAAAGCAAGGGCCTATCTTCCACAGGCCCGCTGCCTTCGCATTGTGCAGTTAGCCTCACAGGCAGTGTTAAAGACTCATCTCACTGCTCGGGAAATGTTACAACTACTACGCCACATGGCATCTACCGTGCACGTGGTTCCCTATGCTTGCCTCCATATGAGAGCAGCCCAATGGACTCTATCCACTCAGAGGACTCAGGCATCAGGCTGCCTATCAGACAAAATAGCAAACACAAGTCGCCTTATTTTGTCTCTACAATGGTGGCAGTCAACCCAAAACCTGTTGGTGGAGTCCCCCATCCAGCAACCCCACCCCAGGTCACTCTAACTACAGACGCCTCACAAGTGGGTTGGGGAGCTCATCTGCAAGATCTCTCTACCCAAGGCACCTGGACTCCACAGGAGACCCACTTACATATCAATCTCCTAGAACTCAGAGCAATCTTCCTTGCTCTTCGAGTGTTCCACACCCAGCTCAGCTACAAGACAGTCCTAATTCAGATGGACAATCAAGTAGCTATGTTCTGTCTGAAGAAGCATGGAGGCTCTCTGTCACTTTGCAACGAAGCTTTGCGACTATGGGCTCTCGCCAGAGAGCATCAAATTCATCTCCTGGCGATGTATCTGCCAGGCATTCAAAACTCTTGGGCAGACAGACTGTCGAGTTCTGCTTCCACATGAATGGTCTCTCCATGCAGACCAGGTAGCAAAAATTTTTCAAATTTGGGGAACTCCGGACATAGACCTCTTTGCAAGTCCATTGAATGCCAAACTTCCCCGGTTCTGTTCCAGAATTCCGGCTCAGGGTTCTCAGGCCAGGGATGCTTTCCTCCTCCATTGGGTTCAGGACTTCCTTTATGCCTTTCCACCCATTTCTCTAATTCCCAAGACCCTGTTAAAGCTTCAGAGATACAGAGGCTGTATGATTCTCATAGCTCCACATTGGCCACGGCAAGTGTGGTTCTCTCAAGCTCCATCTGTGGAGTTAGGATCTGCTCCAGATCTCCTGTCTCAGGAGGGCGGGATGTGGCATCCCAATCCCCACTCTCTGCATCTCAGGGCCTCGTTGCTGAGAGCCTAGACCTTCATGGTCTTAACCTTTCTCAACAAGTAAGGGATGTCCTTTGTGCTTCCAGGAAACCTTCCACAAGACGCTCTTATGCTTTCAAGTGGAAAAGGTTTTCCATATGGTGTTCGCAAAAGGGTCTTCACTCCTCTGCGATACCTCTGGAATCATTACTGGAGTATCTCCTGCATTTATCTAATGCAGGACTTAAGACTAACTCATTAAGAGTCCATTTATGTGCTATTTCAGCTTCTTTAAAGCCTTTAAATGGACAACCTATTTCCTCTCATCCTCTCATAGCGAGATTTATGAGGGGCCTTCTTCTAACTAAGCCTACCATTAGGACGCCTTCAGTGGAGTGGGACCTGAATCTGGTTCTTGGGCAGCTCATGAAGCCGCCTTTTGAACCTTTAGCTACTACCTCCTTGAAATTCCTTTCCTGGAAAGTTATCTTTCTCATTGCAATCACATCAGCACGTCGCATCAGTGAATTGCAAGCATTAGTTGCTGATCCTCCTTACACGAGGTTCCATCATGATAAGGTAGTCCTTAGGACTCATCCACACTTTATGCCAAAGGTGGGCTCACCTTTTCATTTAAACCAGGCGGTTTACCTGCCTGTATTTTTTCCAAGGCCTCATGCTTCAAATGCAGAAAGGAATCTTCATACTTTGGACTGTAAAAGAGCACTTGCCTTTTACTTACAGAGGACACAGCAACATAGAAAGTCCTCCCAACTCTTTGTTGCTTTCGATCCTTCTTATTTGGGACTTCCAGTCTCCAAGAGAACATTGTCCAACTGGATTGCACAATGTATTTCTTTTGCCTATCAGAGTAAGAACCTTTCTCTGGAAGGCCATGTCACGGCTCACAATGTGAGAGCCATGGCAGCCTCAATGGCTCATCTACACTCTGTGTCTATTGACGACATCTGTCTAACAGCTACTTGGGCCTCGGTTCATACCTTCACAGTCCAGTACTGCTTAGACAAGGACTCCCGCCGGGATGCCTTGTTTGGTCAGGCTGTTCTACGAAACCTGTTCCATACTTAATCAACTCCTACCCACCATTCCCGGTAGGATGCCAGAGATCCATGGGGGGAAGTGGAACCCTTTCACAGGGGGGCACACAACTTCTGGGGTCTCTCCCTGGCATCTGTAGCTAGGGAGTCCCCATATGTGAAGACTACATTCCTGCTTGTTCCTGGAGATAGCATAGTTACTCACCTGTAACAGGTGATCTCCGGGAACAGCATGAATTTAGTCTTCACAACCTACCTACCTCCCCTAGGAGTTGTATCTCTCCTTTTCTTTTCCTCTCTCTCTCTCTCTCTCTTTGTCTCAGCTTTGAAACTCAACTGGAGAGGGACAGTTGGGAAAGGTGGGAAGGCAAGCACGCAGGCGCTGTGGGATGCTCCCAAAAGCTTTCTAATTGGACGCTGGGAAGTGTTCCCACGCAGGCTCCGTCGGTACCGATGATACCCATATGTGAAGACTAAATTCCTGCTGTTCCCGGAGATCATCTGTCACAAGTGAGTAACTATGCTTTACTGGCCAGTATAAGATTACACTTGTGCAGCATTTGGGATAAAATGACGGGTTAGATCCCTCGATTTGGGTAGAGAATTGCTACTGTGATGATAGATCTAGAGGGGAATGAAAGCATCATTAAAGAGGAGAAATACCAGATAACTGAATGGACTCCGGAGTTAGATTGCTATCAGAAACAGAAGAAATGCGTCTGTGCGAAGTCCTGAATTAAGGAAAAAATTACTTTTTCATTTAAAGATTTTCTATTGCACAGTTTAAAAAAAAAAAAATTCCTGGAAGCTGCTTGACTGGGAAAAAATTACTGAGCTTCTTGGGGAAGTGAACTTCCAAAGTGTTTTTTCCTGAAGAGCTTTTGAGGCAGTGGGGCGAAGGAAGTGTTTAGAATATTACAAGAAATGGATCTTCTGCAAATTGACTAGTCCCAGATTTCTCTTCTTGTACATCTTCCTTATTTAAGCAAGGGAACCAAGCTTTAAATTCATGTCCAAATGAACCAAGATATCAGAGTGCAATGTGCAAGTTACACATTCCACTAGCATCCTGAAAACAGCCGACACCATAAAACTAAAGGGTGAAAGTGGTACACACTAAGTTATTGGTTAAACTAAGTACAATACAAGGAAAATAAAGATGCAGGCACTGAAGAGAGAGATTATCCTTGCTGGTGGAAAAATGTTTGTGAATGCAGGAAAATGTTATCTGAACAGTGTCCCCTTATTTGAATTGAAAACGCAAATATGGCCAAACCATTCAAAATGATTCCATACACTTCTCTGTAGAAATATGTTCACGTTACACCGTTCCTCATGAATAATCATTGGTTATTTGTCTCATGTAGACTGAAGTTAAATTCACATTCTTGCTTGTAAAATGTTTTATTCTCCAGGAACAAGCAGGAAGTCAGTCCTCACATATGGGTGACGTTGGCACAGATGGAGCCCTTGCTGAAGCATCTCCCCAGCTTTCAAAGAAAGCCTTTGGGAGATGCCACCACGCATGCGTGGTACCCTTCCCACCCAAGGGTGCCATCTTGTTCAGTCTCCCTTTTTCAGTGGAGCCCTTCAGATAGACAACTTTTTCCAGGGGAAAACGAACAGATTTCTCGACCTGAGTTTTAAAAACTCTCCGGTTGTACATCGGTACTCTTCCTGCCACCTGAACCCGCTGCCCCTTCATCGAGTATCGGGTCCCTTCATTTCTTTTTCTTTTTTCTCTCTTTCCTTCCTTTTGGCAGTTTTGTGCCCTTTTTTCCCCAACTGGCAGCACCGGGGGTCTTCAGCCTCGCTGGGGTACTCCCCCCCCCCCATGACTACCAGTGGCTTTAGGAAGTGTGATCAGTGTGCCAAGATAATGTCCCTCACCGACACACATGACTGCTGCCTATGCTGCCTAGGACTGGACCATGACCCAACAGCTTGCAATCTGTGTAAAAAGATGTCCACCAAGGCCCTCATCAGCAGCACGACAAGTTCTTTCCAGAGTCCCCTAGGCAACTCCTACATGCCGACCCTTCAGTGTTCAGGCTACCGGAGCATTGGTTCCTATCAGATACATGGGTCTTACTGTAGTTTGTATCTGTGGGCTCAATTACTGCTGCTCATGGCTCCCCTTGAGGGCGACTGTGGCCTTTAGTTAAGGAGTCCCATATGTAAAGACTGACTTCCTGCTTCTTCCCTGAGAAAGTGTAGTTACTCACCTGTAACAGATGTTCTCCGGGGACAGTAAGAATCAGTCCTCACAACCCTCCCTCCTCTCCTTGGAGTTGCTTCTTTATTTATTTTATTTATTTATTTATTAAACAAGTGCGGTTTACAGTGAACAGTGGTATAAATGGTACAACAGGAATGCATACCTATTCATATTACATAGAACATTTGTGAACTTTTTACAGAGAACTTAGCAACTATATACATTACAGAATGTAGTGACAGTCCGACATTCTGATATTCATACAACTATATACAGTGGGAAGAAATTGGTTGGTGTATCGTTGGTCTAGGCTTGAATGCTTGGATTATAATCTGTATATTATTTATATCTGTATTATTATTTTCGCTACCTTTAAGCTATGTCATCTGATTGAGCAAAATGGCACCTTTGGGCGGGAAGGGTACCATGCACTTGTGGTGGCATCTCCCAAAGGCTTCCTTTGAAAGCTAGGGAGATGCTTCCGCGAGGGCTCCGTCGGCACCGATGTCACCCATATGTGAGGACTGATTCCTGTTGTCCCCAGAGAACACCTGTTACAGGTGAGTAACTACGCTTTCTGGTATTAAACAATACTTAACCAAAGGAATGAGAAGGTGTCACTCTGCAATCCAAATGGAGTCAGCAAAAAGAGCGGAAACTGACTATGGACCACTCACATACAGACATGAACCATGAAATAACCTTATTTGCAACCCAACATGGCTGTATTTCAGTGTTCGCCTGCTTCAGTGGTCTATAAACATAAAACAACACATGAACATAACAAAGAATAAAAATAATAAGAATGAAACTAAAAATAAAATTAAGGAACCATATGAAAACAACTTAAAAAAGGAAGAGTAAAAAAACGGTTAGAAAAGCATACAAACAGGACATTACAGAACTGCTGTACTTTGCATGAGAGGTTAACATGTTGTTAAGTGCCATCAAGTCTGTGTCGACTCATGACGACCCTCTGGATAGTTGTCCTAAACTGTGTTTGGCCTTCAGTCAAGTGGCTCATTGTTGACAGAGTGGCACCCATAGCTGCTGTTATTGTATCGATCCATCTCATTGCTGGCCTTCCTCTTTTGCGTTGACTTTCTACCTTGCCAAGCATGATGTCTTTCTCTAGTGATCTCTTGATCTTTGCATGATGTGTCCAAAGTATGAAAGTCAAAGTCTTGTCAACTGAGTGTCTAAAGAAAGCTTAGGTTTGATCTCTTCTAGTACTGACTGGTTTGTTCTTCGGGCAGTCCCTGGTATACACAGTACTCATCGCCAGCACCATAATTCAAAGGCATCAATTTTCTTCCTGTCTATTTTTTTCACTGTCCAACTTTCGCATCCATATGACATTATTGAAAATACCATGGCTTGAACAAATCGAATCTTTGTATGGAGAGAGACATCTCTGCTCTTGAGAATCTTGTCTAGGTTCTTCATAGCCTTTCTGCCAAGAGTGATGTGTTGTCTGATTTCTTGACTGCTTGTTTTTTTATTGATAGTTGATCCAAGTAGTTAAAGTTGTCCACTATTTCAATTTCTTCTCCATCAATGATGAACTTACTGATTTTGCCAGTTGTCAGGATCTTTGTCTTCTTTGCATTAAGGTGCAGGCCTATTTTAAGATTATGTTCCTTGATCCTGAGAAGCAAATGTTTCAGATCATCTTCACTTTCAGCCAGTATTTTAACATATGACAATATAAATAACTGTGATAATAAACATGGACATGAATGGATGAACAAAATGAATAAACAAAAAATGTGCTAGGAGTGATTCAATGATGATAACACAGATTTTTTGTAGAATTCTTCAAAAAGCATAAAAATATATCTGGTGGTTCTGTGCTGAGCAACCAGAGCTATGTTAAAAATAATAAAAAGTCAGAAATAGTTATATAAGGTGAAACTAAATAGCAATAAGAAAAAAATGCTAGATGAAAATTCATAAATATCAACATATAACACAAAAATGGGAACTCCCAAAAAATGCTATATATGTAAAATTGCAATAATAAAATTCCCAGTCATTAAACCCAATTACTATAGATAAAACCTTAAAAGGGGAGGGGAACATCTCACAAATCAATGTTTCTTCAAAAGAAGTAATCATTAATGCATTATGAGCTAAAGATTGCTATAAAAAAATCAGTATTTTTAACAAAGAACTATAGCCCATACCTAACAGACAGATGGCAACAGGTACAAACGGGCTCCAAGACCTCCGAGCCTTTTCAAGAAAGACAAGGTGTTCTCCAAGGCTCCTCACTCTCTACCCTCTTGTTCAATATACAGGGTGGCCCAAAAATGAGAACATCTCATAAATTAAAAGTTTAAATAGTTTACTTATTTACCTTTTTTAGCTATGTAACGTCTTTATTTCGACAATTTCCGGTCGCCATCTTTTTTTAAAAAATTTGTCAATCGTTTACATCTGTCTTTTTTAATTTTTAAATAACTTATATGCTACGAGAGATTCTCACTTTTTTTGGGCCACTCTGTATATATGCAGCCCATATGTGCAATTATCCGCTCCTTCAATATCTCCTGCCTGATATATGTGGACGATGTACTGCTCTTCACCCCATTTGCCATCTACCAACCTGACTTCTCGACATTAGTGAGATGCTTTGATGCTGTCACTGACTGGCTCCACTCACAGAGTCTCAGGATAAATTTCAACAAGACAGATGTACTATTCATCACAAGAAATCAATCCTTTTCCCCTTCTGCATCAATAAAGGTGAGAGATGCCGAGATCCCAAGCAGACCCACCATCCGCTACCTGGGCATCATGCTAGACTGGCACCTCGACATGAAAGTGCACATAAGCAACACCAGCAAGGCAGTCTACCATAAGATGCAAACAATTTGGCATCTCCGACCCTTGCTGCAACCAGATGACTTCCGAACAATTTTTCAAGCACTCGTAACCCCCACTTCGACTATGCCAACGCTATCCTGCACGGACTCCCCAAGAACCCACTGAACCCACTACAGCTAGCAATGAACGCTGCTGCCCGCTTCCTATACGGGGGCCCCCAGAAGAGACCACAAAACCCCAATCTTAAAAGACCTACACTGGCTGCCGATCAACTGCCGGCTCACCTACAAAGTAGTACTGCTGACCTTCAAAGCCATCAACAAAAGATCCTCCACCTCCCTAATGGACCTTCTCCACCCCACTCCTCCAAACAGATCCAGAAGGACTTTTGCTACCAATACACTAGTAATCCCCAAGGAAATAACAAAATGCTCTCAGGCAACAAAGAACAGAGCCTTTGTGTTCTACGCACCTACTTGCTGGAACGACCTCCCAACCTCTATCCGAGTGATCACTGACCTCACCCAATTCAGGAAGGCATTAAAGCACCATCTTTTTCTTCTACATTATTCACATGCCAATGATACAGCTCCACCCACCATACCCCCACCCATCTTGACAACACCACCAGCACACCCTAATCATGTTGAGGCAACCACACTCATTAGCCCAACTATCTAAATTGTAAATAACTGACAATCCTGTACATAGTTATTAGAGCACGTCATGTCACTACAATAGCTCAGTGACACATTACTCAGCTTGTATATAGTTACCCCAGTTCTAAATCCAAGTTGCAATACCTGTTCAATGTAAGTTCAATGCAGGTTACTTCCTGCTTTGTACAAATAAATCTTACTTGTAAACTGCACAGATTTTAAAGAGCGCGGTATAGAAAAGCTTTAAATAAAGGTAAAAAGTGGACTGTTGTAGTTGTTATGGAAGGACAGACTAGATGGGCCTTGTGGTCTTTTTCTGTCATCATGTTTCTATGTTTCTATGTAAATAAAATGAGAAACAGGGCTGCCCATACAACATATATTGTCCTCCATTCATAACCGCAAAAAACTGCCAACGTGGTCTGATTAAATGAATTAAAAAAGACCAAACTGTAGACAGACATACTGTCGCCAACCTCCCCCTGGTGGCCGGTGGCTGAACGGGGAGGTTGGGCATATAGTTAATTTTAGGAGAGAAGGGTTTTTTAAGGCCAGGTGCAGCCTGGTCTATGTAGTCCTGCTCCTGGTGCAAATAAGTCAGGTAAGCCAAAATGGAGGGAGAATAAGGCTTTTATTTCCCTTTTCACAAAAAGATTTGTTGGGCTACAAAAATTAAAGAAAGTCCCTCTTTTTCAGGTATAAACCAAACTCAAGGTACAAAGCAAACTGTAGTAATCTTCACAGTTGTGGAAAGGAATTTAACCAAGGATTCTTTCAACATTGGAATAAATTGCATGTCTGAACATTCTTCTTTCATTCAGCACAAATATGAAAACTTCTTAAGGTAATATCCGTATGGCTCACAGTTCCGGCAGTGATTCCAAATCACCCACAACATACATGGAACAATCCATCAATTCCTCCTGAGATGAGGGAATAGGGTCTATAAGCTCCACTTGCATCGGTTCTACATCACTATTATCTTCTCCGGAGCTGGGGCTCTCTCTGGCTGTTATCACTGGCCAGTCCCTATTTCTGTTCCCTTGTTTTCCATACAGTTGTTCTAAGGTTCTTACATGAGCATGCCCTGTTTTATTGCCTCTATATCTTGGCTGGTGAAACTCTGGCCTGCTTTCTCTTCTTTTAAACTGGGCATCTGTTTTATAAGGGCTTCTAGCAGCTGAGCCTTTCTTCATGAATAAAGAATCATCATACCTTGGTTTCCTGTAATAGGCATAGCTGGAAGTGTCCTCCTTAGGTATTTCCCTTAGGACCCAGTCTCTCTGGCAATCTTTCTCTTGAAAGCTTCTGGTACCTTTCAATCTGGTCTCCGGGCTTTCTGGCAAGCGTAGGCCTCTCTCCAAGCCTGGCTTCCTGCTTCTTAGCTCTTTACCTCTGGAGTTTCTGGCTACCACGACTTCCACAGGACTGACTCTCCTCCGTCTGTCTTTCTCCCTGGGACCTTCTGGTTCTCTTCCAGTTCCTGCAGCCGTGCCACTAGTCCTGGTTCCACTGCTCCGTTTCTCAGCAGTGCCCTGCTCTCCGGTGCTGCCCTGCTCTCCGGTGCTGCTCTGCTCTCTGTCTCCAGCCACTTGCTTATAAAGGTCTTCTGCCTTTGAGCTTCCCGGGCTAGATCTCAGGTGCTGCTGATTAGCTAGGTGTGTCCCCTCAGCCTCTGTAAGTGCACGCCTGCTCCCTCTAGCTGTTTTGCTAGGCAATTGCATTCTCTGCACCTCATTTGTTTTGGGACAGACAGCTTCTTTTCCTGTGTCCTCACTTTTATTAGCTCCCGCTCTATGACAATACTGGCAATACAAAATGCTCAAGTCTGTCTAAAACAGTGGCAGTCGGAATTCAATGTATACTCTCTCTCTTTATAATGAAGCAGCTACACCACTTCATACATGATCTTTGAATAAATCTAAAAGAGTTTAGCAAAATAGTTGATGGAGAAGAAATTGAAATAGTGGACAACTTTAACCTACTTGGATCAATAAAGAAGCAACAAGCAGTCAAGATATCTGATGACGCATTGCTCTTGGCAGAATGGCTATGAAGGACCTAGACAAGATTCTCAAGAGCAGAGATCTCTCTCCATACAAAGATTTGACTTGTTCAAGCCACGGTATTTTCAATAACATCATATGGATGTGAAAGTTGGAGAGTGAAAAAGATAGACAGGAAGAAAATTGATGCCTTTGAATTATGTGCTGGGACGAATACTATGATTAGCATGGCCTGCCCGAAGAACAGACCAGTCGGTACCAGAGGAGATCAAACCTATGCTTTCTTTAGAAACTCAGATGACAAGACTTCGACTTTCATACTTTGGACACATACTTCACATACTTTGGAGAGAGATATTAGAGAAAGACATCATGCTTGGCAAGGTTGAAGGACAATGCAAAAGAGGAAGGCCAGCAATGAGATGGATCGATACAATAACAGCAGCTACGGGTACCAGTCTGTCAACAATGAGCCGCCTGACTGAAGACCGAACACAATTTAGGACTACTATCCAGAGGGTCGCCATGAGTCATCACCGACTCAACGGCACTCAACAACAACAACAATTTGAAACTGGTGGTGGTGTTCTGGGATAAAATAAAACATGGAACAATTTTTAAACTGCCTGTGCTGTTGCAATGTCCATGGCTTTCTACCAGCTATCTTTGCCCCAGATTTTAAATTGAAAGAATGGGGGTGCTGTGTCTAAAAAGAGAGAAGGAGGAGAAAGTGTTTTCTACTTGCCTCCTGGACTCACCTCACTGTGGCTGCTGCTGTCGCTTGGTTCACTGTTCTGACAGGCAAACCCGAGGACAGCCCGCTTGCTGGTGGAAGGTCCTCAGCTGAATAAAACCTGTGGCTGCTACATGCAGCTGGGTGTTGTGCCCGTGGATCATGAACTGAAGGGGCATGACCAAAGGGGTAGGACATGCCCCTTTGGCGTATAGGCAACTTCTGGCGGGAACCTTCTTTGGATTTTCAACTGCTATACCCTGAACATGGGTAAGTGGAGGAATAAAGGAGGTGCAAAAATACTCTGCTACACCATCTGCAGGTAAAACTCTTGGGCCCATTGATAAATATTTGGTTTCGCTGTCGGCTGCCCAGCCCTCACTGGAAGGAGCTTCACTTAGCTCCAGAGGTCAGCCGCCGTCTCATCCGCTTCCTCCTCTGTCCTCCACAATTCTTGAAGGCGTTTCTCCAACTTTTGAGGTGAGCATTGCCATCGACTAATGGTACCTAAGCCTGTTAGTTTGTGGGATTCTGCAGATGCTTCTGTGCCTTCAGTGGCCTCCCCTAATGGGAAAGTAACTCTTAGAGATCTGTGGGGAACAGTTAGAAATATTGATGCTAAGCTGTCCTCTACTGTTACTTCTTTATGTAGTTTTACTTAAGATGCTATTGAGAAATTGGCTGATTTGGACCCTGAGGTTTTTGCACTAGATAAATCATGGCTCGATTAGACACTTGCAGGGCCAGCTAAGAGCTTCTGCTGCCCTAGGCATAAACCCCGGTCTTGCCGCCGCCCTCCTCTAACTGCCGCCTCTGCTGCTTTTGGAAATACTGCCACTGCTTTTGGAAATACTGCCGCTGCCCGCCTTCCCCCCCCCCCCAATGGAATCTGCAGCAGCTGGAGGTGCGGCAGCCACCTATATGTGCTGCCACTGCTGCCTCACACCAAGGCCAGCTGCTCTAGATAGCCGCCTAGTGGACGGGCCGGCACTGGACACGTGGATGCAGACTTCCTTAGCTTCTAATGTGGCCCATATTAAAGATTCCTTAATTGTACATGCTAGGTTAGAAGCACTTGAAATGCCTCACGAGCCAGGAATTTGCATTTCTTAAATTTTCTGGTTACACATTTATTGTCTCCAGAAATTCTTCTTAAAATATTTTGTGGAAGTTCTCAAATTAACAGATTTTATAGAAATTGTTCAAGCTTTTTATATCCACCCTAAGTCTCATGTGGCTGACTGGCGAGGAGAACTTTGATTCTATTCACCCTTCGGTAAGCCAAAATTTAATAGAATTCCTTGATTCCGCTGATATAATCACAAAACTCAGTTGCATTGTTAGTAACCTTTACTACTGAATTTGTAAAGGTTAAGATACTTAAACATTTCTTTAAGTTTAAAAATGTTTCATTTTGTGGTCAAAAATTAAATATCTTTCCAGATGTTTCATGGTCTATGCAAATCCGCAGGAAACAGTTGAGTTAAAGCAGAGGGTTCTGGCACTGGCAGCCACTTCTTACCTGAGATTCCCCTGCAAGAATATTATAACCTTACAGGGGAAGACTTTTATTTTCTTGGATGCCTCCCATCTTGAAAAATTTTAGTTGGATGGATAGAAGTAGGGATGTTCAGCTGTAGGTCCTAGCAAGATGCTGTTCCTCCAAACATGGCATAATCATTGCCTAATTTCTTAACTTATTTCCTGTATTTGTTCTAACACCACCCCCTTGATGTGGGCTTAACCACCTATTATTTTGTTCTTGTTATTACAATATATTTCCATGTTCCTCATGTATTTCCTTTTGTGGATGGTTTTCCGAATTTAATTGGCATGTATATTTCAAAATGCTATAAATTAAAAAAAAAATAGTGAAATGCCTCCACTTTCACTTTGAAAACTGCCTTAGAAATGGTGTCCACGGAGGTTTGCACCTGCTTTTTCTGTGGATACCTTTTCTGAACCAAGCAATACATCGTTCTGAAAACCCAGAACTACGTGTGGTGCGTTCTCCATAATGGGAATGCCTGTGCCACAGTATGTGTGAACCAGGGTGCAGGGCGGGTGCTTCTGAAATACTTCATTTCTGTAGTCTAAATAGTATTTTACATATTGAAGTAGTTTTCAAAAATTGCCTCTCTCTCCTACCACCAAAAATAGTATTTTTCTATAGGTGGCAAATATGAATTATGATAAATTTATATATCATCTCTTTGAAATGTTTCATAGCAGTACTTTTAGAGAAAAGAGTTCAAACGTTGCTTTCAGGAGAAAAGGATACAGCAACTGGGCTCATTTTGAAGATATCTCATGATGTCATGTCTGCTTGCGTTGGCAGTAGCAAGAGCATAATAGCTTTTCAGGTTTGATCATTAGTAGTGTCTTAAATTTCCCACTGTTGCCTGCAGTGCAGTGTGTCATATATAAACAAGGAATGAGGGACCTGCTCTGTAATTTACCTAGACGAAGAATAGAATTCATGCCAGAAGAAATATTTGTTCTTGAGTTGGTGCTCTGCTAATATGAGTTTAATTTTGGACCTGGAAGATATAAGCATTTGGTAGAAGGATTACCTTCCCTTACCTCTCTTAGGCCAAGGTCTTATTTTAAGGCTCTGGCTAAGTACATAGGAAAGTGCTTCAGTTTCTGACACTCAAAAATATTTTTAACACATTAAAAAATCCCTATAAGAATCTGTGCTGAAACGTGGTTGAAAAACACATCTCTTACCTGAGGAAGCTGGGCGATATATCTTACTTTCAGGAAATCTATAGAGCTTCCAAACAAAACAAAAAAAAAAATAGCAAAACATATAAAAAAAATCAACTCAAACAAAATATTCTTACATAGATTTTTTCAAGCTTTTCAGACTGTTTGTTTTTCATGGGAAATTAAACGGATTAATAGAGAAGACATGAAGTCACACATTTTTAAAAACTTGATTTGGTTTTCAGTAAATACGGAGGCTATGGGTTTATTTGTATGACAAACTTGTGCAGTGTTCATAAGTGAAAGGGAGTGCCCAGCTGATGGACAGCGACTTGCGAGGAGGAGAGGTGTGGATTGGCAAGGGGCAGGGGAAGATACGAAGAGTACTTGAGCCTGAAGTAGAACATTACTACAGCTTCTGCTTTCTAAATAAGGACCAGTGTTTCTTCCATATATGAGTAAAGGGATTCTTCTTCATCATCTGGCAAACCTTTTGTTTGAGAGGTGCTAAAGGTTTCTAGATTATAACAAAATATTATAAACATCTGGTACGCTGGGGGGGGGGGGAGAGGGAAAAATCCTAAAGTGTAACAGAATATCATTTAAGCATCCTTTTAAAAGGTCAGCTGGATAGTAAAATTCATTTATCGGTAAATTATAATTAGAAAATGTTACACTTGCAAATATAGAATGTGACACAACAATTCTACAAAGACACATGCTCTATCTATTTTTACATTCTGCATGGGCTGGCTAAATAACATATTAATTCAGACCCTATTTATCATAAGAAAGTGAAACATTAGAACACTGAACATTCCCCCCCCCCCTCTACTTCAACTTTTACATTGTTTGACCTCTGTCTGCAATATGCTACAAATATAATACACTGATATAAAATATGGTGCAATGTGTAATATATAATATGAGGTTGCCCATCTTGTTAACAAACCAAGGTAAATATAGGCCAAATTGTAATCTCCTAATGGCCAGCTATCCAATTAGGTGGTGTTTCTAGGATTTTGAAATTTTTGTGTCTTCCTTTTTGTTAATTTTCTCCCCTCCCCCCACCATACTCATTTCATGCATCATATTCTACTGTGGATGGCAGTTGCCCGGCCACTACTCTGCTCAACTTTTATTCCTTCCCCTCCTAATCACCCCCCCCCCCATCTTTTCCTTTCCTATGCCCTCCCCCCCCCTCTTCCCACCTCCCTTCAGAGCCACCAACAACTTATTTTCTTGCCTGGGGATTGTGGTTCACCATCCCTCCCCTGGTGGTAGACCAATGGCATCATCCCAGGGTGAATATATCGTTCCTTGACCTTGGGGTTAAGCTGGCCAAGTAGGGGTCCCACGCCATTAGAGATCTTTTTCTCTGCTTAATATTTCTATTGGATGCCAGGCCTTCCCATATGACTAAGTGGTGTAGTGCAATCTTCCATTCCCATATACTTGGACCATTCTGCTCTTGCCAGCATCGGAGGATACATTGCTTGCCCACCAAGCAACATTTTCTTACAAACAGTCAGGCCCCCCCCCTCTAATACTGAGGGGCTCTCTGGCATCCAGTATTGTAGAATCAGGTGTAAGACTAAACTTTGTCCTAGGAGTCTCCCCAGGAACTCCTGGACCCTTGTCCAAAACTTCTCAACCTTTGTACATCTCCAGAACATGTGTCCCAAATGTGCTCTATCCATCCCACACCATGGGCATTTCCCTGATTCCGCGATCCCTGATTTCTTTGCTCTGTGGTGAGAATAATAGCCCCGTTCCAGGATTTTAAACTGCATTTCCTGTAATCTTGCCCCTGAGATACTATACGTGGTATACGAGCCGCCACTGGTTCCCAGTCAAAGGAAGTTAGTGAGATCCCCAGATCCATTTCCCATTTCTGTACCATATGTGAATAAGGCCGCTCCCTCGGTAGATTTCATAGCGCTCGGCAATATTGCACCACAGATACACGATCTCTTTCTTCGAATTCAAACCATGCTTCCAGTTTATCCCACCTCTTTTTTTCCAAATCTAAGCTCCCTAAGGATGATATGTAGTGCTGGAGTTGCAGGTATGCAAAATAATGTTTGGCTGGTAGTCCGAATTCTTCGCGTAGTTCCGAGAATAATCGCAGTTTACCCTCTGGCGTGATCACCTGTTGTATCCCTGTCAGTCCCTTGGTCTCCCAGCTTCGAAAAGGTTGAGTCTCTATACTTGGGGGGAAGGTGACATTTCCTTGCAGAGATAGGTAGCCTGTTATTGCTGAGGATATTTCTAGTAGTTCACACAGCTCCCGGCAGCCTCCCTACACCACCCCTATGGGTAGGCTGCATCTGAGCCTCTGCGGTAGTGAATCACGATCCACATGTAAGACTGACAATAGGGAATATGAAGCAACCATTTTCAGCCTCAAACTCTTGCGGAGTAAACCTAGTTAGTCCTCCCATCCAGTCTCGTATATGACGAAGTGTACAAGCGAGATTGTAGTGAGCTAGGTGAGGGAGCCCCAATCCTCCCCTGTTCCGGGGTCCCTTTAGCCTTTCCAGGCCACCCGAGATTTTTTGTCTTTCCGGAGAAACCACCTCAATGCCTTATCTATAGTTTAAAACTGTTCCAGAGGGACATTCAGAGGCAGCAGCTGTAAAACGTATAGTATTGTGGGAAAGACCACCATTCTGTAGGTTGCAGTCCTGCCTAGTAAGGACAGGGGTAGTGGGTTCCAATCCCTTAACTTGTCCTTCACCCAAGTTAGTAGTGATGGTATGTTAAGTCTGTATAATTGGCTAGGGCAAGCTGGTAGTTGTATACCTAGATATTTAAACTGTTCATCCACCCAGCGCAAGGGAAACCTTCCCTGCCACTCCCCATGCAAAGATCCTAACACATCAAGAGCTTTGGATTTGGTCATATTTAATCGCAGACCTGCTAAGGTCCAAAAGTTTCAATTTCCTTTAGGAGTAAAGATTAAGTAGTCTGTAGGATGGTGAGCAGGACCAGCAAGTTGTCTGCAAATGCTGCCACCTTAAAGCTGGCATTGAACACTTTCTCCAGGAATAAGCAGTAAGTCAGTCCTCACTTATGGGTGACATTGGCACTGACGGAGCCCGCGCGGAGCAATTCCCCAGCTTTCAAAGAAAGCCTTTGGGATTGCTGCCACGCATGTGTGGTCCTCTTCTCGCCCAAAGGTGCCATTTTGCTCAGTCTCCCTTTTTCTGCAGAGCCCTTCTGATGCACGCCCTCATCCCTCGGAAAATATGTTTTCTTTTTCGGCCTCTGGCCCTCTCTTTTTCGGTAGCACCAGTCCTCTTCCGTCCTTCCCTTCGCTCCATTTTTCCCGGACGAAGGGACGTCCTTATTCCAGGGTGTTTTTTGGAAAATGTTTTCTTTCTGGGCCTCTTTGTGCCCTTTTCAACCGTTGGCCTCGAGAGTCTTCGACCTAGCAGGGGCCCTTTTTTCCCCAATGGCCACCGGTTTTAAAAAATGTGACAGATGCTCCAAGAACATGTCGCTCACAGACACCCATGACTGCTGACTCCTGTGTCTGGGGGCCGACCATAATCCAGAGCTGTGCTCTCTCTGTAAGAAAATGTCCGCCAAGTTCCTGCTAAGTCATAAGCAGATGTCTGATGACATTTTCCATAAGGCAGCCCAGAAATCCCCAGGGGCATCCTCGACCATTCCTCTGCTTGTGGGATCCTCGGCTGTGGCTCCACTTTCCAGTTGGCACTGATCAGGGGTCCCCTGAGGTGGAGAGGCACAAGAAGAAGAAAACCTTGAAGTCGCTATCGGGGGCTCCGGACAAGCGCAAACATTCCCGTGTTCGGTCGCTCAGCCCTCCCTAGGGTTCCCGAGAGTCAGACAAGGAGCGGACTCAAAAGGTACTTTGTACAGACACAGAGGCCTCTGGCGATGGCGCCCAGTCTCCTGAGGGTTGTCCTGGCAAGGACCCCCCTCTTCTCTTCCACCCCAGACCCGGTAACCCCGGTGTCTGTGTCGCAGGGTCCCACGTCCGCATGGGAGTCTCGAATGCTGGCACTAGAGCGCAGTGTTTCTTTCTTCTTAACTGCCCAGCAGGCACTTCTGCCCAGCCCAACTTGCTTATGCCTTGAGACCAAGGTTCCCCTGAGGGGGACACCTAAACCTGCCCTGGAAACCCCTGAGATCTGTGGGCCTCATGAGGGTCCTCGGCACCGGTCTCTTTCACCGTCCCGCTCCTTGGGGGGCGATGTCTTCCAAGGTCTCCGGTTCCAAGCGGGCCTCGGCTTCAGGACAGGCGACCAGCCTGACTTGGACTCCCTTTCTGACCTCTCGGGCTGGGAGTTGGACAGGGATACCTCCCCGGAGACCCACGCTCACAGGGACCTTCCCTCAGACTCGTCCCCACCCACCTCCCAGAGGTGTTCGCCTCCCGAGGACACGTCTTTTCTGGTGTTCGTGCGGGACATGGCACAGGCCTCAAGCTGGCCACGCAGGCTGAGGAAGAGCTGAGGGTGAAGGAACTCGATATTTTACAGTATGAGTCCCTGCCCCAGAAGTCTTACTGTCCCAGTACCTCCCATTCTGTCCCGGCTGCTCCTCCATATGTGGAAGGTGCTGGCTTCGGTCCCCATCATGAGCAAACGCCTCGATGCCATGTATAGGGTCCAGCACGGCGCAGGGTTCCAAAAGACCCAGCTCCCACACATCTCCATGGTAGTGGAATCGGTGATGTGGAAGCAAAAGAGCCCGAAGTCGCATTCTTCAGTTCTGCTGGGCAGGGAGTCCAGGGCCCTTGATGCCCTGGGACACAAGGCCTATCAAGGATCCATGCTGACATGCCGTATTCAGGCCTGTCAACTGTACATGGGCATGTTCTTGTACAACCTCGCCAAACAGCTCGGCAGATTTTCCGCAGGTCTTGGGGGTGAACACCTTCTCAGGTTCCAGACCCTCCTGAGGTCGGTTGCGGACTGCTCGAAGTACCTCTCCTGCGCCCCGTATGATGGTTTGAATCCTCTGCCCGAGTAGCGGCGGCTGGCATCGGGGCTCGGCGCCAGGCATGGCTCCAGTTCTTGGACCTGGAGCAATGGGTCCAGGAGAAACTCCTGGATGTCCCCTACCTAGGTGAACAACTTTTTGGCAAGCCCATGGAGGATAAGGCTGCCAAAATTGAAGCTGAGTTTGTAACTCGAACCTGCCTCTCGCGTAAGACCTCTTCTCTCCCATGGAAGAAGCCGCTGGCCAAAAAGCCATTCTTCCAGAGAAAAGGGCTCCCCTACTGGGGATATACGCCCTACCCGCCTACCCCCACACCACCCATCGGCACGCAGGGTAAGCGGGTTGCGCACGGCCATCGCAAGCCTAAAGTGCCTAAAGCCCAATCACCGGCGCCACCTCAACCCGCACAGGGGATTTGATGCTGATGGCATAGCCTGTCCCCCCCCAGAGGGGCTTCTGCCTGTGGGGGGATGTCTGTCCTTTTTCGCGCCCCAATGGGCATCGATCACGTCGGACACCTGGATCCTCAGGGTGGTCTGGGACGGTTAACGTCTTCATCTGGACAGGCTCCCTCCTCCCTTCTCCCCAGTGGACTTTCTCAGCTTCCCTCGCACCAGGCTTGTTTGCAATAGGAGCTGACCAACCTCCTTGGCCTGTGGGCGGTCGAAAGGGTACCGCCTCACCTCCGAGGTTGAGGGTTCTACTCCAGATACTACTTCGTTCTGAAGCAGACGGAGGGCCAACACCACATCCTCGATCTCAGGAACCTAAACAAGTTTCTGGTGCAGGAGAAGTTCAAAATGCTTTCGCTTGGTTTCCTGCCGCCCTTCCTCCAGCAGCACGATTGGCTTTGCTCCTTGGACCTCAGGGACGCTTATGCCCACATTCTGGTCCACCCCCAGCATAGGCAATACCTGTGCTTCAGGGTGCAGGGAGAGCACTACCAGTACAGGGTGCTCCTCTTTGGGCTTGCGTCTGTCCCGTGGGTCTTCACCAAGTGTCTTTCCACAGCCGCTGCCTATCTCCGGCGGCAGGGCATACACGTTTTTCCTTACCTAGACAACTGGCTCGTCACAGGGGCATCGACCGAGAAAGACAGCTTTGCGTCATTGCACACAATCTTCTTCCTCAAACACCTCAGCTTCTATTAGTCGAAGTCCCACCTCGAACCAGTGCAAACCCTGGAGTTCATCGGTGCACTCCTTGACATGGAGTGAGTGACCGCCTTCCTGCCACAGGATTGTGTGGACCCCTCCACGCCCTGGCGGCCAAGGTCCAAGGCCGAGCTCAGATTCTAGTGCAAGCCATGTTGAGCCTCCTGGGGCACATGGCCTCCACAGTTCACGTTGTCCCTCACGCCCGCATGCACATCCAGGTGGCTCAGTGGTGCCTCAGGGCTCAATGGAGCCAGGCCTCTGGTCGCCTCTGGGACCCTGTCTGGATCTCCCGCAGTCTTTACTCCTCCCTGGATTGGTGGCAGGATCCCCGAAGCCGCCTTCGAGAGATGCCCCTCCAGGCCCCGCAGCACAAGCTCATTCTGAAGATGGATGCCTCCCTGCTGGGTTGGGGAGCCCACCGCGGCAGTCTACGCACCCAGGGGCAGTGGTCTCCCAAGGAAGTTCAGCAGCAGATCAATATTTTCGAGCTTCAGGCAGTTTGGTGGGCCCTGAGGGCCTTCAAGTACCACCTGAGTGGAAAGTCAGTGTTTGTGCAGACAGATAACAGGGTAGCTATGTTCTATATAAACAAGGAAGGGGGAACAGGTTCTCATCCCCTCTACCGGGAGGCAATCCTCCTTTGCCCCTTTGCCGTTCGCCGGGGCATAACCCTCAGAGCGGTCTATCTCCCGGGCCAGGAGAATGTCCTCGCGGACAAACTCAGCAGAATCTTCCGCCCACATGAGTGGCGCCTGGACCCGGCGGTGGCCAGCCTTTTGTTCCATCTGTGGAGGACTCCATCCAGGACCTGTTTGCCAGTCCAGTGAACACACAGCTCCCCTGATTCTGTGGACCAGTTTCACACCCGAGCAGTGTGGCTCCAGATGCATTCCTCCTGAGTTGGGTCTCTGGGCTCCTTTACGCCTTTCCCCTCACTCCTCTTATTGCAAGGACCCTGCACAAGGTCCAACGGGATCGAGCTTCCATGATTCTCGTGGCTACTTCATGGCCTCGACAGCCTTGGTTCCTGCTTCTGCTCTGGCACTTCTCCAAGCCTCCAGTCCCCCTAAGCCAGAGGTTCCCAACTCCCTGTAGCTAGGGAGTCCCATAAGTGAGGACTGACTTCCTGCTTGTTCCTGGAGAAAGCGTAGTTACTCACCTGTAACAGGTGTTCTCCAGGGACAGCAAGAATCAGTTCTCGCTACCCTCCCGCCTCCCCTGAAGAGTTGCTATTTTTTGTCCTTCCCTTACCATCTGCTTAGCAGGGCTCTAGCTAGGGGACTTGACTGAGTAAGATGGCACCTTTGGGCGGGAAGAGGACCCAGCATGCGTGGCAGCAATCCCAAAGGCTTTCTTTGAAAAAACTGGGGAATTATTCCGTGCGGGCTCCGTCGGTGCCGACATCACCCGTAAGTGAGGACTGATTCCTGCTGTCCCTGGAGAACATCTGTTACAGCTGAGTAACTACGCTTTTCCAAGACAACGATCATTCAATTGAGGCACTCCCTTTCCATGTTCTACGAAAAGAACCTCTGTTTTGGCAAAGTTAAGGGCCAACTTATTATAGCTCAATTGAGTAGCAATAATCAACAAGTTGTCTTATCCTCATGACTGGTGATGTTAAATTATCCATGACAGGGAAAACTATTAAGATGTCATATGCATAAATTCTAAATTCAAATTTCAGTTCAAGGAATACTTGGCAAAGCAGCCTAACGTAGAGATTAAATAACGGCTGAAAGGAAAGACCCCTGAGGCACTCCTCTGCAGGAGTATCCATTCAGACAATCCCCAATTAAAGGAAATTCATTGAGATCTGCCTGACAAAAATGAAGATAACCAATACAGAATACCTCACTTATTTTACGTTCCTGCAACCTGTCCATCAAGATATCATGTGAGATGGTATCAAAGGCTGTGGAAATGTCGAGAAAAAAAATGCAACATTTTTAATCGAACCCCTTTAGTAGCATAGTAGGATAAAAGAAAGGTTTCAGTCTGGGCAGAAACTGTATTGATGGCCATCAGGGATAGCATTTTTAGCAATAAATTCCTGAAACTGTTGAAACGCAATACGCGCTATGAGTTTACCCACTACTGGGATATTTTAAATACGTCTATAATTGAACACATGGGAAGGGAGCATATTCAGCGACTGCGACCAGCACAGTTAAAGCAGCTGGCTATTGCCGCTTTAAACTATCCCTGTATTTTACCAGATAGCGTTTTAGCTAGCCGGTCAGCTGGCCAGATAGTTAAACCAGCTAAAGTTAGGCGAGCCATTTTTTTGTCTACATTTAGGTGAGCTGGTTAGTGGCTTAATATCGCCACTGATTGGCTCCATCTCTAGAATACTCTTGACGCTAAGGGTTAGCATTGGGGCATCTAGATGGGCTAAGAGGGGATATTCCACTGCACATACCTGGTTTGTGCTGGTTAATATCTTACTTTGAATAGGCCTCTCCTCACAATATTTTTGTATGTATTTAGATATTTTGTAATTACAATGGTTATTAGGTGGTGCTATAATATTTTTAGGTGTTCGTGTGTCTCTTTAAAACTGGCCTCTTAACTCCTGCCATATCTCCCTTGGAGAGAAACTGATAGAGCATAACTGAAAGGATCCAGCAGAATAGATTTTTCCTTGGTGTGTGTGGTGTTGGACATTCTAGAGTAAATACCATTTTTTCTTCAAAGTCACTTTTCTTATAGTGCTAGTTATTATTTTCACTTTAGGTTTCACAACAGTTTCTAACTGTCTATTTCAGAATATTATTTTGAGAGTCATTTTTCTCTTAAGAGGTTATGGAGGAGTTATTCTGCATGCTTTTTACTTCAAATTATTTGGTGTAATAGTAAAATGTCAGAGGGCATTAAATTCAGGAAATCATGGCTTCTGACAACCATTTAGTAGCATTGGGTTTGCATTTTATTTGACTGTCATTTTTTATGATAAGTTTGCATGTGTGGGATGATGCAGTTTCTAAGTGAAAAGGTGATAAGTGCTGCACCTTTTTTAAACTGCATTCTATAGAGCCTTCAGATTAATGGAGTTGTTCCTTTATTCAGGTCTCTTCATGTGTGCCAAGTGAAAGAACTTACAGTTGTCACAGTTAAGGCTAGGGGTTGCATAGGAGAGCCTTGTACTGTCATTCATGAAAAAAGGAAATGTGTGTATGACTGATTAGTGAATGACATTGTCACTGAAATAATTTTAAAAATACAAGGTTTATTTTTTAAAACCATTTTCCATTGCTGAAGATTATCTATTAAGGCGGGTTGTTCCCATTTGAGGGATTAATATTATAGGTGATGCAGCTTGTCATCTTTAATTCTATTGATTAAACAACGACGCATTGGCCTTAATCTGCCCAGGGCCACTGGTCAGGGCTAGATTTCTTATTAGGCACAATAGGCACATGCTTCGGAGCGCTGTTAAAAATGGAGAGGTTAGCTTATATAAAAAAATAAGGAAGAAAGGAAGAAAAATATTAAATGGTAAGTTTGGAGGACTCCTTGTTTTTACATCACATCAGCACGGTCCTCCCTCTCCTCTGGAACCATTCTGTTCCTTTTCCTTCCTGCCTATGCAAAAGGGGAGGGGGGGGTGAGGGGGGCCCAAAAGATTCTGAACTTATCATTGCATGCGATATAAATCCATCCTTGTCTGCAGTCAATACTGTACCGCAGAGTTGTGCAGTTGCTCCAGAATTTTAGGAGCACTATGGAATGTTACATGTCTCCCATTTCTCTATTTAAGCTCAGCATGGGAGCCCACACCCAAAAGAACACTTTCTTGCGGTTCAATTCCCTGAGGAGGATAAATAAAGGGGGAAAAAACAGAAGAAGGGTGGCGAAGAAAAAGTTCTAATCACATTGCAGTGAAGGAGCTCTCCAACACAGGTGAATATCACCACTTTCCTTTTTCTGCTAGTCGGCCTGTACCAAGAGCTGTGTGAGTGGTGCAGCTGCACAAGGCAGTCTGGAAGGGGCACTGATATCATCATTGGGGAAGTCCAACAAGAGTG
This sequence comes from Ichthyophis bannanicus, assembly GCA_033557465.1. NCBI lineage: Eukaryota > Metazoa > Chordata > Amphibia > Gymnophiona > Ichthyophiidae > Ichthyophis > Ichthyophis bannanicus. The sequence goes on along the minus strand of CM066043.1, from coordinate 160,532,052 downwards.
AGTTCCTATACGTGATTGGGTGGGGGAGGGGTGCCAGATTTGTGAGTCCACACGGCACATTTCTAGTTTGGTATGGTCCTGCCTGCTAGACCAGTCCACACAAATGGATTATGCTCCTTATCAGCCTGTGGAGGCAGACTTGAGCAACTTCCAGTGATGTCACCACTTGGTATATCCTCTGGTGCAGCACTGAGAGAAGCCAGAATTTGATTGCCTCCAGTGGCATGATATTTGGACTGTTGCAGCAATGCTGATAGGCCTGTCTCCCCTGGCTCAGACCACGGTCCGGTGGCCTTCGATTGTGACTGTAGGCCCATTGTTGTTTGGAGTTTGGGTACGCCCCTGTCTTTTGAGCTGGCAACTGCCTGTATTCAACATTGTTACCCACAGGTTTCCAGCACTTTAGAGCCAGAGAGCAGACAGGAGAATCCCACGGGCCCTCTGAAGAGGGTGGTAAATTGGGCCTGATCCCTCTTCCCTCTTGCTGTCCTCTCTCTGCTTGTTGAGCTTTTTCTGTATTTTTCAGAATTTTTTTCTGAGTTCTTTTTCTATTGGGCTGTATTTGGCTTTGCATTTTTACATTTGAAAAAAAAAGTCAGGCTTTCTTTTCTCGAGCAGTGAAGCCTGCCTAGGTAGCTGCGGGGCCTGTCAGGTGCTGAGATTCTGTCTTTGGGTCTCCCTTTTTTCTCCAGTAGCCAGTGCTGCTTTTTTTTTCTCTGGGAACAAACAGGAATTCAGTACTCACATATGGCTTACATTGGCACCGGCGGAACCCACGCAAATTCACTCCCCAGCTTTCAGAGAAAGCCTTTGGGAGTTAGACCATGCATGCGTGGTCACCTTCCCGCCCAAGGATGCCATCTTACTTAATCTTCTTTTTTCTATGGAGCCATGCAGACGTCCTGTTTGTGTCCCCGGTAAAAGTGGATTTTTCTTCCACCTATCCTGTGTGTTCACGCTCTTTTTGGCCGGATCAGTTCCACTATCACCTTTTTGCCACCTGAGACGCCCTCGCTTTGGCACTGCGTTTTTCTCTGGTTTATTTTTCTTTTTGTGGATGCGGGAATTCGCTCGAGCCCTCCCTGACCGAGACATGTGAGTTTGACCTCACGGGCGCCTTGTTTCCTGCTATGTCTACAGCCAGTGGATTCAAGTAATGTGGCAAATGCTCTCGCACTATATCCATTAGACCACCACAGTTGCAGTGCTTAGGGGCTGGCCTCGATGACTCTTCCTGCCTGCTCTGCCTGCAGATGTCAGCAAAGAGCTGGAAGAATCGGGAACAGCAGCATAAGGACCTTTTTTGCTTGAAGGACTCGGCCATGGGGCCGGCCTCAAACAGGGAGTTGCTGCCCTTGGGGATCGTGTCCGATGACTCGGCATCATGCAGGCACACTCGATCTGAGTCCCAAGGTCATGGAGCCTCGGACCAGAGATCTTTCTCAGAGGACCTCCCCCACAGGCTCAAGACATCATCCCAGTTAAGATTGAAGACAAAGTCCAAACCTGGTTCCAGAGGTAAGTTCTTGGGTACCCAAGCTCAAAGCCCTTGACCTGACGCTGAAGGCGATGGCCAAGAGCGGCCCTCGAAATTGCCCCGGTGGGAGCAGACTCCCACTGCTTTGGGGGATCGGCCCAGCCTTCCAGTGTGATCACCATTGATGACTCCCCCCAGAGGGACCCGACCCTGGGCTCAATACTGTCGACACTCGAGCCAGAGGCTGTGGAGCCTACCGGCCTTGAGGCCAAGATGGTGGCCCTAGAACTCAGCCTGGCTGCCTTCATAGAGGCACAACGAGGCCCGACACCCAGCATCTCCGGGTCATCTGTGCCAACCACAACACCCTCCACTGCCAGGATCTCCCTGTAGGAAGTTCAGCCTGTGCTGGAGTGATTCTCCGGATCGGAGCTGAGGTGATCAGCCTCTCACTCGAGGCGTGACTCACCTCCGAGTACATCGGAGTCGGTGCATCGAGCACAGTGTTCCCCAGTGCCAGCGGTGCATCGACTCTGTGACTGCCCAGGACTCGAGATCTCCTTTGGCTCTGAGTCAGGATTGGAGACCAATGACGAGTCGCCTGATACCATGCTCCATAGAGATGTGCCCTCCGAGCTGTCTCAACCGCAGGAGCACTGGTGGTCACTGCTCGAGGACCTTGCAATCCTCGACTTTGTCTGTGTGGTGTCAAAGGCCCTGTCCTTCATTGTGGAGCCAGAGGATGAGCCTCATGCTGAGGACTTGGAGATTCTGCAGTACGAGGCCCCTCCAAAGGAGGCACTGACAGCACCGATTCCGCCCATCCTAGAATGTTTGCTGTTCAGGATGTGGGAGAGCCTAGTGATGGTGCCCATAGTGAGCTGCCGACTTGATTTTCAGTATCGAGTTGGCAAAAGCCCAGGGTCTCAAAAAACACAGCTGCCTCAGAACTCCATAGTGGTGGAGTCAGCCATGCATCGTATCAAGTGTTAGAAGACACACTCCTCAGTGCCACCTGGCAGGGAGGCCTGCACCATGGATGGCTTTGGCAGGTGGTGCTACCAGGGCTCGATGCTTGCTGCTCGGATCCAGGCATAACAGCTGTACATGGGCATGTGCTTGAGGAACCTGGCGAAGGAACTCACTGGGTTCTTGGCTGGACTGGCAGGGGAATCCCTTGAGAGCTTCCGGACCCTTGTCTCCACAGTCAAGGAATTCTCCGTTTCAAACTTGGGCAGCCTTTGATGGCTTCAAGTCCGTGGCCTACGTGACTGTGGTGGGCATTAGTGCCCACTGCCTGGCCTTAGCTACAGTCCTCAGACTTGGAGCAGTGGGTACAGGACAAATTGGCAATGTCCCATGTCGAGGAAGGCACCTCTTCAGCAAATCCATGACTGACATGGCGGCTGAGCTGGAGACAGAGTTCCTGACCAGGACTAGGCTGTCCAGGGAGGCGACTGACCCTTCCCATCGGAAGGCTTCAGGGAAAAAGACCTTCCACCTGAAGGGGAAAAAGGCTTAGGGGAAATACCCCCAGTTTTTGACCTACAAGGCTCCCCAACAAGGTCAGCAGGCTAAGGGCCAGGGTTACAGCCCCCATAAACCAAAAATCCCCAAGCCCCATACAGCAGCCCAACCGCAGCCGGAAGGGGCTTGTGAGTCCTTGGGCATAGCCTGTCTTCCCCCAGAAGGCTAGGGTCCAAAGCACACGGGAGGACATCAGGTCCATTTCGCCCACCTCTGGCCAGTCATCACCGCTGATGCCTGGGTGTTGCAGGTGGTTTGAGAGGTCTGCCTTCTGCACTTCCACCAGATGCCTCTTCCCTTTATTCCAGGGAAGCTTTCCATGATCTTCCTGCACTGAGAGCTCCTGCAGAAGGAATTAGAGTCCCTACTCAGAAACTGGTTCGTGGAGCCAGTACCTCAGCTCCTCTGGGGCAAGGAGTTTTACTCTTGGTACTTCCTCGTCCCAAAAAAAGACAGGCAGCTATTGGCCCATCCTGGATCTGCAGGACCTAAACCGCTTTCTGGTCAAGGAGAAGTTCAAGATGCTCTCCCTTGAAACAATGCTGCCCTACCTTCTCTGGGAAGACTGGCTATGTTCTTTGGATCTCAAAGATGCCTATACCCACATCCTGATCCATCTCCGGCACCATCAGTACCTCTGCTTCGTCATCGGAGGTTTCCACTACCAGTACAGGGTGCTCCCCTTTGGCCTCTCCTTGGCCCCCAGGGTATTCGCCAAGTGCCTGGCGGTCATCGCCACTCACCTTCGTTTGCTGGGAGTCTTTGTCTTCCCCTATCTGGATGACTGGCTCATAAAGGCCAGCTCACCAGAGGAGGCATGCTGTGCGGTGCGCTGCACCGCCAGGGTGCTGCAGACTCTGGGGTTTGTAATCAACTTCCCAAAGTTGCATCTGCTCCCAACTCAGTGGCTGGAGTTCTTTGGAGTCCTCCTGGACTCGACACAGGCCAGAGCCTTCCTCTCTCTGGACCCAGGCGCAGTGCCTTGTGTTGCTAGCAGAGGAGGTGCATACCCGCTCAACGGCATCCACCTGGCTTCTGCCGCACCTCTTGGGGCACATGGCCTCAACCGTACACTTAATCCTGCAGGCACATCTCAGGATGCAACAGGCCCAGTGGACTTTGAGCTCTCAGTTGGCTCAGGCCATGGGCCACCTGGAGGATCTGGTTCAGATCACCCAGCCTCTAGCAGTCTCTTTCGCCTGGTGGCAGAGCTAACAGAACTGCAGGGCTGGTCTCCCCTTCCAAGCCCCTCTGGCACTCTGTGTCTTCATGACGGACACCTCCAAGCTTGGTTGGAAAGCCCACTGTGACAGTATGCAGTCACAGGGTGCCTGGACCTGGGAGAAGAGTGCCCTCCAGATCAACTTCCTGGAACTCCAGGCTGTGACAAATGCCCTCAGGGTGTTCCGCACCAACCTGATGGATCAGTTGGTGCTCATCCAGACGGACTACCAAATAGCTATGTTCTACATCAACAAACATGGGGAATGGGCTCCTACCTCCTCTGTCTGGAGGCAGTTTGCCTATAGAATTTCACCACAGAGAATGGCATGACCCTCCTGGCGATCTACCTGCTGGGCTAAGACAATCTGCTTGCAGATTGGCTCAGCAGAGTGTTTCAACTTCATAAGTGGTGACTCAACTCGGAGGTAGCCAACTCCATTTCCTAACATTTGGAGACCCTGACATTGGACCTCTTTTGCCAGCTCCGAGAATGCGCAGCTGCCATGTTTCTGCTCATGGAGGCCAGTCTCAAGCCGAGTGGCAGTGGATGCCTTTCTCCTACACTGGTCTGGGAGCCCTCCTGTATGCAGAGCCTTTTCCCACATAGCCCCAATGACCTGGAATTCCCTCCCAGAAGAGCTATGAACCCTAACGAAAATCAGGGAATTCCGTAAAAAATTGAAAACTTATCTGTTCACCAAACACTATAACTTAGATAACTCAGCACCTGCATTAGACAAAGGTTAAACAGGTATTCAGTCTACATCAAACAAAAGCCCTTTAACACACACAAATAACACACACCCAGCTTACGCCCTTTCACATCCATGTATATATATACATATACAAAACTGTATATAGTTAATCTGCTCTGTATTATCTCACATTGTTTGACTGTATACTCTATATATAATATGATGTTCCTTGTAAATATGTTATGTTATAATATGACGTTCCCTGTAAAACAAACTTGCTTTGTTAATTGTTGTTCACTGTGAACAGCAACTGAACTTTGGAAGATGCGGTATATAAATGTATATAAAAATAAATAAATAAAATATCTGCCTTCTTCTCTGGTCTCCAAAACATTGCTGAAGATTCAGTAATTCTCATTGCCCCTCGGTGACCCCAATAGCAGGGTTCCTCCTGCTCCTACAGCAGTCCTGAGCGGCTTCAATACCTCTGGGTCAGGACTTGGACCTGCTCTCACAGGAGAACAGAACCCGTCTCCATCCCAATCTCTGCTCCCTCGCCCTGACGATGTGGATGCTGAAAGGCTAGCCTTAGTGCACCTTCGCATCTCCAGGGAGGTGGAGGACGTTCTACTGGCATTGCGCAAGGACTCTACATGCTGGGTGTTTGCCTTCAGGTGGTGTTAATTCTCTTGTCTGATGCTCAGATAAGAATCTCAACCCTTTCTCTTGCTCGGTGCAGGACATCCTGCAATATCTCCTGTACCTTTCCCGGATTGGGCTGAAGTCCAGTTCTGTCATGGTGCACCTCAGCGCTCTAGCAGCGCATCATCACCCTGTCGACAGCCAGTCCATCTCTCTGCACCTGCTGGTGGGTCACTTCATGAGGGGGCTTCTTATCTTGTGCCCCCCCCCTCCGTGCGCCCACTGCCTATGGCATGGGATCTGAACGTTGTTCTTGGGAAGCTGATGGCTCCCTCTTTTGAGCCTCTGTCATGGAAAGTAGTGTTCCTGGTAGCGCTCACTTCGGCCAGGTGAATCAGTGGGCTGAAAGGGTTGCTGGCTTATGCCCCCTACAACAAGTTCCACAGAAACAGGATCGTTCTCCGGACACCTTAAATTTCTCCCTAATTTGATGTTTGCTTTTCTCATGAACCAGGAGGTGGTCCTTCCCACCTTTTTTCCCAGGCCTCACACCTCCTGTGTGGAAGCCTCGTTACACAGCCTGGATTTCAAAAGGGCTCTGTCCTTCTGTCTTCAAAGGACACAGCCCCATCACCGCTCATCGCAACTGTTTGTCTCCTATGACATCAACAGGCTTGGAGTTGCGATTTCCAAGCGTACCCTGTTCACCTGGTGGCAGTCTGTAGTTCCTTTGTCTATGAGCAGGCTGGACTCTCCCTGGAGAATCATGTTCCCGCGCACAATGTACGTGCTATGGTGGTCTCGGTGGCCAACATGCACTTGATCCCTCTGCTGGACATTTGCTGGGCCACCACCTGGTCTTCGGTCCATACCTTCGCAGTGCATTACTGCTTGGAAGAAAGCTCACGGCGCGATAGCACCCTCAGCCAAGCAGTACTTCATTATCTCTTTGGGGAATAGTGCAACTCCTTCCCTCCAGCCTCTTGTTTTCAGGCTACAGGTGAGGTACTGAACTGTATCTCTGGACTTCAAGCCATTCAGTGCTTCTTGCTGACCTGCACGATTCGCTTTTTGCATCGTCAGGGGCTCCTACAGGTCTTTTTGGTAGTGACGACTAAATTCCTTCTAGTTCCCGGAGAAAGCATAATTACTCACCTGTAACAAGTATGCTCCGGAGACAGCAGGAATCAGTCCTTGCAACCCTCCCTCCTTCCTGTGGAGTTGTTTGTTCTTTTTTATGCTTGAATAAACTGTGTCATCATACTGAGTAACATGCCACCCTTGGGCAGGAAGGTGACTACGCAAGCGCGGTCTAACTCCCAAAGGCTTTCTTTGAAAGCCGGGGAGTGAATCTGCGTGGGCTCCATCCGTGCCGATGTCATCCATATGTAAGGACTGATTCCTGCTGTGCCCGGAGAACATCTGATCTCCAGGAACAAGCAGGAATGAGTCTTCACATATGGGTATCGTCGGTACCGACAGAGCCTGCGCGGGAACGCTCCCCAGCGTCCAGTAAGAAAGCTTTTGGGAGCATCCCACAGCGCCTGCGCACTGCCTTCCCGCCTTTCCTAACCGCCTCAATCCAGTTCTTCTTTTCCCGCGGAGCCAGCAGGTCGTGTTCCTGTCACCGCAGAAGAAGTTCTTTATTTTTTTCTTTATTTTTCTGTGTCGCGTCTGCCTTCGACGTCAGACCGGTACCGCCGGTCTTTTCTTTTCTTTCTTCTTCTTCTTCAAAAAACCCCTTTTATTCTTTCAGCTGTGCATTTTCAGTTTGTGCCTTAGGCCTAGATATTTTCTCCTCATGGAGAAGCCCGCTTCTGGGTTCAAAAAGTGCACAAAATGTGGCAGTACTATTTCTGTCACCGACACCCATGATTGGTGTCTGAAATGTTTGGGTCCCGACCATTCCACCACGGATTGTGTGTCCTGCACCATGATGTCTAAAAGGGGTCGGCAGAACCGAGCAGCCAAGCTCAGTACCCTGTTTCCCTCTGATGCAGCCTCGGTGGCATCGATGTCTTACAGGGCTGCTTCTTCCTCCCATGGATCTCAGGTAACCAAACATAAATCTAGCCGGTCCTCGAAGGGCAAATCTCCCTCCAAGCATCGAGATGCCTCTGGGCTTGCCCTCGAGGATTCCGCTCCGGCAAAATTACTCCGGCGGGAAGTTCTGGCTTCCAAAGCATTATCTATGGGGTCACAGGTTGACATTGATGGCACGGCCTCGACCGATCACCTGTTGCCGTGTTCTGGGGTACCGGTGGCCTCCACTGGTACTGACATCCAAACTCTGGTGGCGTCGATGGATCAGAAAATTCTGTCCATGCAACGCACCCTTACGGCGTTTATGCAGGCTTCGATGCCTTCGGTACCGCAACAATCTCCGTTGCCGGTACCGACTCCGGCATCGGCACCGTTCCCGGTGCCGGTACCGATTGCATCGACATCGGCTTCAGTGTCGGCTGCAACTGTACTCTGTCCTACGATGCCCATCGGTACCGAACCGGTACCGCATACTCCCGATGTCGATCCCACTCGGTACGCGTATCGGGCTTTACAGGCGCATCCAGACAGGCGATACTTCGATTCCTCCGAAGACTCTGATGAGTCGGAGGCTTCTGTCGATGCACCGGTGCTTCTTCCTCAGGAGTCTGATTCTCCAAAACTAAGAATGTCTCCTCCAGAGGACGTGTCTTTTCAAGACTTCATTAGGGAAGTGGCTAGAGGCCTCTCCATCACAGTGGCCTCTGAGTCAGAGCCTAGAGCCAAGTAGTTAGATATTTTGCAATATCCTAAAGCTCCTAAGGAAGCAGCTACCTTACCTATTCATGAGATTCTCTATGATCTCATGTTGGGCATGTGGGAGACTCCTCTCACCACCTTTCCTCATTCTTGCAGGTTAGACACCATGTACCGTGTCCCTCCCTGTCCTGGTTTTCATAAGACTCAGCTTCCTCACTACTCTATTGTTGTTGAGTCTGCTATGAAGAAAATAAAGAGTGCAAAGAGACACTCATCTAACCCTCCAGGACGTGAATGTAGGACTCTAGATGCTTTTGGCTGAAGGATTTTCCAGGCCAATATGCTTGCTGCCAGAATCAACTCCTATAGTCTCTATATGGGGATGTTTCTAAAAGAAGTCACAGATCATCTGCAGACTTTAGCTCCTTTTATTTCAGAAGATAAAAGGCAGGAATTTCTCACTTGGCTCAAACATGCCCAAGATGTTTCCAAATTCTCCAACCGTGCAGCCTTTGACTCTTTTGAGTGTGTAAGCAGAGCCACGGCTATTGCCATAGGTGCACGCAGAATTGCTTGGTTACAAGCCTCTGATTTGGAACTCTGGGTCCAAGATGAGTTGGGAAACCTTCCTTGTACAGGTGAAAACCTGTTTGGCAGGGATTGGCAAGCAAAGGCCACTCAGATGGATGCTGAGAACTCTGCTTTGGATCGACTTTCAAAGTCTACCTCTGCCCCTGTTAAGAAAAGATTGTTCAAAAAGACATCTTTTTCTAAAAAGGGAAGATATTATCCTGCTCATGGGCAGACATCTTCTGCAGGTCGTTTTGCTGCAAAGCGTCAGCAATCACCTAAACAGGCCAAGTCAAAGGCTGCCAGGCCTACCACAACCCAGCAGCCTCAACCTCCTCAGGGCCTTTGACTTGCAACTAGAGAACTTAGCCTTTCTAGGTCTGGGAAGCCCAGAGCCCCTCACCATTCCAGGAAGGTTGACTTACTTTGCTCCCAGATGGGAGCAAATCACAGCAGAGCAATGGACCCTCTCCATCATAAAGGAAGGTTACAAGCGTCACTTTTTAAACCTTCCTCCTCACACCATGGTGAAACAGTTCAATTCTCCAACATCTCTCCTCAACCTTCTAGGTCAGGAGATTGCTACCCTTCTTGCCCAAGGGGCAATAGAAGAAGTACCTCTTCTTCAACAGGGCTCAGGGTTCCACTCCCCTTATTTTCTTATCCCAAAGAAAATAGGGGGCTACAGACCCATATTAGAACATAAGAACATAAGATATGCCATACTTGGTCAGACCAAGGTCCATCAAGCCCAGTATTCTGTTTCCAACAGTGGCCAATCTAGGTCATATGTACCTAGCAGTTTCCCCAAGGGACACAGGTTCCACAATGCTTGTATTGGTTCGAGCATTGATATCCTGAGTCCCTTCTTAATAGTGGCTTATGGACCTTTCCTCCAGGAACTTGTCCAAACCTTTTTTAAACCCAGCTACACTAACAGCCTTTACTACATCCTCCGGTAACAAATTCCAGAGTTTGATTACACGTTGAGTGAAAAAAGATTTTCTTTTATTAGTCTTAAATAGTTTACCCTGTAGCTTCATTGCATTCCCCTAGTCTTCCTATATTCTGATAAGGTAAACAATCGATCTACGTTTACCCGTTCCACTCCGCTCATTAATTTATAGACTTCTATCATATCTCCCCTCAGCCAGGGCCGGCCCGTCCATTGAGCAAGAATGTTTTTTGCATAGGGCCCCGCGTTTCAGGGGGCCCCGTGCAAAGAACATTCTGCTTTTCTGAAAATTACATTTAAAAAAAAAAAGCTGGCTCTCTGGCTGCTGCCGCCGCGGCAGAGTGCAGTGTCCCGCGGGGCCCCCTCTGCGCCGGCTGAGCCCTCTGCCCGGCTTACAGATTCGCGAAGGGAGAGTGTCTCTCCCTCGCGTCTCTGTTAAGCCCGCAGGGGCTAATGGGAAATTTCCCATCAGCCCCTTTAGACGCGAGGGGTTGATGGGAAATTTCCCATTAGCCCCTGCGGGCTTAACAGAGACGCGAGGGAGAGACACTCTCCCTTCGCGAATCTGTAAGCCGGGCAGAGGGCTCAGCCGGCGCAGAGGGGGCCCCGCGGGACACTGCACTCTGCCGCGGCGGCAGCAGCCAGAGAGCCAGCTTTTGTTTTTTGGACTGCTAATGGGCTGGGCTGGGCTGGGTGGGGGCTGTTTGGACTGCTAATGGGCTGGGGGGGCTGTTTGGACTGCTAATGGGCTTGGGGGGGTGGGTTAGGACTGCTAATGGGCTGGGGGGGTTAGGACTGGTAATGGGCTGTGGACTGATGGGGGGCTGTCTGGAAATGGGGTGATGGGGGGTTAGAACTGCTAATGGGCTATGGGGGGTGGTTAGGACTGATAATGGGCTATGGGGGGTGGTTAGGACTGATAATGGGCTATGGGGGGGCTAGGACAGGAAATGGGCTGATGGGGAGGGGTTAGGACTTGAGGTGGGCTGATGTGGTTAGGACTGGTAATGGGCTGATGGGGGGGGGGGTTAGGACTGGCAATGGGCTGATGGGGTTAAGACTGGAAGTGGGCTGATGGGGGGGTTAGGACTGGTAATGGGTTATAGGGGGGGCTTAAACTGAAAATAGGGTGATGGGGGTTAGGACTGGAAGTGGGTTGATGGGGGGCTAGGACTGGTAATGGGTTGGGGGGTTGCTATGACTGGAAATGGGCTGAGTGGAAGGGGAGGCTTGAACTGCAAATAGCTGATGGGGAGGGAGCTTGGAATGGAAATGGGCTGTGAGGGAAGGGAGCTAGGACTGAAAATGGGCTGATGGAGCAGCTAGGATAGGACTGGAAATGGGCTGTTGGGGGAGCTAAGATTGGAAATGGGCTGTGGTGGGGGCTTGAATTGAAATGGACTCATGGAGGGGCTAGAACTGAAAGTAGGCTCATGGGGGGGCTTGGACTGGAATTGGACTGAGTGGAGGGGAGCTATGATTTGACATGGGTTGATGATGGGGCTAGGAAATGACTGAAGTGGGCTGATGGGGGGGCTAGGCTTGGAAATGAGCTGATGAAGGGACTCAGACTGAAAATGGATGGGGGAGCTAGGACTGGAAATGGGTTGAAGGTGGGCTAGGACTGGAAATGGGCTGATGCAGGGACTAGAAGGGAATGAATGCTGGGTGAGACTGGAACTAGAAGGGAGCTGATGTTGGGGGAGGATTAGAATGGGATGGGGCTGGGAGAGTAAAATGGAGAGGGGAAAATATTTTGTGTGGGAGGGATGAAAAATCTACAATTGGCCTGGTATTGGGAGAGTAAGTGGGGATTGAGGATGGAGGGGTAAAATTTGTGTGGATGAAATAGGAATGAGGAAAGAGCAAAAGGAGAAAGATTAGTATGTTAAAGCAGATGTAGAGAGAGAGAATGGAAAAAAAAACTAGAAGAGAGAAGAAAGAACAAATGGACAGCAGACGATGGACAGTTAGCAGAAAACATGAAGAAACCAGAAGAAAGTGGCTGGAGCAATTGCAACTGAAAAAAAATGCACAAAAGGTAGAAATATCTCTTTTTTTTAAATTTATTAACTGGAATATGAAACCTCTGGGAAATGTGCATCATTAACGTCTGTGCTTTGTTTGGTACAAGAGGAAATTAATTTATAGTTTTATTTCTACAGTGTTGTTGTACATTCCAAGTTTGGCTTTTGGGGTTCCCAGTTTAATTATTGCCTTCCTGTTTCTAAATTGTGATTCCTTGTTTGGTGATGGTCTATGTTCTGCATGTGTAACTGAGCTGAGGTATTCTGTTTATGTAATTCCTATTTGACATTGCCACTTGTTCTCTTTCCCCAGTATTCTCTGAAATGTATTGGTTTAATATTTGCAGTGTTGCCTTTTGATAGTTAGAGTATGGTGCTTTGTGAGTCCTGGTAATGCTGTCAGGATACGGCGGGTTTGCTATGGGTTCTAAATGGGCAGCGTTTGTAGTAGTTTCTAATGTGCCTGGCGGTTGGCACTGGATTATAGTAATGTAGAAATCTTTTAGTCTTTTTTATCCATACACTCATTAAGAGTCATGTTTACTAAAAGTTAGTGTATGGTAACATTATGCAAATACTTATGCAAATAAGGCCACTTATGCAAATGAGGCCCCGCACCGAGTCTCTGCACATGGCCCCGCACCCCCCTTGGGCCGCCCCTGCCCTCAGCCGTCTCTTTTCCAGGTTAAAGAGCCCTAACCTTTTTAGCCTTTCATAGGAGTATCCTTCCATCCCCTTTACCATTTTGGTGGCTCTTCTCTGAACCTTTTCTAATAACTCTATATCCTTTTTAAGATACAGCGACCAGAATTGCACACAATATTCAAGGTGCGGTCTCACCATGGAACGATATAGAGGCATTATAATATCCTTTGTTTTATTTTCCATTCCTTTCCTTATCATACCTAGCATTCTATTTGCTCTCTTGGCCGCCGCTGCACACTGGGCCGAGGGTTTTAACATGGTATCCACAATGACGCCTAAATCTTTTTCCTGGGTGGTGGTTCCTAATGTGGAACCTTGCATCGTGTAACCATAGTTTGGGTTGTTCTTCCCTAGGTGCATAACCTTGCACTTGTCCACATTAAATTTCATCTGCCATTTTGATGCCCAGTCTTCCAATTTATCAAGATCCTCTTGCAATTTTCCACAATCCTCTTGGGTTTTAACAACTTTAAATAGTTTTGTGTCATCTGCAAATTTGATAACCTCACTCATTATTCCACTTTCCAGGTCATTTATGAATATGTCAAAAATCAGCGGACCCAGCACAGATCCCTGGGGTACACCACTATTCACCTTTCTCCATTGGGAAAATTGGCCATTTAGCCCTACCCTCTGCTTTCTATCTTTTAACCAGTTCCTGATCCACAATAGTACACTGCCTCCTATCCCATGACTCTTTAGTTTTGCCAAAAGTCTCTCATGAGGGACCTTGTCAAAGGCTTTCTGAAAGTCCAGATACACAATATCAACCGACTCACCTTTGTCCACCTGATTATTCACTCCTTCAAAAAAACATAACAGATTAGTAAGACAAGATCTTCCTAGTCTAAAGCCATGTTGGCTGTCTCTCATTAGTTCATGACTATCTACATGCTGAGTAATTTTATTCTTTATGATGGTTTCTATCATTTTTCCCGGTATTGACGTCAGGCTCACCGGTCTGTAGTTTCCCGGATCACCCCTGGAACCCTTTTTAAAAATTGGTGTTACATTGGCGATCCTCCAATCTTCAGGTATTAGAGATGATTTTAATGATAGTTCACAGATTACTAATAGCAGGTCTGCAATCTCATATTTCAGTTCTTTCAATACCCTTGGATGTATACCATCCGGCCCAGGTGATTTGCTACTCTTCAGCTTATCTAATAGTTGTAATACATCTTCTCGATGTATCGATATTTCCTTCAATTCTTCTGCACCTTTTTTTTTTTTAAACTTTTATTTTCATTTTGCAACAAACAAAAGAAACAACACACCAAAGGAGACAAAACAAGTATACAATAAGGAAAAGTAAACCCAATTACCCCCCACCCCGATGCTTCTTCTCTACCCGATTAGATCAGCATGTGGGCACTTCCAATTAACAGTGATTATACATCAAACGATCAAAAGAGCATCTACGATACAGCATGATCATGGGACAGAGATATATACAAAGTTAGACAGTCAGATGAGAGCATTTAGCAAAATGTACATAGTCATTGAGCATCTTCCATTGAGACCAATGAAAAGGAGTCTGAACAGGGGAAGCGAACAGACGAGGTATTTGTACATATTTACTGTAAAGACAGGCATGATTCCGCCATTCATTGGGGCTCAGCTGGGAGCTAAATTTCCGGTATTACTTAATTAGGGAAATAGCAATGCCAAGCATAAAGTTCGAAAGGAGATAAGCCATTTTTGGGAGAGAGGGGATCCCCGCAACTGGGCGAAGTCCCACTATCCTCCAAGAAAGGGGCTCCTGAGAGTGCGAGATAGACTAAATACGACCCCAGACCCGACGCCAGTAATACTGTAGTACGGGATATTCATGCATAACATGAGGCAATGAACCAATGGCCGCAGGACATGTCCAGCAACCATTGCCCTGAGTAGTGTTCCATTTGTCTAATCTGTGAGGAGTGTAAAAACACCGGTGGGCTAGAAAGAAGAGGGTCTGAGTGAGTGAGGCGGATCGGGAACCCGTGTCCCTCTACTCCAGATAAGGCTCCATTGCTCCGAGGTCAAAGTCACATGCAATTCTCTCTCCCATACTTTCTGCGCTATAGGGGTATCTCTAGTTATAGCATTACATAAGGTTTAGTAAAATTGGATGCTACACCCGGTGAACTACCGATAGATCGGAAAGTCTCCAATCAACCTTATGTAGAGAATGCCAATGGCGGGAGTACCCTAGTACTCCGAAGGCGATGCTGAATTTGCACTGACCAGAGTCGGGAGTCTAAAAGATTGCATAAGAGTATTAAAGGCACCTAAAGTGTCTAAAAGCATTGGTGGATAGTGGGAGTCTGATGGGAGAGTCATACCAGGGAGAAAAGTAAGAGGAATCGGTTTGCAAAGGCCCGCTTCTATATCTAGCCACACAGGTCTACTCGGTACTGGATCTTCCAGCCAACGAGCGCCTTATTTGAGAAGAAAAGATTGAGGGAACACTGGAGTAAAATCACCACCAAGTATTAATGGAGCATTGGCAGAGGCCTATGCCAACTGCGCAATACTTGCATAGTAAGCAGGGTTGTCCACATTCGGGGCATAATGCAAATACACGTGAATTCACTATCTCCAACCTCAAGGTGTACACGGGCCCATCTACCCTCTTTGTCAACGCTGATATCAAGTACAGTAGCGTGCAAAGACTTCTTAACCAGTATGGCTACCCCGTACCATTTGGAAACGGTGGGAGAATAGGCAGCTACCATGTAAAGCTTAGCATTGAGTTTCAGTGTTTCAACAAAGTTTAAATGCGTTTCCTGAGGAAACACTAAATCAACATGCTCATGGCTAAGATAGCTAAGGATTTTCTTTCCTTTTAGTGGACCATTAATGCCTTTTACGATGATTGATAAGATTTTACATAAGGCCATTCAGAAAAGTTAAAAATTCTGAGCATTATAGCACACATAATTTCACTATGTCCCTCAAACTGACTGTATCTGGCTGTACACATGACATAAGAAAAATAAGCTAATATAATACAATGAAGCGCCCCACATTAACAAAGAAAACCGCAGTAAGGTAGAGGAGAAGCAAAACCCCAAAATTACTGGCGACCATGTGTCTGCGGGGAGAAACCCCAGAGAAGGCCGAAATTGAAAAAACACATAACCTGTAGGACTGTGCGTGCTCCGAATCCGACCGAGGCACACATCATGAAGGGATAGGAGACCAAAAAACAAAAGTCATATAGAGAAAGAAAGAAAGTCCAGGCAATCTCTGTGCTTGGCTATGACCGCCGCATCGGGCCCTTCAAAATGGCGGACAGAGCCGACAGATAAGAGTCCAAGATTTGGGATTAGCGCATCTGCTCTGCTTCTTTGGAGTCTAAAAATGTTGATAGTAGATCAGGATCTTCGAACGTCCTGGTTTGGTTGTGGAGAGTCACTCGAAGCTTCGCTGGATACAACAGGCCAAAGCGAGCCTGTAGCTGTTGAAGTCGAGGGCGAAGAGCAAGGAGTTTCTTCCGACGGTCAACGGTAGGCTTTGCCAAATCAGGAAAGAAGGAGACTTTACGACCTTCAAATTCCAAATGATGATTCGCTCGGGCAGCATTTAAAATTTGTTCCACTTGTTGATATCGTAGCAAGCTAAAGATAATAGGCCGGGGGGTCGTGCGGTTGGGCGCCATGTGGGCAGGAACACGGTGTGCTCGATCGATTTCCAGTTCTCTATGAAAAGTGATCTTCAGCAAGGAGGGAAGAGTTTTGAGCAAGAATTCTCTTATATCTCCTGCTTCCACCCCCTCCGGCATTCCGAGGAGCCTCACATTGTTGCGACGGGCTCGATTATTGCTATCTTCTAACTCCTTTTGAAGATTCTGTATCTGGCGCTCAGCCTTGTCCAGTTTGCCCAAGCGCACCGCGTGCGAGTCGAGGACCCCCGCCATGTTGTCCTGCCGTAATGAAAGACTTTCAAGTCGGTCCTGGAGCACTCCAAAGTCTTCTCGCATGGCTCGAAGCGCTTCTCCATTGGACTGCACCAATTCCTTCACACCGCGTATTTCCTCCAAAATCTCCAGGTGCATTTCGGGGTTTTCACGAAATGGAACCATCTTCTGTGGGGAGGACACCTCTGTTTTGGAGCGTTTTCCGTGAGAAGAAGAAGGAGACCCGAAGTCCAAGCACGCTGGTTTATGGGCCGCCATCCCCCCCCGAGGTACCCCGGTCAGCTCGGAGCAAAATAGTAAGTTTGTATAGGTATTAAGTCAGGATTCTAAGTAGGCCTCTCGGGAGCTTCAACGCAAAGCGTCCTACCCGCTGGACATCAGGCTCCGCCCCTGCTTCTGCACCTTTAAATACCACTTCAGTCATGGGTAACATCCCTACGTCTTCCTCAGTAAAGACTGAAGCAAAGAATTTGTTCAGTCTCTCCGCTATCGCCTTGTCGCCTCTTAGTGCTCCTTTAACCCCTTTATCATCTAATGGACCAACTGACTCTCTCACAGGTTTTTTGCTACGAATGTACTTGAAAAGGTCTTTACTTCGCGTTTTTGCTTCCGCAGCAAGCTTCTTCTCAAATTCTCCCTTTGCCTGCCTTATCAATGCCTTGCATTTGACTTGCCAGTGCTTGTGCTGTTTCCAGGTTTCGTCGTTTGGCTCTTTTTTCCATTTCCTGAAAGATGCTTTTTTGGCAACAACAGCCTCTCTGACCTCAACCTTAAACCATGCTGGCAGTTTTTTGGACTTCTTTCCACTTTTCTTAAAGCGTGGAATACAGCTGGTCTGGGCTTCCAAGATAGTATTTTTCAACAACAGCCAAGCCTGATGTACGTCTTTAACCTTTGCAACTGCTCCTTTTAGTTTTTTCTTGACTGTTTTCCTCATTTTATCATAGTCTCCCTTTCGAAAGTTAAAAGGTAGTACTGTGGATTTCCTTACTATCCCTCCTCCACTAATTAAATCAAAGGCGATCATGCTATGATCACTATTGCTAAGTGGCCCCAACAACCTTATCTCTTGCACTAGATCTGGTATTCCACTAAGGATTAGGTCTAATATGGCTTCCCCTCTGGTCGGTTCATGAACCAGCTGCTCCAAGAAGCAGTCATTTATTTCATCTAGGAACTTTATCTCCCTAGCATGTCCTGACTTGACACTGACCCAGTCGATACCGGGGTAGTTGAAATCACCCATTATTATTACTGTGCTGTAACATTTGTTAGCTTCCTTGATTTCTTTGAGCATTTCATCATCCTTTTGGTCATTCTGGCCAGGCGCTCGATAGTACACCCCCACTGCCATTGCCTTCCCCCTTTTACATGGAATTTCAATCCATATAGATTCTACAGCAGATTTTGTTTCCTGCAAAACTTTAATCCTTTCTGACTCAATGCCCTCTCTAACATAGAGAGCAACCCCTCCACCAATTTGATCAGCTCTATCATTACGATATAGTTTGCACCCAGGTATCACAGTGTCCCACTGGTTGTCGTCCTTCCACCATGTCTCTGATATTCCAATCATATCTAACCTTTCATTTAGTGCTATATATTCTAACTCTCCCATCTTATTTTTTAGACTTCTAGCATTTGCATACAAGCATTTTAGAGAATGTATTTTATCCATATTAATTTGTCTGTTAGACATGAGTAATTTGGGATCTTTAAGCTCTGTCTGCTCCATACTTGAGGGCATTTGGGCTACTTTACTCTTTTGTGGAACCTCTCTGCTTTTGGTAGTATCCTTCAAAGATACATTCTTCCGAACCATCTGCTCTTGGGCGACTGTCGGCTTTCCCCTAATATCTAGTTTAAAAGCTGCTCTATCTCCTTTTTAAAGGTTAATGCCAGCAGCCTGGTTCCATCCCGGTTAAGGTGAAGCCCATCCCTTCGGAAGAGCCCCTCCTTTCCCCAGAATGTTCCCCAGTTCCTAACAAATCCAAACCCCTCATCTCTGCACCATTGTCTCATCCACGCATTGAGACTCCGGAGCTCTGTCTGCCTTTTGGGTCCTGCGCGTGGAACAGGAAGCATTTCGGAGAATGCTACCCTGGAAGTTCTGGATTTCAACTTCCTACCTAAAAGCCTAATTTTAGCCTCCAGAACCTCCCTACCACATTTTCCTATGTCATTGGTACCAACATGTACCAAGACAGCAGACTCCTCCCCAGCACTATCTAAGACCTTATCTAGGTGGCGCGTGAGGTCCGCTACCTTCGCACCAGGCAGGCATGTTACCAGGCGATCCTCACGTCCACCAGCCACCCAGCTATCTACATGCCTAATGATCGAATCACCAACTATAACGGCTGTCCTAACCCTTCCCTCATGGGCACATGGCCCTGGAGAAACTTCCTCGGTGCGAGAGGGTTTTACATCACCTGGAGGACAGGTCCTAGTTACAGGATCACTTCCTGCCACACCAGGGTGATGCTCTCCTGTCACGTGACCTCTCTCCTCCATGGCAACAGGGATTCTGCCAGACTGGAGGTGGGACTTCAGGACTATATCCCTGTAGGTCTCGTCTATGTACCTCTCTGTCTGTCTTATGCTTTCCAAGTCTGCTACTTTAGCCTCTAGAGAACGGACTCGTTCCCTGAGAGCAAAGAGCTCCTTGCACCTAGTGCACACGTAAGACCTCTCACCAACTGGGAGAAAATCATACATGTGACACTCAATGCAAAAGACTGGAAAGCCCCCATCCCGCTGCTGGACTGCTGTCTGCATCTTAGTTTTAAGTTTGTGTTTAGATCTATGTTCTTTACTTACTAAGGGTTGCTATGGATATTTATACTAATAAAACTGAACCTAATACGTGTAATATACCTTGTTCACCTGAAGCTTAACTAATCTCAGGTCCTTAGTGTATGACTGATTTGGGTAATGAGCTTCACCTGAGAGCACCTCCTGTCTTTTAAGATGTGTAAGTACCTATAAAGCTACGATTATCCCAGGGGAGGGTGGGAGGGAATTAACACTTATTAAAAGAGGGCTGCTACACAGTACCCTGTCTTGTGCTGCTGAGGTAAGCTATATTCTGATTTGATTTAAATTATAGCTCTTAGCTGCTGCTAGGCTCTAACTTCTTATAAAATTTAAAGTACAAGCTCTCTGCTGGATTCTAAATTTAACCAGAAAGCTCTTTTCTGTGTTGTAAATTTAAGCTAAAAGAACTTTGCTGATGCTAGGCCCTGAGTGACTATTAAATGTAAACTACAAGCTCTCTGCTGGGTTCCAAATGTAACCAGAAAGCTCTCTTCTGTGTTTTAAATTTAAACTAAAAGTACTTTGCTGTTACTAGGCCCTGAGTGACTATTAAATTTAAAGTGCAAGCTCTTTGCTGGGTATGAAATGTAACCAGAGAGTTCTCCTCTGTGTTTTAAATGTAAACTTAAACTGCTGCTACTAGGCCCTGACTGATTTAACAAAAATAGTGGATCACAGATTAATTAGCTTTAATACAAAGAATTCCTTTTAGAAAATTACCAGAAGTAAATACTCTCAGTTGCAGATCTGACTCCAGAAGCAGCAGTCCCCCTTACCAGTCTTTCAAGACAGAGGATCACAGAGCTCTGGTTGAGCTATTTATGCATGTGTTGCTGAAGTAAGCTGTGACCAACTTCCTGGGTAATTAACAGTCCTTGCTTGGATAGGAGGAGTCTTTCAAAATGGCCTTTTGATCTGCCACCTGGTGTTAACACCTATTGAAAAGGTTTCACAGGTTTCTTGCCCCCTAGGTAGAAGGCCTCTTTGTAAAGGTCTCTAGAAAACTTTATTTGTTGCTCAAAAAGTACAGACCCTGCTTTGCTTTTTGTGCTAAGCTAAATTCTGATTTGATTTAAATTATAGCTCTTAGCTGCTGCTAGGCTCTAACTTCTTATGAAATTTAAAGTACAAGCTCTCTGCTGGGTTCTAAATTTAACCAGAAAGCTCTTTTCTGTGTTGTAAATTTAAGCTAAAAGAACTTTGCTGATGCTAGGCCCTGAGTGACTATTAAATGTAAACTACAAGCTCTCTGCTGGGTTCCAAATGTAACCAGAAAGCTCTCTTCTGTGTTTTAAATTTAAACTAAAAGTACTTTGCTGTTACTAGGCCCTGAGTGACTATTAAATTTAAAGTACAAGCTCTTTGCTGGGTATGAAATGTAACCAGAGAGTTCTCCTCTGTGTTTTAAATGTAAACTTAAACTGCTGCTACTAGGCCCTGACTGATTTAACAAAAATAGTGGATCACAGATTAATTAGCTTTAATACAAAGAATTCCTTGTAGAAAATTACCAGAAGTAAATACTCACAGTTGCAGATCTGCCTCCAGAAGCAACAGTCCCCCTTACCAGTCTTTCAATTAGATCTCAGAGAATTTAACAAGTTTCTTTTCAAGGAGAAATTCAAAATGATTTCTCTAGAGGCTCTGCTTCCATACCTTCAGAGTCAGGATTGGCTTTGTTCTCTAGATCTCAAGGATGCGTACACCCATTTCCTCATCCATCCAACACACAGAAGGTTCCTTCGGTTCCTTTTTCAAGGAAAGCACTACCAATACAGGGTGCTTCCTTTCGTTCTGGCCTCTGCACCAAGGGTGTTCACGAAATGCATGGCAATAGTAGCTGCATTTCTCCGCACTCTAGGAATATTCGTATTCCCATATCTGGACGACTGGCTCATTCGAGCCTCATCCCAGTCAGAGGCCCAGACTTGTCTAACCTGCACAATGCGTATCCTTCAGTATT
This sequence comes from Ichthyophis bannanicus, assembly GCA_033557465.1. Taxonomy (NCBI): domain Eukaryota; kingdom Metazoa; phylum Chordata; class Amphibia; order Gymnophiona; family Ichthyophiidae; genus Ichthyophis; species Ichthyophis bannanicus. Next base: position 160,510,804 of record CM066043.1, on the reverse strand, counting down.
TGGGACTAGTAATAAACATCCCAAAATCCAATCTCACTCCTACTCAGTCTCTGGAGTTCATAGGGGCCTTGTTGGATATCACAATTGCAAGGGCCTACCTTCCTCAGGCCCGTTGCCTACGTCTGTGCAGTTAGCCTCCCAGATTCAGTTAAAGTCCCAATTAACTGCTCGGGAGATGTTACAACTATTAGGCCACATGGCATCCACCGTGCATGTGGTTCCATATGCTCGCCTTCACATGAGGGCAGCTCAATGGACTTTGTCCACCCAATGGACTCAGGCATCAGGTTGCCTGTCAGACAAAATTGCAAACTCCAGTCGTCTATTTTGGTCTCTCCAGTGGTGGAAGGCCTCTCCAAATCTGTTGCTGGGGTCCCCTTTTCAGCAACCGCTACCCCAAGCAACTCTCACAACAGATGCTTCTCCAAAGAGTTGGGGAGCTCATCTGCAAGATCTCTCTACCCAGGGCATCTGGTCTCCACAGGAGACTTCTCTGCATATCAATCTATTGGAACTCAGAGCAATATTCTTAGCTCTCAGAGTGTTCCATTCCCTGCTCAGCTACAGGACAGTCCTCATCCATACGGACAATCAAGTAGCCATGTTCTATGTATTTATTTATTTATTTAACAGTATTTCTAAACCGTCTTATCATAAAATCAAGGCGGTATCACAACAATACAATCAATGTATGTGGGGGGAATTTCATGCAGTGAAGGAGGGGAATGATGTGCGTGTGGTGGGAAGATCATGCAGTGGCTGTATTGTTTAAAATGTACGTGGGTGTGAGGTGTATAGATTAGGGTGGGCTATGTACAGTGTGCGCTATGATACAGCATGTTCTATATTACAAGGTACAGTCCAGATAGGGCTTGAGTTAAATCCTGGGCCGTTATGCAATCTCTCGTCAGGGTTGGGGGGGCCTTTTTTGGTTAGTCCTTGTTGATTAAGTGACGTGTCCATAATGTTCTATGAACAGCGTTGTCTTCAGCTGTTTGCGGAAGTCTTTATTTATTTATTTATTTATTTATTTATAGTTCTTTTATACCGCACTCTTTTTCGTCAGCGCGGTTTACATTAAACAGAATACTCATTGCACGCAACAGACTGTAATGAGTTTACATATAACAGGCAAATACAACTAGGAATTTAACCATGGGAAACTTTGTACATATTTGTAAAAACTTTGTAAAACTTAGTACATATTTGTAAAGAACTTTTATACTTTGAGAAACTTTGTACATATTTATAAATAAGAATCTATATACAAAGGATAGAATTTCTTAGTATGAGGTATTTACAATTTTACTGTGCATTTTAGAATGATGATAATGAGCCTTGGAAATGCAGAATGAAGAGGTGATGCTTTATGGCTTTTCTGAAATGCTTGAGGTCAGTAATAGCTCTTATGTTGGGGGGTAGGTTGTTCCAACATCTAGGAGCGTAGTATGCAAAGGCCCTGTCTGTAGTTGAACGTTTGCATTTTGTGGTCTCAGGTGGTGTAACTAGGGTGTTTGTCGCTGCTGACCTCCTGGCTCTGATGTCGGGGGTGGGATGGAGGAGTTTAGACATTGAAGAAGGAGCTAAATTATTTATCACTTTAAATGTCATGAGAAGAGCTTTATATGCTATTCTGCAGTATATGGGGAGCCAGTGAAGTTCCATTAGGATGGGTGTTATATGTTCGCTCTTTGAAGCGCCATATAGTACCCGGGCTGCGGCATTCATTGCAAGTTGTAAAGTATTTAGGGTGTTTTTAGGAAGACCATGGAGTATTATGTTCGCATAGTCGAAGTGGGGTGTGATTATGGTTTGGAATATGGTTCTGAAGCTGTCTGGTTCAAGCATGTTTTTCAGATGGCGTAGGGTCCTTATCTTGAAATAAATGGTTTTGAGGCCCGTTGTCGATCTCAGTTCGTCTGGGAGGGAGTTCCAGATAGTTGGGGCTGCCAGGGAGAGGGCTCTTGCGGTAGTGTCCTTTCGTGTTTTTCTGAAGTCTCTCGGGGTGTTGACTCTGTTGGAGGTTCCTTTTCTTCTTGGGCGGGTGCTGGTGTCTGGGTGAATGAGGGTGTGCAGGCTGTTGGCTGAAATGTGGTGCTTGATTTTGAATATGTTTATTATTGTTTTGTATTTGATGCGTGAGCTGATCGGGAGCCAATGGAGTTCTTTGAGAACTGGGGTAATGTGTTCGTGTTTTGCTGAGCCTGAGATTATGCGTGCTGCGGTGTTTTGGGCTAGCTGAAGAGGTTTGAGGGTTTGTTTTGGTAGGCCAAGGAAGATGGGGTTGCAGAAGTCCATTAATGGTGTGATGAGTGCTTGGCATACAGTGCGGAAGTGTTCTGTGTCGAGGAGGGGTTTAAGCCGTCTGATGATTCTCATTCTATGATATGCATTCTTGACTGTTCTGTTGACGTGTGACTTGAGATTTAGTTCGTTGTCCAGGGTTACTCCAAGGTATTTTACTTCGGATTTTATTGGAATGGTTGTGTCTGTTATCCTGATGTCCGGTGGTTGGATGAAGTCAGGGTTGCGAGTGATTATTAGTGCCTCAGTCTTGTTGTAGTTGATTGAGAGGTTGTTGTTCGTACACCAGTTTGTCATTTGTGTTAGGCAGTCGGTTATTTTCTTGTAGTCTGGGTTGTTGGTTGAGATAGGTGTGTATATCATGATATCGTCTGCATAGATTGTGTATTGAATGTTGTTCGCTTTCAGGATGTCGCATATTGGCTGGATGTAAATGTTGAACAGCAGTGCCGAGAGGGCGGACCCTTGAGGTACTCCTTGGCGGACTTTTATGGGTTGAGAGGTGTTGTGGCCTATCTTGACTTGGATCTGCCTGTTAGTGAGGTAGGATTGGAACCATTTTAGTGTGGTACCATGAAGTCCGATTTTCTTTAGTCTTTCCAAGCAGGGAGGGACTGGCTCTCTGTTGCTTTGCAATGAAGCTTTGCGACTGTGGGCCTTCACCAGAGAGCATCACAAACATCTTCTGGCAGTATATCTTCCAGGTATTCAAAACTCTTGGGCGGACAAACTCAGTCGAGTTCTGCTCCCACACGAGTGGTCCCTCCACATGGACCAGGTAGCCAGGATTTTTTGAATTTGTGGAACCCCGGACATAGACCTCTTTGCAAGTCCGTGGAATGCCAAACTTCCCCGGTTCTGTTCCAGAATTCCGTGTCAGGGAGTTCAGACCAAGGATGCCTTCCTCCTTCACTGGGGTCAAGACTTCCTTTATGCCTTTCCACCAATTCCCCTAATTCCCAAAACACTATTCAAGCTTCAGAGAGATCGAGGGACCATGATCCTCATAGCACCACATTGGCCACGCCAAGTGTGGTACCCTCTACTTCTGCATCTCTCTCAAGTTCCTTCCCTGGACTCAGGCTCTGCATCAGACCTTCTGTCCCAGGAAGAGGGAACTTTGTGGCACCCAAACCCCCAGTCGCTCCATCTCAGGGCTTGGTTGCTGAGGGCCTAGACCTTCAAGATTTTCATCTCTCTCAACAAGTCAGAGATGTTATTCATGCCTCTAGGAAGCCTTCTACTAGACGTTCCTATGCTTTCAAATGGAAGAGATTCACCATTTGGTGTTCAGAGAAGGGTCTAAACCCTCTTGCAATACCTCTGAAATCTCTACTAGAGTATCTCCTGCATCTATTCCATGCAGGTCTGAAAACGAATTCAGTAAGAGTCCATTTGAGTGCTATTGCAGCATCCCTCAAGCCTCTCAAAGGACAACCTATCTCCTCTCACCCTCTTATAGCAAGATTCATGAGAGGCCTTCTTTTAACTAAACCTCCCATTAGACCACCTCCAGTGGCATGGGACTTAAACCTGGTTCTTGGCCAGCTTATGAAGCCACCCTTTGAACCTTTAGCCACCACCTCCTTGAAATTTCTTTCTTGGAAAGTTGTTTTTCTCATTGCAGTCACCTCAGCATGCCGCATCAGTGAGTTGCAAGCTTTGGTGGCTAATCCACCTTATACAAGGTTCCATCATGATAAGGTAGTCCTCAGGACCAATCCACACTTTATGCCTAAAGTGGTCTCGCCTTTTCATCTGAATCAGGAGGTATATTTACCTGTCTTTTTTCCAGGACCTCATGCATCAAATGCAGAGAGGAATTGTCATACCTTGGATTGTAAGAGAGCTCTCACTTTCTACTTACAAAGAACACAGCAACATAGAAAGTCTTCTCAACTCTTTGTTGCTTTTGATCCTTCTCATTTAGGACTTCCAGTCTTTAAGAGAACACTGTCCAGCTGGATTGCTCAGTGTATTTCTTTCGCCTACCAGAGTAAGAACATTTCTCTGGAGGGCCATGTCACAGCTCACAATGTGAGAGCCATGGCAGCCTCAATGGCTCATCTGAACTCGGTGTCCATCGACCAGATCTGTCGAGCGGCCACCTGGGCCTCGGTTCACACCTTCACAGCCCATTACTGTTTGGACAAGGACTCCCGCCGGGATGCCTCGTTTGGTCAGGCTGTCCTCAAACACCTGTTCCATTCCTAATCAACTCCTACCCCCCCCCTCCTATCCATGGGGGGGAAGTGAAGCCCTCTGGAAGGGCACACAACCATGGGGTCTCTCCCTGGCATCTGCAGCTAGGGAGTCCCCATATGTGAAGACTCATTCCTGCTTGTTCCTGGAGATAGCACAGTTACTTACCTGTAACAGGTGATCTCTGGGAACAGCAGGAATAAGTCTTCACAACCCACCCACCTCCCCTAGGAGTTGTATCTCTCTATCTATCTTTCCTTTCCTCTCTCTCTCTTTGTCTCAGCTTTAAAACTCGAACTGGAGAGAGGCGGTCAGGAACACGACCTGCTGGCTCCGCGGAAAAGAAGAACTGGAGAGAGGCGGTTAGGAAAGGCGGGAAGGCAGCGCGCAGGCGCTGTGGGATGCTCCCAAAAGCTTTCTTACTGGATGCTGGGGAGCGTTCCCGCGCAGGCTCCGTCGGTACCGACGATACCCATATGTGAAGACTTATTCCTGCTGTTCCCAGAGATCACCTGTTACAGGTAAGTAACTGTGCTTTACAGGTGAGTAACTAACTACACTTTCCACAGCATGTGCCATTCTTTTCAGCAGTTCTTTATTCATGGGTTTTTGTTTTCATGGTTCATTTTTCTTTGCCTTGTGGAGACTTACAAGCATGTCTGGTGCTCAGTGTTGTGTGCAATGGGGTTGCCCAGAACCCGATTTTTTTTTTTTTTGATGAAGCCCCCATGGTGAGCCCAGAGCACAGTGCCGATTCTAATTCCTCCTCTGAGTCCTCCATGCGTGTCAAGCCCACAGGGCAGGCTGCCCTCTTGGAGACCTGCAAGATGTCTGCTCATAGGGACATGGGTGTAGTTCAGGTTCAGGTGTGGCTCAGGTTCTAGCCAGCAGCCCTTCTCAGGGCCCCAGGGCTCCCTCTCTGTTGGTTTTGAGCATCACCTACTGAAACCCCTTTTGCAGAGGTCTGAGGGCCAGGCCTCCCCTATGGGGGTGCCTGGGCCCCTTGGGTGGCTCTGCCACAGCTCGCAAGGGGTTAAGTGCCCCTACTTTGTTTCTTTGCTTGTGCGATCCTCTAGGGCACCAGGCTTATCCCCTATAGAGGCTGGCTGGGATGCTGAAGAGGACTCTCTCCAGAAGGTGAGTCTGAGGATGAAGGGAAGTTTCCCCTTATGGAGGGCAACAGTCCTTTTGTGATCCACCTTTTTAACAAAGAGGACCTTTTGGTATTGATTCAGGACACTATGGCAGTCTTACACATTGTGGAGCTTGCTCCTATGTGACACTGTCATAAGTGGACCTTATCTTTATCTTTATTCGGTTTCTTGATAAACCGCCTAAACCATAAGGCATCAAAGCGGTGTACAATAAATGGGCTGCAGGGAGGAAAGATAGAAAAGAACGCCATGGTATGACAGGAAAGAAAAGAAAAGGAGAAAAGAGGAGAGAGAGTAAAAAGGGCAGAGCGACACAAATAGAAACTTACAACAAGAGAGAGTGGACTGAGGGGGGTAAACGAGGGTAAGGGGTACCGGAGTGAAGGGTTCTATGAATGGTGATGAAATATTAGAGGGTACTGGGAGCAGTAAGTATGAATGAGGGAGCCAATAGTGTCAAAGAGAAACTGGAAGATCAAAAGCTTGTGTAAAGAGGTGTGTTTTAAGGAGGGACTTGAATTGTGGAAAAGAGGGCTCAGTACGGAGGGGGAGGGGGAGGGAATTCCACAGGGCAGGACCAAGGAAGAAGAAAGCGGAGTGGCGAGTAAGTTCGAGGTGCGCTTGAGAAGGGGGAAGGGAGAAAGAGACGGTTACCATGGGAGGAACAAAGAAGGCAAGGAACAGGCTGGTGAAAAATGAGATCGGAGAGATACTGAGGGATACTGGAGTGGAGGGTTTTATGAATGGTAATGAGGTATTTGAAGATAAAGCGGTATCGAATAGGGAGCCAATGGAGGGAAAGGAGACAAGGGGTGATGTGATCACGGGGAGAGGAGAAAGTAACTAGGCGGGCGGCGGTATTTTGAATAAGTTGGAGACGGCATATCTGAAAGGAGGGGAGACCAGCAAAAATGGAATTACAGTAATCAAGGCGAGAAATTACAAGGGAGAGGACTAAAGTAGTGAGAGAACTAGAGGAAAGATAAGGACGAAGGGACCTGATACGACGAAGGTGGAAGAAGCAGCTGCGGACCAAGGAGGAGATTTGGGAGTGGAAAGACAAGGAGGTGTCGAGGGAAGTCTTGGAAGTTATTGGGCATCCCTCTGGCTTTTTTCTTTGTCTGAGCCCATGTGGCAGCTCCTGGTCTCTAATTTGGAGAATTTTGGAGCTGGGCCTTAAATAGGGTTGTCAGTTGGCTCCGGATGCTTCCGATGAGCTTGATCCAGTCCTGGGTTACACCATTGCATGCAGGGATATATAGTTCTGATTTCTCTATTGCACTCTATAAGAAAATCAAGACTACAACTCCCTGCAGGGCCGGCCCGTCCATTGAGCGAGAATGTTTTTTGCACAGGGCCCCGCGTTTCAGGGGGCCCCGCGCAAAAAACATTCTAATCCTAAAGTAAAATTTTTAAAAAGAAAAAAGAAGTTGTCTTCTCCGGCAGCCGGGGCCTCCGCGGCAGAATCGAGTGTGCCGCGGGGCCCCCCCTGCCCAGCAGAGCCTGCCCTCCCGAGCCTGCCCTCCCCTTTATCACCTGTCTTCGCAGCTCTAATCAAACGCGCCGGCTTTCAGAGCGCGAGGGAGAGTTTCTCCCTCGCTGCTCTATTAAGCCCGCGGGGGCTGATGGGAAGTTCCCATCAGCCCCCGCGGGCTTAACAGAGCCGCGAAAGGGAAACTAGCCCTTTCGCGCTCTGAAAGCCGGCGCGTTGGATTAGAGCTGCGAAGACAGGTGATAAAGGGGAGGGCCGGCTCGGGAGGGCAGGCTCTGCTGGGCAGGGGGGCCCCGCGGCACACTCGATTCTGCCGCGGCGGCCCCGGCTGCTGGAGAAGACAACTTCTTTTTTTAAAAATATTTCCCTGGGCTGGGCTGGGCGTTAGGAGTGGTGATGGGCTATGGGGGGCTGGGGGGGGGGGGTTAGGAGTGGTGATGGGCTATGGGGGGCTGGGGGGGGTTAGGAGTGGTGATGGGCTATGGGGGGGCTGGGGGAGGGTTAAGAGTGGTGATGGGCTGGGGGGGGTTAAGAGTGGTGATGGGCTATGGGGGCAGGGGGGGTTAAGAGTGGTGATGGGCTATGGGGGGGCTGGGGGGGTTAAGAGTGGTGATGGGCTGGGGGGGTTAAGAGTGGTGATGGGCTATGGGGGGGCTGGGGGGGTTAGGAGTGGTGATGGGCTATGGGGGGCTGGGGGGGTTTAAGAGTGGTGATGGGCTATGGGGGGGCTGGGGGGGTTAGGAGTGGTGATGGGCTATGGGGGGCTGGGGGGGTTTAAGAGTGGTGATGGGCTATGGGGGGGCTGGGGGGGTTAGGAGTGGTGATGGGCTATGGGGGCTGGGGGGGTTTAAGAGTGGTGATGGGCTATGGGAGGACTGGGGGGGTAGGAGTGGTGATGGGCTATGGGGGCCTGGGGGGGGTTAGGAGTGGTGATGGGCTATGGGGGGCTGGGGGGGTTTAAGAGTGGTGATGGGCTATGGGGGGCTGGGGGGGTTAGGAGTGGTGATGGGCTATGGGGGCTGGGGGGGTTTAAGAGTGGTGATGGGCTATGGGGGGACTGGGGGGGTAGGAGTGGTGATGGGCTATGGGGGCCTGGGGGGGGGTTAGGAGTGGTGATGGGCTATGGGGGGGCCTGGGGGGGGGTTAGGAGTGGTGATGGGCTATGGGGGGGCTGGGGGGGTTAGGAGTGGTGATGGGCTATGGGGGCGCTAAGTCTGTATATGGGCTGATGGGATCAGGACTGAAAGTGAGTTGATGGGGAGGTTAGGACTGGTAATGGGGTATGGGAGGGCTTAAACTGAAAATTGGGTGAGGGGGATTAGGACTGGAAATGGGCTGGTGGGATTAGGACTGGGAGTGGGCTGGTGGGATTAGGACTGGGAGTGGGCTATGGGGGCTAGGACTGGTAATGGGTTGGAGGGGTTGCTAGGACTGGAAATGGGCTGGGGGAATTAAGACTGGAGGTGGGCTGATGGGGTTAGGACTAGTAATGGGCTGTGGGCTGTTGGGGGGGGGTTAGGACTGTTAATGGGCTATGGGGGGGCTAGGACTGGAAATGGGCTGATGGGGGGGGTTAACACTGGAGGTGGGCTGATGGGCTTAGGACTGGTAATGGGCTGGTGGGATTAGGACTGGGAGTGGGCTATGGGGGGCTAGGACTGGTAATGGGTTGGGGGTTGCTAGGACTGGAAATGGGCTGGGGGGATTAAGACTGGAGGTGGGCTGATGGGGTTAGGACTGGTAATGGGCTGTGGGCTGTTGGGGGGGGGTTAGGACTGGTAATGGGCTATGGGGGGCTGACTGGAAATGGGCTGATGGGGGGGTTAGGACTGGAAGTGGGTTGATGGGGGGGGGGCTAGGACTGGTATTGGGTTGGGGGGTTGCTAGGACTGGAAATGGGCTGATGGGGGCTAGGACTGGAAATGGGCTGATGCAGGGACAAGAAGGGAATGGATGCTGGGTGAGACTGGAACTAGAAGGGAGCTGATGTTGGGGGAGGATTAGGGGAGGATTAGAATGGGATGGGGCTGGGAGAGTAAAATGGAGAGGGGAAAAATATTTTGTGTGGTAGGGGTAAAAAATCTACACTTAGCTGGGTATTGGGAGAGTAAGTGGGGATTGAGGATGGAGGGGTAAAATGTGAGTGGATGAAATAGGAATGAGGAAAGAGCAAAAGGAGAAAGATTAGTATGTTAAAGCAGATGTAGAGAGAGAGAGAGAGAATGGAAAAAAAACTAGAAGAGAGAAGAGACAGCAGATGATGGAGAGTTAGCAGAAAACATGAAGAAACCAGAAGAAAGTGGCTGGAGCAATTGCAACCGGAAAAAAATGCACAAAAGGTAGAAAGATATCTCTTTATTTTGAATTTATTAACTGGAATATGAAAGCTCTGGGAAATGTGCATCATTAACGTCTGCGCTTTGTTTGGTACAAGAGGAAATTAATTTATAGTTTTATTTCTACAGTTGTTGTACATTCCAAGTTTGGCTTTTGGGGTTCCCAGTTTAATTATTGCCTTCCTGTTTCTAAATTGTGATTCCTTGTTTGGTGATGGTCTATGTTCTGCATGTGTAACTGAGCTGAGGTATTCTGTTTATGTAATTCCTATTTGACATTGCCACTTGTTCTCTTTCCCCAGTAGGTCATGTATTGTTTTTCTCTGAAATGTATTGGTTTAATATTTGCAGTGTTGCCTTTTGATAGGTAGGGTATGGTGCTTTGTGAGTTCTGGTAGTGCTGTTAGGATACGGCGGGTTTGCTATGGGTTCTAAATGGGCAGTGTTTGTAGTAGTTTCCTAATGTGCCTGGCGGTTGGCACTGGATTATAGTAATGTAGAAATCTTTTAGTCTGTCTTTATCCATACACACACTAACTTTTAGTAAACATGTCTCTTAATGAATGTTAGCATTATGCAAATATTTATGCAAATAAGGCCACTTATGCAAATGAGGCCCCACACCGAGTCTCCGCACATGGCCCCGCACCCCCCTTGGGCCGCCCCTGACTCCCTGCATGCAGTGGGGTAAACCTAGGACTGGATAAAGCCTTTCTGATGTATCTAGAGACAGTTGGCAACCCTAGCCTTAAGGGTCCTAAGGTGCTCTCTTGGTTGAATCTCCTGCCCAAAGGCTGAACTGGATCAGTTTTTTGGGCTCCCTTTGGTAGATGGCCTCATTGTGGCAGTGACCAAGCACTCGACTGTTTCAGTAAAAGAGGGCACTGCGCTCAAGGAGCCTCATGATAGGAAGGAAGAGACTCTCCTTTTGTGGCCTCTGCCTTGGGCTTGCAGGTGGCTTTCTGTGTGGGCCTGGTAGCCAGAAAATTCTTATGCTGGGTTAAGCAGCTGCCAGGCAGCCTGGATACTGCCATAATGGAGTCTGGAGCTGCTTACTTTGTGGATGTCCTCTGACTTGAACAGGATCCTCCTCCAAGTCCATGGCAACAGCAGTTGTGGCTAGACAGGGGCTCTGGCTTTGCAGTTGGTCAGCTGATGTGGCCTTCAGTTTGCAGCTGAGCAGGCTCCCCTTCAAAGGCAGATTGTTCTTTGGGGAGGATCTCGAAGTTGGTGAAAGACCTTGAGGGGAGACATCCTCAAAGGCAGCTAAACTTGCAGATAGTCATGGCTTAATGGGAGAGAGCCAACATGGCTTTAGCCAAGGAAGGTCTTGTCTTACTAATCTGTTACGTTTTTTTGAAGGTGTGATTCAACAGGTAGACAAAGCTGAGTCAACTGAAATAGTGTATCTGGATTTTCAGAAAGCCTTTGACAAGGTCCCTCATGAGAGACTCTTGGTGAAATTAAAAAGTCATGGGATAGGAGGCAGTGTAGTATTGTGGATCAGGAATGGTTTAAAAGATAGAAAGCAGAGGATAGGGCTAAATGGCCAATTTTCTCAATGGAGAAAGGTGAATAGTGGAGTACCCCAGGGATCTGTGCTGGATCTGCTGCTTTTTAACATATTCGTAAATGACCTGGAAATGGAAATAACAAGTGAGGTCATCAAATTTGCAGATGACACAAAATGATTCAAAGTTGTTAAGACACAGGAGGATTGTGAAAAATTGCAAGAGGGCCTTTATAAATTGGAAGACTGGATGTTCAATTGGCAGATGAAATTTAATGTGGACACGTGCAAAGTTTTATATAGGAAAGAACAACCCAAATAATCCAACAATCCAAACTATGGTTATACGATTCAAGGTTCCATATTAGGAACCACCCAGGAAAAAGATTTAGGCGCCATCGTGGATAACATGTTGAAACCCTCCACCTAGTGTGCAGCAGCAGCAGCAGCAGCCAAGATAGCAAATAGAATGCTAGGAATCATAAGGAAAGGAATGGAGAATAAAACAAAGGATATTATAAATCCTCTACATTGTTCTATGGTGCAACCGCACATTGAATAACGTTTGCAATTCTGGTCGCTTTATCTTAAAAAGGATGTGGCATTATTAGAAAAGGTACAGAGAAGAGCCACTAAAATAGTAAAGGGGATGGAAGGATACCCCTATGAGGAGATGCTAAGAAGTTTAGTGCTCTTCAACCTGTAAAAGAGACGGCTGAGGGGAGATATGATAGAGGTCTATAAATTAATGTATGGAGTGGAACGGGTAAATGTAGATTGATTGTTTATGCCGTCAAAATATAGAAAGACTAGGGGACATACAATGAAGCTACAATATAACCCATTTAAGTCTAATAAGAGAAAATATTTTTTCACACAACACATAATCAAACTCTGGAATTTGTTACTGGAGGATGTAGTAAAAGCTGTTAGTGTGCTGGGTTTAAAAGTGGTTTGGACAAGTTTCTGGAGGAAGGTCCATAAACCATTATTAAAGGGGACCCTGGAAATCCACTGCTTGCCAAAATACAAGCATTGTGGAACCTGTGTCCTTTGAGGAAACTGCTAGGTACTTGTGACTTAGATTGGCCACTGTTAAAAATAGGATACTGGGCTTGATGGACCTTGGTCTGACCCAGTATTGCATATCTTATGTTCTTATGGAAGACAGGGCCAGAGACACTACATCTGCTTCTTGAAGGGCCTTGCATGGAGCTTGAAGATGCCTTTGGACTGCTAAGAGTCCAGGTAGGGCCTATTTCTCCTATGAACTTAGGCCTAAAAAAGGGGTCTCAGCAATTTCAGGACTCCTCAGCAGCTCCCACCGGAGCTGGTTGGGGGCGGCTCAGGCTCTCTCTTGGAGTGGACCCATATCACATCGGACTAATAGGTATTAGAAGTTCTGAGTCAAGGATATGCGCTGGAGTTTGCAGAACCTCTAAGGGACATCTTTGTAGAGTTTCCCTACAGCTTCCTGCTAAAGTGGGTGGCTCATCTTGTAGTTGCAATCTATTTTACAGGTGCCTTCCAAGCAAGGGAGGTTCCTTCTGGCCTATTTTGGACTTGAAAGCAGTCAATTCCAAACTGTGAGTCCCTCATTTCCACATGGAGACCATCAGAATGGTCATTGTGTCTGTCTGGCAAGGAAAGTTCCTTACTTCCCTAGTTCTTGTCAAGGCATACTTCCATATTCCCATCTGGGAGCAACACAGCACTTTCTTTGCTTCTGCATTCTGGGATGCCACTTCAAGTTCTGTCCTTTGCCCTTTGGGCTGGCCACAGCTTCCCACATCATCTCGGCAGTAATGATGGTGGTGGTCATTTTCCTAGATGATTGGTTGATTTGGTCTGACTCTGAAGCCCAGAGAGGAGACAGCTCTGGTGATTTGGTAGCTAGAATGTCTGGGTTTGGTTATCAGTTATCCCAAGAATAGCCTGAATCCCTCCCAGGTTTTGAAGTATCTTAGAGCTCAATTCAACACTCCTTCTGGGTTTTCCTTACACCAGAGAGGTTACTCAAGCTATAGAACCAGCGCAGGGTGTTTTGTACATAGCCTGCTTCTTGAGTATGTGACTACCTTCAACTCATAGGGTCCATGGCATCAACCCTGGAGCTGATTCCTTTGGCCAGGGTGCACATGCACCTGCTGCAGAGATATCTGCTCTCTGGTGTTCCTGCGTCCAGCTGTTCAACCAGACCCTTCCTTTTCCCCAAGGATCAGTTAATGTTGTGGTTTCAGTCTCCGCCATCTAATAAGCAAGATGCCTCTGGAAGCACCAGATTGGGTTAGTCACCTCGGATGCTGGCTTGAAGTGTTGGGGGGGGGGGGGGTCCACTTTCTTAGTCAGATGGTCCAAGATCTTTGGTCCCCTCAGTCATGCAGTTGGAGGCTGGAGTAATCTGGTGGGGTTTTAGTCCTTGTTAGCGGCAAAGCGGCAGAACTGTGCTGTTGGGCTGATTGCTTTGTTGGCAGCGCACACAGTTGGTGTTGACATCATGCAGACCAACTTCTTGGATCCCAGAGAGTGGGAGTTGAGCTTTCATTCGTTCAGACCCTTAGTACAAAGGAAGAGCTTTCCTGTATTTGATCTAATGGTAATTCGGGAGAGAAAGTGGAAATTCTTTTTAGCCACAGGAGGGACCCACTGGCAGCAGGCTTAGATGCCACCTTTCAAATGTGGCCCCAAGAGGGCCCTCTATATGTCTTCCCCCTTACCCCATGGTGAGCTGCCTCCTACACAAGATTTGGGCTCATTCAAGCTTGGTGTGTCTAGTGGCTCCAGATTGGCTACACAGTCCATGGTATGGGTATCTTTTCAGTCTGTCAGTGGGGGTTCCTGCTATTGTTACCTCAAGAGAAGAGCCTTCTTCAACATGGGCCTCTGGCAATGGAGGATCCAGTTTTCCTCTTGCTTATGGCTTGGTCCTTGAGAGACGTAAGTCTTTCAAGAGAGGTTACTTTAGTGTGGTAGTGGGTACCCAAGGCCCACAGGACCATCACTACTTCAGCCTATTTGAGAGTTTAGAGCAGGGGTTCTCAACCCTGTCCTTGGGACCCACCTAGCCAGTCGGGTTTTCAGGATAACCACAATGAATATGTATGAGAGAGATTTGCATATACTGCCTCCATTATATGCAAATCTCTCCCATGCATATTCATTGTGGTTATCCTGAAAACCCGACTGCCTAGGTGGGTCCCGAGGACAGGGTTGAGAACCCCTGGTTTAGAGGGTTTTTGAGAGGTGGTGTTCCTCTCAAGCCCTGGAGGCTAGGAAGGTACACACTGCCACCATTTTGTCCTCCTTATGGTTTAGCTTGAACAAGGGATTGGATCTGAATTCTCAATTATAGGTCCTAGCATGCTACTGGGGGTGTATTCAAGGTATGTCCTTGGCAGCGCAACCTGATATTTCTCATTCATTAAGGGACAGGTTACCTCAGGCTGGAGGGCCAGGGGTTCAGTTCCCACGTAGGGACAAGTAACCTCAGGCTGGAGGGGCTGGGGTCTCTAGTCCCATAGTCATTCCTTGTGGCCTTGGGCAAGCCACTTAACCCTCCATTGCCTCAGGTATGCTTAGATTGTGAGCCCTTCGGGACGAGGGAATAAAAAGTGCTTGTTAGCATATATCTGTAAACCGCTTTGACTCGGTGAAAAGTGGTATATAAGCACAGCTAAATAAATAAAGCAAATTCAGCCACCAGTGCACTCAGCAATTCCTCTGTGGAGTCTTTTTCTGGTGTCGAAAGCACTGAAGGATCCCCCCTTTAAGCTTATTTATAGGGTGTTTCTCAAGGATTTTACCTTTTAAGGTGGTGTTTATGGTGGCTCTGAGCACCTTTGTGAAGCACTGGAGCAGATGGCACTTTCAGCAGAACAGTTTTTTCTAGAGCATCATCTTCCTCTCGTCCTACATCTCGACTGCTTGGGTACATCCAGTTCTTCTTGACTGGTCTAGCAGAATGATAAGGAAGGAGAAATATACCTATATGATGCTTTTCTTACCTTGATTCCTGCTAGACCTGTCCAGGACTCGCTCTGGAAGACTCTTCCTACAGGTTTGGAAGCCCTTCTGCCTTTTGATTATTTTGACAGTATCGTTGCCTGACACAGAGGCAGTTATGGTAAGAGAGTCAAATTCTTCTTCCAATATATATTTTTGGTTATTAACTTTCATAGTTGCTGTGTTTTTGAGATTTTCTGATTGCTTATTGCTTGGGAAGTTTCATACTGGCTTCTCTGTGTTGCACCAGAGGATATACAAAGTGATCACATTGCTGAAAGTTGCTCAAGTCTGGTGAGCATAAACCATTTGCTGGGACTAGTTCAGCAGGATTCAAGGAAAGAAAATGATCAGGCATGCAGATTTGTCTATTTGGATGATTTCATGGTGCCTCCCTTGCTCCTCTCTCCATCCATCTCTTTATTATACAGATAGTATCAGGCTGATTAGAGTTATTTTTTTGGCCTGATGCCAAAACATTTCCTCCCCTTTTCTGATGGTCACTCCATTCTCTTTGTTTAAGCTGCTGCTTTCCTTCCTTCTTGATTCCTCTTTTCTTTTAACTGTCACTGTCTCTCTAAACCTGTCCTATCTCATAAATGGCGTTCTTTTCTTGTTTTCTGTAATATATTGTATTGTAAACCGCTCTAATGCTTTGGCCTGAGCGGTATATCAAATTGTAATTAAACTTAAACTTAAGCTGCAGTAGTAAACCATAATGAAGTGGTTGCATTGTTGGGATATGATTATTACTCCTGGTTGAAGAGATCCGATTATTTGTTCTTTATAAATAAAGACTGGCATGGTCCATCTAGTCTGCCCAGTGAGGTGACGAGGATTGTACCTGCCGCTCCATAGAGGTTTACTCCCCTCTGTGCCTTTGTTTAGGGTTGTATCTGCCAATCCATGTTAGTTATCCCTCTTTATTTTTTGACGTGTAAAAGTTACTCAAGTTTGCATTGATTCCATACTCTTGCTATAACTGACGAGGCCGCGGGCAGGGTCCCGGCGGCCGACCCTAACCGGGCGTGTGGCCGGTGCGAGGATCCTGCGCGCGGCCATGTCCGATTTGAATTCATTGGCTCCCGGCGGATGCAGCCGCGCGGGAGCCAATCAGGGAGGAGAATTTCAGCGTGGTGGGGGGTTTGGGCCCGGCAGGCAGCCTCCGTGTGGTCATTGACGGCGGAGGCTGCTCGGGGGGGTGGTGGGGTCTGGGGAGGCAGGGAGCTTGATGTGCACCGGCTCCAGTGCCTGGCAGGTGCGTGCTAGCCTCGGGGAGAAGGGGGGGGGGAATTAACGTCGTCCTGCTTGTAGTACTTTTACTGCGGCTGCGCAGTGCATCGCCCTGCCGGCTTGCGATCTTACCCCCGTGCCACTGTCAGGGAGCGGGCGGGGGCTGGTTGTGGGCATTCGGGGCCCCTATCGGTGCTGCCATCGAGCGGGGAAAGGGTCGGTGTGGGGGGAGGGAGCTGTGCGCTGGAGCCCCTTCCCAGTGGGCCCGGCGGGTTAGAGGTGCCCCACTTCGGAGGTGGGGTGGTTGGAGGGAGACTATGGGGGGTTGGGTGGTGAATGCTGGGGGATTTGGGGGGAGCAGTGGGGGGAACGAGGGGAGCTCGGGCAGATGGGGTTTGGCAGCTGGGTTGGGGGCAGTGGGGTATGGGGACACCTTGCTACTGCTGGTTGGAGTGGGTGGTGGCTGGTGGGCCTTTGCCTGGGGAGCCCTGGATTGGGGGGCGGACGGGAGTTAGCTGGACCGGTGTGGGGTGGGCACTGGCCACTTGCTTGGTCTCCGGTGGTTCCCCTCCTTCCCCCCCCTGTTTTGCTTATGTTTCCAAAGGCGCCGGCGCCGGGGGCAGTGAAGCGGGCACAGAGACAGGTGCTGCCGTGGAGGCATCCGGTGTGAGGCGCGGGAGACAGCGCAGGCCGGCGCTGAGATCAACCAGCTGGAAGCCAGGACTGCTGCTGCTGTGGCTGCAGAGGGTTGCGAGCTGGGTGAGTGATCGGGCCCTCCGGGCGCGGGATTGCCGGTTAGTAATCTCGGGGACGGGGGGGGGGGGAGGTTCGGCGAGGGAGCAGGCGGCGTCATGGCTCGGTGTCGGCCTTCCCCTCCTCATCACGTGATTTGTCGTGGGAGAGCTGCTGAGGAGGGGGTCGGTTAGCGCATGGGTGGCGGGGCCTGTGGGGGAGGGGCCCTGTCAGTGGTTCCGTTCGGAGCTATGGGTAGGGATGCCCGGGCGTCTTTGGCGCCAGTTTACCTGTTTGACGGCGGGCAGTGTTCGAGGGGGAGCCGGAAAAGGGGGCGGCGGATGCGCAGGCGGGGCAGGATAAGAAGGTTGCGCGCACGGTTGTGAAGTGGGCTCGATCCTTTCGACTCCTCGCCATCTGGGATGCTATTGGCATGCGTGGATTCTGTTTGGAGGCGTTCATACGCGGATTCTGTTTGGAGGCGTTCCGGCCCCTCGGAGTGTGGGCATGGTGGAACTATGCTGGAATGTTCAAGGTCTGGATGGAGGGGGTCAGGAGATTTCCTTGGGGCGCCCAAGATATATTTACCTCTGGCTGACCCATATGTCCGCGTGGGTAGGTGTGACAGGAGGGGTGGTGGGGCGATGCTGGCAGTGGGAGCGGTTTGTTCCTTTTTCTCGCTATCGGACAGTTCCGGCGGTACACTGGGGCGAGGGGGGGGGGGGTTGGTGACACGTGTGGGAGGTGCAATGAGTCCACCCCCTCCATTTTCAGTCGGCAGGTTCTGGCGCTTCTGCGTGGTTGGTGGCGGAGGGCCTTCCACTGCGAGGCGTTGTTCCTTCCACTGCGAGGCGTTGTTCCACAGGGGTCACCGGCGCCTGGGGATCGGATACGGGTGTATGTTTTGCAATGGTGGCTTCAGCGGTGTCCGAGGTGGTGGGATCGGGTTATACTGGGGGTTCGGTTTCCGTTTGGGTTTGTTTTGCCAGGGCTGGGCGCGGTGGTGCGGCCTAGTATGTGGAGACCAGGGCAGGGCACGGTGGTGGTGCCTAGTACTCGGAATTCACCTTCCATATGGCGTTTTTGGCGGATGGTACCGGTTGAGGAGCCTGGGAGGTTCAGGCTACTTCGTATTTGTCCCTGACCTAAGGGGGGTGTCGGTCACTGACCGCGTTCCGCGCGGGTTGTGTCCAGTGCGGTATGCGTCATTTGCTCGGGCGGCAGAGATGGTGAAGGAAGCTGGTTGGGCCGCCTTGATGGACAAGGTTGAGATTGCCTTGGCCTTTCGTCTGTTGTCGGTGCATTCATCTGCGTTTACTTGCGGGGCTTCCGTTTTCAATGGGCGTCTTACTTTGACAACTGCTGGCCTATGGGCTGCTCAGTCTCTGGTGCGTACTTTTAGCTGTTCAGTACCTTCCTGCGGTGGTTGCGAAGGTGGTGCATTAGTGGTTGTTTTCTGTTTGTGGGGGCGGCTTAGACGGAGGAGTGCCAGGGGATGTTCCATGGGTTTCCGGCGACGAGAATAATGTCAAGGTGTGGTTTTAGACTCGGCGGATATGGCAGCTCACCTGCTGCAGAAAGAGGTCAGAAAGAGGTTGCCGGTTTGGGGATTTGGTGGCTGTGTTTGCGTCATCCAGTGTGGCCTTGCGGGGGATGCAGGCGTTACTGGGATCGTTGAATTTTGCACGCCGTGCGATACCGATAGGAAGGGTTTTCGCGGCGGTTGGCTGTTTCCACGGGGGAGGGGTGTAGCTTCCGCACCATCTGATTGGGTCGCGGAATCGTGGGGCGGATTTGCGGCTCTGGAGTAGATTTTCGGCCAATTTTGACGGGACATCGGTTTTGATGGAGGGGGAGGTGCCCGTGTGGGGTTGCAACTTTACATGGATGCGGCGGGGGGACCCGGTAGGGTGGGTACTTGGGCGGGGCCTGGGGCACGGTCGGCTAGCCTCAGTCTTGGCAGGTATTGGGTTTGACTGCCAATATCTCCTTCCTGGAGCGGTTTCCGCTCGGGGGGGGGGGGGTTGGGAGTTATGGACGGATTTCCTCTGCAGCCGTGAGGGTGGTATGGTGGTGCAGCAATGCGGCTGTGGGCAGGGGGTCCATTTTTACTCCTGCCGGAGTTTGCCAGTAGCGGGTTTAATGAGGGAGGTGGTGTTGGCGTCGCTACAGTGGCAAGTGTCGGAGAAGGCTTGGCGTATCCCTGGCTGTATTGACGAGGTTGCCAATGCTCTTTTCTCGTTTCCGGTGGAGCGGTTTCGGGCTTTGGCTCAGAAGCAGACAGGGAGGGATCATGGGTCCCGGGGAACCTCTGGAGCACTGGCATGGGAGACAGGCTTAGTTACTGCAGAGTTCGGTATCACTGGGGCCGTGGTCTGGATATCAGCGGGGTGGGGACTATGTATTCCAATTTTGGTCGCACACGGGTGGCTCCCGGAGGCATTGCTTAGTGGATACATACTGTTGGATAACGGGTGGGGGGTTTTCCATACCGGTGGTGCGTTCGCAGTTTGGACGGTTTCAAATTTGCGGAGGGGGGTGGGTGTGGATCGCTGGTTGGGGGATTTGTAACTCGCAGGCTGCTCCTCGGGATCCGACGCGACCCCTCACGCAGGTTGTGCCGGTATGGCGACTTGTGGCGGTACGGCATTGGGCTGCATCAGGGTAGGAAGCCGCCATGTTTTGGGCAGTCCTTTGTCTTGCCTTTTTCAGGGCTTTTCATATGGGGGTGAGTTGCCGGCGGATTAGGTTGGGACGAGGGGTGGGGTTGGGCTTCAACGGCCCTGCATTTGGGTTTCAGGGCGGTTCGGGATATTTTGGCAGGTTTCAGACCGGTCAGTATGGAGACGATCGAGGGTGCGTTTAAGTGGGATGAAGGCTTGGTGATTTGACCTGTGGCTGCCGTGCGGCGATACCTGCGGGTGCTCCCCGGGCAGGCTAGGGTTTCTTATTGAGTGAGTGAGTGTTGACCCGTTTCAGGCCCGAGGTGTTCAGGTGCCCGAGGTGGTCAGGCTGGCGCTGCGTTTGGTGGGTGCAGAGCCTATGCATTTTCCACTGCACTCTTTTCTCTGTGGGGTGGATGCTCAGGTCATATAGAACATTGGCAGATGGCGCTCTCGGGTGTTTAGGGGTTATGTGCGGCTGTGCGGCTATAGGGGGGGCGTGGGGTTAGGGATTTCATTGTTCATTTCTTTTGCAGGTGGGGGTCTGTAGCCTGCTGGATGTTGGGGATTGGTCACTCCTTTGTCCAATGTGCAGGATGGTGTGTTGTGGCGAGGCGGGTGACCGCCAATTTGGGATTGACCTGGTTTTGGTGGCTGTATCATGGCTGGGTGAGCGTGACCCTGCGGGTCGCAGCGGCTTCCTTTGCTACAGCGCCGAGGGCGGATATCGCGACTGCCTGCAGTGTTGGAGGCAACGACCTGGTTCTGGGTCATGTCGGCATCTGATCAGAGCGGCGCGGGGGGATTTGGTGGGTTCTGCAGATGTTTCTGGGTGTACTTCTGATGGGGTCTGACATTGGGCCAAGGCCTGCCTGGTGGAGCCTAACAGTACTCCTCCGCTTGGTCGCTGGGTTGGCCGACAGGGGGGTACCAGATAATGCATCCGGGGTGTTATGAGGGTGCTGGGGGGGGCAGTTATCGCCAGTCGGGATGGCGCTGCTCCTTTACAACTGGCGGGAGGCCTTGGAATATGTGTTGGTTGGAATGCTCACTGGTCGCAGCTTGGCATTGGGGGGGGCGGCACAGGAACAAGGTTGTCACCAGTGCCGGTGGCGGGATCCCGGAGGTTTCCGGGGTCCGGAGCCTCAGGCTACACTTGGGCGGGGGCGGGGTGCCCCTGACCCGGTCAAACCCTGGCCGACTTTTGCTAATAGCATGGCGAAGTCGGGGGGAAGGGTTAGGTAACTTGCCGGGGGGGGGGGGGGGCAAGTTATGGCGTTAGCGGTGGCAAGGCACTTTGCTAAGGTATGGCTGGTGCGGGCCGGGTGCCGCTAATCGATTGAGAAGGTGTAGCATGTTGGCATATTGTGAAATTGTTAAAAGGTTAATAAAGCTGCGACCAGTTGTGTTCCATGAACTGTTGGTGTGGTGTCTTTTGTGGGGTTTGGAGATTGGGGGTGATGGGGGGTGGAGGAAATGGACCCGAAGCACCAGGTCCGCCTGCCTCGGTTAATGAGTCCTCTATGTCTGTCCCATTCCTTTTTTAATTCAGTCACCGTTTTGCCCCCATTTCCACTTGGAGGACATGCGAGGCGTTCACCACTCTTTCTGTGACAAAGTATTTCCTGACGTTGCTTTTGAGTTTGCCTCCTTACAGCTTCAGTTCATGTCCTCTAGTTCTACAGCTTTCCCCATCTTTGAAAAAGTTTTATTTGTTCATTAATACCCTTTAAATATTTAAACACCTGTATGGTATCTCCCTTGTCCCTCCTTTCCTCCAGGGGTATACATATTTGGATCTTAGTCTTTCTTCATACATCTACTGCACAGCCCCATATCATTTTGGTCGCCTTTCTCTGAACCATTTCATGTTTAAGCTGAATCAGTTGCTTATGCTCTTCTTGTTGAGTTAGTAGGGGATTTTCTTGCTTAAATATCTGACTTCTCGCTGCTTTCTCCTTTTTTCTGTGTAACAAAAGACCTTACTCGATAGAGATGTTCCATTTTGTGTCCACTTCCCTTGCCTCCAGTTAAACAAAACCCTTGTGATTTGTAAATCTTATTCATAAAGATGTACTTGAATTATTACAGTATTGAACAGACAGGGGGTAGTTACTAATGTTTAAGGGAGTAACGTATGATTTTTGCCAACGAATATGCAATAAATGGCTAAACTGTGTATTTTACCGCGATGCAAGCTACATAATAATACATGCAAAGCTGATCATTCTTATGCAAATTGAATAATGCAGCATGTATTTTAATGTCTCAAGATGCTTTATTTTTGGAAAGATAAAACCAACTTTAAGCCGATATCACTTTTCCAACCAGGGGTCATAGAGCCGCTAATACATGGCCTGTTGCTCTTGGGAAACTTTTTAAAGGGGCCAGGGCATAAAGCAATCACCCTCCTCCAAGATTTTCTTCTCAACCTAAGATCTCTCCCGGTCAGTGAGCAAGGAATGATCCCTAGTCATTTCTTGCTTGTTGGGGTTCTTGGGATCTTGCTATCCTGGTGATAGAACCTTGAGACCACCTCTATGTGGTCAGAGACGCCATTTTGAATCTGGTGCCTGATGAGCTACTGGGGATCGTTTCTGCCCCATCCATTATATACCAGGAAAATCTCTGAGTGCTAGCAGGAGATATGGTGCTAGGGCTCCGAGGGATTGGGGGATGTGATAAACACACACACATATATATATAATTTTTTAAAAAACAGGCCAACGCATAAAACAAGATCCCTGTATTAGCAGCCTGATGTTCTTGGGAAGGAAAAATAACGCCAGCTCAGAGCTGGCAAGACTGAATACAAATTGTGTTATTCATTTATTGCAGGAGTTAGTAACCTGCAGTACTGAATTATTGCAGGTTACTGACTCCCATGGCAAATAAAGCTGTGGTAAAGCATGATGTTTTGCTGTGGCTTAGTTACTACCATCTTAAATCAGCAAAGAAATAAACAGTGAATTTTGTCGATAGAAGATCAAGCTCTGCTAACACACTTTTCATGCTAGTAAATTATTTATCTTCTTTTTTTTCCATTGTTCATTTAGGCATAGCGT
Source organism: Ichthyophis bannanicus (assembly GCA_033557465.1). NCBI lineage: Eukaryota > Metazoa > Chordata > Amphibia > Gymnophiona > Ichthyophiidae > Ichthyophis > Ichthyophis bannanicus. The sequence goes on along the minus strand of CM066043.1, from coordinate 160,488,111 downwards.
AGCTTGTGGTGACCATACCTTTGCAGTTTGATATTGCAAAGCTGTAGGGAATGAACTCTTGAGGAGGCATTAAAAAAATTACAGATCACTAGCAGTATTTTTTTTCCAAATGATGAGATTGAATACCCTTTGGGCTTTCTAGGACTGTATTATCTACAGAAAACAATGATGAATGTTTCACTCTTTTGCTCTCCTTGCACATGTAATATCCCTAAGAGTAAATGTATCTTTCAACCAAGCAACAAAATTGTAGTGTTTGCTAATAACTGACAGAAAGCTGATTTCCCTTCCGGTTTCTCTCTGTTGTAGAAGGCTGGAACTGAGCAATCATTGCCCTGTAGTTTTGGGCTCCCTTAGATGTCTGAAATGTAGTCTCATGGGGATTCATGTAAAATGTATCAACAATAGTCCTTGCCATTTAAAATGAATGCTTGAAGAACCTGATGATTATTGCTAGGATGCAAATAGTATCTTGGGCATTTCAAAGAAGCAGTAGAGAACAATGCTTTAGCCAAAGTCAAACTTAATTCTTGGGATTTTAGCATGCACGTGGCGTTTTTTCTGTAAGAATTGGCTGCTAGCCAACATAACCAAAGAATCTCCATTTTATATATTTTTAGCATCAATTTCTTTCTTTCAACCATATACTGGCACTGTAAAACGTAATCAATTGAATCCATGGATGTTGGGGAGTGTTCTGTGTATGGAACAGGCAGTCTGCATGCATTGGTTAAGTAACCACTTTGGATGGAAGTAGGAGCCCCAATGTTTGTGAATAAATAGTAAATAATATAAGAGAAAGACAAATGAATTTTCATACCTGCTCATTTCCATGCCTTGGATCACCCCTGTTCTGCTGGACTAAAGAGTGTGTTACTTCAGACTACATTTTGTGTAACAGATGTGTGCCAGAGAGTGTTAGAGCTTACTGAACTAGTGCACAAACTGCCTCCTTGATAGAGTCTGCCTTGGTATCTCCAGAGGATATCTGGGCACCTTTGTGAAGCACTGCATGTGGGACTGAGCAGTTGTGTACAGAGCATTGGTTTTCTCCCTCTTTGGGTGCGTCCTACTCATTTGGACTGTTCTAGCAAGATAAGGAATGAGAAATTTTCCATACCTGCTAATTTCCTTTCCTTGAATCTTGCTAGACTAGTCCAGGACCTCTCTAGAAGACTACTCCAACAGATTTGAGAGCCCTACTGCCTTTTAACTGCATTTTCAGCATCCGTTCCTGATACAGAGTCAAGTATGGTAAGAGAACCAAACATTGCTACAAAGTTGTTCTTGATTAATTTTTTTCTGAGTTTGAGTTTTTCAGTCTTGCTTTCTGCTTGGGAATGGTCATACTGGCTTCTCTGTGCTGCACCAATGTACAGTATATACAAGTTACGACATCACTGAAAGATGTTTTGGTCTGCTGAGCATATAACCCACTTGTCTAAATTGCTCTAGCAGGATGATCGGGAATGAAGTTTTGAGGTACTCCAAACATTTCAGGCTACCAAGGAGACTCTGAATTATTCCAAATAACCTTTTGCTTCCTGTTTTCAGAAATGCTTATGTGGGAGTGTACCCAGTAGATGGCATCCTCACTGGAAATGCCCATGGGAGGAGCTACAGATATGTGGTGATATGGGGCAATATTGTAAGAACCCTTGTTTTGGCAAGGAAAATTCTTTTCTCTCTTTTCTGCTATCTTAAGCTCAACTAGCCCTGAGCTGCAGACCTTGAAGGATTGAACCTTGAAGTGCCCAACCATTAGATAGCCAAGGAGAAAGAAAAGTATCTCTTATCTATGGTAGAGGGAAAGAGAATTCCTAGCTCTGAAAACCTGTCTGGTTAGAGATGGGACTCAGATTGGAGACCTAGCAGTTGAGTGCCTTGCAGTGTTGAAAATCTAGAGGATCCTGTTTTTTTGCAGTCTCTGGGAGCAGCAGCCTAGAGAGAGGAGAAGTTGAGAAAATACCTATTTGGATATTCCCTTGAGTTAAAGGAACCCTGTGAGAGAGCTGAAGTAAGGAAGTGTTTTGAGAGAAAAATAAACTAGTGACATGTCGTGCAAGTCAGAAGAGAGTAAGTTTCTGACTGTGAGGCCTGGGATTAAGTGAGCATTCCCAGTACCTGGAGTAGGAAGAGTCCTGACTTGCAAGCTTGGAAGTAGGAGTAAATTCTCTTCATTCTTCACTGGTCATAAGTGTTACATGTTTTTTTATCTTTTCATTTTTGTCTGTGAATGTACAGATTTTATCTGATTTTATTCACTCAGTACATTATTTTTGTATATACAAATACAAGTGTATACAAAGTCTATACCAATGACTGAAGAGTGCATGTCCCAACTGCTATATAACTTATCTTGCAAGTGTATGACCTTGAAGTGAGGAAAGTAAGAAAGAATGGTCTTCCCCTTCATAAACTGTAGCCCTGGATTGCTCTAGTAAAGACAGGTGTCAGATGGGTCCACTACTACATATTGCCCACCATACCCACAGATTATTTGGGGTTTTTTTTATTTTCAAATAGATAAATCTTTGTTAAATGTAGAAAAATAAACCAATATAGGTATTATAGGAGAATATATGTTGCTCAGTAGGCCATGTGTAGTGGTTATTAGTGTAATCTTGCGACTGTTTTCATATCTGTAACTGATACGCCTTAAAGAAGCTATAAGCGTAGAAATCGTAGTTATATGAATCAATAAGATATTTTACTTCTGAGGAAATTATGTTCCAAAAATTAAACACATTTGCACATATTTTAGAATTGTGCAAACATAATTTGGAATAATTTTTGGATTTTTAGCTTGCTTTCAAAATGAGGCTCCGTGCAGCTTTACATCCTTGTTAGAATTTTGCCTTGGAAGAAAAGGCCTGGCAATCTACTTCTGGTGATACATGGCCAAGTAAACCCAGAGGCAGCTGGGTCGCCAGGAGTCGGCACTGACTTGATGGTAGTAAAAAAAAAATTAAAAAAAAAAAATTCCTTTCCCAAAGAGCTTATATTGGGGGGGGGGGGGTGTGGGGGAGGGGGATTTTTAATAGAGTGCCCTATTAAAATATATTTTATAAAAACAACCTAACACATTTGCATGTCTTTATAAAAATCCCTAGTAATTTACAAATAATCCTGCACAAAGCTTCACATGCTCCATTGCTGATGCCACCATGTGTGTGCACGTTATGCAAGTATGTGCGTACCTCGCAGCTCTGCCTCAGCTTTACCCAGTTGCCACCCCTGGGAAGGCCTATGTGTGTATGTACCCACCCAGATGTGAAATAGGCATTTTCCAAATGCAAAATGCTTTTAAAATTATTCCCTAAACGGCTGCCTGAGGTATAGTGGTAGATAACTCCTTTTAACCTTGGACAAGTCAGTTTATCAGTGGGGGAAGTGGGATTAGATCCCTGTTTTGATTGAACTTTGCTCATTGCTCTAACCACTAGACCACATCTACTGTTTGTCAAAATAATACAATATGATCACTATCCTTGAATAATAATTGAAAATGTAAGACAGACGAAGGTTATTATTTGAACATGCAGAAATTTTAAAAATTTTTGTGCAGAATTCACCAGAACAGCATATGTCCTGGCCTCTCCAAGGCCTATCTCCCCCCATCCTTCCTACCTCCCCTTTCTGCCCCCTTCAGCATTCTCCACCTCCTACCAGCCCCATTCTGTTGTCTCAGCTGTCTCCTTTCACCTTCTCCCCTAGGTTTGACCCTCCCCTCCGTCCTGCTCTTTCTCTTTCTCTCTCTTTGCTTCCTTCACCCCTCTCTCCCAGGCCTAATTTTTCTTCAACACTCTCTTGCTTCTTCCCTCAGGTTTGACCTCCAGCTCTCTTTCTCCTGTTCTTTTCCAACCCACTCTAGCTGTAACACTTCCTTTTTGGCCTCCTCTTCTGGTCCTCTTAGCTCTTTCTGTCTTCCTCATCCCACTATCTTCAACAACCTCCCCCCCCTTGCAATCCCCTTGCTACTCCAGGGCAGTTCCTCTCAGATAAGTGGATATGAATGCCATCTGAAGAATTTAGAGAAAGTAAAGCAGTGTTACTGGGGATAAGAAAGGAGGGTAGCAGCAATCCTGAATAGGGATGTAACAAACAGCTTTAAACTATTGCAACCCTCCTGCCTTAATCGCTGAGACAGTTGAAAAAATGGTCATACATAAAGAACCCCCTCTGGAACTTTTTAAATAAAAATTTTAAAAAAGAAATCTTATAATATAAATATAGAATTAAAAATTAAAGAGGAGTTTTTTAGATCAATGATTGATACTAAAATTATCCCTAGAAACCAAAAAGAAATATGGTATAGTATCTGAGGTCTTTTCCCCTTTCAAATATAAACATTTTTTGATGTTTTGGACTGTAACATGAATGAAGTGTGTTTGTTTTTCTATAATCTTGGTTGTGCTTCCTAAATCTGTCCTGGTGACCACCCAGACAGTCAAACTTTCATGATATCCACAATGAATATGCCTGAGATAAATTAGCAAATATTGGAGATTTAGTATGCTAATTTGTCTCATGCATGTTCATTGCAGATATCCTGAAAACCAGACAGGCTGTGATTTCTTCTTGGGTATTTTTAGAAAATGTGATTCTTCCTTTTTTGTGTATATGTATGTGTATATGTCTATCTATCTATATAAATATATAAGAAATGAGTCGCCATCAGTGGGCTTGTGGACAGAATGATTCTCAGTCAGTACAATTTTCCCTCTTATTTTATAGCCATGGAAGCAATTACATAAATCCAACTTAATAGTAAAGCAGTAAACAGAATACTTGATTTTTATTTGAAATCTAATATTGTACTGTATGCTTTTAGGAAGCCTGAATATGATGATAGATAAGAATCATAAAAGGTCTGTCTAGTTTCCCAATTTCCTTTCCTGCTGTAATACCACAGAATGCTCTTGGTCTGCAGCTTTAGCTTTACTTCTTCACATCCAAGGATCCTCTGTCCATATCCCATGTGTGTTCTTAAATTCCGCTACTGTAATTTCTCCACTGTTTCCATTGTACAGCCTTAAGGTGAAGAAGTATTTTAATATGCCATGGTTTACCTCCTTTGGTGCTTCACGGTATGATCTCATGTTCTAGAACATCTTTCCCTTGCTCTTTATGTACATTTATGGGGTTATGACGCCCATTGTATTCTGCCTTTCTCTCCTCCCCGCTCGGACAGGATTTCTCAACCCATGGTATGCGCATATGCCTGTCATATGCAAGTCACGGAAAGGTGGTACATGGTAGCAGTCTTCCTGTCCCTCCGCCAGCAATGTTACTGCTGGCAGCAGCAGCGTTCCCCTTGCTCCCTAGCATACTTAGTAATAGCGATGGCATTCCTTTCTTGGCGCACCCAAACATCCTTTCCTTCTTCCAACTGTGGTGAGCAGCTAATCTCTGACAACTGAAGCAGGGGCACAGAAGATGCACCTACTGTAAGATTGGCAGGTGTACGAGGTGCGATCAAAGAGTATCAAGACAGTATAACATTGACAGTTATTGCACTCGGTCTCCTTCAAAGTAGTCCCCTTCCGATAAAACACACTTCTTCCATCGTTCCTGCCACTGCTGGAAACCATTTTGAAATACCTCTTTCATTATGCTGTGAAGCTGCTGATGTCTTATTTTGCTTAATGGTCTCCAAGTTGTCGAATCTCTCCTTCCTTTCAATGAAATTTCAGTTTTGAAAACCAGAAAAAGACACAGGGTGCGAGGTCAGCTGAGTACTGAGGTTGATGGACTTGCTCAATTTGGTGTTTGACCAAGAACTGCTAGACAAGATGTGATGCATGAGCTGGGGTGTTATCGTGATGAATCTACCATTCCTGTGCAACTCTGGCTTCTTATGTATCTCTCAAACGAGCCAGAACTTGGACGTAGTACTCCTTATTGATGGTTTGGCTTTTTGGAGCATACTCATGATGAATAATACCTTGGTAATTAACAAAAACTGTGAGCATGACCTTGACATTGCTCCTCACCTGACGGACTTTCTTGAGTCTGGGAGAGACTGCAGTCTTCCATTATGAGGATTGAGCCTTAGTTTCCAGGAGTGGAGGAGTAGCCTAGTGGTTACAGCACTGACTTGGGAACCAAGAGAACAGGGTTCAGTTCCCACTAGCACTCCTTGTGGCCTTGGGCAAGTCACTAAACCCTCCATTGCCTCAGAAAAATCCAAGTTATCAATATCCCTGTCTAATGTATATTACCAAGTTTAAGATTTAATGTAAACCACTTTGATCGAAATGATAAAGTGGTATTAAAAAACCTGTTAAATAAAATAACCATAAGCCCATGATTCATCACCAGTAATAATCTTTTTGATGCAATCTGAGTCATTTTCAACACATTCCAGCAACTCCATGGCTGCAGATAGTCTCTCTTCTTTTTGGTCAGGGAATAGGAGTTTTGGCACAAATTTTGCAGATACACATCTCCTCTCCAAATTGACAGTAAGAATGGACTGTACTGACCCGAAACTGATGTCCATGCCCTCAGCAAGCTCCCTGATAGTCAATCAACAGTTTGAGAATATTGTGGGATGCACGGCTTCAACTTTGTCTTCATTCCTGCTCGTGGATGGCCTTCAATAACGTTCATCACTGTCACCACTTTGGCGATCCTCTTGTAAACCTGTTCTAGTCATAAACTCGAGCATGACTCATGCACTTGCTGTAACTGGTTATAAGTCTCTTTGCACAAATCTCCAAGTTTCTGGCAGAATTTAATGCAAATTCGCTGTTCAATTTTTTCACTCATCGTAAATGTATTTATTTAGCAATGCTTATATACCGTTTTTTAGCAGGTCAAAGCGGTGTACGTTCAGGTACTGTATATATTTCCCTTGTCCCCAAAGAGCTCACAATCTACATTTTGTACCTGAAGCAACAGGTGGTTAAGTGACTTGCCCAAGGCCACAAGGAGCGCCTGTGAGACTAGAAACCCCAGCATCTCCGGCCCGAGGTTGCTGTCCTCCAGTGGGATTCAAACCACGGCCCTCCGGCCAGAGGCAACTTGTCCCAACCACTAGGCCACACTGCAGCAGCAGCAGACTTTTCTCCCAGCCCTATTCCCAGGAGTAGTCCTTTTCTCCAACTGCCCAGCCCCTTAATTTGTCTCCAGAGTAGTAGGAACATGTATGTTTTGCTCCAGTGTGCAGCTTGTTTGGACGCTGGAGCCACAGTGGAGTGGAAACAGAAAGTACTTGCTCTCTAAGTTCGACCCCCATGGGGCGCTGGTAGTCAGAGGACAGGCAGAGTATTGGAGCAAAACAAACAAGGAGCTGTTGCTCTGCAGACTATTAAAGGGGTTGGGCATGTGGGAAAAGGGGGAACGATGCTGACAGGGCAATTGTGGGGCCAGAGGGGATCCTGATTGGTGGTGTATGACACCCTTTCTTGTCAGGTTGGTAGTGCCTATGTACCACTATGTTCTAGTGATGCCATGCCCCTGCCAGGGACAGTTGGGTGTCTGTGATGCATGTTTATGTGTGGGAAGTAGAGTTGTGTGAGTGTGGGGTTATGTGTATATGTAGGAGTTAGAGGTGTGGAGAGTGTATGTAGGTGCATGTGTAGTGGTTTGGGGTCTATGTGTGTCTAGGGGCTTTGGAAGTGTGGGGGAGATAGCTTTGCATAGCTGTAGACTTGGTCCAGGGATGTTTACTGCTTAAAGATTGAGAAGCACTGCTTTAGGATGTGATCCTTAATTTTACTGAGCTCTTGGTCCAGGGATGTTTACTGCTTAAAGATTGAGAAGCACTGCTTTAGGATGTGATCCTTAATTTTACTGAGCTCTTGGTCCAGGGATGTTTACTGCTTAAAGATTGAGAAACACTGCTTTAGGATGTGATCCTTAATTTTACTGAGCTTATGTTACATACTGTGCATTGGTTTGATCTGGACTGCCTATAACATAAGAACATAAGATATACCATACTGGGTCAGACCAAGTGTCCATCAAGCCCAGTATCCTGTTTCCAGCAGTGGCCAATCCAGGTCACAAGTCTCTGTGAGGTTTCCAAAAATGTAGACTCTGCCTGTATTCCAGAGACCCAGTACCCTAAATGAAATATCAATAGTAATTTGTCCAGTAGCATTATCACATCCTGATACTCTTCTTCTCGTAATATTTCTTCCTGTATACCGTAGTATCCTGGGTCTCTGACCATGGCTCTTTGCACTGTTTTGTTACTGAAATCAGATATGATAACCCCGAGATCTCTATTCTGCTTGGTTCTTATCAGTATCTTCCTTTCCATTGTGCACTGCTCCCTTAACGTCTGCATCCCAGTTGAATGAATCCGGACTTCTTTAAAGTGCCAAATGCTTGATCACAATTCAGTTTTCCATACAGCATGCTTTATTTTTTTCTTACTCCATTTGCGATGTCCGTTTTGTTGCAGCTTTTGTATTATCTACCAATAGAAAACCCTTTCCTTCTAATCCCCTCTGCAATATTTATGGACATACAGAACAGTACTGGTCCCAGCACTTCTGCTATGGGCCTTCCATTGATAATTCCACTGCTTGGAATAGACTCCTTGCATTACTATCCTCTGCCTATCACTCAGACAGTTGCTAGCTCAGTGAATTGTCTTGGGATCCGGCCCTGGATTGCTCAGTTTTATAGGCCGCCTCACTGAAACTTAAGTATCCTAAGAGAGAATTTTTCAGATACTTTTTTTGAACTAGGCTTTATTTTGAATCAAGACTGGAAAGCTTATGCAAATTTCGCAATGTATATGAAACGGTGAAGTAAGGGAAAGAAGCGATCTAAGTTAAACAAAGATCTAGGGATCTTGCCAAACTTAATACAACAGTGGAACAAAGAGAACAGAATGCACAGTGTAAAGCCAACAAAATCTAAATGTAAATTCACTGTTTGACAGGCAGTGCATGTGAATGAGCTTGTTTTGGCAACAGATTCAGTTAAAAATACAAAAGGCATCACTTCTTTCACAAAGCAGCCATAATAGTTTTTTGTTTTTTGTTTTTTAAAAGGGAAAGGAGCGGGGTTGGGGTATCAGGAGAGTGACTATTTTGACAGTAAGAATCTTGGCACTGTAGTACATAGATGGTTCTAAGGATGCTCTTTGTTTCTTTGGCTTTTTACAATTGTTTTTTTTTTCTTTATTTTTCATGTTTTCCTTATTTTTGAAGGGCATTTGAACTTCTTTTTAGTCCTGGCCAGTCCAGCGCCGTTGTAGGGTTTGTTTCCCTTCTTCCAGCAGGTGAAGTTAGAGATTGAGACTGATTTCCCTAATTTATGCTGCCAGGAAGTCTTCAAGTATTGTCTACCTCCAGAAGAGGTGATATGTGTAGGACTGATACAGTAAGGAACGAGAAATATTTTTGTGAGGTATGATGGGGCTAAGACAGAGGTCAGAGTAGTTGCTGAGGCATTTGAGAGAGGTGGGCAGTCTTCCCTTCTCTTTCGGTGGGACTGGACCACTGTTCCCTCTAAGCTGTGCGCGTGTGCGCGCGCACACACCTCGCCGAGTGAGCGCACATACTTTACAACAGAGCGCACAAAAATTACGGTTCTTATTCTGATAGAAAACACAGACATCTTAAAATTTAAAAGTTGTTGTGTATTTACGGTTTTCACAAGTTCTACAATATTTTCTAGTGCAATCAATGTGGTGTACATACTGTATTCTGACGTGTAGTCAAATTTTAAAGTATATAACGCCGAGTGTTATGTGGCGCACAAAAATTTAACCTTCCTTCAAAAGCTGCACAGCTGATATTTTATGCGCACACAGCCTACAGAAAATTAGAGGGAACATTGGACTGGACCACGGTCCGCATTCTCCTTGCCGAGTTCCCTGGTGTAGCCATAAAGAAAGCTTTGGACTGAGGCTCAGCATTTAAAAATGAAGGCAGGAAGACCAGCAGGAGAGAAAACAAAGCCATAGCAAAATACAGATGCCAAAGAGTTTTAAGGTTCCAGAGAAAGAATGTACTTTCTGACAAATGTTTGACTTCAGGCAAACCGATACTGCCTTGCATATCCCCCACTTTTGGATGAAACTTAAGGATCAATGATGACCGTAAGAAAAAGGGAATTCTTCATGGTCCCTAGATCTAACAGAAGCATAACTGCACATTCCAACTAGATGGGATGGACAAAAATTCCTTATGTTTTCAGTACTGGAGAAGTATCAGCAATTTTAAGCATTGCCTTTTGGGCTTCTCCTTATCGTTGTGGTCTTATTTTGGAAATAGGAGCGTGTTGGTGCACCCCTCTAGATGACCGATTTAAAAAGAGCACAGTCAGAACAGGAGGGTTGAGTTAGAGTAGTACAGTTGTGGAGTTCCTAGGTTGGATGCTCAGCAAGGCCATAAGCAAGTTAGTATCTCAAAAATTGGAGTACTGAAAGTACTCTTTGAGGCAGAGTGCCTAATGATTATGTACAAAGGTGCACTGTGAGCTATAGGAGAGAAATAGAGACTGGGGAGATGGATATACTAATTCATCCCTGGCCTACAAAGGAGCAGTTCTATGGTTTATACTGTAGTTTATTGTCACTTTTTATACTGCCTTTCTGGACCAAGCAAAGTAGTTTGCAGTAAAGTGTACAAAGAAAGAAATGAATGCCAATGATTGTGAAAGAAGAAGGAAAGTGACAGAAAGAGAAATAATTATTATCAGATGCTATATTCGTGTTCCCTGGTCCCCCAACTCCTCATAAACCATCAAAAGCAAGCTCGAAGAAAGAGATTATATGTGTTTCCTCTTTGGCTGCTGATAGGCATACTGATCCAAATGATAATGTAGCAGTGGGCTGATGATCTTGGTGGCATCAGACCGGCCCAGACATCCCTGATACATGGACCCAAGACTCCTAATAAATGGGCCACTTTGTCTCCCTGAAGAGAGAGGGCTCTTACACCATGGACCTATCATGCAAGATCCCTCCTAATTCTTGTTTATGGCCTGGGTCATGAAAAGACTAGATTAAGGCAGAAGGGATAGCCACCTTGCTGAAGGCAAGAAGTGCTTCAATGACCTTGGTGACCTATATTAGGATATGGAAGGTCTTTGAAACACGGTGCAGAGAAAAAAGCTACAATATCTCCATATAGTATGTCAGTGGTGGACATATGAACAATTTTTCCAAAAGGGATCAGAGAAAATTTCCCAAATATTGAAGTGGTAGCATTGGCATACTACAGAGCAGCGTTAGTGCACCTTGATATAGTTAGATTCCTTAGAGATGTGAGGTGGTTCCACTTCTACCGGTCCTGCTGCCATCATGGGATCTTAACTTGGTACTGAAAGCGCTGGTGAAAGCACCTTTAAGGCCTTATGACAAACCATGCTGTGAAAGACATTGTTTGAAAGCAGCCTTTTTGGTAGATCGGAATTGTAAGCATTATATAGGAAACCATATCTAAGGGTCTGAAAAGAACAAGGTGGTCCCTGATATTCAGTGGTGGTGGCTAGTGCTGCTAACATGGCTAGCTGTCGCCACTGAAGACTAACCTTGGATATTCAATGCCGGGCCACATCTGGCCCCGGCATTGACTATGTGGGTTAGCCGCAGAACCCAGAAGCTAACCAGGCAGTAGTAATATCGAGCAGCTGCTCAGTTAGCTTCCATGGGTAAAGTTAGGCCAGTCTTTGGCATACCTGACTGACTATGGGCTGCTAACTGGGCAGCGGCTCAATATTGCCGCTGCCTGGTTAGCGACGGGTGCCACCTCTGTTCCACCCTGGAATGCCCATGACATGCCCTGATATTAACCATGTAGCATCCGGGGCATGTAGCAGCGGCACCTGCAGATATCCAGTGGCGTTAACCATATTAGTGCCACTGAATATCCCACTAACCGGCAGTAGCACGGTTTGCATGTCTACAAAGCGTGTTTATGCCTTTGAATATCCCCCACTTCAAGGGGTTTATTAAACCAGTTCCCTCATTTCTACCAATTTTGTGTCTCAGTTCTGCATAAGGAGTGAATAATCAGGTGGACAAAGGTGAGTCGGTTGATATTGTGTATCTGGACTTTCAGAAAGCCTTTGACAAGGTCCCTCATCAGAGACTTTTGGCAAAACTAAAGAGTCAAGGGATAGGAGGCAATGTACTATTGTGGATCAGGAACTGGTTAAAAGATAGAAAGCAGAGGGTAGGGCTAAATGGCCAATTTTCCCAATGGAGAAAGGTGAATAGTGGTGTAACCCAGGGATCTGTGCTGGGTCCGCTGCTTTTTGACATATTCATAAATGACCTGGAAAGTGGAATAACGAGTGAGGTTATCAAATTTGCAGATGACACAAAACTATTTAAAGTTGTTAAAACCCAAGAGGATTGTGGAAAATTGCAAGAGGATCTTGATAAATTGGAAGACTGGGCATCAAAATGGCAGATGAAATTGAATGTGGACAAGTGCAAGGTTATGCACCTAGGGAAGAACAGCCCAAACTATGGTTACACGATGCAAGGTTCCACATTAGGAAGCACCACCCAGGAAAAAGATTTAGGCGTCATTGTGGATACCATGTTAAAACCCTCGGCCCAGTGTGCAGCAGCGGCCAAGAGAGCATATAGAATGCTAGGTATGATAAGGAAAGGAATGGAAAATAAAACAAAAGATATTATAATACCTCTATATCGTTCCATGGTGAGACTGCACCTTGAATATTGTGTGCAATTCTGGTCGCCGTATCTTAAAAAGGATATAGCAATTTTAGAAAAGGTTCAGAGAAGAACCACCAAAATGGTAAATGGGATGGAAGGATACTCCTATGAAGAAAGGCTAAAAAGGTTAGGGCTCTTTAACCTGGAAAAGAGACGGCTGAGGGGAGATATGATAGAAGTCTATAAATTAATGAACGGAGTGGAACGGGTAAACGTAGATCAATTGTTTACCTTATCAGAATATAGAAAGACTAGGGGACATGCAATGAAGCTACAGGGTAAACTATTTAAGACTAATAAAAGAAAATATTTTTTCACTCAACGTGTAATCAAACTCTGGAATTTGTTACCGGAGGATGTAGTAAAGGCTGTTAGTGTAGCTGGGTTTAAAAAAGGTTTGGACAAGTTCCTGGAGGAAAGGTCCATAAACCATTATTAAGAAGGGACCCAGGATATCAATGCTTGAACCAATACAAGCATTGTGGAACCTGTGTCCCTTGGGGAAACTGCTAGGTACATATGACCTAGATTGGCCACTGTTGGAAACAGGATACTGGGCTTGATGGACCTTGGTCTGACCCAGTATGGCATATCTTATGTTCTTATGTTCTTATAAATCAGATAAATTCATGATCACTTCCTTTGACATAGGAAGAGCTAGAGAAAAAAGGGATCTTCGGCAAATTTTATGACGATATCTCAAGGTAAACAAAAGATCAGATAGCAGGGGTTTTCAACCCAGTCCTCGGGGAACCCTAGGCCAATCAGGTTTTCAGGATTCCCAGAATGAATATGCATGAGAAAGATTTGCATGTTAAGAACATAAGAACATAAGACATGCCATACTGGGTCAGACCGAGGTCCATCAAGCCCAGTATCCTGTTTCCAACAGTGGCCAATCTAGGTCATACGTACCTAGCAGTTTCCCAAAAGACACAAGTTCCACAATGCTTGTACTGGGTCAAGCATTGATATCCTGGGTCCCTTTTTAATAGTGGTTTATGGACCTTTCCTCCAGGAACTTGTCCAAACCTTTTTTAAACCCAGCTATACTATCAGCCCTTACCACATCCTCCGGTAACAGATTCCAGAGTTTGATTACACGTTGAGTGAAAAAATATTTTCTCTTATTTGTCTTAAATAGTTTACCCTGTAGCTTCATTACATGTCCCCTAGTCTTTCTATATTCTGATAGCGTAAACAATTGATCCACGTTTATCTGTTCCACTCCATTCATTAATTTATAGACCTCTATCATATCTCCCCTCAGCCGTCTCTTTTCCAGGCTAAAGAGCCCTAACCTTTTTAGCCTCTCTTCATAGGAGTAGCCTTCCATCCCCTTCACCAATTTGGTGGCTCTTCTCTGTACTTTTTCTAATAACGCTATGTCCTTTTTAAGATACGGTGACCAGAATTGCACACAATATTCAAGGTGCGGTCGTACCATGGAGCGATACAGAGGCATTATAATATCCTTTGTTTTATTCTCCATCCCTTTCCTTATTTATTTATTTATTTATTTATTTATGCTTATTTCTATACCGCTTTTTTCCAAAGATCAAAGGCGGTTTACAGGTAACATTTAGTGAACATGGTTTTACATAGAACATCGTTTTTTTTCATAACTATGTACAGTTAACATGATAAACGATAACATGGAACATTGTTACAGAACTAAATACAGTTTAACATGGATTATTGTTACAGAACTATATACATTTTAACATTAGTTAGTAATGCTTTGTCTATTTACATTGATTCTTTGCTAAATTAAGCTTTGTTTCTTAAATGTAGTGAGTGTTGAGGCTTGTTGAGCTGTAGTTAAGGAGGATTGTTATGGTTGTGTGGTGTGTTGGGTGGATAGGATTCATTTGAATTTGTGAAGTGTTCTTTAAATAGAAATGTCTTCAGTTCTTTTCGAAATGTTTGATACCTAGCATTCTGTTTGCTTTCTTGGCCGCCGCTGCACACTGGGTGGAGGGTTTTAACATGTTATCCACGATGACTCCTAAATCTTTTTCCTGGGTGGTGGCTTCTAATGTGGAGCCTTGCATCGAGTAACTATAGTGTGGGTTGTTCTTTCCTAGGTGCATGACTTTGCACTTGTCCACATTAAATTTCATTTGCCATTTGGATGCCCAGTCCTCCAATCTATCCAGGTCCTCCTGCAGTTTTCCACTTTCCTCTTGGGTTTTAACAGCTTTAAACAGTTTTGTGTCATCTGCAAATTTGATAACCTCACTCGTTATTCCCTTTTCCAGGTCATTTATGAATATGTCAAAAAGCAGCGGACCCAGTACAGATCCCTGGGGTACTCCACTATTCACCTTTTTCCATTGGGAATATTGGCCATTTAGCCCTACTCTCTGCTTTCTATCTTTTAACCAGTTCCCGATCCACAATAGTACACTGCCTCCTATCCCATGACTTTTTAGCTTTGCCAAAAGTCTCTGATGGGGGACCTTGTCAAAAGCTTTCTGAAAATCCAGATACACTATATCAACCGACTCACCTTTGTCTACCTGTTTATGCACACCTTCAAAAAAACATATCAGATTAGTAAGACAAGATCTTCCTTGTCTAAAGCCATGTTCTACCTTCATTGTGTGCAAATCTATCTTATGCATATTCATTGTGGGAATCCTGAAAACCTGATTGGCCTAGGGTTCCCCGAGGACTGGGTTGAAAACCTAAGGACTAAATTCATTTAATCAGAACCCAGGCAACCTTATGGATAATAGAGATATGACAGCAAACTGGTCATCCCTACACTCATTCATCAAAAATTAGAAGCAGGATTTACAAGCCAGACAGGAAATAGCTTTTGGCACAGAAGTACTCAGGACTGTGTTGTCTTCCCACCAAGAAAGTAGCTTTGGTACATCCCTATAACCTGACCTGGAATGGCAAAGATGAGGAAGGCAAAATTACGAGTGCTTGCCTGGTAATTTTCTTTCCTTGAGACCTGCCAGACCAGTCCAGGACAGAGTCTAGGAGACAAAAAGAACAAAAAAGGAGAAAGGGGAAAATGGACTATCGCATATTGATAGCATATTGTCTGTAGGAATGGGACTTTGAAGGAGAAGAGGCTAGAATTAAAAGGAATAAAAGGGGGGGGGGGGATAAAGAACCAATTTAAACAAAGAATACTGGCTGGCTTCCTGGCTGTCCAGTCTGTATAGGGAAATCATAGGTCTGGACTGGTCTGGCAGGATTCACGGAAAGAAAATGATCAGGTAAGCATCATTTCACCTTTTGCATGCCATAGTGGCTGACATTGGTAGGCAGTCTGAGTGGTAGTAAAGTAGCAGTTTCAGTCCTCTGTTTCACTGTGCATGTACTGTAGGTCTCTCCTTTTGGGATTGTAAACAAATGTCAGCCATTCCCATTTTATCAGCCTGGTTGTGTCCCTCTGCATGAAAAGTGTGTCTGTATTTTTACTACGGTGGTACATACATGACCATTTTGTTCAAACGGCTTTTTGGTTGATGATAGTTTGATCCCTTGACGCAACAGAACTAAATAGCATTCAGAACTATTTATTCCTATTACTGACCAAACTAGTGCACCAAAATAGCCAGGACAAATCTGTCAGCTTTTTGGTCAGTATTCAACTGCCATGGTCAGTGGATTTTGTTTTGTATATTTGTTTTTAAATGATAGCTGTGGTGGTTAAATAAAATATATATATTCAGTGCTGCTATCTAGAGTGTGTGTGGCTGGCGCTGAATGACAGGTAGTATGGTCAGCATCAGAGTTATCCAGGTAGTGGTAATATTCAGTGCACTATCGGGATAACTTAGAACAGCCTGTGTACTGTCCCACATTATCAGAATAGTGGACTGAATATCACTGCCATCTGGATAATCCCTGGGACTGTCCATGCTCAGCCCGCACTCTGCCCTAGCACTATATGGATGGTGCTGAGCTGGTCTGAAATGATGATCAGTGTTGCTGTAGCTTTATAGTTCATAGTTATAAGTTTTGATATGCCACCTTAAAATTGAGTGTGAAATAATTTTCATGACAGTAAAAATATGAAAAGAAGTTAGAATCTAGTAGAGGAATAAAAGAAAGGTTACTTGGGAGAAGAAAGAAAGTGGTGGCATCCATGCTTGCTGCTCTGCCTTTAACCTAGTTCCTTATTAAAAATCATTACAAAATAATATATATTTTCACTATCTGATAATGCCACTGAAAATTGCCAGAAAGACCTGGCCAGCAGCACTTATCCAGATAGGTGTTACTTTCAGGAGAAGTGCTTTTAAGTATTGAGACCTTTTGTTTCCGCAAGTGAAAAAATGGGGTAAAACCTGTGCCCAACATCTGTTTATGCTCTTTCTGGCTCTGTGTTGTGTATCTGTAATACATTATAGGAATTTGAGGTTTTTGGAATCTGAAATATATATTTCATTTCTAGGCATGGGACAATAGGGTCGTCCTATGGGAAAAGTTGAAGCTGCAGCATAGTGGTTTCTTAAGAGAGCTATGTTCTTTGGCTCCTACTGAGGAAGGCTGCTTTGAGGCAGAAGAGGATGATAAACGCAGGAGGAAAAAAATTATGGACGGATGGACAAAGGACAGACTGACCTTTGGCAACAGGTGCTGCCATCTGTCATAAAATGGTTTATGATTTATTACTTGATATACAAAAAGCATCAGAACAGTTTACAAATCATTTAAAAAAATACAGGTATAATAATATATAAACATAATACATAAAGCAACAACCATATCAGACATTAGAATAACAATATTAAGAAGTACGGACAGACCAGTAGACCTCTAGACCTGTCTGCCTACAGGCCACTGAACGATTGCTCGAAAAAAGAAGCTTTCAAATTAAAAAAAAAAAAAGTTGTCAATAAGGTATCTTGATGAATATATAAAGGAAGCGAATTCCAAAGAGTTGGTGCTAACCCCCCCCCCCCCAAAAAAAACATACAGCTTGACAAGTGGCTTCATAATGAGCATACGCAATAACTGGCACAATTAACCTGTTTTGTGTCTCAAAAGATTTTGAGGGCTTTTAGCATTAACAGAAATCTATTTTATAAAGACCAGTGGGCGTCTACTTGTCTTTATAAAATACTAGTTTATGTGGCACCTGTTGGCTAGCAGGTGGTAATGTTTGCAGCTACTTCATACAGGGACATGTGTGGATTAATGTATTTTATGATCTATGCATGTACATGAAAATTCTGTCCATCCTCAGCCCTGATCATGCCTCCAACTGCCTGCTCGCAAAGTACACACTTTCATGCCGAATTTTGTACTTTTATGCCATTTGGTAATTTATAGGAGGTCATTTATATGCGTATGTGGCCACCAGGGCCGGCCCGTCCATTGAGCAAGAATGTTTTTTGCACAGGGCCCCGCGCAAAGAACATTCTGCTTTTTTAAAAATTAAATTAAAAAAAAAAAAGCTGGCTGCCGCTGCCGCCGCAGCAACAGCAGCAGAATGGAGTGTCCCACTGGGGGCCCCCTCTGCCCGGCTGAGCCCCTCTGCGCCGGCTTTCAGATACGCGAAGGGAGAGTGTCTCCCTCGCATCTCTGTTAAGCCCGAAGGGGCTGATGGGAAGCAGGGGCTGATGGGAGATTTCCCATCTGCCCCTGCGGGCTTAACAGAGACACGAGGGAGACACGCTCCCTTTGCGTATCATAAAAGCCGGCGCAGAGGGGCTCAGCCGGGCAGAGGGGGCCCCGCGAGACACTCCATTCTGCCGCCGCGGCAGCAGCCAGCTTTTTAATTTTTTTTATTTTCCATGAGCCGATGGGGGGGGGGGGGGGCTTAGGACTTGAATTTAGGTGGGGTGTGGGCTGTTGGGGGGGGGGGTTAGGACTGGTAATGGGCTTGGGGGGGGATTAGGACGGGAAATGGGCTGATGGGGGCTGTCTGGAACTGGGGAGATGGGGGGTTAGGACTGGTAATGGGCTATGGGGTGCTAGGACAGGAAATGGGTTGATGGGGAGGGGTTAGGACTTGAGGTGGGCTGATGTGGTTAGGACTGGTAATGGGCTGTGGGCTGATGGGGGGGGGTTAGGACTGGCAATGGGCTATGGGGGGCTGACTGGAAATCGGCTGATGGGGTTAGGACTGGAAGTGGGCTGATGGGGGGTTAGGACTGGTAGTGGGTTATGGGGGGGCTTAAACTGAAAATGGGGTGATGGGGGGTTAGGACTGGAAGTGGGTTGATGGGGGGGGCTTAAACTGAAAATGGGGTGATGGGGGGTTAGGACTGGAAGTGGGTTGATGGGGGGCTAGGACTGGTAATGGGTTGGGGGGTTGCTAGGACTGGAAATGGGCTGAGTGGAGGGGGAGGCTTGAACTGCAAATAGCTGATGGGGAGGGGGCTTGGAATGGAAATGGGCTTTGAGGGGAGGGAGCTAGGACTGAAAATGGGCTGATGGAGCAGCTAGGATAGGACTGGAAATGGGCTGTTGGGGGGAGCTAAGATTGGAAATGGGCTGTGGTGGGGGCTTGAATTGAAATGGACTCATGGAGGGGCTAGAACTGGAAGTAGGCTCATGGGGGGGGGCTTGGACTGGAATTGGGCTGAGTGGAGGGGAGCTAGGATTTGACATGGGCTGATGGTGGGGCTAGGAAATGACTAGAAATGGGATGGGGGAGCTAGGACTGGAAATGGGCTGATGGGGGGCTAGGACTGGAAATGGGCTGATGCAGGGACTAGAAGGGAATGGATGCTGGGTGAGACTGGAACTAGAAGGGAGCTGATGTTGGGGGAGGATTAGAATGGGATGGGGCTGGGAGAGTAAAATGGAGAGGGGAAAAATATTTTGTGTGGGAGGGATGAAAAATCTACAATTGGCCTGGTATTGGGAGAGTAAGTGGGGATTGAGGATGGAGGGGTAAAATTTGTGAGGATGAAATAGGAATGAGGAAAGAGCAAAAGGAGAAAGATTAGTATGTTAAAGCAGATGTAGAGAGAGAGAATGGAAAAAAAAATAAAAGAGAGAAGAAAGGACAAATGGACAGCAGACGATGGAGAGTTAGCAGAAAACATGAAGAAACCAGAAGAAAGTGGCTGGAGCAATTGCAACTGAAAAAAAATGCACAAAAGGTAGAAAGATATCTCTTTATTTTGAATTTATTAACTGGAATATGAAAGCTCTGGGAAATGTGCATCATTAACGTCTGCGCTTTGTTTGGTACAAGAGGAAATTAATTTAGAGTTTTATTTCTACAGTGTTGTTTTACATTCCAAGTTTGGCTTTTGGGGTTCCCAGTTTAATTATTGCCTTCCTGTTTCTAAATTGTGATTCCTTGTTTGGTGATGGTCTATGTTCTGCATGTGTAACTGAGCTGAGGTATTCTGTTTATGTAATTCCTATTTGACATTGCCACTTGTTCTCTTTCCCCAGTATTCTCTGAAATGTATTGGTTTAATATTTGCAGTGTTGCCTTTTGATAGGTAGGGTATTTTGCTTTGTGAGTCCTGGTAATGCTGTCAGGATACGGCGGGTTTGCTATGGGTTCTAAATGGGCAGGGTTTGTAGTAGTTCCTAATGTGCCTGGCGGTTGGCACTGGATTATAGTAATGTAGAAATCTTTTAGTCTTTCTTTATCCATACACTCATTAAGAGACATGTTTACTAAAAGTTAGTGTATGGTAACATTATTTATTTATTTTATTTATTTACATTTCTTATATACCGCACTATTTGACATCAGCGCGGTTTACATCAAACAAAACATTTCAGTACACAAAAATGTCTGAGTTACATTAAACAGGGTTAACAACTTGGACAACAGGGTAATTTTACAACTCAGGTAAATAAACTTTGATTGTAGTGTAAACTATTTACATCAATAAGTTAGGGCACAGTTGAGACGTAATATTTATGCAAATAAGGCCACTTATGCAAATGAGGCCCCGCACCGAGTCTCCGCACATGGCCCCGCACCCCCCTTGAGCCGCCCCTGGTGGCCACACATGCCTGGAAAGGACTTTACCAAATTATCTCCTAAGTGGAACAGATTAGTGAAATCTAACATTTTGTTTTCTTTAGAAGGATGTATTTGTACTTTTCTGAGCTTATCTAGTGATCAGGTCTTATGTAATTTCTGTCCATTGTAGCTTGACTGATTTAGAGATCTGAGCATGCGTTTACTTACGAGGTTTGTGTGGAACTAGCATGATTTCTCTTTGGGCCTTTGTAGCTTTTTTCTTTTGTCTGGATTTTGCCTGATGCCATGTGACAGTGTTGTCAAATGAGGGACTTCTCCAAGAGAGATGACATGAAGAATATATACAATTCTAGTTTTCTGGATTATGTGATAGACACTGTCAAATTAATGAACCTGTTTTAAATGCTTCTGCATCCCTGTATCCTTACCTGTGGAAGAGTTCTTTGTATTTCAAAATTTTGCTTTCTTTAAAGACGAAGGGGACATGGGCAGGAGAGTTCCCTTTACCTTCTGACTAACCAGTTTTATTTTTTTTCTTTGTTCATGGAATTTAATATACTGCCTTCCTGGCCAAGGACCATTGAAAGCGGTTTTCAACAATAAGATTTAAAATACAGAAAATCTCATTGATTATGTCATAAAGTTAAAAACAAACAAGTGCAAAATAAAATAAATAATAAATCAAAGAAATAATTAGCTAATGAAAATGAAGATTAGCTGAGAATTTGGCAGCTAAAACTTAATGCTAAAAAATGTAAGCCATGTATTTGGGCTGCGCAAACCCAAAGGAGCAGTACAGGATTGGGAGTGAAGTCCTTCAATGCACAAAAGAACAGAGGGACCTGGAAGTGATTGTATTGGGTGTTCTTAAAATAGCCAAACAGGTAGAAAAGACAACTGCAAAAGCCATAAGGATGTTTGAGTGCATAGGGAGAAGTCATTAGTAGGAAAAAGAAGATAATAGTGCCTTTGCAGAAGTCGCTAGTGATTTTTCATTTGGAGTACTGTGTGCAATGCTGGAGACTGCACCTTCAGAAGGATATAAACAGGATGGAGTGTGTCCAGAGTGGCGCTAAAGCGGTCAGTGATCTTCGTCATAAGGCGTATGGGGATAGGCTTAAAGATCTCAATATGTATGCTTTGGAGGAAAGGAGAGAGAGGTGTGATATGACAGACATTTAAATACCTCTGTGGAATAAATGAACGGGAGGTGGCCCTCTTCCAGTTGAAAGGAAATTCTGGAATGAGGGGTCATAAGATGAAGGTGAAAGGCTATAAAAAGAGAGAGACTTTGGAATAATCAGGGTGGTAGAAGTGGTGGAGACAAGTGTATCTGAATTCAAAAAAGCATGGGACAAATACAGAGGATCTCTGAGGGAGAGAAAGGGATTGTAGAACTTAATGGTTCTTATGGATGGGCAGACTGGATAGGCCGTGTGATCTTATCTGGTGTCATTTTCTCTTTTCTATGAAAATCTGTGATGCCTGTATGATTAATTCAGTTAGACATAGACCACACTGGTCTTTATCTCCATGATTTATTATGTTATGTCACATGCTGCTTTCTTTGTGTTTGTTTTTAGTTCATATAACAGAGGTAATTCAGTCATAAACTAGATACATGTATAGTAAATTGTTCAGCCAGTGGAGATATTGAAAGATATCAATTTTCAACCAAACTTATGCTTAGAGTATAGTGAAGCAGCAATGAGCTTTGACTACATCGTGAATATGGAGAATGAGAAAGTTAATTCAGATTTACAGTATTTCACCCAAATTACATTGAAGAACAGTTTGCTATACAGATGGAGAATGAGATATTTACTTTAGAAATTGAGTACAGTTTTAATTGTATTTGCTGGAAATGTCTACATTGATACTTGTATGATAAAGATGGAAGGTTATGGTGGTGGAACAGCCAGTCTCTTTGAGATATGTGCTTGTATTAAATTCTCAGAATTGCATATTTTTTCTACTCAATATAAACCTTTATGTGAAGGCGTTCAGAGTGATGCATTTGGGGTACAGAAACCCGAAGGCATTTTATACATTAGGGAACAAGAAGGTGATGTGTATTGAATAGGGAGAGACCTTGGTGTGATAGGTCTGATGATTTTGAGATGGCGAGTCGGTGAGACAGCTGCAGAAAGAAAGTCATGATGCCCCTGTGCATGTCATTTGTAAGACCTCACTCTCTGCCCCTGCCAACTCCAGACTTAGCTCATTCCATCTTGCTGCTCCATATGCTTGCAACAAACTACCCAAGTTAATAAGCCTGGCTCCTTCTCTGGCCCTATTCAAACCCCGGTGAAAACCTGCCTCTTCGAGAGTGCATTTGGATCCTGATCCTTTAATTCTTTTGCTCATCATCTATGTGTATCTTGCCATTCCCCCTGAATTACCCTGTTCCCCAGTCGTCGTGTGGTCTGTCTTGATTAGATTGTAAATTCTTTTGAGCACTTACCGAGGTCCTAGCTGGTGAGGCTGAAGTGACTACCAGTTGCTCCTGCCCTGTCAGGTGCCTGGGTTCAAAACAGTACCTCTAAATGCCTAGAAGCAGTTTTGCAGTACTACCATGAAAATTAAAATCCACCAAAATTATCATTTGAAAACTAGCTCAAAAAGATATACTGTTACCACTTTCCTAAAACAAGGATTAGTTCTTCTCCAAATGAAAAGCTCATTTCACAGTATAACAGCAAATATTGAGCCCTCCTTGCATGTCTTCCTGGAGAGCTGTCTTGCAGCATTTGGTTAAGGCCCTAATTAAAATCAGTGGCCCTCGGTTGCTAAGCATTTTTGTAATTGAACCCTTGTGGTTCTGCACACAGTCTTATAAGTGTATTTGTCATATACCTTCCAAACTGAACATATGGGTAAACATGACATAATGGATCACAGCCAGTATGGATTTAGCAGAGAAGTCTTGCCGTACCAATCTGCTAGATGTTTTTGAAGGGGTCAATAAACATGTGAATAAGGGTGAGCTGATTAACATAATATATCTGGATTTTTAGAAGGCATTTAGTAATGTTCCACTTGAGAGGTTCCCAAGGAAACTAAACAATTATGGGTTAGGAGTCAATATTCTATTGTGGGTTAATAACTGGTTATAAGATGGAAGACAGAGAATAGAGCTAAAAGGTCAATTTTTCTCAATTCAGAAAGATGGTGTCCCCCAGGGATCTGTACTGGGACTGGTGCTCCAGAAGGAAGAGCGGCCTAGTGGTTGGGGCAAGTTGCCTTGGGCCGTAGGGCCAGGGATTCGAATCCTGCTGGAGGTCAGCAACCTTGGGCCGGAGGGACTGGGGAATATCTGGTTTGGAGGCTGGTGGGGAGGGCCATACGCTTGTTGGTGCATAGCCCTTCGAAGATTCTGGCATTTCAATATCAGGCCCCTAGTCTCCGGAGCAGCGGCATGCAATGAAGGTAGTTGTGTTGAATCTTCCTGCCCTATGAGTCAGGCAAAGCCGGTTGTCACCTACAGCGGTGAACTAGCGGTTGCCGGAGGGTTGTCTCCGGGTCAGATGGGAAGGGCTGGTGTTGCCCTTCTGGTTTAGCACACCACTGGCCTTGTGCACTGCAGCATACCTGACAGTGTCTTCCCCATCTGCAATGGTGTTACGAGCACCGGAGGTCAGCATTGGCGTGGCAGGGGTTCTACTATCCTTCTCTTTGTAGAGGCTGGCTGTCTTTACCTTGAAAACAATCTGGTCTGGTATTGTACAGCTTGGAGGTGCATTCTTTGACTGCACAAGTTCAGACAAATAAGCCCCTTCAACAGCATATGGAAGATATTACTGGTTTACAGAACTCTGTTTCTCTTCTACAAAAAAGATTGGTTGGATGGAAGATTCTCTTGAATCTTTTTGTAAGGATGCCATGGCTATGAAGAGCAGAATTGAATAATTAGAAAACTTTTCCAGATATCAGAATTTGAGATAAACAAACTTTCCTAAATCATTGATTACACAGGTACACTACCAAAAAACTGCCTCCAGTTTTGCAACTGATTCCTATAGATTTTGGGGTGCTGAATCCAGGAAAAATAGCCAAAATGTTCCATCACGTCACGTTTTCTTGCAAAATTAGATTTCTTACCCATATAAGGAATGTTCACATAATTTCTTTTTAGCCGACTGCAGTTTATTTTCTTGGCCCAAAATAGAGGTTGTAATGGTTAACTAACTAGAAACACTCCCTCATGATATTTTAGAGTGTTTTGTATTCATTTTATACATTAACAGGACAATTGGGAGGCGGGGGGCTAAATCCAGTACTCGCGCTGGCGCATGTTCTTTCCTGTTCGCCTCGCCTCGTTCGCTCGCTCAAACACGGTGCTTGCGACATGAACGTTCCTGTCAAATTTCAGTTTCTTGCAAGTTCATTATTACCTTTTGTTTGCTCAGTCGTAATCCAGCTTTATTCCGAAGTGGTTCACTACAGTTGTAGTTTGCAGTGCTGTGTATTTGTGATGGCTCACAGAGCCAGAGGTTGCGTCAACTCTCCGGACAGTTTTTGTTTTATTTGTGGGGAATATACCGTGAAAAAGCGGCAGAGGAACATTTCTGCATTTATTAAAAAAGTATATTTCGCCTATTTCGGTTTGAAGTTAGGCGATCAAGACAAACCGTGGGCTCCTCACAAAGTGTGCAAGACATGTGAGGAAGATCTACGCTTATGGATGAAAGGTAAAAAACAAGCATTTCGTTTCGGAATACCTATGATGTGGCGTGAACAAAGAGACCACAGCAGTGACTGCTATTTTTGCTCTTTCATTGTGAAGGGATACAACTTAAAAAATAAGAACGTAATAAGTTACCCCAACCTTCCCTCAGCAATTTGGCCTATGCCTCATAGCAACGAAGTACCTGTGCCTGAACCACCAAAATCTTTGGATCATATTTGTGTGGACGGTTCTGATCATGATGAGACTCATCAGATGGCTTTTCCCGATGAGTCCAGTACTTCCGAGTTTGAAACTGAACCAGATCCGAAACCTGAACTTTTCTCTCAAGCTGAATTGAATGATTTAGTCCGGGATTTAGGACTCCCAAAAGATGCTGCCCAACTGCTAGGTTCTCGGCTTAAACAGAAAAATCTATTGTCACCAGGAACAACTTTTTATTGGTCCCGCAACCGCGAGACACAATTTTTGAAGTATTTCAGCAAAGAGGAAGATTTGGTATTTTGCAACGATATATACGGAGTGATGGAAAAGTTTAAACTCAAGTATGATCCTGCTGAATGGCGGCTGTTCATTGATTCGTCAAAAGACAGCATAAAAGGTGTTCTTCTTCATAATGGCAACACATTCGCTTCAGTTCCTATTGCTCACTCTGTTATTCTCCAAGAAAAATACGAGAATTTGGCCCTGGTTCTTCAGAAGATTCGTTATGATGAGCATAAGTGGATGATTTGTGGAGACTTTAAAATTCTATCCATGCTATTAGGGCAGCAATCCGGTTTCACCAAATATCCCTGCTTCCTTTGCTTGTGGGATAGCCGGGCCCGCGACCTACACTGGGGGAAAAAAGACTGGCCAATTCGGGAGTATTTGAGACCCGGTGAGAAAAATGTTCTTCATGAGAGCTTGGTACCTCGTGATAAAATTCTATTACCACCTCTCCAAATTAAGTTGGGTCTCATTAAGCAATTCATCAAGTCCCTTCCAAAAGATGGTGAGTGCTTTCGGTACCTTTGCTCAAAGTTCCCCCGACTTTCTGAAGCAAAGCTAAAGGAAGGAGTGTTTGTTGGCTCTGATATAAGGAAACTCATTTCAGATGGAGCATTCGCTGAAATGATGTCTGAGAAGGAAAAAGAAGCCTGGGATTCCTTCAAGGATGTTGTTCTCAAATTCTTGGGGAACAGGCGGGATGAGAACTATAAGGATATTGTTGCCAGGATGCTCAATGCCTTCAAAGAACAAGGCTGTAACATGAGCCTGAAAGTCCATTTCTTGCACTCCCATGTGAACTACTTTCCCGAAAACCTGGGGCGTACAGTGAAGAACAAGGTGAAAGGTTTCACCAGGACATCAAGGACGCAGAGAGAAGGTATCAAGGAAGATGGAACACCACTATGATGGCTGATTTCTGCTGGTTGCTGCTGTGGGAAACCCCAGATGAAAAATACGCCAAGCAGCGCACCAAGAGAAGCATTCGGGGAAGAAGAAACGGGCCCACCAGGAGATTGATTGACCCAAGAATGACTTTAAAATCTAAACTGTGTTGACAAATATCGTGTTTTTACTAAACTTTGAAATAAAAATTTGCTAGTTATTACCACAGTGTCGGATCTCATTTATTAGAATTTTATTTTCACACCATCGGGTGTTTGTCTTCATGTATTGCAATGGTGCGGTTTGCATTTTCTATTCTTACATACATACCTGTACAACATTTTTTGCACATTTCTTTGCTTTGCTTTGTGTCTAACCTTGCTCTTATATGCTCAATGTTTGTGCACATGTATGTGGCTGTTTTAAGTGCAGACAATTTTGCTACCATCACAGTGTGTTTTGTTGACATTACTCTATTCTTATGTGCTGCCTTGTTACAATTTTCTTTATTCTTATTTGAATAACTACTAAACAATTAGTATAAAGAATTCATCCAAGAAACTTTTATCTCGATCGCACTCAATCTGAAACGTTCACCTCAAACTGCTAACCCAATGTAGCAAAAAATCTGTACGTGATGGAGCAAATTGGTTACCAGATTTGGATTCAGCGCACCAAAAAATGTAAAAATCAATCGAAACATTAGAGGCAGTTTAAAAAATTTTTTTTTAGTGTACCTGTGTTATTAATGCTAAGGAATTGTTTAAATTGTATTTGGTAGAGGTGTTAGGGGTTCCCAGTTAATTTCATCCCCCAATTTCTAAGTTGTATTATATTCCCACTGGTCGTAGGTCTTCTGGGCCTGAGGCTATTCCGGGAGTGCAACAGGCTGACTCCTTTGCATCTGCAATTTTGGAGTTGTCTGGTGCTGATGCTTACACACCGGCTAGTTTGTTGGTGACATTTACTTTATCATCTGATAGGGATTGGTTTTTAAAAATGTATTTTCAGGGGCAATGAGCTGGTAAGACGTGGTGCTGATCAGCTCCGGGGAGACCCCTGATTATCAGTGCTTAAACCCCTTAATACAGCGGTGCGAACCGCTAATCCCCTCATGCTGCGATCGGGGGTACCTGGCTGTGTGGTGTGGCGCTCGGCCCGGGTCCCTAACAACTGTTATATGGCTTCGAAAATTGCCCGTAAGGACAGGAGTCTGGTTCCGGAGGGCAAGATGGCGGAAGAGGCACCGACGAGTCCTGCAGCTACTCCGCACCAGGATATGGTGGCTGCAGTCAGTGCCGCCGTGGTTTCGGTGCTCGATGAAAGATTTCGCTCGTTAGCGGAACAGATGGCGCATGTTACCCAGAGCATCGGGGAGTTTACCGGGCGTATTGAACAGGTTGAGGCCCGAGTCTCCGCGGTCGAAGACTCACACAGAGAGTTGGCAGAACGGGTGCGGGCCTTAGAGGGCCTTGCGAAGCAGCAGCGGGATAAAATTGATGACATTGAGAACTGGGGGCGCCGGAAGAACCTGCGTTTTGTTGGAATTGTGGAATCTGTGTTGGACAGTGCGCTTGCAGGGTATTTGGAGTCCTGGATTGGACAGACCTTCCCCAACGCAGTGAAAGGCCCGCTCAAGCTAGAGCGCGTGCACCGGCTGGGCCCGAGACAGGACGGGATGCACCGGCCACGTGCGGTTATCGCACGGTTTCTCGAATTCCGGCAGAAGGAGGAGGTTTTGAGGGCAGCCCGATGACGTCGTCGGCTGCCGGGCGAGGGCCCCCAAGTACTGGTGTTATAAGACTATTCCGCAGCAGTTAGCCAACAACGCAGAGCCTACTCAGCAATCTGCGGACAGCTCTTTAACAAAGGTGTGCGTTTTGCTTTGATGTATCCCGCGAAACTGCAGGTTGAGCACAAGGGCCGTCTGACCTACTTCGCTTCCCCAGGGGAGGCCCAAGCCTTCCTGGAACAGTTAACTGGTGCCTCGGACACATGAGCCAGATTGGGCTGCGCATAAAAGCACAAGGGGACTTACTTGGCAGAATGTTGGAGACATGTTGAAGCAAGCGTGTGGGGGATGGGTGGACTGCAGGGCTGTTCACTGCAGGGTAGACTCTAACCATCCTGGTTTTTGTTCTAATTCTTGTTTGCCCTGTATAATAGTTGTTCTGTTATGTGGTTTTGGGGTGCTTACTTCTCCCCCTCGCTACTGTTCAATGTTCTATGTTAAATTGGGGCTATGTGGTGTTCGACTAGCAGAGTGAGTGGAGCGGAGGTATGGTGGGGGTTGAGGTTGGGTCCAATGGCTGGGGCAGTTGGGGAGCAATGTTCCCTCTAATTTTCTGTAGGCTGTGTGCGCATAAAATATCAGCTGTGCAGCTTTTGAAGGAAGGTTAAATTTTTGTGCGCCACATAGCACCACTCGGAGTTATATACTTTAAAATTTGACTACACGTCAGAATACAGTATGTACACCACATTGATTGCACTAGAAAATATTGTAGAACTTGTGAAAACCGTAAATACACAACAACTTTTAAATTTTAAGATGTCTGTGTTTTCTATCAGAATAAGAACCGTAATTTTTGTGCGCTCTGTTATAAAGTATGTGCGCTTGCTCGGCGAGGTGTGTGCACGCACACACGCGCACAGCTTAGAGGGAACAGTGTTGGGGAGGGTATGTGCATGCCTGTTGGCTCTGAAGGGGGCGGGATGGGGGGGTACACAATGGGTTGGCTGATGAGGGGCGGACTTGGCTAGTAATGGGGTGGGCCTGGATGCCACTAGAATTGGGTCCCCAAAGATGTGTGGTGGGGATGTTTGCTGGTGGGGGAGGAGGGTTAGGAGGGGGGTGAAGGGGATGTTGGTTCATGGGGAGAGCGGCGAAGGGTTAGGGGTGGGGGGGGTAGGGGGGACAGGGAGGGGAGATGGGGGGGGGAAGGGGTGGAGATTCGGGGGGGGGGGGTTGGGTACGGGTTTGCTCCCAAAACATTTACAGGATGTGGAGTTCTGGGGAGTGGGGGAGGTATGGACCCTAGGCTGGGGGGGTCTGGGCCTCAAGGACGCTATTTATTTTCTGCAGAGGGGGTGTTGGTGGCCATTTGATAATGGGTAAATCCCTGCAGTTTGCTTCCTGGAATGTGTGTGGGCTGGGTTCCCCCATAAAGAGGTATAAGGTCTTACAACAGTTGCGCCTGAAAAGGGTGGATGTAGCCATGCTACAAGAAACTCACCAGACATGTGTGGAGCATGATAAACTAGTTCGAGGTTGGGTGGACAAGGTGTATGAAGCTGCTGCAGTGGGGAAAAAGAGGGGGGTGGCTATTCTGATATCCAAAGCGGTGGTATGGGTGGAGGAAAGGGTGGAGATTGATACTGAGGGCCGGTATGTGTTTGTTTGGGGGACTCTGGATGGGACGAGGGTGGTGCTGTGCTCTGTTTATGCGCCTAACACGTACGAGGCCCGTTTTTATCGGTGCGTGTCGCAGATAGTGTCAAATCTAGGGAACTATCAACTGATCCTTGGAGGAGATTTTAACTCGGTTATGGATGAGGGTATGGATCGGTCGGGGATGGCTGGATCTCGCGGCGTGTTCGGGGGCTATGTGAAGGGTATGAACTGCTAGATGTTTGGTGTATTTTGCACCCAGGTGAAAGAGAGTATACCCATATGTCTCGGGCTCACGGGACGTGGTCGAGAATTGATTATTTTCTGCTGTCTAAGGACTTGTTCAGTTGGGTCGCGCGAGTGGATATTGGGCCGCCGGTCATTTCGGATCATGCTATGGTAATAATGGAGATGCAGCGGCGCGAATGTGGCAGTAGACGGCTTTGGCGATTCCCTTTGGATTTGGCCAGAGACGCCGAGTTTGAGAGCTATATCCGGAACAAATGGGCGGAATATTCTTTGAATAATGCCCAACATATGGACCAGCCTGCCTTGTTCTGGGAGGCTGGGAAGGCGGTGCTCCGTGGGGATATTATCAGTTATCATCTCAGTAAGAGGAAGCGGATGAATTGTAGAATAGTGCAGTTGGAGAAAAATTGTCTAAGGCCCGTCGGAGGCATGCTAGATGTCGGACCGCGGAGGCTCGAATACGGCTATAGGAATTGCAAAACGAGCTGGAGTTCTTGCTTGGCCAGAGGGCTAAGAAATCTATGATGTACTATCGCTATCAATTGTATAGGTATGGGAATAGGGCTGGTAAGTTACTATCTTCTCTGGTGCGGGTGGAGGGAGGATCTAGGCACGTGGGTGGAATTAGGCATGCAGATGGGACCGTTAGAAACACAGCGGAAGACATCGAGCAGGTGTTTTGTGCTTATTATCAGAAGTTATATGAACAGGATGGCACGGTGCCTGAGGGAGGGTGGGCTCGCCTGCGGGAATGCAGTATGCCGCGGGTGACGCCGGAGCAGCTGCAGGAGTTGAATGCACCGATCTCTGTGATTGAGGTGCGGCAGGCTATCGTTAGTCTTAAGAATGGGAGAGCTCCTGGCATAGACGGGATGAGGGGGGAGTTGTATAAAATTTTGGAGGATAAAGTGGTGATCCCTTTGATAGGGTATTTCGAGGCTTTGATACAACAGGGGAGGTTTCCTTATGAGGCGAACAAAGCTGCTGTTACAGTTCTTCCAAAGCCCGGTAGAGACCCTCTCCTGCCTAGTTCCTACAGACCTATATTTTTGCTGAACGTGGACATTAAAATCTTAGCGAAAATAATGGCGGGGAGGCTTGCGGGGCCCTGCCAGACTTGGTCCAGAAAGTGCAGGTGGGCTTTGTGAAGGGTCGACATGTGGCGTATAGTTTACAGCGGATCTTAGCCTCCATCTGTGCTAGCAAAAGGGAGAATCGGCGCTCTATGTTAGTAAGTTTTGACGCAGAAAAGGCCTCTGATAGAGTAAACTGGGGATTCATGTACCGGGTGCTGGAGATAGTGGGGATCCATGGTTTTTTTGTAGATGTGGTGAGATTGCTGTACGCGGACCCGAGAGGAGCGCTTTTGATCAATGGTAATTTGTCCCCAGAGTTTGCGATACAAAAGGGTACGAGGCAGGGCTGCCCTCTGTCACCTCTTTTATTTGTGTTGACGTTGGAACCCCTGTTGTGCCAACTTCGATCCTCGGCGGCGTTTCGGGGTGTACGTGTAGGGCAGTCTGAATTTCGCGTAGCGGCCTTCGCGGACGACTTGCTGGTGCATCTTGAGAATCCGGAAGAGGGCTTACCGGCTCTATTGGAACTTTTTCAGGATTATGGTAAGTTTTCGGGGTTACGGCTCAATTTAGACAAATCCGAGGCTTTGCCGTTGCTTCCGTCCATATCCCAGAACTGGCCGGGGGTATTCCCCTTGAAGTGGGCAGAGGGCCATTTTGAATACCTAGGGATTTACCTGCCCGCGGATTTGTTGACTTTATATCAACTTAACGTCTCGACGTTGCTGAAGCACTTAATGGATAGGGTACAGAAATGGAAGGATCTTCTACTGTCCTTGGGGGGTAGGATAGCATTATACCAAATGACGATTTTTCCTAGGTGGTTGTATGTACTACAAACGCTGCCATTGCTGTTGAAGCGGAAGGATCTCCGGCAGATGGAGAAGCAGATAAACCTCTTGCTTTGGAGAGGTAGGCGACCTTGGATATGACTGGCGTTACTACAGCGGTCCTGGGACGCGGGGGGCATGGGCTGTCCTGATATTAAGCAGTATAACCTGGCTTGTCTACTATGATTTGTTCGGGATTGGCTGTGGGGGATTGGAGATTATACCCCGCTAGGGATGATTGGGGCCCTGGTGGCGCCCTTGCAGGTTCGTTACGTCTTGCATGTGCAGAGTGCGAAGGACATTGATAGGCGAGTGTGGTCAGTTCTGTTGTCTCCGGTGGTCAGAACTTGGAGGCACTTCTGTGCCCGGATGGGGTGTCGGGCGTCTTGCTCCCCCTATCTTCCAGTGCGTGGTAATAAAGACTTCTTGCTCGGTTTGACTGATCGGAGTTTTGTGCGATGGGAACGGATGGGTATCTCTACTCTTGAGCAGCTGCTGGATGGTGATGGGGCTCTGGTGTCCTTTGCCCAATTACAAGAACATTTCGCGTGGACGGGAGGAGAGGTGTTTCCCTATGCTCAGATTCGGAGCTATATTGGCACCCTACCGACGAGTTCTCTGAAAGGGGAAGTCTGTTCCCGGTTGGAGGAGCTGTTATTGGGGGGGGGGACCGGGTAGCATGGGTGGCTCAGTTGCGTAGGTCCCTCCTGGAGCTAGAACCGGTGGGTAGTGAAGGGGTTTTGGTGGAGGCCTGGACGCGGGACCTTGGCGAGCTGGTGGAGGGGGACTGGATAGTGCATGCTATTACGAACATTCCCAAACTGTTGGTGTCGGTGGAGTATCGGGATATGCAGTATCGACTGATCCGTCGGCTTTACTTTGCCCCCGATAGGGCTTGGAGAGCAGGGATAGCTTCTACGAATTCCTGCCCGAGGTGTGAGGCTGTGAGTGCTACGTTGGGGCATATGTTCTGGCACTGTAACAAAGTACAGGGCTTTTGGAGTAAGGTTATTCGATACCTTGAGTGGTGCATGGGCATGTCTCTGCAGTTGATGCCTGTGAATTTGGTCCTTGATGTTTGGAAGGAAGATTGGGGGGGGGGGGGCGCTGGGTGGGATAGAATGGAATTGGTTGCGGGTGGTGCTTGTGACAGCGCGTATGACTATTTTGCATGCTTGGTTGGACCCTATGGGCCCTACTTACGGGTGCTGGAGGATTCGCCTGCATGGGCTGTTGTGGTTGGAGAGATATAGGGTGGGGACTCACCCAAATCGCTGGGAGGCCTTTATGAGGGGATGGGGTCCTCACATTCAGATGCTGCCGGCTGGAGCACGCATTGGAAGGGGGAGCTGGTTAGCATGTAAAGAATGGAATACGGGGCAAATCTAATTTGCAGGTCTCAGATTGATGGGAGGGGGGTCTTGGTATTTGGGAGGGGGTGGGACGGGGTGGGAGAGGGATGGGGGGGGGGGGGTAACCGTAATCACAAGTGGCATCTCATTGCAATATGGTGGGTGGAGGATTGTCCACTGGCCTGCACACGGTTCCAGAACCTGTTTACTCCTCAGGATATATAGTAGGATTCTTGTGGAGAACTGGGTGGGCAATGGGGAGGGGTAGGTTGGGGAGTTGGGTGAAAATGTCGATAATGTGCACTGTATATGCCGTACTACTTGTATAATTGAATGCTCTCTCCTTTTTACTATTGTTTTACCATGTTATTCTGTTGGCGATGTTGTGTTTGTGGTTAAAAAAAAGATTTAAACAAAAAAAATGTATTTTCAGAAGAGATCTATTTTGTTTGGGGGATTAGCAGTCCGTGTTTTTCTGGACTTATGCCGGGAAACTCAGAAGAGAAGACGTGAATTCCTTTTGCTCTGTCCCAGAGTCCAGGAACTGGGAATCAGTTCTTTTTAAAGTTTCCCTGCAAGTGTGCTGTTAAAATGAGGTCTGTTTCCTATTTTTTTTTGACCCGACCCAGTTGCTGGCGTTTCTGAGTTGCCCATAGGATAGCTGTTGCTGATGAAGTTTCTGCTGCTGAAATATAATGCAAGTCTGTATGCCTGTTGATCCTTTTTTCCTTTGATATTGGTGATAATTGTTTTCAGTTACTTCTCCTTCATTGTGGGCTGTAGTAGAGGGCTGTTAGGATTGACTTTTTGTCTAAGGGTTTGGTTTATTATTTTTCCTGTTCTAATATTTCTTGTTCAGCCTTCTTTTTCCTCTCGAGTGTATAATAATATGCTTGATTGTTTATGTAAAATGTAGAAATATAAAATAAAAACAAATAAGTAAAAGCCCTTTTTCCATATGTAAAATGGGCTTTATCCATGGAAAAAGTATTATAATTATCAGGCCTATTATTATTATTTATTATGATTTGTGTAGTGCATCTAAGATGTGTAATGCTTCACAGAGACACATGGGGGGTGTAATTTCATAATAAGGTTCTATGTGAAAAGACCAAAAGGTGCATGTTTTATAAGGGCAACACTTGTTCTGTGTTCACTAATCTGGCTGTCCCCTAGGTTTTCTGGCTGTTGTGCCTGGCATTTTATGTGTCCCAGGAAGCTGGCCTAGTGTTATTTCATAGAAAATCTATACCAAGATGGGCACTGCGGCTTAATCATTCAGAGGGTTTTGCAATACTTTAGCGATGTCTTAATGCAAGGTGGGTGTATTTCAAGTGTGGTCCTGATGGTGATATGAAGCAGCCTCCCACAGGTTTTGAAGGAGGTACTGAATTATTTACAATTCTCTTGTCAATTGAAAACTGGTGTTTGGGACCCATGCTGGCTGTGAGGTGCTTGGTTCAGTTTTATGTCAGTTTATGATTGTATTTATGATGTGATGTATATTTATGAAGGTTTGTTTTAACTTGCCTTAGACATTTATGAAAAGGTAGGCTAAAAGTGGCGTATGGGCATTTACACTGTATTGTGTGACGAGACACTATTACAACATTTCCAACAACTAAGGATTTTCAGGAAATTGAAGGCCTTGGTTGTCAGTAATTTAAGTACTGTATTCAGCAATCCCTCATATGGAAACTCACATAGATTTTATTACAGCAAAATTCTGTTACTGGGACCTAAATTCAATTTCCATATCATCCTTCCAGTCTAGTCCAGGCGCATGTGCCCCCCAACCAGCAGATGAAGACTGAGCATGACCAGCTTTGCAGATGTCATTTACATAAGGCACCATGCACCAGGAAGCTGTCCAGTATTGCTCAGTCTCCAGCAGATGGGGGCTCTCTGTGCATCTGGGTTGCACTGTAGGGAGATTGGCAGCTACATTAGGCCTTTTTGGTTGGAGTGAAGGGTTGAATTGAGCCATTTTGTCTTAAAACAGAATTTTTCAGTTAAAAAGAATAGAGATTTTTGGAGTGAAGTCCTTTCTTTCTTTCTTTCTTTATGTTGAGAATAGCCCAAGGGAAAAAAAAGTAAAAGGAATCCTGTCTTGTTAGCAGCAGGGAGGGGGCCCTCCCCTAGAATGGGCCCCTTCTAGGTTGGGGATTGTTCATCCTGCAGTACCGGGCAATTGTGCTGGCTGCTCCCAGCAGTGAGTGCCGCGAAGGGCGGTGACTGCCTCACTTGCAGTGGGATGTAAACCTGGGGGGCCCAGGTCCCTCCCTACTTACATACCCAAGAGATCAGCTGAAGTGTTCTCCTGAGTCCATCTGGTCAGTGTTGCTTGTGGACCTAGCTAATTCCACTCTTTCACCCGGGGTTCCCCTCTCTCTTCGCGTGCTGGTGTAGCGTCTCTCTCAGCAGGCTTGAGTAACATACGAGGGTGTGCTTGGTGCAGGATGGCTTTCAGCATATGGGGATGCAAGCCCGTCTGCACAGCCTGTGGCGTGTGCAGGGGGATGACATCAGAGAACGGGCTCTGCCACTTATGTTCTGAAGAGAGCAAAGCGGCAGAGCAGATTTTGCAATCTTCTCAGCTGGCGGCGGCTCTTCGGGGGGACGCACTGTATCCGGGTACAGGCAATTCTTCCCTTCCACTGCATGGCCCAGCTTTGGCAGGAAAGTCTGCCCTTTTGGCCCATGTAGAGGTGGGATTGGTGCTGGGGGGAGTCTGCTCAGGTCCCAGGAACTAAAGCAAAGTCAAAGAGGAGGTACAAGATGCTGGAGCCTCAGGACATTGATTCGGGATGCCTTTTTTGCTCAAATTTATCCTACTTCTCCATCAAGCCTTTTGCCTGAAGCAGGGCAGAGGTGCAGACTGGGATCCCAGTCCTAAAACTCCTCAAGTGGTGGCTTCAGAGGTCAAGGCTCTGATGGATATGGGTGAGACCCTGGCCAAGAGGAGCTGGAACTCTTCTACTACTACTACTACTACTCCCTGGAGGTTTTAGAGGTTCCCGATTTTCCGGTGTCCCAGGTTTTGGAGGAAGCAACAGAGGGACCCTCAGGGTTTGAGAGGAGCCCTATGGGGCTGAGACGGACGAGGAGTGTCTATCGGCCAAGGAGCCTACAGTAGTGCATGTTTTCTGCAGGGAGGAGCTGGCTTCCCTTATCTCCCATTCCTTGGTACTCATTCCTTGGTAGCCCTCAACATGGTGGTCGGGCCGGCCACAGAGGAGCTGGTGCTGGAGGATCCATTGTTGCAGGGGACCCGCTTCCCCCAGGACTTCTTCCCTGTTCATAAAGCAGTGAAGCAGATGATCAGTGCAGAGTGGGATCTACCCAAGTCTAGTTTGCAAGGTGGTCGGATGATGGCACATCAGTACCTGCTTGCTACAGTTGAAAAGGATCTGCTTAAGCTCCCTAAAGTGGATGCCTTGGTCTCTGCAGTGACCAAGAAGACCGGTCCACCAAGAAAACAGCAAACTGCCACGGAAACGAAAAGCACAAAAACCAGTCCACAGACGTGGCAGAAAGGGTAAGAAAAGCCTTTATTATTCCAGGGGGTGAGTAGTGCCAAACCCGACACTGGCTGTGTTTCCTCATGATACATGATATATTATAAATTCTTAATGCATATTTTAGGCACATCAAGTGTTTATTTAAATATTTTTTCTTTTATCTGTTTAAGTTGGTTATTAATATGTTTAATGTATTATACACTGGTTTTTGTAGTTTTAGTGTATATAGTTTCAATGTATTGTTTTATTAGTCCTCTCCTGTTTTCTCCTTTTTTATTCTTCTTTTTAATTAGTGGTTATCTCTTTCATTATGCTGTTTTTATGTTATTTATTATGGGAGTGCCATTATCATTTTGTATTAGATTTATTTATTGAATGGTTTCTATATTTATATGCAACTTGGTGCATATTGTTGCTGTTCCATTTTTACTTATATTTTATTAGTTTTTATTGTTTTATATATGATGGTTTCTTATACAAATGTAATGCCTTATTGTTATGTTAGTTGTTTTAATAGCACCACTAGTTTCCTCACTTTCCTCCCTGTTCCTTTCCTTCCTTCCCCCTTCCCCCTCCTTCCCTCTCCCTAGCAGTTTGTTCCTTTAGATGTTCCCAAGTAATACAGATATGTTCCTTTTATTTTATTTATTTAATGTAAGTTTCTTATCCATTTGATTATTTATTTAATTGTTTATCTTATGGTTTTGATTTTATTTATGTATTTACCTATAGTGGAGCCATATACCCCTGAAGAAGTTTCTTACGAAACATGGCCAGTGTCGGGTTTGGCACTACTCACCCCCCTGGAATAATAAAGGCTTTTCTTACCCTTTCTGCCACGTCTGTGGACTGGTTTTTGTGCTTTTCGTGACCAAGAAGACCACCATTCCAGTGGAGAGTGGCATGGTGTTCAGGGATGTGCAGGACCTCTGGTTGGAGACTGTTTAAAGAGGCATTGAGGCCAACGCGCTAACCCTCCAGATGTCCATTTACGGAGCCTAAGTGGCTAGAGCCTGCCTTCACTGGGTGGAGAGCTTCCTGGACCTGGATGTGGGATCCAAGATGGCGATGTTGGAATCTGGCTCTGCGTACCTGGCAGACAGCTTTTATGACTTGGTTCATGTGTTGTTCAGGAGCATGGCATCTGTAGTAGCGGCGCGCTGTCTGCTCCGGCTCTGGAACTAGTTGGCAGACATTTTGCCCAAGGTGCATCACACCAAGCTGCTGTTCAAGGGTAAGCTGCTGTTTAGAGAGGTCTTGGAGAAGCTGGCCAAGGACCTGGAGGACTCCAAGGGGGCCAGGCTTCCAGAAGACAAGCCCAGGGGAACCAAAACAGGAGGGCTTCCAGGGAGCAGTCCCGGGACTTTCAGAGGTTTTGAGTAGTGTGTTTCACTCCTTTATAATGGAACAGGTACCCCATAGGGGTGGTTCAGCTGCTTGCGGATGGGGGACAGGCTGGGTTTTCTATCTTTCAGCCTCCAGTTCTGCCAAAAAACACAATGAAACAAGGGTGCTCCAAGGGGGAGGGGAGGAAAGGATTGGGGGGGGGGCTCCGGTTCTTTTACTCCGCTTGGGTCTGTATCACTCAAGGCAGTGGGTGCTAGAGATCATTCAGGAGGGCTACATGCTAGAGTTGGCATGGCTGGTTCCCAACACCTTCCTGGTTTCTCCCTGCAAATTCGTGACTAAACGTATGGTGGTCCGGATAACTCTGGCCAGGTTTCTGTGACTGGAGGCGATGACCCCTATTCCTGCAGACCCCAACGCTGGTCAGGTTGATTCTACATCTACGTCTTTGTCCCCATAAAGGAGGGCTCCTTTGCCCAATTCTGGCCCTCAGTTCTATCAACAGAGTGCTGTGGTTGCCGTGATTCCATAAGGAAACCCTGCACTTGGTCATTTTAGCGATTCAGAAAGGGGAGTTTCTGACGTCATTGGACCTGTTGGAGGCATATTTTTTCATCTTATTAAAACTTGATATACCGCCCTTAGTGGGGGACAGCAGAGCAGTTTACAATAAAATAAAACAAATTAAAAGTCAGAAAGGAACTCCATTAAATTATAGAAAAGAGATATAGGATAAGTATGCAACAGGAGGAAAGGGATCAGAAGAAACACAAGGGGGAGTCATGCAGGGTGTCTGAGTCTAGAAGTACCTCCATATTCTAATAAGAGCCGAACACCAGCACTTCCTGAGATTCGCAGTGCCTATGGGTCACTTCCAGTTCCGGACTTTGCTGTTCAGCCTAGCCACTGTGCCCAGGATCTTCATGAATGTCATGGTGGTGGTGGCGGCCGCTCTAAGATGGGAAGGCATAATGGTTCAGCCATACCTGGACAATTGCTTGATCAGGGCAAAGTCCCTGGAGGACAGTCAGAGTGCCACGCACAGAGTGGTAGAGCTCTTCCAGAGCCTCGGTTGGGCGGTGAACTTCAAAAAGAGTCACTTGACACTGTCGCAGCAGATGATTTACTTGGGAGGGACTGGTGTATCTGCCTCTGGAGCACGCTGGAAAGGTTAAAGAACAAGTACGGCAGTTTCTCTGGATGGCTCGACCTTCGGTCTGGCATTACCTGCAGCTCCTGGGCTCCATGGTGGTGACCATCGAGCTGGTCCTGTGGGCTCTGGCTCATATGCAACCCCTGCAGCGGGCTTTGTTATCGTGCTGGTCCCGTTAGAGGGAGTCACTATCACAGAGGCTACCATGCCTTGGGTAGGTCCGGCTCAGCCTAGGTGGTGACTCTTCTCCCCGACCTTGATGGCAGGCATGCCATTTGATGCTCCTGCCTAGGTGACTCTGACAACCAATGCCATTCTGCTCGGTTCGGGAGGGTATTGCCTGGCTCAGATCACCAAGGGTTAGTGGATGGCAGAGGAATCGGCATAGTCGAATAACAAGCTGGAGCTGAGGGCGGTGTTCCGGCCCCTCCTGCATTTCTGGAATCTTGTGTAAGGCCAGGCCATGCACATCTTTTCAGGCAATGCAACAACAGTGGCATACATCAATCACCGGGGGGGGGGAGGGGGGGCGGGCATGGTCAGCTCAGTGTTGATGGAGGAGGGAGGATGTGAGCCCGATTTTTCAACTGGGTGGAGGAGCATCTTCTCACCCTATCGGTGGCGCACATGGCCGGCAAGGAGAGCATGCAGGTGGACTTTGAGTTGGCACCAGGTGGACCCAGAGACTTTTGTAAAAACTAAAAAGTCATGGGATAGGAGGCAGTGTACTATTGTGGATCAGGAACTGGTTAAAAGATAGAAAGCAGAGGATAGGTCTAAATGGCCAATTTTCCCAATGGAAAAAGGTGAATAGTGGAGTACCCCAGGGATCTGTGCTGGGTCTGCTGCTTTTTGTCATATTCATAAATAACCTGGAAAAGGGAATAACGAGTGAGGTTATCAAATTTGCAGATGACACAAAACTATTTAAAGTTGTTAAAACCCAAGAGGATTGTGGAAAATTGCAAGAAATCTTGATAACTTGGAAGACTGGGCATCCAAATGGCAGATGAAATTTAATGTGGACAAGTGCAAAGTTATGCACCTAGGAAAGAACAACCCAAACTATGGTTACACGATGTAAGGTTCCACATTGGGAACCCCACCACACAGGAAAAAGATTTAGGTGTCATCGTGGATAACATGTTAAAACCCTCCACCCAGTGTGCAGCGGCGGCCAAGAGAGCAAATAGAATGCTAGGTATCATAAGGAAAGGAATGGAAAATAAAACAAAGGATATTATAATGCCTCTGTATCATTCCATGGTGAGACCGCACCTTGAATATTGTGTGCAGTTCTGGTCGCCGTATCTTAAAAAGGATATAGCGTTATTAGAAATGGTACAGAGAAGAGCCACCGAAATGGTAAAGGGGATGGAAGGCTACTCCTATGAAGAGAGGCTAAAAAGGTTAGGGCTCTTCAAACTGGAAAAGAGACGGCTGAGGGGAGATATGATAGAGGTCTATAAATTAATGAATGGAGTGGAACGGGTAAACGTACGTAGATCGATTGTTTACATTATCAGAATATAGAAAGACTAGGGGACATGCAATGAAGCTACAGGGTAAACTATTTAAGACAAATAAGAGAAAATATTTTTTCACTCAACATGTAATCAAACTCTGGAATTTGTTACCGGAGGATTAGTAAAGGCTGTTAGTGTAGCTGGGTTTAAAAAAGGTTTGGACAAGTTCCTGGAGGAAGGTCACCATTATTAAAAGGGACCTTGGATATCACTGCTTGACCCAGTACAAGCAATGAGGAACCTGTGTCTTTTCAGGAGACTGCTAG
Source organism: Ichthyophis bannanicus (assembly GCA_033557465.1). NCBI lineage: Eukaryota > Metazoa > Chordata > Amphibia > Gymnophiona > Ichthyophiidae > Ichthyophis > Ichthyophis bannanicus. The sequence continues at coordinate 160,446,751 of CM066043.1, read as the reverse complement.
GTACTTGTGACCTAGATTGGCCACTGTTGGAAACAGGATACTGGGCTTGATGGACCTTGATCTGACCCAGTATGGCATATCTTATGTTCTTATGTTTTTTTATGTTGAATGACTCCATGTTTTGGAGTGTGGTGAGATGCTGGGGTCAGCTGGTGATGAACCTGATGGCTTCGGCATCCAGCGCCAAGTTGAACCGGTTTTTCAGCAGGCAACGCGAGCGCATGTCAGAGGGGCTGGACACACTAGTACAGCCATGGTTGCTTGAGGGGCTCCTGTATGTATTTCCACCCTGGCCCCTGCTTGGGCAGGTGCTTCACAGGATAGAATGGCACCGGAGTCCAGTGATCCTGATCGTTCCGGACTGCAACTTGGAGGCCATGGTATGCGGACCTCGGGCACCTCCTAGAGACGGACCCTTGGCAGTTCCCAGTACGGGATGATCTGTTGGTACAGGGACCATTGTGCATGCCTCAGTTGGATTGATTCTTGCTTACGGCTTGGCTCTTGAGAGGGCAAGATTGAGTAAGTGGGGTTACTCGCAAGCAGTGGTAACGATGCTCCTTAAAGCCTGGAAGCAGTCTACCTCCTTATCTTACATCAGAGTGTGGACAGTGTTTGAGAATTAGTGTGCTGCTGAAGGAGCTTCAACTCTGTCTGCATCCATCTCGCAGACTTTGGCGTTCATACAGGCAGGGCTCAAGAAGGGGGGCCTGGTTCTTGGCTCGCTGCATGTGCAAGTGGCTTGTTATCACAGCTGCATACTGGGGAGAGTCTCTAGCCGCACATCTGCATGTGGTTCGTTTTCTCGGCAGTGCGGCAGGTGAAGCCACCTCTGTGACCTTCAGACCCACTGCCGGCAATTGCAGAGATACCATTTGAGTCCGTGAAGGATCTTACCCTGAAGATGGTGTTCCTGGTACTGATTTGCTCAGCAAGATGTGTTTTGGAGTTACAGGCCTTGTCCTGTCGGAAGCCCTTCCTGGTTTTCCATCCAGAGAAAGTGGTGCTGTAGATGGCGCCTTTTTTCTTGCCCAAAGTGGTTTCTCCCTTTTATGTGAACCTGGCCGTCTCTCTGTCAGTGTTGCGGCTAGGGAGGGCGAGGAGGGCCCATGGCAAGATGCAGTTGCTGGATGCTTGGCGGGTACTCCGCCGCTATTTGAAGCAGATGGAGCCATTTCGGCGGTCCGACCACCTCTTTGTCCTCTTTGGAAGGATTGGGGGGGGGGGGATGGGCATGACAGGCAGTGGTGGCTTCCAAGGTGTTCATAGCACGGTGGCTGAAGGAGACAATTTTCACGGCGTACCTGCTGAGACACAGGTCTGTGCCACTGGGGCTACGCGCCAACTTGACCAGGACGCAGGGAGGCATCTTGGGCGAGTGTGAGACTGGTGCCACCTGGAGATATTTGCAGGGTGACCACCTGGGCGTCTCTATATGGCTTTGTGAGCATTAGTGCCTTGATTTTTGGGCGAGAGAGGAGGCAAGGTTTGGGGCCAGGGGGTTGCAGGCTGACCTCACGAGTCCCTTCCTGTAGGTGGCACTGCTGTGGTACATGCCATGCATCTGGACTGGACTGGAGGGATGATATGGAAGGTTAAATTATTTTTTATTTATTTATTTATTTTTTTATTTATTTAAGCTTTTCTTCTATACCGCTTTTTCCCAAGATCAAAGGCGGTTTACAATTAACATAATGAACATGGTTTTACATGGAACATCGTATTTTTTTCAAACTATGTACAATTAACTTTTTATGAACAATAACATGGAACATATAATTATACAAATGCTGTAACTATTTACATCAGTCAAATATTTACATTAGTCAATTATTAATCGTGGTTTTTAAGGGTTGCTTTTTCCTAAGTGTGTTGAGGTTTGTGGCTTTTTGATCTGTGGTTTAAGGAGGATTTTTATGGATGTGTTGTGAGGGGGATGGGGGGGGTTCATTAAGATTTATAAAGTGTTCTTTAAACAGATATGTTTTTAGTTCTTTCCGGAATGTCTGGAGATCCTTTATTTTGCGGAGGCTTAGTGGGAGTTTATTCCATAGGGTGGGGGCTGCATATGAGAATGCTCTTGAGCTTGTGGTTTTTTTTGTTTTTCGAATGGATTTTTTTATGTCTAGTGAGTGGGTTGCGTTTTGTCTGCGGTTTCTATGTTCTTTTGGAGCATGTAGTAGAGTGGTTAGATGTGAGGGTGATATGCCGTTGATAAGTTTAAATGTGGTCAAGAGTATTTTGTATGATATTCTACTATTTATGGGAAGCCAGTGTAGTTCGGCGAGTATGGGAGTTATGTGGTCAGTGAGGCGGGCTTTTGCTGTTACTCGAGCACAGATGTTTTGAGCTCGTTGGAGTAAGTTGGTATTTGTGAGAGGGAGGCCGATAAGTAGACTATTACAATAGTCGAAGTGTGGAGTGATGAGTGTGCTGATAACGGATCTGAAGTCACGTGTGTCTAGTATTGGTCGTAGGTGTTGAATGGTCTTAAGTTTATAGAATATGGTTTTCACGGTTTGTTTTATGTGAGGGAGCATACTAAGTGCGTGATCTATTATGATGCCTAGGTATTTTACTTCCTTTTTGATTGGGATTATTGTGTCGTTAATTGTTATTGTTTCAGGGAGAGTAGTATCTGGTTTTCTTGTTACGAACATTGCTTCAGTTTTTTTTAGACCTTACCTGCTAATTACCTATCTCCAGGAACAAGCAGGAATGGGTCTTCACATATGGGTACGTCGGTACCGATGGAGCCTGTGCAGGAACGCTCCCCAGCGTCCAATCAGAAAGCCTTTGGGAGCATCCCACAGCGCCTGCGTGCTGCCTTCCCGCCTTTCCAATTGTCTCTCCTCAGTTGTTCTTTTTCCGCGGAGCCAGCAGGTCATGTTCCTGTCACCGCAGAAGAATTTCCTTATTTTTTCTTTATTTCTTTTCTGTCGTGTCTGCCTTCCTCGACGCTATACCGGTACCGCCGGTTCTTATTCTTTTCTTCTTAAAAAAAAAAAAGAAGACGACTTTTTTCCATTATTTTTCTTCAGGTGTACTTCAGTTTTGGGCCTTGGGCCCAAAACCCTTTTCCTTAAATATGGAAAAACCTGCCTCAGGATTTAGGAAGTGCACAAAATGTGGCGGTACTATCTCCGTCACCGACACCCATGACTTGTGTCTAAAATGTTTAGGCCCTGACCATTCCATTAAAGATTGTGTGTCCTGTTCCATGATGTCTAAGAGAGGTCGACAGAACCGAGCTGCCAAGCTCAGTACCCTGTTTCCCACTGATGCAGCTTAGGTGGCATCGACGTCTTCCAGGGCTTCTTCCTCCTCACATGGATCTCAGGTAACTAAACATAAATCCAGCCGGTCCTCAAAGGGCAAATCTCCTTCTAAGCATCGAGATGCCCCTGGCCTTGCCCTCGAGGATTCTGCACCGGCAAAATTATCCCGGCGGGAGGCTTCGGCTTCTAAAGCATCATCATCGGGGTTCCAGGATGATCTAGATGGCGTGGCCTCAACAGATCTCCTGGTGCCATGCTCTGGGGTACCAGTGGCTTCCACCGGTACCGACTTCCAGGCATTGGCAGCGTCGATGGATCAGAGGATTCTGTCCATCGAACGCAGTCTGGCAGCTTTCCTTGTGGCATCAACGCCCATGGTACCACAACAGACTACTCCGCCGGTACCGGCTCCGGTATCGCCATCGGCACCGATTCCGGTACCGGTGGCATCGACATCGGCATCGGTGTCAACTATGCCGGTACTCTGCCCTCTGCAGCCCTCCGGTACCGATACCCCGGTACCGATGATTCCCGATACCGATCCCGGTCGGTACGGGTATCGGGCTTTGCAAGAGCATCCCGACAGACGATACTTCAATTCCTCTGACTCTGAGGATTCTGAAGAGTCTGTCGATGCAGCGATGCTTCTTCCACAGGAGGAGTCCTCTCCTAAACGAAGGATGTCTCCTCCAGAGGACTTGTCTTTTCAAGACTTTATCAGAGAGGTGGCTCGGGGTCTCTCTATTACAGTAGCCCCAGAATCAGAGCCTAGAGCTAAGGAGTTAGATATTCTACAATATCCTAAAACTCCTAAAGAGGCAGCTACCTTGCCTATTCATGAGATTATGTATGATTTCATGTTAAGGATGTGGGAAGCACCTCTATCCACCTCTCCTCATTCTCGCAGGTTAGACACCTTGTATCGTGTCCCTCCTTGTCCTAGTTTCCATAAAACTCAGCTTCCTCACCACTCTATTGTGGTTGAGTCTGCAATGAGGAAGATTAGAAGTGCCAAGAGACATGCCTCTAATCCTCCAGGACGTGAATGTAGAACCCTGGATGCTTTTGGTCGAAGAGTCTTCCAAGCTTCCATGCTTGCTGCGAGAATTCATTCCTATAGTCTAAACATGGGAATGTTCTTAAAAGAAGTCACTGACCATTTGCTGACTTTAAGTCCTTTTATGTCGGACAGTAAAAGGCCAGAATTTCTCTCTGGGCTCAAACATGCCCAGGATATCTCCAAATTCTCCAACCGTGCAGCCTTCGACGCCTTTGAATGTGTAAGCAGAGCCTCAGCTATAGCTATAGGTGCACGTAGGATTGCTTGGCTTCAAGCATCTGATTTGGAGACCTGGGTCCAAGATGACTTGGGAAATATCCCTTGTACAGGTGAGAATCTGGTAAAGATTGGCAAGCAAAAGCCAATCAAATGGATGCTGAAAATTCTGCTTTGGATAGACTATCCAAATCTACTGCTGCTCCTGCTAAGAAAAGGTTGTTCAAGAAAACACCCTTTTCTAAAAAGGGAAGATCCTATCCTGCTTATAGTCAGAGAGCATCTTCTGCAGCTCAGTTTCCTTCCAAACGTCAGCAATCCTCCAAACAAACCAAGGCAAAGGCTGTGAGGCCTGCTCCAGCCCAGCAATCTCAGCCCACTCAGGGCCTTTGACTCTCTGCTAGAGAACTTAGCCTTCCTGGCTCTAGAAGGCCCAGAGCCCTCCACCATCCCAGGAAGGTTATGTCACTTTGCTCCCAGATGGGGGGCAAATCACAGCAGAGCATTGGACACTCTCCATCATAAGAGAGGGGTACAAGCTTCATTTTTCCAGCTTGCCCCCTCTCACAAGAGTGCACCAGTTCAATTCTCCAACCTCCCTCCTCAGCCTGTTAGAGCAGGAGGTTGCCACTCTTCTAGCCCAGGGGGCAATAGAGGAAGTGCCTTCTCGACAACAGGGCACGGGGTTCTACTCCCCCTATTTTCTTATCCCAAAGAAAACAGGGGGCTTCAGGCCCATTTTAGATCTCAGAGAATTGAACAGATTCCTAGTCAAAGAGAAATTCAAGATGGTTTCTCTAGGAACTCTGCTGCCATACCTTCACAGTCAGGATTGGCTTTGTTCTCTAGATCTCAAGGATGCGTACACTCATGTTCTCATCCATCCAACTCACAGGAGGTTCCTTCGGTTCCTTTTCCAGGAGAAGCACTATCAATACAAAGTGCTCCCCTTTGGCCTGGCCTCTGCACCACGGGTGTTCACGAAATGCATGGCAGTGGTTGCTGCTTTTCTGCGCACTCTGGGAATATTTGTCTTCCCTTATCTGGACAACTGGCTCATTCGAGCTCCCACTCAATCAGAGGCCAAGACAGCTCTAACCTGCACAATGCGTATCCTTCAATATTTAGGGCTGGTAATAAACATTCCAAAATCCAATTTGATCCCTACTCAGTCCCTGGAGTTTATAGGGGCACTGCTGGATGCCACAAAGGCAAGGGCCTATCTTCCCCAGGCCCGCTGCCTTCGCTTGATGCAGTTAGCTTCTCAAGCAGAGTCATAACCCCTACTAACTGCTCGAGAGATGTTACAGTTGCTAGGCCACATGGCATCCACCGTTCATGTGGTACCATATGCTCGCCTTCACATGAGAGCAGCTCAGTGGACTTTATCCACCCAATGGACCCAGGCATTAGGCTGCCTGTCCGACAAAATAGCAAACACACGTCGCCTCATTTTGTCCCTCCAGTGGTGGAAGTCCCCTCAAAACCTGTTGCTGGGGTCTCCTTTTCAACAGCCTCTACCCAAGGCAACTCTTACAACAGATGCTTCTCCAATGGGCTGGGGAGCTCATCTTCAGGACCTCTCCACCCAGGGCATCTGGTCCCCACAGGAGACTTGTCTACATATCAATCTCTTGGAACTCAGAGCAATCTTCCTTGCTCTGCGAGTTTTCCACACCCTGCTCAGCCACAAGACAGTCCTTGTCCATACGGACAATCAAGTAGCCATGTTCTATATAAACAAGCAGGGAGAAACTGGCTCTCTGTCGCTTTGCAACGAAGCTCTGTGACTGTGGGCCCTCGCCAGAAAGCATCACATTCATCTTCTGGCAGTCTATCTTCCAGGTGTTCAAAACTCTTGGGCGGATAGACTCAGTCGAGTTCTGCTTCCACACGAGTGGTCCCTACATATGGACCTGGTATCCAAGATTTTTCAAATTTGGGGAACCCCGGACATAGACCTCTTTGCAAGTCCGTGGAATTCCAAACTTCCCTGGTTCTGTTCCAGAACTCCGGCTCAGGGGGCTCAGGCAAGGGATGCTTTCCTCCTTCACTGGGGTCAAGACTTAATGTATGCCTTTCCACCCATTCCCCTAATTCCCAAAACCCTGTTCAAGCTTCAGAGAGACAGAGGCCACATGATTCTCATAGCTCCACATTGGCCACGACAGGTGTGGTACCCTCTGCTTCTACATCTCTCTCAAACTCCCTCACTAGAGTTAGGGTCTGCTCCAGACCTCCTCTCTCAGGAGGACGGAAGGTTGTGGCATCCCAATCCCCAGTCTCTGCATCTCAGGGCTTGGTTGCTGAAGGCCTAGATCTCCAGGATCTTCCTCTTTCTCAACAAGTGAAAGATGTTCTTTATGCTTCCAGAAAACCTTCCACTAGACGTTCTTACGCCTTCAAGTGGAAAAGGTTTACCATCTGGTGGTCTGGAAAGGTTCTTAACCCCCGGTCAATACCTCTGGAATCGTTGCTGGAGTATTTCCTGCATCTCTCTAATGCAGGCCTTAAGACAAATTCAGTAAGAGTCCATCTGAGTGCTATTGCAGCTTCACTCAGGCCTCTAAATGAACAACCTGTTTCCTCTCATCCCCTTGTAGCAAGGTTCATGAGAGGCCTCCTTTTAACAAAGCCTCCCATTAGACCACCTCTGGTGGCATGGGACTTAAATTTGGCTCTTGGTCAGCTTATGAAGCCGCCTTTTGAACCTTTAGCTACTACCTCCATGAAATACCTTTCTTGGAAGGTTATCTTTCTCATTGCAATCACATCAGCATGCCGCATCAGTGAATTGCAAGCACTAGTAGCTAATCCACCTTATTCAAGGTTCCATCATGACAAGGTGGTCATTAGGACTAATCCACACTTTATGGCTAAGGTGGTCTCGCCTTTTCACCTCAACCAAGAGGTCTACCTACCTGTCTTTTTTCCAGGTCCTCATGCATCAAGTGCAGAGAGGAATCTTCATACCCTGGACTGTAAAAGAGCTCTAGCTTTTTACTTACAAAGGACACAGCAACATAGAAAGTCTTCTCAACCCTTTGTTGCTTTTGATCCTTCTCATTTGGGACAACCAGTCTCCAAGAGAACTCTTTCCAACTGGATTGCCCAATGTATTTCTTTCGCCTATCAGAGCAAGAACATTTCTCTGGAGGGCCATGTCACAGCTCACAATGTGAGAGCCATGGCAGCCTCAATGGCTCATCTGAACTCTGTGTCTATCGATGACATCTGTCGAGCAGCCACTTGGGCCTCAGTTCATACCTTCACAGCCCATTACTGCTTAGACAAGGACTCCCGCCGGGATGCCTTGTTTGGTCAGGCTGTCCTCAAATACCTGTTCCATACTTAATCAACTCCTACCCACCATCCCTCATGGGATGCCAGAGATCCAGGTGGTGAAGTGCAGCCCTGTCCCAGGGACGCACAACTTCTGGGCTCTCTCCCTGACATCAAAAGCTAGGGAGTCCCCATATGTGAAGACTCATTCCTGCTTGTTCCTAGAGATAGCACAGTTACTTACCTGTAACAGGTGATCTCTGGGAACAGCAGGAATAAGTCTTCACAACCCACCCACCTCCCCTAGGAGTTGTCTCTCTCTCTCTATCTCTCTTCCTTTCCCTCTCTCTCCCTCTTTGTCTCAGCTATAAAACTCAACTGAGGAGAGACAGTTGGAAAGGCGGGAAGGCAGCACGCAGGCGCTGTGGGATGCTCCCAAAGGCTTTCTGATTGGACGCTGGGGAGCGTTTCCGCGCAGGCTCCGTCGGTACCAACGTACTGTCGTCACTCCCCCTTGTGGCCAGGCGGTTGCCTAGGGCTGCAGGGGTTGTGACGATTGACCTTTGTTAAAACTTGCCTAAACTCATGTAGTTGTGTCCCCGAAAGGATTATAGCCAAGTGCAAGGTCGCAGGAAAATTTCTTTTATTCTCAGAAATCAGGAATTCCAAAACCAAGTCAATTCTTTAACATGAATTGATTGAAGATAAGGGAAAACAAAACTCAGGATATTTCTCCAAACATAACAATGCTCAAGCCATTTATACAGTCCCTGGCTTGCTGTAGCCTTTAAACTGACATTCAAGTAAAACTTTACTTTCAAAGATATTCTGTACTTGGTCTTCCGGAGGCGCTGTGCCACCCTCCGTTGTTCCACAGCAGGTGTAGCACAGTTCCTGACTCAATCAACTTGCTTTCACACGTAGTGTAATTCCTTCTCAGTTGTAATACAAACTTTCAGCCTAGCTCTGGCCCAAGCAGCATTAAATGAAACAGCTACTTTTAAAAAGCATGGCTAAAAGTCCTGGCTTAAAAAGTCCTGGTAAAAGGAACTTCCTCAGTTCTTTTACCTAACACATGGTAACTCAGAAATATACATTAACTTCACCCAGCTGGGTTTTTTTCTTCACTCAAACCCTCTTTGGTCCTCTTATGTTTCTCTTGCACAAATAGCACAGCTTATTTCCATATCTGAAATGCTATCTGACTCTCCAGAGACTCCTACCTCCATTTCCTCCACACTTGATTCTCCTGGGTCATTGTTTTCCTGGGTATGCTCTTGGGAAGCCTCCCCAGCCTGCAGAGCCTTCAGTAGTTTTCCCCAGGCACTCTTAACCGTGAGAGAGCTAGCGGGGGAAGGGCAGGGAAAACCCCTTTCCTCTAATAAGCCTTTTAACCGATGTAAAGGGCTCACCTTAGTAGTGCTGGGTTTTCTGCTGATAACGTCCTTACTGGGTAGAGAGTTGAGCCAAGACCCTTTTGAGAATATTTCCTCCTCTGAGGACTCTTCTCCCGAGGTTTCCACAAGCCTTGTCAGCCTTTTACTCCTGGCTCTCACCGGCTTCTGTGCAAGGGATTCCCCTGGACTTCTTGTCCTTCCTTCCTGGAACCCTTGTGTCCTCTGTGTCTGAATTTTCTCTCTCTTTCTCTCCTCCCGAGGAAAGCCTCTTATCTCCTCCTCGTGTCTGTGTCTGTGCTTGCCTTGGTGCTTGCTCTGAGCCTGTCCTCCGTCAGGAAAATCTGCTGTATGAGTGCAGTTTTTCTTCCTAAATGTTTGGGGCTGTCCTATCCCTTCTGACTCCGCTCCCAAACCACTCCCTTCCCCTCCCTCTATCTCCATGGGAACAGGGGGTGTGTTTTGGTCTGCAGTTCTCTTTGAGAAACTTTTCTCTTTCGTATCTGAGTTAACCCTTTCAGAGCCTGCAGTTCTTTGGGTGAAAGGAAAAAAAGGCAGTTTTCCCTTTATTTTTCTGCCCTCAGCAGCTGCTTCTCCACCACAGTACCCATATGTGAAGACTTATTCCTGCTGTTCCCAGAGATCACCTGTTACAGGTAAGTAACTGTGCTTTCCTTGAATTCCTGCAGTCCAGTCTAGAACCCACCCTTGTTCTTTTTGGGTGGTTGTCCAGTCTGTTTGCTGCCGTTTGGGGGAAGGAATCCAAACTCATTGCATGCTGTGGTTTGGTTTTAGTGTGCAGTATGGACTCCATATAGTGCTAAGAGTAAATTAAGAGTAAAAATTAAAAAAAAAAAAAAAAAAGAGAGAGAGAGAGCATATTTCTTGACAAGTCTCACAGGCGAGCAAATGTAAAGAGCTTCAGGTCTGAAATACTGACATTCGGCATTTTGGTGGAGCCAGTTTTGTTTGGGCCTATGGCGTCATGGCTCCTTTAGAGTGTGGCCTGAGATATATAAGATGACATGGATTTGTTTCTACCTTTTAGTTATAGTTGGTTCAATTGTAGCTGTGTGGGCTTAAATTCTGCTTTGTAACTCCAATACTGGTCAGCTTCCTGGAGCATGGTGCCCTATGTAGATGACATCAGCAAAGTTGGTCATGCTCAGTCTGTATCTGCTGGTTGGGGGGCACAACCCATGCGTCTGGACTGGATTGGAGGGATTCAAGGAAAGGTAATTAGCAGTTAAGGCCTGATTTTACCATAAGTCATACGGAGTCTTGCTGTAACATAAATTAATACTGATGCATTCCTGTGCCCCTGAACGTCAAGGATCACGTTCTGTTAATGGTGGTAGTAAGTATAATGTGGCCCATAACTTTTAAGTAGTGTGCTTAGAACACAATTTGCTGCATATCTACTGCACAGGCACTTTCTGCAGCATTTCAAAAGTGAAAGTTTGCTATATTTCTCCACATGCCTCATTCTATGGGACACAACACAAAGGTAAATGGAGATATCTGTATAGTATTCATTATTATTGGGAAGTCAGAGCAGAAGTGTAAAAAAAGGCTGAAAAGAAATGGTCTTGGATGCAGAATTAGGAATTTAAGTGCTTTAAGTCTAGTGGAAAGCAGACACAAAATATTTATTTAGCAAGTTTTAATACCGTATTTCCTGAGTTCAATATGGTTTGCAAGGAACAATTTAAATTAACTTTACATAGAACTGGGAAAAAATATGCATTAATATTTAACAATAGATTTAAAAGGTATATACATAGAGTGTTGGTAGTCAAGGTGCACAACATTTAAGGAACAGGAGAGAGATTGATAACAAAATAATATACAGTATAGAACTTTTTACAATCTGAATGATCAGTGTTGTCGCGTGTGGATTATATGTACAGTATCAGTGGATTGATTTTCTAGACCACCAATGTGAGTATGTGGGATCAGATGCATTTTTGAATGTTTGGGGCTTTGTGGAGGTAGAATATAGAGATGTTGAGGTTGAATTATGTTTTATCCTCTAAGGCAGGGGTCACCAACCTCCAGGGGGCCGCGGGCCGCACAGCCGACTACCGGCAGACTCGCGGGCCGCACCCCCCTCCCCCCCCCGCGCGCGAAAAAAACCCCTGCTCATACCTGTACTTTATTTTCCCATGTCAGCTCCCTCCCTTCTTCTGCAGCCGCGGCTCCCTGCCTCTTAGGGAACCGCGGCTGTGCTTGTAAAATCATCGCGGAGCCCTTCCTGTCTTGACGGGCTCCGTGCAGCATTGTCCCGCCTCTAAAGGAAGTTGTTTACCACTTCCTTTAGAGGCGGGACAATGCTGCACGGAGCCCGTCAAGACAGGAAGGGCTCCGCGATGATTTTACAAGCACAGCCGCGGTTCCCTAAGAGGCAGGGAGCCGCGGCTGCAGAAGAAGGAGTTGGTGAGTTGCCTTGGCGGGCCGCACCGGGGTAGAGTCTCGCGGGCCGCACTGAGGGACCTCTGCGGCCCGCGGGCCGCAGGTTGGTGACCCCTGCTCTAAGGGGTATGTTTACTAAACCGTCTTAACGTCGCAGCGGTGGTATTATCGTGCAATAATGCAGCAGTGGCATTAAGGCACACTAATGCTGTGAAATCCGGGTCTGAAGGGTGGAGTAAGGCTTCCCAGAGGGCGGAGAGAAGGGGTCAATGGGCGGAGAATGGGAGGGGAGAGGCTCCAGGCACACTAACGTTGTGAAATCCGGGTCTGAACACTAATGCCAGTGAAACCCTCGCGTTAAGGCACATTTGCAGGAAAGAGAAACCATTTCACTCAGCAGTGTGAGAGAAGTGATAGTTGTGATACATGTGAAGGGACCAAAAAGGCAAATAAACATATAAAAGGACCAGAACCACATCTAAAATCCCAATAACCACGCTGGCCAATAGTGATATTAATGATAAACATAAAGCAACACCACTGACAAAGCGTATAAATTAAGATATCATGTTTGGAAGGGTCTATGCTCTGTCCCCCTACAAAGTGAATGATCCCACATTGAAATAGCGCTGATCAGGGTTTCTGCCGTTTAGATTGGGCAGGTTTGTTATGGCGTACACATGTGCAGCAACAGCAGAGTGGGCACTTAGGAAACGGCAACTGTACTGATGCTGTAAATGGGATACAGGGGACTGCAAGCGGCACATGCGGTGGTCCAGCTGGGGCACAGTGCGGGCTAGGCAGATGCCTAGGTGGCACATAGGAATGCCAAAACTGTAAAGCAGCAAGACAGCAACTGATGAGGGTCCAACATGGGCACGAGTGTGTGTCCCACAGTGTCACAGGGGAGATTACCCAGCAGGTACCCCCAAGGGCACATAACATTGGCAGGCGGTGCGGGGAGGGGGGGGGAGCACGCATGTCTATGTAGGCACCCCTACCCAGGTGGTACTACATAATCCACCTATGGGTCCAAACACCCCCCTTCACTTAAATCATGTGACCATGGCACTCATACAGGATATGCACTATTCTGGGTGCATCATAGTCCACAAGGGCTAGACGTGACTGGGAAATAAGGATGGACACAGGTGTATCCTAGGTGTGTCTGCAAGGACTACCTATCACACGCTGGCACTGATGGCGACCTGCAGCATAGCCTATCTCAGCTAAGCCAGGTACTGCGGATCTGGTGCTGGGCACCCCACCTCGCCCTCAGGGCGAGCAAAGTACCCCCACAATGTGTCGGTCTGTAGCTACTCTGTGCCAGTAACACACACGGTCAGTTCCCCCTACCAGGCCGAGGTGCTGTGGGGGTGCATACCCCATCTTGTGATCATCTGTAGACTGCTGATCTGCATGTGCAGTGCATCATGGGTACGGTTGGGTTAACCCTATCCTGGTAACCACAGCAGACAGTTTGTGTGGTGACTTGCAGTCCTTCTGTAGCCAGCCAGGGGTTTGTTAGTAGCTATAGAGATGTAGTCCAGTGGTTACTTCACTGACTGTGGAGGCAGAGGTCATGGGTTTGATCCCACAGTGGTGTTATTTGATAGGGCTGTCTGAGGCATTTCCTTTTTTAATTTAAATTAGTGCTGCCAGCAAAAACACCCTCACAGTGCTGTAACCTTAAGGTGCCTCATAAGGCGCCCTGTAATGCGCCTTATAAGGCGCCCTTTAGGGAACATTATAAGGTGCCTTGGCGGACAGTGCACTTTATAATGTGCCCTCTGGAGTGCCTTATAGGGCGCCTTATGCGGCACCTTAGGTTACAGCACTGAGGGTGTGTTTGCTGGCAGCACTAATTTAAATTAAAAAAGAAAATGCCTCAGACAGCACTGATTTAAAGTAAAGGGTAATGCCTCAGACAGCCTTACTCATTAAGCCCACTGGGGGATCAAACTCATGACTCCTGTTTCATCAGTCATTGTATTAACCAGTGTGCTACACTTCTGTTGCTGTGTTTGCAGGTCAGTGCGCCTAATTAAGGCTAACGCGCGTTAACATGCCACGGCTACCTCTATCGCGCGATAACCCAAAATGCTACCTTAAGACCGGAACGCCCACTACCTTATATGACATTTGTCACAGTAAGACTGCATCTAACGCCGGTAACATTAAGACGGTTTAGTAAACATACCCCTAAGTGTTTGAATAGTAGAGTTTTCAGGGTTTTTTTGAATTGATGGATGTCATCAAGGATCCTGGCTGCAGTGTACTGCGCCATTTGTAAAGGAAGTAAAAGATGTTTGGGGAGGCCTTGGAGAATGATATTACAATTGTCCAAGTGAGGGAATATGAATGCTTGGTAAACTATTCTGAAGTCTTGGGGTTCAAGCAGGGACTGTAAGCATTGGAGGGTTCTTATTTTTTGATAGATCATTCTGGTGGCGGTGTTATGTGTTTCTAGGGTGAGACGCTGATCAATTGTTATCCCTAGATATTTCAACTCTGTTTTTACTTTTAGTTTCATATTGTTGATTTTTAGACCTTTTGGTGGGGAGAAATTTTCATCTCTTGTTATGAATAGTACTTCTATTTTCTTTGAGTTAATTGGCGATTGTTGTGTTAGCCAATGTGATATTATTTTGAAACAATTTATTATGGGGGTGTAGCAAGCTTTTGTTGTGATGAATGGCATGTAAATCATCAGCATAGATGTGGTATAGTATATTGTGCGCTTACATGATGCCGCAAAGTGTTTGCAAGTAAATGTTGAACAAGAGGGAAGAAAGTGCGCTGATCTTTGTGGTAGCTTAAATGGCGATGAATTTAAGGTTACAGTTCTGATACGCTGTTGGCGGTCTGTCAGGTAGGATTGGAACAATTGTAAAGCCTTGCTGTGGATTCCAGTTTCCTGTAGACGCTTGACCAGTAGGTTGTGTGATACTGAATTGAAGGCTGCTTTGTGTCACGGCCTCACCACCCGCCTCTAGCTTAGAGGGGCATGGTTATTAGAGGAACTTCCTGCTATCCGCCTTAACAAATAATTTCCCTGCAGGGTCCTCTGGGAAATGTAGTTTTGTTTTGTTAAGCTGTATGGGTGCGTCAGGCAGAAAGTTGTAGTCAGACTCAACAAGGTAAGGCAAATGACAGAAATTTATTTTGCACACAATGGTTCGAACATACCACATACAGGATTATCTGTTCAGGATTCTTTGAGGTAGAGCATTGTCCATAAACAAACCCAAACACAAGAATGGCTGTTCAAAGGTTCTCTGTAGTTCAGGATATACAGTCTTTAACAGCAAGGATATAGAATTCCTTTTTAGCCTTGCTGGCTAAAGCACAAAAACAAATCAAATTTAATGTCTGTGGTAGTTTAGCTTCTATTCGGCTTCAAAGCTTTCTTGGCTACCTTCCAAGCAAAAAGGTAGAACCCAGGGGCAAAAGAAAGCGTTGTTCTATTAACTACTTTAGCTTACCCCAGTGTCATACTTCAGGCAGCAGGTGGTTAACAAGCTTATATCACAGTTCCTGGCTTGCTCGTTAGTCCCCGTAAACTTCCCCCTTTGCAAACACGTGGGAATCACGGCCACCCTGCTTGTTGACTATGGGTACCTTCTTTCCTTGAAGACTTTCTTTCAAGACGGGCTTTTTCTCTACGTTCCCATGTTTAAAGCTTGACAAAAGTAACAATCCATGGGAGTGTCCTTCGTATTCAGCTCCACCTCGGGCTCTCCCAGCTGCATGGGCTTTGACTCCCCGTCTTGCTCACAGTGCTCAGCTAACAGCCTCCTGGGGAATCTTGGAGTCTCTCTTGTTTCTGGCCCCAAACTCGATTGCAGACGTGCTATATGCCAATTAGCACTTTCTTCTCCTGGAAGCTCAGTTTCTCTGCTCTGCTCAGCACTAGTCAAGCTTCCCTTGCTTGTATCTGTGCTTCTGTTCGTGTCAACCTGGCTTCCTGCTTCTCTTCCCCCTTCCTCATAGTCTGGCAAAGGTTTATATTTCCAGGGCTCTAGCTCCGACTCCTCCCTTCCCAGGTGATGGTAATCAGCTTGACTTCGGGTACCTGAGTGCTTGGAGAATTCCCTGCCATAAGGGTTCTGGGCCCTATATGCTCTCTCCCTCATTCCACTAGGGGGCGTATGAAACGTGGGCCTCGTGGAGGTTTTCTGATTCCTGGAGGTGGTTGTGGCTTTCCTACCCTGACTTGGTGAAAGGGGGCCCTTTACTAGGGTGAATTCCCTGTCTCTTTGTCCTCCCCCGGACTCCGGATAGGCCTCCTTGCCACATTTGATATCAAGGAATATTAAGATGTATCCTTGTTGAGGATTCTGAAGGCCTTTTAGGATTTTGTCTAAGAGAGACGTGATTAGCATCTCTGTGCCCATGGTATGTTCTAAATCTGTGTTGTTGTAAGTCTAATGGGTAGTTTCTGTCGACATAATCTTGCAGTTGGAGTAGAACTACTTTCTCAATTATTTTGGCTAAAAACAGTAGACTGCTGATGGGTCTGTATGAAGATGGGTCGCCAGTATCTAGATTTGGATTCTTTAAGATGGGTCTGATTGAGCCATTCTTAAGGGTTAGTGGTATATAGGCTTGATCGAAGGAATATTGTATAATTCTTCTTAAGAATGGGCTATTTCAAAGCGGATGGGCTGTATCCAACTTACTGGGCATGAGTCTAGTAGTGATATAGTTGTGTTAATTGTTTTTATGATGTTTTCCAAGATTTCCAGAGATGGTGGGGAGAGTCTCTTTTGAGAGCTGTTACTTGTTTGGCTAATAATGGTGTATAATTGTGTTAGGGCAGGAGTTCTATAGTTTGGATTGGAAGAAGTTGGCTATGCATTGTGGATCGGAAGCGTTGGTTGTTCTCTTGTTGTTATGTTTTAATAAGGATTTTACAATGTCAAATAATTCTCTGGGCTTATTTAAGGAGCTGATGATAAGTTTAGAGTGATATTCTTTCTTGTATGAATTGACTTTGTTTAGATAGTTGTTTAGGTTGATTATGTTTATTGGTTTCATTTTGTGAGTGGCGCCATCTGCGCTCTAGTTTTCTGAGTTCCCTTTTTAGTTGCTTTAGCTCTGGATTGTACCAAGACGTGTTAGGTTTTGTCTTTCTCTATTTGGTGTGTGGTATAGTGGCATGATCTGATATGATCTGTTCCATTTGTATATGAGGTCATCTAGGTTGTTTGATTCACTGTCAAGTAATGGGGAAAGGTTGCTTATGAATGATATTTTATCAAGGGTTTTGAGGCGACGTTGAACGTTATTGTTGGTTTTGTTGTAATGGTACTTGAGTGACTCAGATTGTAGTGTTGATAGTTGGGATGAGTAATTATTTAGGAGAAAAGATTAGGTTGAGTATGCCTCCACCATTGTGGTTAGGGCTGTTGATGATCTGTTTGAAGTATAAGAGTCCATTGCATCTAAGAATGCTGTTGATTTTCTCGGAGGTAGTGAGAAAAGGTTGAAGTCACACAGTATGAGGAGTTGTTTGTTTTGAGTTGCGCATGAGCATGCTGTTTCCAGTATGTTGGCTAGTGTATTTTGATCTGATTTAGGTGATCTGTAGTTTAGTCATATTGCTAAGTGGGTGTTTTTGATGAGGACCATGTCAAGGCTGTCTGTGTTGCTTGTGGTTGTTGCTGAGAAGTTGTAATTGTTCTTTGTGGAGATTAGTACACCTCCTCTTCTGTGGCTGCTTCTGTTACTGTAAAAGAGGTCTAGATACTTCGAGAAAGTTTATAATGACATTGTTGTCTTCATTGAGCCATGTTTGTTAGACATAGGAGGTCTGGTCTGTGATCATCTATGTAGTCTATGATGATGAGGATTTTGTTTCTGACTGATCTGGTGTTGATTATTATGGCAATTAGATCCTTTGGGGTTGATGTGGATGGAGTGCGGTGTTCTATGTGATGGATGTCATGGATTTTCACATATTTCCGGAAGTTGTGAGATTTAGTTCTGATCTTGTAAAGGTTGGTTCTTCACTTGTAGAATCTCAGGGTTTGTATGATTGGTATTGGGCTTGTGATCGTCATGAGGGATTCAGTCAGTAATATCGTGGAGATTAGACAGGTGATGGTTAGGAGAATGAATATTTTGTTTTGCATTTTGTCTGCAATTTGGGATTTATTTCGTGTTGGATGTGAGTTGCAAGCTGTGAGGTTCTGGCATACAGAGTGTAATAATCTGTTGTGGTTGGTTAGTTAGTCAGGTGTTCTAGCGGTGGTGCATGCACTGTAGATCAAGGTGAGGAAGTGCTGGACTCGTCTTTATCGGAGAGGATTGTGCAGCCGTTCTTGTTGAATAGTGCAGGACTGTTGTGGTATGTAGGGTGTATGAGATGGTCACCTAGGATAGTATGCTGAGGCGTAGAATGAGACTGTATTTAAGAGTATATATATGGAGTAAAGAGTTGCTGTTTCTTCCAAAGTTTGGGCAGCTTCAATATGGTCCTTGCCTAAGAGCCTCCCCAAAAGGTCCTCTGGCATGGGCCCTCCTGAGCTTGCCTTTGATTTAAAGGAGGCTGCTGGGTCCTGATTGGTGGTAGTGGTGGGGAGCGGGGAGGAGCTCACCTTCCCGCTCCCTGCTGCTGCCACTGATTGGGCTGTTGGGCGTCCGGTGATTGGCACCTGAGTGTGCCTTAGGTTTAAAGGAGGATACTGGGTCCTGATTGGTGGTGGTGGTGGTGGTGGTAGGGAGCGGGGAGGAGCTCTCCTTCCCGCTCCCTGCTGCAAATATCCAAGGCATTGGTGTTTGTACCATTCACGGGGGTAAATATTGTGTAAACAGAAAATGCAAAAGTGAGTTCTAAAGGAGCAACACCTGTAAGTGCTGTTGTGCTGTCTGGTGATAGGAAGACAGAGAAACACTGATGAAGAACAGAAGGAATGTAATGCTTTCATAAGGACAGTGATCATCCAGGAAAAGACTGAGCATGGTGAGAGCTCTGAAAGGGAAATCTCTGTTACCACTAAAGCAGGACTGGCACAAACAGTTGGCAAACTAGAAGGTCACTTTTTTGGTTGGGGGGAGGGGCAGCAGCAAAGGACATGTCTTTTAAAGCTAAACAATAGATTATGACAGCTACGGGGGGTTTGCCTTGGATACCTACACCCTGAACCACCTCTGGGGTCGGGTTGAGAAATTCTAAAGATGATGTCATATCTTGCAGAGCATCAACATAATTAAAATGATCCTCCATTTCTATTTAAAAAAAATTAACCCACTTTTAAAATTTTGGTTATTTATCTGTTTTTATTCTATAGGAAAACATTTCCAAGTGTATAATGGGGGTTCAGAAGGAAAAGAGATTACAACATATGGAATTTTGGTGTAGGAGTTGCTGTACGTTTGTCTATTTAACAAAGTATGGTCTAGTTATTGTAGAGCTTGCATGCTTGAGCTGAAGTTTGTTGCACTTTTGACATTTAATGAGGTGTAGCAACTGCAGAGGAGAGATGATAGAAGCATTATCAATCAAAATTTCAGATAAGTAGTAGAATTTTAAGTTGCACCCTGTTGAAGGTAGATCATTATAGAACTGCAGACAGATGTGAGAAGCTGCTGTGAGGAGGCTCAGGACTGTCTGCGAGATGAAAATTTCTAATGCTGTTGTGCACAAGGAGAGCATAGTCCTCGTAAACAGGAAATTAACAGTATTGTTCGTGCAATTGCTGTAAGTTAAAATTAGTAATTGCTCACACAGCTGTTTTAAATAACATATTGTGCTAGGTAGTCTGCTATCAAATACAATGTTTTCTTTGTTATATACCGGAACCATTTTGGTATTGACGTATGATACTAATGGGCCCTATTGAAATCTGTTTTACTCAGCTTTTATGTCTAGACAATGGTGCATAGAATGGCTTGGCCTTCCCGTGTTGGTAATAGACTTTCCTTTTCCTTCCTATTCATAAATCCCCGGGTTGTGCAGTATTAATTTTGCACTTAAATGATCTTGTTTGGGGGGGGGGGGAGGAGAGGCAGGAATGGTAGGGGTCTATTAATCTTGCATCAGTGCCATGCTGACTTCTTAATGCCTGAATATGGGAAAAGCAGATCTGTGGTGGTACATTGATGTTATACTACACAACTGTGATTGTGTGATGTTTTTGGAAGCATGCAGAGGCATGAATGAAAGGTGCTACCTAAGATGCTCTGGCAGGTTTTGTTTATTCCTTAAATAGCAGTTTTAGGCCTGGAAGTGCTTCACTCAGCCATCAGATTTTCCTTATCTAAGACTAAGAACAAATAATGCCTGCTCTTGTTTTATTATAAACAGAAGGTTTAATTGTCCTCCTTTGTCAATGGCCATAATGTGATCCTGTCCCCAGTGAGGTCTGGTGGCACAGCAGTAACCCTAATATCAGGCAGGTTTCCAGTTTCAGCAGAAGAGCCAAGATGGGTCTGTCCTCATCTTATAACTCAAATTTTACATGATCCAAGCCAAAAGATTCATTTTGGATTTGTCATACGTTTGAATGATGTATGGTGCAGTTTTGAACACCCAGACACAAACGTGGATAGCAAGGGAAGGATAATTTATTAATGAACACTCATGAGCCAAAGCCCAACAGAGGCCGTGTTTCGATCTCTCTTCTTCAGGGGCTGTTATTTGGCTACAAAAATATACATAAATATTGACTACAAAAATATACATAAATATAAACGTTAAAAACAGTCATATGGCTGTTATGCACATTGAACATATATATAACAAATAAATACCACCAACCATGAATGTAAACCTTGTATAAAACAATACCACGGTTGATTATACATATATATATATATTCAGTAATGTGAATAACATGAAACCATAAACTAATACGGCTGTATGCCACATATTATACAATCATAAAAAAATTGATATAGCTTAAAATACATAAAGTATAAAAACATAAATAGTTAAAAAAAACCTTGAAAGGCCAAAACAGAAGTGATGTACTATAAACTCATTTAATTAAATTCCTACCTACCTTAATGCTCATATGTTCTTGCCAATCTATATTATTTTTGAGAAAAAGGGGACAAGGAATACTTTAATGTTATGTATAATGTATCAATGAATAACCTTATTAATAGCGCAACAGGAACGAACCAAGATTGTTATACCTTATCTAAACAAATTATTATATAGCAACAAGGGAAAATATTTAATGTTGAAGACATCAAAACATTAATGGCAGTTATTAAAAATTGAGATGGCCCAGCATACGATAGCCACCGCACGGTATGGACCCCAACCGAGGGCTTGAACTCTAACTTATGTGATAAAATAAACGGCTTGCTTTTCAAATACATGTAAATAAATAAAATGAGGGACTGAACCAAAAATTATAAGTACATATCAAAAAACTGTATCTCGTAAAAACTAATACAGCTCTATAATTCATTTTAGCTTGTTTTTGTTTGCCAATGAAGCAGTCATTCATATATTAAATAGTCCATATGGTAATAGAAGCTCCTCATGAAAAAATCACATTTGTTATGCAAAAAAGGAGGCGCCGCTGTATTTTCAACATGTAATGCATCCGATCACAAATTCTTCTGTCATGCTCTTAATGAAAGGATGTCGGCATCTGCGCTGTAAAAATAGAAGGTTTCCGCGGGAAAACGATGACGTAATGCACAATTTCCATAAAATACAAATGTCATCCTTATCGGCATGTTTACAGCAATTCTACCCCCAAAAAATGTGTTTGAACAATTTTTAAAAGGCCAGTATATAAAAATTTGCATTTTATGGTAATGTGATTTTTTCATGAGGTGCTTCTATTACCATATGGACGATTTAATATACGAAGGAGTGCATCATTGGCAGACAATGATGCAATATTTAATGTTTTGATGTCTTCAACATTAAATATTTTCCCTTGTTGCTATATAATAATTTGTTTAGATAGGGTATAACAATCTTGGTTCGTTCCTGTTGCGCTATTAATAAGGTTATTCATTGATACATTATACATAACATTAAAGTATTCCTTGTCCCCTTTTTCTCAAAAATAATATAGATTGGCAAGAACATATGAACATTAAGGTAGGTAGGAATTTAATTAAATGAGTTTATAGTACATCACTTCTGTTTTGGCCTTTAAAGTTTTTTTAAACTATTCATGTTTTTATACTTTATGTATTTTAAG
Organism: Ichthyophis bannanicus; assembly: GCA_033557465.1. NCBI lineage: Eukaryota > Metazoa > Chordata > Amphibia > Gymnophiona > Ichthyophiidae > Ichthyophis > Ichthyophis bannanicus. The sequence continues at coordinate 160,424,934 of CM066043.1, read as the reverse complement.
TTATATCAATTTTTTTTTATGATTGTATAATATGTGGCATACAGCCGTATTAGTTTATGGTTTCATGTTATTCACATTACTGAATACATATGTATAATCTACCGTGGTATTGTTTTAGACAAGGTTTACATTCATGGTTGGTGGTATTTATTTGTTATGTATATGTTCAATGTGCATAACAGCCATATGACTGTTTTTAACGTTTATATTTATGTATATTTTTGTAGCCAAATAACGGCCCCTAAAGAAGAGAGATCGAAACACGGCCTCTGTTGGGCTTTGGCTCATGAGTGTTCATTAATCAATTATCCTTCCCTTGCTATCCACGTTTGTCTGGGTATTTACTGCATGTGGTTTTTGGTGCAGTTTTGAAGTCAGGAATGTTTGATTTTTGAGGGGTTCATTTGTTCTATATATTATATGGTATTTAGCTTATGCTTTTCACAAGTTATAGTCAGGTCAGTATGTATTTCTCTGTCCCCAGAGGGTTTATAATCTAAGTGTGTATCTGAGGCAATGGAAGGTTAAGTAACTTGCCCAAGGCCACAGGGAGTGTCAGTGGGATTCAGACCCTGCTCTCTTTGGTCACCAGGCCACTGTTCTAACAAATAGGCCACTCATCCACTCCTCTAGGAATTTACGGCTTGCCTGGAATATATGTGGATAAAGGTACGCATGCAGTGCCATTTTGTGTGTATTTCCATGCATAGTGAGCAGATGCATTGGGGCAGGATTTGGACTTACATGCATAAGGTGCCGGCTACCTCTTTGTCCTTTTTGCTGCTACAGATTAACGTGATTATGAATGCTTTAAATGTGTGTACCTGTAAATAAAGAAACATATGGCAAAATGTATCTGAAATTAAATCTTTGCATGGAAAGCAAAAATAAGAACTGCAGAAATCCATGGGTTTCAGAAATAGTGTTGAAATGCAACACTAAGGGTGGGAACCCTCAGGATGCATGTGATGTGTTGCTTGTTAAAAACAGTCAGGACTGTAAAGCTTTGTGGCCCAGCTCTCCTGATCTCACACTTGTGAAATAGAGGTGTTTTGAAAATGCCTGTGTTGCTGGCAGGTTTATTTATTTTTATTTATTTTTATTTATTTATTTCAAAGTCTTTTATACAGCCTTATCCAGCAATCAAGGTGGTTTACAAGGAACAGAACTTGAACGTTTACATATAACATGGTTAACTTTGTACCATAGAACAGTACATTTGTACATATAATAGTATTCAACAGTAATTAACTATTTGCAGTATTATTAGTTGTGGGGTATTGTAGCTAGGTGGTAACTGATGAACTATTTTAGGGTTGTCCATCAGTCATTTACTGATACAGAATAATTAGGCAAGTATAATGCAATAAATTTGGATCATCATCAATGGATATTTACAATGCAGTTAATTAGTGTGGTCAGTGGTGTCGAGTAGGTGTTTCTGAATGGAGTTACCCACAGTGTTCTGCAAAGAGCAGTGCTTTTATTCTTTTTCTGAATTCCATAAGGTCTTTTATTTCTCTTATTGTTGGTGGGAGGAAATTCCATTAAATTGGTGCGTGATATGAAAATGCTCTGTTGCTTGTTGTCTTGTTTGTTTTGCAGAAGTCAGTCGGGGTGGATAGGGAGTTTTGTGTGCGTCACCTTCTCCGTCTGGTGTCTGGGGTTTTGGAAATTAGAGTGGTAAGGTGAGATGGTGATATGTTGTGGATCAGTTTAAATATGATGACCAGATTCTTGTATTTGTTTCTACTGGCAGTAGGGAGCCAGTACAGTCTGTAAGATTGGGGTGATGTGTTCCGATCCAGATGCTTACATTATTACACATGCTACTGTATCCTGTGCCAGCTGAAGGTGTGCTAGTGTCTGCTTAGATAGACCTTGTAATATGCTGTTACAATAGTCAATATGTGGCTTGATCATTGCTTGTATTACTGTTCTGAAGTCTGACGGTTCTAATAGTGGCCTTAGTTGTTGCAGCATCTTAATCTTTCTATAAATGGCTTGGGTGGATTTATTTATATGTGTAGCAAGACTCAGGGATTTATCTAGGGTGATTCCTAGGTATTTTATCTCTTCCTTCACTGCTATTGCTGCTCCTCCAAGTTGAAGGTGTGGTGGGGGGCTGAATTCTTTGTCCCTGGTAATGAAGATTGCTTCTGTTTTATTGAGGTTTATCTTCAAGTTATTTGACAGGAGCCATTGAGAGGCTTCATCATAGCATGCTGTAATCTGTTCTAGGTTAACTTTGGTGGTGTTGATTGGAAGGTACATCATTATAAATGTGGTAATTCACTTTATGCTTTCAAAAGATGTTGCAGATTGGTTGAAGGTATACGAGGTGTGACAAAAAAGAAACGAGACTGTTGCAGCCATGCCCATGACTCAATGCCAGTTGCCTAATCACTTATGTCACTGTGTTGTGCAACATCTCGCCACTATTCTGCTGTAATATTTTTCATCTCTCTCACTCTTTTTCTTTTTCAGTTTTTTTTGTAGCACACCACGCCATCGCTTTGTCATACAACTGGGGTGGCAGAAATATGGAGCAAAGAATCAACTTGAAATTTCTGGTTAAGTTGGAGAAGGGCCCAACTAAGTGTCTCCAGTTTCTCCAAAAGGCTTATGGAGAAGATGCAATGTCAAGGCCGTGAGTCTTCGAGCGGCACAAGCGCTTCAAGACTGGCCGCGATGAGGTGGAGGATGACCCCAAGTCAGGATGGCCTTCCACAACAAAGACGGCTGAGAAAATCGACAGAGTGAACCAGCTGGTGTGGAGTGATCGCAGATTGACAGTGCAGATGATAGCTGAGGAGCTCAGCCTGAGCAGGCCGTCAGTGCAGACCATCTTGGTGCAGGAGCTGGGGATGCGGAAGGTGTGTGCCAAGATGGTGCCCAAGCTTTTATCCGGATGACCAGAAGGAGCACCGGGTCAATGTTTGTCGAGACTTGCTAGAGAAGATCGGAGAAGATCCAGCATTCGTTGGCCGAATCATCACTGGAGATGAGACTTAGGTCTTCAAGTACGACCTTGAAAGCAAGAGACTGAGCCTGCAGTGAAAGACTTGACTGTCACCCAGACCCAAGAAGGTGCGCATGTCCAAATCAAGGATCAAGGTCATGATGATCGCATTCTTCGACCAGAAAGGAGTGGTCCATCATGAGTTTGTGCCTGAGGGTCAGACAGTCAACCAGCACGTCTACCAGCAGGTCCTCAAATTGCCTCCATGACCAGGTTTGGTGCAGCAGGTGGGCTCTGTGAAGAGACAGGTCGTGGCTGCTTCACCACGACAATGCGCCCGCACACACCACGCTCAGTGTGAGGCAGTTCTTGGCCAGCAAACAAATCACATCTCTCGACCACCTTCCTTGTTCCTCAGATCTCGCACCGTGCGACTTCTGGCTCTTCCCTAGGCTGAAGACTGCGCTCAAAGGAACTCATTTCACCTTTCTAGAAGAGATCAAGGCCACTGTGGAGAGGAAGCTGAGGGACCTCAAGGAGGAGGACTTTACTGAGTGCTTCCATACATGGCAGAAGCGAATGCAGAAGTGTATTAACTCTGGGGGTGATTACTTCAAAGGGGACAATGCGTAGTTTCTCTAAAGATTTTGTAATAAAACATTTATGGGACAGTCTCATTTCTTTTTTGTCACACCTCACATGTTAAATAATAGGGCTGATAGTGCAGAGCCCTGAAGGATTCCTTGGTTTTGGCTGAAAGGTTGTGATGTATTTTGGCCAATTTTTACCTGTTGAGTGCGGTCCTGCAGGTATTATTTATTATTTATTTATTTATTTTATTACAAGTTCTTATATACCGCACTATTCGGCATCAGCGCGGTTTACATTATAACATAAAGACCATAACAACAAGCTGTTTGGTTTACATCGAACAGGAGTACAAACTTGGAGAACCGGGGTAAACTATATACAAGAGATAATTACATAGAACAGAATAGAGTCTTAATAATATCAAGAACGGCATGGTGTGTTCATGAGTGGGTCACTTCCTCTGGTTCAATTGCTGGTAGGGTAGTATTGAAGGAAGAGGTGGTATTTGAGTGCCTTCCTGAACTGGAGTAGGTCAGTAATGGCCCTTATGTCGGAGGGTAGAGCGTTCCAGCATTTGGGTACATAGAAACTGAAGGCTCTGTTTGAGGTTGTCATGTTGCACTTTGTCAACGCCTTCGAGGTTGTCAGTAGGTTTACGGCTGATGTTCTTCTGGATCTGTTGGGGGGTACTGTGTGAATCAGATCTGTGAGTGAGGAGGATGAGATACCCTTGATTGCCTTGAATGATAGGACTAGGGTTTTAAAGATGATCCTCCCATGGATGGGGAGCCAGTGAAGCTGTTTAAGAATGGGAGTTACGTGGTCGCTTCTGGAGGCTCCGTAGAGGACTCTTGCTGCGGCATTCATGGCCATCTGTAATGGGCTAAGAGTGGATTGAGGGAGACCTTGTAATATGGCATTTGCAAAGTCGAAGTGTGGCAGGATTAGTGCTTGGTATATGGTTCGGAAGTCATCAGGGTCCAACATGGAGCGCATATGCCTAAGCGAGCGTATTTTGAAGTATACAGCTTTGACTATGTTATTTATGTGATGTTTCATATCCAGACGTTGGTCCAATGTAACTCCAAGGTATCTTATTGTTTCTTTAGCTTGTAGGTCAGCTTCCTTGACACTGACGTGGGCTGGAGGGGTGAAGTTGGGGTCTTTGGAGATGAAGAGCACCTCTGTTTTTTTATGTTGAATGCGAAGGTTTTGTGATTGGAGCCACTCTGAGACCGAATTGAGGCAGTCTACCAACGGTGCCAGGTCTAATTGAGTTGTGGAGAAAGGCATATATAAGAGAATGTCATCTGCGTATATCAAGCAGTTGACTTTGAAAGATCTTATGATGTCGCAGATGGGCTGCATGTATATGTTAAATAGTAGGGAAGACAATGAGGAACCTTGAGGCACACCTTGCTTTTGATGGAAGCGTTTTGACTCTTCTGTACCGGACTTCACATATTGCCATCTACCATCCAGGTAAGAGTTGCACCATTCTAATGCACTGTTGCAGATACCTTTCTCTTTCAGTCGTCCGAGGAGAATTTCGTGGCTTACTGAGTCGAACGCCGCAGCGATGTCTAAGAAGACGAGTACAAATCCTTGTCGGATGTTGTTAATGCCTGTGATAATGTCGTTGAATAGGTTCGTGAGAAGGGTCTCGACCCCATGATATTCTCTGAACCCATGTTGGCAGTGATCTAGGGGCGCTGTGGTGTCTATATGATCTTGGATTTGCCGTTGTGCCTCCTTCTCAATTATCTTGGCTAAGAGGGGAATGCTAGCTATAGGCCTATAAGATTCGACCTTTTGCGGGTCTAGCTTGGGGTTTTTCAAAAGTGGCCTGATGGAAGTCTGCTTGAGTGCTGCAGGGAAGTACCCTGTTGTGAATGAGAGGTTCATTAGATTTGCAATGAAGGGTTGAACGCACAACGTAGCTCCTTAATCCAAAAAGCTGGGCATGGGTCCGTTTGTGCAGTGGAGGTATTGAGAGATGCTATGGTGTCCTCGATGCATTTAGTGGATGGTGTAGAGAAGTTATTTAGTGGGGTTGCATTCGTTGGTTTCTTGGAACGGGACTGTTGACACCTTGTTAGTTTGCACTATCTTGGATTGCATGTAGTCAGCGAATTTCTGTGGATGAATCTCACTGTGTTGTTCGGGAGAAGGTTCCTTTGAGAGGGATTTGACCAGGTTGAAGAGGTCACGTGGTTTATTCAGTGATCTCTTTAGGGTGTCTGTGTGATATTGTTTCATTGTGGTTGTGATTGCTTCACGGTGTGTGGAGAGGTGAGTACGGTAGGCGGTCTGATCTTCAGTGGAAAGTGATCTGCGCCAGCGGCGTTCCAGTCTGCGGAGTTGAGTCAGAGAGGCTCGCAATTCAGGAGAGAACCATGGGGCGGTGCTTATTTTTCTCCTTGTGTGTTATTGGAATTGGAGGTTGTGATATGGCATGCAGATTGGAGTTCCAGGAGGTGATTAGTTCGTCGAGGTCTGGTGTGGTTTTGTTGAGGAGTGATTGGGTCTCAGCCAAGATGTGTTCTCTGTTAAATGGTCTAAATCTTCTTGTGGCAGTCCGTGATGTGCTGTGCATGTTTTGGCTTCTGTGCAGCTTCTCATTGATGATGGGGATCTGGAAAATGATCAGTTTGTGGTCTGACCAGGGTACATCAACGATTGATATTGGTAGGTTGTGGTTTTGTTGAATGACTGTCTGAGGAGCAAATACCAAATCCAGAATGTTTCCCTTTATATGAGTGGGTTTATTGATAATTTGCTTGAGTCCCAGGTCTTCCATAGCACCAAGGAAGGCAATTGCGTGGTTTTGGGATAACGATGGGAGATTGAAATCACCCATTATCCAATTTGGTTTGTTGGGATTGAGGGTGCTGGCAGTAAGGTCAATAATGGTTGGGAGGTCATCTGGAGACGTGGACGGTGTTCTGTATAAGAGGTTGAGGGAGCATTGCTGGTTAGTAACGGAGAGTATGTCTAGATTGCTTGAGCTAGAGGAATCTGTTATGTGGAAGTTAAGGTCCGATTTGGAGACTATGAGCACACCTCCTCCTTTTTTGTTTTCTGATGTCTTGTGTGTATGGCGAAATTGGGTGGTAGAAGTTTGTTGATTAGAAAGTTATCATCCGCTCAAAGCCAGGTTTCAGTGAACATGAGTATCTCTAGGACATAGCGGGAAATTGTGTCAAGAACCACAGGCCATTTTTAGAGAATAGAACGCGCATTTATGATGGCACATCTTAGGGGTCGGTAGTTCGGAGATTTTTCCTGGGTGGGTGTATTGGGCAGCTGGAGTGCTATGTGTATCAAATGGGAGCGGCGTGTGTAGGTGTCATTTCCTGGGTTGGAGTATGGAGGACAAGTCCACCTTTTTCCATGGCTATTCAGGATTGGAATCCTGCTTTGTGGCGTGTAAAGAGCCTGGGAGGTTCCAAGCCAGTGGGTGAGAAGGTAGAAGCTAAGACTGACAGCGACCTGGAGGGCGATTCTGAGGGTTTGGATTGAGTGTGAGACCCTATAGGTGCGAAGTGGGGAAGTGCAATACTGCAATACTGGGGTGGTACAATGCTGTTATGAGACACAATACATTGATGAGATTCTTCAGTACAGAGGAGCAATTAACGAGAGTGCAAACATTGAGCAGGTACAGTTTACATGCTAAGATATTGCCTATCTTTAAAGAGAGAGGGTGCAATACTGAGATGATGCAGTAATAAAGAACGAAGCTAGCAGATTATATTGATCTTCGACTGGCAAAATTGCAATATTGAGGTGGTACAAAATAAACTATGATGCTAGCAGGTTACTTTGAAAGTTAAAGTGGCTTAAAATAATAGTCCATCGAATGGACTGCGTTGTTTTAGTGTGTTGGTCCAATGTGAGCTTGGCAGAGTAGAACGGACTAGAGTTTCTTAAGTGGCGTAGGGTGCAGGGATACTGACCGGCATTGCCTGTCTGTAGTTGGATGGGTTTGCTGTTAGAGTATGCCGTCTGGAGCTGGATAGGGTGCGGTGGTCTTCTGGTGGCCCTCCTCTCGGTCCCCAGGCACGGGCCGGTCCGGTGGCGCGAACTTTAAAGTTCCTGGCTGGAGCCCCGATTGGACAGGATGTTGGTGCTGCTGGCTCCCACCGCTTGAGGCTCTATCCCCACTGGGGAGAGCCGATGAAGGCGGCGGGTGAACAGGGACCATGCTCCCGATGGTGCGAACTTTTAAAGATCTATTCAGCAACAATAGCACAATCTTACAGTTCAGTGTTGGTAGATGGTGGTTTCTTGGTTGGCTGCAGGGGGCTGAGAGAAGCAGAGCGTCGGGTCACTGGTGAGCTGCTTTGGGATATTTTCGTGTCGCCTATTGTGCCTCGCCTAAGGGCCACGCCAAGCGTGGGCGCGCCCAATGGCGCGAAGTTTAAACGTGCTCTGCTGAGCCCCGATTGGGCTGTGGTGAGCTGGAGGCCCCTCCCGCTGCTGGTGGCTCGATCCCCGGGAAGGGGAGAGGTGCTGGTGGTGGCGGGGGCTGAAGAGAGTCGGCGCCCGATGGCGCGAAATTTAAACGTGCTCTGCTGAGCTCCGATTGGGCTGTGGTGAGCTGGAGGCCCCTCCCGCTGCTGGTGGCTCGATCCCCGGGAAGGGGAGAGTTGCTGGTGGTGGTGGGGGCTGAAGAGAGTCGGCGCCCGATGGCGCGAAGTTTAAACGTGCTCTGCTGAGCCCCGATTGGGCTGTGGTGAGCTGGAGACCCCTCCCCGCTGCTGGTGGCTCGATCCCCGGGAAGGGGAGAGCTGCTGGTGGTGGCGGGGGCTGAAGAGAGTCGGCGCCCGATGGCGCGAAATTTAAACGTGCTCTGCTGAGCTCCGATTGGGCTGTGGTGAGCTGGAGGCCCCCTCCCGCTGCTGGTGGCTCGATCCCCGGGCAGGGGAGAGCTGCTGGTGGTGGCGGGGGCTGAAGAGAGTCGGCGCCCGATGGCGCGAAGTTTAAACGTGCTCTGCTGAGCCCCTATTGGGCTGTGGTGAGCTGGAGGCCCCTCCCGCTGCTGGTGGCTCGATCCCCGGGAAGGGGAGAGCTGCTGGTGGTGGCGGGGGCTGAAGAGAGTCGGCGGCCCGATGGCGCGAAGTTTAAAACGTGCTCTGCTGAGCCCCGATTGGGCTGTGGTGAGCTGGAGGCCCCTCCCGCTGCTGGTGGCTCGATCCCCGGGAACGGGAGAGCTGCTAGTGGTGGCGGGGGCTGAAGCCATACCTTCAAAGTCAGGATTGGCTTTGTTCTCTAGATCTCAAGGATGCATATACTCATATTCTCATCCATCCAAGTAACAGGAGATTCCTCCAATTCCTGTTTCAAGGAAAGCACTACCATTACAAGGTTCTTCCCTTTGGCCTGGCTTCTGCGCCAAAAGAGTGTTCACAATGCATGGCTGTGGTAGCAGCATTTCTCCGCACTCTGGGAATATTCGTCTTCCCTTACTTAGTCGACTGGCTCATTCGAGCCCCTGCAGTGCCAGAAGCCAGCTCTGCTCTGTTTCGCACAATACGAATCCTTCAGTATTTGGGACTGGTCATAAACCTTCCAAAATCCAGTCTTGCTCCCACTCAGTCTCTAGAGTTCATAGGAGCTCATCTGGATACCAGACAGACAAGGGCTTTCCTTCCGCAGCCCCGTTGTCTTCGCATAGTACAACTAGTTCCCAAGCAGTTCTCAAACCTTGTCTCAGTGCTTGGGAAATGCTACAGTTGTTAGGCCACATGGCATCCACCGTGCATGTGGTTCCCTATGCTCTCCTCCATATGCGAGCAGCCCAGTGGACTTTATCCACTCAGTGGACACAAGCCTCAGGCTGCCTGTCGGACAAAATAACAAACTCAAATCATCTTATTTCGTCCTGCAATGGTGGCAATCACCCAAAAACCTTCTGGTGGGGTCTCCTTTCCAGCAACCCCTATCTCAAGCCACCCTAACAGATGCATCACAGGTGGGATGGGGAGCCCACCTTCATGATCTCTCTACCCAGGGTACCTGGACTCCACAGGAGGCCTGTCTTCACATCAACCTCCTGGAGCTCAGAGCAATCTTCTTTGCTCTTCGAGTATTTCACGCCCAACTCAGCTACAAGACAGTCCTAGTTCAAACGGACAATCATGTAGATATGTTCTATGTGAACAAGCAGGGCGGAACAGGCTCTCTGTCGCTATGCAACGAAGCTTTGTGACTATGGGCCCTTGCCAGAGAGCATCAGATTCATCTCCTTGTGGTGTATCTTCCAGGCATCGAAAACTCTTGGGCAGACAAACTCAGTCGAGTTCGGTTTCCACACGAATGGTGTCTCCACCCAGACCAGGTTGCCCAATATTTCAGATTTGGGGAACCCCGGACATAGACCTCTTTGCAATCTGCTGAATGCCAAACTTCCCCAGTTCTGTTCCAGAATTCAAGCTCGATGTTGTCAGGCAAGGAATGTCTTCCTCCTCCACTGGGGTCAGGACTTCCTATATGCCTTCCCACCCATTCCCCTCATCCCCAAAACCCTATTCAAGCTTCAGAGAGGGAGAGGTCATATGATCCTCATAGCTCCATGTTGGCCACGGCAACATGGTACCCTCTGCTCCTACGTCTCTCTCAAGCTCCGCCTCTGGAGTTGGGATCCGCTTCAGATCTTCTCTCCCAAGAGGACGAGATGCTCTGGCATCCAAATCCCCAGTCTCTGCATCTCAGGTTGCTGAAAGCCTAGAACTTCAGGATCTTAACCTTTCCCAACAGGTAAAGGATATCCTTCATGCTTCTAGGAAACCCTCCACAAGATGCTCGTATGCCTTTAAGTGGAAAAGGTTTACCATATGGTGCTCGCAGAAGGGTTTTAACCCTCTTGTGATTTTATTTTATTTATTTTTATTTAATGTCTTTTCTATACCACGCTTTTTAAAGTCAGCTCGGTTTGCAATTAACAGCAGGTTTGTACAGTACAGGCAGCTCCCATACTGGACTTACAAAAAAACAGGGTTTTGCAACTTGGACTAACTGGGGTAACTGTACGTGTTACGCTGTAGCTTGGCTACTCATTTAGGTAGCTATAATAAGGCTAGGCAGTAGGGTCGATGGCAGTGCAGTAGCGACCGTGCTGCCTAGCTACTATTTACAAGGTTAGGTGACTATATACATGTGCCTGACCGGGAGTCTGGTGGTGCTACTGTGCCAGGCTGGGGCTGTGCGTTGTAGGTGTTTTGGGGCGGCTGCTTTGATGGTTGAAGGTAGTTGGCTGTTGTATGTCCTTATTATGGGAGTAGTGCTGGAGGAAGAGGTGGTGTTTCAGTGCCTTTCTGAATCAATAACTGGAGTATCTCCTTCATTTGTCAAATGCAGGTCTCAAGACAAATTCAGTAAGAGTCCATCTTAGTGCTATTGCAGCTTCTTACAAGCCTCTAAGTGGACAACCTATTTCCTCTCATCCTCTCATAGCGAGATTTATGAGAGGCCTTCTTTTAACAAAGCCTCCCATTAAGCCATCACCGGTGGCGTGGGACTTAAATCTGGTGCTCGGGCAGCTCATGAATCCGCCTTTTGAACCATTAGCCACTACATCTCTGAAATTCCTTTCTTGGACAGTCATCTTTCTCATTGCAGTCACATCAGCACGTCGCATCAGTGAATTGCAAGCATTAGTGGCTGATCCTCCTTATACAAGGTTCCACCATGATAAGATAGTTTTTAGGACTCATCCACACTTTATGCCAAAGGTGGTTTTGCCTTTCCATTTAAACCAAGCGGTTTACCTTCCTGTATCTTTCCGAGGCCTCATGCCTCCAGTGCAGAAAGGAACCTTCATACCTTGGACTGTAAAAGAGCTTTGGCCTTTTACTTGCAAAGGACACAGCAGCATAGAAAATCTTCTCAACTCTTTGTTGCTTTTGATCCTAGTCATTTAGGACCTCCAGTTTCCAAAAGACCTCTATCTAACTGGATTGCTCATTGCATATCCTTTGCCTATGAGAGTAGGAACCTTCCTCTTGAAGGCCATGTCACAGCTCACAATGTGAGAGCCATGGCAACCTCAATGGCTTATCTTCACTCTGTGTCTATCGATGACATTTGTCGAGCAGCTACTTGGGCTTCGGTACATACCCTCACGGCCCACTACTGCTTAGACAAGGATTCCCGCTGGGATGCCTTGTTTGGCCAGGCTGTTCTTCAACACCTTTTTCAGACTTAATCATCACCTACCCACCGTCCCTGGTAGGGTGCCAGAGATCCATGGGGGAAGTATGGCCCTTTCACAAGGCCTAACAACTTCCTGGGGCCATATCCCTGGCATCTGCAGCTAGGGAGTCCCCATATGTAAAGACTACATTCCTGCTTGTTCCTGGAGATAGCATAGTTACTCACCTGTAACAGGTGATCACCGGGAACAGCAGGAATTTAGTCTTCACAACCCACCCACCTCCCATAGGAGTTGTATCTCTCTCTCTCTCTCTCTCTCTCTCTCTCTTTTGTCTCAGCTATAAACTCAACTGGAGAGGGACAGTTGGAAAGGCAGGAAGGCAGCATACAGGCACTGTGGGATGCTCCCAAAAGCTTTCCTATTGGATGCTGGGGAGCGTTCCTGTGCAGGCTCCGTCGGTACCGACGATACCCATATGTAAAGAATAAATTCCTGCTGTTCCCGGAGATCACCTGTTACAGGTGAGTAACTACACTTTCCTGACATTGCCTTTCAGTTTACCCCATTGCAGCTTCATGTTATGCCCTCTAGTTTTACATCTTCCCCGTCTTTGGAAGAGGTTTGTTATTCATTAATACTCTTTAAGTATTTAAAGGTCTGTATCATATCTCCCCTGTGCCTCTCCTCCAGAGTGTACATATTTTGGTCTTCAAGTCTCTTCTCATTCGTTTTCTAACACAGGCTCCAAATCATTTTGGTCGCCTTCCTCTGAACCATTTCCAGGCTTTTTTATATCCTTTGCGAGAGATGGGCTCCAAAACTGAACACAATATTCCAAGTGAGGCCTCACCAGCGACTTGTATGGTGGCATTAATATGTCTTCCTTTCTGCTGCTAATTCCTCTCTGTATGCAAACCAGCATCCTTCTGGCTTTTGCCACCACCTTGTCACACTGTTTCACTACCTTGAGATCCTTAGAAACATTCACTCCGAGTCCTTCTCCTGCTCCATGCACACCAACCTCTTGCCCCCTATCACATAGAATTCCCTTAGATTTACTCTTCCCAAGTGCATGACACTGCACTTCTTCACATTGGTCTAATGCTTGGCAGTTAAGATTTATTCTTCCAGCTTTTGTAGATCTTTCCTCATTTTATCAACTCCCTCATGGGAGTCCACTCTGTTGCAAATTTTCGTGTCATCTGCAAAAAGACAGACTTTTCCATTCAGTCCTTCAGCAATATCACTCACAAATACATTGAACAGTACCGGTCCCAGGACCGAATTCTGCGGCACACCGCTTATCACCTTTTTTTAATCTTAGTGAGATCCGTTTATCATCACCTGTCAACTGTCAGTCAAACAATTTCTGTTCCAGTTCACCACCTTGGGACCCATCCCCAATCTGTGTAGTTTGATAAGCCTCCTTTGAGGAACAGTATCAGACACTGCTGAAATCTAGGTAGATCACATCCATCACATGCCCTTGATCTTTGGTCACCCAGTCAAAGAACTCAATCAGATTTCTTTGGCAAGATCATCCTTTGGTAAAACCATGTGGCCTCAGATCATGCAATCGGTTTGTTTCTAGAAAGTCCACTATTTGCTCTTTCAGGAGCACCTCTATTACTTTTCCCGCCACTGAGGTAAGGCTTACTGGCCTGTAGTTTCACTTCTTTCCTATTACCACTTTTGTGAAGAGGTACCAGTCCTGTGGAATTTTTTCCTGTCTCCAAGAGTCTATTAAAAACATCCCTTAAAGGCCCTGCAATAACCTCTCTGAGCTCTTTCAGTATCCTGGGATGTATCCCATCTGGTCCCATGGCCTTGTCTATTTTCAGTTTTTGCAAACTGTTCTAACACATCATCTTCTGTGATGGTGTGGAATTTACTCCATTCCCATTTGTATATTTATCAATCACAGGTGGTCCTTCTCCAGGGTTTTCTTTAGTAAAACAGAATAGAAGTATTTGTTTAGCATTTTCGTTTTTTCAGGGTCACTTTCCAGAAATCTGTTCCCGGCACTTTTGAGTCCTGCAGTTCCACCTCTGATTTTCCTTCTCTCCCAAATATACCTGAAAAAAGTTTTGTCACCACACCTCACATCTTTAGCCATCTTTCCTTCTGTCTTTGATTTTGCTATCTTTATTTCTCTTTTAGTCTCTTTTAGTTTTATACTGTATTCTTTTCTGTGTTCTTTTGTTTGCAAACTTCTTTTCCCCATGTCCCCCTGCATTTCAGCAGCTTTAACATCGCTTTGACATATAGGGCTACTCCCCCTCCTTTTGTACCCTCTCTATCACTTCTAGATAGGTTATAGCCAACTATGGCTATATCCCATTCACGTGACTCGTTAAACCGGGTTTCTGTAATGGCCACAATATCCAAGTCCATTTTCACCCTTAGGGCTTCCAGGTCAGGAACTTTGTTGGCTATTCTTTGAACATCTGTGCTTATTGCTTTCCAGCATTTGTTGACTGGCTTGCCTGTATTTTGCATGGATTTTGTTTTAACTGCCTCTTCCTGCTTGGCATTGATGTGTGGGTTAATACTGCGGCTGTTTCCAATGTTATGTTTTTGCTGGGAGTGACCTCCTGAACTTGTTTGTTTCCATCCGTCACCCCCTTTCCCTAGTTTAAATGCCTGTCCACAATGCCTGAATTTTTCACTTGGGATCCTTTTCCTTGCAACAGAGAGATGTAGTCCATCTACATAGTATAGCCTCTTGTTCCATCTGTTTCACCAGTCGCCTATCTTGTTTGCATCAGGTTTGGAGACGCACACTTTTTAGCACTTTTATAAAGCCTTTGGGGCTGGATCAATCCTTCTATGTTAAGTTTCACAAAATTCACAGATTGTGTCCAGGTTTGAACAGATTAGTGGAATTTTGGTCTAGAATCTGTTCTGTTGAAAATGACTGATCCAGTAAGAATGAGGATATTTTCAATATGGTCAAAGCAGAAGGTTGAAGAGCACTAGAAAATCCATGTATAAGCATGTCTTTAATGTTCTTATTTTCGTGAGGGGAGGGGTTCATAGATAATCTAGTAGAATTTGGTATGTTATTGCTCCACAAGTTGGATATTACTCAGGGTAGACCATGTTTCATTATTTGTCTCTGAATGTCATGTATAGTTAGAGAAATCACTTTTATGTTCTATTCAAAAACAAACCAGGTAAAGGAAGATCATAGGCCCTCAATTCATGACATGCAGGCGGAGCTGAAAGGAAGGTGGAGATGCAGCTGTTCTGTAAACTAAGCTTTAATTTTATGTTTTACTTTCACAGGGATCCCATGCTGTGTATAATCCCTTTAGTCAAGTGTCTTCCTTTTGTAGTTCTTAGAGATCTACAGTAAACTTCAATTTTTTCATACCTTTCACACACATTAATATATCATATGCATGGACCTCAACCATATAAAACCTTTATTCCTTATCGTTCCTACAGTTTAGTCCTCCACCTCTGGGTTGTATACCACCTCCTCCTGCAGCTTGGAGACTGGGCATGTCAAAGTCGTGACATCACTGGATATAGCCTGCTGGTCTCTCCCATCAGCCCCCCGGTGTGTCCAGTCTCCATGCAGCAGGAGGACGTAGTGAGCCTAGGTGCTGGGCTCACTAGAGGAACAGATAAGGAGCGTTTAGGCAGGGTTTAGACAAACTGGCTAATATCCCATCACATTTTATTTACCTTTAATTCAATTTCAAACTTTTATTTAGTCTTTTACTTTAATTTACTTTTTAGGGTGATATCATTTTAATTAAAAAAACAAAACAAAAAAAACTACCTTCTCTCCTCTCTGCCACGCGGAGTCAGGTCTGTTGCCGAGATATCTTCCCCTAGATGGTACAGGGAAGAGCTGCTCGGAGGCCACCCGCATGCATCCTCTTCTGCTCCCTGACTGATAGCCGACTTGGAGAATGCTCTCTATCCCAGCAGAGCTGCCCTCACCGGGAATGTCGCTCACGACGACACTAAGCGATGTCGCGGCTAGCAGGGCTGTGCTTTCACCCGGAGGTAAGACCGGCTTCCCTATTTCAGTAGGACGTTGCAGAGAGGGGAACGGTAGTGGGCTGAGGCACCGAGGCCTCGAAGAGACTTTTGGCGCCAAAAGCGCCCGATCCGAGCCGCGGCCATTTTGTACATACGGTTTTCTCTGCATGTTGGCTTCCAGCGGCGATTCGCTTGCGAAACGCATCAGGTCCCCGATTCAGGCGACAGGGGTTTCAGCACACCTGTAATAGCATTTCGTTTAGACTCTTGATTTGATTTAATTTTGCTTTATTTTTCAGGAGTTTCATCTGGAGCTCCGTGGCTATTTGAGACTTTTTTTTTCTTTCCTTTCCATTTTGCTTATTCTCCAGGACCAAGCAGGAAGTCAGTTCCTCACATATGGGTGACGTCGGCGCCGACGGAGCCCTCGCGGAGCAATTTTCCCCAGCTTTCAAAGAAAGCCTTTGGGAATTGCAGCGCGCATGCGCGGTCCTCTTCCCGCCCAAGGGTGCCATCTTTGCTCAGTCTTCTTTTTTCCGCGGAGCCCTACAGACGACGTTTGTAATTCCCCGCTAGAAAAGTTGATTTTATTTGTTCTTTTTTCTCGGTTCGACGCCGGTTTCTTTTCCCGCCAGGACCCGCGACGCCGGTTGCGAGTCCGTTCTTTATTTTTCGTTTTTTTGTCCTTCGTGACAGATTTCGCGCCTTTTTTTCTTTTTCACTGGCAGCCCTGTCTTTTGACCTCGCAGGGGCCCTTTTTCCCCCGATGGCTGCCAGCGGGTTTAAGAAGTGTGATCGGTGTAAGAAGCTCATGTCTCTTACCGACACACACGACTACTGCCTCCGCTGCCTCGTACCCGATCATGGACCCTATGATCTGTGGTCCGTGTGGCAAAATGTCCTCAAAAGCGTTGAGGAGTCGGCAGCATCAGCGGGAACGTATCTTCTCTGACTCCGCCAGGCTCGGACCTCATCAGAGGCTTCGACGTCTCGGGACTCTGGTCCTGAGCCATCGTTGAAGTTCCTCTGAACGGGGGTCTCCTACCCGGGAACATCATCGGAAGAAGAAACCCGCGAGGGCGGGGTCGGTGGACCGCTCCTGGTTCCTCGAGGGCCAGGTCGCATAGATCCGATAACCGTCCCGGGTCCTCGGAGATGGAGAGGCCTTCCAAACATCCTCGTCTCGAGATGGACTCGCCCGCTCACGTGAGTACTGTTGTCCTCGTGGACTCGCCTCCGAAGGAGCCGACGTCGGGCCCGACGCCGTCGGGGCCCGAGTCGGAGGCTGCTGGGTCTCCTGAGCTCGGACTCAGGTTGACGGCCTTGGAGAGCAGTCTGACTGCCTTCATGGACCAGCAGCGGGCATTGATCGCTGGCCTCGCCGGTGGCTTCTGCCCTGACCACCGGGATGTCGACGTCCAAGTCGACCCCGGAGACCGAGCCGATCCTCGAGTCCATGAGGGCTCGAGTCGATCCTCGGTCCGTGGTCTCCCTTCGGCCTGCCCGTTCGGGACCGAGGTCGTCGAACACGCCGACTCCCTCGGCGTCAGGGCGAACGGCATCGATGCCCCCGCCCAACCAGAGCCGCTCGACTCCTCCTCCGAGGAGTCAGCCTGGGAATCCGAGGACGAAGAGTCACCTGGTTCTTTTCGGACTCGGTGTGTCCCATCGGACTCCCCCGAGTCCGAACCTCGGAGACGGTCCCCCCCGGAGGATACCCGGTTCTCGGACTTCGTGCGGGATATGGCCAAAGCCTTGGCCTTCCCCGCGGATCCCGGGGAGGAGGCCTCGAGTCGAAGAGCTCGATGCACTCCAATATGACTCTCCCCCAAAGGAGGCCTTTATTGTACCGGTTCCTCCGATGCTGGACCGACTTCTCTTCCGCATGTGGGAGAGCCCGGCGTCGTCGCCGGTGTTAAGCAAGCGGGTCGATTCCATTTATCGAGTCCGCAAGAGCCCCGGGTTCCAAAAGGCACAACTACCGCACCATTCCATGGTGGTGGAATCGGCCATGCATAGACTTAAGAGTCAGAAAATGCACTCCTCAGTGCCTCCCGGTCGGGAGGCTCGAAGCCTGGATGCCCTCGGTAGGAAGTGTTTCCAGGGCTCTATGCTTGTCGAGTCCAGACCTACCAGCTCTATATGGGCATGTATCTCCGAGACCTGGCTAAAGAAATAGCCGGGTTCTCTGCTGGTCTCTCCGAGGAACCTTTGCAGAGGTTCCAAGCCTTGTCAACTGGTATTCGGAGTGCTCAAAGTTTATCTCTCGAGCAGCCTACGATGGCTTTGAAGCCTCGGCTCGAGTAGCCGCAGCCGGCATCGGTGGCCGCCGACAGGCTTGGCTTCAGTCATCCGACCTCGAGCCATGGGTGCAGGACAGTTGGTCGATGTCCCCCTGCAGAGGTGAAAACCTCTTTGGCAAGCCCATGGATGAGAAGGCTGCACAGATCGAGACCGAGACTCTCTCACCAGGACTCGTCTCTCCAGGAAGACCTCTGCCCCTTCTCAGAAGAAGAAGGGCTCGGGGAAAAAGCCCTTTTACCCGAGGAAGGCGGCTGCCTATCACCACTACCCTCATTATCAGGCCTCGGCAGCTCCCCAACAGGGTAAGCAAGCCAAGGGACGGGTAATGGATCACGTAGGCAGCAAGCCCCCAAGCCTGCACCACCAGCCCCTGCTCAGCAGGGTGGGGGTTTTTGACTACATCAGCATAGCCTCTCCCCAACAGCTCCTTCCTCCCAGCACAGGAGGCCGGCTGGTTCACATTGCCCACAGGTGGACCAACATCACTACAGATACCTGGGTACTTCACATAGTCCAAGAGGCTATCTTCTGCACTTCCACCAGGTTACCTCCCTCCTACTTTCCGGGGAGCCTCTCAGACTCCCTTTGCACAGGGACTTACTCCTTCAGGAGTTAGCAAGTCTTCTTCAGGAACAGGCTGTGGAACCGGTCCCCCACCACCTGAGAGGTCAAGGCTTTTACTCCAGGTACTTTCTGATACCAAAAAGAACAGGAGGCCTCAGACCCATCCTGGACTTGTGGAACCTCAACAAGTTTCCTCGCAAAGGAAAAGTTCAAGATGCTTACCCTTGGAAATCCTGCTGCCCTACCTCCAGCAGGGAGACTGGCTATGCTCCTTGGATCTAAAGGATGCCTACACTCACATCCTCATCCACCCCAGCCACAGACAATATCTCAGGTTTGTTGTGGGGGCAATCATTACCAGTACAGAGTACTACCCTTTGGCCTATCCTCCGCACCAAGGGTGTTCACCAAATGTCTAGCAGTGGTGGCGGCTTATCTAAGACTTCAAGGCCTCTTTTGTAATTTCCATACCTGGACGACTGGCTCATCAGAGCACAATCTTCCCCAAGAGGCCACTCCCCTCCAAGGCCACGCACCGCACTGTGGCTCTGCTCCAGCACTTGGCGACTTGTCGTTACATAAACTTCGCACGCAAAAGTCCCCTTTACTCGCCCTCGCGTCAGGATCTCTGAGTTCATCGGCGCATAGATTAGACAACGCTTCAGGCGCGTGCCTTTCTGCCTCTCGACAGGTGCAACCCAGGCTCATGGATCTTGCCAGCCACTTTCACAGCAATTCCCTGGTCTCTTCTGCCAAGCCATTTTCTGAGACTTGCTCGGCCATATGGCCCCAGACAGTCCATGTGACCCCCAATGCCCGCCTGAAACATCGGCCTGCTCAATGGTGCCTTCGACACACCATGGCACCAGGCCCATGGGGATCCTCAGCCCGTGCTAACTCCGCTACAGATCCTCACGACCCGCTCGGTCTCTTCTCTGCAATGGTGGCTTCATCTGCCAAAACCCTAGTTGCTCGGAATGGCTTTTCAGTCTCCTCCGCCTTCTCAGGTTCCCTGACGACCGATGCTTCTCTCCTGGTGTTTGGGGAGCACATTGCCAAGGGACCATGTACTCAAGGGCCTCCTGGACTCCTTGGGAGTCTGCCGCAGCATATCAACTTCCTGGAACTCAAGAGCTATCCCCAGCCTAGCTCTGAGGGCCTTGCTCCCGACCTCACTTCTCACCAGTCTGTGCTGGTCCATAGAACCGGACCATCAGTTGCGATTGTTCTACGTGAACAAACAAGGGGGCACAGGCTCCTTCCTTCTCTGTCGGGAAGCACAAAAGCTGTGCCTTCTTGGGTCCGTCAGCCCGCGGCAGTCCTCCTCAAAAGCCTGTTTTACATCTCCCAGGGTCAAGAAAATTGCCTGGGCAGACAAACTGAGCAGAATCCTCCAGCCACACGAAGTGGAGATTGGATCCTTTAGTGCTTTGCCGCGATCTTTCTCAAATGGGGCCTCTCTGCCACCATGAAATGCCTCTTTGCCAGTCCTCTCAACTGGCAACTTTCCCCGATTCTGCTCTCAACAACCGGGGCATCCTCAGAGTCATGGCGGCGGATTGCTTTTCTTCTCTCCTGGTCCACAGCCGCACATGTATGCCTTTCCTCCCATGCCCACTAGGTGTCTCGGACGCCTCCTTCAGGTTCTCCGGACAAAGCCTCAATGATCCTCGTGGCTCCCTCAGGGGGGGCGTGGCCGAGACAGCCCTGGTTCCCCCCAGACGCTTCTGAATGCAGCCTGGCGGGTGTACATCTTCCCTCTCCCTCTGTGGGGGTGTGTGCAGCCCGATCTCCTGACCCAGGATCCCAGGGACTGCTCCTACAGCCCCAACACTCCGGTCCCAATTCATCTGATTGGCCTGGCTTGCTGAAAGGGTAGTCCTGTCTACCCCTCCTGCTGGCCCTCCAGATGTGGAGGAAGTCGATCTTGGCCTCCAGGCGACCCTCCACCCGGAAGTCCTATAGATCCGTGCTGAAGTGGCCGTCGGTTCTCCGTCTGGTGGTACTCAGCAGATCTCAAAGATCCCTTCTCCTGTTCGATATCAGTGGTCTTGGCAATACTTGCTTTGCGCCTCTCCGATCCGACTTGGACTTAAGTCCAACCAACTCGGTCAGGGTCCACCTCAGTGCTCTTTCTGCACATCACATGCCGGTGGATGTCCGCGCCTCTTTTCCAGCCACCCTCTAGTGGCTCGTTTCCTCAGGGCCTCCTTCTCCTTAAACCACCTTTTGCGCCCACCACCCCTGACTGGGAATCTGAATGTGGTTTTTCCAGTCGGATTACCTGTCCGCCTTTTGAACCTATGGCTACCTGTCATCTTCGTTTTCTTTCCTTGGAAAACCTTATTCTTGGTAGCCCTCACTTCTGCTAGACACGTTTGGGAGTGGAGCTACAGGGGGGCCCCTAGTCTCTGATCCCTCCTTACCCTCGTTTCTACAAGAATAGGGGTAGTCCTACGGACATCACCCTAAATTTCCGTTCCTAAAGTGGTTTCCCCCCTTTTTCACATCAACCAGGAGGTGGTACTTCCGACCTGTCTTTCCCAGGTCCACACTCCAGCCGAGCTGAAATGGTCCTGCATACCTTGGACTGTAGGAGGGCGTTAACCTTCTACCTTGACCGTACGCGTGAGCACCGAACGGGCCTGTACAGCTCTTCGTGTCTTATGACCCCAATAATTTGGGGCTCCCTGTCTCCAAGCGTACTCTGTGTCCATCTGGATTTGGCCTGACCTGTATCGCTTGGGCTTATGAGGGTCAGCCGGCCTCCCTCGTTGCAAAAGTCGAGTCAACGGCTCATCGTGTTAGGGACGAAGGCTGCGTCAGTGGCTTACCTCCGCTCTGTTCCATTGGCAGACATCTGCCGGGCCACTACTTGTTCTTCAAGCCAGACTTTTGTAGACCATTACTTGCCTGGAAGGGCAGTCCCGCAGGAACAGTGCTTTCCGGAACAGGCAGTCCTCCATAATCTCTTTGAGGTGATAGGCAAGCTCCTGCCCTCCGTCCGCGAATGTTTGGGGCTACCGGTTTGGGAGCGTACTCAAGAGAAGATTTCCTTCCTTCTGTGCTACTGAGCTTTGAGGGAGCTCCTTTTTATTGTGCTTAGGGTCTCTCCGTAGCCTTAAGCTTGGATCCCATATGTGAGGACTGGACGGGGGGGGGGGTTGCCTGGCTTGGTCCTGGAGAAAGGAGTAGTTCCTCCGCACCTTTCCCAACACAGTGTGTTCTCGGGGTGGCACGCAGTTACTCAGCAGATGAATACAGTACCTAGCAACAAACACCCTCCCGTCACGACTCCCCTTGGAGTTTGCACTTACCATCCCCTATGAAGATATGTGTTATTCGTTTTTTGCTAATTTTTTGCTGTCGGTAGGTTTTAGAGATTATGTCATCAGACTGAGGCACAAGTATGGCAAGCCGACGACTTGGGCGGAAAGAAGGACCGTGCATGCTCGCTGCAAGTTCCCAAAGGCTGTTCTTTGAAAGCTGGTGAACATTGCTCCGCGAGGGCTCCGTCGTGCGCCGAACGTCCAACCCATATGTGAGGACTGATTCCTGCTGCTCCTTGGAGAACACCTGTTTCAGGTGAGTAACTAACTCCTTTCTGGGCCCTGCCTTGGGGCTAGCAGGGAGAAGCAAGAGTTTTGTTATATTCCTTGGTGCTTCCTGAAGACCTTGCCTTGTTTTAAAAAATAAAAATAAAAAGTTTCCCTTCATTCTGCCTTTTACTTCAGGACGACTCGGTGGTGGAGGTACACCTAATGTCCTTTCAGCGCCCACAGTGTGTGTTCTTGCGGTACCCGCAGAGGCATGGTCGCTGACACAGGAATCTGTCGGGGGCCTGTGCTTCTGTAATCTGCCAGCGTTGGAGCAGCAAATGGAGACTTCAGGGGGTGGTCGATTCCCTGAGCCCGTGGCTGCGGCCGGATAGTAGACCCTGTTAGTCTCTCTCTTCAGGGTCTTCGCAAGAGGCCTTAGCAGGCAGTTTCCAATGCATTCCCCCACAGGTCCTGGACCAGCAGCTAGGGGGATTTCTGTCCGGAGTGTGTGTTAATCATGCATCAGGCGTGGTTTGTTTGAGCATCAGGGGAAGTTGGCCTGAAGCTTGGTCCGATGTCGCACTCCGATGCAGCAACCTCACTCTGGGTAACGGTCGCTGAGTGGTCACTGCGTGTCCACGGCTTCCTAGTGCGGCCAAGGCCGCGTGATGCTGCCCCCACAGTGGGTGTGCTGACAGAGAGATGAAGTCGTGTAAGTCTGAATGCGAGGCCAGTGTGGCTGAATTGGAACCACGACAAAGCCCAGAGCGTCCGAGGATCAGGCGAAAATCATTTGGGTGGTCTGGAAGGATGAACTGACGACACTTATCACAGAATCCCTCCAGACGCTAAATCTCTCTCCAGTGCAGCCCAGTGGAAGAAGATGACTTGGAAGATCCCATTATTCAAGTGTTGAGACAGACTCATGTGTTCTTTCCCATCCACTGGTTGGTTTGAATCGGAGAATCCAGGAGGAGTGGGAACAACCTGAAAGCAGGACTAAGAGTATCAGGACCATGAACAGACTCTATCCCTTGGCAAATAAGGACAGGGAGAGGTTCCGTTCTCTGGCCGCACTTGATGTGGGCGTTCTCAGTGGTTACAACAAAGACCACTATCCCAGTGGAAAGTAGTGCGGGCATTGAAATATGCACAGGATAGGACAGAAAATGGCTTGTTGAAACAATCATTTGAAGCTGACACGTTATCTTTTCAAGCCTCCATTTGTGGGGCGTGGGTGGGCCAGAGCCTGTCTCAGATGGGCTTAACACTTCGCCAGGCATCACACACTAGAGCAGGAAAGCTTAAAGCGCGATCGCCTAGAGTCTGGTTCGGCTTATTTGGCCAGACGTCCACCATAGATTTTGTCCCCACTCTGGCTCATAGTATGGCTTCGTTGGTGGCTGCCCGGATATCCTTTGTGGTTGAGGAATTGGGCGGCCGATGGCTCCTCCAAATCACGCCTCAGTCAGCTTCCTTTTTAAAGGAAAGTTTTTGTTTGGAGAAAATCCTTGACAAAGCTGGTTAAGGATTTGAGGTAATCCAAGGGCAGAAGGCTTCCGGAGGATAAACCTAAACAGGGGAAATCTATGCCGGCTTTTCGAGGTCAGTTTAGAGATGTCCGTAGCTTTCGTACTTCTCGTATGGGTGGTTTCCAGAGCGGAAGATTTGCTTTTAGAGCTCAGTGATTTTCGTGGAGCAAGTAGAGTTTCCTCGGAAGCTTTCCTCGGTGACTTCTCGAAACGCACAATGAAGTGATGTGTTGTCAGCTGGTGGGGGAAGTCAGTTAATTGGATTACTTGCTGGCGGACTTTCTTCGGCCAGCCTGGATCTGCCAAATCACTTCCGCGCAGTGGGTGTTGGAGATCATTCGCGACGGGTATGTGGCTAGAATTGGCAAGGGGGGCCTTCCAAATGCTGGACTCATTTGTGATGTCTCCCTGCAGAGGTCAACAGCAAGCTCTGGCTATTGCGTGCGTACGTTAGATCGGCTGTGTTACCCGTTGGGTGCGATCGTGCCGGTTCCTATTGGGGATTGCGACACGGGTTGATACTCAATTTATTTTGTGGTGCCAAAGAGAAGAGAGATCTCTTGCGGCCTATTTTTGGATCTAAAAAGTGATGAATAGTCTGCCTTCAGGACTCCCAGAGCAGCACGTTTTGTTTTCTCCTTGCGATGGAAACCTTGCTGGTTCCGGCATTGTGGCAGTGCGCAAAGGGGGGGGGGGGGGGGGGGGGGAGAGTACTTGACTTCTCTCGATCTCACAGAAGTGTATTGGGGGGGCACATCCTGTGCAGAGAGCGTCATCAAACGATTTCTGTCAGTGTCGCTCTTCCTTGGGGACATTATCAATTCCAAGCGTTTCCCGATAGAAAACTCCCTCATTCGGGCTGGCGAACGGCCGCCTCGAATTTTTCACCAAGATTATGGGGGTAGTGGCAGCGGCATTGTGGAAGGAAAGGAATTCTGGTTCGCCTTGTATCTCGACTATTGGCTGAATTTGGACAAAGTCCAAAGTCCGAGAGCATGCAAGTTAGCAGACAAGGTGGTGCATTTCCTGCAAAGCTTCGGGCTGGGTGGTCAATTTGACACTATAGAGCCGATTGGTTCCTTCGCAAAATCTGCGAATATCTAGGGGTGCGGTTCGACACTCTGAAAGGAGGCAGTATTTTTTGCCGGCTCGTCGAGTATGGGGTCGGCGACACGTCACGGCAGTTCAGGGCCCCTTCGGTGCCCACTGCTGTGGTGTTACCTTCGAGTGCTGGGGACAATGGCGGTGACCTTGGAGGTCATCCCGTGGGCTCGATTTCACATGCGCCCATTACCGAGGGCACTACTGCACCGTTGGTCGCTACCTAGTACCGACTCGCTGAACAAGCGGCTTGCGTCCTGGCCCTGCTTTGGGTTCGCTCTGCGGCTGGGGGTTGCTTGCTGTCTCCCGGTGGAGGCTAGGAATGCCTCTCGAGCTGCCGGATTGTCTTCCCTTGCTGACGGACGCGAGTCTGGTGGGATGGGGAGCTCATTGCGGAGACCTGCTTCGTCGCAGGGCACGTGGACTGGCACAAGAGCGCAAATGGTCTTCAGTCGGCTAGAATTGAGAGCGATTTGAAGGCGTTAGGAACGTTCGAAGTGGCGTTGTATGGGTCGAGCGGTTCGAGTG